>OX637498.1:1348200-2630268 GCA_951800055.1 Cenopis cana | reverse complement strand
TTATAGCCTATAACCTGGCCAAAGATCCAATAAACATATTAGTGAAGGCTGTATTAAAATCCATTCGCTAGTTTTCGCGTGATAGTTAGACATATAAACAGACAGACAAACAGACAAACAGACAAACAGACAAACAGACACGAATTCTAAAAACAGTTGAAACGTGTTCTGTTATCGATTCTTAGACCCCTCCATCGATTTTTTTACTAATATCTTCAATGTACAGATTTTCGACCCTCTTCTGCTTTATTATATGTATAGATATTATGATGTGATGTGTAATATGATTCCGGAACATCCCAATTTCAGAGTTGCCAGTCAATTATTCCAGCACATTCCATAAAGCCTTATCACACTACCCTATCGGTAGGGCCCTAACTCGGGGAGGGGAGTTAAACTATCTCGTTCTAATGAGTTAGATGCTTTAACTCCCCTCCCCCCGTTAGGGCCCTACCGATAGGGTAGTGTGATAAGGCTTATAATGCTTGTATACCTACCCTCTAAATATTTATTTCATGTTTTCTCTTAAAGGTAGGTAGAATTATTATAGATGGAATTATTATAAAATGCGTTCAGTATTGTCAGCATACGACGCTATTTGGTGAACTATTTGTGAAAGTAAATGCTAAATATTACTTGTATCGGACAGTGGGAACAGGCCCTTAAGATCTACTTTTGCTTTCCGTGGCATACTGCGGCAGACTACCACACTGGACGATCTGGATGCGCTTTAACCTGTTATAATTTATGGTCATTAAAAAAACCGTATGTCCAAAGTCCAAATCAAGGTAAGACCGCCTAGGCTACGCGACGCGACGCTACGCGACACGACTCTAATATTCTTTGTATGTGAATGTATGAGGTAAACCGCACTACGCGACGCGATAGAGTTGACCAATCGACCAACTTTGTCGCGCCGTGGCGCGTCGCGTAGTGTCGTGTCGCGTAGTGCGGTATAGTAAGCGACGCGACACTCAGTGTTGTCAGAGCACTTCCGTCAAAAAGTATTGTCGGGTGTCCAAATAAGCACGTTTTTGGAATAAAAAGCGCGTTTTTAGGGTTCCGTACCCGAAGGGTCCAACATGAATCCTATTGTTGTCACTCACGCGTCCGTCCGTCCGTAATCTGTCACAAAATTTTGTTCATAAAATTATTTTTTCTTCCCTTGAACTTGAAATTTGGTGATAGTCTTCATTACATAAAAAAGCACGGTTTTAGCACGTTTTTGGAGAGCGCACGTAAAAAGTACGTTCGTGTCCAAAAAAGCACGTTCTGGCAACACTGATAACAACTGACTGGCAAAATGTGTCGCAAAGTGTCGCGTCGCTGCAGTTTCAGTGCGGTATACTGATTTAGAGCCGTATCGCGTAGCGTCGCGTCGCGTAGTGTCGCGTCGCCTAGTGCGGTCTTACCTTCATCTGTTTACTCTGTGGTCCAAGTTCAAAGTTGTCATTGTCAAAAATGTCAAATAAATGCCAAAATCAAGGGACGCTATACATTTTTGTTGAATACTTGAATTCCTGTAAATAATAATCGATAAATTTCCCTGTTTTGTGTTAAAAACTGTGTCACAAAAAGCTAAGAAAGCAGTTCGAAGACCAAATATGGATGATTTATGTACAACGTGCCTGTGTACTGGGCGCAATCTTTATTTTCTTGAAGATACAGAATACTATCCTTTGTATTTACAAATATTGAATGAAATCCAAGTAAGTATGTTTGTTTAAGTGTTTTAATAGCTTATTTATCTAATGCGGTCTGTTTATGTGCGATGTTCTAGTTGAATAATATTTGGGAACAAACAAATCGATCAAAACCTTTCAAACTATGCAAAGCTTGTAAAGTAAGACCAATGTTAACACGACGTGTCCCCTATGTGGGGTCATGAAAGTTTTTTTCATGAGTATATGCTTTCACTGTGGGGTCACATCCCCATACTGAATGCATAGTCCAACTTATTTAGGACTTGTGACATTATAAAATCGTTTTGTAGTGAACATGTCAGTCTCCTAATTATACCTCGTTGTATTGAGGATCCTACACTAAAAGCTTTTCTTAGTTTGGGACTAGGTCGATATTTGTAAAATTGTTCACTAATGTTGAAATGTTTTGATCTTATGAAAAAATAAATGCTTAATCTTATCTTACAGGCACCAGAGAGCGCTCGGGTGTGCTGGGAGTGTCGCGCCGTGCTCGGCCGCTTCCAGCACTTCAGACGGCAGGCGCGTCGCTGTCAGCAGCTACTGAACGAACAGGCAAGTAATAATAATTTGCTTTTAGATAAAAATTTAAAGGGCCTCTGCGCTGTTGGCCTCGGCTCCACGCATGCCTTCCAAAGGACCCCAAGGTCCCGAGATATGGGAGAGACTTATAATAAAGAGTAAATATGCATTAGGGTGGGCCGTTGTTGTATGGAAAAAAATAAAAGTTCCAAATTCGTAGTGTAATAGGAATAAAAAGTTGCAGTTTAATATGTAGATTATGGTGATAATATCAAATTTAAAAATATATATTACTTTTAGCCCTCTACCAGGTGCCAAAAATTGGAAGTTAGGGTAATATTTGATAATTATTTAAATATATAATATTACTAGTATTTAGCCCGTTTATTTTTGTAAAATAAAGACGAATGTTAATATAATAGAAATCATCACTAGTATTCATTTCTTTTTTAATATAATCAATATTAAAATTATCCCCAATTTTGTAATAATAAAAAAATTACCATTAAACGGCCAATGTACTGTATTATAAAAAAATCGTACTACATATTTTTCAAATATAATCTCATACAAAAGTACGAATGTTAATATTAAAATAAAGCAGGGTTTGATTGAAAATATATAACTTTTTAATGGTTTAAATAGACGGTCAAAGGTCCTATTTCGCACTTTTCCGGGTATGTTGCCACGTAATTTTGGCCATATTTTTGCTTTAATCATTATCATTTTTAGGCTTTATGTAATGTGTTTAATCCACGACAGCTCCCGAAATGCTTTAAGCACCAATTTGGATATATTAAATAGATCAAAAAGTATTTTTTTGAAAAACCCCATTTACGTCATCTAAGTGGGTCCCAAAAAATAATCTTCTGATAATAAATAATAACCAAAAACAAGTATAATTGATACCAAGAGGTGTTATTTAATAAATAATAAAGTTAAAATAAACTTAAAATATAAAATATATACTTTTTAAATTTTTGAATTTTCTGACAGTTAATCGTCGGTAGAGGGCTAAAAGTATATGCCAAATTTTTTTTCATTATTTTTCCCCTAATCTACAAAGATTCATACAGCGTAATTATACTATTACATTACGAAATTCCAAAATTTTAAAAATCGGCCCACCCTAATATGCATTGGTAGAAGGTATTAGTTCAGCATAACAAATATAGTAAGTACAGTCAAGGGCACCAATATGTATACATTTTTTCACCTTACTCCTTTGAAATAAGGTCCAAAAATGTATACATATTTTTGCCCTTGACTGTACACATGGTTGACTGTTGAACTGTTAGCCAGACATACAACATTGAATCATGTATCATGCAAAGGCGAGAAGCCGCGCCGCTGTTGAACGAACAGAAAAGTACACCCACCTGTTCACTACAGTGCTTATGGTTGAATGTTAAACAGTTAGCCAGTCATACACATTGAACCTTCTGTAAAAATTCTGATATACATAATTTTAATACTAGAAATAAAAATAAAATTGCCACTAAAAAATTTCGTGTCCGTAAAGTATACAAATCTTTTGTAGGTCAATGTGTCCGTTTTTATAATAAGTTACCTGATGAAGTTTTGAATTTACCTTTTCCAGCTCTTAAAAAGTACTTGAAAAAATCATTGATGTCGAAGGCTTATTACAGGGTTGAGGACTATCTAACAGACAGGAAAGCATGGCCCAAACCAGATACTTAAATAGAGTAAAGATTCATATATGTGTATTTTTTAATTTTATCTAGTTGACACAGTTCCTGCAAGAAAACAATTCAAAAGATTTATAACTAAATTTATTAACTAAGGATTCCATTTTTTTTTACCTAAATAGAATTTGATAATGCTTAGGTATACAGTTTCGAAATGTTTTCTTGCAGAATTACACACTGTACATAACTGTATTTTTTTCCTCATTTTATTCTTTGTTTTTGTGTTGCTTTATATAGATACTTAGATTTCTTGATCTTAAGTACGTTAAGTATTATCATTGTAATAAGCATATTTTTGTGAGAAAATGGCTGACTGTCGAGTTTCTTTCGGCGTTTCTTCTCGGCAGTGGCCTCTGTGAAACGCTAGTAGGGTTTGACTTGTAAAAGTGCCATTGCGGCCTACTTACAGAATAAAGTTCATTTTATTATATTCATTTTGAACCATGTATCTGGCAAAGGCGAGGAGCCGCGTTGCTGTCAGTGGCTGACGAATGGACAGACAAGTTAATGTTGAACAATTAACACATTGAACCACGTATCAGGCGTATGCGAGGAGCCATGCTGACAGCGGCTGCGAACTAGCAAGTAGGCCTCTACAGAGTGCATGATTGACCGCTGAACAGTCAGTCAGTTGTACGCATTGAACCATTAATGAGAGTTTGGTGCTAGGTCAAAAAATGACTGAGTTTTTTTTTCTAGGGTATTCCGAAATATGCGCTCTGCCAGCCGCCTCGGCTAGCAACCCAGCATGTGACAGCTTTCAGTTATCCTCCTATCGACATAAAACCGGAACCCATAGACAACACAGTCAATGCGGAGATCATAGACAATATAAAGGTAATGTAGAGAGGTTTTTTAATCACGTTTTTTTAGACTATTAAATGTTATATGTACAAGTAATATCGGTAGTCATATTTCCTTACAAACTTTGTACTAATTAGTGTTCTATGTCGTCTTCTGTGTCGCCCCTGGCTTTGCTTAGTTTGGGACTAGGTCGATTTGTATTAAGATTGTCCACAAATTATTTATACTTTTAGGTTGAATTGGACGACACCATAGAGCACTGTGAACCAGAGACATTTGTCAATGAATTGGAATTGAAGAAATGCGAGGATCTAGAGAAGAAAGAGGATTTGAAAAAGGTATGAAAAGTAATTTTTGATATTATGTTCTTACCTAAAAAACCCATTTCATTTGGCATAAGACCTTGTTTTTCATGAAAAATGTGTGATTTTGGGTTATTTCTGGGATAAAAGTATCCTAAGTCCTTCCCCTATCTCCTTCTATCTTCACTTCAACTATTTCCATACCAGATATTATCTGATTAAAAATCTATAAAAATAATTAGATATATTTTCCCGTTTTATCTAAATCGTTTCAGCGGTTTAAATGTGAAGAGGTAACAGACAGATAGATACACTTTCCTTAAAGCGATTGGCCTTGTATTTTTTTAAAAATATAGAATTGGTAAACCTCTTGTCTCACCGAGTAAGTGATGGTGAGGCCGAGGGTGTTACATGCGTACCTAGATAGTGCCTATTCACTCTCTTTTTAAAAGGTCTTTATTCTTTGTTGCATTGCAGTCAAGTTCATGGGTCAATCAATTATTTCTTGTCACTCGTTACCATAGTTACGTCTCCTGGCTTTAAACAGCGATTTTACAGACTTTAATTCTATTAAACATGATTTTTAGTGATGGTTATAAACCCATTCTGGCGTGGGCCAACGCTTGAGCATGCTAGAAGTCCATATTATAACATTTTTTCTAAGAAACTTAGTTGCAGTTGTCTCCTGGCTGACGGGACAGAATAACAACAAGGAAAAGTTGATTGACCCTCATAATACATTGAGGTGTTACAGACAAGTTTGGTAGATACATGACACCCTGTAAGGGCACTCAATAGTATATCTTAAATCTAGGTATACATACATTAAAATATATAAAATTATTTGAAATGGCCGAGTTGTATCAAATTAGTCCGTTCAATAAAGCGACTATACTGACAGTTTTATAAAACCTCGGACGTTTTAAATAATTTCGACTATGTACATGCATTTTTTTTAATACACAATAACAATAAAATCTATGTATTTATCGACATTTGTCCAATACAAAATGTCAACGCTAATTTAAGTATAATAATAATTAGGTATGGCAAAAATATGATAGGTCCAAATTATATTGGTCTTAGAAAGGTTAGGTTAGGTTAGAAGAAAGCTAGAAGCAAAGAGCTAAAGCCAGAAAGTCGCAGGTTCGAATTCTGCTCGGAGCCTATATTTTTCCATATTGTAATTGGTAGTTTGCGTTCATTACTGCTTAATTACAACATTAATGATGATGAATTTATGACTTGCAGCCAAGCAAGAAGAAGACAAAGAAGTTAAAGTCCAATAAAAAGAAGAAGAAAATAGAAGAGCCGGTATCAGATGGTTTGAGCGATAGAGACTGTGATAATGATAATGATAATTTAGAACAGAATCTAGAAGAAGACGGTATACCGGTTAAATGTATGTGTTCTGAGTGTGGGCTCACTTTCAGTGACAGAGGAGCATTGGACCGACATGTTAAACAGGACCATATGAAGGTAATTATACGAAATATTTTTTTTGTATTTTTTTAATAGCCTATTTAGTGTCCCACTGCTGGGCAAAGGCCTCCCCTCTTTTTCGCCACTCGTCTCGGTCGTGTGCCAGCACCTGCCATTCAGTACAATATGTGACAAGGTCGTCCCGCCATCTCCTTTTCGGTCTACCTCTGCCTCGGTAGCCATTCTTATTAATTATTTATTAAATTAAAAAAAAAAAACTAAGTGCGTGTCAGACTTTGCACATTTAGGGTTCCGTTCCGACCCTACCGCAAAATGAAGTTGGATTTTATGGGAAAAATAAGGCAATTAAAAAAAATTGAGATTTATAAATATATTAGATATATTTTAAGTTAATTTTATAATTGAATTTAATTCATTGTTAATTGACATTTCATATCAAATAAATCTCTTATATATTAGTATATAATGAGAAATTAACGGTTGACACTCACTTGGAAAAGTCACTATTTGCGACATGTTTCGGACTGCATTTAGAGTCAACCGTTATTCTGTTATCAAGTGTAATTATGTTTATGTCACACCTGGCCATAAAGCGGCAATTACCGCACGCTCCGCGCGCGGGAAATTCCACTTCCTGGCCAGGGGGTGACATAAAATTGTGTACTTAACACGGGCGGTAATACATAAAGCCTCAGATCGCATATTTATCGCCCTTGCCTTCGGCTCGGGCGTCAAATACTTGCGATCTGAGACATTCTTTGTTTTACCGCCCTTGTTGAGTAATGTACTATTATGTCACACCTGGCCATAAAGTGGCCATTATCGCACGCTCCGCGCGCGAAAAAACCCACTTCCTGGCCAGGGGGTGACATAAAATTTTGTACTTACCACGGGCGATAATAAAGAAAGCCTCAGATCGCATATTTATCGCCCTTGCCTTCGGCTCGGGCGTAAAATACCTGTGATCTGAGACATTCTTTGTTTTATCGCCCTTGGTAAGTAATGTAATATTCACGTTAGTGTAAACTTATACGAGTTTTTTTACGCCGGTTCTTTTCGAGGCAGACGTTCATTTCTTATCAACCGGTGGTAGTTTTTTTTAAATAGGTGCACGTAAATTGAAGAATTCATAAAAAAAAGAATCTAAGTACATTTTTGTTTTTAGAAGGAGGCGAGCGCACCTAAAGTGAGGACTCGGAGTAAAGAGGTGTTAGCCGAGAGACCGACATGCGCCGAGTGTGGGAAGGTTTTCAGTTCGAGGAAGACTTACAGATACCATCTAAAGTGAGTACAATTTTACGCCCATAAAGCTCGATGGCGTAACGCTGCCGGTAAGCTCCGATTTCAGATACCTCGGGTCATACAGCGTAATGGTGATATTGACCATCATCATCATCATCATCCTCCTCGCGTTATCCCAGTACAGTTGCATCCTGAAGGATGCCTGGGGTCCGCTACCTAATCCCAAGATTTTGGCGTGGGCACTAGTTTTTACGGAAGCGACTGCCATCTGACCTTCCAACCCCGAGGGGAAACTAGACCTTATTGGGATTAGGTTTTGTCAAGTGAGTGGGCAACTTGACTGTTAGAAGTTCTCAAGCCGCCCGAAGACCTCCAACTTGGCTTAACGACTGCTGCCACAGACAGCGACCGGGATCAACGGCTTAACGTGCCTTTCAAAGCACGGGAGCGCTCAGTTAGTAACCACTCAAAGCGGTCACCATCCAAGTCCTGACCGCTGCCCACGTTGCTTAACCTTAGATACCGCAAGCGGTACGCAGGCGCCGCTGGGCCACGAGCGCTGATATTGACCGTGACATTAAAAACCGAATTAGCGCAGGATGGATGAAATGGCGACAGGTCTCGCGAACAATATGCGATGCCCGAATGCCCCTTCGGCTGAAGGGAATAATCTACAAAGATGCTACAAAGCCATTGTGAGACCTGTCGTCAAGTATGGATCGGAATGTTGGACCGCAAAGGTGACGGATGAAAAGAGATTGCTTGTTACAGAGATGAGAATGTTGAGATGGATGAGCGGAGTTACCAGAATGGATCGTATTAGAAATGAGTATATAAGAGGAAACGTGAAAGTAGCATAATTAATAGTTTGACATGAGAAATTTATTATATTCTTATTGTCATATTTCTTAGTTGTAAATTAATTTTTCTCATGAAAAATGTACCATATGCTTGTATTGTCAGACTTTATTACGAGTAAATTGTAAATTGACATGTAAAAGTGCCCTTTGTGGCCTATTTGCAGAATAAATGTTTGAATTTTGAAAAAAAAAAGCACACATAGTCGATAAGTTGAAAGCTCATCGTCTAGCGATAGAGAGGTATGGAAGAAAAAAACATGCTGCGCCGACCCCAACTAAATGGGATAAGGGCAAGCCAATGATGATCTAAAGTGAGTACAATCACACGACTTCGACCGATTAAAGGTTGTCGCACACATAAAGGCTCGACACCAGACCTTCGCCACTTCAACTCACCGGCTTGCCGTCAACCAGTTTGAAGCGTCAACTTACAGCGACCTTCTGTATAGAGTCGTAGGGCTTTATAAGGACCTCGAAATATAATAGTGATCCTATTAAAACTATCGTCCGTTGTTGTAGTGTATAAATCTGTACAATTAAATACTTACACTTACTACGCTGGCTCGATGACCCAAAGAAGATCTCGGCCCTTGACACAAGAGAACGCCACTGTTCTCTGTTGTGCGCCAACCTCACGCCAGTCGGGTACTCCGAGGTTGGCTAGGTCTTTTAGGGCTTCGCCATTCCAGCGGTATCCGGGACGTCCAACTGGTCGTTTTCCACTGGGCGGTGGGCCGCCCCATATATGCCTTCTTCACAGCACGATCGTCCCCCATCCTCTCCAGGTGGTCAGGCCAGCGCAGTCGCGTCGCCTTGACTTCGGCAATTATGTTCGGCATGGCCATCAGCTCTTCCAGTTCCATATTCTTCCACCGCCTCCAGTTCCCGTCCTCCCTTCTGGTTGGTCCCAGAATCTTCCGCCAGACTTTCCGCTCTACCACTAAGAGCTTGCTCTCTTCTTTCTGCTTGTATGTCCAGGTTTCACATCCGTACCATAAAGATTGACCTAATGACAGTCTTGTAGATCGGCATCTTGGTCGGTCTGCTGATCAGCTTGGACACTATTAAACATACATTTATATAAAAAAGTATATAATTGTTTCAGCGTGCTACATAAAGGACAGAACAGATACCCGTGTCCACGCTGCGGCAAGGTGTATCAGTGGAAATCCAACCTTGGCCGCCATCTTAGAACACACAAAGTAACGTTGAAATACTTTTTATTTACTGAATTTCTATACCATGTTATTGAATTTTTAACCTTATTGTTATAAGGGCAAAGTACCTTTTTGAACGTATTATTTCAAAAAGTCGATGACCACTTTAGCCTAGTTGGTAGTGACCCTACCTACGAAGCTGGACGTCCCGGGTTTGAATCTCGGTCGGGGCATTTAATTTAAGCATCTATCTGAGGTGTGGTAAGTGGTAACTGTAGGATGTAATAATTATAGATGTTAAGACAATCCTAGTGCACTATCGACCCAACTAAATCGTGACCCAACGTGGAATCTTGTCACAGAAAATGTCATAATGATTTTCCTTGTCAGGCAATACGATGTCACAATGACATTTTCTGGGGTTCAATTGGTTTACATGTCTCCTATTACTCGTCCTTAACTTCCCACCTCATGGCAACCAATATAAGTATGTACCACCACAGTCAAGTGCAAAAATATGGGTGCATACAACTTGCTCAAAAGTATGTCCCATAGCTCTTATGTCAGTGAATTAAGGTTTTGGTACATATGAGAGGATTCATTCGATACATATTTTTGCACTTGACTGTACCATCAACATGTTTAATTTTTTAATTTGGTTTTCAATGTATTTTTTGATGAACAATAAAGAATATTTGTTTTGTATTGTATAACGTCGCTTAGTACCCATACTACAAGTTTTGCTTAGTTTGGGACTAGATAGATTTGTGTAAGATTGTCCAAAAATGTTTATTTGTTTATAAAAATTGTATGCAACCCTGCCAACTCATCATCTTTTACGTTTTTTAGGCTAGAGACGACGGTGAGTTATACTGTGCGCTCTGTGATAAACGTTTCGCTTCGGTGGCGACGTATCGGCAACATCTGCGCGTGTCGCGGCGACACGTTTCAGAGAGTGAGTTCAGGTGAGACGGAACAGGGCAACTTGGGTTTGAATCCCTCGCTACGCTCTTCAATTCAATTCAATTCAAATAATTTATTTGCAGTTACAAGTATACAAGTTGTTAAATTATGGGTACATAGTCGCTGTGTAACTTACCAATTAGGCATGCAAATTTATGTACTAAATCTAAATCTAAAACATTCTTCATTCCTGTTATGATAGAAAAGTTAGTCGAATCTATGCTTCAAATATTCGTCCACTGAATAAAAACATTGCTGAGATAACATTTGAAATAGCTTACACTTAAATGCATTTTGTGGCAACTGTTTGAACTTATTTGGTAGGTGATTGTATATAACTAAGGGTATGTGAAATGCACTTTTCCTATATGTGCTTGTTTTTGGACCTGTGTAACATACATTGAATTTATAGCGTGATCGTTCTTTCGCTGCGTCTTTGGTTTTATAATAATTACGCAAACACTTAACATTTGTGTTTGAAGCCCTCGCTACGCTACGCATTCCGGGTTCCGAAGGGATTTTTATGCTTTGATAATTATCGATTTGAAAAACCCCTAAAATTGTAGCCTAAAACACAAACATCTTTTATTTTTTAGTTGGTACATAGGAAAATAAATTTAACTAATAAAATAACGTATACTCCCCTACCCATACCAGGGCTAATTATCCGATAATTGTCGCGATAATTATCAAAGACCATAATTACCTTGATAATTTCGAACCCTGACCAATTTATACCATATACTTACAGCAACTACTTGTGTTTCTACGCTACATTGCCTTTCCTAAACAAATATAGTACTTGCCTTATTTATTTTTCCAGTTTCGTGTGCAACGAATGTGGTAAAAAGTTCGTGAACAAAACGCGACTACGCGACCACGTGGACTGGGAGCATTTGAAGAAAATCAAATTCCGTTGCCAGCAGTGTAATAAGGTAATTTATTGCTATTCAGAAAAGAGCCATTGCCCTCGAATGAGGGATCAAAGTCGTACTTTTCTTCCCTCATTTGAGGGTAAATATTTCCTTTACTTTACTTTTTAAACTTGTGAATCTTGTTAATCGCACTCGCAGACTACCAAGTCACAGGCTCAGCCTAGTTTGGTGTCTGATGGATAATCTGTAACCATCATGTAACAACTTATTGCTAAATAAATAATTTATTTATTTATTTCCTTTTCACACCTGCTATTCAGAAAAGAGGCATTGTTGGCCACGAATGAGGGATCAAAGTCGTACTTTTCTTCCCTCATTTGAGGGCAACTATTTCCTTTTCACACCTGCTATTCAGAAAAGAGGCATTGTTAGCCACGAATGACGTATCAAAGTTGTACTTTTCTTCCCTCATTTGACGGCAACTATTTCCTTTACACTCCTGCTATTCAGAAAAGAGGCATTGTTGGCCACGAATGAGGGAGCAAAGTTGTACTTTCCTTCCCTCATTTGAGGGCAACTATTTCCTTTTCACACCTGCTATTCAGAAAAGAGGCATTGTTGGCCACGAATGAGGTATCAAAGTCGTACTTTCCTTCCCTCAGTTGAGGGCAACAATGACTTCCTGTTAGAAGTTGTAAAAAGCAGTATTGTGCTTCTAGGTACCAAAATTAAGTATTAGTAAGACATTTCATGTTTTTAGCAGCATTATCTCATTTTGCTCCCTTGAGACACAATTTATATAGTAGTAGGTATAGAGATAGTTTTGATTCTCAGGAAAGGACATAGTAGTATAACCAGTAAATCATCTCTAAGGGGGTGGAACTTTGTATGGAAGAGCCATGAACGAGTTCTGTGCGGACAAAGCTAGTAGTTACAAGGGGCTTGCAGTGGGAGGCGCGCGTCGCTTTAAATGCCTACCGCTCGCTCGGCCCGGGGCCGGCCGTCAGTCGTGGGCCGCCCCCCGCCCGCCGCCGCGCGAACGCGTCTATATGCACGTTACCGCTGCCGCCGCAGACTAGAACGCGACAAGCGACGAGTCGATAGCCCTAGCGCTGCACGTGCCGCGTGTGAATGAATACAAGTTATACGATAGACAGAGATGCACAGAGTAGGCATGTTTTTTATGCCTAAACGCCGTTTTTGTTAGAAAGTGAAGCTTCTGTACTTGTACTATTACTTATTCTGTGGTAGTTATATAAATCATTCTAGTCTGTTGGTTGATGTTTGTATACATGTTACTAAACTAAATGATATAATTGTAACTGTAATTATTGTAATTTTGTGACATATAAATCCTTGTAAAAGAGTCCTACTTGCAGAATAAGGCTGGGTTGCACCAAACCGTCTGTAATCGTAAGCGGTGTTCGTCAAATCTGATTGTATGGAAAGTTTGACAAGTTTCTATGGGATGACAGCTGCCGGCGCCATATTTGACGATGACCGGTCTGTGTTCGTACGTTGGTGCAACTGGCACTTAATGTTTGAATTTAGTTGTACTTATTAATTATTATAAATACTTATTGCAGCCATTCAAATGCCACACATCGCTGTACGTGCACCTGCAAAATGTTCACCGGAATAAAGAGAAGAAGGACAACCTGTGCCACGTCTGCGGGAAGTCCTATCAGGTGAGAGTCGTAACACTTAACTAGGGTTTCCAGTCCCGGGACTGACTTGTATTCAAAGTCCCGTAAATCCCGGTATTCCCGGGACTTGTTATATCGGCTAGTCCCGTCGACACGCTCCCTCAACTAGTTCGCAGTTCCGGAAATGTTTTTTTTAAAGTCCCGGAAATCGCGGGATTTACGGGACTTTTCGTATCGGCTAGTCCAGTCAACACGCTCCCGCAACTAGGGTTTGCAGTTCCGGGAATGACTTAAAGTCCCGGAAATTGCGAGATTTACGGGACTTTTCATATCGGCTAGTCCATTCAACACGCTCCCTCAACTACATTACTATTACTATTACACACGAGAATGACTTAAGGGGAGGTATCCCCAACGCAACTGTCCCGCTCTAACATGCGTGAGTTTACAATTAACCATCCCGCTCTCTACGCAAGCTCTGCGCGCAGTTTTGTAAATATTTAGCTATAGTCATCAAGCCAGTCATTTTATCAAAGCAAACCCTGCGAAAATGTCTATAACTATTTACGATCTTTAATTGAGTACAAAAATTAAATGTTATATATCAGTAATATAGCCGTAGTATTGAAAAAACATTCCAAAAAGGGGTAACTTCGCGATTTTTTTCTATCGAGTGAAATTCATCAGGTCATGTAACTGACTGCGATTTTGACTAGACAATATCCTTATGTAACACATATATTTTTTTTAGATTTTAAGACACTATATTCAATGTCTCAGATGGTTTTTAAAAACTCAAAAGTGGTAATACACGGCCTTAAAGTCCAAGACAAGTATGCAGTGTTGGGTTCCTGGAGATGAGCAAGGTTGCCAGAGCTCCCGAGGATGCACCGTGTTGAGAGCGAAGGACCTTTTATCCCTTCTGCTGTCAACGCAGTGAATCCTCAATAAAGGGTCGGCAACGCGCACGTGACTCTTTTGGAGTTGCGAGCGTCTATAGGCTGCGGCGTCCGCTTACCATCAAGTGGAACGTACGCAGTCTGCCACCGTCGTCGTATAAAAAAAATCTTCTCTCACACAATCCATCCACCTTTTCTTTGGCATACCTCGTTTCTTGTATCCATGTTACATGGATTTCATACCTCCTTATTACATGGCCGCACCACGCCAGGCGATTGCCTCTTAGTTTTTCGGTAATGGGTACTACTCTCAGGCTAAATTAAAAATATTATAATTTTCGGATAATTGGTTTTCAGAACGCAGCCAAACTGAAGTACCACATAGTCGCAATGCACACACGAGAAACTCCTTACCAGTGCGGACAGTGTGGAGCGGCCTTCGGGTGGTACTCTAGTTTGTACCGCCATATACGTGAGGTACACTACAAGGTGAGCTGATATATAATGGAGGTACCACATAGTCGCACACTTACCGTTTACACTTACAGTATGGAGCCTTCGGGTGGTACTCTAGCTTGTACCGACATATACGCGAGGTGCACTACAAGGTGAGCTGATATATAACTAGGGTACCACATAGTCGTACACTTACCCTTTACAGTATGGAGCCTTCGGGTGGTACTCTAGCTTGTACCGCCATATACGCGAGGCACACTACAAGGTGAGCTGATATATAACGGAGGTACCACATAGTCGCACACTTACCCTTTACAGTATGGAGCCTTCGGGTGGTACTCTAGTTTGTACCGCCATATACGTGAGGTACACTACAAGGTGAGCTGATATGTAACGGAGGTACCACATAGTCGTACACTTACCCTTTACAGTATGGAGCCTTCGGGTGGTACTCTAGTTTGTATCGCCATATACGTGAGGTACACTACAAGGTGAGCTGATATATAACGGAGGTACCACATAGTCGTACACTTACCCTTTACAGTATGGAGCCTTCGGGTGGTACTCTAGCTTGTACCGCCATATACGTGAGGTACACTACAAGGTGAGCTGATATATAACGGAGGTACCACATAGTCGCACACTTACCCTTTACAGTATGGTGCGGGTGGTACAATTGCCTAACCTGAAATGGACATTGTTTTCGCCTGTTCACATCTACAGATAGCATACCTTTTCTCAACCGATTGTCGTGAAATTTTGTGAGCACGTTCGATAATCATAATACTTATTTTTTGCCTAGTAAATAGAAATTTAAAAAAAGAGCCGCTAATATTTTTATGGTTGACTGTCCAGTCATTTTGAATGTTTGCAGATGAAGGTGCAACCCAAGAAGTCTAAGAAGGGAAAGAAGATAGATGTAGAAGTTATACCTCTGCCGCTGCAGCTGCCCGGGCCCGCCTAAACACACACACACACACACACACACGCACGCACGCACACGCACGCACGCACACACGCACACACACACACACACACACACACACACACACACACACACACACACACACATACATATCCTCGTGCCGCCTACCTTCAAGAAAATAGCGTACTCCTCATCTGAAAGGCCGGCAACTTACTGAGGGCTACCGTTTTTGTGCTCACCAGTTGGCGCCACCGTGCTGTCAGTCCAGCTGTCAAAGTTTGTTATTGGATTTTATGGGCGTAAAATTTAATTCACGTTGAAATTGTATTTTATACAATAAAACCGCACCGTAAATATTTTTATGTCACACCTGGCCATAAAGCGGCAATTACCGCACGCTCTGCGCGCGGGAAATCCCACTTCCTGGCCGGGGGGTGACATAAAATTTTGTACTTAACACGGGCGGTAATAAAGAAAGCCTCAGGTCGCATATTTATCGCCCTTGCCTTCGGCTCGGGCGTCAAATACCTGCGATCCGAGACATTCTTTGTTTTACCGCCCTTGTTAAGTAATGAACTATTATTGAACATTCCGTATTGTAGCGCACTCCCCGTTTTGTTCGGCAAAAAGTATTGAAATAAGTTTACGAGCCATAAAATTGTCGCAAATCACTGAAATTCTTTGCCCCGTAACTCATATTTGCCATTATCAATCTCAGATATTGCAAAATAGTCATCATATTAATCTAATTAGCAGTGGCGGCGCGTCAAAAATATTCTTAGGGAAGCCGGAAATAATTTGCCTTTCTTATTCTTCATGAGCCGTAGTAAAAGAACTGGACTGGCTGAAAATTAGGCAAGCCGGCGGGAATCGAGTTGTATGGACGCTCCGCCACTGCTAATTAGAAATGAACCCGCGTAACCCAACCTCAAACTATGAAATTAGACATTTCGGAGGACTGACGTCACACTAGCGCCTCTAGCGGCGAATCCATACGCGGTAGCCCTCCTTGCGTCTCCACTGGTGTTGCGGATGTCTGGGCGTCGGTAATCGCTTAACGTCAGGCGATCCGTTTGTTCGTTGGCCCCCTATAACTTAAAAAAATAAAAACCATACAAAAATTCCGCTTGTAAAATTTGAATCAAGCATGTTAGACAATTAGGCTGGTTTTCCACTAGAGCTATGCTATGCCATGTTTCCATACATTTGACACATAGCTCCAGCTCGAGCTACGACTCGCCTCGACCCTTATGGCTGGCTCGAGCCTTATGATGATATTTATTTGTCTTAAAATGAAAAAATTATACGTTTTATAATTTTAGGTTCATTAATTTTCGTTTGAAATCGAGTGTACAACGATCTATTTTTTTATGTATTTATTTATCGTCTATAGGCTGCGGTGTCCGCTTACCATCAGTTGGACCGTATGCTTGTTTGCCACCGTCGTAGTATAAAAAATATATATTTATTTTATTTCACATACAGCGGCGCGATACCATACTTCCAGCATACTTCACACATACATGACAAGAATCAGAATC
This sequence comes from Cenopis cana, assembly GCA_951800055.1. Classification (NCBI taxonomy): domain Eukaryota; kingdom Metazoa; phylum Arthropoda; class Insecta; order Lepidoptera; family Tortricidae; genus Cenopis; species Cenopis cana. Next base: position 2,613,224 of record OX637498.1, on the reverse strand, counting down.
ATATTTATCAATAACTATCGTGGTTATTATAATTTGATTATTATCAATCATGTCATTTATCGCCTTCTATCGATAACTATCGGAATAATTAAACTTGATTGTTGAGAATACTTATTAACTACCTATCAGAACAGAGAAGTTTGTGATAGCCAGAGTTTCATAATTATTGTGATGTTGAGTATTTTCGTAATTATTATAATTTGATAATTACGATGTCGTATTATATAGACTGAATTATTTACTTGGTACCTTTATGATTTATGTAATTTTTATAATATGAATATGTAATGTAAATATTGATAATGAAATATTTTTTATCAAATTAATACTTTTATTCATGAGTACCTTGATAACTTTTTACTGCTAAGCTTCCTGAGACATTTACAAGAATAATAACATGAACCAGGTGATTCGGATTATTAAATTAGAAGCTTTATTTAACGCATTCACTGCCACCCTATTTTCCTGGACATTCGGCAGGTGCCGCACTTTGCTGTGTGCCCCAAACGCATGTGAGTTCAACCGACTATTCTAAGTCTAAGGCACAGGGTGAAAGTCACTAAATATTATGAACGCGTCTGTGCGTTCAAGGCACTGGGTGAAAGTAACGGAAACGCATATATGCGTTGGTGGCAGTGGATGCGTTAACTTGCAATGTATGTAACTATGTTTGTTCTGCAATCCCTAGCTATGCTTAGGATTCTATTGTAGAATCTTTCGCTTCACTCAGGATTCAATATACTGCCCTTACTGTAAATATATCATTTTGCTTCCTTCAGACACAATTGTACGTGTACTTTACAACTTTTCCCCGGACTTTGGAGACTTCGCTTCAATTCAAATACCACCTTCGCTGTGACGAATAATATACTCACCGAAAATTCGGCCCAAATTAGAAAAATGCATTTTTCTATATTAAACATTATTTAATGTATTCATTCAACTTATAGTTTGAAATCACGACAAGTGTATGGGCCAAATTTTCTGCCTTGGGGCTTGGCCAATGAGTGTATACTGATTATTCCGAAAATGATTTTTTCTAAGTGGCGATTAATGCCATTCGCAAATTTTACCACTTTGTTTTTTCTCGTTAGCTTCCTTTCCCGAAAGGATTTGTAACCATTCGCATATTTTCCCACTTTATTTATTTTCCAGCAGCTTATTTTTCTAATAGGTTTTTTAACCATTTGCACAATTTCTCACTATATTATTTTTCTTATAGCATATTTTTCCGATAGGGTTTCTAACTATTCGCATAATTTACCACTATATTTCTTTTTCAATAACTTATTTTCCTGACAAGTGCTTTTTTGTCGCATTTGCGGAGGGCACACTACAGAATGGAAATAACATTTCTGTTTTTTTTTTATGTCAAAACGTATTGTGTTAGACGGTTTATTTTGTGGCGTACACACTCAGCACATCATTTCATTCGTGTTGTGGTTGAAACCAGTCGTTCCCAGTAGATCTACTTGTTAACCTACTAGTGGGTCTATTGGGTTTTTCTTTTCCCAGTGGACCTACTTTCAAATATTATCAATGTTAAATCAACCTGTATTAATGACTAAGTACATTCCTTCTGTATCCGTGGTCAGATTGCAGTGTTAGATCAATCTGATAACGGCCACTCTTTTGTGTCCTTGGTCAGATCCATTAAATTAAAGGATGCTTGGTGAGATTGGTAGCCGTAGTCAGATTACGTTAATTATTACTTTATAATTAAAAATCTCATATTATTATTATTAACTATAAGTAGTAATGTCTACTTAGCTGTGATAGTTTTCCTTTTAAATTCATCGTATATACTACTACCATGATTTTTTTCACATGCCATGGGGGGGGGGGGGGGGGGACACTTGACCATAACAAAAATTATCACTTCAAAATGCTTTTAGAAACCTTATAATATTTTTAAAAGAGCTATCCAACGATATCCCACACGATGGGGTTTGGAAGAAAAAAAATTGCACCACCACTTCACATGTAGGGAAGGTACCCTGAAATATATTTTTTTAAAGATTTTATTCTACCGTTTTGTCGGCGTCATTGATACTCATGCCAAATTACAGCTTTCTAGTACTAACAGTTACTGAGAAAAACTTGGTGTGTTTTAAAAATGAACTTTATTTTTTACTGGCCGAAATCTAATGGTGTGGTATATTTTTGGAATCAGCTCATGGAGTCCTTTCGTTTGATACCCCACTCGATTGGTTTTGGAAGAAAAAATGTTTTTCTTTCATAGGTACATAAAATTAATGACGTCATAAAAACTCATTCCACCACTTTAGGAAGCGACAACATGCATTTTGATAATCAGTAAACGATGTTGATTCCAACGATACCACTTGTCGGTATAAACCTTTTCAGTCCTACGAAAATCGTAAATAAGGCACTTTCGACGAATTGGCCTCTCTACTATAAGTATTAGGATATAGGATTCCAAAAATTATTTCTTTGTTCGAGAGCAGTTACCTCAAAGTTGCGACAAAGAAGTTCCGTTACTCTTAAAAATACCTATAGGAAAACAATATAGTGGTAAATTATGCGAATAGTTAGAAACCCTATCGGAAAAATATGCTATAAGAAAAATAATATAGTGAGAAATTGTGCAAATGGTTAAAAAACCTATTAGAAAAATAAGCTGCTGGAAAATAAATAAACTGGGAAAATATGCGAATGGTTACAAATCCTTTCGGGAAAGGAAGCTAACGAGAAAAAACAAAGTGGTAAAATTTGCGAATGGCATTAATCGCCACTTAGAAAAAATCATTTTCGGAAAAATCAGTATACACTCATTTTGCTCGTTTGAGACACAATCTACTATTGATGTGTACTGTACAACTTTTAGGTGACAGTGAATGCTTTCTTCGCATTCAACATGCATGCATAAATAAAACAACAGTTCTAAGCAAAAACCTTATATTTACATTTAAATTAAAGTAACACTATATATGTCAAATGACGTCACATTTCTAAATAACCAGTTACCAAAGATTACGATCGTAGGGTCGTAACATTTCTAAATAGTAACCAGTTACTAAAGATTACGATTAATAATTGGTTACTGGTTACAAAATATTACGATCGTAGGTTACCAGTTACGCATTTCAAGTATTTGATAACCAGTTGCCAAATGTTACGTGATCTGGTAACCAGGGGCCTGTACCACAAAACTTTACAAGCATACAATTCGACAAATTTGACAACTTTTTCTATGGAATATGTACAATTTTATCAAATTGTAGACTTGTAAAATTTTGTGGTATAGCGGTCTGGTGACCACTTTACAAATATCATTGCAAATCCGGTCTGGACCACGAAAATCTATCGATCTATCTTCATCTCTATCGGACATACTCAATTTAACAGAAATGGAGGTATAAGATTCCGATCTTTTGAGACTTCATACTATCAAATATTCTCCATCCCTGTTGCACTTACTTTTCGAGTTCTTTTCGAGTGCACTTGAGTTTGAGATATATATATTAGTTGTATGACTTGGCTTTGCCTTTATGTCTACTTCTTCTTCATGGGCCTTGGCGCCTGGTTGGGCTGGCGCGCGAGCGGCGGCGCGGGGCGGCGCGCGCCGAAGGCCCCCCGCGCCGCGCCGCGCCCCGCGCGCATGCCGCCGCCCCGGCCTTTGGACACCTCGCTGCGGCCTCGGGACTTCACCTGAGAAGAGTAAATCATCATCATTATCAGCCTGTATTGGGAGGGGTGCTGACATGCAGCGAGTGTAGTCGCACATTCGCTGCAAAGATTGGCTATGTCAGTCACCAGAGAGCGCACCAGCGTCACTCTCAGCAGTAGGAACTAGTCGCTGTGGCCGAAAACGGCTAGAAGATGATGATGACTAGATACGTCCCACTGCTTACGCATACTCTCTGACAGCAAATCAGTGCTTCAGGCTCTGAGCAGCGACAACTTCACGTCAGGCCTATTATACGAATGTCATCAAACGCTCACAGAGGTATGCAGAGACAAAAACAAGGTAACTTTACAATGGGGAAAGGGACACAGTGGCTCGAGAGGAAACGATGCAGCGGATGAACTAGCCAGAAATGGCTCAGAAACACCGGCATACGGACCAGAGCCAATCGTGCCCCTTCCACAAAAATACATACAGAATGAACTAAATCGATACATAAAACACCTGCATCAAAGGCATTGGGAAGACTTAGACACATGCAGGCAGACAAAAGAAATAATATTAAAACAAAATCCCAAACTCACAACCACACTACTGAGAACACACAGAAACCAACTACGTAAAGTGGTAGGCATAATAACAGGACACAACACACTAAACAAACATCTCTACAACTTGGGAATAACCGATAGTCCCTTGTGCAGAGCATGCATGGAGGCAGAAGAGACTGCTAAACACATTCTACTAGACTGTAAGCAGGTAGAAGTATACAGGAAGAAACACCTAGGAAATCCGAACACACTGCAGGAAGCAGTAAACAACATAAAGACACTAATAGGTTTCATACAGGAACTAGGATGGTTAGAGTAGCGCTACCCCCCCTGTTTCACGCAAAATAGGCACGTTGGATGTCGACTTGCGGAAAATGCCCATTAAAACTAACTAACTACGTCCCACTGCTGGGCACAGGTCTCCTGTCACAGATGAGGGGGCTTGGGCAGTAGTCCCGAAAAGTAAATAGTATGAGTATGCAATACAATACAATCTAATCTCTCTGTCTAAGCAGAAATGTTCATCAGTATTGCTTATTCAGCTAAAATTACCATCCCAACTTCTTAACCCTTGGGTTGATGGCAAAAAAAAAACAAAACAAAACAATCTTTTGTTATGAAATCATACATCGGCGACACTGATAGCCAACAAGTACACAAGCACAAGTCAGTTTTAAATGACCACCGCTATCATCATCATAGGCCTTTACGTGTATTGCACACGATTTAAGCATTGCTATGCAGTTCGTTTACACCGTTCACCTGGTGACTGGTGGTGAGAGTATAGGCTTATGCGGGAAGGGAGGGGAGTTGAAGCCTCTTGCTCTAAGAATGAGAGGCTTCAACTCCCCTCCCCTCCGTTTCCGTTCGGAATTCCGTGCGTCTGCGGCCAGGCTAAAGGCGTAATAACTAAAGGAAAATTGGAAAACATACCTGGGTTTCCTCTTTCACCATATCTATAACTTCATCAGGAATACGAAGGTATTTGATCGTAGATCCTCGGATATAACACTCGGGCATGCGCCAGAACTTGTCGCCGTCCCGCGATGTGCAGATCACTTCTCTCAAGTTGATATTCATCCAGTTGTCGCAAGAAACCAGATGGCCGTTGTATGTTTCGCCATTTTTCAATTCTACGAGCATTGGATGATTTTGGGCGGTCCGCAACAACGATAATGGAAGCATTTTGATGTTCTTGAGTCCTCGTTCAGAAAATCACTGGTAATGTTTGTTATATTGCGCTATTTTATTTATTTACGCAAAGCAGAGCTAAATTTCGCACTCGCAGTTGTGTAGCGTCACGAAATAGGTTAGAAATTTAGGTTTTTTATGGTTGCAACCGGTAGCTTTGTTTTCGTTTCAATTTTAAAATCGGTGTTCTTTTTTATATTTATTGTTGTACTAAACAGAAATACGAAATTTTGTGTAATTTACTATGTCAGTAGATTAATTGATAAATCATAGTAAATTAATTTCTACAACTGAGGATCTTGATAAAATAAAATGGTTTTGATAGATTTTTTTTTAACAAAGTTTTAAGAATTTTTACCCTATAAAATACTTTATACAAAGTTGACACTGACAGCTTTGTGATATTTGGCCAGGCGCATTAAGCCGTTGATTTCTTTTTTAAAACGCATCAATTAGCGTTTAAAAGTTTGTCTCAAACAAATGTTTTGAAAAAATTGACAGTTGTTTTGTCTCTCTTTTGACATTTTTATTTCCCAATTTTCCCATATGCACTTCAAGAAATTGCCGATTATTGGGCTCGTGTTTGATTAAATACTACAAGAATCTAGTCTTCAAAGTAAGTACACATCTATTACTAATATTCACATTGTATATGAACCATAAAGCCTTATTAGTGCTTACTTTAACCTGTTTATTAAACTGAATTCCATGCGGTTCCATTACTGTAATTAGTATATTTTTTATACTTATCTTTCGCATGGTAACTGTACATTAGCCGTCCAGTCACGTATTTATCAGTCACACGGGCATTCCAAGGCCCATCGAAACCTTTTTCAAGGTTAAAATAAGCTAATTTGCTGTATTCTTCAGGAGAAACTTCGAGATGCCACAGTGGCGGCGAAGAGCGCCGTTCAGCGGCAAAGCGAAGAAGCAACAGCTGCAGTTCAAAAAGCAGAATAAAACGCCGTTATTGTCAAGTAAGTGGATTTCATCATGTACATATACTTCATAGCCTATCTGCTGTATCTCCTCTGTTAATCTAATGTATAAACCAGTGATCACCAATTAGTTTCTTCGGAGGTCTAGTTTTTAAAATAAAATGATCATCGTGGTCCGATTCTACTTGAATTAAACTTTATTAAATAAGCAAATACAGAAGTAACAAGATTTTTTTTCAAATTATTGTAATAAATTGTTGTTAATGGGATATTTATTATTATATTCCGTACTCATTGATACAACTGTTTACTTAAGGTCCGTACAAAATAGGCCAGCGTATCTGGACCATGGTCCGCCATTTGATGACTCCTGGTATAAATTATGTTGGTGGATAATTTTGTTAAAGATTCAAATATTGAGTTAGTTTACACTTTTCTCAGACATGCTTGGAAAAAAGAACATATGTTCGTGATAAACTACATAATTCGTAGTTGCAAGGATAAAGATAAAGATAATTTTATTGTCAGAAACTGTGTACAATTAGGTCGAATGTAATAAGGTATTAATAATAGTCCAACAGTTTGCCCATTTCGGGCATACAATATTAACACATCGTACACGCTAGTAGGGTTTGACTTGTAAAAGTGCCATTGCGGCCTACTTACAGAATAAAGTTCATTTTATTCATTTTTTTATTCATCAAATAAAATCTTAAACATCAAAACATGTAAAATATTCATTAAAATTATAAAAACACTTCATTAACAGCCATTCCTTGAGCTTTGTTTTAAACCTAATCCCATCCGGTGACTTAATAATATATGCTCAGGCAAATGATTAAATAAGGTGCTGTAAGTTTTGGTTGCAATGCGATTTAAGGTGGGTTGGAGCGTAGAGCTGGGTCGTTGCGGCTTTTAAGTGTAACGAAACGTAACAGCTTTTCATTATCTGGAAACAGTTTCACGAAACAGTTTCAAAAGTAACTAGTTTTTTTCACTGCGGCGCCCGACTAAACGAAACGAACGAAAGAAACATTTTTGACTGTATTTTCAAAATTAAGCCTTAATGTCTTACGAATAGAGCGCATTTTTGTCAATCATCAGTACAAAACTTTTTTGACACAAAGCGCGCCCACCCGAACAAAGCTAAGTTTTGTTTCGTTTCGTCGTTGGGATCGCTACATCAATGAAACAGTTATAGGTTATAGTTTGAGTTATGTCAGTTATGAGTTTCGTTTCTTTTTTCATGTAGTGTAGTTTCATTGTTGTGTTGCATTGCAGCTTTGGTGATCGTTTTTATAAAAACTGTTTTTGTTCTCATAAGAAACTGTTATTCCGTTACTGTAAGCGAAAGCGTTTTACGAAACGCTTATTGAAAAAAACGCTCAGCTCTATTGGAGAGGTTTTTTGGACATTGGTGGCTGCGCGTCACACTGCCCCACCAAGGCTGTTCAACATGTGTTTTTATTACGGGGTTTTAAAATTTATTTTGATTTTTATTTTGAATTTTGAACATTCCTTGCAAATTTTGAGAAATATGATATTGAAATATAATAAACGGGCCACTCACGTCTGTACCGTGTGCGCGCGCTCAGTGTTGGTTGCGTCGGTGGGGCGGGAGCAGGAAAATGCGGAAGTTTTCTATTTAAAATACGATATTGATACACTGGGTGCAGCATGGGTTGCCTACTTTTTTGCTAAATCGTCTTTGCCCTTATACTCTTGCCGGAGTGGTCGCGGCCGTCACACTGTGGGTGGCTAGCTTTTCCCACCACCATTCCTCTCTCCCGTCTGCACGCCTGGCGCTTTAGAGCAACAGGCAATTTAAGCCGGGAATACACTACTACAAATCGCAGGACGACACGTGGGGTGGAGTAGCGCCACGTTGCCGGACTTCGCTCGACATGTCGTCGCTACGGAAATAAGTCGCGCGATGTCAGAAATCAGAAGATGTCGCCGGATATGTCAGGCGATGTTTCGCGAAGTCGAACGACTTCGCCTGACGTCGCTACGGGCATAAGTCGCGCGATGTCGCCAGATATGTCAGGCGAAATCGGCCGGCTTCGCTTGACATGTCATGGGACATTTCTCTTCTCTTCCAACCCATCAAGTTTCATGAAATTTACAATAGACAAGATGCAATATTTTCATTATTGCTTTCATTTGAAAGAATTGCATGTAGAATAGACCACGAGTGTATTAAAAAATTAAAAATACTATGATTTGTAGTCTTAAATTGCTGTTACAAACTGACAATTTAAAGTTTCGCGCCTAAACGGATCTACAGTGCCTGTGACGTCACTCGTGTTATGACATTGACAACCAAAGAGAATATACATGTATATAATCTGTATGGCTAGCACATGATGGCAACGTCAGTTTTTCGGCCTATGTCGAGCTATCCGTCTTTTTTTGATAGGTGCTGTTAGAAAGTGACGGATAGATCGAGATAAGCCGACAAAATGACGCTGCCATCATGTGCTAGCCATACAGATTACATATATTATCTTTGGTTGTCAATGTCATAACAGGTGTGACGTCACCAGGCGCTGATTGCAGTTTTAAAACACGTTCCGTTTCACGTTAATTCAAATCGAAATTATTGTTTGAAATTAGTATAATATAATAAAGTAAAAACGTTTCAGTAGCTATTATTTTATGTTTTTTCACCATTTTGGTCACAAAACAATGGTAAAGATTATAATTGCATCTTCCTTATTGGCCCATTTACACAATGTTTGCATTTCCCGTCAGGTTCATCAACAGACCAAGGCCAAGATGTGGACTCGGTCAACTATCAGCCATCGAGGGGTCGCAACACTGGCCGTGATAAAAACAGATATGCTCTCAAGTTTTATCGAGAGACTGAGGCGGAACTTAAGATGAAGAAGGAAAATGCTTTGTAAGTGTTGACGAGCTTTTATTGTATGGGCAGGGAAACTGAAACATGTACCATTTTATCCCTTATTGTCATTGTGACAAGAGTGAAAATGGCATGTTTCAATTTCCTTGGCTGTAGAAACTGTTTGGGAGAAAATGACTGACCTATGTGTATACAATATTTTTTACCTTCAATATAAGTTATTTATTTATCGTATGGCATTTATTTCGAACCGTGAGATCTTCGAGAAGACAGTACGGTATAAGTGAAACCTGTAGTCACCATAGCCTCGTAAGTAATCTGCCTAACCTGCTCAATTTTATGACCAAAAATTCAGCTTACATCCCGAATTTACGACAACCGCTTTAGCTTAGTTGGTAGTGACCCTGCCTACGAAGCTGGAGGTCCCGGGTTCGAATCCCGGTCAGGGCATTTATTTGTGTGATGAGCATGAATATTTGTTCCTGGGTCTAAGACCCAGTGTGGGTGGGTGTTCTGGGTCTGGGTCTAAGATGTTTTCTATGTATTTAAGTATCTATTTATCTATACAAGTATGTATATCTTCGCTTAGTACCCGTAGTACAAGCTTTGCTTAGTTTGGGACTACGAGTAGGTTGATTTGTGTAAGATTGTCCACAAATATTTATTAATTTCTCAAATTTTGGAAAAAAGATTTAAGTATAACCTTTTTTTAAGACAGAATCGTAATTACATTTGAACGAAAATAGAGAAGTCTCCATAGCATGCATACGAGTATCGTATGTCACTTAGGGCTTATCCAGAAATCACGCGAGGTTCCAAAGGGGGTGGGGGGGGGGGGAGGTGGTTATGAAAACCTCACTACTGATCACGTTGGGGGAGGGGGGGGGTGCCAGGATACCTCACGTGTATTTTTTACTGCACCTACAATACCGAGAAATGATATCTACTCATGTAGCATTTTCTTAAAGGATAGGAGAAATTACAAAATCACGTTATCATAACGCATATACCTACCAAAATAAGCACAAGATCAACTATAATTTACTTAAAAAAATTCATAGGTGGTGATAAATTCAAAAAATACACGTGTGGTTTCGTGGGGGGTGGGGGGGGGGGGGGGTCGTCTAAAACCTCATCAAAGATCACCAAGGGGGAGGGGGTCTAAAAGTGGCCGAAAAAAACCCCGCGTGATTTCTGGATAAACCCTTAGCCTCAATTTAATACATTGCCACATGACCTTCTTAATTCTGATTTAGCATATATGAAAACAGAATTTTTGTCACCAGGAAAGCCCTAAACCCGGTCCCGGAGACAGAACTGGAAGTGGACCCTCATGTCTACTTCCCGGAGGACCTCGCGTTCCCAAAGCGCCCCCCGTGGAATTTCAACATGACCCCCGCACAGTTGGATGCTCAGGAACACAAATATTTCACTGTATGAGTTCAATTTTAGGCATGTTCCGAATCACGCTCACAGCGCTCAAAGCGCGCTTACGATCGGACAGATTCACGCTCATAGCGTTTACATGAGATGTCGTGACGTCACTGATGATGTCATGGACGGCGCTCACGGTGCTCACACTCCCAGGCGTAAGCACCATGAGCCAAACGTCAAGTTGACGTTTGATATATGAACATGACAGTAAACACGGGCTATGAGCGTGAATCGGTCCGATCGTGAGCGCGCTCAAGCGAATACCGGTCCGAAACAAAACACTACTCACGCGGCCTTGAGCGCGCTATGTGATTTGGACCGGCCGTCAGCACTGTAAGCGCTGCGAGCATTTTTAGCGTGATTCGGAACACGGCTTTTATTTACTATTGGCTTGGAAATTCAACCGGAATCGAAAAATAATGGCCGCCATTTTGAACTTTTTTGAAAAGTTCACATACTATTCTATAAGAAATCATCTAATCTGGAACGAAATATACCTACCTAATGTCACTGCATGATACTCAGCTTGCAATTGCCAACTTCCATGTTTCGGCAATAATGTACACTGCCTCTGCAACATTGGCGGCCGAACTTCGTATCGTGCTGTTCCTTTCACTCTCGTGTACACTATATGAGTGAAAGGGACGCACTATACGAAGTTCGGATTTCGAATTTTCTAGTTCAGTAGCTCTAGTATAAGTTTTTTCGAAACATTAACGAATTCGAACGCGTTGGCGTTTTGTCTCAAAATGTATTAAGACCACGTTATTCGAAATCATAGTATTTTTCATTCAATTTTAAACCATTAAATACTCACTTTATTGATGGGATATTTAGATATGTTATAGTTTAAGAGTCGGTCTAGTGTATTTTAAGGCTGAAAACACGATATACGAAACTTCGCTCGATGATCTCACATCGCAAAAACAGGTAAATTTTGATCTTATTGTGAGTCGTATATAAAATATATCCAACTCAGACTCGAGTAAAATATATCAATAGATAGGAAACGATGTGAAGAAGTGTATTTTACGGCTAATTTTTTTTTAAATGTTTTTATATTTAACAAAACTCAAAAATATCAGAAAAGCAAACTGCGCGCTTCATTTTAGTAGGCAGATGGCCGTTGGGCCTCGAGCTGGACGGACGTCTGTCGCACTTTTTGCAGTTTGACATTCATAAAAATCGCATATTTAATACCAGTAACTAGATGATATTAACATTTTCAGGGTAAATTACTGGTGAGTCATATCGACGAATAAACATTTAAAATAGTTTTCCTGGTACTTTTACAATTCGAGATAGTGGAAAACATAAAATGTGGCTAATAAAGCTTATCATCATATCATTTTTTTCCTTTTTAAACCCTCTCTTATTACAAAAGGTTTCATTGAAATTTTTTAGAATGTGGATTTTTTTTCCATTATACGGGTCACACTCCTTCATATAGCATATTGTATATTTTATGTCTATGTGTGAGTATATTCATAGCGCCTGACACATAGTTTGACATCTGACATTAGCAAATTAAATTCAAGCTTGGTATTTCTAATACAATATTTTAAATTATTAAATATATTGAGCTTCGTATTGTAACAAAATAAATATGCCCAAACGGACCGTAATCCTGCCAAAGTTTTGATGCTATTCGAATTCAATTTGCTCTGCAGTTCAATGTGAAACAGAATGACATCAGTATTACGATGAAAGTGATATTATTGCATTGTGTAATTATTCCAATATACCTATCAACGTAAACGATAAAAAAAGAATAATACAAATTTAAATGAAAAGATGCCTCGGATAATATCTGAAATAGAAAGGGCCCAAAGCTCTAAGGAATTCTGGCCGCTTACGGCTAGTATGTGGGGGAGGATATCTGGTGACGGCGTCGCGGTCTCAGATCTATGATCAGCGGCTTCGGTGAACTTCACTTCATAGCCACATCATGCGCAAATGTTTACGTGAATTTACTGGACGAAGTGATGCTGCAAATTGTTCTACTGACTTTCCTGACTTTATTCAAGATAATTGCCCCATACAGCACGGGTCACTTGGGAATGGTTTACTCTACAGCTACATCCAGGCATAAATGTAATGATGTAATGCCATCGCCTGAAATTCGAACCCGATTGAGAATCTTTGGGGTTTAATGGTTCAACAGTGGGATCATCGCCATGAAAGAACCAAAGAAGCAATTCAAGCAATAGATACTGCAATGAAATATGGGAGGAAATGCGGGGAACTGACATATTTATCAACGTCTTCTCAGCTTATTGAGAGACAGGCTACAAACTGTTATAGACGCACTGTGGCACGTGTGCACGCATTATAATCCCTCAGTCTTATGTTTCATGTTTATAATAAATTATATAATAAATCTTGAATTTTATTTAAGATGGATTTATGAACCGTACTGTCTTCTCGAAGATCTCACGGTTCGAAATAAAGGCCATACGATAAATAAAGAACTAATAAATAAAGTTGTAAGCTTTTATTAGCAGGGCAAAATATTTATGTTGAATCTTTTTCTAAATAAATAAATAAAGTACAAAATATTTATTTACCAAAATAACGCTCAATAATTATTTATGCTCTAAAAATTACGGTTGTTTAAATAAAACACAAAAAAAACACTTGCTCTTGCCTGAGAATCGAACCTGTGACCTGTGCTTTAGAGAGCAAGCGATTACTAATTACACCACAATGTACTTGGCTTAGTGGTTGAAATTAAGCTACTTATTTGTGACTTGCAACTTTGACTTTTTGTGTCGAGTCGTGATAAAATTTAGCCCTTATTTAGTTAAGTGAAATCTGTCAAAACTGCGCAACAGAGACAGAGATATGCAATGACAAGTCTACACTCTTTTGCGTGAATGTCATAACAATCTGTTCTAAATTTAAATGGTTGACAAGCTAATTATCACGTGCGCCACTCTGGCTTATTCTGACAATTTGACAAAGAAGGTCTGTCACATATTCAAATTCTAAGTTACAGCAATCATTAAAAAAAACGAGGTCAGTGACCTGTCACAGTAAAGTGAGATAGTGTGTGTAAAATGTAATTGTGTTTGTTACTGGGGAGAATTACGATAATGTTGCGCCGCCTGGCGGATTTTTTGTGTCGCGTTTGTAGTTTCGCTGCAATAAGAAAGCCTTAAAACGCTCTCACCGAGTTTGAAATACGCGCGTTCATCGGTTAGCAACAAATGTTATACTCGCTCGTGTTAATGTTTTAGTTTCCACTAGTGACCACCAGAGGCGCTGTTCACGTTTTCATACACTTTCATACATTTTGAGACAAAACGCAAACGAGTTCGAATTAGTTAATGTTTCCAAAAATGCATACTAGAGCTACAGGCCCAGTAACCGAGAAAACACCACGCCTAGTGGCCAGTTATTGACGATTTACCCTATTATTCCAGGAATACATAAACACCCTGCAAGCCACAGACTACTGGAAGCAGATGTCATATTTTGAGCTGAATCTGGAAACGTGGCGGCAGCTGTGGAGAGTTCTGGAGATGTGTGACGTATTGCTGCTTATTGTTGATGTCCGGTTTGCGGTGAGTTGTGTTTCAACACAAAATGGCATAGGGCGACACCACCAATTATGGACACTTTAAGCACACTCACCAATAATGGACACTTCAACCCTTATTCAAAGATCATACGGTTTTGAATGAATGAATGAAAGTTTATTCACAGGAACATATGGTAACAGTTGATGTTATTTAAAATACGAGGGGTGATCCAAAAGTAATGATAATGAAATACTTTCAGTGGCTGAAAAAAGCAAAAAGAGGTTTTATTTTTTAGGGCAGTTCTTGGCCAGTAAATTAAAAAAAAATATGTAAAAAAATTGATATCTGTCACTGAAATAAATTTATTTATTCGTGAGTTGTCGGAATAAATGCGTGGAAATGGAAAAATCTGAAGTGAGAGCCGTTATTAAGTACTTCTGTTTGAAAAACATGTGTACTAAAGATATACATGTTGAATTGGTGGGAACATTAGGGGACTCTGCTCCTCCGTATTCTACAGTTGCACACTGGTGCAAGGAGTTTAACTTGGGTAGAACATCTTGTAAAGATGAACACCGCGAGGGCTGGCCTTCCATCGTCCGCACTGAGAAGAATGTCAAAAAAATAGAAGATTTAGTTTAACTGATAGAAGAGTGACAATCAGACATTTAAATGAGGTCACAGGGATCTCGTATGGCAGCATTCAAAGAATCTTAACCCAAGAATTGCACATGAATAAAGTATCCGCTCGTTGGGTGCCTAGAATGTTCCACCCAGACAACAACGGACCTCCTCATAAGGCCAGATTGTTGCAATGGCTGCAATCCGGGATGCGGGTTTCGAATTGGTGGAACACCCCCCTATTCGCCAGACCTAACCCCCAGCTACTTTTATCTGTTTCCACGGCTGAAGGAAAATCTCAGAGTCAAAATTTTTTTGAATGACAGTGAGGTTATGGCCGCTGTGGAGGCTTATTTGGAGAGTCCAAACAAAGATTTTTTTTTAAATGGAATTCGTAGTCTGGAGAAAAGATGGCATAGGTGTGTAGACTTGTTAGGAGACTACGTTAAGAAATAAATTTAGTTTTTGAACACATGTGTTGTTTTACATACTCGTTATCATTACTTTTGGATCACCCCTCGTATACATTAATTTTTAATTGATTGTTCTATAAAAAAAATGAATGAATGTTATTTTCTTTTACATAAAGAGTTAATGTACATTATTGGGCCTTGTCCATTACTGGTGGTGTCACCCTATAATCATCCCATGATTATTTATTTAGTTTAACGCATTCACTGCCACCAACGCATATATGCGTTTCCGTTACTTTCACCCAGTGCCTTGAACGCACAGACGCGTTCATAATATTTAGTGACTTTCACCGTGTGCCTTAGACTTAGAATAGTCGGTTGAACTCACATGTGCGTTTGGGGCACACAGCAAAGTGCGGCACCTGCCGAATGACCAGCAAAAGAGGGTGGCAGTCAATGCGTTAAGGAGTACCAACAGCTATTTAAATTAACATAGGGACTTAGTTAGTAATACAAAGCCAATTATAGACACTCACAGATAAATGTATGATAAGATGTATTTACTGTACAGTCGACGCCATGGATACGTTTGCGCTTCTGCACCTTATTGCAATGGCATAGGATACAAATCGTTCACTGGATACAGAAGTGTAAATGTGTCTATGGCATCGACCCTACTGGATCACACAGACAAACTGTTCCGACAGTTTTGTGAGACCCCGTTAATTTTATGTTTTTATACCCTGATTATTAAATAAATAAATAATAAATAAATAAAATAAGAGCTACTTTCCATGAGAATTTATTTGAAATATGATCTTTATGGAAAATCTTACGATTTGGAACCTTGTCTTAGAACCTTGAAGACCAGCTGAGGACCCCTCCTAACATCGCAATCACGATACTAGGAGGGGTCAATCTTGCTGGTCGGTCGATCTGTCGCGAGTTTATACATTTTTCCCCAGTACAAAAAGTGCTCAGCGCCGCTAAAGAAGTTTTCACTTCAAAAATTACGTGACCTACCTTGTTTGATTTATCCGTACTTTATATCTATCTAATGTCCTCCATGGCAAAAAAGTTCAAAGCAGGCGCTTCCAGCAATATCTAGCGTGTGCGGGGCGAATATATATAAGCTATTCCTTGTTTTTTTAGCATTAAAAAGAATGACGCGTTAGAGCCCTCGCCCACGGCGACTTTTTGCAGCGATGCTGAAGCGATACTGTCGCGCGTTAGCATCGATACACTCGTACATATCTATAAAATACTTATGTATGTATGTATGTCTGCATGTATGTATGTACCAGTGGCGGCGCGTCAAAAATATTCTAAGGGAAGCCGGAAATAATTTGCCTATCATATTCTTCATGAACCGTAGTAAAAGAACTGGACTGGCTGAAAATAAGGCAAGCCGGTGGGAATCGAGTTGTATGGACGCTCCGCCACTGGTATGTATGTATGTGAACTTTTTTGTTCCCCCAGAACTTCTCAACGCCTTAATTACCTAATTTGTAATGCTAAAAAAAACAAGGTATAATATTAATTCAATTTCCTACAGGGCATGATGTTCCCACCATCTCTGTACAAACACGTGATGCAAGAGCAAAAGGATATGATCTTAGTCCTGAACAAGGTGGACTTAGTGCCGGCGAGCGTGGTGGTTGCCTGGAAGAAATACCTGATGGATACCTGTCCGGGCCTCAAAGTGGTGTACTTCACTTCGTGTCCTGGGTACAATTTGAATGGAGCGACTAGTGACAAAGCTGGTTAGTCGATATTCATATTATCTACACACACTCAAGTAACATCCCATAAAGCTGCAAATGCACTGACAGCGGTGGCGGCGCGGTGCGGAGGCGGTACTGGTTGTAATATTCTAACTAACATGAAAGGGTCCGCACAGAACGCTTTTTTCACGGCCGGTTTACTGTGCGGACCCTTTCACATTATTTCGAATATTACAACCGGTGCCGCCTCCGCACCGCGACGCCCCGCCCCGCTACCGCTGTCAGTGCGTTTCGGGCTTAAATAATATGCCATGTAAAATTAGGCAAAGTATTGAAACTATTTCACTGTAAAAAGTTATGAGATATTACGTAGAGCCAAGTCAGGCTAACTAAATAAAATTTTGTGACTTAGGATAGGAATCACACAACTTTAATGCATTTATTTTATGTATACGTTTATTATTACGTATATTTTAACAACAAATACTTATTACAACACAACACAAAAATACATGACACTTAACTAAACTAATATTTAATAATAATAATTACAAATGGAAACGCCCCTCCTGCATTTATTAATATTAGCATACCTAAAACTATGTAATGTTGTGTGATTGCCATAAATCGTAATTTATTGTACATAGTTAAGGACTTAATTATGACTAAATTTTAATTGAATCAAGTGTGTAACGAAAATTAGTCATACACTTTATACAGGTAATTTTCGTTACACACTTGACTCAATTAAAATTTAGTCAAAATTAAGTCCTTAACTATGTACAAAAAATTACGATTTAACCCGTAATGCCTTCTTGGTCACTGAAAATTGAGGCTAATAGGCTGTTTCGGCTGTGCTCTTTTTCTTGACTTGGCGGGGGCACTACTGTGCTACCAGATACTTATTACATAAAAGTTCAAAATGGCGGCCATTTTTTTCACTTCCATTTTCCGAATTCTAGACATTATATTTGACCGTGTTTTGGCGCACACTTTTTAAAGTTTTTCAACGTACATTGCTTTAAAATTTATCCTACAAACGATATTACCTGATTCGGGCAATTATTTGAGTAAAGGCATAGATGTACTATAAAAGAACTAGATACACAGTCAGGCGAAAAAAATGGCACCCTCAAATGTACCGCGTTGCGGTACTTTCGTGTTGACGGCAGACAGTGACAGTGACAAAGCGTGTATGCAACTGACAGTGTCAATCAGTGCCACATTTTCCGTCATTTTTGTTCGGCATTGTGTGTCTATTTCTATATTATAAGTCAATGAGTAAAGGTAAATTAGTTATATTGTACGCGAGTAAGTCCCGTTCCCCAATAATCGTGTAAGTTTAAATCAATATAATTATTTGAGTGTTACAACCGAGTCAGATCCTTATACACCCATTTGACGAATGGCTTTAGATTTTGGTGGATGAGTTATTTGGGCCATTTTACGGAAAGCTGTATACTCGACTTTTTTTTAATTTGGATAAAATTGGGTTTTTTCTACTCAGAATCCAAAGCACTTTCGAATGATATAGGAGGAAAGAAGTGTCCCAATTTTTTTTTATTCCATTCCGTTACCGTTTTCATACTAAGTTTGTAATGCTTGTATGGTGGTAATGGAATGGAAAAACTGAAAATTGTATGAAGGGACACTTTTTTTCTCCTATTAGGTTCGACAGTGCTTTCGCAAATAAAAAAAAAAAGTCGAGTGTACAACTTTCCGTTAAATGGCCCATTTAGCACCTTATAATTATTACAGCGTAAATTCTCCTTTTATCTTATAACACAGAATAAGTAATAGTACTACGTACAGAAATTGCACTGTTAACAAATCGCCAACTACCACACCAACACAACAATTGACCACACCAAGCGAACGACGAGACGACGCGACCGTCCGGTAGCAATTCGCCACTGAATGTACTTGCAGCGGCCCGGGGATGTACTTGCAGCGGCGCGGCGAACTGACGGAGTGAAAGCCGCCTGCTTATAATAGGGTATTTGACACATGTTAAAATTTATAACACAGTGTCACTTTTTGGATAGTTAGCCATCAAAATATCACAATAAATTGTAAATTATAAAATTTTACCAAAATCATAAAAAGATATGAATCATCAAAAACTCAGAAAATTACGTAATTTTTTTTTACCGTCCAAAATTCAAATAAAAGGAAGGTATCAATAGAATGCTTATGTAAAAATAAAAAATAAATTGTATGGCAACTATGTACCTAAACGCATTATTTTACGACTAAAACAACAAAATACTAATTTTCCCATACAACGTTTGGTCGAATGCTGTGCAAGTGACGTCATTTGCCAGGGCCAATCTGTAGGAGCCTTTTTGAGGGCCGCTAGCGTCGAGCTAGGTTTGTCCCTAATTTTAGCCCTTTATTGTGCTCTAATTGTTGTTGGTCCCATTTAGACATTTGATCGTCTCTAAAAACTGGTTCGATTGACATTATAAAAAAAATTAAGTCAAATAGCGTATTATTAAAGCCTACATTCTCCTCTGTATGTCTGTCTGTCTGCTCAGGCCTGCAAGTGCGTCGCCGCCGCGGCCGACAGCGCATGTGCGCTGAAGGCGCCACTAAACTCCTGGAGGCCTGCAAGGAGATTGTGGGCTCCAATGTGGACCTCAGCTCCTGGGAGAAGAAGATTAAGGAGGAAACCAATGTGGAATTTGACTACGACGATCAGGCTGAAGTTGGTGAGTCATTATCATTATCATTATAAGATAATATTTATTTGTAAAGTCATATACTTACTTACATTGCATTGTATCCCTTAGTGGTTACTTACATATTACAACAATACTGCTACAGCAGCCGATTTGGATATATATCACGATAATATTGAAACTCATAAAAAGAAAATAACTCAACATCTAGCCTTGTCAGTTGGTAACCCAAATTAAAAAAATAAAATTATATTAAACTAAACTAAACTATATTAATCAATTACCCAAATAATTCTATTTTTGTTCTTGTGTATTTGAATTTTGTAACGTATTGTATTTATTTATTTCACCTTGTTTTGCCATATATTACTAACTATTTGTTTAAAATCTATTTCTTACAGTAGATAACAACTATCAATTGTAAAACGATGTGTTTACCTGTAATTGGGGTACATAAGCCCCCTGTAATAACTATACCAAAGACAATTGTAACCTTATCTTATGTACTCTGTTGGTGTCCCGTGTAATGAATAAAATAAAAATAAAATAAAATCCCTTAACTGTGAGTACAAGCAGCTTTGTTATAGTTTAATAGTGTAACTATACACAAGTTGTAAACCCATAAAATTAAGTTTCTCATGTAAGTGACGTGACAATTTGTTTTAAATGAGAAATAATAGTACATTACTTAACAAGGGCGGTAAAACAAAGAATGTCTCAGATCGCAGGTATTTGACGCCCGAGCCGAAGGCAAGGGCGATGAATATGCGATCTGAGGCTTTCTTTATTACCGCCCGTGTTAAGTACAAAATTTTATGTCACCCCCTGGCCAGGAAGTGGGTTTTTTCGCGCGCGAAGCGTGCGATAATGGCCGCTTTATGGCCAGGTGTGACATAAAAATCTTTAGACCGATTAGCAGTCGGTAGAAGCGGTCAAATGTTATATGCGGAGTCGTTATAAGCGGATTAATTTGTACTTGATTTGTGCAATATAGTAGTTTATGCAACTGGTACATAATGAGGGGCATTTCGGCTCGTTTCATAATAAGGTCACTCAAGTGTTTTAATGCCTAATTATGTACAGTTGCATACACTACTTTATCTACATCCATATTTTAAATCCTCTTTCATGTGTTTCGTGTGGGCACGTCTCGCCGGCGTGCGCCATGTTTGCGTCGACAGGCCGGCCCGCGCCCCGCCGCCAGCCCGCAGCTGTGTCCTAATATTGTACGTGATCTCGTTAAAGTGTTCTATTTCGTGATCTAATAGGGGACGCACGCAACAGCCGCACAGTATATTATAAAGCGGGGTCTTATCTACGGTTTTTGAACTTATTAAAGAGGATTTACTATATGGGTGTAGATAAAAGTGCTTACTACTACTACTACGTTTATTTTCAACAGGTGAAACAATACTCCAAGAAGCTGACACTTCCTTCTACAATCACGAGAAGTACAAGAGTGGCGTACTAACTATAGGCTGTGTGGGACAGCCCAATGTGGGCAAGTCTTCGCTCATGAACGCTGTGATGGGACGAAAAGTGGTGTCTGTGTCTCGGACCCCGGGGCATACGAAGCATTTTCAGACGATATTCCTGACGCCACAGGTGATTTTAGTAATTTTAAGTGTAATTTAGTTCAGATTTAGTGATTTAAAGTTATATTTAGTCAAATTTTAACGATTTTAAGTTGGGTTTAGTTAGGTTTTAGTATTTTTGGTTCTAATTTAGTAATTTAAGGTTAAATTTAGTCGTTTTCTAGTAGTAGGTAGTCCAAGCAGGAATGCCCAGATATTTTAGAGCACCTTGGACTATGTAGATGTACTTGACGACGGTATACCAACGGGTGACTATAGGCTGTGTTCAACCCAATGTGGGCAAGTCTTCGCTCATGAACGCTGTGATGGGACGAAAAGTGGTGTCTGTGTCTCGGACCCCGGGGCATACGAAGCATTTTCAGACGATATTCCTGACGCCACAGGTGATTTTAGTAATTTTAAGTTTAATTTAGTTAAAATTTAGTGATTTTAAGTTATATTTAGTCAAATTTTAACGATTTTAAGTTGGGTTTAGTTAGGTTTTAGTAATTTTGGTTCTAATTTAGTAATTTAAGATTAAATTTAGTCGTTTTCTAGTAGTAGGTAGTCCAAGCAGGAATGCTCAGATATTTTGGAGTACCTTGGACTATGTAGATATACTTGACGACGGTATACCAACGGGTAACTATAGGCTGTGTTCAACCCAATGTGGGCAAGTCTTCGCTCATGAACGCTGTGATGGGACGAAAAGTGGTGTCTGTGTCTCGGACCCCGGGGCATACGAAGCATTTTCAGACGATATTCCTGACGCCACAGGTGATTTTACTAATTTTAAGTGTAATTTAGTTCAGATTTAGTGATTTTAAGTTATATTTAGTCAAATTTTAACGATTTTAAGTTGGGTTTAGTTAGGTTTTAGTAATTTTGGTTCTAATTTAGTAATTTAAGATTAAATTTAGTCGTTTTCTAGTAGTAGTAGCAGTGGCGGCGCGTCAAAAATATTCTTAGGAAAGCCGGAAATAATTTGCCTTTCTTATACTTCATGAGCCGTAGTAAAAGAACTGCACTGGCTGAAAATTAGGTAAGCCGGTGGGAATCGAGTTGTATGGACGCTCCGCCACTGGTAGGTAGTCCAAGCAGGAATGCCCAGATATTTTGGAGCACCTTGGACTATTTAGATATACTTGACGACGGTATACCAACGGGTAACTATAGGCTGTGTTCAACCCAATGTGGGCAAGTCTTCGCTCATGAACGCTGTGATGGGACGAAAAGTGGTGTCTGTGTCTCGGACCCCGGGGCTAACGAAGCATTTTCAGACGATATTCCTGACGCCACAGGTGATTTTAGTAATTTTAAGTGTAATTTAGTTAAAATTTACTGATTTTAAGTTATATTTAGTAAAATTTTAACGATTTTAAGTTGGGTTTAGTTAGGTTTTAGTAATTTTGGTTCTAATTTAGTAATTTAAGCTTATTTAGTCGTTTTCTAGTAGTAAAGGCAGAAAGGCATTAGAGCGCACGCCCAGATGTTTTTGAGCATATTGATATATTTGTTGGCTGCTAAGTACCTATACACCAACGGGTGTCTGTAAGTTTAAAGGGTCGGCAACGCCCATGTGTGCGCCTGGGGTTTGCAAGCGTCCATAGGATGCGGTGACCGTTTACCATTAGGCGGGCCGCACGCTTGTGTGCCACCGACATGGTATAAAAAATACCTATTCCCTATAACGTACAGTCAGCGACATATAGTATGTAGCAGGCAAAGTGGCCAGATAGTTCGGTACGCCATATATTTTGTATGGTGTGTGTACCGAAGTATTTGGCCACTTTATTTTTATTTTATTTTATTTAAAATGGCACACAAAACAGGAGTGCTCGTGGCTCAGCGGCGCCTGCATACCGCTTGCGGTATCTAAGGTTAAGGAACGTGGGCAGCGGTCAGGACTTGGATGGGTGACCGCTTTGAGTGGTTACTCACTGAGCGCTCCCGTGCTTTGGAAGGCACGTTAAGCCGTTGATCCCGGTTGCTGTCTATGGCAGCAGTCGTTAAGCCAAGTTGGAGGCCTTCGGGCGGCTTGAGAACTTCTAACAGTCAAGTTGCCCACTCACTTGACAAAGCCTAATCCCAATAAGTTCTAGTTTCCCCTCGGGGTTGGAAGGTCAGATGGCAGTCGCTTCCGTAAAAACTAGTGCCTACGCCAAATCTTGGGATTAGGTAGCGGACCCCAGGTATCCTTCAGGATGCAACTGTACTGGGATAACGCTAGGAGGATGATGATGACAAAACAGGTAACATTCATTATGTAGCAACAATAACATGATTGAAAGGTTCTGGAATGGAACGCCACCCAAAACATGCATGCACATCATGATTACAAATAATGAGCGAAACCTATCCTAAGTAATTTACAACAAAGTATGAAACAAAAGCAATATATGAGCAACTTAACTAGATTTTGTTACAAATAAATGATATGACGAAATGCAAATCTGGAGTTTATGGTGACTGAGCAAGTGCTCAGCAAGCAGCAGCATGTTGACAGAGAACTTTAGTTATCTGCCTCCTGAAAACCGCAAGTCGTGAATTGAAAATATCAACATCAGCATGCCCTGAAACAGGGTCGTTATAATGACGACACATCCTCACAATGGGATTGTAAAATAGTACATTACTTAACAAGGGCAGTAAAACAAAGAATGTCTCAGATCGCAGGTATTTGACGCCCGAGCCGAAGGCAAGGGCGATGAATATGCGATCTGAGGCTTTCTTTATTACCGCCCGTGTTAAGTACAAAATTTTATGTCACACCTGGCCATAAAGTGGCCATTATCGCACGCTCCGCGACATTCTTTGTTTTATCGCCCTTGGTAAGTAATGTACTATTATGTCACCCCCTAGCCAGGAAGTGGGATTTCCCGCGCGCGGAGCGTGCGGTAATTGCCGCTTTATGGCCAGGTGTTATTTTTGTATACTTGAAGTGAAAACGTTTCCGGAGCACGGGTTCTAAACCTGGGTGTATTAAATTGGCTGCTACATACTATATGACGCTGACTGTACAAGTGTTTCTCAGGTACGCCTGTGCGACTGTCCCGGGCTGGTGTTTCCGTCGCTGGTCCCCCGGCCCGTTCAGATCCTCATGGGAGCTTACCCTATAGCGCAACTGCGGGAGCCGTACACTACTATCAGGTACTTCGATAAGATATCGAGGGGTAGTTCATTGAGAATGTTTGGTAACAAATACTCCCAACGACGTTTGCCGTACGCGTTACTACATTTGGGAAGGACAAAGCGAGGCAAATACTCTAATTTCCTAAGGTGTTCGCGTCTTGTTGTTTTTTTGAGACTTTCTATTTTATCAATTTCTTCATTAAGAATTGCGATTTTGATTTGATTGAATATATTAATAGTTTTACAATATTTAAACAGTTCCTCATGACTGAGATGTTTTTTCTTAGCTGAATTTGGTAAAATAGTTTTTAATAAACTTATCTGAATTTTACATATCTTATCTATATAAGTTTTAAAGGTTCTGCCGTAGCTACTCAATCCATATTCTACTACAGACTGTGCGAGTGACAAGTACAACATTCTAAGAATATTATATGGAAGTTTATTCTTTAACAAACTCAGTTTTGCTAAAATTGATCGGAGTTTGTTACACACGTGATTTATGTGCGGCCCCCAATTAAAGTGTGTATCTATGATAAGACCGAGGTACATATGTTCTTTAACAATTTCTAGGTGTTCACATGCACATACCCGGTTTGTTTCGTTATTGTTATTGACGTGTAGGCATTGATGGCTGTGGGCGGTTATGATAACGGGATCAGGTGGGCTTGCCATATGTGTGGAATGTATATTCATTACTTTTGTTTTAGAGTAGTTGATAATTAGTCCCACGTCGTGGGCCCATTTACACAGAAGATCAAAATTGCGTTGCAATACGATTTTGGCCTTTTGTATGTCCCTTTCCGCTACCAAGAGGCACGTGTCGTCTGCGAACTGGTACACCGAGCCCTCTTGAAATATATTGGGCATGTCGTTAACATACAATAGGTATTCGGTCGGTGCAAAGATAGAACCTTGAGCCGAGCCTTTATCTGTTATTATTAGGTCACTTAAAGTGTCGTTTATTTTCACAGCGGTATAACGATTTGTATGGTAATTTTTAAAGAATTCGAGTAGTGGGCCCTGTATTCCACTTCTCCAGAGTTTCGAAAATAATGTGTCATATCTTAGGGTATCAAATGCCTTGCTAAAATCAATAAACATGGCAAGTACATACTTTTTTTCATTAAGGTGTTGATTTATTTCGTTGGTAAATTTACTTAGTAACTGTGAGGTATTTTTTTTACTTTGAAATCCGTACTGCTTGTCATGTATTATATTGTTTTTAGCAAGGTATTTGTTAATTTCATATCCAAAATACTTTTCAATAATTTTATCAATACAGGATAGGATCGTAATTGGCCGGTAGTTATCTATATCGCTGTATTTTCCTTTTTTATGAATTGGTCTTATTATTCCTATTTTTAGTTTATCGGGGTAACTTGAATCTTTTATACACGAATTAATTAGGTGTGTTATAATGGGTGTTATCGCCGTGTTCACTACTTTCATGTCTACTGGTCGGATACAGTCAATACCTGGACTTTTTTTGTCGTTGAGATGTTTAATTATAGAGAATACAACTTCCTCCGTAGCCTTAGACATCCTCATTGACATATCCGGTTCCCTAACGTATGATTTTTCGTCCAGTAGTGAGATGTTACAATATGTGCAGATATTGTTGACATTTTCGTGGAAACCCCTGGCAAAGTTATTCGCGATATCTATCGGCATATGTTTTTTAAAGGCAGATGTAATAATATCGTCTATTGATTTGGCAATGTTGCCACTAATTTTATTAATTATTTTCCACACTTTTCTCGAATTACGGAAATTTCGCGATATTTCGTTTTTTATACTATTGTTTTTTAGGTTATTTATATAAGTATTTGTTTTATTCCTATATTTATTGTACATTAATCTGTTGTTGGCATCACCTTGGTCCTTATACCATATTTTAAACAGCTCGTCCCGCCTCGCACACATTTTTATTACTTTTTTATTCGCCCAATTACATGTTTTTCTTTGGCTCTGATTCACATTGGTTTCGTATTGACAGCTATTATATATACATCTAAACTTAAAATAAAATTAAGAATCTCTTCTGGGTTGTCATAAGATAAACCTAGGCTCCAGTCAGTAGCCGCCAACTGATTTAGAATCTTATTGTTATCTAGTTTAAGTACGGTTTTATATGGGGTGCAATTATTACTGGTATCTATTATCGCTAAGCAGGTAGTGAAGTGGTCGGCAAGCGCATTGTTTACCACGGCTGTTTTTATGGCTCGCTCGATCCCTGCCGGTACACAGGCGTTCCGAACGAAGATATGATCAATGCACGACTTAGTAATACTGTTATTTATCATCGCAATTCGCGTGTACTGACTGATGCCACTGTTTAGACCTTTCTCATACAACATATTCAGGTATTGTGATACTATACTATTATTGTAATCTTTTAAATTTATATTTATATCGCCCAATAATACATAATTACTATTTAGGCAGGAATTTGATATTAAAAGTTTTAATTCAGTCACGAATAGTGATTTACTGAGGTTAGGTGGCCTATACACCGCACAAAGGTCAAATTTTAAATATTTGTTTTTTTCAATCTTACCTACTATACACTCAAAATTACGCGTACACGCACTATACCTCTCGAACTTCACAGTTTTGTGTACGTAGACTATGATACCCCCTCCTCTTCTATTGACCCGTAGTTCGTAATACATTTGGTAGTCTTGGAGTTCAAACAGTTTAACACAGTCGTGCGTAATATTTGCTTCGGTAAGTACGACGATGTCCACTATCCGTGTACTATGAGTAACGATGTATTCCAATTGCGCAAAGTTCTTTATAATTGATCTGATGTTTATATGTAACGTAATTAATGAGCTACACTGTGTTGGTATACTATCTGCGAATTCGTTCCAGTTTTCTCTGCTTTCTTCCGATATATATGATGTAGTAATATCCTCCATCACTGGGTTATGTTTGTTTGGTATTCCGCATTGTTAATTTTATTCAATCGTTTTGATTTAGCTCCGAGACAAGTTTATCGATGTCACTACTCGAACGCACTATATGGATTTTACCATTTTCGGTTTTTCTCACCTTCACAGTGCCATCTTTACACCATACATATTTACATATATTCGTCTCCTTAAGTGCTGTTTTTGCTTGCCATAACAGTGCCGACGTAAAGGGAGTTAATGACTCGCGAATATATATTTTCGTGTCACCCTCCATGTTGAGGTCTCGAGCACATAACTTCGCCTCCCTGCCCGCAGCGAGCCAGCTGTCACGTCGACCTTCACAGAGTGTCACTACTATGGGGCATGGTCTGTTAGGTCCCCTTTTATCCTTTTTTGACTTTTTTCGGTACGCCTTAATTATATCATCCTTGTTTTGTTTTATTTTGCTGCAGAGCTGGCCTACCACTGCTCTAGTGTCTTCCTGTTCTATTTCCTTTATTCCATCTATTTCGATGCAATTTTTTATTAGGTTTTGTTCTATACCTTGCACCTTCTGTTCAAGGGCATCATTGCGTAACGTGAGATTTTTACATACGTTTTTAAGGTCGCTGCACTGTGACTCGTATTGTTTTATCTTTATTTCATAGTCGTCAATTTTATCTGAGTAAAATTGAAGGACGGACTGGAGCTCCAGGCGTACGACTTCGCGAACTTCACGGCGAATGTCGCTCAGCATTTTGTTGGCTGAGCTGCTGCTGAGTTTCTGCTGTTGCTGCTCGCCATCGGTATCGGCATCGTCATCTGCCTCTGGCATTATAAAGGAAAGCCGCTTTGGCTTGGCACTGCCCAAACAGGTCCGGCATTTCCAGTCCGCTGCTTCAGTGGTATACAAAATATTTAATTGTTCTGTAGTTAAGTTTGCACAAGATCCGTGAGTCCACTTTGAACACTTTATACACTGCAATCCGGGACTTTTTTTGCTCAGCATTTTGCTACATTTTACACATTTCACCATTTTAACTCTTCTAACAATTCGTTGTTATTTATAAAAATGAAAAGTGGGTAGATGTCGCACGAGAATGCACCGTGTTGTTTCCTTGCGCTAGCGAGCGAGCGATGTGTGGACTTAAATGACGACTTTACCCTACTGTCACCGAAGTAGACTTTAGACTGATTATTAAGTAATTATACATGTATTTTGTATGTACTATCCTATCGAACCAACTGAATTGTGACCCACCGTGGAACCTTATTACAGAAAATGACATCTGAATATAATCGTAAAAATAAACTTTCATGCTGATTATTTCGTAATTGACAATATTTCATAATTTCCAAAAGTCTTAATTCGAAAACCATTTCGGTAAAAACGTGTGAAGTACACAAAAAACATTTTTTTAGATTTTTTTCTCCGTTAATTTTGGAAAAAATCGCAAATTACTGTAAACCGAAAGTTGACGTCATCTTCCTCGCTGTATTCAGGGAGACCTTAGTACAGAGTACAGACACAATTTAAATCGCTGCTCTGGAGTTCTTGTTGGGAAGATGACGTCATATTTTACTTACGCCCTTTTGGAATGACCTACTCTCCAACGTGTTTTTTTTGTATGAAATATTGAGTTAAATTGAAAAAGAAAAAATACGGGTGGCTTAAATTTTTCCTATTTTCTAACTAGTTCATAAAATAAAGTAGTTAAAAATATGAAATGTTGTCAATTGTCGACGGCTTATCTTATATCTTTAAACGAGCAATTCTTGTATATATATTTATTTCGAGGATCTCGGAAACGGCTCTAACGATTTTGATGAAATTTCGTATGTGGGGGTTTTCGGGGACGAGCAATCGATCTAGCTAGGTCTCATGCCCGGGAAAACGCCGAGCAAAGCTCGGTCGCCCAGATATTATATGTTTATTTTACAAAAAGGGTAGCTTTTTATTGTTCTAACAAAATAACCGAATAGACTTTTGATAAATGATCCAGTATTCAAAAAAATCAATCAAAACGTACTAAATATTCAAGAAAACTACGCGCAGAATTCCACAGAGAGCGAGATGGTTAATTGTAAACTCACGTGTATTACAGCGGGACGTTTGCAGTGGGACTGCCTTGACTTAAGGTCTATAGGGTACTTTCGGTAGTGAAAAATAAATTATGAAATTTGATAAATATTAGATTTTATGTAGAAATATACTTAAATATTATGATTTTGAGTCATAAAAGCACATTATTGTTTTATTATATTGAAATTAAAAGTCATAATTTTTTATCTGTATATCACGTGACCTAAAACACAAGCCCCCACGGTGTGACGTCATATAGGCACAAACTGTCAGTTCCGTAGAAAGAGGAAGGTTGTTTCTCGCTTGCATCTCTTTCACACCGCTTTGTATGTGTGTATCGCCAGCACATCTTATACTTCCCTCATGTTTTTGCCAATATTACGTCACCAAAATGGCTGACAGCGTTTTCGCGGGAAAAAAAAAGGTTTGAAATTTAATTAAATTTTATGGCAAGAGAGCGTGTTTATTTTGCCGAAATATATTTTTATAAGGAAAATCTATATTTTGAAGTACTTTTTCAAACATAGTAGAATACCCTTTTATTGAGCTCGTGTTTTCTCCTCAGATACCTAGCCGAGAGGTTGGACCTACCCAAATTACTGCGAATAGGACACCCAGAGAACGATGACACCTGGTCTCCAAGAGATCTGTGCGACGGTTGGGCCAAGAAACGCGGTTACCTCACCGCTAAAGCTGCCAGGTATAGTTGAAATTAAATAAATAAATAAAATAAAAATAGCCTTCATTCTTGACTTAAATTAATATTTGTTTGTGTGTTTGCTAATATATTTTATTTGGTCAAGCTATCTTAGACATAGGCCTCCTCCAGGCTGCGCCACTCTTCTCGGTTTTTCGAGAGTCTTCTCCAATTTTTTGGGAAGTCATCCTCCCATCTTTTATGTGGTCTACCTCTATTTCTTTTCTCGTTCCGTGGGTACCACTCTGCGACTTCCCGGGTCCATTTCTCCTTTTTAGACCGCATCATATGTCCAGTCCATCTCCACTTGAGGGTCCTGACTTTCTTTGTTATATCCACCACCTTGGTTAGTTTTCTGATGTCCGTAAGCTTTTAAAATGACTGATATTTTACAAAACTGCCTATACAATTTGAACCTTACACTTGGACGCTAAAGTTCCTTTTTGGATGGACTGATTTGATACTACTCGGCCAGTTCAAATGCTTTTAAGTATATTCATTTAAAATTAAAGGATAAATTGAATAAAAAACCGGCCAAGTGCGAGTCCGACTCGCGCACGAAGGGTTCCGTGCCATTATCTATAAAAACGGAAAAAAAAATCATGTCTGTTTTTTAGTATATGTTGTTATAGCGACAAAATAAATACATCATCTGTGAAAATTTCAACTGTCTAACTATCATGGTTCATGAGATACAGCCTGGTGACAGACGGACAGCGGAGTCTAGTAATAGGGCCCCGTTTTACCCTTTGGCTACCACTTGACCAGGATTTGACTTTTTTTGGCATACGCGGCAAATCGCAACTGAGCTACCGAAACAACCATGCTCTGCCCCCTTATTCAATTTGACGACCTCTTTAGCCTTGTGTGACCCTGCCTACGAAGCTGGAGGTCCTGGGTTCGAATCCTGTTCAGGGAATTTATTTGTGTGGTGAACATGAATATATGTTCTTGAGTCTTGGATCATCATCATCATCATCCTCCTAGCGTTATCCCAGTACAGTTGCATCCTGAAGGATGCCTGGGGTCCGCTACCTAATCACAAGATTTGGCGTAGGCACTAGTTTTTACGGAAGCGACTGCCATCTGACCTTCCAACCCCGAGGGGAAACTAGACCTTATTGGGATTAGGCTTTGTCAAGTGAGTGGGCAACTTGACTGTTAGAAGTTCTCAATCCGCCCGAAGGCCTCCAACTTGGCTTAACGACTGCTGCCATAGACAGCAATCGGGATCAACGGCTTAACGTGCCTTCCAAAGCACGGGAGCGCTCAGTTAGTAACCGCGCAAAGCTGTTACCCATCCTAGTCCTGACCGCTGCCCACGTTGCTTAACCTTAGATAACGCAAGCGGTACGCAGGCGCCGCTGGGCCACGAGCGCTCCGTTCTTGAGTCTTGGATGTTTTTATGTATTCAAGTATTTATTTATCTATATAAGTATGTATATCGTCGCTTAGTACCCATAGTACAAGCTTTGCTTAGATTGGGACTAGGTTGATTTGTGTAAGATTGTCCACAAATATGTAATTTATATTCATTTTAATAGGGTTGAGCTGCATAAGTACACTTGCCTCACTACGGTTCAGATTTTATGACGTTTATTTAGCAACAACAGATGTTGTAAAATTCCGCTTCAAGTATAGTACAGTCAAAACTAGTGCCTACGCCAAATCTTGGGATTAGGTAGCGGACCCCAGGCATCCTTCAGGATGCAATTGTACTGGGATAACGCTAGGAGGATGATGATGAAGTATAGTACAATCAGCTGCAGAGAAAAGGTACCCCCTGCATAGAAGTTTGTATGCAAGGGGGTCAGGTTTCTCTGCAGCTGACCGTACTTAAAAAAAAACCAAGATGAAATGTAATAGTAATTATGAACAGCTTTTCCTGGAATGTAATATGTTGCCAGTTCATGAGAAGGTAGTATTAACGCTGGCCTTGGAGCAACTCTGTAATGACGAATTTAAAAATGTATTAAGTAAACAAAGATTAACCCGAAACAGGGATGCTGATACCTTACAAGTACCTACTTTTAAGAATTACTATGGAAAAAGATGTCGAAAGTACCTCATTCCCAAAATCTATAATGACTTACCCTCAGATATAAAAAATAAGTGCATCACAAAAAAACTATTTAAGAAGAAAGTTACTAACATATTAATAAGTAAAGTAAAAAATGCAATTCTATGATTATTATCCCTTAGCTATGTCTGCCCAGAACCTTAATCTTATGTATTCTCGCATTAGATTAGATCAATAAGCAAATACAATACCTAAATACAAATACCTATTCTTTAAGACAAATGTTACCTATTTAGGTACCTAAACATAAATGGAGCCTCGTCTGCCAATAAACCGCAATGTGGTTTGGCAGAAGTGTATGAAATGTAAACATTTGTATAATTTTGTGAATAAACTATTTATTTAAAAAAACAAAAAATTAAATTTATGTCATCTACACTGGAACGAACTATACAACCATCTTTCACTGTTGCTGCCCTTCCAACAATTAAGAAATCAACGCATCATACTACAGGCATGTTCCGAATCACGCTCACAGCGCTCAAATCGCGCTTACAATCGGACCGATTCACGCTCATAGCGCTTACATGAGATGTCGTGACGTCACTGATGATGTCACGGACGGCGCTCACGGTGCTCACACTCCCGGGCGTAAGCACCTTGAGCCAAACGTCAAGTTGACGTTTGATATATGAACATGACAGTAAACACGGGCTATGAGCGTGAATCGGTCCGATCGTGAGCGCGCTCAAGCGAATACCGGTCCGAAACAAAACACTACTCACGCGGCCTTGAGCGCGCCATTTGATTAATGTAAATGACAATGTGAGCTTAAAATCTTATATTAAACATGACAGTGCCCAAACTGTTAAACCCTTTAATTCCTCAGACTGGACACGTACCGAGCGGCTAACAGTCTACTCCGCATGGCCTTGGACGGGAAGATCTGTCTATGGCTTCGACCACCCGGCTACACCGCGAACAGAGGTTAGTACATGTATAATACGGTATTTGACACATGTTAAAATTTATAACACAGTGTCACTTTTTGGATAGTTAGCCATCAAAATATCACAATAAATCGTAAATTATAAAATTTTACCAAAATCATAAAAAGATACAAAAACTCAGAAATAATAATCATAATTAGGCATTAAAACACGAGTGTGTTTTATGAAACGAGCCGAAGGCGAGTTTCACAATAAGCTCACACGAGTTATGTACAGTTGCATACACTACTTTATCTACATCCATATATTCAATCCTCTTTCATGTGTTTCGTGTGGCCACGTCTCGCCGGCGTGCGCCATGTTTGCCTCGACAGGCCGGCCCGCGCGCCGCCGCCAGCCCGTAGCTGTGTCCTTAAGGTTGTACGTAATCTCATAAGAGTATTGTATTTGGTGTTCTTATTGCGCGCAACCGCCGCACAGTATATTATAAAGCGGGGTCTTATCTACGGTTTTTGAACTTATTAAAGAGGATTTACTATATGGGTGCAGATAAACTACTATAAGCTAACCAATACGAAATCTACATCCACAGAATCGTACGAAGCATCAGACGAGCTCAAATACGTAAAATGGGTGCAAGCACTAACTTCAGAACAACCAGCTGTCGCTAGCGAGAGCTCAGACGAACAGACAGACACGCAAACAGACGCCGACGACAGCGACAGCAGTGGAGTGGAAGACATCGCCATCGCTAATAAGTTCGCCGCTTTAGGTCAGGATTAACCTTCAAATTCCTATTGGTCGATTTTTCTATAAAAAATGTTATCGGATTTTGATTATTAACCCTTAAATGCATGGTGTACGATGCATCGTACATAACAAAGAATTCAAGATTTATTTAACTGTAGGTATATTTATAATAATATTAAGACTTATTTCACAAGGAAATTTAATCTATTTTAATATTCATTCTTAAAATGTTAACGGTTCTATATATTAAATATGCCTTACATTGGTTTTTAGACGAAAAGTCGGTAATTTCAAAAAACGGCCGCCATATTGTTTATGGTCTCGAAAATTGAGATGTTTTGATTGGTGTTTTTGGCGGTCTTATAGTTTAGTAAGTAGTTATATTCTGCCTAGAATATATTTCTACACATCATAAATATTGTCTGAGTGCCAAGTGTAGTAAAGTATTTCCCACATAAGTAAATAAGCAATATTTATACTTTTTGATAAGGTATGAAAAATCTATTTTTTTTTAATTAACAATTATTGTATGAAGCACTCACTCACAAGATAATTTTTATATTATTTTTCCCGTTATCAGTACACTTTAAATCACTAAATATCGCGTTTTTGTTGAAAAAGAAAAAATCATGCATTTAAGGGTTAACGTTGCGAGACGCTCGCGCTGCGCGCTGGAACGTATGCTAACAGGTTAGCGACGCCACACAGGCTGCGCGACGCGAGCGGGACGG
Source organism: Cenopis cana (assembly GCA_951800055.1). Classification (NCBI taxonomy): domain Eukaryota; kingdom Metazoa; phylum Arthropoda; class Insecta; order Lepidoptera; family Tortricidae; genus Cenopis; species Cenopis cana. Next base: position 2,578,801 of record OX637498.1, on the reverse strand, counting down.
TTTCATACATGCCGGCGCGCAGCGCAGCGTCCCGCTTGCGTCGCGCAAGTTGTGGTACCAAGCCTTAAAAGTTTTTCGCTTTATAATAACATAACTTATTGTGTACACGTAATAGTTTTACAACCATGCATTTCAAGGCAAACCAGAAATATATGACCATTGTCAAGAGGGCGCTTATTAAGGCGCAGGGTAGGGCAAGGCCTTCCCCGTACAAACTTTGTGCACGTTTTATTCGTCGGTTTTGGCACTAACAAATGCCAAAAGAGAGCTTGCCCTACCCCTCCTCTTAAGCCGTCCTCTCCCGGCGAAAAAAATATTTTGTTATCTGCCCTGGGATCCCAGGGACTGGTAGACGACGGGTTCTGATTTGTATGGCACAGACTGTCATAACATTTTCACTTGTTTACCTGTCAACTCTGAGGTAAATTTTTTCAGCGAAATAGTTTCATTTCTCGAGTGTTTTTTTTTTTCAGCAGTTTATTATATAGGCACATTATTGATAATGTTCCGGTCTTGAATATGAATCATTTTGCTTTTTTTTTCTCATTTATCGTTTCAACTCATTAGCTCATTACCAATTTAAACTGCAACAGTGACACTGACGAGCACTAACTCCTAAGGAGATACTAACGTTGCTGACGAGCTGACATTCTATCATTAAAATTATTGCCAGTGTAAGAAATTAGTTCCGAAGAAATTCCGCAACATGGCGCATGGTCATATTTTCCTGAGCCGTGTTCCGAATCACGCTAAAATTGCTCGCAGCGCTTACAGTGCTTACGGCCGGTCAAAATCAAATAGCGCGCTCAAGGCCGCGTGAGTAGTGTTTTGTTTCGGACCGGTATTCGCTTGAGCGCGCTCACGATCGGACCGACTCACGCTCATAGCCCGTGTTTACTGTCATGTTCATATATCAAACTTCAACTTGACGTTTGGCTCAAGGTGCTTACGCCCGGGAGTGTGAGCACCGTGAGCGCCGTCCATGACATCATCAGTGACGTCACGACATCTCATGTAAACGCTATGAGCGTGATTCGGTCCGATCGTAAACGCGTTTTTAGAAGAAGAAGAGAAGAAGAAACATTTATTTACTGCACAAAAGACACACAGATACAAAAAATAATAGACGTACAAAACTCAGAACATATAAAATAATGTGTGTCTTCGCGGCAGCAAATCGGTTGCTGTCTCAGCATTATGCCGAGGTGTTAAACATCTGCAGCGCTGGTTTTCAGACAGCACCTTTTAGCGCTGTAAGCGTGATTCGGAACATGCCATCTGTCATTAAAATTATTGCCAGTGTAAGAAATTAGTTCCGAAGAAATTCCGCAACATGGCGCATGGTCATTTTTTCCTGGTCGAGCTTTACTACTTCGTGAAATTAACGATTATATAATACATGTTAACATGACTATTCTGGCTTAATTAATATCTAGTCTTTATCAGTTATTTTTCCATTAATGTTAAGATTTCTGCCTGTATGTCGAATCAGACTCTATGGTTGCTGCATTTATTGATGAATAAAGTATTTTATTATATTTGATATTGTTTTATTTATAATATTGTAAACTTAGAAACTTTACTGTCCCTTTATTCGATAATTCAATCCTGCCTTCATTTATACAACGCCTTAAGGGAGGCGTACAGACATCTACCAGAAGACTCAGGCTTCATTACCGACGAAAAAGCCGGGTAGTAATTGCACCTATAGCTCAGTTGGCTAGAGCGACTGGCCGCGAGTGCCGGGAGGTCGCAGGTTCGAATCCTGCTCGGTGCATAAGTTTTTAATTTTTTCCTTTATTTCTAAAATTTGTACATATAGTATGTATTACGGATGCTATATGATATCCTAGGAAAACCGAGGAGGAGGAGGAGTGTGCCTGTGCAAAAACCCGATCATGAAAAATGCTCGGTCAGCGATAAAGAGAAAACATGGCACTTTTTGAAGTGAAAACTTCTTTATCGGCACTGAGCACTTTGGCACTGGGGAAAAATTGTTAAACTCGCGACAGATTCTTCTAAGACCAGCTAGTTGACTCCTCCTAGTATCGTGATTGCGATGTTAGGAGGGGTCAAACTCAGCTGGTCTTAGATGCGTAAGACACTATGATACTCGGGACAAGGACATATCAATCAATCAATCAATCAAATACTCTTTATTGCACACCTCAAGAAGATCATAGTACAGAAACATTAGGCTTAAAGTAGAGGTAAACAACAGGCGGTCTTATCGCTAAAGAGCGATCTCTTCCAGACAACCTTTGGGTAGCGGAAATAATGCAACACGTTAAATTGTAACTGAGTAGGTGGCAAACCGATATACATGGATTTTTTGGAAATACCAGGAGAGTGTATTAATCAAAAATAAATTATAATAAACGTACATACATACAATAAATATAAAATAAACATACATACACTTTTACATAAATACAATACAATAATACATATTATGTTTATATGTAAATGGATTATGCGAATATGAATATGAACATGAGTATGAATATGAATACGGATACCGATGCCGATACGGATACCGATACGGATACGGATATGAATTTCTTTGTTATTTACTTTCTTTATTGAGTTTTCACTTCTGCCGGCACTCCCGGAGTGCAACCCGTTGTTTTTTTTTTATTTCCCCTTATACTTCGCTACTTACTACGCTACTTCTAGGAATCGCATTAAGGCTATATTTCTCTTTCAAAGCATATCTGATCAGGCCCTTGGATTAAAAAGAATCAAAAATGACATTACAATGAAATAAATGAAATGAAATGACATTTACATTGTCAGGTCTAATATTATCATCAAACAAAATTAAAGGGTTAAACCAAAATTGCGAAACTCAACTCTCGGATTGACCCAAAGGTATTGCAATCGTAATCTCAGTTGTCATCAACACACGTACCCTTCTCAGCGAAACTTTGGCAGATACGGATCAGAGAGCAAGGGTTGCTGAATGCATCTCGGGTTTCCAATAAAGTTCTCGTTGGTCTAATCGCATCTATACCTACCCACCTACCCTATGGTTTCTGCGTGTTTAGGGTATTTTTTTATACAACGATTGTGGCAAACAAACTTACTGAGTCTGATATGACCAGTGGACTCAGGAGCTTCAATCAAAAAAAATAAATGCCCTGAGCGGGATTCGAACCCGACACATCCAGCTATATTGTAGAGATACTTGAAGGCGCTACACTGAGAAATTTAGAAACTTTGAAACGCTGTTCTGCCCAGACGAGGAAATAATAGGGACTGATTTTGAGATATATAATTCTTGACTATATGATTGTGGTACTGACAATAGCCGAAACATAATTGCTTAAAATTTTCTCGATAGATATTAAATCCAAAGTTGAGTCTATATTTTCCTTTTTTTACTCAGCCTACTAAAACAACGCATTATTAAAAGACACGATTAAGTTAATATGATGGTATTTTACCTCATCTAGGTAATGACAAAAGGAAATTTAATAAACCTGCACACAGTCAGATATTTAACGAGATTTGTCTAAAAAGCCATTCTCGGAGAGTGTTGCATCACGTTTTGTCGTGAACGAAAAACATACGCGCGTCTCTTTCAATCAATATATCGCCTTAAAACCTCGCAAGCCTCCATTTCCCGCACAAAAACTCCCCAATTACAAGTCCCTTGTCTCCGAGATTTGTAAAATCAATCGCTTAGTTAAGTCTGTTGATTTTCCGCGTGGCGGGCCGCATACTGATTGGTAGAGAATTGATTTGAACTTCAATTAGGAAGGTACGAGAAAAAAGTTGTGAGTAGAGAGAGAGAGATGTCACCATGAATATTTCGTACTTTAGAAATACATGTAACCAGCGCCGGATCTAGAAATATTTCGAGGGGGGACAACTACAAAATGCCGCCCCCGTCTGCATATATTGTCTTACAAATTGTTACCTCTACCATTTCAGAACAGTAAAAGTAGCTACTAGTTATCTACTCTAAGGGGGACGGGTCATAAAGTCATAAGACATCTACGTATAGATGAAAACGCGAGCGCAGCGAGCGCGAAAATGTTCAAACATTATGATGCAGATGCGGAAAATACTTCATACGTATCAAGTCATAAAAAAACGCGAGCGCGAAATTTTTTGTCCTGTCAAGACGTATTATGGCCTGTCAAGAAGTTCGAATTGCCGCCCCCTTGCCGCCCCTAAATTTGCCGCCCCCTAAACTTGCCGCCCGGGGCATGGACCCCGGCTTGCCCCCCCCCTAGATCCGGCTCTGCATGTAACCGGTGAAGGTAGGGGAAATATGGACAAAATGACATATATGGACAAAATGACATATACCTACGGACAAAATGACATATATGGACAAAATGATATAGGAGGCTGAAGTATTTCGAAATTGGCGGGCTGTAGCATGATCACCGACACTGCAACACGCGACAGCAGACATATTTGTTTCAGTCGCGCCGAAGTTACGAGTGTTTACTTTAAACGTGTTTCGTGCCTACAAAAGTTTATTTATTTGGGTTTCTTCAGTGTTTTGGTGAGTTTAATTGTTGTTATTTGTGATTATTATTACTAAAATCAATCTACAGTCAACCGATTTCTAAGCCACTTCCTACTTTGCAGTGGCGGCGCGTCAAAAATATTCTTAGGTAAGCCGGAAATAATTGGCCTTTCTTATTCTTCATGAGCCCGTAGTAAAAGAACTGCACTGGCTAGCAAGCCGGTGGGAATCGAGTTGTATGGACGCTCCGCCACTGCTACTTTGTCACATTGTCAAGCTATAATCACATTGGTTGACCGTACATGGAAAACATTCAAGACTCGGAAACACATAAAAGTATTCACGATCAACACGCAAATGTATTTTTTTTAATTATTCAATGACGGTAGCAAACAAGCGTACGGCCCACCTGATGGTAAGCGAACATCGCAGCCTATAGACGCTCGCAACTCCAATGGAGTCACGTGCTGGTTGCCGATCCTTTATACATTTTGAGGCTTCACTGTGTCAGCAGAAGGGACAAATTTAGGTCCCTCGCTTTCAACACAGTGCATCCTAGGGAGCTCTGGCAACCTTGCTCAACCTCCAGGAACACAACACTACATACTTGTATAGTAAATAATATTTTCTCAAAAATGGCCCGCAAACTGGACTTTAGTCGCTACATATTGGAAGGTACAAATTTAAGGTCAGATCCAAACTAAAAAGTAAAAAACATTGCAGGCCACATACGAGTATATGGCCTGCAATGTCACATATAAATTCCTTTATTTGTCGAGTTATAAACTTTTAAAAATGTAGAGACTGTCATATAAAAGGAGGCACAGGTCGTATTCAGCCAATTCAGCTCGTATTTTTCTGTTGAAAACGCGACGTTTTTTTATGTGTCTCGAATAATTTGCGTTTTTCGGTGGAAAAATACACTTGCGATTCTGTTAAAAAAAGCAAACGGCGGGAAAACATGATGTTTTTGACGTTTTAAGGTTATGTTTATCAAATCTTAATTAAATTTTTGTCGTATTTTCCCCATTTTTGAGAAAAGCACTATATTGCCTCGGCCGGAATGGCAATTGCAGGCTTCGTATTATAATTAAACGGACTCGCAAGCTCGTCCGTTTAAACAAATACTCAGCCTGCAATTGCTCCCTTCCCGGCCACGGCAATAATGTACTATATTATGGCTGTGGTCTTCTGCAAGGCGGAGATTTTTCCCCAGTAGGGCGAGTAGGACTGCTCCAAATTCGAACTACCTAGATGACATTTTGCTGTCTCTCTATAAATATTTACTAGGCTGAACAATACAATACAATACAAATACTCTTTATTGCATAACCTCAACAAAAGTAACACATAACAGTACATAATGACAATGAGTAGAGGCAAACAACAGGCGGTCTTATCGCTAATGAGCGATCTCTTCCAGACAACCTTAGGGTAGCGGAGATCATATCAAACATTTGGCGCTGAGGTCCCTATGGTCGGGATATCTATTCGTAGACAGTTTTCGCTACAAAGCGGAAAAACCATATTATCGCCTACGAGCGTAGCGCGTATAGCACTCGTCAGAAATGAATGTGTTTAAGAAAATCGATAATAACGACCGGTCCACACATAAAGATATCGTAACGTTGAGACTACAAAATTAGACCGGCGGGCGGAGGGTTAGATCCTGTCGATTTCGGGCGCAATTAGGGGACACTTACCGTTGATTAAGTTAACCCTTTCGCCGGTCCAGGTGTAGTCTAGTCATCGAGGCAAATTGCCTATTATGTACAATCGTACATTCATCAACCTCCTAATAGCGTTTTTCCGTTTGTGCTTTGACATCTAATTCCAAGATTTGGCGTAGGAACTAATTTTACTTCCTTCCAACTGAGAGGGAAAACTAATTAGTAGTAAAGTCCAGTACAGTAACATGCATCTCGTCTCTACTCGCGCGCGAGATAGGCTACCTGTCACTGTCTGATTAATGCTGTCAAAAAGTGACAGGTAACTTATCTCGCGCGCGAGTAGATACGGAATGCATGTTGTGCTAGAGGGGCTGTAAAGAACTCGAAAGTCGAGATGTATTTAATACGGCATTTCAATACAATCAAGTTAAAATGAAGAATATTATTTACTTCATCCAAACTCTGTTCTCTAAAAAGCTGCTTGCTGTTCTGTGAATAAACTTTCATTCATTCATTCATTCATTCATTAAGTAGTCTTAGTGCCAGTTGAACCAACGTACGAACACAGACCGGTCATCGTCAAATATGGCGCCGGCAGCTGTCATCCCATAGAAACTTGTCAAACTTTCCATACAATCAGATTTGACGAACACCGCTTACGATTACAGACGGTTTGGTGCAACCCAGCCTTAGTCATTAGGTAATAATGTAACCTAGTTTTAAGACTATTGCTGTGCCCTTGCGGGATCCATTATATTTTATTATGTGATGTGTGCAATAAACATTTAGAGTTTGAGTTTGAGCCTGATATAGCTAAGAGGAAATTAGCATTGCCATCCAGCGTGGCAATTCAGCCAGCCTTCTGGGCACACTTCCCATTGACGGCGATCTGAGTCAAATTTATTATTTGTAGTTTTAATTTTATTACTTTGTAAATATTTTGTTTATAGTACATTACTTAACAAGGGCGGTAAAACAAAGAATGTCTCAGATCGCAGGTATTTGACGCCCGAGCCGAAGGCAAGGGCGATAAATATGGGATCTTAGGCTTTCTTTATTACCGCCCGTGTTAAGTACATAATTTTATGTCACCCCCTGGCCAGGAAGTGGGATTTCCCGCGCGCGGAGCGTGCGGTAATTGCCGCTTTATGGCCAGGTGTGACATAAAGTTTGTTATTGTTCATAATTTATGTTACTTTACTTAAATAAACTTTAATTAGGTATTACAGAGGAAATATGAATACCTACTTCTTCGCAAAGGCAGATATTATCGTGAACAAAAGCGCTTACCTACCTAGAAAGTAACGCGTTTACCTCTCTTCCATACAAAGTTGATTTCCGGGATAAAAATAGTATCCTATGTCTTTACTATATTGTATGTAATGTGTGCAATAAATATTTTGAGTTTACCCGGGACTCAAATTATTCAATTATCTCCATACCAAATTTCATCTAGGAATCGGTTCAGAGGTTTAAGTGTGAAGAGGTACTTACAGACAGCGCGTTATAAAATTATCTCATTGACCGCGGTCGTGATTTTCGGTTTTAAGGGGAGGTATCCTCAACGCAACTGTCCCGCTCTAACACGCGTGAGTTTACAATTAACCATCCCGCTCTCTACGCAAGCTCTGCGCGCAGTTTGTAAATATTTAGCTATAGTCATTAAGCCAATTATTTTATCAAAGCAAACCCTGCGAATTTGTCTATAACTATTTACGATCTTTAATTGAGTACAAAAATTAAATGTTAAATATCAGTAATATAGCCGTAGTATTGAAAATACATTCCGAAAAGGGGTAACTTCGCGATTTTTTTCTATCGAGTGAAATTCATCAGATCATGTGACTGACTGCGATTTTGACTAGACAAGATCCTCATGTAATACATATATTTTTTTTAGATTTTAAGACACTATATTCTGTGTCTCAGATGGTTTTTAAAAACTCAAAAGTGGTAATACACGGCCTTAATGTATGTTTCTCAGTGAAAAGGCAAGACTCACAGTCAACTCAGAGTGGCAATACGTAGTTATACACTTTATGTAGTTATGCGATTCTTACCTAAATCCACAGCCATCTTCCTGAGTCTAGACATTAAATAATTTAAAAAACCGAAAGTGCAGTGGGCGTGAGTACACCACGCCTCTTCCCCGCCCACAGAACCCACCCACTTTAGTATTTCACTACATTTCGTACAGAGCGGACGTATGCGCGCTGCCGTGGCCTCAGAAACCTAAAAAAAGTACATTGTTTATGGTCATTTCGCGCGTAAATAAACGTCAAGTTTGACAGTTGTAGTGATGTGGCCGTACTGATATTGATTTGGCGGGTTTTTGAGGTTTAATAGTATTTTGTTTGTTGTTTGTTTGTAAACAAACGCACGTGGGGGTCGTTGAACCTTGACTTTGAATGTTGGATGTAAATAAATATACCTAATGATGTGTGTGTATTGGTGTATTTATGATAGTGTTTATTAAAATGACAGATAACATATAATATTTAAAAATGTACAATAAAAGTTAACTTTATTATTTTCGGATTATAATCAGTGAGTGTATGTGTAAGATAAAAAAGTGGTAATCGAATATAAACGAAATAAAACCTTCTTGTTCATTTCAAATTGAATTTTTAGCGCAAGTAATTAGCATTCACAATAAAAAAAGCTGCAGGACTTAACTTGTACCTACTTAAGAAACTGTTTTTAAGAGCAATTAGGAAACTATAAATAAATAAAAAAAACTTTAAACGGCGCAGCTAAAAGCAAATGATTGTTTCAAACAAAGTTTATTCAAAATTATCACATTGGATGCCTTAAGGTCCCTAGAGGCCCTATCAGGGGCCTCTAACACGCGACCCATAACCCATAAAACACCCAAAACACTCCTAGTCCACCCTTTCAACCAAGCCGACAAACGAAAAACCTTACTAGAAATACCGAAGGACCTTAAAAGAAAAACCCCCCTGCTGGAAATCCCGAAAGACTTTACCAAAAAACCGAAACCGTTCACCGAAAAAACCGAAACTAGGATCGAAGCTAAGAAAACCGAAATAAAAGAATCAAAGATAGTGACGTCCGTCGACACCGATACCGATACTGATACCGATGTCAATACTATGAGAACCACGTCGATACAAACTGAGAAGAGTGAGAAGTGCTGCCAAAGCCACCGCTGCTGCAAGAGTTGCGAAGCTGACACGTGCTGTCAAGCTGTCAAGGTGATATTCGCGCCGGCGATGATGCCGTCCATATTTGGTGCTGTTCCCGGGATTCCTTATGTGATGAAGCAGCCTGTCAAAACACATGACAAGGTGAGTGATTTTTTTTCTTAAGAGGAGGGGAGGGCAAGCTCTCTCCATACAAATTTTGTGCAGGATTTACTTTATTTGTGTTTGCATTAAAGTTATGATTTTTGGTTAGTATGCTTATTTTGGTGATAGTTATTTCGTGATGTAATTTTTTTTATTGTTTTTTTTTTAATTACAAAATAATAACAAAAAAATATTATATTCGTTAGTGCCAAAACCTACGAATAAAACGTGCACAGAGTTTGTATGGAGAATGCCTTGCCCACCCCTGCGCCTTAATCACCATGTCATACTCGCCTTTAGTGATTAGCTCCTGTAACCCGTTTTTAGTTTTTTTATGTTATGAGTGACTTCCGTCAGTTTTAGGGATATAAATAAATAAATAAATAAATATTTGTGGACAATCTTACACAAATCAACCTAGTCCCAAACTAAGCAAAGCTTGTACTATGGGTACTAAGCGACGATATACATACTTATATAGATAAATAAATACTTAAATACATAGAAAACATCCAAGACCCAAGAACAAATATTCGTGCTCATCACACAAATAAATGCCCCGGCCGGGATTCGAACCCGGGACCTCTAGCTTCGTAGGCAGGGTCACTACCAACTAAGCTAAAGAGGTCGTCAAATATCGGTATAATGTATTATAGTACTTTTATCTCACGACCGCGGGTGAGCCATGGTTGTGTGTTGGGCTATACATGCACATTGTCTATGTGTGCGTCAGCGTAGGAGCTATAAGTTCACGGTGTCTATGTGTTCGTATGTGTCACAACTTTCGCTGAAAAAACCAAAACCAGGATTGAAGCTAAGAAACCCGAAACAAAAGAATCGAAGATAGTGACGTGCATTGACACTGATACCGATGTGAATACTATGAAAACCACGTCGATACTTAACTGAGAAGTGCTGCCAAAGCCAGGGCTGCTGTAAGAGTTGCGAAGCTGACACGTGCTGTTAAGCTGTCAAGGTGATATTCGCGCCGGCGATGATGCCGTCCATATTTGGTGCTGTTTCCGGTATTCCGTATGTTGTGAAACAGCCTGCTAAAAGGCGAGTTGAACTTAGCCCTCATTTTAACGACGCGTTTTGGTGTTAAACTCTTGTAACCAAGGTTCTTAGAAACAAAATCTTCTTTTATGATGGGTATTTCCGTGAGTTTTTATTATTATTACAAAATTCTAGGTACATCAAAAACTACAAAACCAGGTTGCTTTTTAAGCAGTGGTCCACAGAAACCCTATTCTGTGGTCAGTGGTACCTAACCAAAGTTCAGAGAAGGCAAGGTGCTTTGCAAGGGTTTTTGAGTGAATGAATGAATGATTTATTTGCTTAAACATACACACACACACACACACACACATTAGCACACACACACACATACACATTATATACCTAGAGATTTTCCTAGCACGAACGACGTTTTGTTAGTGCTTGACAAAATAAAAACATCGACAATCCTGCTATCATAATCATATCACAACAATAAATTAGGGAAACTGTGACAAGGACAACAAATCATATGTCTCTCTCTGTCGCTCCTATATAAAGTTGTATATGACCATCTCGTTCAGTAGGTATTATTATTTGATGTCGAGTCTAGTTAGTCTGAGCGAAATCCGATTACATTTTTAATAAAAATAAATGAAATAAAAAATGGTCCAGACACAAATACCATTAATGTCACAGTTCCCGCCAAAATGTTTTTTCCCTGATTCTGAATTTTTAAATCCATATTTCTATTGTTATTGAATTTAACAAGTACCTATTTCGCGTTGCAAATAACACAGTTCCCAATTTTTAGATCATGTCAATATTATTTTACATCTTGTCTTTTGTGAAAATGAAACGAAAATGTGCATATTTGATATTTTTGTCTATGAAGCTGGAGGTCGCGATTCCCGGTTTCCCATTTATTTGTGTGATGAACACGTATAATTGTTGTGGGTGTTTTCTATGCATTTATCCATGTAGGTACCTATGTTTATCGTTACTTTAGTACAAGCTTAGCTTGGTTTGGGTAAGTTTGTCCACAAATATTTATTTAAGTATTTTTAAATATTATACTTTCCTCGTATTCCAAATGAAAAGCAGAGTGTTTAACTCGGGTGAAACCACCCATTTCAGCCTCGAACTATTGGCAGAAATGGGTGTCTTTCAGCCCTTGGTTAACAATCTACTATTCCTGTATAACACCAATTTGATTTGTGGGCCACTTTGTACCTTGTTATTATGAAATCTCTAGCGGCTTCCATATAGATTTTCACTGTGACATGATACGAAGTGGCCTCGAAATTGGTTGGCTGCCGGACAGTATCAAAGAGAAGTTTACATGTTAATTCACACAGGAAAAGCATGTTTTATGGTAAGGGCAATACATACGCCTTCACTCACAAACAGCCCTTCTAGCTTACCGGTTCCGGCCCGGTATCTCGGCCGGACGGAAATGGAAGCCGACGTAAATCAATCTGACAAGAGCCGTCGTCTAGCTACCTACTTAGTGCATTACGCTGATTCACACTATACGCATACAGCTATTAATTTAGCAAGATTGTATATGCATTTATCTGAATTACATAAAGTTTTGGGACATTTATATTCTTTTAATCAAGTTCTTTATAAGGAACCATGTAATTTTATTTTTATCGTACGGCAATTATTTTGAGCCGTGAGATCTTCGAGAAGATAGTACGGCACGTTACCATGTAATTTATTAAGTGATGATTATGATTACCAGTAAAAAAAAACTGAAGACAATGAATGGAAAACATTAGGTATAGGGCTGCCATCCGTCCGGGTTTTCCCGGATTTCTCCTAGTTTGGAGGCCGTCCGGGGGCCGTCCGGGGGGGATGTCAAGAAGTGTCCTCTTTTCATGTAAAGAAGCACCTCATTGAATTTAAAGGTCTTGTTTTTTAAAAATATTATTTTCGGACTCTTCCGGGGAAAAATTGCGATTTACGCCTGTGGCGTCGCTAGGCAACCGTCAAATCTGACATGTTCTGCAACGCGCTATCGAAGTTTCTTAAGTCAGTTGCATATATAGAACTTCCAACCAACTCTCATTGGACTTCGGTCCCTGAGAGATCTCTCCATTGTCGTTTCTTCTTGTGTCTCCTATCTATTGTATATTTGTATATAGTTTGTAGATATCCCTTTTCCTGTATATATTTAACCCTGTACATTATTCCTATATAGGAGATACCATTTCTATTCTACATTGGTGACCTCCGACAATGGACATAAGCGCAACCTGAAGATCCTGACGCCGCCCCGCAGCTAGCCCGACTTCCTCCCCTCTCTCTCTCTCTCTCCCTCTCTCTGAGTGTGCCACCTAGCATTTCTCCTCCATATGCCTGGTACCTCTACTCCCAGCTATTCGACTTCTCTCCTCGCCTGCTCGTCACCCTGGCTCTGAGCCCTCGCTCGCCACGCTGACTCTGAGCACTCTCTTAATACGTCGTCGCTGACTCCTCCGTCTCAAAGGGGGGCTGATGTGGCGTCGCTAGGCAACCGTCAAATCTGACATGTTCTGCAACGCGCTATCGAAGTTTCTTAAGTCAGTTGCATATATAGAACTTCCAACCAACTCTCATTGGACTTCGGTCCCTGAGAGATCTCTCCATTGTCGTTTCTTCTTGTGTCTCCTATCTATTGTATATTTGTATATAGTTTGTAGATATCCCTTTTCCTGTATATATTTAACCCTGTACATTATTCCTATATAGGAGATACCATTTCTATTCTACACGCCAAATGTCCGGGTTTTTTTGAATGTTTGTCCGGGTTTGGCGTAATTCGAGATGGCAGCCCTAATTAGGTACCTACGCTTCAACTTATTTTTGCTTTTTCAAACATTTTAAAACACTTAACCATCGATCCAGTAACTTTATACATTCGGAGCGTGCGTCAAATCCAGTAGTTCTGATTTTTTGCAGACTTGTTTATGATGTTGGCCCAATGAATATACCAAGTTTGTGACCTCGAGCGCCAAACGCAACTATCTCAAAAAAAAATCTGAGACATAGAATATAGTGTCTTAAAATCTAAAAAAAATATATGTGTTACATAAGGATATTGTCTAGTCAAAATCGCAGTCAGTTACATGACCTGATGAATTTCACTCGATAGAAAAAAATCGCGAAGTTACCCCTTTTTGGAATGTTTTTTCAATACTACGGCTATATTACTGATATTTAACATTTAATTTTTGTACTCAATTAAAGATCGTAAATAGTTATAGACAAATTCGCAGGGTTTGCTTTGATAAAATGATTGGCTTAATGATTATAGCTAAATATTTAAAAAACTGCGCGCAGAGCTTGCGTAGAGAGCGGGATGGTCAATTGTAAACTCACGCGTGTTAGAGCGGGACATTTGCGTTGGGGATACCTCCCCTTAATTTGTTATTATATGAGACTAGAATTGTCTCTGTTAACACAATAGTTTCCGAGATAAATCCATTCAAAGTTTGAGAATGTCGAACGTCTAACTTTTCATAAATAGCTGCAAACATCCATTGTATAGATTTTATATCCCTGCCAAAATTCGTTTGTCCTTATTTTAGTGACAAATCGACAAAATACATTTAGTTAACCTTAGAGGTTTGTCAAGTTTTTTTTATACAACCACGGTGGCAAACAAGCGTATGGTCTAGCCGATGGCAAGCGCACACCGTAGCCTATAGACGCTCGCAATTTCAAAGGAGTCACGGAGTTAGACTTTTCGCTACATTATACGCTGAGTGATAGCCTAAAATACTCCGGATAATCGTATGTAAAATTGAAACCTCCCCAGTAAAAAACCTATGAATAAAATTATAGTGCGCGGAATATAAGAAGGGAGAAAATTTACATTTATTGCGAGAGAAGGTTGCTACTGTATTTATGGCAAGACTTTACTGACTGAGTAAAACAAAGGTCTCTGCTTCAGCTTCGACATAAAGCCTGACCAGAAATACATGACAATAGGGTTTTCTACTATGTTTGAAAAAGTACTTCTAAATATAGATTTTCCTTACAAAAAGCCACAAAAAAATATATTTCGGCAAAATAAACACGCTTTCTTGCCATAAAATTAAATTAAATTTCAAACCTTTTTTATTCCCGCGAAAACGCTGTCAGCCATTTTGGTGACGTAATATTGGAAACATGAGGAAAGAATAAGATGGAGCTGGTGATACACACATACAAAGCGGTGTGAAAGAGATGCAAGCATAGACCATGATACACGTGGGAGCGAGAAACAACCTTCCTCTTTCTACGGAATTGACAGTTTTTGCCTATATGACGTCGCACCGTGGGGGCTCGTGTTTTAAGGTCACGTGATATACAGATTCAAAATTACGACTTTTAATTTCAATATAATAAAACAATAATGTGCTTTTATGACTCATAATCAGAATATTTAAGTATTTTCTACTTAAAATGTAATATTTATCAAATTTCATAATTTATTTTTCACTACCGAAAGTACCCTATTATCAAGAGGGCGCTATTATTCTCATTTGTATGGCAGCAGGCCTCTATTTCACCAACGTGACAGTTGCCGCCTGACAATGACAATTCGGTTTACATTGCCGGGCTTGTAAGTATCGATGCTATCCAGCGACCATCTTTACGTGACGACTCAGAAATGTACTTTGAATTGTCATTGTCAATTGACAATTGTCAAGTTGGTGAAATAGGGGCCAGGTCATTAATGTCAGTCGGAATAATGACATTTTAACTTGTTTAACTGTCAGTTCTGATGTTAATTTTGATATGTTTAGTAGCGAAATAGTTTCGGCACGCTCAGCGCGCGGAAAATTCCACTTCCTGCCCAGGGGAAGATATAAAACTTTGTACTTACCACGGGCGGTAATAATGAAAGCATCAGAAGCAGCCCTTGCTTTCGGCTCGGGCGTCAAATACCTATGTACCTATGATCTGAGACATTCTTTCTTTACCGTCCTTGTAATGTACTAATAATTAAAGCCTATTAATTAAACCCTGAATTGACAACATTTCAAATGGGCCTTTTTATGTCATAGATCGATAGAAAATGAAATTTTAAGGTGTTTTTTTTTTATTTCTCCCGGAATTTTCATTCAAAAATATCTAATCTAAAAGTAGCGAATCGTAAGTGAATTATGACGTAATTTTTATGAATACGGTATTAAACCCCTAGTCAAATCAGCAACTTTTTATTAAATGTCAAAAAGATTTGTTAATATGAAGTTTGTAGGGAAATACTGTCTTAGTGACGTCACTAAGACAGTGTGAGTAGGTTTGTTCAAATCAGCGTCCTTTTTAAATCTTTATGCTTATACAATCTTTCAATTAGCTAAAATGAATTAATAATTGATGTTTTTCGAGTATTTTCGTTAGATCTTTTATTAGTCAATGAAAAAGTAATTTATTTTTACCTTAGTTTAATACCCTATTACCTATGTTTGACAGCATTGCTCTTTAACAGTCGTAGGAATGACGTCACACTTCCGTTTTATACATTTTGGCGATTTTCTACAAATCTAGCGAAGAAAAAAATCTAA
This sequence comes from Cenopis cana, assembly GCA_951800055.1. Taxonomy (NCBI): domain Eukaryota; kingdom Metazoa; phylum Arthropoda; class Insecta; order Lepidoptera; family Tortricidae; genus Cenopis; species Cenopis cana. Next base: position 2,562,804 of record OX637498.1, on the reverse strand, counting down.
AAACTATTTTATTACGTTCAGGTAGCATGTTTACCGAAATGGTTTCCGATTTAGGGATCATTATAAATTTTGAAATGTTGTCAATTATTGATTCCGGTGGCGTTTGCCCCAACTAACCTACACAAAATAGGATTTCAATAAATAAATAAATAAATATTTGTGGACAATTTACACAAATCAACCTAGTCCCAAACTAAGCAAAGCTTGTACTATGGGTACTAAGCAACGATATACATACTTATATAGATATAAATAGATACTTAAATACATAGAAAACATCCAAGACCCAAGAACATTTATTCGTGCTCATCACACAAATAAATGCCCCGGCCGGGATTCGAACCCGGGACCTCCAGCTTCGTAGGCAGGGTCACTACCAACTAAGCTAAAGCGGTGGTCAGAATGCATTTTATACTCAGTTTCCACTACAACTACAAACTACCCTCCCATCGCGATCAATTCCTAAGTGCGTATCGCTGTATCCCGGAAAGCGTTAGATTTATGATGATCCACCTCACAATACTGATACGACGTATAATGATTCAAAAATTCCAGCGCTTACGCCATTTTGCGAGGGTAAAAGTGGAGCAGCCAATGTTTTACATTGATCTGAATGAAGAATGTTTTTTTTAACATGCGGGAGAATATTGTTCTTTTCGTTATACAGGCAAAACGTTTTGGAAAATGGTATGGATGTTTTGAATAATGTATTTCCTTACCTTGGAATACGATTCGATGCCACGTGTCAGCCAAATCGCGTATTAAAATAAATGACAATAATAATATCAAACTTAATTAGTAAATGTTTGATAAATCATTCCATATTATGGGTACCTAGACATATAGGTACCTATCTAGATTTTATTTTAATTTGTTGAAAATTTTTAATAGTCATTGTAATGTGTTAGAATTTTTACTTACATTTTTTAGATTTTTTTAGCTGTATTTAGTTTTATTTTTGATAGGTAATATGTTTTTCTATAGTTTTCATTATTAATAAATTTCTTTTAGATTTTATTTAAGTATGAAATTATTTTCATTGTAAAATTTTATAGGTAATAAGTTTTTCAATGTAATTGTTATGGGTCAATGATAGTTGAATTAACTGTATTTTTTTTTAATTAACATCAAATAGGTGAAACTATAGTATTTTGATATAGTAATGGACATAAGCAATAGGGATGATGACACTATAAAAGAAAATCAATAAATCCAAATTTTCTACATAATGACTCAAATTCTCAATCAAATGGCAAAAAAAGTAATTCAAAAAAATAAATAATTACGTAATTATAAGTCTTCAAAGTTTTAAAAGTGGGTATTTTCTGTCGCTTTTCCGCAAAACGCACCTTTGTATTGAACGATTGTCATTTACTATGGCGCTACTCAAAGGTGACGTCACGGTCGAGTAGCACTTTCTCTCTCTAACTACGAACATTCTAACCGTTGTTGCTTCGTTATTTTTTGAGATATTTGAATAGGATTTTCACTATTTGGCATAGTTTTATGTCTTCTTTCTATTGAAGTAATATTTTTTTTTGAGTCATCATGCCTATTCAATCACTATATGAGAAACATGTCGCGAATCGAAGAAGAAAAGAACCGTTACAGTAAAATAATTTATAAATACAATACAATGCAAATGCTCTTTATTGCACACCTCAATGAATAAAACTATTACAGAGTATGTAGATTTAAAACTAGAGGTAAACAACAGGCGGGCTTATCGCTAAAGAGAGATCTCTTCCTGACAGTTTATATCATATCATATATAGGGTTGTAACTTCTGTTTTTGTTCATAAAGCAACTGTTACTATTGTGTCTTCTGTAGCTCTAGTATAAGTTTTTTCGAAACATTAGGTAACTAATTCGAACGCGTTAACTTGCGTTTTGTCTCAAAATGTATGAAAACGCTCTCACCGAGTTTGAAATACGCGCGTTCATCGGTTAGCAACAAATGTTATACTCGCTGTTTTAGTTTCCACTAGTGACCACCAGAGGCGCTGTTCACGTTTTCATACCACTTTCATACATTTTGAGACAAAACGCAAACGCGTTCGAATTAGTTAATGTTTCGAAAAAACTTATACTAGAGCTACTGAAAACTTCTAAACCTTTGTATTTAACCAGTATCCCCAAAGTTAGGACATTGTAAACTTCTCGTCATAACGTGGAGCCTTGAGGGGCCAGGGCTCACATAAAGCGATTCGCTAATTAGACTTTGGCCGTATTTTTTTTCTTTAATGCCTTGTCATGGGATTGAGTGATGAGCGACTAGCGAACATTAAAAAAAAAGAGACCTTTAAAATTAGTTTTTTTTTAAATCAAATTATGACAAAAGTACATAGAAAAATTGTATATGTAAGACGTGGACATGAAAAAAATATAAGTAGTTAAAACAGATAAGTATAAATAAATAAAATACCTACGCCCCGCTCTCCGTCCTACCTGACCAAAATATTATGTCTCAGATGGTTTTAAAGATACTCACCCAGCCAGATAACCCAGCTTTAAGAACGCGTACAGTACAGTAACGGATCTACCTATCATCATCATCATAATTTTCAGCCTGTAATCGCCCACTGCTGATGAGCATAGGGCTCTCGAGTACCCGACCTTAAACCAGTATTAGCCAAGAGTGACCCGCGGTCTTCCTAATATCATCGACCCATCATCATACCACGACGAAGGGGCCACCAGTCTGACACTATTTTAGTCCACCTGCCAACACTCTGCCACAGAATAGTATAATAGTATTACATACAGAATGGACACGAACCCCCCGCACCGAGGTCTGTTACCTCGTCCCTGAGAGACCCGCCTGGCATCGATCGGGTGCCGTCGCGCCTCGCGATTCGTCCGCGGCACGCGCTACGTACCCGCGCAAACAATTGACGCGTGTACCGACAGCACACGCACACATACTTACCTGCAGCGCTTACGTTCCATCGCGTGGCACAGGTGTGACTCTGCATAAAAAGGTGTCCTGCCCAAAAACTCCACTTGTGTTTAGTATTGCCTATGCTCACAATATATTATTGTGAAATGCTGGTTCTCATGACTTGTCCCCCGTCCAAAGAGGGGAGCCTCCAAGTGTCCGCTCTAATAAGCATACAAATGTCCCGAGTTTGCTAATCGTCTCGAGACGCCATGAAAGAAGCGCCCTGATTAAACGGGGAACTTTCTAATTTGATGACGTTTAGACGTAGTTGTTGTTTAAGTTTAAATTACTAAAGAGTTTTTGGCAAAAAAAAAAACAATTAGTTACGTTAATTTAAAACTTTTAACATTCAATTGCCCACTCACTTGACAAGCCTAGTTCCTGTGAAGTGTTTTACTATTTGTGGATTTTGCCCGTCGCCGCGTTGGTGAACACACGTGCTCTTCGCGACGACGGGCTGAAGAATCCACTACCGAACAAAATCTACTGTCATGGCGTCGTTACCGAACAACGTCTTTGAACAAGTATTGATTGGCGAAATCATCATGATGGAAAGCCTTTTATAAAGAGTGAAGTGAAGCCTAGTCCCAATAAGGTCTAGTTTCCCCGGCGTTAATAATCTATCTATAAAACAGAATTGGTTGCACACATCTATCAGTGTTGTGTTGAGTGACCCTGTCTATTGTGTGGTATCTGTCGGCGACAGTCCTCAGTGCCTCAAGGTAGGACAGTCGGGCAGAAAATACAAAAAATAAAGATTTCCAGGCATGCGCGCGGAAAATCCCACTTCCTGGCCAGGGGGTGACATACAATGTTGTAGGTACTTACCGCGGGCGGTAATAAAGATAGTCTCAGATCGCATACCTATTTATACCTGCGATCTGAGACATTCTTTGTTTTACCACCCTTGTTAAGTAATGTACTAAGCATATTATAGCACAAAAGACTACATGAATGATAAAACACCGTGGGTATAATTATGGTTGAAACACTAATAATATTTTAATAATTATGACATTTGATTTTAGATTTTCCTCTTGACATTCAGATTGTATTCTAGAAACTGTCTTGATTATTCTATTTTTTATGTGTTTTTATTTTACTTATTGACGATGTTTTTGTGAATTTGTTATATTCTGTTTGACAGAGATTACAGCAAGTGCTTGTTGCTAGGCCTATTTGAATAAAGAATATTTCGAGTTCGAGTTTGAGTTTGATTATTATTTAATGATAGGAAATTGTAGCATAAATTTTCATACTTACATGTTATTATGTAAAATAATAATAAACATAGCTCAATATCAAGAAATATAATAGCTAAGGTATCATCATCATCATCATCATCAGCCTATATACGTCCCACTGCTGGGCACAGGCCTCCTCTCATAGACCTACCTACGATTAAAAGCAAGAAGAAAAATAAACGTCTATTGCACTCGCGCTCTGTCGTTGTAAGTTTTCACCAAACCACTAAAACTAATACAATAACCCACTTTTCTCCCCATCTATACTGCGGTTATCTGCCGACCGCAGGCCGCAAAGTAAACGTTTTTCCACCCGCCACCTGACCGGACACATCAAATATATTCTTAGGATGTTTTCCTACCTAATCTCTAGGGTGAAGTGCTATCGATTTATCCTTGCTTATAATTTAACTAGGTTTTATCCAATCGAGTAAGATTTTTATGACGTAATTTTTGTAGCGTTGCGCTAAGAATTGGTAATGCAATTAAAACTTGACAAAATGTTTTTACGTGCCCCGCCCACTGTCACTTAAGTTTAGCGATTCGGAGACTATGTCGGTTACTTTAGTTCTGCTACGGATGGCTTCATTTCTGATTCTCAGCATCATACTCCTAGCGATTCTGTACCTAATCCCAAGATTTGGCGTAGGCACTTGTTTTTACGGAAGCGACTGCTATCTGACCTTCCAACCCGAGGGGAAACTAGACCTTATTGGGATCAGGCTTTGTCATATGAGAACTTGACTGTTATAAGTTCTCAAGCCGCTCGAAAGCCTCTATCTTGGTTGATTCTCAGCATATAGAATTTATGCTTTAGCTATGCTGAGAGAAATTTTCAGTATAGCCCTGTCCATTGCCCCCTGACTTTGGTCGCATATCGCCATATTGTATTTAGTGATTGTTAAGGCCGGATATTACCACTTTTGAGTTTTTAAAAACCATCTGAGACATAGAATATAGTGTCTTAAAATCTAAAAAAAATATATGTTACATAAGGATCTTTTCTAGTCAAAATCGCAGTCAGTTACATGACCTGATGAATTTCACTCGATAGAAAAAAATCGCGAAGTTACCCCTTTTTGGAATGTATTTTCAATACTACGGCTATATTACTAATATTTAACATTTAATTTTTGTACTCAATTAAAGATCCTAAATACTTATAGACAAATTCGCTGGATTTGCTTTGATAAAATGATTGGCTATAGCTAAATATTTACTAAATTACGCGCAAAGCTTGCGTAGAGAGCGGCATGGTTAATTGTAAACTCACGCGTGTTAGAGCGGGACATTTGCATTGGAGAGATCTCGCCTTAACAAAAATAAAAGGCACCGCAAGTGCCCTGCAAGGCAGTATTTTTAAAAAAGACGTTAAGAAGTCGGCTCGAGCCTTAGAATCCCCACGTAAATGTAATAAAGCAACTCTGAACAGGGTTTTATTACACCTACGCGATCTTATACAGGGTGGGAGCAAAATCACTAAGTGAGCTTTTGTTAAAAATTTTTTTTTTTAATTGTGAAGTTTTTTGAGTATTATTTTTCAATTTGCCACGACTTATTTCGTAATAGGGCAATATAATGTTTTTCCTATTGTTTTAAATTATCATTTTACTAAGGAGATAGTAAATTGGTAATTGGTGGTTGGTTGGTTGGCTGATGACCTGGTAAAGGTCGCGGGAGTCCGCTGGATGCGGGTAGCGCAAGACCGGTCATTGTGGCACTCTTTGGGGGAGGCCTATGTCCAGCAGTGGACGTCTTTCGGTTGATATGATGATGATGATGATGAGTAAATTGGTAACATAACGGAAAAGTTTCAAAATGTGTGGTCATTTTGAGAAACTTCTCTTCTATTACGATGGAAAGTGCGCACTTATCCTACCTATTTATAAATGGTTATTTTCAGCGTGAATCGACGCATGTGTCTTGAAATTTTCTCCCCGTTACTAGATAGTAAAGAAAGAAGTATAAGTACAAGAATATTGCGTCCTAATAATCATACATAATACATGTAATTTTGGGGTTCCGACAAATTTAGAGAAATCCTGTTTTTTTTCCGTTAAATTCTGCTACACAAAAAAAGCAAAATAAGGTTCCGTTAAACTATCTCGTTCTAATTTTAATGGAATTATTAATCCCACCTGTGGTGTTGAATTTTTCAACTTTCACTTTGATTAAAAAATTTGAATTATCAATCATCATCATCATCATCATCAGCCTAAGTATATACGTCCCACTGCTGGGCACAGGCCTCCTCTCATAGATGAGAGGGATTGGGCAGTAGTCCCCACGCTGGCCCGGAGCGGGTTGGGGACTTCACATACATCTTTGAATTTCTTCGCGAATGTATGCAGGTTTCCTCACGATGTTTTCCTTCATCGAAAAGCTAATTATTCAATTTGCCACGAGTTATTTCGTAATAGGGCAAAAAATGTTTTTCCTATTGTTTTAAATTATCATTTTACTAAGGAGATAGTAAGTTGTTAACATAAAGGAAAAGTTTCAAAATGTGTGGTCATTTTAATAAATAATAATAATAAATAAATAATGATAAATAAATAAAAAATAAAAAATAATAAATAAATAATAATAAATAAATAATAAATAAATAAATAATAAATATTTGTGGACAATCTTACACAAATCAACCTAGTCCCAAACTAAGCAAAGCTTGTACATACTATGGGTACTAAGCGACGATATACATACTTATTGGTGGTTGTTGTTCCAATAAAAAATAAGCTCTTGATGATTTGTTTAATCGAAAATTAGTACATAATTTTGAGGTATCAATCAGTTTCGAAAGGACGCAAGTAACGTGCGAGCGCGTCAGTGGTTAATGCAGTCTAGATCTGCGGCGCTGGCCGCGGCCCGCCGAGCGGAGACGATGGGGTCCGAAGATTCCCGAACATGCCCCCGGGCGTTGAAAGGCTTGTCTTTCAACTCTTCAACGTCAGAGACTGGCAACGGGCAAATGCGATTGAAGCCACGGCGTATAACTCCCCTGGTGGTGTTGATATCCGCGACTCTGGCGATTCCATCAGTTCCTGGATAGATTTCAGTGATGCGGCCCAATCGCCATTTCATAGGTGGAAGTCCGTCTTCTTTAATGAGGACTAGAGCTCCTCTTTGTAGTGTTTGTCCCTTTGAAGTGCGCCATTTGGTGCGTTGTTGGAGTTCAGCGATGTATTCTTTGTGCCACCTGCTCCAGAAGTGTTGGCGCAGCTGTTCTAGTCTTTCAAATCGTGTGAGCCGGTTTTGGTTGATATTGACAAGCGTTGGCGTTGGCAAAGCTGTCAGAGCTCGTCCCACCAAGAAGTGCCCTGGGGTCAATGGTGTCATGTCGTGTGGGTCGGTAGAAAGTGGTGTCAGGGGACGCGAGTTTAAAATGGCCTCTATTTGGACTAAAACGGTATAAAGGTCTTCAAACACCAGATGGGCATTCCCTAACACGCGATGTAAATGGGATTTTATGCATTTAATATTGGCTTCCCACAAACCAGCCATGTGAGCAGCGTATGCTGGTATGAACTTAAAGTCGATGTGTTCATTTGACATTTCATTAATGATCGAACTTGCGTTATCATTGAGGAACTTATAGAGATCGTTTCGTGCACCTACGAACTGAGTTCCGTTATCTGAGAACAGCGTTACGGGTTTGGAACGTCTAGCAATGAAGCGACGCAACGTAGCTAGGAAAGAATCCTTACATAGTGAGCTTACCAGCTCGAGATGGCAACATTTTGTGGTGAAACAAATAAATATGACGATGTAGACCTTTTCAGTCTTGCTACCACGACCTCTTTTATTGAGTGCTATTATGGGTCCCGCGTAATCCATTCCTGTAGTCTCAAATGGGTACCCAGGATGAAGACGCTGCTCAGGTAAGTTGCCCATCATTGGACGAGCTGTTTGTGCATTGAGCCGAAAGCAGCGTTGGCAATTATGTACAGTAGATCGAGATAGATTGCGACCACCAATGGGCCAAAATTCTTCCCTAATAGAAGACAGAAGCAATTGAGGTCCTGCGTGCATTAGACGTAAATGCTCAAAGCGAAATAGAAGTTTAGTTAAAACATGTTTAGACCTAAGAAGAAGTGGATGCTTCTTTTCGAATGTGAAATTTCCGTTTTTGAGCCTACCACCGACTCTAATGAGACCCTTTTCGTCGATGAAAGGGCTTAATGACAATAATTTGTTCTTAATTGGTAACGATTTCCCTTTCACGAGAATATCATATTCTTCGAATGATTCCATTTGCGACAATTTTACTAAGGAATCGATCGCTGACTGTTTCTCGAGTAAAGAAAGAGGGCCTTGAACTTTAGTTTTGTTTTTACAGTTAGTAATGAACCGTATTACATATGCCATAGTATTTTTTAATCTATTGAGTTTTGAGAAACGTGAAAATGGAAACAGCTCATTGGGATGAGTTGCGGTGGTTACCACATTTGTTCGTACTTCAGGTAATTCTGTCGGACTATGATCAAAGGTTTTGTTTGGCCACAAGTCTTCACGTTCTTGCAAAAAACTTGGTCCATTGAACCAAAATTCTAACTTATCACACTGCGCTGCATTAATGCCCCTACTCAAAAGATCTGCAGGGTTGCTTGCTGTGGGAACGTGTCGCCATAGCCACGACTTGGTAAGTTCTTGGATATCTGATACCCTATTCTTAACGAATGGCTTCAATTTGTTTGGTGGCGTTTTAAGCCAACCTAAAACTACAGACGAATCGGTCCAAAGAAAACATTTGTCTACATGTAGTCGAGTGGTTTGCAAAACCTTTTTTAAAAGTTTAGCAGCTACCAGTGCTCCGCAGAGTTCAAGACGCGGGATCGTTACCGGCTTGATGGGTGCTACACGCGCTTTAGAACACAAAAGACGAACCCGCACATTGCCACACGAATCTGCAGATCTAACGTAAACACAGCCACCATACGCATCCTTAGATGAGTCGCAGAAGGCATGTATTTGTATGTTAATTGAATTCTCGCACACGACGTGTCGTGGTATATTTAGATTTTGCAAACCACTTAATTCAGAAATGAATTTGATCCACGATTTTACAATGTCTGAAGGCAATGGACTATCCCAATCCACTTTGTGCAGCCAAAGTTTTTGCAAAATAATTTTCCCGACTATAATGATAATGCTCAGTAAACCGAGTGGGTCAAAGATTTGAGAAATGGTGGATAAGATGACTCGCTTTGTGACATCTGGATTGGGATCAGTTTTAATGTCAAATTTCAGAACATCATCTGACGGCGACCATTTTAAGCCCAGAGTCTTAGACTGTTCGTGCTCGCTTAGATCAACGATGACCGAACTAATGGAATGGTCCGAGCCATCGGTGCAAATAGGCAAGTTTGATCGAAATTTCCTCAAGTTGAAGCAACCTGATGAAAGTTCCTTTGAAATTAGAGCACGAAGTTCCATGAGACTCTCGGCTGTCTCTTGCCCCGTCAATAAATCATCTACGTAGCAATCTTCACTAATGACCTTGCGCACCAGTTCGTTGTCACATTCGTCCGCAATTTGCTTAAGGCAACGAACCGACAAGAATGCCGCTGAGGCTGTGCCATATGTAACGGTATTTAGTGTGTAGGTCTGGAGGGGTTTTGAAGGGTCGTCTCGCCAGATTATTTGTTGGAGGTGACGTTGAGTTTCGTTAATGAGCACCTGTCTATACATCTTTTCGATGTCACCTGCCATCACGAATCTGTGTTGCCGAAATCGCAGGAGGATTGAGAACAAGTCGCTTTGTATCGTCGGCCCCACCATCTGAAGATCGTTCAGGGACAGGCCGGAGCTAGAAGGAGCGCTTGCATTAAAGACAACCCTGAGCTTGGTTGTGGTACTCTGCTCACGCAACACTCCTAAATGAGGCAAAAAGAATGAGTTTTCATGCGGATTATTTATGTCACTTAAAGCCATGTGACCTAATGATAAATATTCCTTCATGAAGTCGACATACATGTCTCTTAATGTAGGCTGTTTTAATAACCGCCGTTCTAATGCTAGAAAACACGACTTGGCGCGTTCAAAGGAATGGCCAAGTTCTGCTTCATCCTTTTTTAAAGGTATCCCTACTGAGAATCTACCGTCTTCTTTACGTGACATGTTTTGTATAAAGTGTTGTTCGCACAACTCTTCCTCAGTAGTATACGCCTTTTCCTTAATGTTTGGAACCTCCTCAATTTCCCAGAACTTGGCTAATTGGTCCTGGATTTCATTGAACTTAGTAAAATTGCATGAAATCTTGTTTGAAGTTGGCTGCCCAGTGCGCCCAGAGACGATGTATCCGAATTTTGTTTCTTGCAACACTGGACAATCTTTGCCTAATGATACTTTATTTGCGCATATTAGATCCCAAAATATGTCTGCGCCAAGTAATATATCGTAACTTGACGGATTAAAGTATTTTGGGTCCGCGAGCTGAATGCCCATTGGAATATTTAATGTGCTTACATTAAAGACTTCATTATGAGTTGAAGTTATGTTAGGCAACACTAAAAACGTAATGTTTGTTTTGAATGAATTGATTCTGGACTGTATTGTAGCATCGCATCGTTTGTTTACTGTCGAAACCTGGTTATTAATGCCTGCGACCTTGGATGTTGTATTTTGATATGGTAGACCTAATGTTTCAAGAAGTGATTCTGTCATGAAGGAGGCCTGACTCCCAGAGTCTAGAATGGCCCTGACTTCATGAGGTCTATTATACACATCTAAAATCCGAACTAATGCTGTGGCAAGCAGAATTTGACACGGTTGATTGTTGGTCGCTGACATGTTCCTGACTATGTCGTTAGCCGAATTTGCGGCGGGCTGGATCACCTCAGGCGCAGCGGACGCGAGCAGAGCCGATGTACTCGGCGCTGCCACCTCCGGTGCAGCATTGCTGTAATTCATGTCCCTATGCAACAAAGTGTTGTGTTTAGTGCCGCATTGCCGGCAGGGACCAAGCCTACAAACGCGTAAGTTATGACCTGCTCTGAGACAATTAGCGCATAATTTCATCTGTCCTACAAACTGTTCCCTAGCGTCTATGTTCATTTGTGCAAATTGATTGCATAAGTATAAGGGATGCTCAGCTTTACAAAGTGGACATTTGTATTTTTTGTAAGCAGGCTGCATGACTGTAGCAAAGCCCCGAACAGGTCTAGTAGCAGGTTTCGATGTTGACTCGTGTTTGTTGTTTGTGTAATTATTATTACTTAGTTCGATTGTCTCTAGTACGTCTGCCCTATTTTTAAGGAATTTTGTAAATATTTGTAATGTAAGTTTTTGATGTGTAACCTTGTGCTCCTCCCATTCACGAAGTGTGCGCGCATCCAATTTAGTGGATATAATGTATATAATTAAGGTGTCCCAACTCTCTGTTGGTTCGCCAAGAATTTGTAACGCACGTAGATTTTTGTTGCATGAATCTAAAACCCTACGTATAGACGAAGCGGATTCTTTTTTTATCGCCTCTTCATTGAAAATTGCCTTAACATGATTTTGGACTAATAATCTTGTGTTGTCAAATCGTTCGCATAAAGATTTCCACGCTAAAGTATAGTTGGACGCAGAAAACTCTAAAGCACGAATAATTTGAGCAGCGTCTCCCTCCAGGGAGGCCCGTAAATAATGGAATTTTTGTATGTCTCCTATGTTTTTGTTTGAGTGAATGAGAGACGTGAAGACATCACGAAATTCCAGCCAGCTCTCATAATCACCACTATATTTAGGTATTTGGATAGTAGGTAATTTAACACTGGTAACAGTCGTGACGTCTTTAGGCGCTTGTTTCACCGACACAATGTCGTCATTCTCGCTGGCCGAAGAGTAATAAGTTTCAGAAGCATTTTGAGCACGTTTAGACCTCTTAGTACTTTTACTGTATGTATTGCATATCTCTTGGGCCCTAGCCAAAGTGGCAAAATATTTGGATTCAAATTCTGACCTTTGTGTCGCGTGAACCTGGGCGTCTTCCTCCGAGACAGCCAGGCACTCGATGCTCGTCTGAACTTCCTCGAACTCCGTATACACCGCACAGTGGTGCCCGTAGTAGGTCATAGGGCTCCGAACATGATGTTTGAATTACGCCATAATACCGCGTGTAATTACTCATTATTAGTCATAGTATTTGAGGGTATAAATAGAATTGCAATTACTTATTTGTAATATTTACTTTTATGCACTTAAAGTGAACGCATCGGATAAGTCCTCGTTACTAGCGCAATTAAGCATCTCATAAGCACAATACGCGACCAGGGTTTTTCCCTAAATTCGATTATTTGAGACGTGTTGTATACAATGGATATTCAAATTGAAGGTATGTATTTTGTATTTCTTAAGGTTTTTTCTAACTTTCATTCAGCAAATTTGTTTATATGAGTTGCTACGCTGACACGATAAAACTAGATATATTTTTAGTTTCGTTGATGTTTGTCGAAACTTTTACCTGAGTTCCCCGCCGAAGACCGTGCTAATTTATACATGTGCATATTCGTTGATATGTCTGTATTAAAATACATAACAAATTGGCTGCCACCATCTGCCTCCGTGTGAAACAATGAAGGTCTACGCCATATGCCCAGGTGCGTAGAACGTGCTACGAAATATCAGTATTTTTTTGATTTGCATTTAATAAAGTATTTTTTGTTTTAGATACAACTTTAAAATGTTCTTTTGCACGAATTCTTGTATTTGATACTTGGCTAACAATAAATGACAGTGAATCAAGTGCTGATAGAGGTCGTCGAGTCTATCAAACTCTGTCGCAGTTACTACCAGATGTTTAAAATATCGATACCGAGATTATGGGGAAGAAAATCTCCATTCTTTGTAAGAAGATAGAAAACTACTGGAAACAATCCAACCGTACCAAATCCCGAATGGTTCAAAAACAGAACACCTGGCTGAACAGTTCAGAAGTCTGCAATCTGTCAACTACAAGTGATATGAACCAACAGCAGCCTGCGGCAGTTAGTTCTACGAGCGGCAAGCAGCACATAAAGAACCTGGACTGCAGCAAGAGATCAAAATGGCGCAGATTGGCGGAGTTGGCTAATGTGGATAGATCCACCATAAACTCTTTACTCATTCTATAAAATCTAACATTTCTTCTGTGCAATTCAATACTGACGAAGTTGAACTGAGGCCAAGTTGACAAAGCATCGGTATAACTTATAAACGTCGTTATAAAGTCGAAGTGTCCAAATATTTTGCCATCGCATAAAAAAGTCTTGGAGGCCAAGAAGAGGTATCCACTAATCAAGATTGTCTCGGAATCATCTGCCGAAGTAGAATAACAGTCTTTGTTGGACCATCCCACATCTCGAATTCTAGAATCTCGAAATAATGCTCTCGAAAATATTGACCTAAACAAATAATTCGTTTTAATTGGTAAATGGGGTAGGGGTGGGGGTTTGACGGAAATACGGGGCATAATAAATACAAACAGAAGTTTTCAGATTCAAATTTTCAGGTATTGAGGATGGAAGTTTACTTGTTACGTCATATTGCAGACTCCAGTTAATTTGTAAACTAAAATGTAATTATTTAATGAGTTTTGGGGTCTGTAACTAGTAAATAATTACATAATTATTTAATTTTAATATTTTTCAATATAAATGTATAAACTAATTCTGTACATTTTTGTATAATCTTATTGCGTTAATTGTAGAATTTCATATGGTTACTTATTGTACCATTAGCCTGATTTATTAACTGAATAAATACTATTATTACACTATAATCTCTTTATTATAGTATTATTTAACTCAATTTACTATAATATAATATAATTAGATGCACTAAGTTGCATTAAATTAGCATTTAGGTGCGCGAAACCCCTATGACCGCTCTTCTTAGAGCGCGGCACCACTGTGCACCGCCTCAATGTTAGTCATTCGCAGCTTTAATTCCAAAATTTCTACTTCACTGCAACGCACAACATCTTTAAAAGTATCTACATACGTTTGAAATTTGGTCAAACGACCTTTGTAAGTTCCCCGTTTTTTCACAAGTTCGTCCATTACGTACACAAATAATTAAAATATTCAGAAGAAGAATTCTAGAATAAGGAAAATATGTATTAGCAAATATTTACTACTGCTATTCGTTCCAATAGCAAGTAAATACTTCAATTGTTAAGATTAAATACCAATAAAATAAGGAATAATATTAAATTGTATCACAATAGCACAGCTCACATGAAGAATAATAATCTATTTGACTTAATTCGCACCAGTCGAACTAAACAAACCAATAAATCAATACACCGTAATAGAATTAAATACGGATCAATCCCATTTACATTAAATACCTACAACATTAAAGGAATAGGCAAAATCATTAAGACAAAACACGACAATAATATAGGAATTTTACCGGCATAAAGTAAATTGAAAAAACGGGTATATTTAACACTGCTAACAACTAGTTGAATAGGTACGCGCTGCCTTTTGTCTACGTTATCGCTATGCAGCGCCCGGCCGCTAGCTAATGAGCATTAGATGCGTAGTTATAATTTAAATATTTTAACTTGATTTTTTAGCCAAATACGCTAATCCTTAATGCGGTTTATTGCTGGATTCGATAAAGGGGGATGTAAGCTACACATTAATGTATAAAACAACTATGAAAAGGCAGTAGTTTGGGCACAAAGTCACAATACCTAAAGGGCAAATAAAATGGATCGGACTCACTCTGACCGCTCGCTTAATTCTTGTTGTTTATCGCTTGTATTCACTGGTTTTCACCGTCACATCACCGATTCTAGACTTCCATAAAGAGATCCTCTTCTTAATGCCTTAATGCTGATGCAGAAGATCCTGGTTATGTCCCAAATCCTTAGGCATGACGTCCGGTTCCGTAGGTCCAATTTTTATGGTGGTTGTTGTTCCAATAAAAAATAAGCTCTTGATGATTTGTTTAATCGAAAATTAGTACATAATTTTGAGGTATCAATCAGTTTCGAAAGGACGCAAGTAACGTGCGAGCGCGTCAGTGGTTAATGCAGTCTAGATCTGCGGCGCTGGCCGCGGCCCGCCGAGCGGAGACGATGGGGTCCGAAGATTCCCGAACACTTATATAGATAAATAAAGGGAACAAATAAAATGATCACCTAAATAACTTTTGATATCATCAAATTTTCGAACCCTAAAATAAGGTTAAACACTCGAAAAAATTTATCGATCAGCAATTCCGAGTCACCAAAAAAATTCTACCTATTTTTGCAGCACTTGCACCTATTTTACTTATTGCGTTCCTATAAATTTATAATCGCATCAAAAAAATTGTCAAGTACCACCAAAAACACTAAACTACCACCTAATCTCATGCACCTTTTTTCATTAGAATTACATCCAAATATTATACACATCGCATGCTACATTTTAGTAAACAGTTGCAAATTAATTGTTTTTAGCACTATAAATATTTTAGTCATTTCCAAAATGTTATAAATTAGAAAGTAAAATTCTAAATTAATTTAAAAAGCAACGCGCAATGTGGTGTACTGCTATCTCACTCAATCAAATACAAAGAATTGTCTGAAGCATAAAACCTATTGATATGTCGTTAGAGTGAAAGGTACCTATTGCTGTTTCATTCTAACTACCTATTGCTGATGGTTTACAAACTGCAAGAAGTTTTATTATTAATTTTTTAATGGGTTGACGTGAGCGCGTTTGATTGAAATCTTTTATTTGAATATGAGTTATGTTGATTTATTAAATTGTTAGTTTGTTATGAAAATGGATAAAGGTCCTCAAATGAGTTTACTTTATTAATTTAGATAGACTTTCATGGAAAAATTAAAGGAAGTTAATAGGTAGAAATAGGTATAGGTAGGTTTAGGTTATGTTAGTTTTGCATCGGCCCGAAGGGCCAAAAGAACTCAAAATAGGAGCTCCGCGCCAGCGGAGATCCGTCAATACTGTTCCAATGTCAACTAGTTTGAAATAAAAATAGATGTCATAGAAAAATACTACTACCTAGGCAAATTGACGATTATCAGCGAATAGAGTAGAGGCAAAAACATCTGAGAACAAATAGCTGTATGCGACCAGTACGGAAAGCACTGTTATATATTAAATTAAATTATGTTATGTACGTGTCTCATTAAAGTTACAGAAATTTTGAAGCTTCTATAAAATAAAATCATTTAGCGCTGTCTTGCTCGCACGCGGTGCGACGTGCGAGCGAGACGGACCGTATGGAAAACCGCATCAGTGTGCTAGCAATGAGGTTAGACTAGATTGGAACTGCTTTGCGCGACGGGCGTTAAAAAACAATTGCCGCGTGAAATTTGGTGATCATGTAGTATTTCTGGGTATCGAAAGAATTATTTGGGTGTAAATAATTTTAATAGGATTACGAGCCCTGTAACATTTGGATGTAAATTATATGAAATTTGGTGTTTGAAATTAGGTGATCATTAAGTATTTTTGGGTAGTGACTAATTTATTTGGTAACAATTTAATTTAATAGGTTATCGACATGTTACTTCTTTGAGTTGCACTTTATATTTAAAAGGAGTTGAAAATTTGGTGCGAATCTAGTATTATTGGTAATCAATGTAATTTTTTAGAGCATCATTCGGCAACTAATTTGGTGGTTCGTTAAATGCTACCCATAAATAAATACTTAAATACATAGAAAACATCCAAGACCCAAGAACAAATATTCGTGCTCATCACACAAATAAATGCCCCGGCCGGGATTCGAACCCGGGACCTCCAGCTTCGTAGGCAGGGTCACTACCAACTAAGCTAAAGCGGTCGTAAAATTTTGAGAAACTTCTCTTCTATTACGATGGAAAGTGCGCACTGATCCTACCTATTTATTCGCTGGGTGCGAAGTAGGTGGTGGGGGAACCACGAATCGATCGCAGCGCGCACCGTGGCCAAAAAAGGAACTTGCCGCGGACCAACTGTCACTTCTTACTAGCGAAATTTACGTATCCGTGCATTTTAAGTAAAAATAAATAAACATGCGTTACGAAACCAGCTGCGTAGTTAACTGCAAGAAGAATGGCATAACAGTGATCATAAATTCTATAAATTTCCACCAGTAAGTTGGAAACGAGCACAACAAATGAAATGGATAATCGTTGTCAAGAGGAAAAGTAAGGAAGCTAAGCATGATTTTTAATATTATATTTTGTATGCTGTAGGAAGTAACGGTTAAGTTACTATAATTTATTTGTTGCTTTATTTCAGTGCCGATCGATCGCCATGGTACACAAAGCCACATGACAGGATTTGCAGTGCGCACTTCATTGGAGTTTTTATAATTAATTTAGCCATGTTTACCTGAAAATGCACAAAAAGTCTGCATTATTTACGACACTACAGTCATAAATGATCGTCTACAATGTATATGCAATGCTTTATTCAATTATATTTGTTTATTTCTTTACTTATTTCTCGTGAAGTCAGCCATGAGAAAGTCCGTGTAGACACCTGAAATTTATTGATTTAGCCATTTTAGGCGTGAAATAGACATAAGCTTTAAGGTAAACGCGGGTTTCTTCGGTATAGTGGATTTCTTCGTTAATTTTTGCTTTCGGCGTATAAATAATTATTCATATTAAAAATATGAATATCATATTTCATTATATATGCTATCAAAATAAACACTCGTTCAATGGTAGGTTTTTTAAATTGTATCTTTGCCATGTCTTCGAACCTCAGTACCCCGCAATCAGCTGTGTGAGTCGCACATGCTTATTTTTTACGTAAGGTTGTGCGCCGCGTTTCTTAAGGTTCTGAGGTGAAAATGGTAAGTCTATTTAGATAAAACCTATTTCAGTGTTATTCTATGATTCATAACGATCAGTTTTGTGTATATTTCAAGTTATTTGTACTCGTAAATTTGGAAGAAATCGCAATATTCTGACTCACGAAGAAATAAACAATTTGTTTTGCCCTTGTGGATAACTTCGGTACACTACCGAAGTAATCGTTTTGGAATCATGTTATTTGTTTCATAATTGCGATTAGATATTACTATATATTACGGTTATTATATGTTTTATAGAAAATATACATATTAAAGTTAACTTTTATATATCTTCGGTATACTGTTTTCTTGATAGATTTCTAGTTACAATCGTTTATATTGTTGCTAGTTTTGCTTATTTTTAAGTAAAAGTTCAAACGAAGTGGTTACTTAGATTTGGTTTTTTTACAGTTTGCGAAATTTAATTCGTATTTTGATATTTTGTCCAAAATACTATGTTTATATATCTATTATTCTAATCATTGAAAGTCAAAAATTATTTCGGGAATATCAAATTATCAGTATCACGAATTTATAATCTCCATTTTTAGTGAATTGTTTACTTCTTCGGGAGTAACATAATGATATCAATTGAACTGATTGGCAACGACTATATCGATTCTGAATACGTATTTGTTTATATATATATATATATATATATATATATATATATATATATATATATAATCAATCAATCAATCAAATTTATATATATATATTAGTATACATACATACATGTTTTAAAGATATAAAAAATCAGCCTCTTTTATTAAACGTTTATAAGTAATATGAATATACAGGATGTCCCAAAACCACTAAACTCACAGAAGAAAACTGATCATGCGAGTCAGGCACTGTGTAGGGCATGGGCGACCCCCCCAACCTCACCCCACCATGTAAAAAATAATATTTTTCTCAGTAGTTTTTTACTTTTAAGATAGGTCCTGAATATCACTATATATATGAACGGATCACTTCTATTTTCGTTACACCCTGTATTTTGACCAGATATCACTTATCAGTATTATTTTTGTAGGCTTTACTTAAAAAACGAATTATTTTGTAATCATTATGAAAAAGAAGTTGATTTCTTAAATTATAATGGGAATTGTTTCTTAAAATAATAGCCTAGTCAGGGTTAAAGTTAATTTTTTTCATAAAAATAAAAAACATTTTGAATTTTTTTTTATTAACTAGATCCTTATTCCACCTTTAATCGCTCAACCATCTCAAATCTTGATATATACGTTATATATAGCATTTAATTTACTTTCAAAATATATCCCGAAACAAGACACACATTCTCACGAATTCAAAAGCAGAGCCAGATTTGTATCACGAAGTAGTAAGAAAAGCAGAGGTTTCGTAATAAATTTTTTTTATAATGAAAACTTTTAAAAGTTACAAATTTTGATGTTTATAAGTATTATCCAAGAACGTATCTTAACGGCAAAAAATGTTTCGACTCAATATCGCATTTACTTTAGGCAGAAAAAAATCTTGAAGTTGAAGAAGGCTTAACCTCCCGAAGATACCCACGTTTACCTTACGTGATCGAATAGAATCTATGAAAATTACGATATTTCATTAAAATTGTTTGTTTGTTTTCCTTCTTTTCGTAATTATAACCAGCCACTGGATATTTTTAAGTCCGACGTAATTGTGACCGCTAGTTGGCGCTGCCATCGCGCACCCATGCAGCCATCAGCGTGAATCGACGCATATGTCTTGAAATTTTCTCCCCGTTACTAGATAGTAAAGAAAGAAGTATAAGTACAATAATATTGCGTCCTAATAATCATACATAATACATGTAATTTTGGGGTTCCTACAAATTTAGAGAAATCCTGTTTTTTTCCGTTAAATTCTGCTACACAAAAAAAGCAAAATAAGGCTCCGTTAAACTATCTCGTTCTAATTTTAATGGAATTATTAATCCCACCTGTGGTGTTGAATTTTTCAATTTTCACTTTGATTAAAAAATTGGAATTATTAATACTTTTCTAATTTTTTTTATTTCAAAACATATTATATACCCTGTGTGTATTGTATGGCCCTATAATAATTGTGAACTAAGAAGTTTATAAATCTCGTTTCATGACCCCCTGTATCACCCTGGTGGCGCACTCTTTACTCTCCGTGCGATGAATATGTTACACCTGGTTGTATTGTGCACACCTCTTTACGGCATTGTTATGTTACGTAGTCCTTTTTTATGCTGTGGCAAGCAAGCATATGATCTGCATATTTTACTTGAAGAACTGACGGTTTTAAATAATTGCTATACGATAAATAAGTTGCACGACACACTTGACCATAACAAAAAATATCACTTTAAAAGCTTAATACGACGCAAACTGATTCCTGAATCTAATTGTGGTTTTAAAAACCTTACAATATTTTTGAACGAGCTATCCAATTTCTATACTCCACACATAGATATAGAAGAAGAAAATGCATATAGTAGAATCCGCTTATAACGACTCCGCGTATAACATTTGACCGCTTTTAACGACTGCTAAATCACCGACGTTAGGATTCATACCAAACATTTTCAAAGAAAATCAGTCCGTTTTGTACGACGTCCTGTTAGTGCGTCGTAATATCGCCGGTCCCTTGATGGTCGCTGTATCCGGATTCTACTGTATATCCACTTTACGAGAGGTGCAAAAAAATAAAAGATAATTATCTTTTGACGACCCCTTTAGCTTAGTTGGTAGTGCCCCTGCCTACGAAGCTGGAGGTCCCGGGTTCGAATCCCGGCCAGGGCATTTATTTGTGTGATGAGCATGAATATTTGTTCTTGGGTCTTGGATGTTTTCTATGTATTTAAGTATCTATTTATCTATATAAGTATGTATATCGTCGCTCTGTTCCCATAGTACAAGCTTTGCTTAGTTTGGGACTAGGTTGATTTGTGTAAGATTGTCCACAAATATATATATATATATATATATATTCTTCCTTTTTATCTGCGTAATTGATAATAATGTGTTTTACTTATGCCAAATTACAGCATTCAATTAGTACTAAATTACTAATAACGCTTGTATTCTGGCATACGCAACCAATCGCTCTAGCCAGCTGAGCTCCGAACATGACGAAACAATAAAGGATTTGTTTACTATGGAACCCTAAAAATCCTCAATTAATTACCTAATTTTTTCCGTCCCATAATCAGACATAAATTCTGCCTTTCTTCTATGAATATATAATTCTCGAAAATCTACGTAATTAAAAATTTAACTCTGAAATTAGGTAAAGTTTATTAATAATTAATCCTTACCCCCCGTCTTCGCTGATATAAAGTAGTCATTATTCCACATCGGACCCCAAGCGTCCCGAGATCCGAGATCAAGCGAGATTTCACGCCAGAACGATTTCAATTCGATGCCGGGGCGAAATTCACTCAGCTTTTTGGCTAATTATAAATTTACAATTAGAGGGTAAGTTGAAAACAAGTTTCTATCAAAAAATATTTTTTCACAATTTTTTATTGGGATTTCGCCCGTCGCCGCGTTGGTGAACACACGTGCTCTTCACGACGTCGGGCTGAATCCACTTTTTTTTAATGCTGTATTTGTCTGAATTTAGTCCCCGCGAAGGGTACGGGCGGCTAAATTCTAAATAAACCTGATAAATGATTATTTCTTAAGTAATCTGGGCTGAATCACTACCGTACAAAACCAATTGCCTACTGTTATGGCGTCGTTATCGAACAACGTCTAAAATGTGTGGTTGGCGAAATTATCATAAATTTGATGGAAAGCCATTAAAAAAAAAAGTGAAGTGAAGTTTTTAATGTTGACTGTTCTTTTTTCCACAGTCATTAACACATTCATAGCCGACGAGAGCTACGCGATACGTTCTTAGCCGATAACATGGTTATTCCGCTTTGTAGTGAAAAGTGTATACGAACGGACATCCCGACTATCGGGTCCTCGGCTGACTGTTACAAGCAAACTCGTCCTCACCACACCCGTTTTTACATGGAAACTGTCAAAAGCTGACAAACGACATTTGACAGATGAAAACGGGTGAGGTGAGAGCAGGTAGGACGAGTCGCTTAGTAAATCGCATAGAATGCGTTACTACTCGTTGAGACGGTTCCTAATGAGCCCAAACACGACGAGTGTATCTTGTGTAGGTAGTTTACTCGTAGCAGTTGCTATGACCACCTTCTGTCTTCAGCATCAGGTTTGCTCGGTAGTACCTACCATAATCGGATACCAGCAAGTGGCTAAAAAAATGATTGCAAGTTTTGAGTACAACTTACATAAGAACCGTGCAAGTTGAATAAACGTTTGTAAAAATAGGCTCTGAGCGGGATTTCAACTAACGAATAATATTCTGACATTTGGGCCAATCGCTCTAGCCAACTGAGCTTCAGAAATTAATCTTCTTTTTCTTCATCGTGTCCTCATGATACACAATCGCAGGGACGTGACGATTGAGGGAATGCTTCACCACCACTCTCCAAGCTGCGCGGTCCTGCGCTTGAGGTGTATGCTGGATTGCAACGTGGCATTCGTCGCAGATGTTACCGTACTTACCGTGTCCACCCAACGCATAGGCTTACGCCCTCTGCTCCTTTCAAAGGAATTAATAGACGACGTGAAATATTTGATGAATATTTTAATTTCGATCCTTAGAATATTTCCTTTAAAATCGAGCTCTAGTTTTCATTTCAATGCGTGTTCTGTAAGAACTAATACAAACAGTACAGCTAATGTTACACGACCTAGTTGAACAATGCTGTCACTATCCGGCGGTGTCACTTGCGTTCGGGTGAGAGCCGAGTTTATCCGAAGTGGCAAGACGAAACAGGCCTGACGGAACCCTAAATTCTCTTTTGTTTTGATTCGTGACAGCTCGTTTGATTCTTGTTCCATGCAAATTGAAGCGTATGATTTTTTTCTTTTTGTTATATGAAACATTCGAGACAAAAATTTCCTTGTGTTTTTACAAGTGACGTTTAAGGCTTGGTTACACCGCTTGCGCGACGCAAGCGGGACGCTGCGCTGCGCGCCAAAATGTATGAACCCGTCCCGCTCCCGTCGCGCAACCTGTGTGACGTCGCTAACCTATTAGCATACGTTCCGGCGCGCAGCGGTCGCGTCGCGCGGACGTCGCGCAAGGCAGTGTGACCAAGCCTTTAACGATGAAGCTATGATAAAACATTCTTTCGTGAGCGTTGATCGTATGCAAAAATAAAAATACAATCATTTTAATGTCGTTGTTTCGTTTAGTAATGTATTGTTGAGTAGGCTGAGAAAAATAAGTTTACCTCTAAAAATATTGGTTGGTACAAGCTTCATTTCATTTCATTTATTGATTGCAACCATGGTATTACAGTAGTTCTTATATGTATAGTTATAATGATGAAATAACTATAAAATAACAAATTAAAATAAAACTAAAAATAACCTAAATATACCTAACAAAACCCTAATCTAGAAAACCGCTGCCAGTGGGTAACGTTCCCAAAATGCTGGCCGCATTGCCACGTTGGATGGCAATGCCAAACCTTTGTGCCAGACAAAGGCTAGCATTTTGGTCATGTCTTGCATCGACCAGACAGATCTTTAAAGGTCCTATAGGTCGATATAGTTATATTAGTTTCACATGGACCCTGGTAGGGCATTGCAAATTTTAAATTTTATTGCCGACTGTACCTACTCTTTTCACGGTTAACAAAGTGAGTGTCATCCACGATTACGCGCCCCTCCACAGCGAATGCCATACTAATCTATGCGCTATTGTACGGAACGGACGGTGGAGGGGCGCGTCGTCGTAGATGACACGCACTGTACTCATGAAGAAGGTTTCAATGAGCCCAAACACGACGGGTTTATCTTGTTTTTGACATTCGCGAGTCATGACATATAAGTGACAGCGTATAAGGCGACTTCCTGACTTGGCGGGGCGGGATCGATATGTGACATTTTCTTCTTTGACGTAAACTTACTGACGTTGCAAAAAATCCCACTTGACGGAATACTGCCAGTATTACATTTGCGCACTAGTAATATTATGCGCAGAAGCGGACCAAGTACTGCCTTCGCATCGTCCCGCTTCCGCGCATCCCGCGCCAGTCAGGAAGCACTCATTTAAATGTAGGGGCGCAGTAAAAAGTAGTACTGAGTTGACTGACAGTTTTCTCATATCGTACCGCCTCCGCACCGACAAATCAGGAAGTCGCCTACCTGTTACATTGTTCTCTCGTCAATAAAGTCGTCTAGGTACTCATTTTTAGGATCATTTTGTCTGTGCAGTCGAGGAATTTGATTCTTTTATAGGAAGTCGCCTTAGTATTTGACATAGCGCTGAAAAGATGAATTTGTCCTCGTTGACTGGAGTGCAGGGGTTGAATGTTGGAATGTCAATTACCTGCGAGGAACGCTGGACTAAATCTTCATTTTGTGTCTGAGCGTGCCAACAGTTTGGAAGTATTCGGAATTGAGTTGAAATTTTGGAATTTTAACTCAATTTTGTGGTTTTAGGGAGGTTAGGATGCTCGTCTATGAATTTTAATCCAAGCTATATAAATAACAAAAAAAAATAGCTTGAAAATTAGACGCCCCTTTTTACGACATTGACATCTTCTCTCTTCACAGTCAAGTAAAGGACGATTTACGCTAGACCGTTCCGTGTCCGGGCCGGCCCGTTTTCTAGTACAAGAAATCGGCGGCCGTCGCGCGTCCGTCGATTTCTTGTACAAGAAATCCGGCCGGCCCGGACACGGAACGGTCTAGCGTGAATAATCCTTAAATTCGTCTTGCTATAAAATTGTGCCTCTCGAGTTTCGATATGTATACACTTTTTCAACTTACTTCATTGAAATAAGGTCCAAAAATGTATACATATTTATGCCCTTGACTGTACACGGAACGGTCAATCAACCTTAAATCGGCTGTGGCATACGGACGGGACGGACAGACCATTATTGATCATACTCGTAATATTAAATCGACAAATAGGGCACTTAAGCAATAAGCACGTCAACAGTTGACATGTTTGACACATGCCAACTAAAGGCTAGCTTATCCCTATAAGGGATTTCTTCCAGCTAACCTTACATTATTCTCTCGACAGTAAAGTTGTGTAGGTTCTCATTTTTATGATCATTTTGTCCGTGAAGTATAGGAATTTGATTCTTTTATACCACATTGGTGGCAAACTAGCGTACAGTCAACCAATTTCATTTATGGGCCACTTTGTACCTTGTCACAGTGATATTATTATGGGATCTTTAGCGGCTTTCATCATTTTCATGATTGTTATTTTGACAAGGTACGAAGTGGCCTAGATATCAAATTAGTACCTCCGGAGCCCCATTCCACAGCCGGAAATTCCTCTGAAACTGTCGTACGCGGTCATTTAGGTTTTGTCAATTTTGAACTTTTATACAATAGAAATAGAGTCCAAAAGGAACAAACATCGGCCGTAAATACCTACAACGTATGCAAAAACCAAACGCAGCTTTAATAACACGTAATGTCCGCCATCTGGCGGGAAAGAAAAATGGGGGTCCAAGCCCGCCGGTCAATTAGCGGAGTCTGGCGAGTGTCGCCGAAAGGACATTACTTTGTGATTACGAGATGCCGGTACGATTACATCTAATTCGGTATAAATAACAGTAAATGTATATTTTAACGTGAACAGTAGGTAAACAGAACTTTCGAAAATAGTTGAAATAACGTTAACGTTGCCTATGTGTTCGTACGTGTCCCAATTACAACTATTTCTAACCCGCACTCGTGAGTAAAAGTACTCTACTAATTTCGTACCACACTTTGACACGTAAGACGACTTCCTAACTTGGCGGGACGGGATCGATATGTGTAATTTTTTTCTTTGACGTAAACTTACTGACGTCACAAAGATTCCCACTTGACAGAATACTGTCAGTATTACATTTGCGCAGTAGTAATATTATTATGCGCAGAAGCGGACCAGTACTGCCTTCGCATCGTCCCGCTTCCGCGCATCCCGCGCCAGTCAGGAAGCACTCATTTAAATGTAGGGGCGCAGTAAAAAGTAGTACTGAGTTGACTGACATTTGACAGTTTTCTTATATCGTACCGCCTCCGCACCGACATATATCAGGAAGTCGCCTAACTAGTTCAACGGAAGCGACTGCCAGCTCATCTTTCAATCCTATAGACTTTGATGGGATTAGATCAGTTTTCTCATGTTTTCCTTTACTGAAAAGCCACAGTTAAACATCATATGAAGTTTTTGAAAATGCAGTGGTGCGAGCCCGACCTTCAAATTGCAGGGGGCATTTTTGCCGGTGACATTTTTTAAGGTATTACTAAGACTCCGCTGTCCGTCTGTCTGTCTGTCTGTCCGTCTGTTACCGGGCTGTATATCTCGTGGACCGTGATAGTTAGACAGTTGACATTTTCACAGATGATGTATTTCTGTAACCGCTATAACAACAAATACTAAAAAACAGAATAAGATAAATAAAATATAAATCCTCGGGAGCTCTGGCAACCTTGATCACCTCTAAGAACACAACACTACGTATTTGTTTAGTAAATAATGTTATTATGGCTGTGTTCTTCTGCAAGGCGGAGGCACTTCACCAGTTGGGCTCATGTTGGGCTGCTCCAAATTCGAGCAAGAAGACTTTTGTGTTTTTCCTGAGTACAACAAGTACGTCAGATGAAGTTCTTTCCTATGAGTTATAGTTATACATCATAACACAAGTACAGGGGATATAAAACACCCCTCACCCCCGAGCACAAAGCCGCGGCGTTCCACAATCGACCCCTTTGTCGTTTGGATTAATATTTAAACAAGGTAATAGGGCGGGCAGTCGACGGGTTATGTCGATACGGTATTCAATAGTAAAAGATATTATTTTGCGCGTTACCAATTCACAAAACTTGCGAAAATACTTGGAAAGCAGCACAAGTTTACCTGAGTATTTAATTGAATCAGGCGTTACTTTGCGGAATGCCATGATGAATTTTAGTATAATATATTATACGGGCTGTTTATTTGCCTCGACTTATTGTCATTATATAAAGAACTACTGTATACTGTGTTACTTTTGTTGAGGTTGTGTACTAAAGAGTATTTGTATTGTAGAATAAAATAAAATTGGATAGAAAATTTTATTATAAAACTGAGTACAAAGGTCCGCCTTTTGTACCATAAGTTTTACTTTTGTGCAATAAATATTAAATAAATAAATAAAGGTGACAAAAAATTTTATTAAACTAAAACGTAGTAATTAAATATTCTCTTTGAGTACATCACAGATATGACAATATTAAATACTTTGATAAATTGCATGTATTCTTAGATAATAGCTACCTAAAGCAAGGAACATTACATTACACAAAAAAACAATACATTACACAATAATAAACAATAAACACAACATTGCACAAACAAATGTATTGTATTGTCAATTTGTCATATTCCATAGCTATTCCGCTGAAAGAACGAATTTAGTTAGACAGTTGATTGCCACTAAAACTAATAAGAATCTCACTAAAACAATTGTCATGTAGCAAATTAAAATATCGATGTCCGGGAACGGAACCCGCACTAGCGCCGCGGGCGACGACGCGTTCCAATTAGCCCGAGCAAACACGCGGGATACCGGCGGCTACCTTACCATTGTTACGTTCCTGAAATTATCATAACCATTTCATACATTCCTTGGTGTGCCACTGGGTATATCAAGAAACCTGCCTTATCTAGACCTTTTTGAGGCACGAGTTGGCTGACAGAGAGAGGGCAGAGAGGCCGACGATGAAGCGAGCTCACCCAGAAGATGCCGATGTGTCCGGGCCGGCCGGGGTACACTGAGCGAAAAAAATACTAATTATTAGTAAGTTGGCCTACGTCCAAGAGACAAGCTGAAATTGAATTTTGATATTTATGATAAATGAATTATGAGATAAATTATGTGCATGCAAATGATATAATGTATAAAAAAATGTAATTGATATAAATGAAATGTGAAAATAATTCAGCTAATAAAGGCTATCTTATCTTATATAAGGGACACCCTAGCGCGGGTTGCCCATGGTTGTAGTTGTGACAAATACAAACACATAGACAATTTGCACATGTATAGCTCAACATACAACCATGGCTCACCAGCTCTCGTGAGAAAGGTATATAGGTAGATAAAAGTTAAAACCTCGGAAGCGCGATGCAGAACAAGTCAGTCATTTACAGGAGTGAAGCTACAGATATTTAAAAGTGGCTTTTTAATAAGGCCTATAGTTTTCCCTACGGGTTGGAAGGTCAGGTGGCTAAAATTAAACTGCTAAAACTAGTTTCTACACCAAATTTTGGGATTCGGTGGCTACAAAGCGAAGTCGCTTATTGAAATTTGAGCAACAAAGCCATAGATTTAGGCGGACTTGTCCCTCAAAGCGATCTCTTCAGTATTATTTCAGGCCTGGGCTTCCCAGCCGATGTTTGTCTTTAATTTTAAACTCATTTTGTATTCATTAGTCGATTTCTTTGTGAATTTTTAGCGACCCCTTTTGGGGTTCATTGAGTAAGCGGTCGGACACAGACTGAAATCGAAACAGAAATTACTGTGGAGTAAAACAAATAATAAACTAGCCGCCTCCATGGTGATTGCGGAATAAATATAAAATATATGTAGGTATTATCCAATATTACACTACGCGTCAAAGTAACCTCAATAAGCGCTATTTAAATAAACGCTATTTAACTAACAAAGCATATTACTCAGTCAAATATTTTTTAAATTAGCAATAACTTTTATTTTGAAAAAAGTTCCTGTAAAATTGTCAATTTGTTAATAATAGTACATTACTTACCAAGGGCGATAAAACAAAGAATGTCTCAGATCGCAGGTATTTTACGCCCGAGCCGAAGGCTTCTTTATTATCGCCCGTGGTAAGTACAAAATTTTATGTCACCCCCTGGCCAGGAAGTGGGTTTTTTCGCGCGCGGAGCGTGCGATAATGGCCACTTTATGGCTAGGTGTGACATAAAATATCTTAAAACCGTGTTCCTAGATAGTAAGCTTAGAGTTAAGTTTGTGTTGCTATGCCCTCACAGGGTTCATGTTGAAACTGTACTTAGTTTATAAGACCCCCTGTACACATGAAACGCAATAAACAATTTGAACTTGAACTTAAGGCTTGTGTTATCGGTACTAGATGACGATATATTTTATACTAGCTTTTGCCCGCGACTTCGTCTGCGTAGAACTCGGTCATCACGTTAGAATGTTATTTCCCTGGCTAGATGCTGGCCAAGAGCAATCCCATTATTAATAAAAAAAAAAAATTCTATTTCTTGCGCTTACCTAGTTATCTCTCTTCCATTCTAACTTAAACCCCGTTAAGGGATGATTTCCGGGATAAAAGTATCCTATGTCCTTCCCTAGGACTCATACTATATCCATAGCAAATTTCATCTAAATCGGTTGAGCATTTTAATGGGAAACAGGCAGACAGAGTTACTTTCGCATGTATAACCCGCCCCGGTTTCGCACGGGTACTCCACTTTTAAACAACAATAAATACCTACTCTTTATTGCACACCTCAATTAAAGGACACAGATCAGGATCACAGGGAGAGGATTTTTTATGATTTAAATTTATTTATCTAAGCTTTTTCCCGCGACTTCATTCGCGTGAATATCCATATCAACTTCTACACCGGCTGTCTCGCCAAACATTGCGCACGCCGGCTCAATGCGCCCACATGAAACACATGACAGAGGACAAAATATATATTAAGAAAGAAGTAGATGAAAACGCGCGCGAGCGGAGCGAGCGCGAAATTTTTCGGATATTCTGATACGGGTGTGGAAAATACTTCATACGCATCAAGTAATGAAGATGAAAACGCGAGCGCAGCGAGCGCGAATTCTTTCAAACATTACGATGCAGGTGTGCAAAAGACTTCCTACGCACCAAGTAATGTAGATGAAAACGCGAGCGTAGCGAGCGCAAAATGAAAAAAAAGAACATTGTGATGCAGGTGCGGAAAATACTTCATACGCATCAAGTAATGAAGATAAAAACGCAAGCGTAGTGAGTGCGAAATGTTTCGAACATTATGATGCAGGCACGGAAAAGATTTCACACGCATCAACTAATGTAGATGAAAACGCGAGCGTAGGCCGCGCGAAAATTTTCGAACATTATGACGTAGGTGCGGAAAATACTCATCAAGTAATGTAGATGAAAACTCGAGCGCAGCGAGCGCGAAATTTTTCGAACATTCTTATGCAGGTGCCGAAAAGACTTCATACGCATCAACTATAATGTAGATGAAAACGCGAGCGTACGGCGCGCGAAAATTTTCGAACATTATGATGTAGGTGCGGAAAATGCTCATCAAGTAATGTAGAAGAAAACGCGAGCGCAGCGAGCGCGAAATTTTTCGAACATTATGATGCAGGTGCGGGAAATACTTCATACTCATCAAGTAATGTGTATGAAAACGCGAGCGTAGCGAGCGCGAAATATTTCGAACATTATGATGCCGGTGCGGAAAATTATTCATACGCATCAAGTCATGCAGATGAAAACGCGAGCGTAGCGAACGCGAAATTTTTACGAACATTATGATGCAGGTGCGGAAAAGACTTCAAACGCATCAAGTAATGTAGATGAAAAAGCGAGCGTGGCGCGCGCTAAAGTTTTTGAACATTATGATGTAGGTGCGGAAAAGATTTCACACGCATCAACTAATGTAGATGAAAACGCGAGCGTAGGGCGCGCGAAAATTTTCGAACATTATGACGTAGGTGCGGAAAATACTCATCAAGTAATGTAGATGAAAACTCGAGCGCAGCGAGCGCGAAATTTTTCGAACATTCTTATGCAGGTGCCGAAAAGACTTCATACGCATCAACTATAATGTAGATGAAAACGCGAGCGTACGGCGCGCGAAAATTTTCGAACATTATGATGTAGGTGCGGAAAATGCTCATCAAGTAATGTAGAAGAAAACGCGAGCGCAGCGAGCGCGAAATTTTTCGAACATTATGATGCAGGTGCGGGAAATACTTCATACTCATCAAGTAATGTGAATGAAAACGCGAGCGTAGCGAGCGCGAAATATTTCGAACATTATGATGCCGGTGCGGAAAATAATTCATACGCATCAAGTCATGCAGATGAAAACGCGAGCGTAGCGAACGCGAAATTTTTACGAACATTATGATGCAGGTGCGGAAAAGACTTCAAACGCATCAAGTAATGTAGATGAAAAAGCGAGCGTGGCGCGCGCTAAAGTTTTTGAACATTATGATGTAGGTGCGGAAAATGCTCATCAAGTAATGTAGAAGAAAACGCGAACGCAGCGAGCGCGAAATTTTTCGAACATTATGATGCAATTGCGGAAAATACTTCATACTCATCAAGTAATGTGTATGAAAACGCGAGCGTAGTGAGCGCGAAATGTTTCGCACATTATGATGCAGGTGCGGAAAATATTTCATACGCATCAACTATAATGTAGATGAAAACGCGAGTGTAGGGCGCGCGAAAATTATCGAACATTATGATGTAGATGCGAAGAATGCTCATCAAGTAATGTAGAAGAACACGCGAGCGCAGCGAGCGCGAAATTTTTCGAACATCATGATGCAGGTGCGGAAAATACTTCATACTCATCAAGTAATGTGTATGAAAACGCGAGCGTAGCGAGCGCGAAATTTCGAACATTATGATGCCGGTGCGGAAAATAATTCATACGCATCAAGTCATGCAGATGAAAACGCGAGCGTAGCGAACGCGAAATTTTTACAAACATTATGATGCAGGTGCGGAAAAGACTTCAAACGCATCAAGTAATGTAGATGAAAAAGCGAGCGTAGCGCGCGCTAACGTTTTTGAACATTATGATGCAGGTGCGGAAAATAATTCCTACGCGTCAAGTAATGTAGATAAAAAAGAGAGTGCGAAATGAATCGAACATTATGATGCAGGTACGGAAAATACTTCATACGCATCAAGCAATTGAACAAAAAGAAATTGTTGACCTATCAAATGGCTTTGTAAAGAGGTGGTTGAATAGATATTTTTTTGTTCATAAATTAGTGGAATACTTTTCAAAGTTCAAAGCGCTTTATTGTAAAACATAGGTATAACTGAATACCTACTTTGGTCTGTTCTTTCACTTTCGAAGATGGAGTAGAGGCCTAGGTTGATAGCGCACCCACCCTGGTTGCTTCTAAGAGTTATGTGATTTTCTGAGAATTGTTTTTTTTTGCTTCCTATCCGCCTATAACTTTCGAATTTGGTCATACTTGATGTTTATTGTTACGTAGGTATATTTTACTAACGAATACCAATTTACCCTAAATTTATGTCTGTTACGCGCTGAACGTATTTTATAAAGTTTGCTGACGGAAAACGCAACTAATCGGCACCTCGAAGAACCTCAATGACACCCATATCGATTATTAAGAAAAGTAAATAAGTAAATGTCCGCCATCTTCGATTTGAAAATGGATATCATTCTTGTAATGAGCACCTCAAAAAACAATATTTTATACAAAAATGCGCATACCTAATATATATAGGTACATGTCGCAAGTGCTACCATGCAACCGAGAGCCCGCCGCTCTGCGTAGGTACCCTCCATCGAAAACAACAAAAAAAACCGAGGTTTCGTAGTAAGGTTTGTGAATATTGATAGAGACTGACTGACCAACATAATTAGATCTCTCATTTCAAACAGTTAATATGGTTTGAGGGACTTTTGTATTTTTGTCTTTAGCCCTGAGAGGCAGAGGTATTGTTATTTCACCCCCCATTTTTTCAAATACTATCTGTTTATTATAAAATGTTTGAATGGGGTTCTATTTACTTTGCGTCCATGTATATACTTACCAATTTTCAAGCCTGTAAATCATGAACTGAAAGACTTCTCATACAAAGTTTAACCCCTCTTTTCACCCCCTTTCATCCCTAACCTATATGATTTTTATAGCCTATAACCTGGCCGAAGATCCAATAAACATATTAGTGAAGGCTGTATTAAAATCCATTCGCTAGTTTTCGCGTGATAGTTAGACATATAAACAGACAGACAAACAGACAAACAGACAAACAGACAAACAGACACGAATTCTAAAAACAGTTGAAACGTGTTCTGTTATCGATTCTTAGACCCCTCCATCGATTTTTTTACTAATATCTTCAATGTACAGATTTTCGACCCTCTTCTGCTTTATTATATGTATAGATATAAAAAAAATATACTTCAAAACGTAGAAAACATTAAAAAAACAAAATAAACACACTCGTCTCGACCTACCAAGTCATAAAGTCGTATTTTGAATATTCTGCATGAAGCTACCGAAACAAAAGCTTACCTAAGTACATCCTTTAAAAAAATCGTCTGACTGTGGTCTAATTGGACCTTTATAACGGCAGAAAAATCCATACAAAGAGGGAGGACGGGTGAAATGGACAACCGAAAACGCTGACCGTTTGATTCATGTCCTTTTTGCCCCGGCCGCGCCGATATTTCAATTAACACTGTCCAGATACGATCTTTACGTATACGTATGAAATTTACGTATATGTAGGGGTCGATTGGGGACAGATGTTTTGTATTGGTATCTTCCAGATGTATGTATGTATGCAAGCACTTTTTTGTACGTAATAACAAGTTAAAACACGTACAATACGTACATGTCACAAAAGATCCAAAAAGAAGATCCAAGAAGAAGATAGAGGATTAAGAAGAGATGTGGCTTGTAAAATTCTATTCTATACTAATATCATAATTATAAATGCGAAAGTGTCTGTCTGTCTGTCACCTCTTCAAGATTAAACCGCCGAACCGATTTAACTAGATGAAATTTGGTATGAAGATAGTTTGAGTTTCGGAGAAGGACAGAGGATAATTTTTATCCCGGAAGTCATCCTTTTATTGTGGATCAAAAATAAATAAATAATGTCTTAATCTAATTTACTTAATCTTTATCGCACAAAAGAAAACTTGAAGTACAAAAGGCGGACTTGATGCCATGAGGCATTCTCTACCAATCAACCTTCAGGCTAAGCAGAAAGATTGTAGGCGGTGCAACTAAATTCAGAAAAGCGACTTTGGAAAATTCACTATACATACAAAATATATCTACATAAACATACACAAATATATAATTAAAATATAATAATATTGGTTTTACTTATAGTAATTGGGAATATCGCAAGCGTTAATAGAAGTTTTACAAAGCGGACCCTAGGCGTAACGAGGAAAACGCTAGAAGGAATATATATTAAAAAAACACCCAAACCCACACCCAATTTATATCACATACGGAAATGAGAAAAAGATATAACGGTCACATATGCACGAAGCAATATCCCCCATGAAATATGTCGTCTGTACGGCTGTGTAATAACATTTGAGTTACACAGACGGTTCTACATGTTGGGTTTTAGGCGTGTGATATGGCGGCAGGCGTAGTGGTGGGGAGCACCCTAAGGCGACTTCCTGATTTGTCGGTGCGGAGGCAGTACGATATAAGAAAACTGTCAAATGTCAGTGTCAACTATCAGTCGACTCAGTACTATTTTTTACTGCGCCCCTACATTTAAATGTGTGCTTCCTGACTGGCGCGGGATGCGCGGTAGCGGGACGATGCGAAGGCGGTACTGCTCCGCTTCTGCGCATGATATTACTACTGCGCAAAAGTAATACTGACAGTGTTCCGTCAAGTGAGAATCTTTGCGACGTCAGTAAATTTACGTCAAAGAAGAAAATGTCACATATCGATCCCGCCCCGCCAAGTCAGGAAATCGCCTATATTGCTCCCTAGATCGCCTCGTGTGTAGGGAAATCGTCTATGATTATCGTATACGATTGACCTACACACGAGGCGATCTAGGGAGCGATCTAGGGTGCTCCCCACCAGTCTCCCGATATCACCTCTGATTTTTGGGGCTGTGGTGTCATCATCATCATCATCATATCAGCCGAAAGACGTCCACTGCTGGACATAGGCCTCCCCAAAGAGTGCCACAATGACCGGTATTGCGCCACCCGCATCCAGCGGACTCCCGCGACCTTTACCAGGTCATCAGTCCACCTTGTGGGGGGTCTACCCACGCTGCGCCTTCCGGTCCGTGGTCGCCACTCGAGAACCTTTCGGCCCCAACGGCCATCGGTTCTACGTGCAATGTGCCCCGCCCACTGCCACTTAAGTTTAGCGATTCGAAAGGCTATATCGGTTACTACTATCGGTTACTTTGGTTTGGGGCTGTGGTGTGTAGGCCGCTAAACATTTTCAGTGCCAGGCTTAAATCTTTGAACGTATAAGAAATTGATGTAGCTACAGCGACAGTTTTCGCCTAGCGGGCGCTAGCGGGCTGTACGGTTTTTTTTGATTAAAAATGGGATTGCTCTTGGCCAGCTGCTGACAGGGGGCAAAGATGAGGCCAACGGTGAAGCGAGCTCACCCAGAAAATGCCTGTTCACTATTGCCTTAAATATATAGGTCCAGGTTATATGAACTCGGAAATACAGATGCAGGGCAAACCTTACAAAACCTACTACACGTGTTACTACATAAATTAACTTCAAACAGCAAAATACAAATCGCCAGTAATATTCACCGTTAGTACCACATGTCACTAAGACGCGGCCATATCGTGAGCTGTTTTTAAACGTCTTGAATAGGGGCTAAGGGGGCGATGTGAAAAGTGCGACATGCAACATTCATAGTTAGACAGATTTCGAAAATGTTTTTATTTCGACCTTGTTTTCAAGAGATTTCGGAAAATGTTATAGTAGGAGTTAGATTTATTCCATTTTATAAGCTCTTCTGTAGCTCAAGTATAAGTTTTTTCGAAACATTAACTAATTCGAACGCGTTTGCGTTTTGTCTCAAAATGTATGAAAGTGGTATGAAACCGTGAACAGCGCATCTGGTGGTCACTAGTGGAAACTAAAACAGCGAGTATAACATTTGTTGCTAACCGATGAACGCGCGTATTTCAAACTCGGTGAGATCGTTTTCATACATTTTGAGACAAAACGCAAACGCGTTCGAATTAGTTAATGTTTCGAAAAAACTTATACTAGAGCTACTGATCAGAAACCGTAGGATCGTCAATGAAGGAACTCCAGGATAGTAAATAGATAAATGAATAAATATTTGTGGACAATCTTACACAAATCAACCTAGTCCCGAACTAAGCAAAGCTTGTACTATGGGTACTAAGCGACGATATACATAATTATATAGATAAATATATACTTAAATACATAGAAAACATCCAAGACCCGAGAACAAATATTCGTGCTCACCACACAAATAAATGCCCCGGCCGGGTTTCGAACCCGGGACCTCCAGCTTCGTAGGCAGGGTCACTACCAACTAAGCTAAAGCGGTCGTCAGTAAATCTTCTTTAATGTATAGAAACAATCTTGCATGCGTTTAGGTTTTTGAAATTAAAAACAGTATTATTGAGAGGTAGGGCACAGCTAAATGTCATCTTGCTCGAATTTGGAGCAGCGCAACTGGGGAAGTATCTCCGCCTTGCAGAAGACCACAGCCATAATAACATTATTTACTATACAAGTATGTAGTGTTGTGTTCCTGGAGGTGAGCAAGGTTGCCAGAGCTCCCGAGGATGCACTGTGTTGAGAGTGAGGGAGCTAAATTTGTCCCTTCTTCTGTCAGCACAGTGAATCCTCAAGCTTTTTAAAGGGTTGGCAACGCGCAGGTGACTACTTTGCAGTTGCGGGCGTCTAAAGGCTGCGGCGTACGCATACCATCCACCAGGTGGGCCGTACGCTTGTTTACCATTGTCGTTGTATAAAGTTTATAATTAACATGTTGTTTTCTAAAGTAATGCGTTATTTTCTATCAAATGATCCATTTATTGG
Organism: Cenopis cana; assembly: GCA_951800055.1. Classification (NCBI taxonomy): domain Eukaryota; kingdom Metazoa; phylum Arthropoda; class Insecta; order Lepidoptera; family Tortricidae; genus Cenopis; species Cenopis cana. The sequence continues at coordinate 2,525,970 of OX637498.1, read as the reverse complement.
AGGGCATTGCGGTGAGCGGCACATGAATGGACTTTACAAAAGTTTGTATAATATATAGACTCCGTTGAAGGATTTAGCACAGTATAACAATTACAGGCAGTATAATGACTACTTATTTTGTGTATGGACGAAGCCAGCGTTGCGGAACTTAATGGTATGCAATACGATACTGGAGGGTAACTTTGGCCTTTGGGATTTTGGGGATGATTGTGTCCGGGCCGGCCCAGTTTTTAGTACCGACGGCCGTCGATTTATTTGTACTACAAAACGGGCCGGCCCGGACACGGAACGGTCTAGAGTGAATCATCCTTTATTCGGTCTAGGCTGTATTATTTTATATAAATTATGGCACATTACCAAGACCAAGGCGCAGTTACATGGAGCAAATAAGAGAAACAGTTGGCGTCGTGTCGTATCAAGAAGTCAAAGGGCTGGCGTGCGAGAGGGAAAAATGGAAAATACTCCACCGACAAGGATAACTCTTAAATTTGATGATGACCATAACGCTGGTTTAAACTAATCGTCGACGTTTTTATGTTTTTTTATTAGAACCTCTATGTGTGGTTTTTATATGGGCCAAAGTTACCCGCTATTGGGTCAAAGTAACCCGACCTAACGGTATTTTTAAATATCCATCATCATCATTCTCCTAGCGTTATCCCAGTACAGTTGCATCCTGAAGGATGCCTGGGGTCCGCTACCTAATCCCAAGATTTGGCGTAGGCACTAGTTTTTACGGAAGCGACTGCCATCTGACCTTCCAACCCCGAGGGGAAACTAGACCTTATTGGGATTAGGCTTTGTCAAGTGAGTGGGCAACTTGACTGTTAGAAGATCTCAAGCCGCCCAAAGTCCTCCAACTTGGCTTAACGACTGCTGCCATAGACAGAAAACCGGGATCAACAGCTTAACGTGCCTTCCAAAGCACGGGAGCGCTCAGTTAGTAACCACTCAAAGCGGTCACCCATCCAAGTCCTGACCGCTGCCCACGTTGCTTAACCTTAGATACTGCAAGCCGTACGCAGGCGCCGGTTGGCCACGAGCGCTCCTTTTTTAAATATCCATCGTTAAATTTTAATTGTCACAATGATTCACAAGTAGTGCTAGTTTGCGCGCGCGCTAATTGAATGACATAATATACTGCATTAGCTAGTTAGACTGCGGGCAGGGGTGCGTAAGTTAGCCATAAAACAGGAATTCATGGCGGCGGTAAAGTGGCCGTGCGTCTCCCGCAGACTCTGCCAGTGGCAGAGGCGCTAAATTATAGTAAGGGGTACGATACGTGAACGAGGCACAGTCGAGCTCGTTATAGTACAACATTACTTTACAAGGGCGGTAAAACAAAGAATGTCTCAGATCGCAGGTATTTGACGCTCGAGCCGAAGGCAAGGGCGATAAATATGCGATCTGAGGCTTTCTTTATTACCGCCCGTGTAAAGTACAAAATTTTATGTCACCCCCTGGCCAGCAAGTGGGATTTCCCGCGCGCGGAGCGTGCGGTAATTGCCGCTTTATGGCCAGGTGTGACATAAAGTTATTTGTATTGTATTGACAAGGTCCCAAAATTTTGCAGTAGCAAGCAAGCTCCAGTTTTTCGAAGTTGCAAATTAAAATAACATGTAGGTAAAAAACCGGCCAAGTGCGAGTCGGATTCGCGCACGAAGGGTTCCGTACCATTATTTATAAATAATATCAACTAGAATTTTGGTCAAGTGCGAGTCGGATTTTAGTTTTCCCATGCATTTTGAGACCCAGCGCCTGATGAAGGCAACGAGCAAAAGTCTTTTTGTATAAGCCCCCCTTAAATATTTGTTTTATATTTAGTATTTGTTGTTATGGCGGCAACAGAAATACATCATCTGTGAAAATTTCAACTGTCTAGCTATCACGGTTCATGAGTTACAGCCTGGTGACAGACGGACAGACGGCCAGCGGACTATGTCATGCTTTGTGTTAATATCATTTTTTTAGTGTCGAATTCTACTGCGTTAAGAGAGCGGAAACACGGCTAGAGTGGGTAAATCTTCAAATAACTTTTATATAACGTAAGCCTTAAATAACTACCCCTGGCTATAATTCATTTGACAGACAATTGAGATGCAACAGCCATCCCAATTTTTCTTGTCTCCTGCCCGCCCCCCTAATCTTTGAGGCGTGAAGCGTGGATCGCTGCACAATCCCGCTGTCTTGAATTGAACGCGGTAGAAACAGTCTTGATACTTTCAAAATGTGTTCATTCCTTTTTTGGTCCTCATACTGTCTCTGAGGAAAACGTGTCAGGGATTTTCACGGGCGGAGCGTTCGTGGGAGATATTTCCGTATTTAATGGCTGGTACACATAAAAAAAATCAAATCCAAGTAAAAAAAAATCGAAGTTTTTTTAAAATGTAAAAATATGAATCCTGGTATTCGAAATAAACGATTAATAATAATAAATATGAATAATAAAAATAATATCGCATTATATTCGGGTGTCTATTGTTTGCCCGAAATTCATATGGAATAATTTCAATTGCTCGATAAACATTTGCCCGATTTTTATTTGCCCGAATGGTTCATTTACTAGAAAAATCGTTTGACATACTCTTGTATTCCCGAATATTACATGACAGAATGATACGAATGCCATACGTATTGTTATCCATATTATTAAGTGCAATAATATTATTTGACAGAATATTTAAATGCCATACAGTTTCTTTCCGAAATAATCCTAACTATGAATTTGCTTATTAAATTTCTGTAGGCGCTCGAAAATAATTTCATCATGCATGCATGCAAACAAGCAAGTATGCATGCATGCAAGCAAGCAAGCAAGCATGCAAGCATGCAAGTTATTCTGCTCTTTTATAAAAAAATAACCTCGAAGAGGATAGCGGGAGCAAAGCTCCCGCTATCCTCTTCTAACCTATCCGTGATCCGAGTCGGATTAAGTAGCAAAGTAGCTTTTCAAACAAGTTATTCTGCTCTTTTAAATTTCATTAAAATTATGGATTTTCATTCTCAGCTATTCGATTCGAACAGTAGAGATGGATGGCAAATAAAAGTATAGCATGTGATAATTATGGATTACAATGATTATGGAAAAAGATATTATTGGAATTGATATTATGGGAAATAAAGATTCTGGCATTTGATTAATATGGTAAATAATGAGTATGGCATACGAAATTATAAGAAACAATATTATGGCAGTTGAATAGTATGGCAGTCAAAATTCGGGCAACTGAAATTCTGGCAAGTAAGGGTTTCCCATTATATTCGTGTCTTTTAAATATAACTCTGCACATATACTTACTTATGTGTCTTCTTTCTTCTTTGTAGTCGTTCCTTCGTGACTGAAGATCGTGATTATCTGTAGGTGCGAACTTATGTGTAGGTGCGAATAAAGGGCGGATAGAGGTGACCCCCCTTCCCACCCTGAGGCTGGTTCTAGATATTTTTATCCGCCGGCCTTGAAGCGCCGGTTCACCCTGGTTCCCTGATTGCTTAGGTATACGGTATATCACCACACCACAAGACAAAGTACACTTCATGAAACCCCTCAAATTAGATCACAATACATAACATAAAGCTTAGAGGTACACAACCTCATTGCTTAAGAGTAATCACTTTTCGACAAGTAGCTCTAGTATGAGTGTTTTCGAAACATTAAATAATTCGAACGCGTTTGCGTTTTGTCTCAAAATGTATGAAAACGCTCTCACCGAGTTTGAAATACGCACGTGCATCGGTTAGCAACAAATGTTATACTCGCCGTTTTAGTTTCCACTAGTGACCACCAGAGGCGCTGTTCACGTTTTCATACCACTTTCATACATTTTGAGACAAAACGCAAACGCGTTCGAATTAGTTAATGTTTCGAAAAAACTTATACTAGAGCTAAAGAATACAATACAAATACACAAAAAGAGTACACTAAAAGAAAAAGAGAAACATGTAACAAGGGTAGACAACAGGCGGTCTTCTCGCTACCAAGTGATATCTTCCAGACATCCTATTGATAGTGGAAACGATGTTAACAAATTTGAAATGACAACAACCTTGTACTTTCATCTTTATCTTCAAGTATCAACTACGTTCGTTCGGCGTAGCGAGGGCGCCTTATCGCGAGATGTAGCATGAATTTTAATATTTAATTAAAAACTTCTCCACGGCTCGAGTGCTACATGTTCCAATGGCTTGGGGCTCGATTCACTCACGTTTCGCATTTCAACGTGATTACAATGGTCGCTTTTATACTTTTTTTTTTATACGACGACGGTGGCAAACAAGCGTACGGTCCACCGGTGAGCGGACGCCGCAACCTATAGACGCTCGCAACTCCAGATGAGTCACGTGCGGGTTGCCGACCCTTTATACAATTTAAGGATTCACTGTGTTGACAGCAGAAGGGACAAAAGGTCCCTCGCTCGATACTTTACCGTGGACGTTCACGGCACGATAAAACTTTATGGTTTCATTCATAATTTAGTCTAGTCTTGTCTTTGGTCTATTTAAGAATGAAATCATAGTTTCACCGTGCCGTGACTGTCGACGATAAAGTTTAAAAGCGTCCAATGTGTTTCGCGAAAATGTGGTCATTTATTTCATTTCATTTCATTTATTCAAGCCATAAATTGTTATTTACAATTTTACCCATAGGGTGTAGCTATAATAATTTTACACAATAAGTACATAATAATTATAATAGTCAAAATGGTAGATAATAATAACATCATGTCAAAACCAAAATAAAAAATTAAAAATAACATCAGAAACAAATTGTCCACAAATTATAAATCAATATTACATTATAAATCATTAACAATAATAATAAATTAATATACATCAATATTCATATTCAATTGTCAAGATTAGCAATGTTATTAAAAAATTCATTAAGATTATACGGACATGAGGCAATCAGGTACTTCTTTAATGCTAGCAAAAATTTATTGTAAGTCAGGGTCTTCATCGTAAGTGGCAAGGCATTATAAACCTTAGCAGCTACAAATCTAGGACATCGTTTGTAGCCGCTCATTTTAGCAACAGGAGCACGTACATCGCATGAGAATAATATGTTTAGTCTGTCACTTTTAAAGTACGTTTTTGCGGGAAATTTGTCCTGGTGCCTAGGGCATGCAACCGGGATCCCGGGATCCCGAAATCCCGGTAATACCGACATGATTTTCTCGGTATTTCAATACCGGTATTCCAAGGACTAATACCGAAATACCGAAATACCGGAATTCAGTTATTTTTGTTCTTTTAAAATTCATAAAATTTAAACACGTAGTTTATTTTCGATAAAATGAACAATCGCAGTTTATATCGAGTGAAATTACTTGTTTAATATTGTATTTCGCCATTTTAAGGCTATTTGTAGTGTTAGTTCGACATGGATCGAATGCGCATCAGCCGGCTGCAGTGCGTCGGGCTATCCACCCGTACGTACCAAATATCTCCCGTGGAGCTGCCCTTCCTTCTTGTCGAAGTTGATGACAGTCGTGCCGCAGAGCAACCAGCGGGTCTGCCCGTGACCCGCTGCAGTTACGACTCGCTCGTCGAACCTGCTGCTTGATTTGCCCTGAGCTCCGAAACTGTCGATGTTTACAGGTCCACTTTTGTTTCTAAATTTTCACTTGATAGCGTCCGCTGTTTTCATCAGTTCACAACAAGTTCAAGTTCTTCCGTTCAAAACAGAAGATATGGCTGCTGCTACCGGGCGCCCCTACGGAACCGCTCGCGGATCCGTTTGCAGACCAGCTCCGTTAGCTGGTCTGGCAAGATGATAATTGTCCCGAGCAGCGAGACCATAAGTTTGATTTCAGGTAAACTTAATGGTTTCTTTTGCTGGAATCCCGTTCGAAGGACCATGTTCGGCCTCCGTTGACTTTCCTTAGGCCTTTAAGTATTGAGTTTCCGTTGTAATGAATGAAATCACATTTTTCCTTGCAAATCGAGTGTATTAATCATGACATATTTTTTCCAGTGACATCCGTCATTACAATTTTCTGTTCTATTTCGTTTGACAATAGCTATTCAAATCTTGACTGTAGAAAAGTTTAAATTATATAAAAAGGTTAGACGAAAGCACGTCGTACAATGCTTAGGCGGATGTTTTTGAAGTTATGGTGATGTGTGAGTGTAAATTAAGCGATTCCCTACTTTATTTTGCTTTAATTAGTAGCTACTTAAAATATTTTAGGTTTATTTTTGATGATGATTAATTCAATTATGTGAGCAATGCTGCCAAATAACTATTTTAATTTAATTGGAAGTAAGATTGTTGGCGAATTAAACGAATTATCAAAAAAAACAAAGATTTTTAATGAAAAATCCCCAAAAAATACCAAAATACCGAAACATCGGTATTAATACCGAAATCCCGGGATTGAGATTTGAATACCGAAACTCAATCCCGGTATTGAGTATGGTCCGGTATTGTATGCTCTGGTGCCGTCTTACTAGCTTACATAGTTCAATGACGTAATGTGAATTACAAGCCGGTTTAGCCTAGTGGTTAAAGACTCTGCCTATAAAGCTAGTGGTACTGGGTTTAAATCCCGGTTAGGGTAATTATTTTTGTCATAAGCATGAATATTTGCATTTATATGCATTAAACTATGTACTTACTTATTAATCTGTATGCAGTATGAACATATTCTGTAAAACTACATAAAATAAATCAGTCAATGATAACAAAAACATAAAATTAAATAAGTTATTGTTGTATTTTTGCATACATATTCTTGTAATATATATGATTTACGGTATAGGTACATGATTAAAGGTAAAAAGAAAACTAATAAAAAACTAAAGTATGTATATCGTCGCATAGTGTCTATAGTAAGTATAACTTTATTTATTTTTGGATAGGTCGATTTTTACTGTGCGCTTTTGGCGCTGATATTACGTCTCTGGACAAATGACACTGACAAATGACATTCTAGTAGTTTTACTCAACAGATTCAAATTAAATTAAAATGCGAAACATAAGTGTCTATTCGACCCTCCTGTTAGGATGTAGCTAATGGTGCGTAATGTGCCCAGTTACGACTGATTTGAGTTCAGTCAAAATTTACATTTGTAGAATCGACTACATATAAAAATGTATTATTTCACCTTACCTCTAGGGCTTTTCAATAAATAATGTAAGAAATAACTTGATATTTAACAGTAGCTTTTCATAAATAAATTGATAGTTGTAATGCTTGTCATTGCAAATGGTTTCTGTACTCGCTAGTGAATGCGTGAACTTTTGGCCACACTAAATCGTTTACGCAGTCGCTAGCGAGTACGGTAATGAAAACATTGCAAACAGTAGCTCTAGTATAAGTTTTTTCGATACATTAACTAATTCGAACGCGTTTTGTCTCAAAATGTATGAAAACGCTCAAACGGCGTTTTGTCTCAAAATGTATGAAAACGCTCTCACCGAGTTTGAAATACGCGCGTTCATTGGTTAGCAACAAAGGTTATTCTCGCTGTTTTAGTTTCCACTAGTGACCACCAGAGGTGCTGTTCACGTTTTCATACCACTTTCATACATTTTGAGACAAAACGCAAACGCGTTCGAATTAGTTAATGTTGCGAAAAAACTTATACTAGAGCCACTGGTAATGGTACTGAACGCATTTTAGAGGATTTATGAATTTGTGTAGGTAAAGTATTTTTATGTCACACCTGGCCATAAAGCGGCAATTACCGCGCGCGGGAAATCCCACTTCCTGGCCAGGGGGAGACATAAAATTTTGTACTTAACACGGGCGGTAATAAAGAAAGCCTCAGATCGCATATTTATCGCCCTTGCCTTCGGCTCGGGCGTCAAATACCTGCGATCTGAGACATTCTTTGTTTTAACGCCCTTGTTAAGTAATGTACTATTATTTTTATTTCTTTCATTTTACATTTTATGGTTTCGGTGTATAATTAACAGGTTGATTATAATCATCTTCGATTTGTTCCTGATCAACTCATTTGCTTAAATGTTACCTGGAAAAGGATAAGCCCCCTTTTGTACTTCGTTTTTTTCTACTATGTGTACACTGACGCAATACGTACATACATATTTACATACTTACATTTGTACGAACAGTTTCATCTAAACCTTAAGATATCTTCCACCCTGAAATTAGTTCTTAATTAAAAATAACAGGGCATTTGTCGAGCGATTGAATCAAAGGGGTGAAAAGGGGTGGAAGGGGGTGAGGGGGAGTAATTACGACGACTTGATCTTGATTCAACCCTTTGCCATTTGTTTAGAGGGTTATTGCGTGTATAATTGGTTGTCTATTAGAATATATTAAGTTATTGGTTGATGTTGAGTGTGATTTTGGTGACATGTGTGAATATGGAGTTTAGTCACAGGTTTAGTATTAAATTAAGCTAGGAACATTTGTCTCAAGAAAAAGTGAACTAAACACAAAGACACAAATGTAATAACTAAAAACAATAAACTTACCGAAAACTTAAAAATAATTATTTTCTGGATAATCTTACATAAATCGACTTAGTCCCTAACTGCTAGTCCCAAATTACTAGGGGTACTAGGTGATTTACGAACTTTAAACAACAATACCTAGCCGATTAGATAGGATAGCTAAAAAAAATCTTTTCGCACGCCCCTTTAGCTTTATGGGAGCCCCATTAGAAACATTTAAAAATAAGTTTTAATAAAGGTTAGTTTTAGTTAAGGTTAACTGGAAGAGATCCCTCATAGGGATAAGTTCGCCTTTGTACTTTTTTTTTTTTCTTTTTTTTTTGTGGACAATCTTACACAAATCAACCTAGTCCCAAACTAAGCAAAGCTTGTACTATGGGTACTAAGCGACGATATACATACTTATATAGATAAATAAATACTTAAATACATAGAAAACATCCAAGACCCAAGAACAAATATTCGTGCTCATCACACAAATAAATGCCCCGGCCGGGATTCGAACCCGGGACCTCCAGCTTCGTAGGCAGGGTCACTACCAACTAAGCTAAAGCGGTCGTCGTACGTCGTACTTTAATCTTACGTGACATGGATATTGTTTTAACCTGTTTTGTGTACAATAAAGTGCTTACATTCATACATATAGTTTTTATCATTTGTATGACTTTGGGTCATAATGAAGCTTATGCTGTGAAATTTTGAAGACTGTAGATTGAGCCGTTTAGCTGTAAAATAAGTGTGATATACGACGGACGGACGTACGCAATAAGGTTCCGTTTTGGACCCTAAAATTTCTTTGTGTGAGGAAGTAGCCAGCTATTTGGTCACCAGTGGTATCCACTAACCTCTGGGCAGTTTGCAATCTCGGGAGCATCAAACCGGACCAAAATAATAGTCGTGTCGGTGTATGAGTATACGAAAATACGCACGTAGTTAAAGAGCCAAGTACTTGATAAATAGGCGTCGACGCGCTGTCTTTGTTCTACGGAACACTGCGTACGAACGCAATACACACTACACACTGTTATAAAGAATGGTTAACAATAAATAAATAGGGGGTTGCACCTCGTCTGTTAGGGAGTACCCTCCACCGCTAACCTACAATAGGGATGTCGACTCAAACATTTTTATTACTTCCCAAATAGTGAAAATCCTATTCAAATATCTCAAAAAATAACGAAGTTACAACGGTTAGAATGTTCGTAGTTAGAGAGAGAAAGTGCTACCTAACCGTGACGTCACTGTCAAGTAGCGCCATAGTAAATGACGATCGTTCAATACAAAGGTGCGTTTTGCGGAAAAGGGACAGAACATACCCACTCTTAAAACTTTGAAGACTTATAATTATGTAATTATTTATTCTTTTAAATTACTTTTTTCGCTATTTGATTGAGAATTTGATCATTTTTCGAGAAAGTTCGGATTAATTGATTTTCTTATTTGGTGTCAACATCCCTATTGACAACCGACCGGAGCAAAACCGACTGTTAGGCTGGTTTTCCACTAGAGTTTTCATACATTTGACACATAGCTCCAGCTCGAGCTATGTGTCAAATGTATGAAAACATAGCATAGCATAGCTCTAGTGGAAAACCAGCCTTAGGCTAGGTTCGGAAGACTAAGGCGGGAGCGAAACGAAGCGGAGCTCCCTCTTTAGTCTTCTGGTGTTAGGTTTTTTATGTGCCTTGGAAAATCATGCTTGCTTGCTCGTTTGCATAAAATAAAATAAATAAATATTTGTGGACAATCTTACACAAATCAACTTAGTCCCAAACTAAGCAAAGCTTGTACCTACTATGGGATAAATAGATACTTATATATACATAGAAAACGTCCAAGACCCAGGAACAAATTTTCGTGCTCATCACACAAATAAATGCCCTGACCGGGATTCGAAGCCGGGGCCTCCAGCTTCGTAGGCAGGGTCACACCAACTAAGCTAAAGCGGTTGCCATGGTCTTAAAGGTCACTACCAACTAAGCTAAAGTGGTTGCCATGGTCTTAAAAAACGATCGAACGATCTATTCCCACAGCCAGTAGTCCTGTTCGCGTTTCTATCCGTCCGTCTGTCCGCGCGATCTCCTAAACAATATAAATAGTGTGCCCATTAGTCAGACTTCATTACGCGACAATAGTTCAGGAGACCATTAGTACGTCTGTCTTTAAAATAACTGACTAGGTATTACCTATTGCTTGTAGCTGTCATGTGATTATTACACTTAAGTAATATGTTTTAGAAGCTCGATTCCTCTGACTCCTCAGATTCGGTTCAAACCGCTCAACCAATATCGCTGGAGCGCAAACTCTTAGGTGACTTCCTGACTTGGCGGGGCGGGATCGATAATATGTGACATTTTCTTCTTTGACGTCAAACTTACTGACGTCGCACAGATTCTCACTTGACATAATACTGTCAGTATTACTTTTGCACAGTAGTAATATCATGCGCAGAAGCGAAGCAGTACCGCCTTCGCATCGTCCCGCTACCGCGCATCCCGCGCCAGTCAGGAAGCACTCATTTAAATGTAGGGGCGTTGTAAGAAATGGTATCGCGTCGACTGTCAGTGTCAACTGTCAGTCAACTCAGTACCGCTTTTCTTCTGCGCATGATATTACTACTGCGCAAATGTAATACTGACAGTATTCCGTCAAGTTGGAATCTTTGCGACGTCAGTAAGTTTACGTCAAAGAAAAAAACGTCACATATCGATCCCGTCCCGCCAAGTCAGAAAGTCACCTTAGAGTATTCCAATGTTTAAACCGCCCGCGTGGTCGTGTCGGAGGTTTCCCCAGAGGTTTCCGGTTTGTGCAGATACACTACACCTATTTAGGACAAAAAACCGGCCAAGTGCGAGTCGGACTCGCGCGGCAAAACAATCATGTCTGTTGTATGGGAGCCCCCGTAAATATTTATTCTATTCTGTTTTTTAGTATTTGTTGTTATATCGGCAACAGAAATACATCTTCTGTGAAAATTTCAACTGTTTAACTGTCACGATTCATGAGATACAGCCTGGTGACAGACGGACAGCGGAGTCTTAGTAATAGGGTCCCGTTTTACCCTTTGGGTACGGAACCCAAAAAATAACTCTTTTAATCATCTTAATACTTGATTCAACTCTAAACAATAGAAGCTCCAAAAGCTCTTTACCGCTAAAAGCCCAAATTTTTTTCTAATTTCTCCATTTGTATGCAAAATCTCGGAAAAACTTGGCATTGTTATCTCTAAGATGTTTTACATAGAAATTAAGAGAAAGTTTACATTAGGGGAGAGTGGGCGATTCCGGTGGCAGTCGACAAATTAGCAGTTGTCGATATTTTATCGAGGGCCTTAAAAATTAATTTCTGTGACTTTAAATAGAAAATTACGTACTGTCTTCTCAAAGATCTCACGGTTCGAAATAAAATGCCATACGATAAATAAAATAGGAAATTCCTGTAAGTCAAAGACATATTAAAATACTAGCTTTCGTCGGCTTCATAAGAAGGTTAATATATTTGACGCGCCGCCACTGATAAATACATACGTATCAGTGGCGGCGCGTCAAAAATATTCTTAGGGAAGCCGGAACTAATTTGCCTTACTTATTCTTCATGAGCCATAGTAAAAGAACTGGACTGGCTGAAAATTAGGCAAGCCGGAGGGAATCGTGTTGTATGGACGCTCCGCCACTGGTATGTATGTATGTATGTATGTATGTATGTATGTATGTACGTATGTAAGCACTTTATTGTACACAAAACAGGTTAAAAGTCACCTTAAGAGCGATGAAGAGGGCTATGCTGGGAGTTTCTTTGAGAGATCGCACAAGAAATGAGCTATCTGCAGCAGAACTAAAATTAGCTCTCGAAATAGCTAAAGCTTAAGTGACACTGGGTGGGGCACATTACACGTAGAACCGATGGATGAAAGGTGTTCAAGCGGCGACCACGTACCGAAATGCGCAGCGTGGATAGACCCCCACAAGGTGGACTGATGGCCTGGTAAAGGTCGCGGGAGTCCGCTGGATGCGAGTGGCGCAGGACTGGCCATTGTGACACTCTTTGGGAGAGGCCTATGTGTCCATCCATCGTTTTTTCACATCGTTTGTAAAAAAAATACAATACCTGGGTCATAAAAAGATTTAGATTCGCGTCTTTCGTGTTGACATATCAAAAGTTAAGGGCTACAAAGCTTAATTTTGGATTGGTCTAGTAACCCGCTTATACGGGTATCTCCATTCATTCATTTATTCATATGCCAACCATGGTGTTACAAGGTGTTACAGGTATATAAAGTACAGCATGGACCCTGCTAGGGTGTAGCAAGAACTTAAAACTACTTAACCTAAGACTCATAAATAAGACATTTTACAACGTTTTTAACGAAATTAATTTAAACATGGTATTTTATGAAAATGTGAAGTTACTTACTTACTAAAATATTCTTGAAGTGAGTAAAAGGATTTAGACAATAGATATTTCTTTAATCCGTTACTATTATAAATCCATGTGCTAAAAGCATAACTTTTTTAACTTTGACGACCGCTTTAATTTAGTTTGTAGTGACCCTGCCTACGAAGCTGGAGGTCCCGGGTTCGAATCCCGATGAGGGCATTTATTTGACGTGTGATGAGCACGAATAATATTTGTTCCTGGGTGTTGGATCTTTTCTTTGTATTTAAGTATCTATTTATCTATATAAGAATGTATATCGTCGCTTAGTACCCATAGTACAAGCTTTGCTTAGTTTGGGACTAGGTTGATTTGTGTAAGATTGTCCACAAATATTTATTTATTTTATTTATTAACTTATATGCACATAAGCCTTTAACTAGGTATTGTCCACAGGAGGTTTTTTCAAGTGTTTATAAATTAACCACCTACCGCTCGACATAGTTAAAATAAAGTAGGTATTTCTATTCTATTCATATTGTCGCCCGGCCGCAGAATAGCCCTCTCAAATAAGATAATAGAAGCTGAATATTCAACGCCATGAATATTCTCGTTAGCGGCTTTTTTGAGCTCGCCTTTTGGACAGCTCGGTTTGACACCCTGTATAGTACAGTCAGCGGTATTTAACGTATGGCACTGTAGTTTGTAAGTACGTGCATGGCCAAAGTGATCAAAAATATGTGAATACGGATTTATTTGTAAAGGGCATACGGTTGCTCAAATATTTTAGAACTTGACGTTATTAATAGGTAATTAAATAATGTATATATTTTTTTTAATGTTAAAAAATAGAAGGCTCCGTATAACATATTCTGACGATTTGGCTAAGATTGATGACTTCGTATCTCATAATCTATTAGTATTTATAAACATTTTATTACAGATTATGAAAGATCATTTCATTCTGAATGGAATAAGTGTGCTACTTTTTAAATTTTCGTATTTAGTTTCGAATAATCTTGCTTAACCTAACAGCTGTTTCCTCGATTTGCGCTTGAAGAGGCTTTAAAAACGATCTAGTTAAGCTATATATTGGTGCCAAACCGGCTTGAAAAAATTATGTGCATGTGCAATAGATACTCCTGTTAGGGATGAGTGGAACGGTTTTTTCAAGTTTCATACAAAAATGTTATAAAATAAGAATATTAAAATTGGTAAATTTTCTGAAAAACTTCAAACTTCATTGCATCTTTTAGTAATATTAAAGCTAATAAAAAGGTTTTTGAGTATATGGCTATGATAAAATAACTTCTATTTTATGATTTGAGATAATAAAAAGTAGCAACTGAGAAAGAAATATATTAATTCTAAATGATTTACAACATGCCTTTTTCACGACATTTTCATTGACACGCTCATGGTGACTCAGTACCGGCCGAGCGGCCGTCGGAGGAGGACGTATATACCGTTTTTTGTGGCTATTCACAAAGCTTACCACAACCCCCTCAAACAAACCAATACAAATTGTGACCTCCCATTATATGTATTTATTATGAAAGTCGGAGTCAAAGTATACCAGGAACTTAATTGTGAACTAAATCGAGACAACTTATGAATCACATAGCTGATAACGCAGATGTCAATTGATTTTCAAGTACTGTCCTTGATACTTGGTGGATTTAATTTATTTGTACCTACTCGTGAGTGACTTTTTTATATTTAGAAAAATGCTTTATTTTGATGGGCATTTCATTATTATTAAAGTCACCGATCAGCATCTAGTGGTTTAACCTGGAAGGTAATCATTTAGCAACTAGAAATTTGTCAAAGTACAGTCAACCAATTTGATTTCTAGGCCACTTCGTACCTTGCCACAGTGAAAATCAATATGAAAGCCGCTAGAGATCTTATATCAATGCCACTGTGACAAGGTACGAAGTGGCCCAGAAATCAAATTGGTTGACCGTACCAAGGTAGTAGTAATATGTAGTTCTGCGAAATATTGTTTTTTTTTTATACAACGACGGTGGCAAACAAGCTTACGGTCCACCTGATGGTAAGCGGACACCGCAGCCTATAGACGCTCGCAACTCCAAAGGAGTTACGTGCGCGTTGCCGACCCAATATACAATTTGAGTATTCACTGTGTCGACAGCTGAAGGGACAAACTTAGGTCCCTCGCTCTGAACACAGTGTATAGTAAATAATGTTATTATGGCTGTGGTCTTCTGCAAGGCGGAGGTACTTTCCCAGTTGGGCTGCTCCAAGTTCGAGCAAAATGACATTTTGATGTGCCCTACCTCTCTATTGTCTCTCAGAATGCTACAATACTTAAGCATCATCATGAAGTACATAGAAGCTCAAAATATAGTCGCACGATTCTATCCACCAAAACTCGACCGCAGAAAAACACAAAATCATTGATAAAAATTTCGTTTCTTAAAATTTCCAACAACTGACTCGACAAATAAATATCTTTTTATTTTTGAACCCGTTCATCAAATTTCAGGAGAATCGGTTTAAAAATGCGACCTCTAGAGGCGGACAACCGGAAATCCGGAAATACGAAAGCATTTTTCTCGAAGCTAAAACAGAGATCTTCGTTCTCCTAGAAATCAAACTTTAATTTCTATAGAAAATGAAAGTGAATAGAAAAAAAATTCAACTGACACATATATTAAGTACTATTTATTTGTCGACTTCTAAACTTTATTAAAAGTAGAAACAGGCATATAAAAGAAGGCACAGAAAGTATACTCCGAAATCTATACTTCGCACATGCCGTCGCTTTTACTCTCGCGTGAAAGGGAAGCCACTAATACCAAGTACGGATTTCGAATTTCAGAGTACAAGCCCGGCCGTATTCAGCCAATTCAACTAGTATTTTTCTGTTGGAAACGCTGCGTTTTTGTATGTCTCAATGAATTTGCGTTTTTCGGTGAAAAAAATACCCTTGCGATTCTGTTAATAAAAATGAACGGCGGGAAAGCATGAACTTTTTGACGTTTCAATACTTTTGGTTATGTTTATCAAATCTTAATTCAAATTCCGTCTTCTTATTATATATCCGTCTCATTTCCGTTCCGTCTTATTTTTGAGAATTTGTTTTCTTTTTTTAATAATCGTAGTGGCAGAATGTCTTAACGAACTAAAAATCAATTATTGCTTATAAAGTTTTTTTCTTCATGGCTCAACGCCGTGATGCTGTCACAAATGAATGAGGAATGAAAATTTTAAAATGAATTTTAATGAATAATAATAATATAATATTTGTGTAAGATTGTCCACAAATATTTATTTATTTTATTTATTTAATAACTACAGGGTTTATTTTTTAAATATTTTTGTATATTCATCACAGATATAAAAAAATCAAACTAGGTATAGTTCGTACACAACTCTGTCAAACGAACGCAACCAAAACTCAACTTAGAGCTCTGACTGTATAACGAAGATTTTTGCTTGCGTTAATTTGACAGCACTTGGCCTTACAGTTTTGTACGAACTATACATTTTTTTTTTAATAAAACGTACGGCATATATGATCATACCATAGGTATACATATTTTCGAATTCGAATCAAAATGGGCATTTTATTTACTTTTATGAACTATTGTGAACTTCTTTGAAATGTTCTTTAATAATTACATTGACAACAACTATTATTTCATACAAAGTAATATTCATTTTTAAGTATTAAACAAAACGATCAAGATTTTTACGCCAGGCAGTAGGTTACTTAGGTAATTAAGTAATATTCTGCAACGCTTTGACCTCACCGTAGGAGAACCAATGCGTCAGACCTCCGATTGCGTGTAGTCATTACGTGTCCTAGTGTCAAGATATACTAGGGGTAACTAGTGAGGTGATCGATGCTTGACTATTGTAAATAGCTCGCCAACGCCATCTATCGAGTAAGATTTCGTGAAAATGATGAAAGCGCAAAGTTTGACGGCCTCTTAAATTGCATATATTATATAAATAAATTAAAGATTATATTTGGTGGTTATTTATAATCGTCTATACCTACTGCGAAAGTTAAACGCAGAAAATGAGTTTACTGTCACATTTAAGGTAAGTGTCCCAATTAGTCACCTCTCACTCAAGAGTTGATTAGTCCATCTGTTCATAATTATTACGTAACAATACGTAATTGTCACGTAGGATTAAAGTGTAATTACGGTCCGTGATCAGCATTGGGACGTTGTAAATATAAATCACATAGAAAAAAATATAAAAAAAATTGTAGGGAATTATTTTTATATAAAAATTATAAAGTAACTTTATCTAAAACAGGTTTTGTGAACGTTTATGTATAAGGCTATTAAAATGGCTGTAAAATAACTTCTGCAAAACAGCTTCTGCCCAGATTTAGCCCTAAAGTCGTTAATTTCAGATTGACAAAGCTTTTAGAAGCTTTTAGGTCCGGTCTAGCCAGCGCTTACGTAGCCTAGTGCATTAAGATTTGACAGGTACAGTCCTGTACAAAAGTATGGGTATAGGTACTATCGAACCAACTGAATCGTGAACTACCGTGGAACCTTGCCAAAGAAAGTGTCATAATGATTTTCCTTGTCAGGCAGTACGAGTTTACTATGAAATTTTCTGTGACAAGGTTCCATGGTGGGTCACGATTCAGTTGGGTCGAGTACATACAACATAATAAGTTTTCACAATGTGTATGACTTTGGGTCATAAAGATTCTATAGTGTGAATAATTTGAATTTGAATACTCACTATAACTGTCTACATAAAAGATAAACAAACATAAAACAAAAAACAAACAAACACAATAGTGAACAGTGAGTGTTTGTCTGTAAACATAAAAGTGTGAAGTGTACGTTATTGGTAAAAAATGTATATTCAATTTCAATTTCAATTTCATTTATTTCGAGACTAACTTGGATCATTATTGTTAATACGAGTAGATGCTTACAAACTAAACTAATGTTAGTAGGTACATTATCATGTCATACGTGATACGACTAGCATAACGTCGGAATCCAAATGATTATGAATTTAAGTAGGTAATAAATAAGTGATGACAATTTTAATGGCAAAAAGAAACTTTGATTGATAAAAAACATACGCTTACGTTGATATACTTATTGTAACATTGATATTTTATTTCGAACTTAAATAAAAACTATAACAGTATTAACTTAAAGATAAAAAACCGGCCAAGTACGAGTCGGACTCGCGCACGAAGGGTTCCGTACCATTATTTATAAAAACGGCGAAAAAACGAAAAAATCATGTTTGTTGTATGGGAGCCCCCTTAAATATTTATTCTATTCTGTTTTTTAGTATTTTTTGTTATAGCGGCAACAGAAATACATCATCTGTGAAAATTTCAACTGTCTAACTATCACGGTGCATGAGATACAGCCTGGTGACAGACGGACAGATGGACAGCGGAATATTAGTAATAGGGTCCCGTTTTACCCTATGGGTACGGAACCCTAAAAAATTGTCCCAGGTTGCCGTCAGCGTGTAGGGTTCCTAGAATCGGTACAGTCAGCTGTATTGCCACGCTGAATGGCATTGCTTATTCGTTGTGCAAAATATTGGCCAGCCCTTTGGTCACCACTGGTCTATATTGTAAATTGTACTATTGTTTTATTTTAATGTGATTGCTCTAGGCCAGCATCTAGCCAGGGAGCAAAGATGAGGCCGACGGTGAAGCGAGCTCACCCCGAAAATAATTATTCACTCGTGCCTTAAAGACGTCCAGGTTATATGAACTCGGAAATACAGATGCCGGCAGGGAATTCCAAACCTTAGCAGTGCGCATTATAAAAGATGATGGAAAGCGCTTGGTTTTTTTTTTAAATTAAAAATGGGATCGCTCTTGGCCAGCATCTAGCCAGGGGGCAAAGATGAGGCCGACCATGAAGCGAGCACACCCAGAAGATGCCTATTCACTCGTGCCTTAAAAAGGTCTAGGTTATATGAGCTCGGAAACACAAACGCCGGCAGAGTATTCCAAACCTTAGAAGTGCGCATTAAAAGATGATGCAAAGCGCTTGGTTCGAATAAGAGGAATTTCGACCAAGTAAGGATGGTATCCAGCCGTACGTCTGGATGTCCGATGGAAGAAGGGGGAAGGCGGTATGAGCTCATGGAGCACCTGAGCACACTCTCCGAAGTACAATTTGTAGAAGACGCACAGACATGCTACTTTGCGTCTATGTGCCAGGCTCTGTAGCTTGGTTCGAGTCGAGTAAGAGGAACTTATAGATAATATTGGTGTCACATGACGAGGTGGCCCTTTTTGTCGAGAATGCCCATGCGTTGCATCCAGCCAATGAACGCGGCTCGCTCGTGCACTTCTGCGCGAACGCCGCCTGCGCACTCCGCCAGAGGGCGCTCTTGCCACACTGTAAAATGAAGAAATAAATATAATAAACGGGTAACACTTGAGAGGACGTCCACCGCGCGATCGCGATAACACAGACACATATGGTCCCTATTCGTCCCGGTACCGCCGCATACCGGGTAGAGTCAATCCCACCCAGGTCGGCCCTAGCTGAGTTTCCTGCTGGATTCTTCTCAGCTAGGCTAGGTTTAGTGAACCAGCGACAAAAATCCTAGTAGCTCGATTTCACTGACACCTCAGATTGGGTTGAACCAATCTCACTGGAGCGCAAACTCTTAGAGTGTTCCAGTGTTTAAACCGCCCGCGTGGTCGTGCTGGAGGTTGTCCCAGGATTTTCCCCAGACCACTCTCCAACCGCGCACTCCAATCGCTTTAAGGATGATTCACGCTAGACCGTTCCGTGTCCGGGCCCGCCCGTTTTGCGTTTTGCAATCGACAGATGCGCGACGGCCGTCGATTTCTTGTACAAGAAATCATCCTTTAATGGGCCCGGCCTATAAATATACAGTCAGGTTTAAAAAAAAGCTAAATAATATACGTTCCAGAACCGTCGTTACAATATGACTGCAGGTCCTACAAGCAGTGGTTCTGGAACACACGCGCCTGTTTCGGGAATGTGTAGGCGCAGACTGGCGCGTACTCGTCGGGACGTATGTACCTTTTCTTGACATAAAGAAAGAAGATATAGCAGAGAGGGGGAGAGAGATAGGGAGAGAGGGAGAGAGAGAGAGAGGTTTCGGCGGCCTCTGGTCTGCTCTTGCATTATTGGAGATCTAGGGTTATAGCCTCTGTCTACCTCCTCAGGTAATGTAAGCTTGAATATACGTACCAGATCCGTCGTTACACGACTGCAGGTCCAACAAGCAGTGGTTCTGGAACACACGCGCCTGTTTCGGGAATGTGTAGGCGCAGACTGGCGCGTACTCGTCAGGACAGCGCAACGGACAGAGGTGATCGCAGGGTAGGCCGTTGGCGTTCGCTGTCATTGCTCTAGGGAGAAAAACAGGGTGTTAGTAGGGTAAAACTGGATCTTTTTAAGGCACGAGTGTATGCATCTTCTGGGTCTGCTTGTTCGTGAGGAAACATTCGGACTTATTCAAAACTAACAAAGATGTTGGCAAAATAAATAGTAGGTTTAAAAATCAGCTAGTCATACCGGATGCGAGGATGGCTATGTGCAGAAAAGGCCCTCATTATCGATGTACCCTAATAACTAATAAGATACCCGACCGGATTAAGGAAGAATTAAATGATAACAAATTTAAACATAGCTTGAAACATTTATTGATAAAAAAAGCCTACTACTCATTAGATGAATTTTTAAACGACAGATCATTGAAAGATAGTTAGATTTATTTAGTTGAATTCATAATAAAATTACATTATAAAACTTTCTATGGCAAAAAAATTTATGTGACATTACATTATTAAGTTATTACATTTCGATCGTCATATAATTTATAAAATTTAATTAAAGCCCAGTATCTTAAATTTTAATTATTATTATTATATATTATTATTTTTACTAATTAATGAAATGAAATTTTATTGATTATTACAAAATTCACTTTATGGAATGTGACGTAATATAATGATATGTATATAATAATTTAATCCTAGATAATGTATTGATGAAATAATTTTGTATTTATATTTGTTAGAAATTAAATATGTCCGGTTAGCTTAGAGATAGTAATAATTTGGATGGATGCATGTTAGCTATGTAAGATAAAATTGCTGTGCCCTAACAGGGTTCATGTTTTGTACCTACTGCAAACTATTTCTAAGACCTTTTGTAACAACATGATGCAATAAATGAAATATGAAATATGAAATATGATATGGGTGAGCTCGCTTCACCGTCGACCTCATCTTTGCCCCCTTGCACACTGGCCAAGAGCAATCCCATTTTTAATAATAAATAAAAACCGGTCAAGTGCGAGTCCGACTCGCGCACCGAGGGTTCCGTACACAGTTCTTGTATATGTAGTTGTGTACCCGTTCCGACCCCATTAATTCAGGAACAATCTTAAAAAAACATGACAGCACCATCTATCGGCGCATTGTGTTACTAATTTGCGCGACTGAATAACTTAGTACGTATGTTGGTTTTTCAAGGATAATTCTTTATCACATCAACCGATTTCAATAATTGTTTTTTTATTTGAAAGAAGGTATTTTCAACGTAATTTTGTAAATTTAAATATAAAACAAAAATACATACAAAGGTGATTAAATTACAAACTTAGTATAGAAGAGTTTTTTGATGATTAAAAAAAAGAAAAACTAGATAGAGCTATGGCTATAATTTTCCTGTAAAATATACATGCATATTAATGTTGTGTAATAATTTCAAATTTTTTTCTTCGTAAACTTCGGAGATAAGGGGGGGGGAATGGTATTTTTTTTTACATTTTCCCTCGTAAATCGAAATTTCCCCAACGAAAAAAAAAAACTAAAAATTGTTTTGGAATGTACAAGTCAAGCCCTTTCATATGATACCCCACTTGACATAGTTGCCAGACTTTAAAATTTTGAACCCCCTTTTATCTGTCATTATTCACAGAAAATAAAATAAAATAATTTAAAAAACCATCTTCTATGTATCTGGGTTACCATTGTTTATAACTATTCCAAATTTCAAATCGATAGGATAAGTAGTTCCTGAGATATTTAGCGATGTGACAGACAGACAGACAGACAGACAAAGTGAAACCAATAGGGTTCCTTTTTTACCTTTTTGGTACGGAACCCTAAAAAGACGTCCCTGTGGTCAACACTGACCCAGTACCTACATGACACTTTCAATTATTATGAATTAGAAATAGAAATATTTTTAACTAACTGGGCTGGCACGACGGCCCAAAATGAGTCTTGGCCTCCGACACAAGAGCACGCCACTTTGCTCGGTCCTGCGCAATTTCTCGCCAGCTTGCACCAGCTCTGAGCTCACGCAGGTCCGCTTCCACCAAATCCCTCCAGCGATACTTGGGGCGACCCACAGGGCGTCGTCCGGTCGGTCGGCCCAAGTATGCTCTCTTCATCTGTCGATCTTCGTTAAATATCTTTATTTGCTACAAATGTTGTAATAAAGGTGTTACAATTTTATTATCTTGTGACCATCCATTTAGGCTTTGAGAAGCCATGCAAAATAAGTGATAAGTATGTCATAAAGACATTAGTAAGTATAATAATTATTTTATCTACACACATATCATAAATCCTCTAATATGCGTTCGGAAATCGTAGAAAATGACTCTCATTTCAACATTCAATGAATTTATGGCAATTTTCTTATCTGTGGCTAAGGCTACAGCAGTAATAAAATATTTCATTTTAATCTCATATATGATGTTAAAATATTACGTCAAACAAAACTGTCAAAATTTAAATGTCAAAGTTGACATGTCCCTATTCTAGTATCACTGAAAATTCAAATTCAGTCGATGCGAAATGTCAGCTCGATGTTTTTTTAGTATATATCGCACGAAATTTGAGCTAGAACGACATGATCACATCAGAATAAGGACTCTTTACTTTTTAAAATAACATTCAGGTATCGGTTGCCAGTTCTGATTTCGATATTTCCGCAACCGTGCAAAAAAGGTTGTATTAACACAATTATTGTATTTATTTACTACGGTTTCTGAACCCATCTTAGAGTATTTATAATATGTGTGTAGATAAAGTAATGTATGCAACTGTACATAATTAGGCATTAAAACACTCGTGTGACCTTATTATGAAACTCGCCTTCGGCTCGTTTCATAAAACACACTCGTGTTTTAATGCCCCTCATTATGTACCAGTTGCATAAACTACTATTGTAAATGCCATACGTACTCTAAGCAAGACGTGTCTTGTTTTAAGGGTTCCGTTCCTCAAAAGGAAAAAACGTAACCCTTATAGGATCACTTAATTGTTCCTCTGTCTGTCTTTCTGTCAAGATTCTTTATCTCAGGAACGGGTAAAGGTATGAACTTGAAATTAAAACGATATACCTACTCAGGTAATATAGTATATACAGTCCCTTGAAGCTGGGAAAAAATCAAATATTTTAGGAATAGAATAGCAGAATGCTATTCTTTGTCTACGGCCCAGGACCTAAAGCTCTTGCTAAATACTGCATCATTTTCGATTTGATTTTAGCTCGAATCGATATGAGATCGTTTCTGAAACCATTCGGGTATCTTTCAACTTTTTTCATGTTGGTGTTGTAATAGTTTTTCGGTGATCTTGTGTTTTTGATTTCGTTATAATCTCTGAAACAAATTAACGATATTTTTTGATATTTTTTGGTTAACAGGAGAACGTCGATTGTCTTTGTAAAAAAGGTATATTTATTCAGTGAGGCTGTTTTAATATTGAAAATGTTTTTTCAATCGCTTCGGTACATTCGGTATAGCCCCCAATTTCAGCCAGAGTGTAACATCGGCCAGGTATCGTGAGTTTTAGAGGTAAGTACCTGAATGGTCTAGGTCTCGGCGAGGGCTACAATATGGTGTTTTTTTTAAAAGTCAGAAGATTTTTTCAAAATTTGTTAAAATGTAGAAAAATGTCGAATTGCTTCGGTGTCTTCTCGCACTAAATCGACAATATATCGAAAACGAAAAGCAATATCGAAAAAAAGAAAAAAAAAAAGGGCTCGGGGTATTGAGTTGGGCTACATTTTGAGACCCACCCAAGCTGGTCTTGATGAAGTATGTAACTCTCTGAGAAAAGGAGAGAGAGAGAGAGAAAAAAAAGAGAGAGAGCGGGAGATAGAGAGAAAAAGAGTTACAGAGAAGAAGGGTACAGTCAAGGTCATTAATATGTATACACTTTTTTACCTAATCGAATGCGGTCGCCTACAACTTGTAAGCAAACGCATACCGCGTAAAAAGAGTAACGCATTCGATTAGGTTAAAAAGTGTATACATATTAATGACCTCGACTGTACCGTCTTGTCTACCCTTCCGTCAAATCTGAATCTACCTTGGTTGCTCCTGAGGAGCTTTGTATCTTTCTGAGACAGGCAGAGAAAGAGATACCGAGAGAGAGAGAGAAAAAGAGAGGTACCGTCTAGTCTCGCTCCGGCGGCCGCTGGTCTGCTCTTTAATTATCTTCGAAGGAGGAGCTCTAGGGTTATAGCGGACCCATCCTGGCTGCTCTTGAGGTGACGTATGGCTTCCCACGCCGTTACATTCTTCAATGGGTACAGTTCTGTATCCTAGAATCAGAAAAATTCTCGTTATCCTCTTAGCTAAAGGCGGATTTAGAGGGGGTTATTTTTAAAATAAATAAATATTTTTGGACAATCTTCACCAACATTTTTTTTCTATCCTAGCAAGTGAGGTATCAAAATGAAGCATTTGAAGAGACGATTCCAAAAATATATATAATGTTTGTGTTTCAAGCAAAAAAAAGTTCGAAATAAAATAATATTTAAAAAAATTAAAAGCACGACTGCATTAAAAAGATAAAAACAAGTTTCCTAATGAAGAACTCAAGGGAATATATTTTGTTTGCAGTTAGGGGACCTACTACATACAAGTAAAACCAAAATATTAGGTCCCACGACTGCAAACAAAATATATCAGTATGTCCTTGAGTTCTTTATAAGGAAACTTATTTTATCTTTTTAATTAAAACATTAGATACACATTGGAACTCTATTTCACCTATTGGTAAGTGATGATAAGGTCAAAGGTGTTACTGTTCTGTATAGTAAAAAATAGTACACATAAAATACTAACTATTGTACTCATACCGCAATCTACAATTAACCTTCCTAAAATAGCATTCGTTCATAAACAGTCTATATTTAGGCCTCTTATTTTGCAGTTTTACTCCACAGACACTCTCTACAACATTCTCGCAGTCCAAATTCTCGCAATCTATAGGATTCTCGTAGATTTCTTTGTATTCTTTGACAGCTTGTTCGATCTTCTGGTCATCTAGCTCGTGTTTTATTTTATCTTCTGTTTGCTCATTGTTCTTGCCTGGTTTGAAAACAACGCCATCTATTGGGGCTTCTGAAATCAGTGAATAAAATAGGAAAGTTTAGTATTTACCATTTATAAACGAGTCCACTGGCGCCACTTGACAGATATTTAAAAAAGGCGAATGCTATTTACTGTATTTTGTATTTAAATAAGTACCTTTTGAATACATCAAATTAGTTTTTACGTTGCTAGATTAAAAATGTTGCACCAACAAAACGATCAACGGCGATATATGGCGCCGGCAGATCTTATCTCATAGAAACTTGTCAAACTTTACATACAATCAGAATTAAGAGGGCGTAGCGCCATTGTCAAATGTCCCACTCTAACACGCGTGAGTTTGCAATTGACCATCCCGCTGTCTACGGAAGCTCAGCGCGTACTTTTCGTAAATATTGATGTTTATTCAAAACGTGTACATTTATACTCATACTCATACTCATACTCATTTATTTGCAATGGATCATATACATTACACGTCAGAAACAATGATAATATGTCAAGGTATAAATGATTTACAAATTATGTTAACTGTCACAGTAAAGTTTCAAATAAATTAGAATTTTAAAAATTACTATAAAATAAACATATTATTTAATATTTAAATGTCGCATAATTCAGTTACGTTATAATAGGCATTTTCAACGAGCCATGATTTTAGTTTGTAGTGTATAGGATTATCTTTTTTCTTAGTTTTGAGAACTTATCATTGTACAACTATAAAACCTAAAATCATTGTTAAAAATGGGAGGGTTTTAAAGATCCAACCAAAAACATCGAAAAAAGGGTTATGTTTGAAAAAAATAAGTATCGAGAAAATGTTTGCAAATCGTGTTTTCACTTTTAGCAGACTGGAGGCAAATATACTTTAGGAGGAATATATTAATATACTGAAAGGATAGATATTAAATCCCTATATATAGATGGGATTTACGTCGATAAACATTGACAAATTTGCATATGCATGTGGGCTCTTAAATGCACATCGCTTACGAGTACAACAAATATGATATTCTCAAAATATCTAGGTACTGCCAGAAAACTATGTTCTCATTACCTTGTTACCTTGTTGTTGTTAACTATGTTCTCTATGTTGTGATCACCCTACTAGCGTTTTTCCTGATTGTAGAGTTTGGCTACTTTAACTCTACCAAGCAAATGAACTGCCAAACAAATATTTGGTTTGGCAACACTACCTCACACGTCACATTTCCGTGACATTTCCATAGAAATATATGACGTATAATGCACAGTGTTGCCAAATTATATTTGTTTGACAGTTCGTTTGCTTGGTAGAGTTAAAGTAGCCAAACTCTATTCTAAAAAGACGACCGCTTTAGCTTAGTTGGTAGTGACCCTGCCTACGAAGCTGGAGGTCCCGGGTTCGAATCCCGGCCGGGGCATTTATTTGTGTGATGAGCACGAATATTTGTTCTTGGGTCTTGGATGTTTTCTATGTATTTAAGTATTTATTTATCTATATAAGTATGTATATCGTCGCTTAGTACCCATAGTACAAGCTTTGCTTAGTTTGGGACTAGGTTGATTTGTGTAAGATTGTCCACAAAAAATATTTATAAAAGAGAATGGGCTACGCCTGGGCACCTGTTCCTAAGATCTGACGACTGTCCTTTCGGAAGTACAATATACACAAAAATTACCTGTCTCAACCCAAGGTCGCTCATTGATTATTTCTCCTATCGCGACCCGTTCCATTATGTCCTTTACAGAGTATTCGTCATTCCTCCCGCCTCCCACTCTTCTTGAGAAGGATTGAGCATCTTTATTGACAGATGGTATAATTGTCCTTTATGGAGTACACACAAAAATTACCTGTCTCAACTCTAGGTCTCTCATTGATAATGTCTCCGGTATTTTTAATGACAGATGGTATGACTGTCCTTTATGAAGTACACACAAAAATTACCTATCTCAACCCTACCTGTTCTTTATAAAGTACATACAAAAATTACCTATCTCAACCCTATACCTGTTCTTTATAAAGTACATACAAAAATTACCTATCTCAACCCTACCGGTTCTTTATGAAGTACATACAAAAATTACCTATCTCAACCCTACCTGTTTTTTATAAAGTACATACAAAAATTACCTGTCTCAACCCTAGGTCGCTCATTGATAATGTCTCCTATCGCGACTCGTTCCATCATGTCCTTTACAGAGTACTCATCGTTTCTCCCTCCTCCCAGTCTTCTTGAGAAGGATTGGGCATCATTATTTCCTGATGGTATGAATACCACATCGTTGTTCGCTTCCGTCGGTGCGGTCTAAAACAAATGATTTGTTAGTAAAGTAAATGTACCTGTGCTTGACACTTTAGTGTCCGGTAGATGACATCTATTATTAATCACCTCAGTCATAATGAAATAAGATTGATAGTTAGGAGAGGATTTACTATATGGGTGTAGATATAACACACATTTTGTGTTACTGTTTGTTGCGGATTTTTTTTTAATAATAATGGGATTGCTCTTGGCCAGCTTCTAGCCAGGGGGCAAAGAGGAGGCCGACGGTGAAGCGAGCTCACCCAGAAAATGCCTATTCATTCGTGCCAGGTCTAGGTCCAGTTTATATGAACTCGGAAATACAGATCATCATCATCATCATATCAGCCGAAAGACGTCCACTGCTAGACATAGGCCTCCCCCAAAGAGTGCCACAATGACCGGTCTTGCGCCACCCGCATCCAGCGGACTCCCGCGACCTTTACCAGGTCATCAGTCCACCTTGTAGGGGGTCTACCCATGCTGCGCCTTCCGGTCCGTGGTCGCCACTCGAGAACCTTTCGGCCCCAACGGCCATCGGTTCTACGTGCAATGTGCCCCGCCCACTGCCACTTAAGTTTAGCGATTCGAAAGGCTATATCGGAAATACAGATGCCGGCAGGGAATTCCAAACCTTAGAAGTGCGCATTATAAAGGACGCAACTTTTAAATTTGACGCCATTTTCGCACTTTAACCCCAAAACCCCCCTAACCCCCCCCCTAAAATCTAAAAAAGCTATTTGATAGCTGATAGTTTAGGGTTTTTTAAAATGTAGCACACTACACGAGAGAACAACACATTTTTATTTTTGAACAAAAAATAATGAAAATTTGGCTACGAATTCTCGCAAATTTCGTACAAATTTCGTGTACTGATTCGTTTCGGTAGCAGAATTGGCCCCCTATATCATGTGATTTAGCGCTCGTGGCCCAGCGGCGCCTGCGTACCGCTTGCGGTATCTAAGGTTAAGCAACGTGGGCAGCGGTCAGGACTTGGATGGGTGATCGCTTTGAGTGGTTACTAACAATGCGCTCCCGTGCTTTGGAAGGCACGTTAAGCCGTTGATCCCGGTTGCTGTCTATGGCAGCAGTCGTTAAGCCAAGTTGGAGGCCTTCGGGCGGCTTGAGAACTTCTAACAGTCAAGTTGCCCACTCACTTGACAAAGCCTAATCCCAATAAGGTCTAGTTTCCCCTCGGGGTTGGAAGGTCAGATGGCAGTCGCTTTCGTAAAAACTAGTACCTACGCCAAATCTTGGGATTAGGTAGCAGTGGCGGCGCGTCAAAAATATTCTTAGGGAAGCCGGAAATACTTTGCCTTTCTTATTCTTCATGAGCCGTACTAAAAGTACTGGTGTGGCTGAAAATTAGGCAAGCCGGTGGGAATCGAGTTGTATGGACGCTCCGCCACTGTTAGGTAGCGGACTCCAGGCATCCTTCAGGATGCAACTGTACTGGGATAACGCTAGGAGGATGATGATGATGATCAATTGATCATGTGATTTAACACCATTCGATTTCTTTCTATGGGATTATTTGAAGTCAAGTCTATGCCAAATAGTCCTAACGCATGAAAGGTGGAGGTTGAATGTTGCTTTCCCGAAACTCAGCCACATTTGAGCAAAATGGTCAAGGAAAATTTCATCAAAAGAATTCGTATGTGCCAGCAAAGTCATGGTGGGTATTTGCCCGATGTGCTATTTCATGGCAAAACGGTGTTTTCCATTATTTTCAAATATTGCGTACTTTTTGGGACACTAAAAAAGATGACGAAAAGCGCTTGGTTCGAGTAAGGGGAATCTCAACCAGTTAAGGACTTAACTTGAAGTAAATATGCTGGATCACGATCTATCTTGACCAGAAACCTAATATAAGTCCTAATACCTAATATCACAAAATAAAGCATAAAATACAGCTGATGTCCTCATATGTTACTAAAAGTGGTGTTTGAGAAGTTGCCAAGTTTGGCATTACATTTTTGGCAGTGAATTTATTGCTACCGAATTGTAGGCTACGATTTGGTAGTTTTCTCTTACGCCCAATAGGTTTTAAAGATAAATATTGTATGATGATATGATGAAGTAAGAAAGCCATTGTAGATGGGAGGTAAGAAACAATGTGCAATTTGCATAACATTCTCATAATTTCAAGAAAATTAAAAAAAAAAAAAAAAAATTTCATGAACTATTATAAGGGATGCGGAGATGGTGGTAGTGATAGGCTCGCGTTGATGTAGTATAATGAAGTAATTATTTTTTTTATTAAATATCTTCCTATCTTTATATACATTTTAGGTTGTGCTTATACAAGCAATACGCGTTATTGTTACAGTAAACTATTGTTACTGTTAAATACTAATAAATAGCCAATTGCTATATTACACCTCCCCCGAAAGTTCCCTTCATTCAGATAATTTAGAAAACTTCTCATAAGTTGAAATTACTCAAAAAACACATTATAGAACAATAGGCTTCAAGTATAGAACCAACCGACGGTCTTACGGTAAAGAGCGATCTCTTCCAGACAATCTTTGGATAGCGGAGGTAATGCAAGTGTCAAGTGTCGACGACTGGGCAGTTTACATTATTAAGACAAAAAATTAAATTATTCGAAATTACCGTCTGCTCTAAATAATCCGAATCCACCCCCACATCCTGCTCTCCCTTTTCCTCCTTCACACTTTTAAACCTGTCCCGCTCTTTTGGTTTATCCCCTTTCCTCTCACCATACCTCTCTCTTCCTCGCTCAGCGATC
Organism: Cenopis cana; assembly: GCA_951800055.1. Taxonomy (NCBI): domain Eukaryota; kingdom Metazoa; phylum Arthropoda; class Insecta; order Lepidoptera; family Tortricidae; genus Cenopis; species Cenopis cana. Next base: position 2,495,771 of record OX637498.1, on the reverse strand, counting down.
TTCCTAACATTTTCCGATTTCTCCGTACCGCTTTCCAGTTGTGTACCGCTTTGGAAGTGTACCGGTACGGCGTCCGCGTGTCCCATGTAGGTAGTAATGACGTCAGAGGTATTGTAAGATTGGTGGCCGGCTTGCGTACCGGTCAGCAACACGAGTATTATGTACAACATTGTATGAGTGAATGGTGTAATGCAAAAGGTAGCGTTGGCAGAAAAAACCGGCCAAGTGCGAGTCGGACTCGCGCACGAAGGATTCCGTAGCATTAACTATAAAAACCGGCCAAGTGCGTGTCGGGCCACGCGCAAGGTAGGGTTCCGTAGTCGTCTACCCGTTACATTATGTGGACTAAAAAGTTCAAAAACTTATATTTACTATGTTTTTGACAGAATTAACAACATTATCCAAGGTATCAATGGAAATTGTACAAAAGTTTGCTTTTGCAAAGTACATTTCTGAAGTTCGACTATTATTCGTTACCTAGTAATGTCTACTTAGCTGTGATAGTTTTCCTTTTAAATTCATCGTATATACTATTACCATGATTTTTTTCACATGCCTAGTACCTCCCCTACATGTAAAGTGGTGGTGCAATTTTTTTTCTGCCTAACCCCATCGTGTGGGGTATCGTTGGATAGCTCTTTTAAAAATATTATAAGGTAAATTTTTTGATTAAAGAATGGGTTAGCGTGATATTAAGCTTTGAAGTGATAATTTTTGTTGTGGTCAAGTGTCCCCCCCCTCTGCCAGTTAAACGGTGGCTACTAGGCATGTGAAAAAAATCATGATAGTAGTATATACGATGAATTTAAAATGAAAACTATCACAGCTAAGTAGACATTACTAGTTCACGAGTAATAGTCGAACTTCAGAAATGTACTTTGCAAAAGCAAACTTTCGTACAATTTCCATTGATACCTTAGATAATGTTGTTAATTCTGTCAAAAACATAGTAAATATAAGTTTGCGAACTTTTTAGTCCACATAATGTAACGGGTGGACGACTACGGAACCCTACCTTGCGCGTGGCCCGACTCGCACTTGACGGGTTTTTTAGTATTTGTTGTTATAGCGGCAACCAAAATACATCATCTGTGAAAATTCCAGCTGTCTAACTATTACGGTTCATTAGACAGCCTGGTGACAGACGGACGGACAGCGAAGTCTTAGTAATAGGGTCCCGTTTTACCCTTTGGGTACGGAACCATAAAAAACGACAAAACAATTGACATCAATAGTGAGACTGTTACGTGACTCAGCCTAGAATTTTTCCCGGTTTTGTCCTAATAGCAAAATTGGCGTATGTACAGTCAAAGGCATAAATATATGTATATCATTCGCTACCAAAGCGACAAAAATATATGTACGCTTTTTAAACTATTTAAAGAAACTGCCACCTGCTAGGTAATTACTGTAATTAGGTATGTCTAAGTATTAATGGGAACATAAAAAAAACTTATGACTTTATTTTACTAAACGGTTAAAACTCACGTATTAATTGTCACTTCGGGCGACATGTTTCGAACTCTCCCGTCCGTCTTCGGGCGAACATGTCGCCCGAAGTGACAATTAATACGTGAGTTTTAACCGTTTAGTAAAATAAAGTTATAATAGGGTATTAAACTAAGGGATAAATAAATAATTTTTTACTTGCCTAATAAAAGATGTAACGAAAATATTCGGAAAACATCAATTATTAATTTATTTTAGATAATTGAGAGATTTTATAAACATAAAGATTTTAAAAGGACGCTGATTTGAACATACCAATTCACACTGTCTTAGTGACGTCACTAAGACAGTATTTCCCAACAAACTTCATATTAACAAACCGTTTTTGACATTTAATAAAAAGTTGCTGATTTGACTATGAGTAAAATACCGTATTTGATTTAATTAACACTAAATAAATATTTTTCATCTTCGTTTTCTTCTTAAGTATTACCTCACGAAGCCGTTTCGACAGAAGCACGTAATTCAAACTATTTCAAACACTAAATCCACAATTTCTAAAAATATTGAACCAATTTTAACCCATTTGCTGATGTTTTTGCTGACTGTACTTGTGCTAGAACAAAGAGCAGTTTTTGCAACCTATTTTTAGTGTCTGATAACATTCTAACATAACAATGGTACCAAAAAGCGTAATAAAGTTCAGACTAGTATGGCTTCTACTACCTTTTACTTTTGTACCTAAACTAAACTAGAAGAGCTATATTCAAAATCTCATTTCCCTCACTTGTTATTCGAAAATATACTTACTGCTCTAAACTGTAGATTCTTGAATCAAACGTTGGTTCTCTTTTACATAAAGCTCCGTTTTAAAATAATGGTAGGTACCACGTCAAAATAGTATTCTGATAAACCACCTTATTTTCTAACGCGTAGTGTATTTTATTCAACATTCTGTTTTAAAAGTCCTTTGGAATATAATGGAAATGAGTGGAAATGTTTTTCTCTGCAAGTGGCGCCATCTCTTAGAAACCGGTTGAACTAGGGAGCGAGTTAGAAAGCAAAGGTGTTTACAGCGCGCTTTTGTTTAGCGGTTCATGGAAACGTTTTGTAGATGGCGCTAGTATATAATAGAGTACATTTCTGGGGACAGTTACAATTCTGGGGACAATTTTCACTGCTCTAATGATTCTAAAGTATTATAAAATCTTGTGGTTAGCGACATGTTAAAAGGCCTTAAAATCTTAAAATATTTTAAATTCAAATTATGACAAAGGCTCTCTCCACCGCCGCCCTTCCCCTCGTCCCTCCCTTACTGGGCGCGACATATTTAGGTACTAGCTTTTGCCCGCGACTTCGTCTGCGTAGAACTCGGTCATCACGTTAGAATGTTATTTCCCTGGCAAGATGCTGGCCAAGAGCAATCCCATTATTAATAAAAAAAAAAACAACGGGTTGCACTCCGGGAGTGCAGGCAGAAGTGAAAACTCAATAAAGAAAGTAAATAACAAAGATATTCATATCCGTCTCCGTATCGGTATCGGTATCCGTAAATCCGTATCCGTATTTATATTCATACTCATGTTCATATTCATATTCGCATAATCCATTCACATATATACATAATATGTCCCCGAGTATCATTGTGTCTTACGCATCGTAAATCGTAAGACCAGCTGAGTTTAGCTGAGTTTACCCCTCCTAACATCGCAATCGTGATACTAGGAGGGGCAACTAGCTGGTCTTACGAATCGTCGCGAGTTTAACAATTTTCCCCCATCACAAAAAGTGCTCAGCGCCTTAGATTAGGTGTAAGTTTAGTATTTTTGGTGTATACAATGACAATTTTTTGATGTGATTATAAAATTTCTGGGAACACAATAAGTAAATAAAATAGCTTTAACTGCTGGAATAATAGGTATGACTGTTTAGGTGACCCGAGATTGATGATCGATACATTTTTTTGAGTGTTGAGCCTTATTTTAGGTTTCGAAAATTTGGTGATATCAAAAGTTATTTAGGTGATCATTTTATTTGTTCCCGTTATATAAAACCATTAAATATGTAATCAGTTCCTAACAGCTGCAAAATATGTAGGTATACAACATGTAAATCTCCAATAAGCTACTTTATGTTCTTGCTATATGAAACAAACTTGAATAAAATGAACTGACAATTCACGAAAACAGTGCAGACTTGTCAGTGCATATGTTTGTCTCACATTTTGCGATCTACACGTCATAATTGAAAGAAGAACGGTGGTTTGTGTCAAACTGTAAAGATATTTATCTACACACATATCATAAATCCTCTAATATGCGTTCGGAAACCGTAGAAAATGACTCTCATTTCAACATTCAATGAATTTATGGAAATTTTCTTATCTGTGGCTAAGGCTACAGCAGTAATAAAATATTTCATTTTAATCTCATATATGATGTTAAAATATTACGTCAAACAAAACTGTCAAAATTTAAATGTCAAAGTTGACATGTCCCTATTCTAGTATCACTGAAAATTCAAATTCAGTCGATGCGAAATGTCAGCTCGATGTTTTTTTAGTATATATCGCACGAAATTTGAGCTAGAACGACATGATCACATCAGAATAAGGACTCTTTACTTTTTAAAATAACATTCAGGTATCTGTTGCCAGTTATGATTTCGATATTTCCGCAACCGTGCAAAAAAGGTTGTATTAACACAATTATTGTATTTATTTACTACGGTTTCTGAACCCATCTTAGAGTAATTATAATATGTGTGTAGATAAAGTAATGTATGCAACTGTACATAATTAGGCATTAAAACACTCGTGTGACCTTATTATGAAACTCGCCTTCGGCTCGTTTCATAAAACACACTCGTGTTTTAATGCCCCTCATTATGTACCAGTTGCATAAACTACTATTACGTAACAAGAGTTGTAAGCAAAACAATGTATGTACGCTTGAACGTAAAGTTCCAAGTGCCATACTGAAAGTAAACCTATTTATGGCACATTGACAGTAAATCTTATTCTGTAACATGCAATGTAAACCTATTATATCACAATGTGTGTAAATGATTTTATGGAAGACAAATTGTAAACAGAACTTTGGTGCATTAAGTGAAAAGATGAAACTGTCATATACGTTGTAAGCATGTTTTTCGTCATGTAGTGTGTAAACTTATTTAAATGTAAAGATATTTTTGTCACACTCAATTGTAAAGATATTTTTCACCTCGACTGTACCATCTACCTACTGTGACATCTTAAACTTCCCGTGGCAATTTCCCACATTTTAAATTGAATAATGGTAATAAAGTTATTCTTTTCAGAAATCATAATTTACTATATTTTTTTAGTATGACAATGGGGAAGTTTATACGGGAAGGTTAAGATGCCACAGTAGGTAGATAGTACATGAACAGTATTTTATTGTTTACTTTTATCTATAAAAAATCTTTCTCGGATTGGCGTGTTAACTCGTCAAATTTGAGTACAAATTATAATCACGCCGTACTGAAAGGGTTAAGTGATTTGTACACAAATAATTATTCCAGTCAGGAGACTAATAAAATTAAGTTGTATATATAATATCATTTATTAATTTTTGACTAACTTATTTATGAGTAGTATATTAAAATAAGGATTAAATACGATTACCTATAACTTGATAGCGATTTGTAACTTCTTCAATCACTAACTGGTAAACGAATTAGTGAAGTACAATCGTCTACAAAAAGATGTATCCATTTTTTTCACCTTGAAATGGATGCACGTTGTAGATATCTTCCTGATTTCATGTATTGGCCCAGGCTAAGTGTTGTTTTCTCCAACAATTGACATCCATGTTGAAAATACCTCTGTCCTGACTTTTTCTCAGCATGAGGACGTGGCACGATTGTATGCACTATGTACCTGCAAAACATAACATTAAATAATGAGATGAGAGCGTAGGAGGTATGTGTGTATTTTTGAAATTATGTCCCTAATTATCTACTATACCTATTTCAAAGACAACACGAAGAAGAAAGTGATGGGCTTCATATTCGTTTATCGTATAGCTCACGTAGTTCAATACTCAAACGTTTATATTGCTAAGTAATCAACTGTTTTCGTTGATATTCATTTATGTATGAGCTGCATAACCACCCGGCAAAACAGACTACAGACTACCTACCTAAATAAATCAATTGATTGGAATATAAATATAACATCGCATCGGTGTAAACAGGGATAGTAAATAATGAATTAAAAAATACTTACTTTACTCGGCGGCGTATCTGATAACTGCTTTTCACAAGAATAATGCAGAAAATCTTATAATTAATTACGATTGTTTTATTTTCAATATGTTGACACGTTATTGACACACGTGTTATTTCAATATTTAAAAATAACCATGGCAACCATACGACCATAGAGTATTATAAAATCTGTGACCATAGAGTTGAAAATTAAATTTTTACGATAAATTGTAACGTTCCTTTTCACGTTCAGCTTTGATTAATTGTATTGGGAAAGATGAAATGAAAACGAAACCTGCTTGAGACGGATTACACAAAATATGTCGACATCAAATATAATAGGAGGCAGCACTTTCTACGCCAAATTCACGCGAAACTGGTCTTTTCTTTAAGTTTCCTCCCCCTGTCCATCACTCTACTGACTCTTGGCCATTAGGTATTTTGAAGTAAACTGTCACCGTATTTAGGGACAATAAGAACTACTTTCCATGAGAATTTATTTGAAATATGATCTTTACGGAAATTGGTCAGTCTGGCTATCCGATATTGGACTTTGGAAACGCTTTTTTAGGGACAATAAGAGCTACTTTCCATGAGAATTTATTTGAAATATGATCTGTATGGAAAATCTTAGGATTGTCTTAAAACAGTTAGAACCTTGGCTTTCTAAGAAGACCAGCTGGGGACCCCTCGTAACATAGCAATCACGATACTAGGAGGGGTCAACTAACCTGGTCATAGAATTTATCGCGAGTTTATACATTTTTCCCCAGTACAAAAGTGCTCAGCGCCGCTAAAGAAGTTTTCACTTCAAAAAAAACTTCTATTTCTTGCGCTTACCTAGTTATCTCTCTTCCATTCTAACTTAAACCCCGTTAAGGGATGATTTCCGGGATAAAAGTATCCTATGTCCTTCCCGAGGACTCATACTATATCCATAGCAAATTTCATCTAAATCGGTTGAGCATTTTAATGGGAAACAGGCAGACAGAGTTACTTTCGCATGTATAACCCGCCCCGGTTTCGCACGGGTACTCCACTTTTAAACAACAACAAATACCTACTCTTTATTGCACACCTCAATTAAAGGACACAGATCAGGATCACAGGGAGAGGATTTTTTATGATTTAAATTTATTTATCTAAGCTTTTTCCCGCGACTTCATTCGCGTGAATATCCATATCTTCTACACCGGCTGTCTCGCCAAACATTGCGCACGCCGGCTCAATGCGCCCACATGAAACACATGACAGAGGACAAAATATATATTAAGAAAGGAGTAGATGAAAACGCGCGCGAGCGGAGCGAGCGCGAAATTTTTCGGATATTCTGATACGGGTGTGGAAAATACTTCATACGCATCAAGTAATGAAGATGAAAACGCGAGCGCAGCGAGCGCGAATTCTTTCAAACATTACGATGCAGGTGTGCAAAAGACTTCCTACGCACCAAGTAATGTAGATGAAAACGCGAGCGTAGCGAGCGCAAAATGAAAAAAAGAACATTGTGATGCAGGTGCGGAAAATACTTCATACGCATCAAGTAATGAAGATAAAAACGCAAGCGTAGTGAGTGCGAAATGTTTCGAACATTATGATGCAGGCACGGAAAAGATTTCACACGCATCAACTAATGTAGATGAAAACGCGAGCGTAGGGCGCGCGAAAATTTTCGAACATTATGATGTAGGTGCGGAAAATACTTTATACTCATCAAGTAATGTAGTTGAAAACGCGAGCGCAGCGAGCGCGAAATTATTGAACATTAATATGCAGGTGCGGAAAATACTTCATACGCATCAAGAAATGAAGAAAATTGCGAACGTAGTGAGCGCGAAATGTTTTGATGCAGGTGAGGAAAATACTTCATTCGCATCAACTATAATGTCGATGAAAACGCGAGCGTAGGGCGCGCGAAAATTATCGAACATTATGACGTAGGTGCGGAAAATACTCATCAAGTAATGTAGATGAAAACGCGAGCGCAGCGAGCGCGAAATTTTTCGAACATTCTTATGCAGGTGCCGAAAAGACTTCATACGCATCAACTATAATGTAGATGAAAACGCGAGCGTACGGCGCGCGAAAATTTTCGAACATTATGATGTAGGTGCGGAAAATGCTCATCAAGTAATGTAGAAGAAAACGCGAGCGCAGCGAGCGCGAAATTTTTCGAACATTATGATGCAGGTGCGGGAAATACTTCATACTCATCAAGTAATGTGTATGAAAACGCGAACGTAGCGAGCGCGAAATATTTCGAACATTATGATGCCGGTGCGGAAAATAATTCATACGCATCAAGAAGAAGAATCAAGAAGAAGAATCAAGAATCAATTATTAAGTCATGCAGATGAAAACGCGAGCGTAGCGAACGCGAAATTTTTACGAACATTATGATGCAGGTGCGGAAAAGACTTCAAACGCATCAAGTAATGCGTGCGTGCGTGCGTGCGTGCGTGCGTGCGTGCTGTTAGTGTTACTTTTGTTGAGGTTATGCAATAAAGAGTATTTGTTGTTGTTGTAATGTAGATGAAAAAGCGAGCGTAGCGCGCGCTAAAGTTTTTGAACATTATGATGTAGGTGCGGAAAATGCTCATCAAGTAATGTAGAAGAAAACGCGAACGCAGCGAGCGCGAAATTTTTCGAACATTATGATGCAATTGCGGAAAATACTTCATACTCATCAAGTAATGTGTATGAAAACGCGAGCGTAGTGAGCGCGAAATGTTTCGCACATTATGATGCAGGTGCGGAAAATATTTCATACGCATCAACTATAATGTAGATGAAAACGCGAGTGTAGGGCGCGCGAAAATTATCGAACATTATGATGTAGATGCGAAGAATGCTCATCAAGTAATGTAGAAGAACACGCGAGCGCAGCGAGCGCGAAATTTTTCGAACATTATGATGCAGGTGCGGAAAATACTTCATACTCATCAAGTAATGTGTATGAAAACGCGAGCGTAGCGAGCGCGAAATTTCGAACATTATGATGCCGGTGCGGAAAATAATTCATACGCATCAAGTCATGCAGATGAAAACGCGAGCGTAGCGAACGCGAAATTTTTACAAACATTATGATGCAGGTGCGGAAAAGACTTCAAACGCATCAAGTAATGTAGATGAAAAAGCGAGCGTAGCGCGCGCTAACGTTTTTGAACATTATGATGCAGGTGCGGAAAATAATTCCTACGCGTCAAGTAATGTAGATAAAAAAGAGAGTGCGATATAGATATTTTTTTGTTCATAAATTAGTGGAATACCTTTCAAAGTTCAAAGCGCTTTATTGTAAAACATAGGTATAACTGAATACCTACTTTGGTCTGTTCTTTCACTTTCGAAGATGGAGTAGAGGCCTAGGTTGATAGCGCACCCACCCTGGTTGCTTCTAAGAGTTATGTGATTTTCTGAGAATTGTTTTTTTTTTGCTTCCTATCCGCCTATAACTTTCGAATTTGGTCATACTTGATGTTTATTATTACGTAGGTATATTTTACTAACGAATACCAATATACCCTAAATTTATGTCTGTTACGCGCTGAACGTATTTTATAAATTTTGCTGACGGAAAACGCAACTAATCGGCACCTCGAAGAACCTCAATGACACCCATATCGATTATTAAGAAAAGTAAATAAGTAAATGTCCGCCATCTTCGATTTGAAAATGGATATCATTCTTGTAATGAGCACCTCAAAAAACAATATTTTATACAAAAATGCGCATACCTAATATATATAGGTACATGTCGCAAGTGCAACCATGCAACCGAGAGCCCGCCGCTCTGCGTAGGTACCCTCCATCGAAAACAAAAAAAAACCGAGGTTTCGTAGTAAGGTTTGTGAATATTGATAGAGACTGACTGACCAACATAATTAGATCTCTCATTTCAAACAGTTAATATGGTTTGAGGGACTTTTGTATTTTTGTCTTTAGCCCTGAGAGGCAGAGGTATTGTTATTTCACCCCCCATTTTTTCAAATACTATCTGTTTATTATAAAATGTTTGAATGGGGTTCTATTTACTTTGCGTCCATGTATATACTTACCAATTTTCAAGCCTGTAAATCATGAACTGAAAGACTTCTCATACAAAGTTTAACCCCTCTTTTCACCCCCTTTCATCCCTAACCTGTATGATTTTTATAGCCTATAACCTGGCCGAAGATCCAATAAACATATTAGTGAAGGCTGTATTAAAATCCATTCGCTAGTTTTCGCGTGATAGTTAGACATATAAACAGACAGACAAACAGACAAACAGACACGAATTCTAAAAACAGTTGAAACGTGTTCTGTTATCGATTCTTAGACCCCTCCATCGATTTTTTTACTAATATCTTCAATGTACAGATTTTCGACCCTCTTCTGCTTTATTATATGTATAGATATGTACACTATGATACGAATTTACGGTAGCCTAGTCCTTCTCTTTGTACCTTCTAAACAAGAGCACTATCTTTCATCGTTAAGCGTAACCACTAATTGATACTGTAAACTAAACGAAGTAAACGTAAACACTTTCAGCCAAAAGACGGCTTTACGTACAAGGAAAGAAGGTTCACATTTAAAAAATACGACTTATCAGTGCAGTGTTGACCTTTGTATTTAAAACAGCAGTAGTGTCCGTAGAGCAGCCTTTTCATTTCGAAGCATTTATGGCACGTGGCTAAACAATGGCATTGTTGGACCGATGGGTCCTTAAGATGAGACGTTCTACAAAAAGGAATACAAGTATAAAAACATGCCGCTGTTAAGTGTCTGTTGTCGGTTCGAATCCCGGCTCGTACTAATGACTTTTTCTAACTTATGTACGGAATTAAAATACCTATAATATGTATAATTATGTACAATTCAAATATTCATAACTAGATTATTCCCGCGTAGAACTCGTTGTTTGTGTTAGAATGAATTTGCTATTCTTTTATTTCAGGCGCTTACCTAGTTAACGTTCCTCGATACAAACTTCAACCCCGTATGATGATTTCAGGGATAAAAAATATCCTATGTCCTTCGCCTATCTTCATATAAAATTCCATCTAAATCGGTTCAGCGCTTTAAGCGTGGAGAGGCAATAGATATACAGACAGATACACAAACTTTCGCATTTATAATTAAACACTAAACAGAGTAGCTAAAGAACATAAATTAGAACAAACAATGGTACAAATAGACAATGGTAGACAGGCGGTCTTATCACTAACAAGGGATCTCGTCCTACTTAACAAGCAATCTTACCTTAGGTACTTATAATATTCTGACAACCGAAATTCAATTCAAACTACATATTATATTTTATTACACAAAAAACGGGTCTACCTTATTTCCTATAAAATCAATAGTTATAAAATCATGATCTATAACTACGAATTCTATAAAATCATTTAGTATAATGATTCATTTACTATAAATGTCATTTTGTATAACATTCAAATGGTATAATTCCAAAATCTTTAAAACCCATTAAATATAATATTCAAAATCTAGAAATACTGTTGATATATTATTCATTGCCTATAATCATCATTGTGTATAACATTCAAAATCTAGAAAATCGGTTGATATATTATTTATTGTCTATAATCATCATTGTATATAACATTCAAAATCTAGAAACTCAGTTGATATATCATTCATTGTCTATAATCATCATTGTATATAACATTCAGAATCTAGAAAGTCAGTTGATATATTGTTTATTGTCTATAATTGATATTTGTTCGACGTCAATATAATATAGGTAGAACAGTTACAAGTTATAATGATTATTAGTCCTATTTAACAGACGTGTCAAATTTTAAAGTCTGATGACGCGCCAGCCCGTCGACGGCACCCCGCGCTCTGAGGGATGCAAGTGAACCCTAACCTAACCGAACCGTAACAGTACCTATTTAACAGATGTGTACAAATTTGAAATCAGATGACGCGCCAGCGTGTCGACGGCACCCCGCTTACGCGGGGTGCCTATTCCGCTCTGAGGGATGCAAGTGAACCCTAACCTAACCGAACTTTAACAGTACCTATTAAACAGATGTGTACACATTTGAAAGTCAGATGACGCGCCAGCGTGTCGACGGCACCCCGCGTTTGAAATACGGTGACGCGCCAGCGTGTCGACGGCACCCCGCTCACGCGGGGTGCCTATTCCGCTCTGAGGGATGCAAGTGAACCCTAACCTAACCAAACTTTAACAGCGCCTATTTAACAGACGTGTACACATTTGACAGTCTGATGACGCGCCAGCGTGTCGACGGTACCCCCCGTGAAGTTTAGACTATCTAACATTTATAACAAATTAACATTATAGCAAGCAATTATTATAGAATTTGAATTTATAACAGGTGAATATTAGAGTAAAAGATAATTATAGAATATGAAATTTATATATAATGAGTTTAGACTATTTAACATTTACAACAAATTAGCATTATAGCAAGCAACTATTATAGAATTTGAATTTATAACAGGTGAATATTAGAGTAAAAGATAATTATAGAATATGAAATTTATATATAACGAGTTTAGACTATTTAACATTTATAGTAAATGAACATTATAACAAGCAACTAATATAGAATTTGAATTTATAGCTGGTGAATGAATATAGCAAATGAATTTAGAGTATGTGTAGTTATAGCCATTAATTTTATAGGAAATGAGGGGATACCACAAAAAACACATAATGTAGAAAAGAAACAAAACAAGAATAGCTGGGCCATTTTACGAAAAGTTGTACACTCGACTTTTTTTTTAATTTGGATAATATCGGGTTTTTTCTACTCGGAATTGAAAGCACTTTCGAATGATATAGGGAAAAAAAAGTGTCCCAATTTTTTTTTTATTCCATTCCGTTACCGTTTCTATACTAAGTTTGTAATGTTTGTATGGTGGAATGGAAAAACTGGAAATTGTATGAAAAATTTGGGACACTTTTTTTCTTCTATTAGGTTCGAAAGTGCTTTCGATTCTGAGTAGAAAAAACCCGATTTTATCCAAATTAAAAAAAAAGTCGAGTGTACAACTTTCCATAAAAGGGCCCAGATCTAACAACATACATTTCTTGACCACTGGGTATACCCCGAGGGACGGCACTAGGTACACCCTTCTAACAAGTACAGGTAAGATTTAACTTTTTCAGAACAACCTTTGTTATGGAGTTTGGGATGTTACTGTGTTTGCCGCGGGGCCGGCGTGTGCCCATTATATGTACGAGACACGGGATTCATTGACGGTATACGTCAATTATTTTTTTGCACACGTTTCAACGCTAACCTAACCTAACCCTAACCTTTCTCACCCTAACCCTAACCTTTTTCCTTTATTTTTTTTTCTTTCTTTCTTTTTCTTATCTTTTGTGACATGTACGTGTTTTAACTTGTTATTGTGTGCAATTAAGTGCTTACATACATACATACATACCTTTTTTGACCCAGAGAAATGCATGAAACTGCATAACACGGGGGGAAGCCAGAAATTACGTATTGGAACCTAACCCTAACCTAGACTTACGATAGCAATACTCGCTCAGCGATGCTCGCTTGGCGATCAGAGACTAAACAGCGGTAATTTCTCGAGTAATCGCCCATCGCATTGGAACACTCGCTTATAGCCGAGCGACAAAAATTTCGGAACTACCACTCGTTTCTCGCTGCTCGCCATTCTTGCCAACTCGTTTCTAGCTCTAATCGCTTCCGACCACTCAAAGCGGTCACCCATCCAAGTCCTGACCGCTGCCCACGTTGCTTAACCTTAGATACCGCAAGCGGTACGCAGGCGCCGCTGGGCCACGAGCGCTCCTGCGGCCGACTAACGTGTTCTTTACACTTGCAGCATAGAAGATTTCTTGAAGGCCACATCCCAAGGAATAAAATACTGACAGAGTTAGTGCCAGTTGCACCAACGTACGAACACGACCGGTCATCGTCAAATATGGCGCCGGCAGCTGTCATCCCATAGAAACTTGTCAAACTTTCCATACAATCAGATTTGACGAATACCGCTTACAATTACAGACGGTTTGGTGCAACCCAGCCTTAATCTAGGTTCTTAAATAACTAAACGATCATATTTACACGAGTAAAAAGAAAACCGGCCAAGTGCGAGTAGGACTCGCGCACGAAGGGTTCCGTAAAAAAAAAATGTTTGTTGTATGGGAGCCCCCTTAAATATTTATTGTATCCTGTTCTTTAGTATTTTTTGTTATAGCGGCAACCGAAATACATAATCTGTGAAAATATCAGCTGTCTAACAGACGGTGACAACCCGGTTACAGACGGACGGACAGATGGACGAACAGCGGAGTCTTAGTAATAGGGTCCCGTTTTATCCTATGGGTACTACCTAAAATGGACACACACGGGAAAAACTAGGAGATGACTAGGATTATGTGTGTGTGCGGACCTGTTGAAATGTCATGCCGGGAGACAATGGGCACGCGTAGCGTGACACGACTCCGTTAATTAGGCTCATGTTCGAGCCAAACCGGTCACCGGGCGGACGGGATTTCACGGACATTTTGGCCCGACATTTGAAACAAGTTGTGCGATATATGATATTGTTTTATCAATAAGGTAATAGCTGAAACATCGAGCGTCATTTTTAGGGTTCCGTACCCGAAGGGTCCAAACGGAACCATATTGCTGTCACTCATGCGTCCGTCCGTTCATCCGTCGTCTGTCACACAGGCTTACAGCCTAACTTTAGTCTTTTAATTTTCCCAGTATAAACATCTTGCTAGTCCAAAGACATACAAATAGTCAAAACTTATATTTACACTTAATTTTGCGGTTGGTACGGATCCTAAGGCGACTTCCTGATTGTCGGTGCGGAGGTGGTACGATATGAGAAAAGTGTCAAATGTCAGTGTCAGCTGTCAGTCGATTCAGTGCCATTTTTTACTGCGCCCCTACATTTAAATGAGTGCTTCCTGACTGGCGCGGGATGCGCGGAAGTGGGACGATGCGAAGGCAGTACTGGTCCAGTTCTGCGCATAATATTACTAATGCGCAAATGTAATACTGACAGTATTCTGTCAAGCGGGAATCTTTGCGACGTCAGTAAGTTTACGTCAAAGAAGAAAATGACACATATCGATCCCGCCCCGCCAAGTCAGGAAGTCGCCTAAATCTGCGAATTCCAACTCGAACTTGGCCGGTTTTTTTAAATTAATTATATTTTTAATTTTAACCAATGTACGGAATAAACATGACATGAAAATTGGCTTTACAAATAAATCAGTGTGAGTAGTATGAGTATGGTAGGCGGTCACCGCAGCCTAGGGACGTCTGAAACCCCAGTGACAAATGCGCACTACCGTCCCTTTAAAAATGTATAGGTACAGTCAAGGGCACCAATATGTATACACCTTTTCACCTTATTCCATTGAAATAAGGTCCAAAAATGTATACATATTTATGCCCTCGACTGTACACTCTTTCTTGAAAACCCCATATTGTAGCCCCTCGGGAAAACCTCGGCATACCTCATTCCACAACCGGATCGTACGAGGGAGGAAATGCCTCTAAAACCGTACCGTACACGACAATTGGACAATAATTAAATAATTGGCTTAGGTATATTATGTAGAATCGATTCCTGCTGTTTTAGAAAAAATCCGTCGACGAAAATGAGAAGCAAAGTACAGAATAGCGGTATAGTAATCAAAACGCTCCATACTGATGAACAGACAGGCGTGACGTCACGCCTGCTTCCTCGTACTACCGTTGTATGGAAAAAGCGCTGTTCTCGTACGCGCGTAGTGGCCATGCGTTTCCCCGTATGTCGAGGAAATTGCGTAGCTCAACGCAAAAGCTTGACAGCAAATGTTAACCGTTCCACCCTGTATTGTGTGCAAGTATTTTAAGAGGATTTTCTTTGTTTCCAGAGTCTGAGCTTAGCAGCAGTGCCTGGGGCTACCGTCATCACTGCCAGCAAAGGTATGTCTTCATAAGCATATGAGCGTTCCCAGGGGCCTATTGTTTTCTAAATCAAAATCAAAAATCATTTATTCAGTAACTTAAAATCTATATGGAACTTTGGCCACATAAAGAGAATACCACCCGACTACGTTGGAAACTTAGCACTACGGCTTTCCCCGGTCGACGATGCAGGGGCAGACCCAAAGCAAGGTGGAAATATTGTTCAATAAACAATTTAAATGCCACACCCCCTCCTCGCACCCCGGGCGCATCGGGCCTCTAATGACGATTGACCGACAGGCGAAAGATGACCCTTGGCTTGTATTCGAATAAGGCGTATGTCGCTCCTACCTGTGACGTCACATACCTAAAGTATTGCCCCGCGTGTGAATCCGTGTGTGTGCTTGCGACATGAACCCTGGATTTCGCAATGGAGGTATAGCTTGGACAGCTGCGTAAGGCTAAATAGCCACAAAACTTGAAGCAATAAAACTAATTGTGCAACAATAGCATTTCAAATTTCGAATAGTCACAAGTCGTAACACGAACTTTTGAATTGGGACCTACGCCTAGTTTATTTAAAGCTTAAAATAAGTACCTGGTGTGTTCCGTAAACAGAGAAGATCTCAATAACTACCGTCAAATATGTTTTTGTCGTAGTACAATTTTTATTGGTGTCATTTCACATTGAACTTTAGTGCGAACGATTACGTTAGCTTATGCTGTGTGTAAGAAATCACCTATACTCTTTTGTAATAGTAATCAGCTGCTTTGTAGTAATAATTAGCTTATCTTTATGACTGTTTGGCCTTAAACCAGTGTCTGGGCTATATGTGAGCAGGGGGCACGACCTTTAGGTTTTATACTATATTAGTATAGTTGTTGGGGCGTCTAACCTCTGTACAGACAGACCTGACAGACATGACTGGCCGACTGACTGACAGACTAAATTTGAATTGAATTTAGACTAGAACGCGACAAACAAACGACATGACAGACGGACAATTGACATTATTAGCTTACCGACTTGACTCCAGCGAGGGCCGGACGTGCCTCTCGCCGCGAGACCAAGACGAGACCGTCGACGACTTAATAAAGTACAAGACCTGACCGTACAAGTGGTCCTTCGAACAGAATAAATCAGCCCATGGAGACACGAGCCGCTCGCAGACAAAGAATGGCTCAGGTTGACACTACTAAGCGCGAACGCCCCAGTCGCGCGCACTCACCGCTACTAGCGCCTAGTAGCCGCGCGCACTCGCCACTACGCGCACACTGCAGCCGCGCGCCCTCGCCGAGCTATGCGCGCGGTAGCCGTGCGCCATCGCCGCCCTACGCACGCAGCAGCCGCGCGCATTCGCCGCTCTCCGTGCGCGGCAGCCGCGCGCATTCTCCGCTCTCCGTGCGCGGTAGCCGCGCGCATTCACCGCTCTCAGTGCGAGGTACCCGCGCACATTCGCCGCTCTCAGTACGAGGTAGCCGCCCGCATTCACCGCTCTCCGTGCGCGGCAGCCGCGCGCATTCGCCGCTATCCATGCGCAGCAGTCGCGCACCATCAAAAATGCACTCCGCCCTCAGCCGAACCCCGCCTTCACCACGCAGTGCGCGCGAGACACGCGCGCCCTCGCCCACACCGTCGTGTGCCCGCGCTGCCTCATCCCCCGCAAGACCGACCGCGAGGGACGACGCCGCGTACCACGTGGCGGAGCTGACCCAAGAAGCCGAACGTTTGGAGCTGAAGGCGAAGCTCATTAAGGAGAAGATTAGACAAGACACCAAAATGCCGCCCATAGAACGGACGTTGTCAAAGCTCCTCGCCCGACAGTCTGTCAAGGAGCTGCCGGCCTTCTCTGGTGACATTTTAGAATGGCCAATCTTCTACAGCCAGTTCAAGACTACAACCGAGTTGTGCAACTACAGCGAGGAGGAGAACATCGCCCGCCTTATGAGGTGCCTCAAGGGAAGAGCCCGTGAGTCTGTATCGGCTCTTCTAGTGAGCGCAACCGGCCTAAGCAAAATTATTGCAACATTAAAACTACGATTCGGAAGACCAGATCACCTAATCGAAATCATGATCACCAAAATTCGAGCGATGCATATAGTACGTCAAGACGATGTAAACAGCCTCATTGATTTCGCAACCTCCGTACAAAATATGGTGGCCGCAATGCAAATGACAGACGAGACAGGTCACTTGTCAAACCCGACTCTTATTCGTGAAATTATTTCAAAATTACCGTCTATGTTACAATATCAATACAGCTTCTATCTATATGACCGGGATATGAAATCAACATTGACAAATTTGTCCGACTGGCTAATGAAGACCGCGCATGCAGCAACTGTCATCGCGCCCGTACAAACCAAGTTTGAGTTCCCGTCGCACGCTACGGCACCACCACGCATCACGTTTCCACCGCGACATCACCAGCACACAGAAAAACGAAGCCTTCCGACGACCAGCCGTCACGCCGCTGTGTTCACAGTGAAGCCCACGCACAGTAAGGCAACTTCAAACAAATGTGTGATATGCGAAAAAATTCACTATATTGCAGACTGCCCTAAATTTCTCGCACTCGACATCGACGCCCGCTGGGAGCTGGTGACAAGTAAGAAGCTGTGTTTTTCGTGCATGTCCCCGCGCCACCTGATAACGGACTGCAAAAACAAAGAAAAATGCGAGCGCTGTGAACGTTACCACAATGTCTTGCTGCACGCCGAGCCCAAGCCTGAAAAGCCTGAACCGGTACAGTCAACAGCCACCGCTGTCGTGACGCACACCGACAACAAGCCGAACAACCACACCCTACTCAAAGTCGCCAGAGTGGTGGTCAGCGGCCCCCTGGGCTCGGAGGCGGTGCTGTGTCTCCTGGACGAAGGAGCAACTATCAGCCTGATAGATGACAACCTCGCGCGCCGCATCGGAGTCTCCGGCACTGCATCGACCCTGCGCATCCAGGGAGTTGGCGGGATGCAGTCTACAGCCAGCGAGTCGCAGCGCGTCCGACTCAACATCCGCGGCATGAAGATGACGGAAGACTATGAAATTAACGTCTTTACTATTCCGAAATTAGCTTTGCCAATGTATAAAATTGATTTAGGTAGGTTAGCTCGTAATAACGAACTAATAAAAAACTTTTATGACGATTTAGGGACGACGGACGACGACGAACGACCTTTATTACTTTTAGGTGTTGACAACATTGACTTAATAGTAACTAGACAACTTTATACAGGACATAATTGCAGTGACTCTCTATATGTTTCCCTCACGCGCCTGGGACATATAGTGCAAGGCAAACTCGGAACTGCCGCGCCCGAAAAAGCCTCTGTCATGCATTTATGCGCCTGTGACGAGCAAAATGACGCCGCAGGGCGTTCATTTTATACAGATGGATTTGGCGACAAACCACATCCTGACGTATCGATCTCTGAAAATGACATAAAGACATTTAACCTTTTAGGAAACACGTCAAAATTAGTAAGTGACAGGTCGGTGACGGGCCCTCCAAGGAGGGATTACACGCCCAACCTGCTTGACAGCTACGACCTGGAACAAAAAATTAAGAATGAAACCTCTATACTGCCAGACTCCGCGGTAGCTTTTAAAAAACAAAACCTCGACAGAGGTTGCACATATAAATTGAGTGACAAGGATGCAGCTGTCAGGACAGACACCGACGCTCTTCTCTCCCGGGTTTTGAGGGAGCACTCAATGACACGACACGACTCACGTACGACGACTGACACCCGACACGTCAAACCCTTTGACCGACTCGACTCATATATGACGACTGACACCCGACAGTTCAAACCCTTTGACGCACCCATGACGACTTTTTGGGCGAAAGCAAATCGCTCCGTCACGGAAATGACGGACGTCCGTGACTGGAGGTGGGTCCCGACAGACGACCCAAGTGATGACGCTACAATAGACACAGACGTTGTCAATCGCTCAAAATGGAGATCAGAAGACTCGTGGACTAAGCCAGACAATGTCAAACAGAAGCAACAGCATCAGACTCCGCCAGCTTACTCCGTACCCATGCTATGGCAACTTAGAAGAAAAGAAATGGAACGCTTAGATTGAGCTGCAATCTATATATTGGTGACAAAATAACGAGCTCTTCAGCTCTAAGTACTGCTTGTCTTCTTTTCCAAGCCAAGGACTTCGTCGTTTTTACTCATGCTGTTAGATGTCAGTACTGCACACAGTTATGTTTAGGTAATGTACACATTGTAACAACTGTAACAAGTACCTAACACAAACTTGTCTACTATGTATACATTAACCTTTACATTTACTTGTCTATGCCTTAATTTAGATGACGTATTTGCTACCAAAATTTATGGTACTAGGAGTTTTTTCCTGTTTAGTTCCTTATCGTTCCAATTTACACAAAATATTTACATTTTTAGGTAACGTACACAATTATGTGATAACAACATCGAGCTAATTGAGCCTCATCAATAGTTCATGCAAACAGAAAATTGATTACAGTGCTAGTTAAATACCCCATAGACATGGATAAATATATGTTGTCAGCCTCTCTTACGTTATAAGTTACGAGCAAAATTTTATGGACTATAAGTGTATATCAGCTTAAATTTGGGAGCAACGGAACGTTTATATTATACGTTGACATCTTTCATCTTTTGACAATTTACAAAATAAAACTTCAAATAAATTTATAAAACTGTTACTGACAAATCCATTTAATTTAATTTAAAATAGTTGCGTTTGCATTTAAATGCCACCATATTCGAAATAATAAACATTGTAGTGTAATACGCATAGTTTGAGAATGTGATAGTGAGCCAGGACTCGTAATCCAGGAATACCTAATACCTATGTCATTCAGGACACAGGACAGGAATTGTTGCGTTTTGTACGGTAGCCATTTTGTAAGGGTGGACACGGAAAAGGTAATTAAATTATAATTATTTGTATTTGAGTAATTGATATGTTATAATAATAATATGCCTTATTGTGCACCACAAAGTAATAACATAACAAAAAACTTAAACGAAGCAACTAAGTTATAATAGATTAATAGGTAATAAAGTCTAATCAAGTAAATTCTTTCATTTATTTTCCTTTCACAATTGCAGGAACCCCTTACACAGATTTCCAAGTCCTCACCTAAAGATTCAAACAGGTTTAGGGCTTGGAAGCTCAGTTGCGGATTTGATTTTGAAGAGCAGTCATCACAGCACAAACAGGAGGGTTATAGAATGCATTTTACTGAAGTATACCACTACCCAGAAAATATGCTTGCGAGGTATTTATTTATTTTTATTGATTAGATTTGTTGATATCAGAGTGGACTGTGGGACGGAAAAATTAAAGCATAGGTACAATTTTGACCACAGTCATATTCTCGGAGGGATATGGAGGAGTGCCTACTAAAAAAGAAAAAGATACAAGCGAATTGTTATCACTTGAAGGGTTTGGGCAACAACTGGAGTAAAAATATTGCAGCCATAATAACAGCAAAACTATGTCTGTTTGTACTTTATAGAATTATAGAATGCGGAATGTAATTTATAGAATGCGGCCAGACGAATCCTGCAGGCCACTTTTTAAAAAGCTGGGTATATTACCATTTCCGGCGCTTTATGTCTTTGAGGTGTGTATGTTTGTCCAAAAGCATAAATGGATGTTCAAGAAAGCATGTGACACTCATCCTCGTGCCTGTCGAGATCCAGACAGACTTTTGCCTGACGACCATTCACGCTTAGCAAAACATAAAAAAAGTTGTTTAATTATGTGTGTGAAGGTCTATAATAAAATTCCTGCTGAATTGCGATCACTGAATATAATGTCATTTAAAAGGTACCTGCACCGATGGCTAAATGAAAAAAACTTTTATAGCTTAAATGAATTCTTTGAGACATAATGTTATGGCAGGCAATGTGTATGTACGTGTAGCTGTAACTAATATTCAGTAATATTTCATGATTTATATTTTATAATGTTCTCTGTAATTGTACTTGTACCAAATATTAGCTTAATATTATATTTGCATACCAATTTTGGTTAAACATGTTAACTTACCAATAATTATATTAACAGCTTGTATAATGGTAATGTTTAATGCGAATAAAGTTATTGTCTACTAATTTGATGTTACAGTGGCCAGTATGGTCACCAGAGTTCCCAATTATGCGCTGTGTTGAGAGACAATCTGCATTTTTCTTTTTGTGTAATTGCAGTGAATCCTCTATTCACTTCGGGGTTGGCAACGCGCTTGTAATTCTTCGGGAGTTGCAAGCGTCAATATCTTATGATGACTGCTTACCGTTAGATAGGTTGCATATACTTATATGTTGATTTGTTTGTTTCCAGCTCATTAAATAAGGGCCTCGGCTGTGAGTACAATTTTGACCTTTTGGCATCGAAAACTCGAGGTCCATGGGGTCCCAGCGCACACAAGTTATTTACTGAAATCGTGAAATGTTTGAAGTAACTGGTGACCGACGAACCTGGTGACTTCCTCATACAACGTATCGGCATTTTTTTATATGTGCGGGCCACCTGATGGTAAGCGAACTCCAAAGGATTCAACGCGCGCGATCATTGCCATATAGCGAGAAAATTTAGGTACCATGCCAAGGGCCAAGGGGCCTGTTGTAGATTCAAGTTAGTTTTGATTTATTTATGCCATGTATGTTATTTTTAATAGATTGTTTATAATAATAACACACATAAACAAGGAAATGAAGTTTCACTTGATTTTTTATTTAATATTGATGATATATTATTCTGTTTATATGGACCTATTCCAATTCTATCCTATTATAATCTCCAATATGGACTAGTGTGGCATATCTTAGAAGTTACGTAGAGAAATAAGTTTCTAAACAGGTACGCAATGAATTTCATAATCGCGTTTAGAAACTTATTTCTACGTAACTTCTAAGATGTGTCAAACTAATTGAATGAATGTTTTATATGTGTATGTATTACCTACTATGCATGTGTGTGTGCGTGTGTAAATTAATCTACACATCACGAGGGATAGATGGCAGCACTATCATCCAGTTTCCTAAAACGGTAGAGTTACCAGTCTATACTTTAGTATATATATTGTAGTCTTTGTCCGTACCTGGATGCGGATGGTCCCCTCATCGGCCAGCAACGTCAGGACCAGGCCCACCTGAACCTGAGATGCAGATCCTGGACGGGAGGGTGCTGAGAGCGCATGGTGCAAGCTATGAAGACTACGCTAAAGGTCACGCTGACTTATGTCCCACTTGACCATACAGACGACTTGCCTCTGACCCCTAACGACTTTTTAATTCCCATGACTGACACGACTGGACAAACCACGACTTTCGGGACTTTTGCGGACGGAGACCTACTACGAAGATCTTGGCGAGAATCCCAACGACTAGCTGACTTGACCTGGAAGCGATGGGTGAAGGAGTACCTGCCCACGCTGACGAGACGCGACAAATGGTATCGGTCAACTGCCCCTCTTACCGTAGGCGACGTGGTGATCATCGCGGACAGCCAATCACCGCGGAACCTGTGGCCACGCGGCATTGTCACAAAAACCTACCCAGGTCGAGACGGACAGGTGAGATTGGCAGATGTCCGGACCGAACACGGACTCTACCGTGACGAAACTGTGCCGGCTAGACGTGAGGCCGCAGTAGACCCACCTGACTGGCTGACCAGACGTCCAACATAACTGATCTGACCTGACCGGTCTGATGTCTGGTCAGAAATGACTGTACTGTACTGACTGAGCTATCTTGACTTTGACCTGGACCTGGACGTTGACCTGGCAGGGACGACCTGACCGGTCTGACACGACCGATCTGACCTGCCGAACCTGACCAGACCGATCTGTTCTGACCTGACCTGATCGGTTGAGACTTGACCTGACTTAACTTAGACCAGACTTGACTAGCTACAGTGGTAGACGCCCCGCCGCCGTTAGTATTGGTAGACTTCCAATACTGGAGGTGGGGATGTTGGGGCGTCTAACCTCTGTACAGACAGACCTGACAGACATGACTGGCCGACTGACTGACAGACTAAATTTGAATTGAATTTAGACTAGAACGCGACAAACAAACGACATGACAGACGGACAATTGACATTATTAGCTTACCGACTTGACTCCAGCGAGGGCCGGACGTGCCTCTCGCCGCGAGACCAAGACGAGACCGTCGACGACTTAATAAAGTACAAGACCTGACCGTACAATAGTCTTTAGACTATTTTCTAATTCTTTGTGTTAATTCCCATGTTAAACAAAGATGTAGTGCTAAAAGACATGATAGAGTGTAAAGCATCCAAAGATGATATCGAGGACAGAGCGAAGTGGCGTAGATTAGTTCGGAAAGCTGACCCCACCACCAAGTGGGATATATACGTATAGATAGGAAGAGAGAAAGATGACCCTATTGCTTAAATGACTTGCAACTACAATTTCAAGCAGAATTTAAGTTTCTCACATATACAGTACCTATAGAATCCGGATACAGCGACAGTCAAGGGATCGGCGATATTACGTCGCACTAACAGAACGTCGCACAAACCGGACTGATTTTCTTTGAAAATGTTTGGTATGAATCCTAACGCTGGTGATTTAGCAGTCGTTAAAAGCGGTCAAATGTTACATGCAGAGTCGTTATAAGCGGATTCTACTGTAGTGTAGTCCTTATTCGTCCCGGTGCTGCCGCATACCGGGTAGAGTCAGTCCGACCCAGGTCGGGCCTAGCTGAGTTTCTTGCTGGACTCTTCTCAGCTAGGCTAGGTTTAAATGTACCAGCGACAAAACTCCCAAGAGCTTGATTCCACTCGCACCTCAGATTCGTTTGAATCCGCTCAACCAATATCATTGGAGCGAAAACTCTTAGGCGACTGCCTGACTTGGCGGGGACGGATCGATATGTGAATTGTTTTTCTTTGACGTAAACTTACTGACGTCGCAAAGATTCCCACTTGAAAGAATACTGTCAGTATTACGTTTGCGCAGTAGTAATATCATGCGCAGAAGCGGAGCAGTACCGCCTTCGCATCGTCCCGCTACCGCGCATCCCGCGCCAGTCAGGAAGCACTCATTTAAATGTAGGGGCGCAGTAAAAAGTAGTACTGAGTTGACTGACAGTTGACACTGACATTTGACAGTTTCTCGTATCGTACCGCCTCCGCACCGACAAATCAGGAAGTCGCCTTAGAGTAATCCGATCTTAGAGTTACCAAGGCACAGAAACAGGTTGAAACAATATACATAATGTGTTACTATTATTAAACTTCATGATCTTCCCGCTCGTTAGATGCTAATAACGCAAACCTATTACATCTTTGTTAAGAAAATTTGAGGTAATCCATTCAATTTCGCTTCTCATAACCGAAATTTAGCACTACAACCTTCTACACACATATAAAATAAACATACTAAATTAATCACAAGCAAAAAGCAACCTAAAGTCCTTTAGACAAAGTTCAAAACGCTTTGTCCATAGTCATTCATAAAGGATATTTGATTCTGGCAGCGGAAGGCTTTTAGTCAGAATCTGGTGTGAAGGGATTGGAGTCCTATGTTAAGGCGTTAGGGTCGCCTTTTGAATGGCAAATCAAAACAGTGTCATAGTTAAGTGATGTATAAAGAGATAGTTAATGCTAAGTTCACCTGTATCCTGAATAGGGATGGGGGTGCATTTAAAATAAGGTTATCGATAAATTATTATTTAAGGGAAATTGAAGATCCACATAAAAAATATAAAGTACAAAGGCGAACCTTTCCCTCTAAGGGATCTTTTCTCCTCCTTCGAGAAAATGAGTAAAGCTGCAAACGCACTGACGGTGGCGGCGCGGTGCGGAGGCGGTACCGGTTGTAATATTCGAACTAATACGAAAGGGTCCGCAAAGAACGCTTTTTTCCCGGCCGGTTTTCTGAATTCGAAAATGAATGTTACGCACAAAGACGACAGACAAACTAAATATGCAGAAACAAACGCATACTAAAAAGAAGCAATGTCAAATTTTGAATACACGTAATCTAATATAATTTTCAATAAATTTTATTAAACAGACATTTCCACATCTTTTTCAGTCTTATCTTAAGCGAGGCTGCAGATTAAAGGATGATTCCGCTAGACCGTTCCGTGTCCGGGCCCGTCCGTTTTGTAGTACAAGAAATCGACGGACGCGCGACGGCTGTCGATTTCTTGTACCAGAAAATGGGCCGGCCCGGACACGGAACGGTCTAGCGTGAATCATCCCTAATTATTGATTATTTTTTTAAAGCAATTGACAATGACTTATTACTAAATAGATCGTCCCGCAAAACTTGTTGCACAATTTAAATGTATCCATGAGTCTATTATTTGTATACTTATGATGAGGGAGTTTTAATTATTCCATCGACACTTTCCCCTCACTACAGCATGTTGATCGCAGCAAACAGGCTCGTCGGCATGTTTATGTGTTTCTTAATAAAATAACAACGCAGCGCAGCCGCGAACTAGGCCAAGCTAGGTCTGCTGTTCTTGACGCTAGGCACACATACACATACATACACTCACGCCCGTATCTATTAGGGTAGGCAGAGACCAAAGAACACTAAGTACTTCCTGATTTGTCGGTGCGGAGGCGGTACGATATGAGAAAACTGTCAAATGACAGTGTCAACTGTCAGTCAACTCAGTACCACTTTTTAGTTTTTACTGCGCCCCTACATTTAAATGAGTGCTTCCTGACTGGCGCGGGATGCGCGGAAGCGGGACGATGCGAAGGCAGTACTGGTCCGCTTCTGCGCATGATATTACTAGTGCGCAAATATAAATACTGACAGTATTCCGTCAAGTGGGAATCTTTGCGACGTCAGTAAGTTTAGGTACGTCAAAGAAGAAAATGTCACATGTCGATCCCGCCCCGCCAATTCAGGAAGTCGCCTTACATACGTCTTTTGCTTCAATCACATCCATACATCACCCTCATACAAACTCGTCGGTTGCGGGAACTTCTTACCTGGCCTTTTTAGGATTCCGTACCCGAAGGGTCCAAACGGAACCCTATTGCTGTCACTCACACATCCCGTCCGTCCGTCCATCCGTCGTCTGTCAGATTTATTTATCGTATGGCATTTATTTCGAACCGTGAGATCTTCGAGAAGACAGTACGGTTGCCAGTTTTTGTTGCACTTTTAGAACCACCCAGGGGTCACGTGTAGGGTAGCGGTGGGTACTTTCCCTACGGACGTGGTGCAACTTCGACCCCCCTTTGTCAAGTGAGTGGTCAACTTGACTGTTAGAAGTTTTCAAGCCGCCCGAAGGCCTCCAACTTGGCTTAACGACTGCTGCCATGGGCAGCAGCCGGGATCAACGGCTTAACGTGCCTTCCAAAGCACGGGAGCGCTCAGTTAGTAACCACTCAAAGCGGTCACCCATCCATGTACTGACCGCGGCCCACGTTGCTTATTAACTTTGTGGGCGCTGGGCCACGAGCGCTCCGAGTCTGTCAGATGAAATTTGAGGATTCACTGTGTCGACAGCGGAAGGGATAAATTTAATTTAGGTCCCTCGCTCGTGAGCTAGGTTGCCTCGGGAGCTCTGGCAACTTTGCTCACCTCCAGGAACACAACACTACACTGGTTTTGTGGAGGTCTCGCTAAGCTCTAAGAAAATATAGAGCTTTTTGCAGAGTAGCGATACTGTCGCGCGTTGGCATCGATACACTCGCAATACGGTCGCTAGCTGTGTACCCTCGCCCACGTAACCACGATGCAGTCGCGATGGAAACGCGATACTGTCGCGCTTTAGTCGCGATGCAAACGCGATTCAGTAACGGCACAAGTCAACAGTCGCGCGTTTGCATCGAAGCAGTCGCGATGGAAACGCGATACTGTCGCGCTTTAGTCGCGATGCAAACGCGATTCAGTAACGGCACAAGTCAACAATCGCGCGTTTGCATCGATGCAGTCGCGATGCTGTAGCGCGTTAGTAGCGCGTTGGCATCGCTTCTGTAGCGCGTTGCAAATGCGACTAAAGCGCGTTGGTTGCAATGCTGTTGCGCGTTTACAAAACATGCGACAGCATCGCTGCAAAAAGTCGCCGTGGGCGAGAGCCCTTAAAGGTATTCCAACCCGTCGTCTACCAGTCCCTGGGATCCCAGGGCAGATAACAAAAGAATGGCATTGTATATTTTTTTCGCCGGGAGAGGACGGCTTAGGGGGCAAATATATCTACGGCGAGGGAGGTATATTGAACCCTGAGTAAAGCGAAATATTCTACAATAGAATCCTGAGTGTAGTGAGGAATTCAATTAATTCTCTTAACTCTGAAAATAATTTCATATTTTCTGGGATGAGCTGAAAATTCCCAGGCCGTGTCAAAAAAACAGAATTTATTTTTGTTAAACATGTAGATATGCAAATGTGTCTACATTTAATACAAGTAGACTAAAATACCCAGCGCAAAACACGGAATTAGTACTTATTACTGGAAAGGGTCTTTCAAAGTTGTGTTTATACAGTCATCATCATCCTCCTATCGTTGTCCCAGTAGGTACAGTTGCATCTTGAAGGATGCCTGGGGTCCGCTATCTAATCCCAGGATATGGCGCAGGCACTAGTTTTTACGGAAGCGACTGCCGTCTGACCTTCCAACCCGAGGGGATACCAGACCTTATTGGAATAAGGCTTGTCAAAAGAGTGGGCAACTAGACTGTTAGTTGTGTCTATACGGTGTCGAAATCAAATTGTGTGTTAGAATTACGATTAATAACGGGATATTTACCATACATATTATAAAAACAAATGGATATAATAACAGTGTAAATGTGAGATTAAAACTACTATTAAAATAAAAACTAAAACTAAACCCTAAACTTAAAAATAAAATAAAATAATTAATTTGATAAAAGGGGTGGGCCTTTTGGCAGGATGCCCATCACGCAGGCAGCATTCCCGCGCTGAACTGCGATTGCGATTCTTTGCGCGAGAAAGCTGCCGGCGCGAGTGTCCCCCCTGTTGCCTCTCTCAGCCTTTTGCTGAGCTCCCTGTGGAGCTCCAGCGCACGCTTACCCCAAGGACCTAGTGTCTCGACGCCGACAGCAAAGAATTGGTATTGGGCGCCGAGACAGCTGTATTTGGTGACCTTGAGGCGTTCCCGGACGCCTGCCGCCGCCCCCGCACGTTTGGTAGTGGCTGGTAGGTAGGACGCCTCCAGGGTGTCTGTGCAGGTGGCGTCCCACACCAGTGCACGGCCCGCCTTCCAGGGTATGAACGACATTCCGTCAGGCGCTTGCCATCGCTCCGCACAATCTGGGGCTCCAGAGCAGCGGGAACGTTGGCACTGACGAGCGCCCTTCTGAGAATGTCGTTGCGACGTGGCGGGAAAGGCGGCCGGCGCCCGAGGAGCAGGCCGGTCCATACATATTTGTATATGCGAGTTTCCGATTTTCGGCACTGTTGCAAGCGCCATTATCACGGAGTAACTGACGTGCTGCGAGTTTTAGTTGTGGTCCACCCACACACCATAGCGATCTACCCTCTTCCTGGTTCGCTTTTTCCGCACAGTGTCACCGTCACTATTATTGTCCGCCTTCGCACTTGAAACTCGAACACTATCACGACACACTACACTTACAGTATCAACACGCGAGTTCCTTCCGGAAACAGTCTCTTTTTGAAAAAAGCGCCTAGCCTTATTGCGATTCCTGTTATGAGGAAACAGAAAAGAGTGCCATGTTTTGTCCCTATCATCGACCGAACATCTTTTCATGGTCGGATTATAGGCACAGGCACACTTCCATAAGCAAGACATTGGACTTGCAAACCGTTCAAATTGCGTAGCACAAATTTTATATGAATATTATATCTCATACCCCCGGTCACTCGGTGGCGCGTCTATAACTACTTGAATATAGTATATCTATGCGACTTCCAGTTATACTTAGTTTATAATTCCTCGATCAAGCCCAGTGGCACAAGATTAGCCTGACGTGGAAGGGGACGGGCCATTTTGAATAAATCTCCGCCATCTTTCTTTCTAAAGCTGATTTACCGGGGAAATATGGTGCCGGCGAAAATGTCTGTCGGACGAACTTGTAAAGGGACTTTTGTTTTGTTGTGATTTTCTATGGAGAACAAACAGACTTCATAAAACAATAACACTATGGAATATACATATATTTTGAAATTGTTAGTTACATGACCCTTCTGAGAATGACCATACAAATAAAAATACACTCAAAATTTAACCTCATTAACAATTCAGATTATACGTAAGAATTTTTTTCTAAAATAAAACGAACCAAAACTGACACTTCAAGATTTGACTTATTTTTCATTGACCATTGGCTCTCGCCCACGGCGACTTTTTGCAGCGATGCTGTCGCACGTTTTGTAAACGCGCAACAGCATCGCAACCAACGCGCTTTAGTCGCATTTGCAACGCGCTACAGAAGCGATGCCAACGCGCTACTAAAGCGCTACAGCATCGCGACTGCATCGATGCAAACGCGCGACTGTTGACTTGTGCCGTTACTGAATCGCGTTTGCATCGCGACTAAAGCGCGACAGTATCGCGTTTCCATCGCGACTGCATCGTGGTTACGTGGGCGAGGGCACACAGCTAGCGACCGTATTGCGAGTGTATCGATGCGAACGCGCGACAGTATCGCTACTGCATCGCTGCAAAAAGTCGCCGTGGGCGAGGGCTCTTAGTCCTTTATATAGGATGCGGTATCTCCGGTGGATATACCTATTTTTATAATTATCAGCTGCGTATACCTACCTATGTTGCTCTATCGTAAAGGAAATAAATTAAGAAAATTAATTACTACTAAATAAAACAACTACGAAATAATATTGCTTCAGACAGCAAGTAGGTAATTCGAAATAATATTTTTGTAAGCATTTTTTTAATGATCTATTAAACATTTACTGTTCGTTCATTAGATTTTGCTTAAAAATCACAATACTGTACAAGCAACCCCAGAGAGCGAAGCTAATGTTATGCAAGCAGTATTTTAACTCTATTTCGACGACTCAACAACTCCAGTCCCAAAAATTTTGCGCTATTTATGGCGTTCCCAATGTCATGTAATTGTAATTTTCATACTGTTTCTAATTGTTGCCCATTTTACTTTATTTGAAACTTAGAGACCTTATCCATCTCTAAAAAATCTTGATTCTCATTCATTTTATTTAGTTTATAATCTTTTATGACATGTAACGCTATTTAAATTATTAATCTCTAGTAAATAATTTCGAAAATTGTATTCTTTTCTAAGTGACAGAGTCAGATTGTGACAGGTAAAAGTGCCCTTGTGGCTTATTTGCAGAAAAAAATGTTTTGAGTTTTAAGTCATTGTCGGGTAAAATTGTCAAATTTATGAAATAGAGGGTTTATTTGTATTGGTCCTGGCTGGCTTATTTCATCATCATCATTTATGACAATTTTCAGCTATCGAGAAATTATCTCCTAAAATAGGATTAGGTTGATTTGTGTCAAATTGTCCACAAATATTTATTTATTTATATAATGAACATCAGGAATGGAAAATTGTATGAGCGTGGTATAAGAGTTCGCGCGTGTGAAGAAGCGGGCGAAAGCTATATTTCGATGTTGGCAAACAAGCATAAGTTCTGCCTGCTGGTAAGCAACACCTTAGCCTACGGATGCTGCTAGAACAATCATTAGCGCACTGCCAACCCTATTATAGTAGTGTAAAAAAAGGGGAGGATCTACCGTTAAATGCAATGTTAAAATACTGTGAATTGTTTCACAACAGAATTTTTCTAAACAAAAAACTGGAATCTGAAAAACGCTAATTATGGTGAAAAAACTGGCCGCTCGTTACCGCCGTGATGAAAGGAAAATATTTCACAATAACAGTCCGGACAAAACGGAGTTTACTTAGGGCGAGCCGACTGCGGGAAGTTGCAAGTTGTGTTCGAAGCTTCTGGACCTGTACTCCGAACATCGAAATCTGAACTTCGTATGTTGGCGTCCCTTTCACTCTAATAGTGTTCAACACGAGAGTGAAGCGGACGGCACGATACGAAATTCAGATTTTGATGGTCGGAGTAAACCCTCAGCTCGGATCGTCGCAATGCCATGTAATTTTAGAGAGGCAGGGCAGTCTCAAGGAGCATTTTGTGGCCCAGCGCCGCCGTACCACAATGTCAGTCGAGGTCAACTCTTGGATGGGTAATCACTTTAACTGGAGAGCTCGTGCTTTGGAAGACACGCTGCGCTGAGCCGTTGCTCCTGGATGCTGACTATGACAACCATGTACCATGTTAGAGGCCTTCGGGCGGCTTGAGAAGTTGCTAACAGTCAAGTTGCCCACCCACTTGACACATCGAATTCCAATAAGGTATAAAACAGTCTGGACAAAACGATGTTTACTTAGGGCGAATCGACTGCGGGAAGTTGCGGGTTGTGTTTAACGCTTCAGCTCGCATCGCAATCCCATTTCATTTTAGAGAGGTGGAACCAAGCGCTTTTCATCATCTTTTATAATGCGCACTGCTAAGGTTTGGAATTCCCTGCCGGCATCTGTATTTCCGAGTTCATGTAACCTGGACCTATTTAAGGCATGAGTGAATAGGCATCTTCTGGATGAGCTCGCTTCACCGTGGGCCTCATCTTTGTAACCTGGCTAGAAGCTAGCCAAGAACAATCCCATTAATAAAAAAAAGGTAGGGCAAGTTCAACGACCATTTACCAAGCGGAGCCTGCGTACTGCAACGATGGAAGGGGTCAACCCTTACATAGATGACGATTACATAGATCCCGGCTGCTGTCTATGGCATGCACAATAACATTCAGGACAAAACAGTGTGGAGAGACGGCTGCGGGAAATTACAAATACAAATACAAATCATTTATTGTCTGGTTATGGGTTACAGAGGTGTTAAGCATGGTTTATGTTCTCCATATCCTGCCTCATAAAGGCGTACAATATAATATTATGTCTAGGATTTTTTTATTACTTTATATTACATTACTATTAATAATATTTATTTATTTAGATAATATAGGTATGTAAATGATATTTATTATAACATTATATAAATTAACTTTCTAAAAAATCTCTTTTACTTTAAAAACATTGCTTCACTAGCCAGCCAAACAATGCTTTTTTAAAAGGCTTCGCTGGCAATGCCTTTAATTCCAATGGTAGTTTGTTAAAGATTGTTATGCTCATACAAATTACACTTCTTGTAAGGAGTGCGGATTTAGAACTTGGGCGCAATATATCGTAGCCATATTTTGAACGTAGTCCCTGTGTACCAGGATTTCTCATTGTGAACATACTGGAATTATTCTTTATAAACATACAGATTTCGTAGATGTACAGAGAAGGAAAAGAAAGTATATTATTGTTGACAAATATTGGCCTAGATGAATCCATCTGGTTAAGACCGAATACGCAGACATTTCTTTTGCAGTCTAAAAATTATGTCTTTGCTACTGGTATTGCCCCACAGAATTAGCCCATATTTCAGATTTGACATTATATTAATTGCGGCTTGTATTCGACGCTTCAGCTCGGATCGCAATCCCATTTCATTTTAGAGAGGTAGAGCAGTCTCAAAGAGCATTTGTGGCCCAGCGCCGCCAACGCGCCGCCGTATCACAATGTCAGCCGGGGTCCGCTCTTGGATGGGTGATCGCTTTAACTGGGGAGCGCATGCTTTGGAAGGCACAGCCATGTTAGAGGCTTACGGGCGGCTTGAGAACTGCTAACAGTCAAGTTGCCCGCTCACTTGACAAACCTAATGCCAATAAAGTATAGTTACCTCTTGGATTGGAAAGTCAGACATCAGTCACTTCCTTAAGCCCTAGGGCTTATGCCAAATCTTGGGATTAGATGGTTGATCCCTGGTACCCTTCAGGATGCAAATACTGGGATAATTAACAATCCGCCACACTGGGCGTTTGAGAACAGTTCCCCGTCGCTTGGCACTTGCAGGCAAGAACCCGCGTGTCATTGCGCCTAGTTACTACGAGTGCAACGTATGTTGCTTGGTTACAGAAATAACAAGACTGTCTTATAATGTCGAATACGTAAAAAATCTCCTCTCCAAAATAAATACCATCGTACGTTACACAAACGCATTTCTAATTCATAATATTGTGGCGACCGTGACAGGACACGAACCTGCAATCTTAAGACTCGATCTCAGAACCCTCAGACAAAGCATTTTGACGCCGTTACTAAGCCGATGGCTTTACAGAAAATCAGTGTTCTGCGGTAATGGCGATGAATATTTGTCTAAATGAACGCAGTCAAGCGGGGATTATGGCCGTATTAACTTGGGCCCGGTGACACCAACGCGGTTAACTCACTTTTAACTTAGCTTTTTCACCGTCATGTGTACAAAAGCCATCAATCACATGCCATAAGGACGCTATAGAAATGCATATATTTTAGGTTTATATTGCATTATCTTTTGCCCACGACCCACGACTGCCTCGACTTCGTCCGCGAATATTTCCACTCCCTATTTGATTACTCCCTACCTGAAGGGTCAAGGGATGATTTTCGGGATAAAAAGTATCCTATATGTTAATCCAGGCTATAATCTAGTGGTATACCAAGTTTAATCATAATAGTATACGTTCAGCCATTTTTGCGTGATTGAGTAACAAACATCGAAAAATCTAAACAACCAAACATTTCAACATCATTTATAATACTAGCTTTAGCCAGCGACTTCGTCCGCGTAAAAGGGATGATTTTCGGGATAAAAAGTATCCTATATGTTAATCCAGGCTATAATCTCGTTATATACCAAGTTTCATCATAATTCGTTCAGCCGTTTAAGCGTGATTGAGTCACAAACATCCATCCAAACATCCTAACTTTCACATTGTATAATATCAGTAGGATTATAGTCATTATTCGCGCGTTTGCTCCAAATCACTTTCGTGGTCACTATTTTCTCGTGGTCATTTATCTAATAAAAGTAAGGGACATCTACCACCTAACTCAGAAATACCACCAAAATCTACAGGCAATTCGTCAAAAACGTTTTGACGAAAGTGAGCCGGTTGAAACGCGCGAATATTGACCTATTAGCAGTATTACTTTGAGTTTCACACTGATATGCTCTCATTTGACAGTGTGTCTGTAATAGAAACTCTATTACAACAGTGTTAAAAAATCAATTGGAATAAGAGCAGGTTTTAGTTTCATTCTTAGGCGGCTTCCTGATTTGTCGGTGCGGAGGCGGTACGATATGAGAAAACTGTCAAATGACAGTGTCAACTGTCAGTCAACTCAGTACTACTTTTTACTGCGCCCCTACATTTAAATGTGTGCTTCCTGACTGGCGCGGGATGCGCGGAAGCTGGACGATGCGAAGGCAGTACTGGGGACCGATTTTTAAGTGTCGAACGCTCGACTTTTCACTCGACATCTGTCAAAACCTCATAGTTTTTGACAGATCACGAGTGAAAAGTCGGGCGTTCGACACTCAAAAATCGGCCCCCTGGTGCGCTTCTGCGCATGATATTACTACTGCGCAAATGTAATACTGACAGTATTCCGTCAAGTGAGAATCTTTGCGACGTCAGTAAGTTTACGTCAAAGAAGAAAATGTCCCATATCGATCCCGCCCCGCCAAGTCAGGAAGTCGCCTTAAAGTAAGTTATCATATCATATCATATCGTTTATTTGCATTGAACATACATCGTCAAATCGTCATACATAAATTACATATTAATTAACCTGTTACCTGTAACTAAAAGTTACTTCCGTCAGTCCACACATTGTTTCTCTTTGCTTCCTATTTTTTTACATTACCTAACCTAGATTAACAGATACGTTAACCGTAGATTAAGTGCTACCGGCTCCATCCATAATTAATTACCTGTACAGAGCGGAAAATGAATATTTGATCACACAATTAGTTCTCTGCACTAGGGACATAGTTAATGGTGCTATCTTTATAAGTATAGCATAGTTTATAAGACACAGAGAGAGTAAATACAACAACAGATTGAAACAATATACCTATATCGATATGTAACAATGCGCACAGCTAAGGTTTGGAATACCCTGCCAGCTTCTGTATTTCCGAGATCATATAACCTGGACCTTTATAAGGCACGAGTGAATAGGCAACTTCTGGGTGAGCTCGCTTCACCGCTACAACCCAACGGCGAATAGCGGTCAAAGTAACAATAACGGTCAATTAACATTGGTAATGTCGTGTTTTAAACAAGGACTTTGACTTTGGGTTCGTACGGGCCGCGTAGAGTCTTCTGGGAAATCAAGGTGTGTTTGCACACACACATGTAAACGCGGGGCGTGGGCGTGGCACAGGTGATGAACGGATAGCGTATTGAGATTTTACTTGAACCACATCGAAAACAAGCCCCCCTCAAACGGCGGACCTTGGTTCGCACGGACCGTGTTATTTTTTATAAAACGTCGTGACAATTATTAAGCGTACGATGCACCTGATGGTAAGCGGAAATCGCAGCCTATATAGACGCTCGCCCCTCCAAAGGAGTCACAGTGCACGTTGTCGAATTAGGGCAGTGAAATTGTACATTAAAATCGCAAAGCGAGATGTAAAGCTGCATTTTTGGTATGTTATTCGCACCCCTTAGGAGTATGAGTGACTACATTTTGCAAGCAAAAAAAAGTTGTGCTACTTGTATGATACGTGAAAAACTGCAAAATTTTCGGACTTTTTTCAGGTATTGTATTTCAATTCAAAAACTATGGGTTTTTGACATTACTTGTCTATGGCATTTTTAAAGTACATTAAATTTGCAACAATTTGAGCTTACATACAGCTCCGTATGTCTTATAGTTTTTGAGACATGATGTTTCAAAAATACTGCTTTATTGAGTTTTGCCTATAGTGCGTGTTGTTACGGGTTTCCGTCGAACAAACACTTCACCATCGGCCACCAGCGCCGGCTTTTAGTATGTTATCAGGCATATCTCCTGGACCCCGAAACTGTCGGGAGACAATCTCTCCAAGGTCGCTCTCCCGAGTAATGACGTCATGAAAATTGCCGCCGAAACGTTTGGAAAAGTGGCAATCACACCCAACCTATGCAACATACATACACGTGTATGGTATCAAATGAAAGCTGAATAAATATGCCATAACGTATACCTAAATTAAGTTTCAATACATTGAGACAATTCAAAACTATAAACGAAATAATAAAAAAGTAAGGAAAACATTTTCGGGTTTCCAGATTTTGCATAATAACTAGAACAGGTACCCGAAAATTATGTTCCCCATAAATAATAATTACTATTTCAGCTTTAAAACGTACCTGTCTGGTTCTCCCGGCCAAGTGCGTGTCGGATCAAGCACAACGAAGGGTTCCGTACCGACACCTACTAGTCCACATTTAAAAACACTATCCAATACCTTAAATAAAAAAAAGTCGTATATTCATAGAGAAGTCACGGCAATTACGTCCTTTTGTTTGGGCGAGACAGTTCTTGAACGATATCTCAAAAACCATTTATCCCATCTTGTTCAAACTAAAAAACGTTGAAAGTATTTATTAATGTACACCGCCTCAATTTTTTTGCAGAATTTTAAGCTTCATAGTTTGGAAATAAGAGATGGGGGGACAAAAATCGTTGAAAGTATTTATTAATGTGCACCGCCTCAATTTTTTGCAGAATTTTAAGCTTCATAGTTTGGAAATGAGAGGGGGGGCACACATTTTGTACGACTTTGACCGCTAGTATCTCGCTAACGATTGACTTAAAAAATGGGAAAATTTTAGGGACATTTTTGGATAGGCCTTTAAAAATTCTATATAATTTTTAAAGACCTATCCAAAAATGCCCCTCACAACTACTTGGATTGAAAAAAGCCGCTCAACCATTCTCACTATATATTTCATCCTCCGGTTACATGTATGGAGTGCTCCCTCTAAAATATATACCTATTTTTCCTAATTTCACGTCACTTTTATGTAGCGGTTCATAGAATACATCTTCCTACCAAATTTCATAATTGTAGTACCTACTTAAGTATAGTATCCGAGTGAATCAGCTGTGACATACGAATATATAAGGGTTCCGTTTTAGCCATTTTGGCTACGGAACCCTAAAAAGCACACCGCTGCCACTTAAAGACATGGCCGAGCGAAAATTCGCACCGCTCCCGCCGCCGCTCGTACTCGTGGCCCTTATGGCTTACACACGCACACTCTAAAGCGACCGCTGTGCAAAATTTATTACGCTCGAATTACTAAGTTGGCCGCGAGCTGCGTGCCACGCAAAACAGTTTAAACCATGTTACGAGTATACTACATTTTATTATGAGCGCTCGTAGCGGCGCCCGCGTGCCTTATGCGGTATGCCAGCTTAAGGCGACTTCCTGATTTGTCGGTGCGGAGGCGGTACGATATGAGAAAACTGTCAAATGTCAGTGTCAACTGTCAGTCAACTCAGTATCACTTTTGGGTAGCATTTAACGAACCACCAAATTAGTTGCCGAATGATGCTCTGAAAAATTACATTGATGACCAAAAATACTAGATTGACACCAAATTTTCAACTCCTTTTAAATATAAAGTGCAACTCAAAGAAGTAACATGTCGATAACCTATTAAATTAAATTGTTACCAAATAAATTAGTCACTACCCAAAAATACTTAATGATCACCTAATTTCAAACACCAAATTTCATATAATTTACATCCAAATATTACAGGGCTCGTAATCCTATTAAAATTATTTACACCCAAATAATTCTTTCGATACCCAGAAATACTACATGATCACCAAATTTCAAGCTGCAATTGTTTTTTAACGCCCGACGCGCAAAGCAGTTCCAATCTAGTCTAACCTCATTGCTTGCACACTGATGCGGTTTTCCATACGGTCCGTCTCGCTCGCACGTCGCACCGCGTGCGAGCAAGACAGCGCTAAATGATTTTATTTTATAGAAGCTTCAAAATTTCTGTATTTTTAATGAGACACGTACATTACATAATTTAATTTAATATATTTTCAACAGTGCTTTCCTTACTGGTCGCATACAGCTATTTGTTCTCAGATGTTTTTGCCTCTACTCTATTCGCTGATAATCGTCAATTTGCCTAGGTAGTAGTATTTTTCTATGACATCTATTTTTATTTCAGACTAGTGGACATTGAAACAGTATTAACGGATCTCCGCTGGCGCGGAGCTCCTATTTTGAGTTGTTTTGGCCCTTCGGGCCGATGCAAAACTAACATAACCTAAACCTACCTATACCTATTTCTACCTATTAACTTCCTTTAATTTTTCCATGAAAGTCTATCTAAATTAATAAAGTAAACTCATTTTAGGACCTTTATCCATTTTCATAACAAACTAACAATTTAATAAATCAACAAAACTCATTTTCAAAAAAAAGTTTTCAATCAAACGCGCTCACGTCAACGCATTAAAAAATTAATAATAAAACTTCTTGCAGTTCGTAAACCATCAGCAATAGGTAGTTAGAATGAAACAGCAATAGGTACCTTTCACTCTAACGACATATGAATAGGTTTTATGCTTCAGACAATTCTTGGTATTTGATTGAGTGAGATAGCAGTATACGTGTTATTATTTCACACAGCCACATTGCGCGTTGCTTTTTAAATTAATTTAGAATTTTACTTTCTAATTTATAACATTTTGGAAATGACTAAAATATTTATAATGCTAAAAACAATTAATTTGTAACTGTTTACTAAAATGTAGCATGCGATGTGTATAATATTTGGATGTAATTCTAATGAAAAAAGGTGCATGAGATTAGGTGGTAGTTTAGTGTTTTTGGTGGTACTTGACAATTTTTTTGATGCGATTATAAATTTATAGGAACGCAATAAGTAAAATAGGTGCAAGTGCTGCAAAAATAGGTAGAATTTTTTTGGTGACTTGGAATTGCTGATCGATAAATTTTTTTGAGTGTTCAACCTTATTTTAGGGTTCGAAAATTTGATGATATCAAAAGTTATTTAGGTGATCATTTTATTTGTTCCCATCACTTTTTACTGCGCCGCTACATTTAAATGAGTGCTTCCTGACTGGCGCGGGATGCGCGGAGGCGGGACGATGTGAAGGCGGTACTGGTCCGCTTCTGCGCATGATATTACTACTGCGCAAATGTAATACTGACAGTATTCCGTCAAGTGGGAATCTTTGCGACGTCAGTAAGTTTATGCCACAGGAGAAAATGTCACATATCGATCCCGCCCCGCCAAGTCAGGAAGTCGCCTAAGAGGAGGGGTAAGGCAAACTCTCTCCATACAAACTTTGTGCAGGATTTCTTCGTTTGTGTTTGCATTAAAGTTATGATTTTTGGTCAGTACGCTTATTTTTCTGTTACCTATTTCGTGATGTAATTTTATTTCATTGATATTATTTTTAAATTTTTTTCTTTTTTTTTGAAATATTTGAATATTTCCACATCACCTTCTTCGTATATCTAATATTTACATCCAAAAAAAAAATTACATTCGTTAGTGCCAAAACCTACGAATAAAAAGTGCACAGAGTTTGTATGGAATGGAGGATGCCTTGCCTACCCTTGCGCCTTAAGCAATGTCCGCCCAGTTCAGTCATGGATGGGTGAACGGCTTTAAGTGGTTATTAACTGAGCACTCCCGTCCTTTGGAAGGCACGTCAAGCCGTTGATGTCATTGTCTATGATAGCAGTCGTTAAGCCGTTGGAGGCCTTCAGGCGGCTTGAGAACTTCTAACAGTCAAGTTGTCCACTCACTTGACAAAGCCTAATCCCAATAAGGTCTAGTTTCCTCTCGGGTTCGAAGGACAGATTATATGACGTCACAGGCAGGAGCGACATACGCCTTATTCGAATGCAAGCCAAAGGTCATTCTGTCAGTCAATCGTCATTAGAAGCGCGATGCGCCGGGACAGGGGGGGGGGGGGGGGAAGGAGTGGGGCATTTCAATTGTTTATTGAACGAAGCGTGTCAGGCTCATTGAAAATGTTCCCTGTTTTTCCAATACAAATAAAGAATTATTCTCATACAAAGGTATAATTTCCCGTAAAAAGGTAATTCGTTTTTCGTAACAAACAATTAACCTGGTTTTTGACAAGTAACAGCAACTCAAAAGCTCATTAGCAGATGTTTTTGATGTTTTTTTTGTTAGGCTAATAGGGTGGCACTGTATTTCTCTTTAGTATGTTTTGTTATAATAAAAACCGGCCAAGTGCGAGTCGGACTCGCGGACGAAGGGTTGTATGGGGGCCCCCTTAAATATTTATTTTATTCTGTTTTTTAGTATTTGTTGTTATAGCGGCAACAGAAATACATCATCTGTGAAAATTTCAACTGTCTAACTATCACGGTTCATGAGATACAGCCTGGTAACAGACGGCCGGACGGACGGACGCACAGCGGAGTCTTAGTAGTAGGGTCCCGTACGTTTTACCCTTTGGGTAAGGAACCCTAAAAATTACGGCGTGATCGACTTACAGGTCAAACTGAGAACCCCCTTTTTTCAAGTCGGTTAAAGATACATTCTTTGTTTACCGCCCTAAATAGGTTAATAATGTAGGTACTATTAATAATGTTGGGCACTAAACCTAAATGAATAAAGTATTTGTGGATAAGGGCACGCCAAATTATAGCCGGAATGCCGTCTCGCGTTCCACTATAAGTATAGCGTCAGCAAGCTATTCAATAAATAAATCCATGCTAATATTAAAAATGCGAAAGTGTGTCTATCTGTCTGTCTGTTACCTCTTCACGCTTGTGTGCCACTGTCGTTGTAAAAAAACATACACAGCCACACATGTTAAATTCATAACACTATTGCGTGTAAAAAAAAAACAAAATTGAATCTTGTTTTTACACGACTGACCAAAAAAGGAGTGTTATGTTTTCAGGTTTCTGTATGTATGTATGTATGTAGGTATGTGATTTTTTTTGTTCCCCCAGAACTTCTCAACGCCTTAACCGATTTTGATGTGTGAGGTATCGTTGGAATCCTTACGCCATCCCGGGTGACATACCTCTGTGACGTTGCAATAAAACAATATGGCGGACGACTCCATTTTGAGTGGTCCGTAAAATTTTTTTTTTCTATCTTAGCAAGTGAGGTATCAAAATGAAGAATTTGAAGAGACAATTCCAAAAATATATATAATGTATGTGTTTCAAGCAAAAAAGTTCGAAATAAAGTAATAATTAAAAAAATTGCTGCTGCTCCCGCTGGAGCTGGAGGTCCCGGGTTCGAATCCCGGCCGGGGCATTTATTTGTGTGATGAGCACGAATATTTGTTCTTGGGTCTTGGATGTCTTCTATGTATTTAAGTATTTATTTATCTATATAAGTATATATATCGTCGCTTAGTACCCATAGTACAAGCTTTGCTTAGTTTGGGACTAGGTTGATTTGTGTAAGATTGTCCACAAATATTTATTTATTTATTTATTTATTTTTTTTAATTAAAAAATAATAATTATAAAAATTAAAAACACGATTGCACTAAAGAGATAAAAAACAAGTTTCCTAATAAAGAACTCAAGGAAATATATTTTGTTTGCAGTCGTGGGACCTAATATTTTGGTTTTACTTGTATGTAGTAGGTCCCCCAACTGCAAACAAGATATATTTCCTTGAGTTCTTCATTAGGAAACTTGTTTTTTATCTTTTTAGTGCAGTCGTGTTTTTAATTTTTATAATTATTATTTTATTTCGAACTTTTTTTGCTTGAAGTAGATACATTATATACATTTTTAGAATCGTCTCTTCAAATGCTTCATTTTGATACCTCACTTGCTAGGATAGAATTTTTTTTTACGGAACACTCAATATGTAGTCTACAGTCCGCCATATTGTTTTTATTGCAACGTCACATATCCTATGTCACCCGGGATGACATAAGTATTCCAACGATACCTCACCAGTACCTCACACATCTAAATCGGTTAAGGCGTTGAGAAGTTCTGGGGGAACAAAAAAAGTTCACATACATACATACATACATATATACATACATGAAACCTGAAAACATTACACTCCTTTTTTTGGGCAGGCGTGTAAAAAACACGACTGCATTAAAAAGATAAAAAGAAGTTTCCTAATAAAGTAGGAAATATATTTTGTTTGCAGTCGGGGGACCTACTACATACAAGTAAAACCAAAATATTAGGTCCCACGACTGCAAACAAAATATATTTCCTACTTTATTAGGAAACTTGTTTTTATCTTGTTTTTGCTAACCGTAGTCACGTACGGGATGACAATCCGTCTGTTTGTCTGTTATTTAATACGTTCCTAACATACGTATAAATATTGTGGTATTATTTATTTATTATTATTGTTAGTTTTGGGCTTTGTATGCCGCTTCGACCAACGCGTGATCTATTGTGGCAGCCCTTTAGAGTACACCGCACAAATTTTGTACGACTTTGGGAGCTAATATCTCACCAATAGCAACGATTGAATCTAGAATCTAGGCCTATCCAAAAATACCACTCACAACTACCTGTATTGAAAAAAAAATCATCCCCCGGTTACATGTATGGGGTGAAAAAATTTTTTTTTCCTAATTTCACATCACTTTTATGTAGCGGTTTATAAAATACATCTTCCTACCAAATTACATAATTGTAGTACTTATAGTCTCCGAGTAAATCGCCTGTGACATACGGACAGACAGACATGACGAAACTATAAGGGTTCCGTTTTAGCCATTCTGGCTACGGTAGCTCTAGTATAAGTTTTTTCGAAACATTAACTAATTCGAACGCGTTTGCGTTTTGTCTCAAAATGTATGAAAGTGGCATGAATATGAAAACGAGAACAGCGCCTCTGGTGGTCACTAGTGGAAACTAAAACAGCGAGTATAACATTTGTTGCTAACCGATGAACGCGCGTATTTCAAACTCGGTGAGAGCGTTTTCATACATTTTGAGACAAAACGCAAACGCGTTCGAATTAGTTAATGTTTCGAAAAAACTTATACTAGAGCTACTGAACCCTAAAAACGGAACACTTATAGGTTTTTCATCAATGATTTCCTGTTACTGCGGCCGGATTATGATTTTTCCTCCTTTACAGGTCGCATTTTTCAACCAATTCTCGTGAAATTTTGTGAGCAGGTTTGATAATATTGTTCTAGAAACCTTCAAAAATAAAAACGCGAGGTCAACAGCTCACAGACCCACTAGTTATGACATCTTTAGCGGCTTTTGACGACCGCTTTAGCTCAGTTGGTAGTGACCCTGCCTACGAAGCTGGAGGTCCCGGGTTCGAATCCCGACCAGGGCATTTACTAGTGTGATGAACACGAATATTCGTTCTTGGGTCTTGGATGTTCTCTATGTATTTAAGTATATATTTATCTATATAAGTATGTATATCGTCGCTTAGTACCCATAGTACAAGCTTTGCTTAGTTTGGGACTAGGTTGATTTGTGTAAGATTGTCCACAAATGTTTATTTATTTATTATTTATTTCGTATATGTATTTAGCGCTCGTGGCCCAGCGGCGCCTGCGTACCGCTTGCGGTTACTCAGGTTAAGCAACGTGGGCAGCGGTCAGGACTTGGATGGGTGACCGCTTTGAGTGGTAACTAACTGAGCGCTCCCGTACTTTAGAAGGCACGTTAAGCCGTTGATCCCGGCTGTTGTCTATGGCAGCAGTCGTTAAGCCAAGTTGGAGGCCTACGGGCGGCTTAAGAACTTCTAACAGTCAAGTTGCCCACTCACTTGACAAAGCCTAATCCCAATAAGGTCTTAGTTTCCCCTCGGAGTTGAAAGGTCAGATGGCAGTCGCTTCTGTAAAAACTAGTGCCTACGCCAAATCTTGGGATTAGGTAGCGGACCCCAGGCATCCTTCAGGATGCAACTGTACTGGGATAACGCTAGGAGGATGATGATGATGATGATGTATTTTGCGTACGATTTTCACTGTGACAAGGTACCTACAAAGTAGCTATAAGAAATTAAATTGGTTCACTGAACG
Organism: Cenopis cana; assembly: GCA_951800055.1. Classification (NCBI taxonomy): domain Eukaryota; kingdom Metazoa; phylum Arthropoda; class Insecta; order Lepidoptera; family Tortricidae; genus Cenopis; species Cenopis cana. The sequence continues at coordinate 2,451,223 of OX637498.1, read as the reverse complement.
CTTTGGGCTTCACTCAATAAGGAGTATTTGATCATGAATATCTGATATCCGTTATAACAGCCATGTTACAGAAATGTAAATATCCCGTGCCAATTAGCCATTTCAAACATTCTGTCTTATTAAAATACTAGATTTTGCCTGCGACTTCGTCCCTATAAAATTGCACCCCTTATTTAATCCTTTCGAGGAATGATTTTCGAGATAAAATTATACTATAAGTTAATCAAGTATTTTTTTTCTTCTTATAAATTTAAAGTTTATTTTATTTCACCAATGTTAGACTAAGTTTGTGGATTTCAAACAAATTGTTATTGAAATAAATGAAATGAAATGTAAATCAGCTATAAACTCATTGTCTATACCAAGTTTCGTCGTTTTTCCGTGACAAATATCCAAACATCTGAACTTTCATAGTTATAATTAGCTTTTGCCCGCGACTTCGTCCCCGTGACCTTGTATTTTAAGGGTCCTTATAAGGTAAAAAATGCTCATCTATTTAGCCCATTTTCAGTTTAACTGATAAATTTATTGACATTTTATCAATGTTACTATCTAGAACAGGCCCATTGTGACCTATTGACATAACTTTTAAATGTATTTCTTGTATTTTTCATTCAGATATTTTGTTTCAAACATCACTCCAAATCGACAATTTTCGAGCTTAAAACTGCTTTATCGCGCTTAAATTCTACTGCACACAATTAAATCAAAAAAGGGCAATATTACTATCTAAAACTTTAATATAGTCATCGTATCTTATAATCATTTTATTGGTACTAACAATACTTTTGTCAAAAAATTCTTCTTCTCAATTTTTTAATCAAAGTGAAAATTGAAAAATTCAACACCACAGGTGGGATTTGAACCCACGACCTCTGGAATCCGTCCATAGCGGACGCATCCGCTTAACAAACATATTAATTCTTCTTCTGTCGCGACCTTTTCCCATCTACTTGGGGTCGGACTTTTGGCAAAAAATTTAATCATAAAAATTTTAAACTTGTAAGGCCTTCTAAGAATGATTTCAGGGATAAAAAGTATCCTATATGTTAATCCAGGCTATAATCTCGTTGTATACCAAGTTTCGTCTTAATCCTTTCAGCCGTTATTGCGTGATCGAGTCACAAACATCCTCACAAATTCACTAACTTTCGTATTTATAATAACAGTAGGATGTTAGTACCTAAGCTTCGCCGCGGGCGATTTTGAAATCAAAGACTAAAATTTTATGTATACTAATTAAATATTCAAATTACGGACTTCTTAATAAATACTTCATCTCGCTTATATTTAGAGCAGCTCAACTGGGGAAGTACCTCCGCCTTGCAGAAGACCGCAGCCATAATAACATTAGGTATTCATTAACTATACAAGTATGTAGTGTTGTGTTCCTGGAGGTGAGCAAGGTTGCCAGAGCTCCCGAGGATGCACTGTGTTGAGAGCGAGGGACCTAAATTTGTCCCTTCTGCTGTCAACACAGTGAATCCTCAAAATTATAAAGGGTCGGCAACGCGCACGTGACTCCTTTGGAGTTGCGGTGCGGCGGTGCCGGTTGCGGCGGTGTCCGCTTACCATCATGTTGACCATACGCTTGTTTGCCACCGTTATTGTATAAGAAAAGCCCAACTGGGGAAGTACCTCCGCCTTGCAGAAGGCCAAAATATATCTATGGATTCTGTGTTCACACAAGTCGTAGCACTATTCGTAGCACGTCTACGAGCGTTCTACGGCGTAGCCGCTACGACTGTGCAAATGTCTGAATGGAGCCTTTCTGTTATTATGACATTTCACGCAGTTTAAGATACGTATGCGTCATGCCTCTACGAGGACTTTTCGCAACAACGCGGGAAAATGTAGCTTCGTGTAATAGGTACTTTTATCTCACGAGCGCGGGTGAGCCATGGTTGTGTGTTGAGCTATACATGCACATTGTCTATGTGTGCGTCAGCGTAGGAGCTATGAGTTCACGTTGTCTATGTGTTCGTATATGTCACAGCTACAACAATGGCTAAATCGCGCTTGTGAGATAAAAGTACTATTATACTTAACTATAATATAATATTCGACATCAAAAATCTACCCCTAATATTACAAAGAGTATTTAAACATTACTCAACAGATTAAACTATGGCAATCGATAGAAAAACTATGCTCAAACACTAGTAATTAAATTTACTAACACTGTGCTGCCAAAATTCCGCCGCACGCGCGAGCGAGACAGGACACCAATAAGCTAGAGCGGGACGGTTATACAGGCAGAGCTACGCCGAATCGATGCACAGAGCCTTCATGCAGAGGCTTCAGTGTGCTCCCAACGCTCTAAAGGTGCGTACGTCGCTAAATTTAAAAAAAAAATACAAAAAAAAACAATTAAAAAATCAATTGCGCCAAAAAAACGCTCAAATAACCGGTTTTAAACATAAAATTATTTAGGTTATGTGGCCGTGTGTAATACTGGTTAAAATTCGGGTTTTAACGCAAAACGTATAGTGGTTTTCATTGTTAGTAGCGGTATCAAGTCATATGTGGTGTTTAGGCTGTTTTTCCGCCGAAGGGTATGGTTGCACCACGTCCTTTGTTCCGAAGCGGCTTGGATCCTAAACGATGTAAGTAACAAACAAAGACAAAAGAGCATCGCTCGAAAATAACTGCTCAAAAAATTCAATTCGCCATTGGACTTTTTTGACGTTATAATTTTTTTTTTTTATGGTGTTGGTGTCGTTTAAGACTTTTTGGCTTTGGATTAAATTGTTCAGCCATGTTGCATGGGTCGTAGTTATTTCTAAACGGAGCGGGTCGGTTCATAATTATGTCAAAGGATATTGTATTTTAAAATATATACTGTTTAATTTTAAATTTGGTTTTGTAAAGTAATTGATATATTTTCGGCAAGTCTCGATTTCTTTTATGGGTCCAGATTTATTTATTATTATTATTAATCAATTTAATTCAGACAAGATCCATAGTATTGTTAGTAACATTTGTTCACTTATATGTCTAGATTAGTAATAATAAATAAATTGAATTAATTAATTGACGAATTTATTATAATATACAAAACCATTTAACGAAAATGGTAAAATTGACTTTAATTATTGTAAAATTTAATATTTACACAATATTTTTTGTAGAACGCAATTATGCTGTATTGTTGTTTAAATAAATTCGGGCCTGTTTTTTTTTAATTGAATGGAATTATTAACCTTTTAGAAGTCTGTTTTTATTATTTGTGATCCCATTTTGGGATAAAAATTGAATAAATAAGCAGGAAATATATTTCATACTTTTATTGACATTTGCTATTTCAAAAACTCCTAATGATATTTTGTCTGAAAATAATTTTTAATACTGCAATTTTTTTAGCCTTTATCTTATTATGTTTAATTTTTATATATATTACAATATTAAACTGGAGAATAAATATGTAAAATTATGACAAAAAAAAACATGAAAAGACTTAAAATTATGAATGTACAAAAACGCCTTCAGCAATAGTAAATTACTTAACGAGGGCGGTAAAACAAAGAATGTCTCAGATCGCAGGTATTTGACGCCCGAGCCGAAGGCAAGGGCGATAAATATGCGATCTGAGGCTTTCTTTATTACCGCCCGTGTTAAGTTCAAAATTTTATGTCACCCCCTGGCCAGGAAGTGGGATATTCCGCGCGCGGAGCATGCGGTAATTGCCACTTTATGGCCAGGTGTATAAAGTTTATTTTTAACCACTTAATGTCACCATAATGTGCGAAGTTTTGACTATTTTTAAGAAAACGTGTGCAAATTTGTGACTTCATTACTTTAATTTCATCATATTGATAATTATTTATTGACAACTATATGTGAATATGTTTCAAATAAGTGTATAGTGAAGATAAGATTATGAGGAAACCCGTGTTATACAATCAAGGTCCAGTTTCCCCTCTAGTTTGGAAAGTGATGGTTGTTGAGTTCCGATTTCGCAAAACTGGCGCCTCTGCCAATTTCTTGGCAAGGGTACTAAAGCGAATACTGTGTTCCTCTAAGCTAAGTTGGAATCCACCTGCTAGCGTCAGTATTTCCGAGTTCATATAGCCTGAACCTCTTTAAGGCACGAGTGAATAGGTATATTCTGGGTGAGCTCGCTTCACCGTTGGCCAACGCATACGACATACGCGTCGCCAAAAATTCGCTTCAAATTGCGGCACATTGTCAACCGAAACCCAATTATTTGCCAGAAACCAGACGACATTAGGTTAAACTAACCTTTCAGTACAATTTGATTGATACCTCACTGACCATTCTCCAATCTTCAAGCCAATCGCAACCTTATCTATATTACCTTAAGATTCGAATACGCACTTGACTTGTAAAACACAACAAGAATCTTAAGCAATCAAGGGATGGGCAGTCTTATATTAACTGTATTAGGTTGATAGTCGATGGAACGGATAGCGAGTTAGGTCGCTTTGGTGTTGAGTTTTTGTTTGATTGATTCGGGAGTTTAATGTGATAGCGCCATCTAGCGTGAAGGCAAAGTGTCCGAAATGGACAATAAATAGGCACAAAGTCAGTAATATGTTACGTACAAAAATATTTTTTTAAAGTAACAGACTCGAATCAATTAAGTATTTATATTCGTATTTTATACATTTTATTTCAATATTAGTGTTATTTAAGGTATTTATGTTAATTAAATATTTTATTCTCTCTAGATAATAGCAATCAAGTGATTAAAGGATATACAAAAATGAAATTTGACGTTCTAATTTCATTTTTCACGATAAAAATTACGTACGAGTAAATTTTCATGTGTCAATTACAAGAATTTCTTCCATGATTTTATAATATAAATGCGAAAGTTTATATGTTTAGACTGGTTGACGTACGATATTATTTCAAGTTGAACGGCATTTTGTCAGCCATTTTATTTTCCGTTTTTTTTTCCAAAAACCTGCTGAATCCGTTTCTAAATGTTTCCAAGCCGAATTTTGGGTAATTTGCTCAAAATTCGATATGGCGGAATTCAATTAAAAACTCCGTACATATAACTCGAATCTGGTCGAGTGAGGTGCCCTAAAATGGATTTTGGGGGTCGCTAAACTCAATTTTGATAACCAGGGGTCAGTCCGGGTACCGGAAGTGGACATTTAGGGTTCCGAATCTACCGCAAAATTAAGTTGGTTTCAATTGAAAAATCTCATTTGTCCATATATTAGTTTTGCTGGTAAAATATACGTAATAATAAATATTATCAACAAATTTCAAGTTTCCACCACATCCCTCCAGCGATACTTGGGGCGACCCACAGGACGTGCGGACCTGCGTGAGCTCGGAGCTGGTGCAAGCTGGCGAGAAATTGCGCAGGACCGAGCAAAGTGGCGTGCTCTTGTGTCGGAGGCCAAGACTCATTTTGGGTCGTCGTGCCAGCCCAGTTAGTTAGTTAGTTAATTTCAAGTTTAATGGTCAATGGAAAGTTGAAAATTTTTTCAGATCAAAATATTGAAAAAAAAAAAACCTGAATTTGGTAGCTTCTCATTCTTTCGTTTTCCAATATTTTTTAAAACTAAGAATACAGTATTTTTGTGCTCAATGAGCTCTAAACACCGATACCCCAATCGATGGGGTAGGTAAAATTTTTTTTAGCTCTCCCGTTTAGCTGTATTGGAGCCCCCTTAAAAACTTTTAAAAATAAGTTTTGACAATTTACATCACGCATTACGCATTGGGTCAACAAGATGCTCATACTTGTACTGTGAAACTGTAGCTTTAACCCTTCAACTGTAAAACCTGTGTGATAGACGACAGACAGACGGACTCGTGAGTGATAGCAATAGGGTTCCGTTTGAACCCTTCGGGTACGGAACCTTAAAAATGAGTTGAGAATGAAGCTTCCTTTCCCCTGTCTCTCCACACAACGAATCCTCATATCATTTTTAATTCATCGACAAGTTTGTGGAGTCACATGCATATAGCGCCTTGTTATCTGGCAGACAGTATGCTTGTGTACTTATGTACTTATGTACCATTGCTGTATGCTTGTTAACGAATGAGTGAAAGTTTAATCACAAGAATATAATATGGTACAATAGATGTTATAGGGTTGTTAACTGATCGTCAAATCAACTACTTTTTATGAAATGTCAAAAACGCTTTGTTAAAGTTTGTAGGGAAATTGGAATTAGTGACGTCACCACTTTTTTATGGTCAAACAGCGTCAATTTATACGTTTTAACACATTTAAACATTTTAAAAACGCAGAAAAAATTAAAGCGCGAAGTTTTGCGAGTATTAATTTAATTTATTCAATAATTGCAAAGTTCTTATTTATAGATATTAGTAGGTACAGTCAAGGGCACCAATATGTATACACTTTTTCACCTTACTCCATTGAACTAAGGTCCAAAAATATATACATATTTATGCACTTGACTGTACATCATGGACCCTGTTAGGGTGTAGCAATTTATACGTATCTTAATCTAGTCTAATCTACTTAAAAGGTTTGTTTTAACGGGTCTAACGCGATATTTAGTCTAATCTATTCTAATTATCGTGCGTTTGGTCTCAGGGGACCCTCTCTAATATGATACGTGTGTGTGTGTGTGTACGTGTTGTATGTATGTGTGCGTTGTATGTTCGGTGCAGGTAACTAATACGTTGGAGATTGTGGAGTGTAGAGTAGATAGGTGAAGATAGTTCATACATAAATTCTTCAGAAAGCAGTTCTTCTCTCTCTTCTCACAGACAAGTCCTAACCTGTTTATTTACTTAATGTGAAACCAACTTACTGACTACGATTTTTCCATGTCATTTAGATATAAGGTATTACTAACCGATACACCATTGTAATTTAAAGAGAAAAATAAACGCATTTGTATTTGTATTTTAAGTCTCTTTTCCAAAATCTGTAAACGAAAATCTTCATCAATTCAAAATTAAGGGAAGGTCTCTTAAGACCATTTTCGCATGACAGCGCGAGATCTGGGAGCTGCCCTCACTGACCCAAAATAAAATCGATCCTGTATAGACACACTTAGTATTATAAAGCCATCTACGATCCAGATCGTTCCTTTGTGTTAAGTTCATTGGAAGAAGCCTGTTGCGGATCTCATGTCTGGTGTGTCTGATATATGACCGTTATATGATTTCTGTATGCACCTAATGGGCCTACATCGTGGATTAGAATTTGTTGACCATCATGTACATCTAATAAATGTTTTTTTCTTAATTATCGTTAGTTGACAATAGTGTCCGACCGAAACATGTTTTTTTGCCGAAACTGAAACCGAAGGTTCGGTTTTGGCTCTAGTTTCGACCGAAACCGAAACTTTAACAGACGTGTCAAAATAATTGAATAAAACGTCAGCGGGCCGTTCTTTCTAGACATATAGAAAGTAAAAAACCTATTATTCGTGTAAGTGGTATAAAATAAAACAATTTGAGTAACAAGATATGAAACAAGTGATAATTTTACCTAAGTTGGAACGGAGACGCTTCGCTCGCTTCGTTTGCTCGGTCAATAATATCAGTTTCGGCAGTGCCGAAAGGTTCGGCAGTTTCGCAAAAGTTCGGCAATTTGTTCGAAACATGATTTTTATGCCGAAACCTGCTGAAACCGAAACCGAAACTTCGGTCGGACACTTTAGTTGACAATGACTAGAAATGAGCGTACACACACTACTAATGGCTACGCTGTGTTAAGCTGTGTAAATGTGGGGCTCGACCCAATTTCTTAATGTATCGGATGCGAGATCGATCTGAAGCTCAAAGCTGTGGCTCAGGTAAAAGCTGAGCTTAATGCATAGTCAAAAGCTCGCAAACACTCATTGTAATGCAGCGCAAGCGGACGAAAACCGACTTTTGGCAACTTTGTCATAAGGTTCCAGTGTTCGACATCTTTAGTACCTTTATTTTATTGTTTTTTTATTCCTAATATTATTATTTAAATTGACATTGTTATGAATTTGTTCTGTGTATAACCAATATTGTTATTTCTTTATTAAATGTAGCTATATATTTTGTATATAATTATGCTGCAAACTGTATTGCCCAATTATAATTATATTTTGTAAAACGATCACTATATGACTAGTAATGTAAACTAAACTAAACTAAACATCAAATCCGTATCCATAAAAATATTATAAATGCGAAAGTCTGTCTGTCTGTATGCTGAAATGTTTTGTTCAATGAAAGGAGACAAAACAAAATACATTAAATTAGGCGAATGCGCCAGGAGCGATGCCTTTGAAAAATAAAAAGCGGCCAAGTGCGTGTCGGACGGTTCCGTACCGGCACCAACTATTCCACATTTAAAATCAGTATCAAAAAAGGTTGTAACTATGTTCATCATCTTTTTAAAATAAATAAAATAAAAAAATAAAATAATTCTTTATTTAGGCAATAATCCCATTAATCATTACAAACATGTTCAAAATTTAAAAATTAAAATGGTTTTTGTTTGGGCGGGACAGTTTTTCAGCAACAATTCAAAAACCATTAGACCTGTCTTGTTCAAACCAAAAATCGTTGAAAGTATTTATTAATGTACATCAGCTCCTTTTTTCAGAATTTAAACTTCATATTTTGGAAATTAGAGGGGGCGTGGGGACACTTTTTACGACTTTGACAGCAAATATCATAGCAACGGTTGACTTAAATGGAGAAGTTTTTTTAAACCGCCATAATATATTTTTTAAAGCCCTATCGATAATTACCCTACAAACATTATGTGCATTGAACTTTTTTTCATCCGCCGGTTGAATGTAATGCCGCCTCTAATTTATTTAATATTTCTTTGTAATTTCACATCACCTTTATGTGTTCATATAATACACCCTAATAGGGATGTTGACACCAAATAAAAAAATCAATGAATCCGAATTTTCTCGAAATAGGATCAAATTCTCAATCAAACAGTGAAAAAAGTAATCCAAAAGAATAAATAATTACATAATTATAAGTCTTCAAAGTTTTAGGAGGGGGCATTTTCTGTCCCTTTTCCGCAAAACGCCCCGTTGTATTGAACGATCGTCATTTACTATGGCGCTCGAGGTCAGTGACGTCACTGACCTGTAGCGTTGTCTCTCTCTAACTAAAAACATTCTAACGCTTGTAGTTTCGTTATTTTTTGAGATATTTGAATAGGATTTTCACTTTTTGGCATAGTTTTATGTATTCTTTCGTATGGAGTAATAATAAATTTTGAGTCAACATCCCTATTGTGGTAGATACTTATAGTCTCCTAGTAAATCGAATGTGACGGAGCTCCGTTGTCGCCATTTTGACTACGGATCCCTAAAACCCAGGTGATACTACACGGGATGCGAACCCGGGACCTCCAGATTGGAAGTCAGCCTTACCGCTCATTTACAGTGGCTATGTATAATGTCAAAGTAACATAACCCATTTCTACCTTTGGTCTAAAAACCTGTCACATTTCGTAGCTGCCTACGCCGTAGACCCTCTACGGGCTACGCCGTAGGCATGGCTTTGAAGTTAAAATAAGCAATCAGTTTGTCATTTCGAAAAGGGCGTAAGTGCTTTGTCATTGTTGGTGAGATACGACGTTTTTGAAAGCATTTGAGAATAATGGCCAGCGAAATGGATTTTATGGCATTGTTAAGTTAGAGTTAGTTACGCTTACTTAATAATAATATTATACAAGCTTTTGCTCCCGTATTCGTCTACTTAGAACTTCATCATCCTCTTAGCGTAATCCCAGTACAGTTGCATCCTGAAGGATGCCTGGGGTCCGCTACTTAATCCCAAGATTTGGCCTAGGCACTAGTCTTTACGGAAGTGACTGCCGTCTGACCTTCTAACCCGAGGGGAAACTAGACCTTATTGGGATTAGGCTTGTCAAGTGAATGGGCAACTTGACTGTTATAAATTCTCAAGCTGGCCGAAGGTCTCTAACCTGGCTTAAGGGGAGCTATCCCCAATGCAAATGTCCAGTTCTAACACGCGTGAGTTTGCAATTAACCATCCCGCTCTCTACGGAAGCTCTGCGCGTAGTTTTCGTAAATATTTAGCTATAGTCATTAAGCCAATGATTTTATCAAAGCAAACCCTGCTAATTTGTCTATAACTATTTAGGATCTTTAATTAAGTACAAAAATTAAATGTAAAATATCAGTAATATAGCCGTAATATTGAAAAAAAACATTCCAAAAAGGGGTAACCTTGCGATTTTTTTCTATCGAGTGAAATTCATCAGGTCATGTAATTGATTGCGATGTTGACTAGTCAAGATCCTTATACTTAACGCATATATATATTTTTTTTAGAATTTAAGACACTATATTTTATGTCAAAATATAGTGTCTTAAATTCTAAAAAAAATATATATGCGTTAAGTATAAGGATCTTGACTAGTCAACATCGCAATCAATTACATGTTAAAATAAGCAATCAGTTTGTCATTTCGAAAAGGGCGTAAGTGCTTTGTCATTGTTGGTGAGATACGACGTTTTTGAAAGCATTTGAGAATAATGGCCAGCGAAATGGATTTTATGGCATTGTTAAGTTAGAATTAGTTACGCTTACTTAATAATAATATTATACAAGCTTTTGCTCCCGTATTCGTCTACTTAGAACTTCATCATCCTCTTAGCGTAATCCCAGTACAGTTGCATCCTGAAGGATGCCTGGGGTCCGCTACTTAATCCCAAGATTTGGCCTAGGCACTAGTCTTTACGGAAGTGACTGCCGTCTGACCTTCTAACCCGAGGGGAAACTAGACCTTATTGGGATTAGGCTTGTCAAGTGAATGGGCAACTTGACTATTATAAATTCTCAAGCTGGCCGAAGGTCTCTAACCTGGCTTAAGGGGAGCTATCCCCAATGCAAATGTCCAGTTCTAACACGCGTGAGTTTGCAATTAACCATCCCGCTCTCTACGGAAGCTCTGCGCGTAGTTTTCGTAAATATTTAGCTATAGTCATTAAGCCAATGATTTTATCAAAGCAAACCCTGCTAATTTGTCTATAACTATTTAGGATCTTTAATTAAGTACAAAAATTAAATGTAAAATATCAGTAATATAGCCGTAATATTGAAAAAAAACATTCCAAAAAGGGGTAACCTTGCGATTTTTTTCTATCGAGTGAAATTCATCAGGTCATGTAATTGATTGCGATGTTGACTAGTCAAGATCCTTATACTTAACGCATATATATTTTTTTTAGAATTTAAGACACTATATTTTATGTCTCAGATGGTTTTAAAAAACTCAAAAGTGGTAATACCCAGTCTTAACGACTGCTATCATAGACAGCAGCCGGGATCAACGGAACAAACAGGAACACAACATCATCACAATTTATCTTATGTATCTAAATTCGATTGAAGGTTTATGCGTTTGAGTAACAAACAATTCAAGCATCTCTTTAGATAAATAAGCATAATATTAATCAAAATCTCTGAAAATATATTTCTCGAATCTTTCAAAGATTCTTCTTCTTCTTCTTTGTCCAACCGTCTTCCCAGTTTATCTGGCGTCGGGTCTCCTTGTGCGTAAGCGCCACCGGATTCTGTCCTGGCTTGTGTGGCTACTCAGGTTCTCGCTTTCCATTTCTTTTTGCATGCTTGACCACCAGTTGGCGGATGGGCGCCCTCTTCCTCGTGGTCGTTCCGGAATATTCAAGGCCTTTTTGACGGAGTGGTTGTCATCGCGTCTTAGAATATGACCAAACCAGCGCAGTCGGCTTTCTTTTAGTTTTTCAGCAATCTTTCAAAGATTCAAATAGTTTATTAGCTATGAATACATGATAATATAATCTCGTGGCCTAGTGGCGCCTGCGTACCGCTTGCGGTATCTAAGGTTAAGCAACATGGGCAGCAGTCAGGACTTGGATGGGTGACCGCTTTGAGTGGTTACTAACTGAGCGCTCCCGAGCTTTGGAAGGCACGTTAAGCCGTTGATCCCGGTTGCTCTCTATGGCAGCAGTCGTTAAGCCAAGTTGGAGGCCTTCGGGCGGCTTGAGAACTTCTAACAGTCAAGGTGCCCACTCACTTGACAAAGCCTAATCCCAATAAGGTCTAGTTTCCCCTCGGGGTTGGAAGGTCAGATGGCAGTCGCTTCCGTAAAAACTAGTGCCTACGCCAAATCTTGGGATTAGGTAGCGGACTCCAGGCATCCTTCAGGATGCAACTGTACTGGTATAACGCTTGGAGGATGATGACATGATAATATAATCTTCACCACCAAGAAATTAATAAATAATTTAATTAACAGGGTAGTAAACTGGATAATTGAATTAAACATCTCCCATAACTAAATATCTTCCCAATTTCCACAGAACAAATAAACGTAAACTGTCATGGTAATACCGGTAGCGGTTTTGTGCCGTACCAGCAATTCGTGAGGCACGTGAGTGGAATCCGCCATTTTGTAATATGGCGGCAGCTGTCAAAGTGACGAGGAGGTATATTGGGATGCTGGGCCGCGGCACCAAATTGTAAACGGACTATTTTGCGTTAACCTAATAGGTTTATTGAGGACTTTGGATGGGTTATATTTGTGTGTGTTGTGGGATAATATTCGTTTTTATTTATGTAGGAACAGTAGGAAATAGTAACACACATAGTCCGTTTTAGAAACCCTACAATATTTTTAAACAAGCTATCCACCAATATCCCATACGATGGGATTTGGAAAAAAATAAAATGCGCCCCTATTTTCCGTGTAGTAGCTAGGAGAGATAGCCAAAAAAAATTTCTTTCCAAGATTTTATTCTACCGTTTTTTTTGCGTGATCAATATGTATACTCATGCTAAATTACAGCTTTCTAGTAAGTACTAACGATTATTGAGCTGAGAGGCGGACGGATGGATGGAAGGACGGACATGGCGAAACTATAAGGGTTCCTTCTTTACTATGGAACCCTAGAATGTGGTACTAGTGATGAGTATTAGTAAGGTTCGTCAACCTCGTTTATTGTGAGTCGTGAATGGCATAACAGCGTTTTCGTTTTGTGTCTGGCGTTTTATGAACGACACTCGACAAGCGCTAAAGTGGGGGAGCGTTCGTGGCTCAGCGGCGCTCTTGTACCGTGTTCGGTATGCGAGGTTAAGCAACGTCGGCCGTGGTCAGCTCTTGGGTGGCCCTCTTTTAAAACTGAGACCTCTTGAGCTTTGAAAGGCACGTTAAGCCGTTGATCCTTGCTGCTGTCTCTGAAAACAATCGTTTTCTTGTGTTAGCCGAGTGGTATCAAAATAATCTGTGCAAAAAGTCACTTTATTTTGCATGCCATAAGATTCACCATCGAATAACAGTTTTTTATGAAATATATAGGCCAGCATAAAAATGTCAAGCTTTATGCACCCTCCTTGAATGCACCTGTGTCTTCCCAAGCTACATTCACCTAACCTGTCTTTACAATTTATATAATCGATATAAAATAATAAGTAAATGAAGTTGATTGTGGGAGTAGCGTTAATATTTCATTATTCCAGCAATGGCGTACAAAATGGCGCGCTAAACTATTAAATAAAATAAATAAGCAGGCCTAGACGGAGATGGCGGGATGACTTAGATGCCTTCCTCGCCAACTGGCCGGACGAAGCACAGACACGGGAGTCGTGGAATTCATGGGGAGAGGCCTTTGCCCAGCAGTGGGACACCCATATAGGCTAGATAAAAAAAAAATTCTAGAATAATATTCTTTCGGTATTCCTAAGGAACCTGTAGGCTTTCGCAGAACGTATAACTATACGTGTAATAAGTATGTATATCGTCGCTTAGTAGTTAGTACCCATAGTAAAAGTTTTGCTTAGTTTGGGTCTAGTTTGATTTGTGTAAGAGTGTCCACAAATATTTATATTTTTATATATATATTTTATGTAGGTAACAACAAGTTCGTAATTAATAATTATCAATTAATCTTTATTTATTTTATTTATTTATTTTATTCATTACACGGGACACCAACAGAGTACATAAGATAAGGTTACAATTGTCTTTGGTATAGTGAATGATTATGCCGTGTAAATAGGCAATGGATGACTATGCGAATGGAGCACAATTACGCCTCAGAATAACTTGTACGGAAAATAATCAAGAGATAAAATTTTGTGCTTGGAGGAGGCTTACCTGACTTCTTCAGCAGCAGCTCGGTGGCGGTGTTTGGCGGCACAGTTATCAACACTTAACTAGCTGCACACTTAACTGAATATTATGAGCGTAATAAATATTAACTGCGGTGCGAAGATATTTTTCTGTACGATAGTTTATTTGACTTATGTGACATTATAGTTTTTACTAGTCTTTTTATAGGCTGCCAGCCGGGCATAGAGGAAGCAGCCTCCAAAGCGGTTGCAACAAATTAAACTCGCCAAAGGGAATTTTGGTTAGACGGAGGCGTAACCATACTCCCGGCCTTGAAATGCGAAGAATTTCAAAGGTGAAATGGAATGAAATGATGCGGTTATGATGATAATATCAATTAATAATAATATATCAATAAATAATAATATGTAATACATAAAACAACAGGATGTTATTTAGGATTACTGCGTAGGTAAAGGATAAAGCTTCACAACAGGTCGTTTGAATCAGCCATTATTGGTTCGAACAGTAACTACTCGAGTTACACCATCAGACCCTGGGTGTACATCTGTTATCACCCCTAACGGCCACCGAAGGGGCGGTACATCATCGTCGCCCATCAAAACCACTGTGCCTTGATTAATAGGATGATCTGGAGTACACCACTTATTCCGAACTTGCAACGTGTGCAAAAACTCTAAGCGCCATTTCTTCCAGTATGATTGCACAATACTTTCTAGCAATCTTTTGCGGTTATTAAGATTTCGACACTCGGTTGACAGATCAGACGCTGGCAAATACTGTAGAGGCGTAGACATTAAGAAATGTGCTGGGGTTATAATTTCAGGGTGCGGATCTGACGACAGAACACTGAGAGGGCGTGAAATGAGTATACATTCTATTTGAACAAGAACAGTCAGCAGCTCTTCATATGTTAGAAGCTGCGACCCTATAACGCGGTACAAATGAGTCTTTAAACTTTTTATATTCGACTCCCAAATTCCACCGAAATGCGGTGCGCGCGGAGGGATCATTTTCCATCCAATGCGGTGATTAAAGCATTCGCGGTTAAGTTTAGATTCAAATTCGCAGGTGCGAAAAAGATTGTACATCTCATCTAATTGAGATTTAGCCCCGACAAAATTGGTCCCATGGTCCGAGTAAAAACAAGAGACAGGGCCACGTCGAGATATAAAGCGCTTGAATGCCGATATAAAGGCGTCCGACGTTAAGTCTGAAACTAATTCAATGTGAATTGCCTTCGTGACGAGGCAGACAAACAAACATATATACGCCTTTTGCGCATGTTGACCACGACGACGACAAAGCGTTATGCGGAGGGGACCAGCATAGTCGACCCCAGTATGCACAAAGGCTTTAGCTTCTTGCAAGCGATAGGAAGGAAGATCAGCCATCTTCGGCATTGGATGATCAGGTTTAACGCGGAAACACGAATTACATTTATGTACTCTGTTCCTAATAACGGTTCTAGCATCCAATATCCAGAAGCGCTGGCGGATGATTGACATCAAAAGACCTGCACCTGTATGACAATTGACAGCGTGATAATGGTCTATTATCATGTTGACTATATGATCACGTTTAGGAAGCAGTGCTGGATGCTTAGCTTCAAATGGCAAATCAGCATTCGAAAGCCGACCTCCTATACGCAAAACATTTTTGTCATCAATAAACACTGATAACTTGACTAGTTTTCGCGAGGGTAACATATTATTTTTTATACGAGCAATATCTTCATGAAAATGAACGCTCTGAATTGCGAGTATTAAAGCGGTTTCCTCAATTTCAATGTTTTGAATAGTTTCAGCGGGATTAAGCTTTTTTGTAAACCGTAGTACATAAACTATGGTGTTTAGCAATTTGTTCCAAGAGGATATGCGTTGCCCTAATTCATATAAAATAGGACTCTCGAGTTGCACAAGAGTTGTCAAAGTGGTGGTCTTACACTCTGGCAGTTGTTCGATATCTGCGGCCTGGAAGGGTTGAATAGGCCATTCCGTAGGCGCGTTACGGAGCCATGAAGGGCCATTCCACCATAGACTATGCGAAACCAACTGTGATGGCGTCATACCACGAGATAAACAATCACTGGGGTTGTCAATTCCAGCAACATGATAGAAATTCTCTGGTGACAAATTCTCTTGACATTGAGCAACGCGATTGCTTACAAATATTGACCATCTATGAGGCGATGCTTTGATCCACGAAAGAGCGATCGTTGAATCGGAAAAAGCATATATACCTGCAATGGGAATGCGAGCAAGATAAGTTTCTTGCACGATTTTAATCAACTTGGACATCAAAACAGCGGCACAGAGCTCTAAACGAGCAAGGGTAGCTATCTTAGCCGGAGAAACTTTGGACTTGGAACATAGCAGCCTTACACTGATATTACCAGCCAAGTTTGTCACGTGTAAGTAAATAACACAACCATAGCCATTTAGGCTGGCATCACTAAATCCCACAATGTTAACTACACAATCAGATGATACACCAATATGGCGCGGAATCTTCAGCGTTGATAACAATGGAAATTCTTGTATCAACATGGAATAACACTTGATTATGTGTTCAGGGGGAGTCGCATCCCAATCTGTTTTACTGAGCCAAAGTACTTTAATTAACAACTTGGCATATAATACGACTGGCGCTACCAAACCAAGCACGTCAAACAAGCGAGCTACGGTAGATAAAATGATTCGCTTGGTACACTTCCCTCCGGCGGGCGGGGACGTAGTCATGGAAAACGTATCATCGGAGGGATCCCAAGACAAGCCTAACACCTTGGCAACACTTTGCTTGTCATCAAAATTAACACAAGCACGGTGAGAATCGGGAAGACTATCTAGCAGTGTCAGTGAGTTACTGGACCATTTGACTAAATCAAATGCACCAGTCTTAAAAAGCGCAATTAAATCTTGCGATAAACGCATTGCGGTCTCTTCATTTATACACGAATGAACTAGATCGTCCATGTACAATTGGGAACTAGCTACAGACGCAGCATCAGGGAACTTATGTCCCTCGTCAAGACAAAGCTGCTTGACGGTGCGCATTGCCAAATAAGGACTTGATTTAAGTCCAAATGGAACTCGAGTAAATTGAAAGATACGCACCTGTTCCCTTTCATCGAAACGAAATAATATTCTCACAAATTTATAATCTTTTGGCGGTAAACAAACTTGCATATACATTTGACGGATGTCTGACGTCATTGCTATCGGAAACAAGCGAAAATTCAGTAACAAAACGAATAAATCTGCCTGCATATTTGGGCCAGTATGTAAAATGTCATTGAGTGACAACCCTGAGTGACTTTTAGCACTTGCATCCAGGACGATTCTCACGCGAGATGTAGCTTTATCAGGACGGATCACTGCGCAATGAGGGATATAAAATCCGTCATCTGTGACGTCAGGTTCTGAAACTTCGGTAAGATAACCGTTTTGCATATAATCATTGATGACTTTATTATAGTCATCGCGAAGTGTAGGTATCTGTTTAAATTTCTTTTCCAAGAATAGCAGACGGCGGTGGGCAACTGCTCTAGAATTACCTAGCTCAGACGCATCTTTGCAGAATGGCAAACCTACTGTATATCTGCCTTCATCATTGCGGGTGACAGAAGCAGTATAGTTATTACAGGGGGCCTATGTGCCCCAATTACAGGTGAACACATCGTTTTACAATTGATAGTTGTTATCTACTGTAAAAAATAGATTTTAAACAAATAGTAATATATGGCAAAACAAGGTGAAATAAATGAATACAATACGTTACAAAATTCAAGTACACAAGAACAAAAATAGAATTATTTGGGTAATTGATTAATATAGTTTAGTTTAATATAATTTTAATTTTTAATTTGGGTTATTCAATAACGGGAACAAATAAAATGACCACCTAAATAACTTTTGATATCATCAAATTTTCGAACCCTAAAATAAGGTTGAACACTCAAAAAAATCTATCGATCAGCAATTCCGAGTCACCAAAAAAATTCTACCTATTTTTGCAGCACTTGCACCTATTTTACTTATTGCGTTCCTATAAATTTATAATCGCATCAAAAAAATTGTCAAGTACCACCAAAAACACTAAACTACCACCTAATCTCATGCACCTTTTTTCATTAGAATTACATCCAAATATTATACAGATCGCATGCTACATTTT
Source organism: Cenopis cana (assembly GCA_951800055.1). Taxonomy (NCBI): domain Eukaryota; kingdom Metazoa; phylum Arthropoda; class Insecta; order Lepidoptera; family Tortricidae; genus Cenopis; species Cenopis cana. The sequence goes on along the minus strand of OX637498.1, from coordinate 2,432,997 downwards.
AGTAAACAGTTACAAATTAATTGTTTTTAGCACTATAAATATTTTAGTCATTTCCAAAATGTTATAAATTAGAAAGTAAAATACTAAATTAATTTAAAAAGCAACGCGCGATGTGGCTGTGTGAAATAATAACACGTATACTGCTATCTCACTCAATCAAATACAAAGAATTGTCTGAAGCATAAAACCTATTGATATGTCGTTAGAGTGAAAGGTACCTATTGCTGTTTCATTCTAACTACCTATTGCTGATGGTTTACAAACTGCAAGAAGTTTTATTATTAATTTTTTAATGGGTTGACGTGAGCGCGTTTGATTGAAATCTTTTATTTGAATATGAGTTATGTTGATTTATTAAATTGTTAGTTTGTTATCAAATTGGATAAAGGTCCTCAAATGAGTTTACTTTATTAATTTAGATAGACTTTCATGGAAAAATTAAAGGAAGTTAATAGGTAGAAATAGGTATAGGTAGGTTTAGGTTATGTTAGTTTTGCATCGGCCCGAAGGGCCAAACGAACTCAAAATAGGAGCTCCGCGCCAGCGGAGATCCGTCAATACTGTTCCAATGTCCACTAGTTTGAAATAAAAATAGATGTCATAGAAAAATACTACTACCTAGGCAAATTGACGATTATCAGCGAATAGAGTAGAGGCAAAAACATCTGAGAACAAATAGCTGTATGCGACCAGTAAGGAAAGCACTGTTGAAAATATATTAAATTAAATTAAATTATGTTATGTAGGTACGTGTCTCATTAAAGTTACAGAAATTTTGAAGATTCTATAAAATAAAATCATTTAGCGCTGTCTTGCTCGCACGTGGTGCGACGTGCGAGCGAGACGGACCGTATGGAAAACCGCATCAGTGTGCTAGCAATGAGGTTAGACTAGATTGGAACTGCTTTGCGCGACGGGCGTTAAAAAACAATTGCCGGAGAAATTTGGTGATCATGTAGTATTTCTGGGTATCGAAAGAATTATTTGGGTGTAAATAATTTTAATAGGATTACGAGCCCTGTAATATTTGGATGTAAATTATATGAAATTTGGTGTTTGAAATTAGGTGATCATTAAGTATTTTTGGGTAGTGACTAATTTATTTGGTAACAATTTAATTTAATAGGTTATCGACATGTTACTTCTTTGAGTTGCACTTTATATTTAAAAGGAGTTGAAAATTTGGTGCGAATCTAGTATTATTGGTAATTAATGTAATTTTTTAGAGCATCATTGGGCACCTTATTTGGTGGTTCGTTAAATGCTACCCTTCAATAACTAACAAATTATTGTTGGTATACCTATATAAATTACTAGTTATTGCCCGCGACTTCGTCCGCGTGTAACTCGTTTATCGTGATAGAATTGAAGTAATTGCTATTTACTTTTCCGGGATAAAAAGTATCCTATGTCCTTCCCCGGGGCTCAATCTATCTCCATGCCAAATTTCATGTAAATCGGTTCAGCGGTTTAAGCGTCCAGAGGTAATAGACAGACAGACTGACACACTTTGGATAAAAAGTCTAGTCTTGTCTGCTTCCGGTGCTCGAGGTCACAAACTTGGATTATTAACTGGGTCTACATCATAAATAGGTCTGCAAAACATCAGAATTACCGGATTTGACGTCAACTACCCCGTACTTTCAGGCGACAAGGAAGGACTAATCGAAGTGTGTTTCAACTTGAAAATTAAATTTGTTTTGGATTGGTACCGATCCAAAACAAATTTAATTTTCAATCTCAGAAACGAGTACTATGTTGCCCAACGACGTTTTAGTTTATCACAAGACAAAAGCAGAACACGGACCTAATTTAACTTTGACGGCCTGTCTCCATACTATAACTAGAACATTGAAGTAGATCAGATTCACATAACGCACCAGTATAACTTGGTCCCCAGCCTAGTAACAAATGCTCGTGAGCAGAGGTTAGAATAAACTGGTTATCTGTAGCATTCGATTGGAGTGGATCAGTGATTCACAACATGTTTCAACGACCATCTAACTTTGATCTCTAGCCTCTTAAGAAATGTGCGTGATCAGGGGTCAGAGTAATGGTATTGAAGCGTTGGCGAGCTGGGATCAATTGTTGGATTGGCGACTAAGTTTAGTATGATTTGAATAAAGGTATTGTTTGACCTAAATATTTGGGATTTAATGTTGTAGGTCGTCGAGTACTTTTACCTACCTAAACACAAGATTTGGCGTAGGCACCAGTTTTTACGAAAGCGACATCTGACCTTCCAACCCCGAGGGGAAACTAGACCTTATTGGGATTAGGCTTTGTCAAGTGAGTGGGCAACTTGACTCTTAGAAGTTCTCAAGCCGCCCGAAGGCCTCCAACTTGGCTTAACGACTGCTGCCATAGACAGCAACCGGGATCAACGGCTTAGCGTGCCTTCCAAAACACGGGAGCGCTCAGTTAGTAACCACTCAAAGCGGTAACCCATATTTCGTTCTTGTATACGCTCATTTATTTAGGCCACTTTCTTCTTGAATTGATACGTATCTTGACATTTTATTTACCCATCCAACTCCTGACCGCTGCCCACGTTGCTTAACCTTAGATACCGCAAGCGGTACGTAGGCCCCGCTGGGCTACGAGCGCTCCTACACGCGCTTGATCGGTTTTTTAAAACAAGGACTTAATATTAAGAATAAAATGTAAGACCGATATAAAATAATACACAGAAAATTTAAATTAAATGACATTTTTTTAAATAATTTTCTGTTTTAAAATAGATTTTATGCCACACCAGGCCATAAAGTGGCAATTACCGCACGCTCCGCGCGCGGGAAATCCCACTTCTTGGCCAGGGGGTGACATAAAATTTTGTACTTAACACGGGCGGTAAAAAAGAAAGCCTCAGATCGCATATTTATCGCCCTTGCCTTCGGCTCGGGCGTCAAATACCTGCGATCTGAGACATTCTTTGTTTTACCGCCCTTGTTAAGTAATGTACTATTTTTATACAACTACGGTGGCAAACAGGCGTACGGTCCGCCTGATGATAAGTGGACACCGCAGACTATAGACGCCTACATACAGGGTGAAATTTTATTGACCGTTCAAATTCACACAGTGGATTCCTTGGCGGAAATTAAAATATACGTGTTTTTTCTTTCAGTATCTTTCAGTTCTAAAATGTTGAGATACAGCAGCTGAAAGATATCCGAAAAAATATGCGTTCGTGGATACCGCCGAAGCGGGTTATGTGGAGGCAGCAATAACGATCGCCCTGACCCCACGTTGAGTCGCCGAGACAATTTTCGCATAAAAACCGATTTTTACCGATAAGAATAAAAAAAAAAAATCCAATTTTTCTTCATACTTACTTTCACGGGCTTAGGACTCTTGGTTCGTAACCATTGTTGTTTCATGTTCGCGTAAAGTATGAAACAAAAAAATCTTTTTAGAAAATTTTATCCGTTGTTTTTTTAAGAAATTGCATCTTTTATTGATACCTAGGAAAAATTTGAACGGTCAATAAAATTTCACCCTGTATATATCGAAATGTACCACTTTCAGCCAGCCGCTTTTATGAACAATGGCGCACTTACAGAGTATGAGAAATGAAAATGATTATGCTATGCAATGTGTCCGGCTTTAGGTCGGTTCGAATAAAAATGTCACTGAATTCACTATTTTAGTGATTTGTCAGAACCAGAACCGAGTGGGGGCACAGGTGTGTGGATCTTTGCCAATTTTCTGGCGCTAGCTTCAAGCTCTATTTTCTATCGCTTAGCGTCAACCTAGAGCCATGGACGCGTTGGCGAATTTAGGTCGTTTGTCCTTCACTTGCAAGTATGTAAGTGAGAGAGGGAGGAAGACTTAGCTTTGCAGAGGTGGACATAACTTTTGCCTACTCGCCATCATCCTCCTACTAGAGTTTTACCGTTTTTAGGGTTCCGTACCCGAAGGGTCAAAACGAAACCCTATCGGTGACGCCCAGACGCCCGTCCGTCTGTCCGTCCGTCGTCTGTCACACAGGTTTTACAGCCAAACGGTTAGAGCTACAGGCTTCAAATTTACACAGTATAAGCATCTTGTTGGCCCGAAGCCATACAAATAGTAAAAACTTATTTTTAAATGTTTTTAAGGGGGGCTCCCATACAGCTAAAGGGGGGAGCGAAAAATTATTTTTATCCTACCCTATCGAGTGGGGTATCGTTGCTTAGAACTCATTGAGTAGATACTTACTATACTTTTAATTAATAAAAATATTGGAAAACAAAGGAATGAGAAGCCACCAAAGTCAGATTTTTTTACGAAATTTTGTTCCGAAGAATTTTTTAACTTCCCAAATGCCTATAAACCTAAAATTTGGTATTAATGTTTGCTGATACGTATATTTTACCAACAAATACTAATATATTGATAAATTAGATTTCTTTGAAATTTCCTTATTTTTCCTATAAAAACCAACTTAACTTTGCGGTCGGTTCGGAACCCTAAATGTGCGAAGTCCGACTCGCACTTGGCCGGTTTTTATATTTCAATGCAACAGAAATCACCTGTTCCGTTCCATATAGGATTTTGGCTTCGAGCCAGAAGGATTTGAATCTCCCATCGCTGTTATTGATACTCCTTTAACCTAGATTTGTAAATGTGAGTTATGACTTATGACTTCCCTGGTCTAGTAAATTGCGTGTATGTATTCATCAACCTTCTATCGTTTTCCCATTTAAATCCTAAAGGCATATTTGCATCAGCTAGAACTTACATGCAATTTTTTTATTGTAAACAAATCGCGCGGGGTTCACGTAACGATATGTACTACCGTTGGTGCGTATTTAATGTCAGTTTTAGTATGGGATTTGACATTTAAATCTATCGTACTAACGGTCGAAAACGTTACGTGATTACCGCGCCGGTCTTGTAATGGCAAAACGCAAATCTAGTATGCTATATGTTTGGTGAAATAGACCTCTAAGATGAGTATCTCTTGAGCGACGACTATAGGAGCCCTTTGATCCGCTAAGTTAAGATAAACTTAAGATAAGTACTTAGTAGATAGTTCTCTGTGCCAAGGAAGGCACTGTACCTACATCTATACATATAATAAAGCAGAAGAGGGTCGAAAATCTGTACATTGAAGATATTAGTAAAAAAATCGATGGAGGGGTCTATGAATCGATAACAGAACACGTTTCAACTGTTTTTAGAATTCGTGTCTGTTTGTCTGTTTGTCTGTTTGTCTGTTTGTCTGTCTGTTTATATGTCTAACTATCACGCGAAAACTAGCGAATGGATTTTAATACAGCCTTCACTAATATGTTTATTGGATCTTCGGCCAGGTTATAGGCTATAAAAATCATATAGGTTAGGGATGAAAGGGGGTGAAAAGAGGGGTTAAACTTTGTATGAGAAGTCTTTCAGTTCATGATTTACAGGCTTGAAAATTGGTAAGTATATACATGGACGCAAAGTAAATAGAACCCCATTCAAACATTTTATAATAAACAGATAGTATTTGAAAAAATGGGGGGTGAAATAACAATACCTCTGCCTCTCAGGGCTAAAGACAAAAATACAAAAGTCCCTCAAACCATATTAACTGTTTGAAATGAGAGATCTAATTATGTTGGTCATTCAGTCTCTATCAATATTCACAAACCTTACTACGAAACCTCGGTTTTTTTTTGTTTTCGATGGAGGGTACCTACGCAGAGCGGCGGGCTCTCGGTTGCATGGTAGCACTTGCGACATGTACCTATATATATTAGGTATGCGCATTTTTGTATAAAATATTGTTTTTTGAGGTGCTCATTACAAGAATGATATCCATTTTCAAATCGAAGATGGCGGACATTTACTTATTTACTTTTCTTAATAATCGATATGGGTGTCATTGAGGTTCTTCGAGGTGCCGATTAGTTGCGTTTTCCGTCAGCAAAATTTATAAAATACGTTCAGCGCGTAACAGACATAAATTTAGGGTATATTGGTATTCGTTAGTAAAATATACCTACGTAACAATAAACATCAAGTATGACCGCATTCGAAAGTTATAGGCGGATAGGAAGCAAAAAAAAACAATTCTCAGAAAATCACATAACTCTTAGAAGCAACCAGGGTGGGTGCGCTATCAACCTAGGCCTCTACTCCATCTTCGAAAGTGAAAGAACAGACCAAAGTAGGTATTCAGTTATACCTATGTTTTACAATAAAGCGCTTTGAACTTTGAAAGGTATTCCACTAATTTATGAACAAAAAAATATCTATTCAACCACCTCTTTACAAAGCCATTTGATAGGTCAACAATTTCTTTTTGTTCAATTATCTACATTGCTTGATGCGTATGAAGTATTTTCCGTACCTGCATCATAATGTTCGATTCATTTCGCACTCTCTTTTTTATCTACATTACTTGACGCGTAGGAATTATTTTCCGCACCTGCATCATAATTTTCAAAAACGTTAGCGCGCGCTACGCTCGCTTTTTCATCTACATTACTTGATGCGTTTGAAGTCTTTTCCGCACCTGCATCATAATGTTTGTAAAAATTTCGCGTTCGCTACGCTCGCGTTTTCATCTGCATGACTTGATGCGTATGAATTATTTTCCGCACCGGCATCATAATGTTCGAAATTTCGCGCTCGCTACGCTCGCGTTTTCATACACATTACTTGATGAGTATGAAGTGTTTTCCGCACCTGCATCATAATGTTCGAAAAATTTCGCGCTCGCTGCGCTCGCGTGTTCTTCTACATTACTTGATGAGCATTCTTCGCATCTACATCATAATGTTCGATAATTTTCGCGCGCCCTACACTCGCGTTTTCATCTACATTATAGTTGATGCGTATGAAATATTTTCCGCACCTGCATCATAATGTGCGAAACATTTCGCGCTCACTACGCTCGCGTTTTCATACACATTACTTGATGAGTATGAAGTATTTCCCGCACCTGCATCATAATGTTCGAAAAATTTCGCGCTCGCTGCGCTCGCGTTTTCTTCTACATTACTTGATGAGCATTTTCCGCACCTACATCATAATGTTCGAAAATTTTCGCGCGCCGTACGCTCGCGTTTTCATCTACATTATAGTTGATGCGTATGAAGTCTTTTCGGCGCCTGCATAAGAATGTTCGAAAAATTTCGCGCTCGCTGCGCTCGCGTTTTCATCTACATTACTTGATGACTATTTTCCGCACCTACGTCATAATGTTCGATAATTTTCGCGCGCCCTACGCTCGCGTTTTCATCGACATTATAGTTGATGCGTATGAAGTATTTTCCTCACCTGCATCAAAACATTTCGCGCTCACTACGCTCGCGATTTTCTTCATTTCTTGATGCGTATGAAGTATATTCCGCACCTGCATATTAATGTTCAAAAATTTCGCGCTCGCTGCGCTCGCGTTTTCAACTACATTACTTGATGAGTATAAAGTATTTTCCGCACCTACATCATAATGTTCGAAAATTTTCGCGCGCCCTACGCTCGCGTTTTCATCTACATTAGTTGATGCGTGTGAAAGTGAAATCTTTACCGTGCCTGCATCATAATGTTCGAAACATTTCGCACTCACCACGCTTGCGTTTTTATCTTCATTACTTGATGCGTATGATGTATTTTCCGCACCTGCATCACAATGTTCTTTTTTTTTCATTTTGCGCTCGTTACGCTCGCGTTTTCATCTACATTACTTGGTGCGTATGAAGTCTTTTGCACACCTGCATCGTAATGTTTGAAAGAATTCGCGCGCGCTGCGCTCGCGTTTTCATCTTCATTACTTGATGCGTATGAAGTATTTTCCACACCCGTATCAGAATATTCGAAAAATTTCGCGCTCGCTCCGCTCGCGCGCGTTTTCATCTACTTCCTTCTTAATATATATTTTGTCCTCTGTCATGTGTTTCATGTGGGCGCATTGAGCCGGCGTGCGCAATGTTTGGCGAGACAGCCGGTGTAGAAGTTGATATGGATATTCACGCGAATGAAGTCGCGGGAAAAAACTTAGATAAATAAATTTAAATCATAAAAAATCCTCTCCCTGTGATCCTGATCTGTGTCCTTTAATTGAGGTGTGCAATAAAGAGTAGGTATTTGTTGTTGTTTGTTGTTGTTTAAAAGTGGACTACCCGTGCGAAACCGGGGCGGGTTATACATGCGAAAGTAACTCTGTCTGCCTGTTTCCCATTAAAATGCTCAACCGATTTAGATGAAATTTGCTATGGATATAGTATGAGTCCTAGGGAAGGACATAGGATACTTTTATCCCGGAAGTCATCCCTTAACGGGGTTTAAGTTAGAATGGAAGAGAGATAACTAGGTAAGCGCAAGAAATAGAAGTTTTTTTTTTATTAATAATGGGATTGCTCTTGGCCAGCATCTAGCCAGGGAAATAACATTCTAACGTGATGACCGAGTTCTACGCAGACGAAGTTGCGGGCAAAAGCTAGTAATATAATATACGAGTATATATAAGGTAGTAAGTACCTACCTAAAGTAGTGATTATAACCTATTAGCTTTTGCCCGCAACTTCGTCTGCGTAGAACTTGGTCATCGCGTTAGATTTTTATAGCTCTTCTTTTGTTTCAGGCGCTCACCTAGTTATCACTCTTCCATACAAAATTCCACCCCATTAATGGATGATTTCCGAGATAAAAATACCCTATGTCCTTCCTCGGGACTCAAACTATTTCTATACCATATTTCATCTAACTTAGTTCAGCGGTTTAAGCGTGAAGAGATAACAGACAGTCAGATAGACACACTTTCGCATTTATAATGTTACTGGTCATTGCCCGCGACTTCGTCCGCGTGGAACTCGTTTATCGCGATAGAATTGAAGTAAGTAATTGCTATTTACTTATATCAGGCGCCTACCTAGGTACTCATCGCTCTTTCATACAAACTTCCACCCCTTTAAGGGATGATTTTCGGGGAAAAGTATCCTATGTCCTTCCCCGGAACTCAATCTATCTCCATACCGAATTTAATGTAAATCGGTTCAGCGGTTTAAACGTGAAAAGGTAACAAACAGACAGACACACTTTCGCATTTATAATATTAGTATGGAAGTATGGATTAGTATGGCTATCAGTGGCTCTGTGAGCAGACACCGCGGTAAAATAGGCGTACCTAGATATTATAGAACGGAAAATATATCGTATTTACGTATAAGACCCCCATGACTCGGCCTTTAAAACAACCGAAAACTATATCATAAAAAAAAGTTCGTTATATAATTATCGAACGCTCACAAAATTTAACGAGAATCGGTTAAGAAATGAAACCTGTGGAAGAGAACAGCTCGGCCGCCGGACATAGGTACGAAAGGAAAAATAACGTGAGACATATTTACACATCACGGTTGACACTCACTTGAAAAAATCACTATTTGCGACATTTTTCAGACTGAAATTGGAGTCCCTAAGCAAGTTGAATGGTGGTCGGGCGGTCGGTTATCGTAACACCACTCAACCCACAAATTTAGAAATAAAGGAACAATAGAAAAAAAATGGCACAGAGCAGGATTCGAACCTGCGACCTCCCGGCACTCGCGGCCAGTCGCTCTAGCCAACTGAGCTATGGGTGAAACCCACACCCAGCCCCCAAAGCGGCTATTGGAGCGCTCGTGGCCCAGCGGCGCCTGCGTGCAGCAAGCGTTATTCAAAGTTAAGCAACATGGGCCGCGGTCAGTACATGGATGGGTGACCGCTTTGAGTGGTCACTAACTGAGCGCTCCCGTGCTTTGGAAGGCACGTTAAGCCGTTGATCCCGGCTGCTGTCTATGGCAGCAGTCGTTAAGCCAAGTTGGAGGCCTTCGGGCGGCTTGAGAACTTCTAATAGTCAAGTTGCCCACTCACTTGACAAAGGGGGGTCGAAGTTGCACCACGTCCTTAGGGAAAGTACCCACCGCTACCGTACACGTGACCCCTGGGTGGTTCTAAAAGTGCAACAAAAACTGGCAACCGTACTGTCTTCTCGAAGATCTCACGGTTCGAAATAAATGCCATACGATAAATAATAATAAAAACTTAAACAAACGCCATAAGGGAAGCGTACAACGACATCTTTCATTCCTTTATTTCTAAATTTGTAGTTTGCGTTAGCGGTATTGATTATTACAAAATTAACCACTCAACCTGATGAAGGACTCCAATTGCAGTCCGAAACATGTCGTAAATAGTCTCTTATTATGTACAAAAGCATGTTTGCCCAAACTGAAACAGAGACTAGAGGAGAGACGCTTTGCGCGCTCTCTGAACGAACAAACTTGTAAATAACATACAACATATCACACACACACATTGTACATTATGTTAACATGTTATACATTGTATTAACATATTTACTCGTATATCCACGAAAATAACCGAACCCTTCATACATATACAAAAATAACTTCACCTGTTATTGAAAGAAGAAATCAAGGTATGTTTTAAGAAAATACGTTCACGGTTCACGGGAAAGTACAACTAAGTTTATGTTTTCTTTGGCTCAGCCATTGTTATTTCATATGCCGAATGGGTTAGGAAAATAGTCACTTGTTCAAACAAGTGTTGGTTGAGATCTTTTATTCGAGGCAGAAAGTTTGGTATTTTTCGAACGTATGTAACTCTAAAGCTTAATCCACATTTGTATCGGCATCATCATCCTCCTAGCGTTATCCCAGCACAGTTGCATCCCGAAGGATGCCTGGGGTCCGCTACCCAATCCCAAGATTTGGCGTAGGCACTAGTTTTTACGAAAGCGACCGCCATCGGACCCTCCAACCCCAAGGAGAAACTAGACCTTATTGGGATTAGGCTTTGTCAAGTGAGTGGGCAACTTGACTGTTAGAAGTTCTCAAACCGCCCGAAGGCCTCCAACTTGGCTTAACGACTGCTGCCATAGACAGCAACCGGGATCAACGGCTTAACGTGCCTTCCAAAGCACGGGAGCGCTCAGTTAGTAACCACTCAAAGCGGTCACCCATCCAAGTCCTGACCGCTGCCCACGTTGCTTAACCTTAGCAAGCGCAAGCGGTTCGCAAGCGCCGCTGGGCCACGAGCGCCTATAATTGAATTTTGCAATTTATATCGCTAAAGATATGATTACCGGTATTCATGTTTATTTAGCGGTTTAGACAGTTGTTGACAGTAATATCTGTTTGAAAACGTCACCCTTAAAATCCATTACCGGTAATAACTGTCAGGTGCTGTCAGTAGTGTCAACATACCCGATAGAAGTAATGTCTAATTGACATCTTACCTTTCAAGTTTAATGAATAGCGCGAGCGGTATTCAATACAGGTATTAAATATCGTAAATAGTCTATACATAGCCACAAAGACAAAAGCGGAATGACAGCAATACCTGTATATGATTAGAATACAGGTATTCCTTTTTTAGCGGTAAGTAATGGTTTGACAATTTACATACAGTAGCTCTAGTATAAGTTTTTTCGAAACATTAACTAATTCGAACGCGTTTGCGTTTTATCTCAAAATGTATGAAAGTGGTATGAAAACGTGAACAACGCCTCTGGTGGTCACTAGTGGAAACTAAAACAGCGAGTATAACATTTGTTGCTAACCGATGAACGCGCGTATTTCAAACTCGGTGAGAGCGTTTTCATACATTTTGAGACAAAACGCAAACGCGTTCGAATTAGTTAATGTTTCGAAAAAACTTATACTAGAGCTACAGGTATCAAATAAAACCGGTTTTACAATCCCTGGCTCACTGAATTGGCATATTATAATGTAAACGAATTTCTGCAAAGAAATTATTGACTCGCAATTTACATACTAAACAAATTTAAAAACTTGTGTGTAAATAGTGATTGTGTTTTATTGTATTGTATTATTGACTTGTAAATGTATTTTTTACCAATAAATAATCTGAAATCCGATTGGTCAATCTACACCCCTCCGCTTCTCAGTGCCAAGGCAGCCTTAATATCCCGGATAACTCCCTTAGATTGAAACATAGCGCAAGTTTAAGCAGATATAAAAAGCGTGTCACTAAGTTGTTGAGCATTTTGCACCGGGTTCGATCCCTGCGTGACGCAGCATTAACGGGTCGTTAGCGGCGGTAAACAAGTGACAGGCGGTAGCGATAAAAGATACAGATATAGAGACTTAGGCGACTTCCTGACTTGGCGGGGCAGGATCGACATGACTGTGACATTTTCTTCTTTGACGTAAACTTACTGACGTCGCAAAGATTCCCGCTTGACGGAATACTGTCAGTATTACATTTGCGCAGTAGTAATATCATGCGCAGAAGCAGAGCAGTACTGCCTTCGCATCGTCCCGCTACCGCGCATCTCGCGCCAGTCAGAAAGCACTCATTTAAATGTAGGGGCGCAGTAAAAAGTAGTACTGAGTTGACTGACAGTTGACACTGACATTTGACAGTTTTTCTTTATATCGCACCGCCTCCGCACCGACAAATGAGGAAGTGATGATTTGTCGGTGCGGAGGCAGTACGATATGTGAAAAGTGTCAGCTGTCAGTCGACTATGTACCGTTTTTTACTGCGCCCCTACATTTAAATGAGTGCTTCCTGGATTTTTGATCGTCGCCGCGTTGGTGAGCACACGTGCCCGGGGCGACGACGGGCAGAATCCATTAACCGTACAAAACCTTATCTACTGTCATGGCGTCGTTACCGAACAACGTCTTTGAACACGTGACATTGGCGAAATCATAATAAATTTGATGGAAGCCATTTTTTTAAGAATTGAATTGAATTGAGTGCTTCCTGACTGGCGCGGGACGCGCGGTAGCGGGACGATGCGAAGGCGGTACTGCTCCGCTTCTGCGCATGATATTACTACTGCGCAAAAGTAATACTGACAGTGTTCCGTCAAGTGAGAATGTTTGCGACGTCAGTAAATTTACGTCAAAGAAGAAAATGTCACATATCGATCCCACCCCGCCAAGTCAGGAAGTCGCCTAAGTTACAGGCGGAGGCGATGACAGAAAGATTCAGAAGAAAATATCAAAGTGACAGATAAGGACAAACGAGCTTTAGTTGCAATTTCACTAACAAAGGTTGAACGAACGATTAAGAAAAAGGGTGTTTTTGCCTTATCGCTTCGTTCTCTCATATTGCACCTTCTCTTCATCCTTTACACTGAACTAAAGACCCTATGTCAATACAATTCACATGGCGTTTAGAACCTTTTGGAGCCAGCAAAATATTCTCTTTGATGTTGCTAGCTTAATCCCTGAAATTTCAATTTAACGTGTATTTTTGTTGTAAACTGTGTTCTCTTTGTGCGCGGTATTATTGGCTCGTTCATTGTACCTGATGGATTGTTTGAAAGTGGTCTTGATGAATAGATAGATACGGGTTGCAACAAAAACATAGCTTTGTTAACTTTTAATACGGTACTTATAGATATTTATTTATTTAATCTTTATTGCACATAAGAAAACCTTATCGTACAAGCGGACTTAATGCCATATGAATAAAGAATAAAGAATATTTATTTGCATAAACATGGTAAGTACATGTCAGGTGGTATTATAATTATTTGTTTCACATGTTTAGCCTAATATGGCATGCAAAATTACGGCTATTATGACATAAAGATATCGCCAAGTTAGAGAACTTTGGGCGGCTTGTGAACATGTAACAGTCAATTTACACTACTTAACGTGAGACATAATTGCATTTTCTAATTAAAGTGAAAAATACCAATGTGTGAAAAATTTAACGCCACGGATGGGATTTGAACCCACGACCTCTGGAATCAGTCCATTGCTCTAACCAACTGAGCCACCGTGGTAATCCCTTGTGAAATAAAATCCCACCTGTGGCGTTGAATTTTTAAATTTTTCACTTTAATTCTTTTTTCTTTTTGCCTCCGAAGCTGGAGATCCCGGGTTCGAATAACCGGCCGGGGCATTTATTTGTGTGATGAGCACGAATATTTGTTCTTGGGTCTTGGATGTTTTCTATGTATTTAAGTATTTATTTATCTATATAACTATGTATATCGTCGCCTAGTACCCATAGTACAAGCTTTGCTTAGTTTGGGACTAGGTTGATTTGTGTAAGATTGTCCACAAATATTTATTTATTTTAACAGGAAATTGTAATTTCGTTAGCGGACGCATCCGCTTGACAAATTTAATTTGAGTACGATTGTCCACAATAGATAATTAATTTATTTAAAATATTAATTTCCGTAACGTCGCATATAGAAATCGTCCTAACATCGCCAAGAACCATTTCCTGGGGAGTGGCACCAATACCGATATTCTAATTCAAACGAACAAACGGAACGCACCTGTTGCTTCCAAGACGGTCTGTCACACTGACTAATGTTCCCTCCGACCAGCGTATCTTGAGTTTCGACTACGAAAAGATGTAAGGCGACTTCCTGAATTGCCGGTGCGGAGGCGGTACGATATGAGAAAACTGTCAAATGTCAGTGTCAACTGTCAGTCGACTCAGTACTACTTTTTACTGGGATTTTGATCGTCGCCGCGTTGGTGAGCACATGTGCCCGGGGCGATGACGGGCAGAATCCATTTCCCGTACAAAACCTTATCCACTGTTATGGCGTCGTTACCGAACAACGTCATTGAACACGTGACATTGGCGAAATCATCATAAATTTGATGGAAGCCATTTTTTTAAAGAATTGAATTGAAATGAATACTTTTTACTGCGCCCCTACATTTAAATGAGTGCTTCCTGACTGGCGCGGGATGCGCGGAAGCGGGACGATGCGAAGGCAGTACTGGTCCACTTCTGCGCATAATATTATTTCTGCGCAAATGTAATACTGACAGTATTCCGTCAAGTGGGATTTTTAGCAACGTCAGTAAGTTTACGTCAAAGAAGGAAATGTCACATATCGATCCCGCCCCGCCAAGTCAGGAAGTCGCCTAAGAATATGGAACATAGGTCAAGTTACAGTGGTGACGGGACCAGGGTTTTTTCAGCGGCTAGAACGGAGTAAGGAGCGAGTGTTACATGTTTTTTTGGGATTTGGATTTCGAATACTTTTTCCGCCGTGTTTTAAAAGGCATATTATTTAACTGCACATCGAAAATATTGAACGCGCGTCAAAAAATACTAAATTGCACAGCAAAAATGATATTTGCATACTAAAAGTGGTTTTTATGTGGAATTTGTATTTTTGGTGTGTAAATGTGCGAGTTGGACTCGCGCACGACGGGTTCCGTACCATTATCTATAGAAACTGCAAAAAAATCTTGTCTGTTGTATGGGAGCCCCTTAAATATTTATTATATTCTGGTTTTTAGTATTTGTTATTATAGCGGCAACAGAAATACATTATGTGTGAAAATTTCAACTGTCTAACTATCACGGTTCTTGAGACACAGCCTGGTGACAGACGGACAGACGGACAGACGGACAGCGGAGTATTACTAAAATAGGGTCCCGTTTTATCCTTTGCGTACGGAACCCTAATAAAGGTACGGAACCCTTCGTGCGCGAGTCCGACTCGCACTTAGGCGGTTTTTTTTACCGGCTAAACAAAAATCGGGACCACATCGGGGCTCAACTATAACTGGTGTATTTTACATTCAAAAGGCGTAAAGGGAATATTATTCGTCCCGACCTCCTAATTTTTCTGTCAAATTGACAGTAAGCGGTTTTGGGTGTGCTAGGCTTTGTAAGTGGATAATAAATGCGAAAGTCTAAATGGTTTAAATAGAAAAGTCCCGTGAGTCTTCAATATATTGAAATACTAGCGGCCCGTTCTTCGCACGGGTAGTCTAGTTTTTAGGGTTCCGTAGCCAGAATGGCTAAAACGGAACCCGTATAGTTTCGGTCTGTCTGTCTGTCCGTATGTCACAGCCGATTTACTCGGACACTATTAGTACTACAATTATGAAATTTGGTAGGAAGATGTATTCTATAAACCGCTACACAAAAGTGATGTTAAAGTACGAAAAAAAAAATTAGGGGGGGCACCCTATACATGTAACCGGGGGATGAAATAAATGTTTTCAATGCTAGTAGTTGTGAGGGGAATTTTTGGATAGGCCTTTAAAAAAATATATGGAGGTTACTAAGAATAAGGCGAAATAAAAACCGGACAAGTGCAGGTCGGACTCGCCCACCGAGGGTTCCGTACAAAAATGTTTTCACCCATACAATTATGACCGCGCAAACCGTTACTTAAGTACTATATTTTTTATGAATTAAATACATATATATAGTTTCCAGATTGTATCCTGTACTTGTAGTATAAGACGATATTACGTGCCAAATTTTTTTGCAAAATACATTTTGATTCCCTTGAGAATGTCGAAATATACGTAAATGGCCGTATCTTTTTCACGTTAACTTAGAAGTTTGAGTTTTTACAGCTTCAAGGGACTGTAGACCTGAGTCTATGGTTTTAATTTCAACTCAATACCTCCACGCGTTCCCGAGATAAAGGGCCTTGAGAGACAAACAGAAGGACCCACGACAAAGGGGTCCTATAAAGGTTCCGTTTTTTCCTTCTGAGGTACGGAACCCTAAAAATGTATATTTGTGCCCTTGACTGTAAAGTCAACTTTAATAAAAGATGAAGGTTCATTGTGCTAAAGCATCCCTGAAGGATCAAAGACGCGAACATCAAAGGGTCAGAGAGTTGAGAAAAAACAGTAATAGTACCTAGAACTTTTACATTCTTCTAAGTTTCTTAAGAAATTTATTAACGCAGTCAAGAAGATTGCTTGTTTTTTAATCTCTGTATAAGTTGTTTAAGTACTTAAGTATACAACGAGCTAGAATAAGATGATAAGTGCCTTAGTGGAAATATGGCAATGTGTTGTTTTGGTGGTTATAATGTCAGGAACACCCATATACACAATGTTCAATAAACAATTTTAATACCCCACCTCTGCTGGCGTCTTCGGGCGTCCTTAATGACATATGACCGACAGTTGACCTATTGCTCGCATCCTAATAGGACGTATGTCGCTCCTGGTTGTGCCCTCACCTAAATACCAGCACGCGAGTGAATCAGTGTGTGTGCCGACGACATGAACCCTGGACTTCGCAATTAAGGTATGTGAGCAAGGGACCTGACCTAAAGACTATTTTGTAATCCTTTGTGTTAAATCCCATTTTAAACACACAATTTAAAAAAAAATCTTCTACACCACCTTTATGTGTGTGAAGTTAGAATATCAAGTTCCAGGAGATCACAAAATTATTGGAGTTATATTAGCATGCGCCATAGTTCTATATTTCCTGATACTGATAGAATAGTTTTTATCTCGGAAATCCCCTTAGGTGATAATGGGAAAGAAAGTCTGTAGGTATAGATATATCACCGTCAGTTTTTTTTTTTTTTGAGAATGACTATCTGCTAGCCGGGCCTCGCAGGGCCCTTTTGCTAGGGGAGTGGCTGAGCGTATGTAGGTCGATGCCTACACAGCGGATCACCGTCAGATTGTAACAACCGTTAGTTTATAATCTAACGTAGCGAGATCTCGCGAGATTGTAAACTGTCGAAAGTTTATATCTACCGAAAAATAATGCGTTAAATTGTAAACTGTATGTCACGGTTCACATCTTTCGACGTGAAACTTGCAACTTAGGTTAGGTTCGTTCGTTTTCTTGTGTTCCTCAGAGCGGAAATAGAAGCCCCGCGCAGCGGGGCTTCGTCGACTTGCCGGATGCAAGCACAAAAAAAATCGGTTCACAATATTTCGATAGTTTACAATCTCGCTAGTTAGATTATAAACTAACGGTGTTTACAATTTTACGGTGACAGATATACGATATAAATGACATTCACGCAGACAAAGTCGCTGACAAAGGCGTGTATTAATAAATATAAAACAACAATGGCGGTATTGTCAGGATAGGTACCAGTAATCCCCAAGAGGCTCAGTTTAAATTATCCTTATTTCTCCGCTTATATTTAAGTCGCTCACAGAATATTAAAGAGTTTGAGGATAACCAGTCCAAAACAATTATTTACAACACTTTACAAAATTAAAGGCGAGCCCTTAAAATTATATCGTGAGGTTTTGAACTCAAAACATTACACTTGGTAGTAGGAACTAAGCTGCAGAGCCTAGCACAGACGCAAAGCAGTGTGTCTGTGCGTCTTCTACAAGTTGTAAGTCGGTGAGTGTGCTCAGGAGATCCATGAGCTCATACCGCCTTCCCCCTTCTTCCATCGGACATCCAGACGTACGGCAGGTTACCATCCTTACCTGGTCGAAATTTCTCTTACTCGAACCAAGCACTGTTCATCATCCTTTATAATGCGCACTGCTAAGTTTTCGAATTCCCTGCCGGCGTAATATGTATTTCCGAGTTCGTATTACCTGGAAATGTCATCTATTTCATAAAAGTAGTTCCTACGCCAAATCTTGGGATAAGCAGACCCCGGGCTCTTTCAGACGAGGCAGTCCCACTGCAAACGTCCCGCTCTACACGCGTGAGTTTACAATTAACCATCCCGCTCCCTACGGAACTCTGCGCGTAGTTTTCATGAATATTTTGTACCTTTTTCTTAAATTTGTGAATACTGGAATATTTATCAAAAATCTATCTAAAGAACAATAAAAAAAAGCTACCCTTTTGGTAAAAAAAACATATCACTGCCGTTGACAATTACGAAATAATAAGCATGAATGTTTATTTTAACGATGATATTTAGGAATTTTTCACAGAGTTACCAAAGCATTTTTCAATATTTAGTTCGGTTATTTTGTTACTTTCTTTCTTTTTCAATCTACATTGATTTTTGTGTAGTGTAATTCTACATTATTTCTTCACACTCTAACCTCAAACTTTAATATTTTCGTCGATTCATGAACTGGCCTCGCCTTTAGGCATTGTTGGCAAAACGATAGGAGGATAATGACTTAAGTACTAGAGTGCAAAGCTATCATAGCCCAGACATATGTATGTACCTAAGAGGAGTTATGTGACTACGAGTCATTTGGACAAAACTTTTTAATTAACCGCTGTCACAAGGGAATGGCAGGGTACACACCGACCGGATGTTGTGATGTAATCTTTATTTTTCTACTCATCTATACATTTGAATTATTAGAACTGCAAAATGGCATATTTTTAAAGCTCAACCAAAAGTATGGGGCTTTTCAAGAAAGAAGTTTATACATTTTTAAATGGTCGGCAACGCGCACGTGACACCCCCGGAGTTGAAAGCGTTCACGCAGATATTATGCATCGTACATAATTATTAAAGTCCATATTTTGTTCAATTACAAAAATCGAAGAGGTCTTTTTGAATAATAAATACTAGTTTTTATATATTTCTTTTATATATTCATTATTAAAAATTTAAAAGGTGGATATTTTTTAAAGCGCGCTGCGCTTGTAAATTATAAATCTCTATGGGAATCCTGCGTTTTGCGAAAGGGCCCAGAAATCTCAGTTTTACTCCCTTGTTGGTTTTTCCGCTTGTCACCCTTTACAAGACAAACGAAAGGGTGAGACGTAACAAGCAACAAAATACTTACACAAGCCCTGTGGTTGGGGCGAACCCTTATCATAACGCGTGATGTATGTGTGTGTATGTATATATATGTATATGTGTGAGGGTGTGTGCGACCTAATTTTTTAATGAAACGTGTTCTAAAATAGACCCTCATCAAGCTATATTAGCGCTGACAGGCTTAGTGCGAAAAGGTCCTATTTTGGTTTGAAAATGTCCGTAGTTAGGACTTTTTCTTACGTTTGGTTTCTGAGTGTCAAAAGGGCGTATCTTCCGTAGTAGTGTATGGCGATTACGAGTTTTTGAAAGAGAATTGGAAGCCAGTGAGCATAATTTAAATCGTGAATTATCCCAGAGGTGGCTAAGGATTACACGTTATGATACAGAATATGATGTAAAATTTCTAAAAATGATATTTTTTGGCTAATGTATTTATTTATTTAAATTTTATTTTTATATATTGTATGATAATGTATGTATTTTTGTATAATATAAAAGTAAAGCTAGATTATTTTATTTGTTTCATAATAATTTCTGCACCGCCCACTGCATAATTAATGTTCTTTATGCCGCTACCCAAAGGTAGTCTGGAAGAGATTGCTCTTTAGCGATAAGACCGCCTGTTTTCTACCTCTGCCTAAAAATTCTGACGAGACGAACGAGCTTACGCGCTCTAATCTAGTTTTAGTATACTTTCACGGCATTAACCGAATGTCGGTCCCTTTACATCTATTTTGGAATTTAAAATTAACTACTCTTCAATTAGACTAGGTTTTTACCAAGGACTAGACCACGAATAAATTACCGAATTATTTACGAACCAGGCCCCGAGACATAAATCCCACAAACAACAATAGAATTTAAAACCACTTACTTGATTGATCACGTGGAAATGTCTAGGTTCAAGGTTCGTGCCCTGAGGAACACACTCACAGATGTCGTCCTAAAATGGCACCTGTAGGCTTTTTATGTTTATTATCTACCTACTACCTTATTTATTGCCTTATTTAAAGTACCTGGCACTACCTAAGCTTTTGAATTATACATTAAAATGTCTAAATTAAATAGTCGAAAGCTTTTTCGAAGTTTATACGGGTATTAGTATTTATAAGAGGGCTAGAAATCTAAATGTCCTATGTCCTTTTGCCTTAGGTATTATAAAGTACATGTTAGTATAAACTACACGACGTTATCAATAAAAAAATACTGATACGTTTTAGCCTGGTTGATAGTGACCCTGCCTACGAAGCTGGAGGTCCCGAGTTCAAATCCCGGTCGGGACATTTATTTGTGTGATGAGTACTTATATTTCTTCCTGGGTCGTGGATGTTTTCTATGTATTTAAGTATATGTATCTATATAAGTATGTATATAGTCGCGTTGTACCCATAATACAAGCTTTGCTTAGTTTGGCACCGTGTCGATTTTTGTAAAATTGTCCACAAATATTTATATAGTAAAACCAGTTCCTTCGCCAAAACTTGAGATTAAGTGCCAGTTGCACCAACGTACGAGCACAGACCGGTCATCGTCAAATATTATGGCGCCTGCAGCTGTCATCCCATAGAAACTTGTCAAACTTTCCATACAATCAGATTTGACGAACACCGCTTACGATTACAGACGGTTTGGTGCAACCCAGCCTAAGTATCAAAGTGGACCCTGGCTCCTTAGGCCATAACCAGGAGAACGCTAGGATGTGTGTATTGTTGTCACCATGTTCTGTCATTTGACACCCTGAATACCAGCACCTATAAATGTCCTGCCGTGACAAAGGTCGCTGGAAGTAATTCAGCAGGCACTTCCGGTCACTTCCGCCGCGGTATCAGACAACACTTCCGTCCTTTAAAACCAATCCGGTGATATGTCTAGGAGACAAATTATCCTAGGAGAATATGGTTAAAAAGTGTCAGAATAAAATTAAGAGCATTACTTACTTTATATATGCAAAATAAGAGTGAATACTTTTTAAACGAACAGTTAAGGCGCAGGGGTGGGCAAGGTATTCTCCATACAAACTCTGTGCACGTTTTATTCGTAGGTTTTGGCACTAACGAATGTAATAATTTTTTTTGGATGTAAATATTAGATATGCGAAGAAAGTGAGGTGGAAATTTTCAAATTTTTCAAAAAAATTAAAAATGAAAAAAAATTAAAATAAAATCAATGAAAAAAAATTACATCACGAAATAGCTTACAGAAAAAAAAGGATACTGACCAAAAATCATAACTTTAATGCAAACACAAACGAAGAAAATCCTGCACAAAGTTTGTATGGAGAGAGCTTGCCCTACCTCTCCTCTTAAGCGGCAATTACACTGCGTCGTTCACCTAATGCGGTCGCCAACAAACGTCGTCTCACACTAGTCTGTCCGCCTACTACGGCGACTTGCAAGCTGTCGATCGCCGAATGCGGCCGACTAGCGTGCTCTTTACACTTTTGCGGTCGCCGCATGCAGCATGCGGCGAACGACGAAGTGTTATTGCCGCTTTACTCGTATGTGATACCTTTTGAGCGTCTATTGGCTACGGTAGGCTAGTTTCGTATGAAAATTCTGAAAGTGATGGTATTTATATTTATTTCAGTGCATTTTTCGTTCCTTCTCTCCAAAACTTCCTTGCTTCGATTTTTACTGGGTAGGAAAAGAATCGATTGGCATAAAAAATTATGGGGCAATTACACTTCGTCGTTCGCCGCATGCTGCATGCGACGACCGCGAAAGTGTAAAGAACACGTTAGTCGGCCGCATTCGGCGATCGACAGCTGCCTAGTCGGCGTAGTGGGCGGACAGACTAGTGTAAAGATGACGTTCGTTCACCTAAGTAGTTTAAAATCAATTCGGCGACCGCATTAGGTGAACGACGAAGTGTAATTGCCGCTTTAGATGTGAAAAGTAAAAGTTTTCATTTTCATACATATTAATTGTACATGGGAAAAGTTTTCTTCGATTTGTGGCTCTTCTAGCTGAAAAAAATTTTTTGGCCCCATAGAAGCTTTTGTCCCATGATAGGAATGGGATCGATTGGCATCAAAAAAAAAGTTTGTGAAAATGGCCTTTTTCTCGCACCTTTTTTTTGTAGGTTTTTTCTACAATTTGTAATTATGCCAACTTCATTAATTTAAAATCGAGGGAAGGTCTTCTAAAACCATTTTCGCGTAGCAGCATGGAATCTGTTAGCAGCCCTCACTGACTCAAAAAGAAAATCCACCCTGTAGGTATAATATTATATAGTTTTAACTAGGTATCATACAATCGAACGCTTATTTCCAGTACAGATTCGTGAGTATTATTTCAATTCACGTCCAAAGTCGCTGTACAATTGTTATATCCGTTGAAAAGCGCTTGCGTTAATATTTCCCGCAGTAATGTGAACACGCAAGGGGACGTAACTAGTTAAGAGGGTCCACCACTACAAGCGAAGCCATAAAATAAGTAAAAGCCAAAAAATAAGTAAGTCAAAGTCAAAGTGATTTATTTGTAAACATAGGTAATACAACATATGGCGGTAGGTACAAGATATGTGCTAGGCATACAAATTCATTTTTAAAATACATAATATTAAAGATAAACATGTCAATTTTTACTCAGTTGATGAATTTATGGATTTCTTTGGTAGTAACTAGTCCTTTTAATTTAGATATTCAGGAAACAGATTGTGTTCAATATATTAATAGTATCTGCTATAAATTAGGCTCAATTGTTGTTTCTCAATATTGACATCTTGTTTTCGTAATATTATGACATCATTGTATATTAGATTGTGATTAGATTTAAGAATTAGTATAAGTGACATTCAAATACAATTGTAATATTGTTCATGAATAAATAATACAATACAATTAAATTAGTATCAGATAACATCAAAAATAAAAATAAAATCAAATTGCTTATAATTAATAAAATAAAAATAAAATAGTCAACATTACAATGAATAACAGGTATAAGTAACAGGTTTCTGTCCGTATTGAGTTTTATAGAAATAGAAATAGAAAAAAGTTTATTCATTACGTTTTACATAGGTAGGCTAATACATAAGAAATAAACAATTCATATAACTAAGTATACCTATATAAAATCGTCATTGAAATGGCCTCCACTCAGCTTTAATGTCAAGGTACCTTGTGAGTATCTTGACGCTGGGCTTCCGTGGATACCTTTCAAGAGAGCGCTCCAACACGCTTAACACAGATACTATATTTGAAAAGTAATTTTACGCATAGTTTGAGATCAGATACAGATATATATATATATATTATATCTAACAGTCAAGTATAGCTTGCACCATAACCATATCACAAAACAATAATAATAAACATAAGTACTAATTCGGCTTGTTATAACCCATTACACGTTTAAAGTGGAATATTTCTCTTTTAATAAGGATAAATAGGGTATTAAACTAAGGTAAAAATAAAATATTTTTTACTTGACTAATAAAAGATCTAACGAAAATACTCGGAAAACATCAATTATTAATTTATGTTAGCTAATTGAAAGATTTTATAAGCATAAAGATTTAAAAAGGACGCTGATTTGAACAAACCTACTCACACTGTCTTAGTGACGTCACTAAGACAGTATTTCCCTACAAACTTCATATTAACAAATCGTTTTTGACATTTAATAAAAAGTTGCTGATTTGACTAGGGGTTTAATACCGTATTAAAAAAAGTTCTTAATACACTCAAATTTTAATAAGATCAAGTACTTATATTGATAGATGTCGTGTGGATATGTCGTAATTTGGACATTATTTCCATAAAAATATACCTACACCCAAAAAAATACATGTAACCAGAATAGTAACAGGTAAGAACCACGAACGTATCTACTTAGCGCTACTCGTGAATAAATGTGATTATTTAAATTTAACGATAGTTATATAAAAAGTGAGTGTTTTAAATCGAGATGAGTTGGGAAAAAGCTTACAATATTTCAATACGAATATCATACAAAAAAAAAAGTTTCCATTAGCAATTCGTGCTTCAATAAACGATTGACCTCTTCGAGCCTGGCGGCCGCATGCTGCGTCGGCACAGCGAGCGAGCCTGGTAAAGAGCACTTTCTGAGCATAATGCATTGTAAAATACAATAGATAGAGTCTGGCTACGTTAACTCTACCAAGCAAATGAACTGTCAAACAAATATAATTTGGCAACACTGTGCATCATACGTCATATTTCTATGGAAATGTCACGGAATTGTGACGTGTGAGGTAGTGTTGCCAAACCAAATATTTGTTTGACAGTTCATTTGCTTGGTAGAGTTAAAGTAGCCAAACTCTAGCGCATGACGGTCTTCGGGCGCGGTGACGATCGGCTTAGCCGAAGCGGCAAGAGGAACAGGGAACAGGCCTGATACATAGCCTAGCATATCTACATGTACGCACAACTCTATAACACGCAAGCCGGCACGCGCGGAATTCTTTCGCTACACAACTAGGGTTGGGCCTAATTAGGTTAGGTTTGCATTTTTATTATTTTCGTTCGTGTATGACCCTTGGATGACATTACATTAAAAAAGTTAATAAATTCATGTCTGCTTGTTTTTAGGGTTCCGTACCCGAAGCGTCCAAACTGAACCCTATTGCTGTCACTCACGCGCCCGTTCGTCGTCTGTCATAATTTTTTAACTTCCCAATTGGCTATGAACTTGAAATTTGGTGACAATGTTTATTATTGCGTATATTTTAACATCATCATCATCATCATCTTAAGAGCCGAGCTCTTGTCGGTGCAGATTTATGCAGTTCTCTCCATGTTTGTCGGTCCGAGGCCAGCCTCTTGACGTCCTGATACGACATGACATCCACATCCTCCTTTATCTGGTTCATATAACTTTTCCTTGGTCTTCCTCTTCCTCTTTTCCCATTTATTTTCCCTTCTATAATGTTTCTGATATAGTTGTCGTGTGGTAGTAGGTGGCCTATCATTTTTCCTTCTGTTTTAATTGTGCTCATTAAGCTTCTCTTTTCCGATACTCTATTCAGGACGGCTTCGTTGGTTACTCTTTCTGTCCATCTTATCCATTTCGTCCTTCGCCAACACCACATCTCGAACGCTTTCAAGTATTCTTCGTCATTAGCTTTCAACGTAATATCGTATTTAACAACAAATACTAATATATTGATAAATTGTTTTTTTTTTCGTTGAAAAATACTTATAAAATAGTTAAATAGTTGCTGGCCTCTACTTACTTATATTTTAATTTAGTACTGTGCTGTGTCCTTTAATTAAGCTGTGCAATAAAGAATATAAGTATTGATTTTGTATTATGTGTAGTTAGTTGAATATGTAACCGTAAAAACTGTTCCAACACAGGTATTTTTCGCTTTTAAACTGTTCCGAAGCTCGCGTAGTAAATAGTCAACTATTCATCCTATTTTAATAAAAAAGCTAAATATCTTCGCGATACTAAGGCGCTTGTGGCCTTTTATAAAACCATACGAAATTGCCTTTGCGTGTCATGTCTGCAGGAAATGTTGATATTAACGCCAACTAGGTAAGAAATGCAGAAGTTTTATTTGGATTTGTTTAACGTAAACTTAGGCGTGATTATAGATAGGCAACCCTTGGCAAAAAATACATATATTATTATAAATGCGAAAGTATGTCTGTCTGTCTGTGAAATTTGCTATGGAGATAGCTTGAGTCCCGGGGAAGGATATACATAGAATAGGTACTTTTTTATCCCTAACGCGAGATCTTTAATCCCAGCAATTATCCCTTACGGAGTGGAAGTGTGTATGGAAGAGCAATATTAGGTGAGCGCCTAAAATAAAAGAATAGCAGTTAAATTGTATGGCGATGAGCTAGTACTTACGAGTACGTACCGAAGGTTTACTGTCTAAGAAAACCAATCTTTGACAGCGAATCATGGCATCGCGCTCGCATGTAATAAAAAAAAATTCGTGACAAACATAAGATTACCCCTTAAGGCGATATATCGATTGAAAGAGACACCCTTTGTTTTTCGCTCACGACAAAACGGGATGCAACCCTCTCCGAGAATGGCTTTTTAGACAAATCTCCTTAAATATCTGACTGTGTGCTGGTTTATTAAATTTCCTCTTGTCAGTACCTAGATGAGGTAAAATACCATCATATTAACTTAATCGTGTCTTTTAATAATGCGTTGTTTTAGTAGGCTGGGGGAAAAAAGGAAAATATAGACTCAACTTTGGATTTATTTTCTATCAAGAAAATTTTAAGCAATTATGTTTCGCTATTGTAAGTACCACAATCATATAGCCAAGAATCATATATCTGAAAATCAGCCCCTACTGTTTGCTAGTCTGGGCAGGACAGCGTTTCAAAGTCTCCAAATTTCTCAGTGTAGCGCCTTAAGGCAGTGCCCCTGCAAACGTCCCGCTCTAACACGCGTGAGTTTACAATTAACCATCCCGCTCCCTACGGAACTCTACGCGTAGTTTTCGTGAATATTTAGTACATTTTGATTGATTTTTTAAATACTGGATCATAAAATTTATCTGCGTTCCATCTGCGGACGTCCAGACGAGGGGAGCGGTGTCATCCTTATTTTTGAAGCGATTTGCTTCCTCCTTTCTTATGCGAACAGCAAAGGAATGGAACTTGCTCCCGTCTTCTGTATTTACGGATAATTATAATCTAGGCCTCTTCAAGCCGTGTAGACTCGGACTAGAATAGGTCTACGGTCTCCCCCGCCTGTCGTAAAAGGTGACTAAAAGGGGTCATCGGGGTAGCAAGTGCTTAATGTGGTGGGGGCCGCAGCACTTACTTATCAGCCCCAGGGAGGGTGGCCCAAGCCAAAAGGCGGAAAAGCGCGAGGGGGGCTCCAGGGCGTTCAGTATGAGATCCCGGAGTACCCCGCATGAGAGCGCAGATGGCGGTCGCCGTGGAGTTTTTAGTAGCTAGAAATACCACATAAACCAGGCATCCCCCCATGCCTGGGTAACTGGTTCGCAGGTTTTCTCCACGTAAAAAAGGCCTCTTCAAGGCGAGAGTGAATAGGCTATTACTAAACCAGCGAGCTACATCTTAGGGCTTTTGAATTTGTGAAAAGTGTATTGCTAGGTCAATGTATTTCGGTTTGTGGGTGGAGTTTGTAAATCGTATAGCTGACCTTTCCTTATGGTGAAATTTATACCAGACCCTAAATTTTATCTCGCCGATTTATATCAGAAATATTATAATAGGTAAGATTTGGGCGAGGGTGTTACATTCGAAAATGGATTGCAATTTCAGACGACTTAGGGTTCCGTAGTATACAAGGAACCCCTATAGTTTCGCCATGTCCGTCCATTCATTCGTACGTCCGTCCGTCCGCGGCTTAGCTCAGTATCCATTGTACTAAAAGCTGTAATTTGGTATAAGTTTCTATACATATTGATTACGCAGACAAAACGGTAATATAAAATGAAAAAAAAAAATAGTGTAGCCCCCTACACGTAAATTGGGGGTGCATGTTTTTGCTCCTCCAAGCCCCATCCTGTATGGGACATTGGCCAGCTGATAAACAAATACCGCAGCCTATGGACGCCAGCGACCAGGACAATCACAAGCGCGTTGACGACCCTTATCTGACCTTTGGTTGTAACCATTTGTTGCCATACAAATTGAGCCTACACGCGAACGTGTTCGTTTGTGTTTACTTTCGTAAAAACTACTAGAGGTACGTGAAAGAAGTCTAAAGGATGATTCACGCTAGACCGTATCGGGTCCGGGCCGGGCCGTTTTCTAGTACAAGAAATCGACGGCCGTCGCGCGTCCTTTATAAGAAAACGGGCCGGCCCGGACACGGAACGGTCTACTGTGAATCATCCTTAAGGTGCTACACTGAGAAATTTGGAGACTTTGAAACGCTGTTCTGCCTAGACTAGCACACAGTAGGGGCTGATTTTCAGATATATGATTCTTGACTATATGATTGTAGTACTGACAATAGCGAAACATGATTGCTTAAAATTTTCTCGATAGAAAATAAATCCAAAGTTGAGTCTATATTTTCCTTTTTTTTTCTCAACCTAGTAAAACAACGCATTATTAAAAGACACGATTAAGTTAATATGATGGTATTTTACCTTATCTAGACACTGACAAGAGGAAATATAATAAACCTGCACACAGTCAGATATTTAACGAGATTTGTCTAAAAAGCCATTCTCGGAGAGGGTTGCATCCCGTTTTGTCGTACGAGCGAAAAACAAAGGGTGTCTCTTTCAATCGCTATATCGCCTTAATTCTTCACTTTGAATATAGCACAGGAATGGCTTGACTTTAATTCGTTTTCGTTTGGACGTACGACGTACTCAACGTAATAATCCTGTCATTTTGGGCGCATAAATCTTAACTCAAACCCAATGGATATTTATTATGACATCGCCGAGATATCGCTGGAATGGTGCTTATTATATCTAACTGTGGTATTGCGTAACTTATGATTCTTGCGTAAAATGTTCTAGTGC
This sequence comes from Cenopis cana, assembly GCA_951800055.1. Taxonomy (NCBI): domain Eukaryota; kingdom Metazoa; phylum Arthropoda; class Insecta; order Lepidoptera; family Tortricidae; genus Cenopis; species Cenopis cana. The sequence continues at coordinate 2,404,145 of OX637498.1, read as the reverse complement.
TGCACATTTGTGTCCAATAGATGACACATTAAAGCGACTTCCTGATTTCTCGGTGCGGAGGCAGTATGATATGAGAAAAGTGTCAAATGTCAGTGTCAGCTGACAGTCGACTAGGTACCATTTTTTACTGCGCCCCTACATTTAAATGAGTGCTTCCTGACTGGCGCGGGATGCGCGGTAGCGGGACGATGCGAAGGCGGTACTGCTCCGGTTCTGCGCATGATATTACTACTGCGCAAAAGTAATACTGACAGTGTTCCGTCAAGTGAGAATCATTGCGCCGTCAGTAAATTTACGTCAAAGAAGAAAATGTCACATATCGATCCCGCACCGCCAAGTCAGGAAATCCCCTAACGCGCCAGAGAGATACTTCTGTATTTAAAATATTAGTTTGGATAAAGATTAGTTTCCTTGCACATTTTATATAGTCAAAACTAAGGCTATAAAAGCCCCATACTGAATTGAACTTTCGCAATTAGGACATACATTAACTAGTCCCGGGGTTGTGTTTTAGTATAAAGGGGCTTGGATAGGGGTTACGGCTAGGGTTCCTAGTTACGTAAGCGCATATCTAATGTGTTGGTACTTGGTATGTAGTACCTATGTAAACGCTTATTTATTGAGGATATTTTCTTGTATGAAATCAGGAGCGCTCGTGGCCCAGAGGGTGCGGTATACGGGGTTAAGCAATGTCGAGCGCGGTCAATTCTAGGATGGGTGACTGCTTTGTGTGGTATACATATATTATTGTTTTAACCTGTTATTGTGTACAATAAAGTGGTTACATACATACATATTTCACTTAAACACATTCAGCGGTTTACGCGTGAAGAGGTTACAGACAGACAAACACACTTTCGCATTTTATGGATATATATTAGGGACAGGGAGAGGGCCCGCATTTCCATTCCAACAAAGGTCACCCACGGTCCTCATTAAATCTTTAGTGCGCAATTAAAGACAAAATGGTAGACTTAATGTCACATTTGTCGCCCATTAGAAGTGCGACCTTTTATTTTTATTTTAGGACGAACTGTGTAAATACTACTACTTTAGCGGGGCAGCGACCCACAGAGGATCTTGGCTTCCGAAACGAGAGCGCGACACCTTTCCCGATCCTGCGCAGCCTCCTGCCAGTCTTCGACCTGAAGCTGCCGCAGATCCGCCTCCACACTGTCTTCCCAGCGATACCTGGGTCGACCAACCGGGCGGCGCCCACTTGGTCGCCCCAAGCTTTGCTTTCTAAGTATGCTTTTTGTGTAAATAGGTACAAATATATTTGGACAAAAAAGGCCTTGCCCTTTTTTACCCCCTGAAGAAACACTAAGACCATTTAAACTAGAGGTATAATAAATTGAAAAGCTTCGACACAAAACTTATTCAAGACATTCGATTAAAAAACAGCATTCACATCAGTTCATCCGTTACTGATTGCTCACTAAAATATACAATACAATACAATACAAATACTCTTTATTGCACACCTCAAGAAATAGAACTATTACAGAGTATGTATATTTAAACCTAGAGGTAAACAACAGGCGGTCTTATCGCTAAAGAGCGATCTCTTCCAGACAACCTTTGGGTAGCGGAAATATAGCGAGAAATGAATTATAATGGGTGGCAAACTAAAACTCCACAAAAATAAACATACACACATAACCACATTTATAAACATACACATATTCCTACACACATATATATATATACATTACCTAATATATAACTACAATAACAGCCATAGAGTTGAAAGAAGCACAAAGTAGGATGAAAGAATCATGGGAGGGACAGATAGTATTCTTTTAGATGTGTCTTGAAAGAAGCAATGGATTTGGCACGCCTTATTTCTACGGGAAGAGCGTTCCAAAGTCGAGTAGCTTGAAATGTGAAAGAACAGTTATAAAATTTTGAAGAGGAGGACGGGACAGCGAGAAGCAGATTTTGGGAAGATCTAACGGAATTGAGAAAACTAAATCGTACTTTGAGGTAGCGGGGAGTTGCGGGGTTAAAAAGAATTGAGTACAGAAGGGATAAAACATGTACTGACTGTAAATATACTGATTGCACATCAAAATTTAACAATTGAACATCAATTTATTTGTATTTTACAAAAATAACCATGTGAAAACTTATATTTACAATCCATTACAAACCAGAGCAATGTGAAACACAGAATTTCTTTAAGTAAAATATGATTAAGGCGATTTCCTGACTTGGTGGGGCGGGGTCGATATGTGACATTTTCTTCTTTGACGTAAATTTACTCACTTCACTTTTTTTTTAAATGGTTTTCCATCATGATGATTTCGCTAACCACGTGTTCATTAGACGTTGTTCGGTAACGACGCCATGATAGTAGGCAACTGGTTTTGTACGGAAGTGGATTCAGCCCGTCGCCGTGAAGAGCACGCGCGTTGACCAACGCGGCGACGACGGGCGAAATCCCCGTAAATTAACTCAGGTCGCAAAGATTTTCACTTACGGAACACTGTCAGTATTACTTTTGCGCAATAGTAATATCATGCGCAGAACCGGAGCAGTACCGCCTTCGCATCGTCCCGCTACCACGCATCCCGCGCCAGTCAGGAAGCGCTCATTTAAATGTAGGGGCGCAGTAAAAAATGGTGCCGAGTCGACTGACAGCTGACACTGACATTTGACACTTTTCTCATATCGTACCTCCACACTGACAAATCAGGAAGTCGCCTTAAACTTACACGATTTTCACACATTATTCAGTACACAGCTCGCGTCCACAACTGTTGTGACACAAACGTCGGGTCGGGCAACCCTTAGACTGTAAATAAATAAAAAATATTGTACGCGATTAAGTCCCGTTCCCCGTCTGTCACCAGGCTGTATCTCATGAACCATGATAGTTAGACAGTTGAATTTTTCACAGATGATAATGTATTTCTGTTGCCGCTATAACAACAAATACTAATGCACAGAATATAATAAATATTTATAATAACTTTAAAAATATATATTTGTGGACAATGTTACACCACAAATATTTATTTAAGGGGGCTTTTATACAACAGACATGATTTGTTTGCCGTTTTAAAGATTAAAATAATAAAAATTAGTTACCACCAAATTCCACCAGAGGCGCTGTTCAATGCCATCTAATTGAGACTAAATATAAGTACTAGATGTTCTGAAAGATACACAAAAATGAAAACCGTACGAATACGTTATACGTGTATAGAGACCGAACAAAGAGATGGCCACAGCGCATGCGCGGAGTAAAAGAGAGGACCTACATAATCGAAATGTATAAGCGTGAATGGGTGCGACAGGGACGAGGATACTCGTAAATTTGAACGACTCTTGCAAATATTCGTACGGGTGTTTAGTTGTAATTATAATATACTAGCTTTTCCGGTGGTTTTGCTTGATAAAGACAATATCATACGTATGTGTGTGATTTTTTAACAATTTTGAGTGTCTAAATGAATGTTTAATTAAGTTCATCACACTACAAATGAGATTAAACAATACTTTATCATGAACACAGTCTTACTCTAAAGATTTTTAATTTCATACTATAATAATAATGTACACTGTATAATGTATAAAGATAAGAAAACGCTACCTATTATAATAAATACCTATAACATTTCAAGCTTACATTCACATTAGATTGGGTGATGTAAATTAGAATTACTATTAGTAACGGGATATTTTACATCATCATCATCATCATCATCATCTTCAGCCTATATACGTCCCACTGCTGGGCACAGGCCTCCTCTCATAGATGAGAGGGATTGGGCGGTAGTCCCCACGCTGGCCCAGAGCGGGTTGGGGACTTCACATACAACTTTGAATTTCTTCGCGGATGTATGCAGAAGCTACGGTAGCCCTTTGGTTCAAGCATGCGGCTGTCAAGCGGCGGTCGTGGGTTCGAATCCCAGCTCGTACCAATGAGTTTTTCGGAACTTATGCACGGAATATCATTTAATATTTACCGTTAGCTTTTCGGTGAAGGAAAACATCGTGAGGCTATTTTACATGTATATTTTTATTTGTTAGTTGATATTTGGGCACTATTGCAAGCGCCATTATCAAGGAATAACTGATTAGTTCTGCTCTACCCACAAACCATAGTAATCTACTCTCTTTTTGGTTCGCTACATGCATATTAAATATACATGGTAAATATCCCGTTACTAATCCCTAGGGATCAAAGACTAAAATGTTATACTAATACAGCATTATACTCTTTAATCGTAATTTTTAAGGATTTTTTAAGGATGTAACTTGTTGCAATTTTCCAACAAAATTCATGGTAAAAGAGCGTTTAAACATTACATAAATAAAAAAATGAAAAAATGAATAAAATGAAGTTTATTCTGTAAGTAGGCCGCAATGGCACTTTCACAAGTCAAACCCTACTAGCGTTTCACAGAGGCCACTGCCGAGAAGAAACGCCGAAAGAAACTCGACAGTCAGCCATTTTCTCACAGAAATATGCTTATTACTATGATAATACTTAACCTACTAAATAAATAAATAATAACCTACTTAAGATCAAGAAATCTAAGTAACTATATAAAGCAACATAAAACAAAGAATAAAATGAGGAAAAAAATAGTACATTACTTACCAAGGGCGATAAAACAAAGAATGTCTCAGATCGCAGGTATTTTACGCCCGAGCCGAAGGCAAGGGCGATAAATATGCGATCTGAGGCTTTCTTTATTATCGCCCGTGATAAGTACAAAATTTTATGTCACCCCCTGGCCAGGAAGTGGGTTTTTTCGCGCGCGGAGCGTGCGATAATGGCCACTTTATGGCCAGGTGTGACATAAAACAGTTATGTACAGTGTGTAATTCTGCAAGAAAACATTTCGAAACTGTATACCTAAGCATTATAAAAATTTGCGGCTTAGACTAGCAGCCAACATTCCTATTAAGTCAGATATTTGAAAAATCTGTCGAGTTAGAAGTTAACATTTTAATAAAAGTTCAGCAACCTTGGAAGCGATTCGACATTCACAATGTCAGGTGCCATATAGGGATATTTCGTTCTTGTATACACTAATTTATTTAGGCCACTTTCTTCTTGAATTGATACGTATCTTGACATTTTATTTTCTAGAACCTGATTATTGCGACCAAATGTCACGAATTTTAAATAAATAAATGTGGACGATCTTACACAAATCGGCCTAGTCTTAATCCAAACTAAGAAATCGTGTACTATGGGTACTAGACAACGATATACATACTTATATAGATAAATATATACTTAAATACATATAAAACATCCAAGATTCAGAAATAAATATTCGTACTCATCACACAAATAAATGCCCTGGCTGGGATTCGAACCCGGGACCTCCAGCTTCGTCAGGGTCACTACCGAATAGGTTAAAGCGGTTTGAATGCATATATTTTTTTATTTTTCTTTAAGAAACATAGCTTCAAACATCAGTCCAAATTGACCATTTTCAAGCTACTTAAGAGTAAAAATTGCTTTTTGTCGCTTAGTCGGTACACAAAATAAAATAAAAAAATGGCTAAGTTACCATCTAAAATTTTTAATAAAATCATCGTGTCCTTTAATCACTTTATTGATATTATACCCCTACCCTACGAAGCTGGAGGGCCCGGGTTCGAATCCCGGCCGGGGCATTTATTTGTGTGATGAGCACGAATATTTGTATTTGGGTCTTGGATGTTTTCTATGTATTTAGGTATTTATTTATCTATATAAGTATGTATATCGTCGCTTAGTACCCATAATACAAGCTTTGCTTGGTTTGGAACTAGGCTGATTTGTGTAAGATTGTCCACAAATATTTATTTAAATTTATTATCAAATTTTTTGTCATATTTTTTTTAACTTGTAAAGCTTCTTAAATATGTAATATTTCAAGTTGCCGACTGTATTGTTGTTATTATACAAAAATATTTTACAGGATATACTATCTAATGCTTGATGTATTTTTGTTACAGATACCTCAACGGTCAAAGGATCCAAAGACTCAGGTTAATTTACTATAAAAACAAATAAAACTATTAACGCCCTTGACTTGATAACTTCACTACTGAAAATACTACCTAGCTCCTTGTCTATGCACAAACCTTTTAAGGTACGAGTGATGTACCTTCTGGATGAGCTCGCTTCACCATCGGCCTCATCTTTGCCCCCTGGCTAGATGCCGGCCAAGAGCAATCTCATTTTTAATAATACTAAAAAAACTTCATTTTTGACTCCAGATTGGATCGGATTGGGTTGTTTCTACTCCAACCTTTTATACAGTATAACATTACTGGATTTGGCCCATCAGTTGTGTCAAAGTAATCGTACGAAAAGCGATTTAATTTTACATACCAGAAGGCTCAAAATGCAACAACAATTCTTGTTTCTACGGGCAGATTTCGGTTTGTTCTCCTCTACAGGTAGCATTTCTCAACCGACTCCCGTGAAATTTTGTTCTGGACATTTTAAAATAATTATTTTCAAAAGTAAAATAGCCGCGAGTTCTACAGATGCACTAGTTCGTAGATAATAGTGAGCCGACAATGACTTTAGAAACGCGCGTTTCGTGATTTAGGAGATTAGCCCAAGCAAAGTCGCGCGCCATCGCGATATACTTAAATTCGAAGCGACGAACAAAAATCTACCTCTTGTTCATAACCTATGCATTAAGCAACAGAAAGTAAAATACCGCCCATTTTATGGAAGTCCTCCGGGTTTCGTTTGTTTTGTGAAATTTCATTACAGCCGAACCCGTTAATTTGTTGATAGGGGTGAGACACTTCTGCGCCAGTATCGATGTCGATATTTGTTTACGATAGACCAGACTACTACCGGACCTTCCAACACTACTATATCCGTGGGCAGACCCAAAACATGACGGGAAGATGTGTATAAGATTTCAAGCTCACATGGTCATCACAGTTACGATTACTAACGGGATAATTACTATGTATATTTGTGTTTTTGAGTTGCCGATATTTTGGCACTGTTGCAAGCGCCATTATCACGGAGTAACTGACGTGCTGCGAGCTTTAGGTGTGGTCTATGTGATAATGACTAGTGTTCGGAGTTTCGGTGGCAAATCACAGAGGTAAATGGGGTCGCCTAATATTTTTTTTGGTTAAACGAATAACAATTAAATGATTAATTTTGCGTAATTCTCCGTATAAATTATCTTGCGAGCATTACCTACTTATACCACGATGTAGTATGTAGGTAAACATTGTTTAATAAATTTATTTATTTTTACTTATTACATACAGTACAAACATGTCACCTAAACAGTCGGGACAGTATAATGTTTGTACCTGCCGCCATTTAATGTCATACTAAGTACTTCAGGTAAATGAATAATTTATTTATTCAAATCTTAAAAAGTTAATCATAAAAACGACTCCATTACCCACTGTGTGAAATTTGCCACCGAAACTCCGAACACTAATAATGACGCTTGCAACAGTGCCGAAATATCTAATGAAAGATGTAGTGTTTAAAGACGATAGTGTCATGGCTCGGCTACGAAATCGAGCGGCAGAGGCAGTGGTTTTCATATTACATTGCGTGTGATCCCACCTAAGGTAAAATCCATAATTCGGCTAAGTAAACTGACAGATAAAGATGTTGCCAGGTGTAGAAAAAATAAATAGTGACGGTATATATCGATAAAAACGTATCGATAAGTATAACGTTGTAGTACCTACTAAACTTAATCCAATGTTGTAATCTATAAGCTTTCAAGTTTCTGACCACTAAAGCCTCATTAAACGAAACAAAAGTAGTATTTAAATATGGAGTTTAGTCTTTACATATGAATAAATCATAAAATTTTAAAATAATTATAATTTGACACATTCAGAGCATATTAGATTGAGAGAAACACTACTGATTTAGATTTTCAATGTCCTCGGCAAGCACTTAAGGATACCCGCAATTTATCGGCCGTAAGATCGGTAAATTTGATATGTCAACTGTTATAGAAAACTACGATAAAATAAAATTGTTAAAGCCTCGGTATAGGCATAAGCAACTTCGTAACTTAGATTACCTACCTAGATATATTCTACCTAACTAAATAAATGTATACGGCAAGAGGGCGTGGGAGTACATGCTACCTAACCTTCTAAATAAAATACCAGAAGATATACACACACGTGTCCTTGCAGACAAAAAGTCTTGCAAGACCGCTTTAAAAAGTTATTACCTGCATGCCTACTGTAATTACTTAGATTACGAATATGTTATTATACTTAAAATTATTTGAACTGTCCGAGTTGTATCAAGTTAGGCCGTTCAAAAAGCGACTTTACTGTCCAAGCGTGAAGGTTCAAAGTCCAATGACAAGTTTTATAAAATGTCGGACATTTTAAGTAATTTCTACTATACCTATACTATACTGTTGTTGTGAGCGGTGCGATACATTCACGTCACGCATAAACCTTAAACAGGTTTCTGTGCGCGTCTTAATTAATGTTGTATTGTTTTTTTATCTTTTAATATAAATAAATTAAAAAAAAAAAAAAAACTAGTGAGGCCTTAAATAATATTGATATGAACAGCACAGGCCATACTGTGGCAACATCATGGCAACATTTGTTCGTTTTGACTTGTCAAACTACTTCGACTAATGGTGGACCAGAGTATAAGCGCAGTGCGCGTCTCGACCGTGCAATGAAGAATAAAACGCTTGTTGCGTCGCAATTCGCATAAAGTCGTAGCCAGGCATTCCTGCCCTAAACAGTCTTCACTAGATTATTCGAAATAATATTTCATTAATTAATTTCTTTTTAATTTTAATGCTTCAATTGTTTTTTCTTGGCCTGATGTAAAGGGTAACACACGAGTTTACATTTTCTTTAAAACACTGAGAACCCTAAAGGTTACGTTTGCACATACTGTGTGTAAAGAATCCCCTTTTGAGATAAAATATCTAGGATGTTTTTTTTTTTTAAATTTATTTTCAAAAAAGGTACACAATTATTAACAATTTAAATTTCTCGCCAAACTGACGGAGCAGATGTGACTGAGGTGTGGCCTTTTTTTATCAAAAATAAAGAAATCTGTTACGTTGCATGCAGAATTTACAACAAAATATAGTGTAACGTACAAGTTGGCGGCGGGTTGGTTGGCGGTGTTACGAAAAAAAGGAACGGTCTTTCAAGGCTCACGGAATTGAATTTTATAATTGGGGAAAAATTAAACTCAGACAAATGAACGAAACACACCCAAGAGTTATCTTAAAATAGGTATAGTCTATATCCTAAAACAATGGCCACTGAGACAAAGCATTATTGCAAAGTGGCATTGTTGTCGAGACACTTATAGCAAGTATCTAGTTATATATAACATGCAGATTATTTAAGTGAAATTAACTAATATTACATAAATACACAATAGACACAAAACCGAGATACGAAAGAGTGATTATCAATTGGATTATTTTTGGAAGTTATTGAGGGGTCAAGTGGCCAGAAATGGTTCGTGTGATATAAAAAAGGCGTGTTTCGCCTTTTTTGATTCGCGAACGTAGCTGACACAGCCGTGTGTCTAGATAGTCTAGATAATGAACCTTCGATGTGGATATAGGCTAGCCTGCAGATTTGCTTGTGTTTATAGTACCTACGCCAGCTGAGAATTCAATTTTCTTTATAAATTAAGTATTCTCTTTCTTCACTATGGTTTTTAAAGTGCTAAAAAAGATAACTTAGTCTAGACAAAAAAACAAACTTTAAAATATTCATTAGACTAGCGACCCGCTACGTGCTTCGCATGACTTACTATTCAAAAACACAGAAATGCGCTGTATAGGGATGGTGGCAAATATAAAAAAACTAAACATTTTATTTAATAAAAAAAAATAGGGGGCCATTTTACGGAAAGTTGTACACTCGACTTTTTTTTTAAATTTGGATAAAATCGGGTTTTTTCTACTCAGAATCGAAATCACTTTCGAACGTAATAGGAGAAAAAAAGTGTCCCAAAATTTTCATACAATTTTCAGTTTTTCCATTCCGTTACCACCATACAAGATTAGAAACTTAGTATGAAAACGGTAACGGAAAGGAATAAAAAAAATTTGGGACACTTTTTTTCCCCTATATCATTCGAAAGTGCTTTCGATTCTGAGTAGAAAAAACCCAATTTTATCCAAATTAAAAAAAAAAGTCGAGTGTACAACTTTCCGTAAAATGGCCCGGGTACGCATGCTTGCTGGTGAGGTGACACCGTCGCCTATAGACGCTGGGACTAAAAAACTACCAACATCTTTTGATTTGAAGATTCGCACTCGCTTCGCCTACAGCCGATCTTTTCTTTATCGATACAGTTTCGGTATGTTTTCTTGCAGAATTACACACTGTACATAACTGTTTTTTTTCCTCGTTTTATTCTTTGTTTTTGTGTTGCTTTATATAGATACTTAGATTTCTTGATCTTAAGTAGGTTAAGTATTATCATTGTAATAAGCATATTTTTGTGAGAAAATGGCTGACTGTCGAGTTTCTTTCGGCGTTTCTTCTCGGCAGTGGCCTCTGTGAAACGCTAGTAGGGTTTGACTTGTAAAAGTGCCATTGCGGCCTACTTACAGAATAAAGTTCATTTTATTTATTTTTATTCAAGATATCGATAAAATAAATCGACGATAAACCCCATCCGTAACTCCTTCTCCTAATGAAAAGCGGTAAACATCAATTAAAAATAATAATAATCTATATAATAAATCTCTAAAATTCCAGCCAGCATCATAACAAAGTGTTTTATGTTCGGGGTAATTTTAGAATCCGCTGCATCGATTTAAATAATTTTTGGCACATACTTTTATCTCCGCCAAAACTTAGGATACTTTTTATTCAAATGCAACGGTTAATAATAAATATTTGTGGACAAACTTACACAAATCAACCTAGTTTCAAACTAAGTAAAGCTTGTATTATGGGTACTAAGCGACGATATACATAAATAAATAATACCCAAAGTACAAGCTTTGCCTAGTTTGGCACTAGGTCGATTTGTGTAAGATTGTCCACAAATATGTATTTATTGTTTTATCGATATCGATAAAATATTTAATTAACCAGCCCATCCCTAACTCCTTGGCGATCGCAAATATCCTAATGAAGGGTGCTAAATAAGGGCTCGTTAATGCTTCGACCGCGATGTCAACAGCAATGACTGTTTGACAAGCCTCGGTTACAAATAGGCACTTAAATAATAAGATATTGTTTTTGAAGTGAAAACTTCTTTAGCGGCGCTGAGCACTTTTTACGTACCCGAAGGGTCAAAACGGAACCCTATTGGTGACGCCCGGACGTCCGTCTGTCGTCTGTCACACAGGTTTTACAGCCAAACGGTTGGAGCTACAGGCTTCAAATTTACACAGTGTAAGCATCTTGTTGGCCCGAAGCCATACAAATTAGTCGCACTTGGCCGGTTTTCGTGTTGGGGGAAAATTGTTAAACTCGCGACGATTCGTAAGACCAGCTGAGTTGACCCCTCCTACTGTCGTGATTACAATGTTAGGAGGGCTCAACTTGGCTCTACATATATATATACAATCTACATATATATATATTATATCTATGTTCTTAATATCAGATAATTCATTCAATGTAAATATATGTAGATGGATTATTCGAATATTAATACAAGTATAAATGTGAATGTGAATATGAATACTGAATATATTTGTTATTTACTTTCTTTATCATGTCATAGAGTTTTCACTTCTGGTGGCACTCTCGGAGTGCAACCCGTTGTTTTTTTTAGAAAATGTATTGTATATAATTCTTTGGAAGGCACATTAAGGCGTTGATTCCAGTCGTTAAGGCGCTGCAACAAGAAATAACGCGTTCTATCAAACGCTGTTCTGCCCAGACGAGGAAACAATAGGGATTGGTTTTCAGACTCTTGACTATATAATTTTGTTATCGTCAATAGCCGAAACATGATTGCTTAAAATTTTCTCTGTAGAAAAAAAGCCAAAGATGAGTCTTTTTTTCCTTTTTTTTAAGCAGCCTACTAAAACAACGCATTATTAAGCGACACAATTAGCTAATATGATGACATTTCACCACATATGAACTCTCTCAAGAGGAAATCTCATTAAACTGCACACACACACACACACATATTTATCGCGATTTGTCCAAAAAGTCATTCCCGAAGAGTGCTGTACGTTTTGCCGTGCGCAAAAGACATAAGCGTGTCTCATTCACGGGAGGCGTGGTTTACCGAATCGATATTATTCTGATTATATTTTTAAATTGTACGTCTCGTATCGTCTCAGATTTACGTTTTAATCGTATTTTATTTTTTAGGTATTTTATTTATTAGGTACGTTGTTGTACACGGTGTAAGTTTGTCTATCTCATACTCCCACTTTCAACTGAATCCCTCAAAGGTTAGCTGGGAAAGATCCCTTATAGGGATAATTAATAATAATAGTACCTAATATGTCGCCTGACAAAAGTATTTAAGGCGCTACACTGAGAAATTTGGAGACTTTGAAACGCTGTCCTGCCCAGACTAGCAAACAGTAGGGGCTGATTTTTAGATACATGATTCTTGACTATATGATTGTGGTACTGACAATAGCGAAACATGACTGCTTAAAATTTTCTCGATAGAAAATAAATCCAATGTCGAGTCAGATATTTAACGAGATTTGTCTAAAAAGCCAATTCTCGGAGAGGGTTGCATCCCGTTTTGTCGTGAGCGAAAAACAAAGGGACACCTCTCTTTCAATCGATATATCGCCTTAATAGTGTTTTGTTGGGCGGCAATAAGGTCGCGCTTGGGTGATGCCCTTACTAATATTTATATACGTTTTCACTACAAAGCGGAAAAACCATGTGATCAACCACGACCTAACGTGTAACACTCGTTAGCAAAGAATGTGTCAAATTAACGTAAACTAAAAACAATACAACTTATTCCATAATAAACACACTCTCGAACTGAACAGAAACTTCCAAAGCTCTAAGCCTAACTGAAAAAGCTCCGCGTTACGCTGCCTATTCAAGAATTCTGTTTCGTTGCAAAGCTCCCGAGCGAGCTTTGTAAGCTCTCGGCTGTGATATGCCAACGGGAGATACGAATTGAAGCTGAGATTCCTCTTTTTCTGTCCCCAATTCGACTAGTGTTGTTAACAATGATACTGGTATAGACGTTGGTTTTTAGGGTTCCGTACCCAAAGGGTAACACGGGACCCTATTACTGAGACTCCGCTGTCCGCCTGTGCGTCTGTCACCAGGCTGTATCTCAAAAACCGTGATAGTTAGACAGTTAAAATGGTCACAGATGATGTATTTCTGTTGCCGCTATAACAACAAATATGCTAAAAAACAGAATAAAATAAATATTTAGGGGGTGGGGGGGGGGGATTTTTTTGCCGTTTTTATAGATAATGGTACAGAACCCTTCGTGCGCGAGTCAGACTCGCACTTGGCCGATTTTTCATTTCAGAGGCATAATAAAAACATGAGAAACATAACCTACAATATCTCCCATGAGTGTCATCCAAATTTCATTACGCTGCAAAACACACGTATTGTATGTACGTAGTGGCTACATTTCATGTCTGACAGCTTTATTTTGTACATAATGTTACGTCAGTATTGAGTATTCCCAAGTAGGCAAAGAAGATGAAATGTATAATTTTAGCGCCATCTTTTGGACTACGGAGACATTAACAGAGAGGTAGGGCATAGCAAAGTGTCATCTTGGTTGAATTTTGAGCAGCCTAACTGGGGAAGTACCTCCGCCTTGCAGAAGACCACAGCCGTAATAACATTTACTATACAAGTATGTAGTGTTGTGTTCCTGGAGGTGAGCAAGGTTGCCAGAGCTCCCGAGGATGCACTGTGTTGAGAGCGAGGAATCTAAATTTGTCCCTTCTGCTGTCCTGAAATCCTCAAATTTTGTAAATGGTCGGCAACGCGGAATTGACTTTGGAGTTGCGGGCGTCTATAGGCTGTGGTGTCCGCTTGTTTGCCACCGACGTTGTATTGAAAAAAAAACCATTGTTGGGACTCGACAGATTTAAAATAGCCCTAGGCATTTTTTTTATTTATAAGTTGTTATTTTATAAAACTAGTACATTAGTCGTTTTTTGTGTTTTCTATATTTATTATGGAAGTTTTATCTCACGAGCGCCGGTGAGCCATGGTTGTGTGTTGAGCTATACATGCACATTGTCTATGTGTGCGTCAGCGTAGGAGCTATGAGTTCACATTGTGTATGTGTTCGTATGTGTCACAACTACAACTGTGACCAACCCGCGTTTATGAGATTAAAGTACTATATCTACTTTTACTATAGGTACATTGTGTTTGGATAACAATCTTCATTCTTTATTTCGATTTTCTCCGCCTTGCCCGCGACTTCATACGCTTAAACTTACACTCCCTATTTTACCCCGTAAAGGGATGATTAATGGGATAAAAAGTATCCTATATGCTTATACTGGATATAAACTCGTTACATTTCAAGTTTCATCAAAATTCGTCGAGCCGTTTTTAAAACATCTAAACTTTCGCACTTATAATATCAAAGACGAATTCCTGAGACAAAATAAACTCCAAACTAACTGAAATATATGCCGCTGACTGTACATATTCTGACATCAAATATGGCGGATTCCTAGTCCCTTCATTAAACATTATTCCTGGCGCTACGGGCTACGCAGCTACGGCGTAGAGGGTCTACGAGTAATGATCGTAAGGCCACGTCATACACTTAGCGGGGTATTGATTTTTTTAAACAAAAACATAGGTATCTTATTTAGGGGTCTAGTAGTAGTATTAGTAAAACTCTTTATTGTACACAATAACACACTAAAAAAAATACAAAAGTAAAAAAATAGACTTTATTGCTCTAGGGGCTCTGTGAGTCAGACCTCGCGAGTTTATATTTTTTTATAAGAAAATGATTTTGATAATTTATTATAAACAAAAAAAAAATATATATATCTACCCTGCTCACAAGGTTTTACCTGTAGAAGAAGATAAAAAGAAATCCGCCCGCAGAAACTTACGAAATGATTGATTTTTTTCCAAAAACTGGTTCATCAAAAACAAGCTTTATAAGCGAACCTTCTCACAAAATTTCACGACAATCGGTTGAGAAATGCGACCTGCAGAAGAGAACCTATAAAGGAAATCACCATCAGGTGGACCTTCGTTTAAAAAAAAAAACTGGAAATCCATATAAGACATAATCGAAATCTGATTTTTTTTTGTCAAAGCTGAAGCGGATACCTTCGTTACTCGTTCGATTATTGTTGAATTTGAATATCCTCTTCATACGGGGAAACAGACGGTATCGGCGCATACCGGGTAGAGTCAGTCCTGTAGCTCGATTCCGCTGATACACACTGAGCGAAAAAAATACTAATTATTAGTAAGTTTTAGTGAATCCCAAGACAAGGAGATTATATACTAACGGTTACAAAACAGTTTAGTTGTTACAAGGGCAATTTTTTTGGTATTAATAAATAACTACTATTATCAAAAACTGGTTTGTAACCGTTAGTATATATTCTCCATGTTCTGGAATTCACTAAAACTTACTAATAATTAGTATTTTTTTCGCTCAGTGCACTTCTGTTCGGTTGAAACCGATCAACCAAGCTCACTGGAGCGCAAACTCAGAGTATTCCATTGTTTATACCGCCCTCGTGGTCGTGTCGCTGGTTTCCCCTGGACTTTTCCCCAGGCCACCCTCCAACCGCGAACTACTATCGCTTTAATGGGCCCGACCTATAAAGCCACAGTTAGGGGAAAAAAAGCTAGGCGGGTATAGTTCGTACAAAACTGTAAGGCCAAGTGCTGTCAAATTAACGCAAGCAAAAATCTACCTTACAGTCAGAGCTCTAAGTCTAGTTTTGCTTGCGTTCGTTTGACAGAATTTAGCCTTAGAGTTGTGTCCGAACTAGGCAGTATATATATTTTTTAACGTGTCTGTGCTGCATAGAGTGGGCCCAATAAATCGATAGGAGTGCAGTACCTAAATGTGTTAAAATGCTTGTCGCTCCGCTCATGAAAGACCACGGCCTTTTACAGTAAATTTGGGCAAATAGCCTGTTATGCGTTCCGGGAACCCTTTTATCAGCCTCTGGTAAGGTCGGGGTCGTTTACACACTGCTAAATCAAATAGAAAATATTTTGTATACCTCAGCATGTAGATTTAATCCAATAGTTGACAGGGTTTGTTTTACCTTATCTTAATATCTTTAAACGAGCAATTCTTGTATATTTATTTATTTATATATTTATTTCGGGTATCTCGGAAACGGCTCTAACGATTTTGATGAAATCTGGTATGTGGGGGTTTTCGGGGACGAGCAATCGATGTAGTTAGGTCTCATGCCCGGGGAAACGCCGAGCAAAGCTCGGCCGCCCAGATATTTTATTATAAAAGGTGCACCTTACAGATATCAGTTAGAGTTAGTTGAGAGTTAACACATAATCAATAGCCAAAGACCAGCATGACATCCCATGCAAGTGCACACAGCATGATCAATATGTAAGCGCATGTATGCACATGTACTGACAAAGTGCACAATACATCACCGTAGCTCTAGTATAAGTTTTTTCGAAACATTAACTAATTCGAACGCGTTTGCGTTTTGTCTCAAAATGTATGAAAACGCTCTCACCGAGTTTGAAATACGGGCGTTCATCGGTCAGCAACAAATGTTATACTCGCTGTTTTAGTTTCCACTAGTGACCACCAGAGGCGCTGTTCACGTTTTCATACCACTTTCATACATTTTGAGACAAAACGCAAACGCGTTCGAATTAGTTAATGTTTCGAAAAAACTTATACTAGAGCTACCGGTATCAAGTCGACCAAAACAGAGCAGGGTTTCATTACATGGTTAAATACTAGTTCGACATTCTATAATTATTTAGTTTGGTTTAATATTACACTACATTTATCTCACTAGCGCGGGTTAGTCATAGTTGTAATTGTGACACATACGAACACAGAAAATGTGAACTCATAGCTCCTACGCTGACGCACACATACACTGAGCGAAAAAAAATACTAACTATTAGTAAGTTTTAGTGAATCCCAGGACAAGGAGATTATATACTGACGGTTACAAACCAGTTTTTGATAATAGTAGTAATTTACGAATACCAAATAATTTGTCCTTGTAACTACTAAACTGTTTTGTAACCGTTAGTATATAATCTCCTTGTCTTGGGATTCACTAAAACTTACTAATAATTAGTATTTTTTTCGCTCACTGTAGACAATGTGTCTGTAAAGTGCAACACTTAACACTTAGCGACAGTTGCACCAACGTACGAACACAAACCGGTCATCGTCAAACATGGCGCCGGCAGCTGTCATCCCATAGAAACTTGTCAAACTTTCCATACAATCAGATTTGACGAACACTGCTTACGATTACAGACGGTTTGGTGCAACCCAGCCTTAGTGAGATAAAAGTACTTACACTTAGATCATATTTGTATTTCAAAATAACATTATTTAAATCTACATGACAAGCTCAGAATGCTATATTTCAATTTATATTAAACTGTATCAATTGGAAAACAGAGATTCAATTTACTCAGCAGATATTGCGGTTCCCGGTAGGCCGCGCTCCTAAAGAAATCTATATTTACCGAACGCTAATATTTGCCTTGCGGTACAGTGAAGCTACTTTTTGTTTGACTGTAACATATATGCTTATTCCATTGGATTGTAGACTTTAACGCCATTGTAATAGAGTTACTATTACAAACATACGATTTTTAGATAGTGTCTGTGTAATAGAAACTCTGTTAACTTACCGTTAAAGTGGAATATCAAATGGAATAAAAACATGTCAGTATTAAATTCTAAAGTAATTTATTAGAATACGATTTCCAATCTGGAAATCAGAAATCAGAAATGTTTATTTGCTTCGATACAGTTTACAAAGTTGTTACATAAAATTATATGTCACAGTGTATCTAGCCTGCAAGTTGCAGGCGTGCAAATTATTAAAAAAGAAAAAGGTACAATGTCATATTGTCAATAAATTATTAAATTACAATAAAATAAAATAAAAAATTAAAATATCAATAATGAGTAATTTGGAATAATACAATAATTAGCAATAATTAAACAATTCAGCGACAGACTATAACTAAATGAATATATTTTTGTATTTTTTAAGGGACGAAAACAGAAATAAACAAATTATTACGTGTGTTCTAAGGGCATTTTCACTTTGATGTGTACCCCCTACTTTTTTTTGGATCTTGGTGAGTTTGGGTATTCTGACTCAGAATTATGAGTACTATTGATTCAGATGAAGAAAAAAAATGTCCTTGATTTTCCATACAAATTTTCTGTGTCAGTTTTGTGACGAGCCATATAAGCTGTATGAAAAAAGCGTCACAAAACTGGCTTTTTTTTGGCGGGACACTTTTTTTCTTCGCGGAAATGGATAGTACTCGTGATTCAGAGTCAGAATACCCAAAATCACCGAGATCCGAAAAAAAAAGTAGGGGGTACACTTTAAAGTGAAAATGCCCCTAAATACGCTTTTACGCTGTAGAAACAGCGGTCCAGAAGCCAGCTTGTGAGGTTACGTTTAAATATATTACCCTCAAGCATCTTTAATGTCTCTGGAAGGACCGTAGATTCGAATCCCAGCTCTCACTCTGGTTAAAACAAACTTTTTTTTTAGTATTTAGTACCCTACTATGTGCCCCAGTGTCCCACTATTGGGCAAAGGCCTCTCCTCATGTTGATGAAGATTTATTTAAGTATATGGCAAGTAGTAAAATTTTATAATATTTTTTTGCTATTTCGCTTCAAAAAATAAAACTGCATGTGGGAATAAGCAAGTGGATCTCATTATCACTAATAGACCTGTACGTTCTTTTAGCGGAATAGCAAATGAATTTAAGGAAAGATAGAAAGAAAGAAAACATTTATTTACTGCACAAAAGACAATACAAAAAATAATAGACGTACTAAACTCTGAATATAAAATAATGTGTGTCTTCGCGGCAGCAAATCGATTTCTGTCTCAGCATTATGCCGAGGTGATATTAGACACCTGCAGCGCTGGTTTTCAGACAGCACCGTACGTGACCCACGGAACGCAATTTATAATTATTTCTAAAGACTTAATCCGGAATATTACTTGTTCTAGAGACTTATCATGGAATTCGGCAAAGTAACGCCCGATTCCATTATTTATTTAACGTATGTCAATTATTTCGAACCGTGAGATCTTCGAGAAGACAGTACGGTTGCCAATTTCGTTGCAATTTTAGCACCACCCAGAGGTCACGTGTACGTGGGTTTTTTTCCCTACTGACGTAGTGCAACTTTGACCCCCCTTTGTCAAGTTGCCCTTGACTGTTAGAAGTTCTCAAGCCGCCCGAAGGCCTCCAACTTGGCTTAACGACTGCTGCCAAACACACCAGCCGGGATCAACGGCTTAACGTGCCTTCCAAAGCACATGAGCGATCATGGAACTCTGCAAAGTAACGCCCGATTCCGTTAATTGCTTTAATTAATCTGTCTGTAATCTACGTTAGCGCAACCCACCCTAAGTCGTTTAAATACTGTAATAAATTCATATATGGCTCGTTTTCGAACCTTGAAAGCATTCCGTAGTCGGCGCCATTTTAGAAAAAATGGCGGCTCGCCAGCTGCTAATTAATGGCGCACATAAGTTATGCTTACTGTGGCAGTGAGAGGGTTAAGTATGACCTACATTTGTGTACGCACATTGCATATGTGCAAAGCACAAAGAGCGAAGCTTTTTAAGTAAATTCGATATTAGATATTATGAAACGGATAAGTGCTTAAAGTATCTGAACACGACTACATTTTTAAGGCATTGTAGTGCATATAATGACAATTTATTATTTGATACAGAGAACAAATACAAAGTAAAATTTTAATTTTGTATAAAGCACTGCTAACGCATAGGCTACAAAGGCCGTGCCAGGATAAGCTAAGTGATTTTGCCCCCTCGAGTTTGGGCTTGTAATTTTTATGGACGGTGTGGCTCTACATTAATAGTACATTACTTAACAAGGGCGGTAAAACAAAGAATGTCTCAGATCGCAGGTATTTGACGCCCGAGCCGAAGGCAAGGGCGATGAATATGCGATCTGAGGCTTTCTTTATTACCGCCCGTGTTAAGTACAAAATTTTATGTCACCGCCTGGCCAGGAAGTGGGATTTCCCGCGCGCGGAGCGTGCGGTAATTGCCGCTTTATGGCCAGGTGTGACATAAAGTAATTAATGTGCAAAACTTGAGCACACTAAAGTTTTTGATAAAAAAAATTATTTATCTTCGATATTTTTTTTCTAGCCAACCGATTTTAGTGTGCTTCACATATATTGTACACTTAAGTAATAAAGACGATTATATGAATTAAATTATATTTTCATTGTGTCATAGAAAAAAAGTTAAAAAAGCTGACTAAACTTTTCAGATATTTTTTTTATTTACTTCCACGTTAGAGACCGCTCTATTTTTTTCACCAATAATACACCCACCAACGATCTATAATTTTTTTTTTCGAAATTACAGCATTGGGAGAACATGGAGATATCTTTACATAAAATACTTTACATACATTTCCTAGAATCGCTATATATAAAAAGGAATGATTGAAACCTCTTTAGAGAAACGTGCATGACGTACTAATAAATACTGGCCACTTACAATTGGATATTTGACATAACAAACAAAAGCCTTAAGTGACAGTAAAAGCATAGACAAAACGTATGCATAAAGAAAAATAAAAGGTATATAAAGGTTATATAAGCACAGTCGTGCACACTTTTAGTACATTTATCTCACGAGCGCGGTTTGGCCATAGATGTAATTGTGACACATACGAACACATAGACAACGTAAACTCATAGCTCCTACGCTGACGCACACATGCATGTATAGATCAACACATAACCATGGCTCACCTGCGCTCGTGAAATAAAAATACACAAATCTGTAAAATAAATGAAAAAACCACGATGATGATATACAAAATTTGATACCAATGTAACAATTATAAGTAAATGTAGTTTACTATAGAATCTATGTCTATGTCTATAAATCTAACTACAACGAATAAGTTTATACACGGCCACATGATTAATCACAATTCAGTAATTATTACTAATTAAAGAATAGAAAAAAACATTTGCTTAATAAGTTTTAACGAAAATTAAATAGTGTGGAAAATCTCATCTTCTAATGGAGAAGAGAAATTCGAATATTTAGGAATAAAATATAAGCGCCGGGTTCTTTGAATCTGAGAAGTAACTCTAGCCTTTGTCAATAACATTATCGGAGATTCAAGTGTCTTTTAAATAAGAGCCACAAAGCATTTTTTAATTTACTCAGTCACGAAATATTTAAGGATAAAGTTGCTTCCTAATATTTCAAAGTATCCCGCGCGTACAGTAACTGTTTGGTCACTGAAGAAGCTTCAAAACTACAAACAAAAACTGAAACAGACCCGTTTCATTCATAGACGTATATAGTAAACAAACAAACAACAAAAAAAAAATTAAACGCTTCAAACTAAAGCGCTTTGTAAAGAACGGTCCTACGAAGTCCATACCGATCGTACAAAAAGGTGCAAAAGAACGGTGAAAAAGGTCCTACATAGTCAACATCACTCTTGCAGAACGGTTTTATTTATTTATTCAAACTTTATTGGCACAAACAAAAGAGTACGACAAAAACAAATTAAAAAGAGGACTTGAGTTCAATTGACGGTTTTTATAGTGTAGTGAAATGAAGTAGGGTATGGTGGCACAATGCTCGCGATGTCGACGCTGATGATGCCCGCGGCAACAATGACGACAATGACGAACGCCGGGCCGATCCCGGTGGCTCAAGCCAAGCTGGAGCCGAAGCTGCTTCAGCTGCCACACCCTATGATGCTGCATCAGCCACACCAGCACACCCACGCCAACAGCAAACTTGGTGAGTGCTTACTATTTTTTCGACGTCTTCAAAAAAAAAGGAGGTTCTGAGTTTTATCTGTATGTATGTTTGTCCGCAATTATCTCGTGTTTGGCTGAACCGATTTTATATGAAGTCAGTTCTTTTTTTTAAATTTATTACAGCTTTTATTGAACTTTTTTTTATGCATATTTATTCGGGTCAAATCTAGCAATTGAATTTCAAAACTGGAATGAACAGACACTTTGCTCACTAGCTGTCCGATAATCTGTAGACCACCTTCCTTATGTCAAAAAAGAGATCCGTGAGTACTTAAAGTGAGCTGTTTTCGGGGGATTCACTTTTCTCTCGCTTGCTTAAATGTTCTTATATTACGATTTCACGAACGCGAACACGAACTCTTCTTGGGTTTCCATCCGGGTCGCAACCATCGAATATACAGCTCACGTGGTCACAAGCACGCCACGAGGCGACACCCAAACAATTTTCACCCCGAGTACCACTCATGCCACGGATTTCACCCAAATCTAATTGTTCTTAGAGCTTATTGATTTACAATTTTAACTTTCCTTTTCGTCTCGGTTGAATGGGCAGAAAATGACACATTCATGGAAATTTACAAAAACATAAACGCATAACAATAAGGAACCTACATAGACTGAAATGCTGCCTGCTTCGGAAAATTACTTGATAAAAATGCCGATAGCCTATAAATTGAGCTTATTGTTTATTGGCATACTTTACAGTTTGCGTGTGCCGTTGCGGCAACGTAAGCAGTCTATGTTATGGCTGGTTTCAATAAGTGAAATAGCTTTATTTGCGTATTCGGTTTTTGATAGTGAAATTGCCATTACGTTATTGAATTTTTATCTTTTTTGGTGCAATTTATAAAACAGCGTACGTGCTACAAAATGTGTGATGTAAAATTACAAAATGGTATTTAGCGTTTTTGGCATTATGCGTCAAAAGGCTCCTGACAACCTTAGTTTTCCTGACACCCTTAGTTGTCAGGAGCCTTTTGACGCATAATGCGAAAAACGCTAAATACGATTTTGTAATTTTTTGCGCATAACGCCAATACGCCTTTATACCAAAAACGCATCATAACAAAACGCAGAACGCCATTTTGTCGTTTCGCGCAGGTATTAAAATAAAATATCACGCCTTATACCTGGAGATGAGGTATTATTTCCCACTAAAAACTCCACGCAGCCATGTGCTTTTCTATAGGTACGAAAGACTCAAGGAGTGATAACGTTATATTTTCGAGCGTGCTCAATGTCACTCTACGTACTAAAGACGATATATCTACGTCTAGTTTGACATATAACCTATCCACTAACAGGAACTAAAATGAACGCGCTGCAGTCCTCGTTCTGCCTTGATAGTCAGTATCATAAGACATATTATTCAATAAAAAATTAAACTCCTATATATTACATAGATAAGAAACATCTTCGCCATCAAAACTTTAGACTAAAACAAACCGCACTCAAATATATCCATCCTTTACACAGATAGACAGCGCTCATACACGCTTTAAACCTGTAATACACCCTTTTGTGTTGCGCATAGTAGATAAAAAAATAAATGTTGCTTGTAGCACCTTAAAACGCAAGTTCGCACCTGTAGCAACCTGATATTGCAAAAACTCGCCTTATAAGGCGCGGGGCCAAAAGGCATTACGAATTAACCCCCTCCCCCTTCCCCCACCGGTGGGATGGGGGCTTGTTAGCGCGCCTGAATATTTGAGAGCTCGACCGGACAAGTTGGTAGTGACCACAGTAAATAAACAGAACGGAACATTAAACTAAGGCGGTAAAACATAGAATGAAACGCCCGAGCCGAAGGCAAGGGCGATAAATATTCGATATAAAGCCTTCTTTACCGCCCGTGGTGAGAATACATTTTTACGTTTCTCCCTGGCAATAATGTGGGATTTTGATGTTGGGATTTCCGAAAAACTTTTCTCTCTATTAATGTTGCATTCTGATAAATTACCTATTCTGCAGTTCTCGTTTATTCAAAGAAAACTTCCATTCTCCTTATTTAACAACTACTCCGAAAACATTTATACATTTACATTTCCCGAGAAGCCTTGAACTGAATTGCGTGTAATTTTACTGTGAACAATGTAATGTATACACACCTTTATATAGTATAGCTCTTGTGTGTAACTGCCCTATGTAAATGAAGCCTTCGGGCCACGCTTGCTCAAATACCAAGCCAAGTTTATACTGTGGCTGTTATTTTAAATACTAATATCATTTGATATTTAACAGTGGCTTTTTGCTAAACGAAAACATCGTAAGGAAACCGGTCTAATTCCAATAAAGTCTAGGAAAAGTAGTGGAAAACGCGTACCTGGTTCAAAACGCAGCGCTGGTTGCAAAATATTATGGCTGCCGGCCTTACGCACTTCTCTGCTAAATACTTATGCGTTGGTGGTATGATGGTACACAAATGATGATAATCAAGAATTGTTAGTTCGAAGGCTTTGACGAGTGACGGAAAGGAGATAGTTCTCGACATTGACCGACCCGAATCGTGTCTAGAGCTGAACCTGGTTGGTTGTCAGCTACTGTCAGTTGATGTTCTCGAAATATCCACTTCACACATCAGCATCACTCTTTAAAAAAGGCTTTCTATCAAATTTATGATGATTTCGCCAAAAAATACTTGTTCAAAGACGTTGTTCGGTAACGACGCCATGACAGTAGGCAACTGTTTTGTTCGGTAGTGGACTCAGCCCGTCGTCGCGAAGAGCACGTGTTCACCAACGCGGTGACGGGCAAAAACCTCGAAATACCCGCATTTTCCATTGAGATAGGATTATAACGGTATTAGGGTTGGCTGATATTTAAACTGTCACTTGAAATGTCGATAATCTACTTACACTACAAAATCTTCTTTCACTTTTTTTAAGACGAAATGACGACAACGTTTTTTTATACCTACTGATTGCGTTCTATTTCTGCCAGCATGTGACGAGTACAATAAATAGAGCATAACCGAGCGAGCGAGACGAAGTTTTAACGGTTTTATTCGCCTTAACTAACAAACGCTTTTTAATATTTATGAATAAGGGTTAAAGTTTGTATGAAGTTGTACGTGTTCTTAATGTACGACAGACAAGCTATACGGACTGGTTTAAATGGGAGAAAGTTTCTGACGTAATATATGAAAGTGACCTACTTACAGAATAACAACAGATAATGGTACAGTTAAAGCAAAGAAATTGGTCTAAACTACAGAAAAATAAAGAAGGTCTCAATGAAAACATTTGATTTATCAATACATTAGTATTTGTTGTTAAAATATACGTAATATTAAACATTGTCACCAAATTTCAACGGACGCGTGCCTTACAGCAATTTGGTTCCCTTTGGACCCTTTGGGTACGAGTGGCGGCGCGTCAAAAATATTCTTAGGGAAGCCGGAAATAGTTTGCCTTTCTTATTTTTCATGAGCCGTACTAAAAGAACTGGTGTGGCTGAAAATTAGGCGAGCCGGTGGGAATCGAGTTGTATGGACGCTCCGCCACTGTTGGGTACGGAACCCTAAAAACAGCCTGCCTTGTTAAAACATCCAAGTAACAAAGAATGTAAAATACCTATTACATATAGGTCGTGCCATGGCTAGGTGTAATAATTTCCAGTTCATTACCTCCCCGCTGCGATGAATACACGGGTGCGCCGTCACGATGTAAAAAGTTTTACATATTTAACTCACTTGTGAAAAAGCCGCTTTCTGAACTAATACCAGAGACTAGGAATTATATAGACTGCCAATGCCTATACATTGTGGCGTAATTTTAAAATAATGGGCCTGCTGTAGCTAGTTTCACTCTATGGAGAGATCACTTTACCATTTAATTCGTATGCCACTAAGACCTCTGCTTAACACATAGCGCCATCTATGAACACAACGTAGAAGCTCCCAACAGATGGCGTTATGTTTTAAGCAGAGGTCTTAGTCGCATACGAATTAAATGGTAAAGTGATCTCTCCATAGAGTGAAACTAGCTACAGCAGGCCCATTATTTTAAAATTACGCCACAATGTATAGGCATTGGCAGTCTATATAATTCCTAGTCTCTGCTAATACTATACGGCTAGTATTAAACGCACGTCAAAAAGTTGTAACGACCTAAAAATACAGTGTTTCACAGTTTAAATATGATTTTGATGTGCAACTGTGAAACTTTTATGTGCGAGTCATTATACTTATTCTTTTGTCTCGTATTAGTAGTTAGTGGTGGGGGTGGGGATTTCATTTTTATTAAGCTATTAAATTTTTTTCACACTATAAATACGAAAGTAAGTATTTTCTGTCACTTTGTTATCTTTTTTTCTGAATTATTTACTCAAAGGTTTCAACGTCGTGGGGCCCAAGATATTTTTAGGACGGTAAGAAGAAAACCGGCCAAGTGCGAGTCGGACTCGCGCATGAAGGGTTCCGTACCATTATCTATAAAAACGGCAAAAAAAAACATGTCTGTTGTATGGGAGCCCCCTTAAATATTTATTATGTACTGTTTTTTACTATTTGTTGTTATAGCGGCAACCGAAATATATCATCTGTGAAAATTTCAACTGTCTAACTATCACGGTTCATGAGATACCTGCCTGCCTGGTGACAGACGGACATACGGACGGACGACGGACAGCGGAGCCTTAGTAATAGGGTCCCATTTTACCCTTTGGGCACAGAATAAGTAATAGTACTACGTACTGTACCTACGTAACGTACAGAAGTTGCACTGTTAACAAATCGCCAACTTACAACCCCAAATTATAATAGGTAAATAACAAACGTTGACCACACCAAGCGAATGACGGGACGACGCGACCGTCCGGTAGCAATTCGCAGCAAGATTTACTTGCAGCGGCGCGGCGAACTGACGGAGTGAAAGCCCCCTGCTTTGGGTACGGAACGCTAAAAAATAATAACGATTCAATGGCCTCCCTCAAGCGTTTTCTCGGTTGTTTAAGGAGTCCGGGGTTTGCTCCCTAACCCTAAGATTTTGCCTATGATGTAGTTTTCCAAAAACTAGACCTTGTTAGGATTTCGTATGAACCGCACACATGTAGGGCTTATCTTATCTTATCTAGGTGAGGGCCCTTGCGGATGCACTTCGACCCAATGGGATCTTTTGTGCAATTGCCCCCTCCTTTATACCTACTCCAAGCTGTTCTCCAATCTCTCCACAAAGCGGATGATGGAGTTCAACGGGAGTACTCTGAATTCCTTTGGTTCTGGGTAACCATTGCCAAAGTCGTTCATTCTTTGTCTGGCGAGGGCGTGACATTCACACAGCAAGTGTTCCATTGTCTCGTCCTCCTCGCCACACATCCTACAATCCATGTTGTCATACAACACATGTAGGGCTTGTAAAAAGTCTGAAACTCCTTACATTTATGTGTGTGTTTACCTCACACATGTAGGGCTTGTAAAAAGTTTGAAACGCCTCACGTTATGTGTGTGTTTACAACACTGGCGCCCTACTTGGCCTATGTAAATGAAATCGCCTACTCAAACACAGCGAAGAAATACTTTCTCTGTGCTTATTACCTTCGATTTTATTACGAGGCAGTAAGGACTTGATTTGTTTGTCAACTTAAATGGACATTGTTAGCGTTACAGTTATTTTTTCTGAGGAATCACTGGGTTTTCTGAGGCAGCTATATAAATAGTGATTTACTTTTAGAACTTTATAAAGCAAACAAGCGGCCAGCCCTATGGTAAGTAGACACCGTATCTTCGGATTTTTTGCAACTCCAGAATCAACACAATCCTAGATAAGAGCGTGGAAATAGATAGCCAACTTCACGCATATTGTGATCCGGACTAAAGCGCCACCAAGTGCCTAAATTAGTAACTATTATCTGGGATACACTTGAAAAAACATACAAAAAGTACACCCGCCGCTGGGGATGGAACCCGGGTACATTGACTCTAAAGGCAGTATGCTTTACCAGAGGGCCACGTGTGTGATTTTAGTACGTATCGAATTTTTGAATACCTTTTAACAGGCCACATTTAGAAGAAAACTCGTGCAAGTTTAATAACCTTAAGACTAGGTGGTGCTATTAATTCCGTCAGCTTTCTTCTAAGATGAACAACCATGAACACAATCAAAAGAGAGGTAGGGCACAGCAAAATGTCATCTTGCTCGAATTTGGAGCAGCCCAACTGGGGAAGTAGTGGGGGTAGGGGGGGGGGGGGGGGGGGGGAGTGTGGTCCTCCGCCTTGCAGAAGACCACAACCATAATAACGTTCGGCATTTTGAATAGAAAACTCCAGTGGGTCTCAGAACTCTCAGACATATTGAACTAAAGAAAGATAGTGACAAAATAACCAAACAAAATATTGAAAAATGCTTTAGTATAGTTCGTACACAAAACTGTAAGGCCAAGTGCAATTAACGCAAGCAAAAATCTACCTTACAGTCAGAGCTCTAAGTCTAGTTTTGCTTGCGTTCGTTTGACAGAATTCAGCCTTAGAATTGTGTACGAACTATAATTCTGTGAAAAATCCTAAATATCATCGTAAAAATAAACTTTGATGCTGATTATTTCGTAATTGTCAACGGCAGTGATATGTTTTTTATGGTTTTTTTTTACAAAAAGTGTAGCTTTTTTATTGTTCTAACAAAATAACCGGATATATTTTTGATAAATGATCCAGTATTCCAAAAATCAATCAAAATTTTCTAAATATTCACGAAAACTGCGCGCAGAGTTCCGTAGAGAGCGGGATGGTTAATTGTAAACTCACGCGTGTTAGAGCGGGACGTTTGCAGTGGGACTGCGTTGCCTTAAAATGCAGGGACCATCCGATTTTAAAATGCACAAAATACCGGATTGAAGTGGCACTTTCCGACGGACATTCAAGTGGAGTACAGCTTTCGTTTAGTTAGGATTCTCCAACTGAATGCGATGAATGAAATTGGTTTTCGACCAAACGGCGACGTAATATTTAGATAAGCTATATGATTCACAAACGAAATCGTCTTCACCCGTCACCCTCACCTCTCACCCCTTTTTAAATGGAAATGTCAAATGTGTCACGTATATAATAGTGCCATTAAGTAGTCTTTTTTATTAAACTTAGTACCTAGTAGTAAAACTCTTTATTGTACACATAAATATGAAAAATACAATAGGAAACAGTATGTACAAAGTCGAACTTATCCTTTAAAGGGATCTCTTCCAGTTAATCTTTCAGCAAATGAGAGAAGAAATGAACAGATTATGTACCTACAAAATATCATTTGGCCCATAACGTACCTTTTCGGTGCAGGAAACGGAAATAGTATACGTACAAAGGCGAACCCTTAAGGGGTCTCTTTCAG
Source organism: Cenopis cana (assembly GCA_951800055.1). NCBI lineage: Eukaryota > Metazoa > Arthropoda > Insecta > Lepidoptera > Tortricidae > Cenopis > Cenopis cana. The sequence goes on along the minus strand of OX637498.1, from coordinate 2,374,853 downwards.
TTAATCTTTGAGCAAATGAGAGAAGAAATTAACAGATATATGTACAAAATATCATTTGCCACATAACGTACTCGTAGCTTTTCGGTGCAGGAAAGGTGCTTTTCTTTGAGTTAAAAGGTCAGACAATAGTCGCTTTTTTTAAATTAAAAATGCGATTGCTCTTTGCCAGCATCTAACCAGGGGGCAAAGATGAGGCCGACGATGAAGCGAGCTCACCCAGAAAATGCCTATTCACTCGTGCCTTAAAAAGTCGTAAAACTAGTGCCTATACCGAAACTCTGAGTCTGCGTCTGAGTGAGTCTGTCAGTCAGTGTGACGTTATGGCCTAGTAACATTAAACAAGCGACGTTAAGGGGAGGTATCCCCAACGCAAATGTCCCGCTCTAACACGCGTGAGTTTACAATTAACCATCCCGCTCTCTACGCCCGCGCAGTTTTGTAAATATTTAGCTATAGTCATTAAGCCAATCATTTTATCAAAGCAAACCCTGCGAATTTGTCTATAACTATTTACGATCTTTAATTGAGTACAAAAATTAAATGTTAAATATCAGTAATATAGCCATGGTATTGAAAATACATTACAAAAAGGGGTTACTTCGCGATTTTGTTTCTATCGAGTGAAATTCATCAGGTCATGTAACTGACTGCGATTTTGACTAGACAAGATCCTTATGTAACACATATATTTTTTTTAGATTTCGAGACTCTATATTCTATGTCTCAGATGATTTTTAAAAACTCAAAAGTGGTAATACACGACGTTAAAGCAAATTGTAATAAGTCCAAATGCTTGATTTCCTTGCGTGCGACAAACCTCTAACTCAGCACGCGACTACGCACTGTAATTACTCAATAAGTAACCTAACAGTCGACAAACTCGACTCAACTGCTCAAATAATAACTTATTTTTTATACAACGGTGGCAAACAAGCGTACAGCCCACCTGATGGCAAGCGGACACCGTAGCCTATAGACGCTCGCAACCACTTTACACTGTTCCAAAATGATTATTTAAAAGTTGGATTTATATTGATTTTTGTAAGTTACACCATTTTACACATTATTATTGGGAAACGGGACTTAAGGCGCTACACTGAAAAATTTAGAACATTTGAAACGCTGTTCTGCTTCTGCCCAGACGAGGAAACAATAGGGACTGATTTTCAGATGTATAATGCTTGACAATAGCCGAAACATAATTGCTTAAAATTTTCTCGATAGAAAAGAAATCCAAAGTTGAGTCTATATTTTCCTTTTTTTACTCAGCCTACTAAAACAACGCATTACCTATGATACATTACCTCATCTAAAGGAAGTCCTCTGTCAAGAGGAAATTTAATAAACCTGCACACAGTCAGATATTTATCCAGATTTGTCTAAAAAAGCCATTCTCGAAGAGTGTTGCATCCCGTTTTGTCGTGAGCGAAAAACATACGAGTAAGGGCGTCTCTTTCAATCGATATATCGCCTTAATTTGATCTACGAATAACTAGATATGTTATTCATATTTTAATGCTTGTTAACATGTGAAGCCAAGCCTCTATCAAATACTCGTTCGTGTCGCACTTTTATAGGGGGGTGAAGGGTTGAATGTCACCCCTTGGGGGTGTAGGGGTGGGGGTAGGTTTTAAACCGCACATTTAATTACGTCATATAAAGCTTTTGTCGAAGCTTCATTATGAATGTCGCGTTTTTCGACCAAGCTTATTGATACAAGTAGACTGTTGCAAATATTAAAAGAGGTAATTGAAAACGACTCATTAATGAATGAATGAATGAATGAATAAATGAATGAATGAATGAATGAATGAAATTTATTCCAGAACAAGTCCATATTGTTTTACATACTAGACGACTTGTTTTATTAATGAGACGAATAGCTGCAGCTCGAGCTACGTGTCAAATGTATGAAAACATAGCACATATTCTCTAGTGGAAAACCAGCCTTAGGGCCCAATAATTGACACTTGTCATAAATCTCTGTCACTATGACATAAAATTGAAAGTGGCAAGAATTCTCTTTGGTGACAAGCATTGGGTTAGTGTTATAATATTAGCATTATTACCTACAATACTAATATTATATTGTAAATGCAAAAATCTGTCTGTCTGTCTGTTACCTCTTCACGCTTAAACCGCTAAACCGATTATAATGAAATTTGGTATCTAGAGATACCTTTAGTTCCAGGGAAGGACACAGGACACTTTTATCCCGGTAATCATCCCTTAAGGGGGTGGGAGTTCGTATGGAAGAGCGAGATTTTTTTATATCAGGTGCTTACCTAGTCATCGCTCTTTCGTACAAACTTTCAACCCCTTAAGGGATGATTTCCTGGAAAAAAGAATCTTATGTCCTTCCCCGGGACTCAAGATATCTCTATACCAAATTTCATCTAAATCGGTTCAGCGATTGAAGTGTGAAGAGGTAACAGACAGACACACTTTCGCATTTATAATATTAGTATGGATTGTAATATCCAGTGATTTTACTTTTAGGTATTATCTTATATCTTTAAACGAGCAATTCTTGTATATTTATTTATTTATTTCGAGGATCTCGGAATCGGCTCTAACGATTTTGATGAAATTTGGTATGTGGGGGTTTTCTGGGACGAGCAATCGATCTAGCTATGTTTCATGCCAGGGAAAACGCCGAGCAAAGCTCGGCCGCCCAGATATTCTTATATCTTTAAACGAGCAATTCTTGTATATTTATTTATTTATTTCGGGGATCTCGGAATCGGCTCTAACGATTTTGATGAAATTTGGTATGTGGGGGTTTTCTGGGACGAGCAATCGATCTAGCTGGGTCTCATGCCCGGGAAAACGCCGAGCAAAGCTCGGTCGCCCAGATATTATTGCTGATTCTCCATGTCAATGCGCTAAGGTTTTTCTATAACCCCACGGTACCCTAAACGCATAACTGAACCCTCTACGATAACTTCAGCTCGTTTGAACATCACACGTCTAACACCGGTCCACATCTGAAGCGTCACCCGTCACATATTCTTCAAAGTCACTAACTACCTTCTTTAACTCAGTGACCGCATTGCCCAAACACAAGTAAATGGGGCGAGGGAATGTGGGCTTTATCGGAACACATTAAGGTTGATATTTCAAGGGAGATGGGGGAAATTGTGCGAACATTTTGAACCGAAATCGAGTCAAGCGGATGAGGGTACGGCATTGATCAGTGCTTAAGCGAAAGCGGTTTTTTTATATCTACTAAGATTGGGTCAAAAAAGTATACGGGATGCCTGATGTATCATGCCAAAAAGACATCGTAGACTATCATGTTTCATTAAAAGTTGCTATGGTGCGTGTTCCATCCATCTTTTACAGGTGAAGTTTCCATCTTACGATATTAGGAGGGGTCAACTTTAGCTGGTCTGACGATCTGACGGTCACGTGACCCTGACGCGAGTTTAAGGCCGTGTATTACCACTTTTGAGTTTTTAAAAACCATCTGAGACATGGAATATAGTGTCTTAAAATCTAAAAAAAATATATGTGTTACATAAGGATCTTGTCTAGTCAAAATCGCAGTCAGTTACATGACCTGATGAATTTCACTCGATAGAAAAAAATCGCGAAGTATGATAATTACAATGTATATAAAAGGGAAGAAAATAATATAAACGAAAACTTATACTAAATAAAAACTTATACTAAATAAAAAATTTGCCCCAGGTCCTCGGTGCACGGTAGGGTTCCCAGAAGGCTGGCCGCATTGCCACGCTGGATAGCAATGCTAATCCGTTGTGCGAAATAGTGGCCAGCCCTCTGGTCACCAGACGCTTCTATAAGGCGCGTCGAGATGTCCTTATAGAGGCGCCGAGCACTTGGACCCCATGGCCCCAGGGTCTCAACCCCAAACGCCGCAAACAAGTAGCTACTGCCGAGAGTAGCATATTTGCGACGCTTGAGGTTTTCTGCCGAGGAGGCAGCTGCGCCAGCATCAGTTTTGGTGCCTGGAATATGGGACGGTGCCAGGGTATCTACACAAGTAGCGTCCCAGACGAGAGGCCGTCCCATACTCCAAGGCACCAACGTCATTCCGTCAGGCCTCTTGCCGTCGTCCCTTGTCAGGCCGTTGGGCTCGAGGACTGCCGGCACCTTGGCACTGACAAGAGCCCTACGGATGACGTCGTTGATGCTGGCATGCCGAGGGATCCTCCCAGCACTGCGGCTGCATGAGAGGCCATGGTGGCCCAGACTCTCCACCATTGCTCCGCACTGGCATCTGTGCGGCATATTTGTTGATGCCCCTATTCTAAGGCATGTGGCCAACCGGAAAGTATTGTTGTCCAGCAATGTGCCTATGGCTGGAGATGGAAGCGTCTGTAACCACAGACCCGACTCCCACTCTGCGGTGGCAATGAGACGGGCTCGGTCTGTCGGACTAGGTGCGGAATCTAGGAGGCTATCCCTTGTTAGGCGACAGAGGGGCTCGTCCCATTGCCTTTGCGAACATGGGTATGCGAAGTTACCTCTTTTTGGAATGTTTTTTCAATACTACGGCTACATTACTGATATTTAACATTTAATTTTTGTACTCAATTAAAGATCGTAAATAGTTATAGACAAATTCGCAGGGTTTGCTTTGATAAATTGATTGGCTTAATCACTATAGCTAAATATTTACAAAACTGCGCGCAGAGCTTGCGTAGAGAGCGGGATGGTTAATTGTAAACTCACGCGTGTTAGAGCGGGACATTTGCGTTGGGGATACCTCCCCTTAAACATTTTTCCCCATCACAAAAAGTGCTCAGCGCCGCTAAAGAAGTTTTCACTTCAAAATTGTCAAATAGCGAATTGTACAGATTTGGCTGTGGAGGGGCGCGTCGCCGTGCACTATATCAGACTATCTGTATTAGTAGTACAGAATAATTAATTTCATTTATTTATTTATCTACAAACATATCATAAATCCTCTAAAATGCGTCCGGAAACCGTAGGCAATGACCAGCATTGTGACAATCAATGTATTTATGAAATAGTACATTACTTACCAAGGGCGATAAAACAAAGAATGTCTCAGATCGCAGGTATTTTACGCCCGAGCCGAAGGCAAGGGCGATAAATATGCGATCTGAGGCTTTCTTTATTTTCGCCCGTGGTAAGTACAAAATTTTATGTCACCCCCTGGCCAGGAAGTGGGTTTTTTCGCGCGCGGAGCGTGCGATAATGGCCACTTTATGGCCAGGTGTGACATAAATGTTCTTATCTGTGGTAGAAGGTTACAGCAGTAACATAATATAATTATGATTTCCTATTTGATAATGTAAAATAAAAAAACTTCAAATTTAGAACATCATACAAGACCTTATATTATACATCATATAAGGTCTTGTATGATACATCACATCCCAACCAGTTCGGATTCCAAAGAGGTAAATCAACATCACTTGCAGTATTTCAATTATTTAAACATATATGGGATGAAATTAATAACAAAAGACCATGCACAGCATTATTTCTAGATATGTCCCAGGCATTTGATTGTGTTGTACATGATATATTGCTATCACAACTTAGTAACGTAGGTATTAGAGGTAATGTACTTAAATTGTTTGAAAGTTACTTGAAAGATAGACAACAAGCCACGGTGATTGAAAACTACAATAAGGAAAGCAAAACAATTGAACAAACACTGTCACAATTTCAAGATATTAAAGTCGGAGTACCCCAAGGTAGCATCCTTGGGCCTCTGTTATTTTTATTATATGTGAATGACCTGCCCGAGGTCATAGACGAACTATGTGTAATGTATGCTGACGACGCAACCATACTATTCACTGATGAAAAAGATGAATCTAATTATCAAGAAAAAATTAACAATACTCTAAAAACTGTTGTCAACTGGCTTAAATCAATTAACTTAAAAGTAAACGTAGATAAAACTAAAACAATGCAATTTAGAAATTATAAAACAAACCCATTAAATTTGAATATAGAACACAGCGGCACTACTATTCAAAACATAAACAGTACCAACTTTTTAGGCGTCTCTATAGATTCACATTTGAACTGGAAATCTCATATTGAGAAGATAAATAAAAAAATATCCAGTCAGTGCTATGCTTTGTCTGTATTATCCAGTACCTGCTCAGAAGAAGTTGTTAGAAATGCATATTATGGAAATGTCTATCCTTTGTTGACCTACTGTGTAATTTACTGGGGTAATTCTGTTAACGTTAAAAGTACTTTCATCTTGCAAAAAAAATGTATCCGCATTATATACCGCTTATACAATACTGAGTCTGTAAGGAATATTTTTAGGGAAAAGAAATTTCTTACCTTAACTGGATTATACATTTTCGAACTGTGTTCATTTATTATAAATCATAAATTAATTTTTCATTTCTGTTCAGAACAGCGCATCAATTTACGTTTACAATACAAGTTTAATATATCATTGCCAGCGATTAGAAATGCAACCTATTATAATAGCACCTTTATTACAGCCATCAAAGTATTCAATCATTTACCTGTTAATCTGAAAATGTTAAGCGGAAATCACTTCAAGCGCCAATTAAAGCGATGGTTAACTGAAAATGTATTTTACGACTTAAAAGAATACTTCCAGTTCAATAGTTCTTAAGTTATGGAACCTGTGTTCTTTTATATTTAACTATTATTGTATGCCCGAAATGGGTTGCCATTGTGACTCACATGTTTATATTTAAGACCGTATTTGTACATGGTAAACAATAAATTATTTCTTTTCTTTTCTTTTCTTTTCTTTTCCTTTTCTAGTATCACTGAAAATTCAAATGCAGTCGATACATGTTTTGTTTTAGCTGCCAGTAATTTCACTATTCCCGCCATTTTGTTTATTGTGCAAACATTGTTGTCTTAACACAAATATTTTATTTATTTACCATTATTATAATAAATAAATATGTTCTCTATTTACTTCAACAGAAGGTATATTGTACAATACCTAGAGACAGCTAGAGAACAAAACACCGAATGTTTGTTATCTGGTAAGGGTATTTTTTTTTTCAAAATTTTATTTTATCGTTTTGTTTGCGTCTTTGATATGTATACTCATGCCAAATTACAGCTTTCTAGTACTAACGGTTACTAAGCTAAGCTGGGGACAGACGGACGGACGGACATGGCGAAACTATAAGGGTTCCTTGTTTACTCCGGAACCCTAAAAAGTTACTAAACTTTATATATAGACCTAACTTGGGTTATAAATAGGTCACTTGTCCATTTCGCGCACCTACAGCATCCCGACAACTTGTTTATTCCTATTTTTAATACCAAAAGGCCGGCAGTGAAATTAAAAATTTAAATCCCCCTGTACATAACCCGAAGCGAGGGTCAATGCGCTGGCATACAAGTGAAATTCGACCTTCACGCTTCGCTACAGCGTTCACATTCCATTGAGCGAAATTAAAACGACCCGCCAAAGCATTTTAGACTCTTTGCATAAGATACAAAATTGATATCCGCTCGATTTTGCCGGACCCGTGGAAATACCGCCATTCTACTTTCGACTTTGAAGTTAAGTGATAAGGTTTAATTTGGAATGTGGGGTGTTTCTGGAAAAAAGCTTTTTAAGATATTGGTTACCAAAATGCGGAGCGTAAACGTGTTAGCGAACGATATACAGTAGCTCTAGTATAAGTTTTTTCGAAACATTAACTAATTCGAACGCGTTTGCGTTTTGTCTCAATATGTATGAAATTTGTATGAAAACGTGAACAGCGCCTCTGCTGGTCACTAGTGGAAACTAAAACAGCGAGTATAACATTTGTTGCTAACCGATGAACGCGCGTATTTCAAACTCGGTGAGAGCGTTTTCATACATTTTGAGACAAAACGCAAACGCGTTCGAATTAGTTAATGCTTCGAAAAAACTTATACTAGAGCTACTGGGTGTTTTGTGATGAGAGTTTGATGGGTTGGATGAAGGTTGTATATTTAACGAACTTTGGGTGTCATCTTGAAATGGATTCATTCCGTGAGTATATGGGGTGTGTGTAATGTTTATGTTGAACTTAAGATATCTAACTTCGCAAAAGCAAACTTTCGTACAATTTCCATTGATGCCTTAGACAATGATGTTAATTCTGTCAAAAACGTAGTAAATATAAGTTCTTTACTTTTTAGTCCACATATTGTAACGGGTGGACAAGTATACGGAACCTACATTAGGAACGCACTTGGCCAGTTTACGAGTTACAGTAGGTACGTCTATTATTTTATATTTTATGTCACACCTGGCCATAAACTGGCCATTATAGCACGCTCCGCGCGCGAAAAAACCCACTTCCTGGCCAGGGGGTGACATAAAATTTTATACTTACCACGGGCGATAATAAAGAAAGCCTCAGATCGCATATTTATCGCCCTTGCCTTCGGCTCGGGCGTAAAATACCTGCGATCTGAGACATTCTTTGTTTTATCTCCCTTGGTAAGTAATGTACTATTTTGTATCTGTCTGTCTTTTGTGCAGTGAATAAATGTTTTCTTTCTATCTTTTAATTTTATTTTTATATTTTCATAATAACTTACTCCTGCCAACTACTCGCTTAACGATTAGCGTCGGTAAGCTCTGCTAATCTATAACCCTAGCCTTAGCATGCGCAATTCCCAAAAGTGAGAAATTAATATTATTTTCGCATTCCCTATTGACGGGGCTGTACTACACCATAATTATTATAACGTAAATACAACTGGCAATTAACATTAATTAATTGTTAAATATTTGGTTCAGATATTCATTAAGTTTAACGAGATCATTAATTTTAGAGTGGATATCAGTTACAAGTACGTTATTAGGAGGCACAATTTGGATTGTATTTTGACCTGCTTAAATGAGTCTTTATTATTTTTAGGGTCCAGGGTTCAAAAGGGTTAAAATAGAAATCTTTTTTTGTTTAAAAATGGCTAGCTATCAAATTTATGATGATTTCGCCAACCACGTGTTCAAAGACGTTGTGCGGTAACGACGCCATTACAGTAGGCAACTGGTTTTGTTCAGTACTGGATTCAGCTCGTCGTCGCGAAGAGCACGTGTGTTCACCAACGCGGCGACGGGCAAAATCCAACAGAAACCTTACAGTTTCATCATGTTTAGCTGTCAAAGTAGTAAAAAGTGTGTGTCTTTACGATTTTTGGTTTGAACAACACCTAGGTATAACGGTTAAGGTTTGAAATGCCCTGTCGGCATTTGTATTTCCGAGTTCATTATAACCTGGAAACTAAAGCACGAGTGAATAGGCATCTAGCTAGCTTCACCGTCAGCCTCAACCTTGCACCCTGGCTAGATGCTGGCCAAGAGCAATCCCATTTTTAAGGCGATATATTGATTGAAAGAGAGGCGCGTATGTTTTTCATTCACGACAAAACAGGATGCAACACTCTCCGGGAATGGCGTTTTTAGACATATCTCGACAAATATCTGACTGTGTGCAGATTTATTAAATTTCCTCTTGTCAGTACCTAGATGAGGTAAAATACCATCATATTAACTTAATAGTGTCTTTTAATAATGCGTTGTTTTAGTAGGCTGAGTAAAAAAAGGAAAATATAGACTCCACTTTGGATTTCTTTTCTATCGAGAAAATTTTAATCAATTATGGTTCGGCTATTGTCAGTACCACAATCATATAGTCAAGAATTATATATATGAAAATCAGTTCCTATTGTTTCCTCGTCTGGGCAGAACAGCGTTTCAAAGTTTCTAAATTGCTCAGTGTAGCGCCTTAATTAAAAAAAAAAAGGTCATGCACAGCATTACAGATCGGTTGTCGCGTCTTGAAGAGAATGCCAATAGCTCTGTCTGTTTCCTCTATTTGCATAATAAGGTACCTACTGAGAAGTGGAGCTTTTCTACCTAACATTATCAAAATTGCTTATTCTTCAATTTAGGCTTATTGCCAATATGCACCTGTGAATTCATGTTAAATAAAACCGGTGAAGTGCGAGTCCGACTCGCGCACCAAGCAAGGGTTCCGTACATTTATTTTTATTTATTTATTTATTGCAAACAAAACATATACAGCATTACAGTCGAGACCAAGGCACTGTACAATTCAGATTATAAAACACATATACAATACAATATTAATAGTAGGAAATTAAGATGAAAATCCACTCCCGTCCATCACCTCACAGTACCGCAGACACGTTCGACACAACCGCCCATCGACTTGCAAACATATCACTCTCTGGTGCCCATGACAGAAGCGAGTTAAGCAGTCTTAGAGCGCGTACAGCCGGGGAGCTTTTATGCGCCACGGTGCGTGTAATTGGGACTGCCAAGAGGTTGAGAGTTCGCGGTCTTAGAAGATTCTTGGGCAGAAATGGGATAGCGAGCCTAACAATTCGAGCTACGAGCTCAGGCCAGTCTGTATCGCCACGTAAAATTGCACAAGCTGTCACTAATAGATTGGAGTTACGCCTTACTGCAAGGGAATTGAAACCTAGCGATCCTAACAAATACTTGGTCGGATATAAGAAAGGATAGTAGGTATACAGCTTTTTGTACAAGTACATACAAGTTCATGTACCCCGTCCCGACCCCATTAATAGAGGGAAAATGTTAAACAAAACCAATCAAGACCACGAGACTATGTAATACTGACAGACCGACATGTATTTGCGGCATTTGCTGTAGAGACACTGGGTCCGTGGAGCGCCGGTGCCCACCGCCTTTTCGGGCAACTATCCCAAAGGCTGGCTGAGGTGTCAGGGGACCGTAGGGCTGGCTCGTTCCTTGGCCAGCGGATCCGCATAGCCATCCAAAGGGGGAACGCAGCCAGCCTTATGGGAACCCTTCCACAGGGCTCCGATCTCGGGGACCTTTTTTAATTTAGTTACAATATTATTTTATGCCACACCTGGCCAAAAAGTGGCTATTACCGCATGCTCCTCGCGAGGGAAATCCCACTTCCTGGCCAAGGGGTGACATAAAATTTTGTACTTTATACGGGCGGTTTGAAAGAAAGCCTCAGATCGCATATTTATCGCCCTTGCGTTCGGCTCCGGCGTCAAATACCTGCGACCTGAGACATTCTTTATTTTACCGCCCTTGTAAAGTAATGTACTATAAGTTCTCATGTTTACATATTTTGTGTTCTGTAATACTACTCTGTGACGAGACTATGAACGAAACCACGAGTTGCGGTCTCGTAGTCTCGTTGTCTTGGTTGGTCTTGTTTAAGACTTTCCTTGTATTAATGGGGTCGGAACGGGTACTTGTACATAAAGTATGTACGGAACCCTCGGTGCGCGAGTCGGACTCGCACTTGACCGGTTTTTTACGCCCCCTTTAGCTCTCTTGAATCGATAAGCTTTAAGAATACAATAAAATTGAAACGAATCGTGCGATGCCAAATCCAGCAATAGTAATAAAGTAGAATTACTAGACAGAGCTCGAAATCCACCAATCTTGAGATTGTCTTCCAAGTTAGAGTAACCATTTTTGAAAATAGCGCTTGTGCTTTTTTAAACAATGAGGGCGGTAGGTATACCTATATGTCGCAGGCAAATCGTATAATTCGCCGTATTACATTATGCCTAGGCGTTTTACAAAACAGAGCTGTTTTGTATTACGGCGGGTCAACGATTAGGGCGGATTGAATACGGCTGAATGAAAGTCCACCGTAATGTGTTCGGCGATTTGCGTTCTTCAATTCGCCTAGCCGTAATGCAAAAAAGCGGTCCAGTCAGATTGTATAATTCGCCGTAATACATTACGGCTAGCCTTTTCGCAAAATAGCCTCATTTTAGCTGTCACCTCTTTGACAGCTTTTAGTTCCAATTTCTAACACTCGCAGCGCTGTTTAGCAATGACAATCCGGCCATTTTGTAAAAAGGCTAGCCGTAATGTAAAACGGCGGATTATGCAATCTGGCAAATACAATCCGGCTAAACGTGAGCCGCCATATTGTAGAACGTATTGCAATGACGATCCGGCTAAACGTTAACCCGCCGTATTACAAAACGGCTCTGTTTTGTAAAACGGCGGATTATACAATCCGGCTGCGACATATACACAAGTTTGGAAGGCACGTTAATGTTTATGGGAGTAGTCGTTAAGCCAAGTTAGAGGCCTTCGGGCGGCTTGACGCCTTCCAACAGTCAAGTTGCCCAGTCACTTGACAAGCCTAAGTAATCATTCAACATAATTTGTAAATCATTTATACCTTGACATATTATCATTGTTTCTGACGTGTAATGTATATGATCCATTGCAAATAAATGAGTATGAGTATGAGTATGAGTAATCCCAATAAGGTCTAGTTCCCCTCGGGTTGGAAGGTCAGACGGCAGTCGCTTTGTGTGCAGTTTTATTAAATTTCCTCTTGACAGAGTTTCATCATCATCATCTTAAGAGCCGAGCTCTTGTCGGTGCAGCTTGATGCAGTTCTCTCCATCTTTGTCGGTCCGAGGCCAGCCTCTTGACGTCCTGATACGACACGACATCCACATCCTCCTTTATCTGGTACATATAACTTTTCCTTGGTCTTCCTCTTCCTCTTTTCCCATTTATTTTCCCTTCTATAATGTTTCTGATGTAGTTGTCGTGTCGTAGTAGGTGGCCTATCATTCTTCCTCTTCTTGTTTTAATTATGCTTATTAAGCTTCTCTCTTCCGATACTCTATTCAGGACGGCTTCGTTTGTTACTCTTTATGTCCAAACAGACAGAAACCGACAGACAGACACACACACACAGACAGATACACAGACACACACACAGACAGACAGACAGTTGTTGACAGAGTTTAGATGAGGTAAAATACCATCATATTAACTTAATCGTGTCTTTTAATAATGCGTTGTTTTAGTAGACTGCGTAAAAAAAGGAACATAAAGACTCAGCTTTGTATTTTTTTCTAATGATGTTTCGGCTATTGTCAGAAACACAATCATATAGTCAACAATCATATATCTGAAAATCAATCACTATTGTTTCCTCGTCTGGGCAGTTACAGCGTTTCAAAGAACGCGATATTTCTCGTTGTAGCGCCTTAGGCGACTTCCTGACTTGGCGGGGCGGGATCGACATGTGATATTTTCTTCTTTGACGTAAGCTTACTGACGTCGGAAAGATTCCCACTCTGACAGAATACTGTCAGTATTACATTTGCGCAGTAGTAATATTATGCGCAGAAGCGGACCAGTACTGCCTTCGCGTCGTCCCGCTACCGCGCATCCCGCGTCAGTCAGGAAGCGCTCATTTAAATGTAAGGGCACAGTAAAAAGTAGTACTGAGTTGACTGACAGTTACCACTGACATAATGATAGCTTTCTCATATCGTACCGCCTCCACACCGACAAATCAGGCAGTCGCCTTAATTCACCTAGTTTTTCCATTTGTTGCGTTTTGTGTGCAATAAAGCATACATATACATAAGTACAAATATAAGTATATATATATATATAGTACAAATCTGAGCGAGATAACGATCCGCTGTGGCCTATCTCTCTCCACAACCCTCGTTGTTATTTAAAAGAAATGTACTTTAATACGTTCAAGTTTTGGTCAGAAATTTTCATTTGTTTGTAATACAAAACGGAATTTGATACTTAAGGGAACTAAAGGGACAAAGTAGGGAGCGCTTTAATAAGACTCTTTTGTTTTACCTTATGTTAGGAGCTCTTGAATATTTTTTTTATAAAAGTAGCACTGTATAGTACGATTAATTTCAGTTTGATACTGTTTTTATTTTATTTCATTGGATAGTATACTTTAACTGACTTGGATGTTTCCTATTTAAGTATTTATTTATCCTTATAAGTACAGGGTGGGCAAATAACATGTATATGTTGTAGTCAAAAGTGTGAACCTGCCTATCTGTGTGTGGTGCCTATTCCGCTCTGAGGGACACGAGCGAACCCTAACCTAACCGAAATTTGACAGTACCTATGTGACAAACGTCAACCTTGACAGATTGGTCAAAAGTAGTTTTGCCTGTTTTTGTCGGCTAAAAGTCCTTTTGACCAGTTCACACTTTTGACTGCGATATATACAATTAGTTTTTAAATTTTTATCTTATGAAATATTAAAAATATTGAATATTTTTTGTTTAATATAGTATCTAGGGCAGGCAATTTAATACGGAACTTGATGTCAGACAAATGTCCACCTCTAGCAGCATGGAATGTGAAACCTTTCGTCTCGTTTTTTATCACAATTTCACACATTTCTTGCGTTATGTCGTGACTGTGTCTCGGATATGTTTAAATTGTTGATGGTTCATTGGCCTGTTAGCATAACACGTCCCTTTAGATAGCCCCTCAGAAAAAGATCAGGACCTGTTAAATCAGGGGATCTTAGAGGTCAATCAGTGTCACCGTTTCTCGAAATTAATCGACCGGGAAATGTTCGTTTTAATGTTTCTATTGTGGCTCGCGCCGTACGACACGTGTCACCTTCTTGTTGAACGTAAAACGCTCCATTACAAATTTGCCTTCAATTCAATTCTTTAAAAAATGGCTACCATCAAATTTATGATGATTTCGCCAATGTCACGTGTTCAATGACGTTGTTCGGTAACGACGCCATGACAGTAGATAAGGTTTTGTACGGTAAATGGATTCTGCTCGTCGTCGCCCCGGGCACGTGTGCTCACCAACGCGGCGACGATCAAAATCCCAAATTTGCCTTATCTAGACAAAGTAATTTTCATGAAATAACTGTCATATTGGCAATTTTGCAGCCAAAACAAAATGGCGGCAAAAAAAGTTGTATACCTCCAAGTTGCCCACCCTGTATGTATACCATCGCATACCACCCATACTAAAAGCTTTGCTTAGTTTGCCACTAGGTCGATTTGTGTAACTTTGTCCACTAATCATTTATTTATTTATTTAAAAGCGCAGTCCGTCTTTAATGAGTGTTTCATGTTTTCCTTATCAAGTAGTTTTAAGCTATTTAAAAAAAAGTCAAGTCTCTTATTTATAATGGCTCTTAATTTTTTATACCGCGGCAGTGGCACATAAGCGTAACGGTCTACCTGATGGTATACTTCGTACAAAACTCTAAGGCCAAATTCTGTCAAACGAACGCAAGCAGAACTCGACTTAGAGCTCTGACTGTTAGGTAGATTTTTGCTTGCGTTAATTTGACAGCACTTGGCCGTAGTTTTGTGTGCGAACTATACTCGTTAGCGGATACCGCCGCCTATAGACTCCAAAGTAGTTACGTGCGCGTTGACGACTTATTATACATTTGAGGATTCACTTTGTTGACAGCAGACGGGACAAATTTAGGTATTTCGCTCATTGTACAGTGCATCCGGAGCTCTAGTAACCTTGCTCACCTCCAGGAACACAACACTACATACTTGTATAGTAAATAATGTTATTATGGCTGTGGTCTCCTGCAAGGCGGAGGTAGTTCCCTCGTTGGGCTGCTCCAAATTCGAGCAAGATGACATTTTGCTGTGTCCTAGCTCTTGTCCTCACAGTTCGTCAGCTCTTCATTTATAAAGTTTGCATTACGGTTCACAGAAATAGCTTAAAAATGGAAAATTACGCCAACCTGTTAACGAAGAGAGTTTTTGTGCTTCCTAAACCTAGAGTTAATACTACTTTCGGCAGACGCTTTGGCGATGTCCTTGGTATCACACTTTATAATATTGCTGTAAGGCAACAACATACAATTATACATAGCTCAGTTAGTGAGACCAAAAAGTTAATCTATAAGTGGCTAACCTCGCTGAGTTACATAGAGACTGAGACCTTACTCTTAAAATTAGTATAAGATTATTAATTGTACCAATAATTTAAAGTTAGTTCTTTAAGATACGCCTCCAATAATTACATTATAACTAGAATTGTTAATCATAGTTGCTAAGTTAACTTTGTATTAAACTTGCGCATGACATTTAAATATTTAGCTGGTCTCCCGCGATACAGGCCTGGAATCTCTGTATAAACAGAATGTCATGCACCAAATGCCTGTTTTGTAATTCCTTTTGTATCTCTTTCTTTTCTGTGCAATAAATACTTTTTTATCTTATCTTTGTGTTGTTACCAGTAATTTACGTCTATTTCTATCTATATACATAATATTATTATGTCTAAGAGATGTTCTGAATTGAAACCGCTGTATCATAATTGGGAGCTCCGTGCTGGTAACGCCGGTTCACTGACCTATCGATCCGCGTGATGCAGACATTTGTATCTAATTTAGATAAGGGATGCTGTTTAGTATCACTTTAACCTCGTTTTTGTATATTGAGATTACTTTTCTGCTTTTGGGGACCAGCTTCAGTGTTTTAATTTTATAAACGGCAACGCGCACTTGGCTGCTTTGGAGTTGCGGGCGTCTAGAGGCTGCGGTGTTTAATTACCATCAGGTAGACCGTAAATTTGTTTGTTTGCCACCGTCGTTGTACAAAAATAGTACATTACTTACCAAGAGCGATAAAACAAAGAATGTCTCAGATCGCAGGTATTTTACGCCCGAGCCGAAGGCAAGGGCGATAAATATACGATCTGAGGCTTTCTTTATTATCGCCCGTGGTAAGTACAAAATTTTATGCCACCCCCTGGCCAGGAAGTGGGTTTTTTCGCGCGTGGAGCGTGCGGTAATGGCCACTTTATGGCCAGGTGTGACATAAAAATCGTTAAAAACCTATCCATTTACCCACAAATGTTAATCCGAACCATAACCCAGCTAAGTAAAGTATCTGTATTGTATTGTATAAAAAAAAACTAAGATGTCAAACATCGGGGCTTTTACCTTAAGCAACGTAAAACGTTACCCACTCCTACCCAAACTCGAAGCCCAAATTAAAACATCTTATTTGAATAGAGAATTACCTAAACTTGCGAAGTTGGTCGAATTCTCGATAAAATGCGAAGCAAAACTTTCTAGGGCCTACCTGTGAAGTAAAAACGAAGTATGTCCATTTTCTGCCACACTTTCATATTCGAGTGAGCAGGGCTCGGAAACCGGTTAATTTTTCAAACCGTTATGATGTACTTGCGGCAAAACCTTTTTATTTATGTTTAGATTCAAAACCCGGTTTATTTAAACCGGTTTACGGAAGAGCTTCATATAAAGGTTGGTTCGGATTAACCGGTTTAGAACGATAAAAACCGGTTAATGCGGGCGCACGATTCTGATCGAAATAATTTGAGTTGGCCGAGTTGCATCAACTTTATTTGTTAAAAAAGCTATTTTACTGTTCAAACAATAAGGTTCAAAATACAAAAACATGTTTATAGAAAATCGGTCGAAGTCGGAAAACTAATACCTGTGGACAGTGACCCCGGCCGGACCTCTTGCCGAATAAACCGGTTAATATAAAGTTCTTAAAACATTCGCGTTCTCAATAAAGTTCGGAGCTAAACCCAAATAAACCGGTTTTAACCAGTTAAAAAAAACCCGGTTCCGAGCCCTGAGTGAGAGAGATGCAGATACTACATTTTGGATTCGCGGTAGGAACTCCGCTCGCCCCTTTTGCTTATTTAAAAGTAATTTACATTTTTAAAGATACTTTTGTGATCTATACTTGTTAGAAATACTTATGTTTAATAGCGCGTAAAGTTCGGTCTTAAAACGATGTGTTTTTTACACGACTGAACAATAAAAGGACTGTATTGTTTCAGGTTTCATGTATGTAATATGTATGTGAGTTTCTTTGTTCCCCCAGAAATTCTCAACGCCTTAACCAATTTAGATGTGTGAGGTATCGTTGGAATCCTTACGTCATACATGCAGTTGGGGGACTTACAATACCAAAATATAAGTGTAAGGCCTGAGTGGACGCTCGGAGCGGAGCGTTTGGCGTTGCGTCCAGCGGAGCGGGCGAGCGTCCATAATATTTGTGCGGCGGCGACTCAGGACACCAGTATGAGTTTCAATTGTTTGACATGCACGCCCCGCTGGACGCAACGCTGGACGCCCGACTCGAGCGTCCACTCAGGTTCTACACTTAAGTTCCCCGACAGGGAACAAAATAGATTTCCTGAAGTTCTTTATTTGGAAACTTCTTCTCTTTCATCTTTTTAGTGCAGCCGTGTTTTTTTTTTTTAATGACAATCTTAGGGTCTGTCTGATAGTAAGTAGATACAGTAATATAATACAATAATTCTTTATTGTTCAAATAAAATTCAATCTCAATTTAAAAAAAAATGCATAGAAAACCAACTTAAAATTAAACATGTTTATGGGAGACAACAGGCGGTCTTATCACTCATTCGCATTTTCGACTCAAGAAGAAGTATTACTTTTTACTGCACTCTTACATTTAAGAGGCCTTACAAGTTTAAATTTTTTATGATTTCAGTTTTTGACAAAAGTATTGTTAATACCAATAAAATGATTATAAGATACGATGATTATATTAAAGTTTTAAAAAGTAATATTGCCCTTTTTTGATTTAATTGTGTGTAGTAGAATTTAAGCGCGATAAAACAGTTTTTAGCTCGAAAGTGGTCGATTTGGAGTGATGTTTGAAACAAAATATCTTAATGATAAATGCAAGAAATACATTTCAAAGTTATGTCATTAGGTCACAATAGTACTGTTCTAGATAGTAACATTGATAAAATGTCAAGAAATTTATCAGTTAAACTGAAAATGGGCTAAATAGATGAGCATTTTTTACCTTATAAGGACCCTTAAGGGAGTGCTTCCTGACTGGCGTGGGATGCGCGGTAACAGGACAATGCGAAGGCAGTACTGGGGGGCGATTTTTGAGTGTCGAACGCTCGACTTTTCACTCGACATCTTTCAAAAAACTATGGTTTTGACAGATGTCGAGTGAAAATTCGAGCGTTCGACACTCAAAAATCGGTCCCCAGGTCCGTTTCTGCGCATAATATTACTACTGCGCAAATGTAACACTGATAGTATTTCGTCAAGTGGGAATCTTTGAGACGTCAGTAAGTTTGAGCCAAAGAAGAAAATTTCACATGTTTCCGCCAAGTCAGGCAGTCACCTAAGTGTCAGTTGCACCAACATACGAACACAGGCCGGTCATCGTCAAATATGGCGCCGGCAGCTGTCATCCCATAGAAACTTGTCAAACTTTCCATACAATCAGATTTGACGAACACCGCTTACGATTACAGACGGTTTGGTGCAACCCAGCCTTAGTCTAACAACAGCACAAACATTAATTTAAACTTTAAAACTCACGTATTAATAGTCACTCCGGGCGCTATGAGTTCGAAACATGTCGCCCGGAGTGACAATTAATACGTGAGTTTAAACAGTTTAGTGTAATATAGTACAAACTTTGTCAAATCTCATCACACACACTGTATTAAAAATGTATATATCATGTAAGCACAACGTGACGTCACTCAACTCAAATCATGACAGACAGACAGACGTGTTGTGTAAGTAGCTCATTATAATGAGATGGGGATCAAAGACACCGTAACAAGTTCTGAAACGCTTTGCCGGCACTTCGCTAACTTACAACAATTTAACATCTTATTTTAAGGCTTGTGTTGGTCTGATGAAGAATTTAATATGATATTGACAAGGAAATGAGGGAAAAGTATAAGCTTTTATCTTTGAATTATATATCATCATCAGTTATTTATGTCAAATGCGGGAATTTTAAATATCGCAGGATATTTATTACTGTTTAATGGGAGAATCAACTTTATACTTATAGTCGATACTGATCTAAGGTTATAAATACATTTATCTCTAAGTTTGCGAGGGGACAAAAGTAAATAAATATTTGTGGACAATCTTTACACAAATCTTGTATGCTACTATGGGTACTAAGTGACGATATATGTACTTATATCCTATATACGTTCCACTGCTGCTGGGCACAGGCCTCCTCGCATAGATGAGGGGTATTGGGGCAGTAGTCCCCGCGCTGGCGCACATCGGGTAGATAAATAGATACTTAAATATATAGAAAACATCCAAGACCCAGGAACAAATTTATTCGTGCTCTTCACACAAATAAATGGCCTAATTGGGATTCGAGCCCGTATGTATAGAAGTATGTAGTATTTTATCATTCAGCTTAGTAAAGGTAATTTGGCAATAACAAAGAAAAAAAAAAGAGCAAAGAGAGTATCGTTTCGTACGCATAGATAAATTATCAAATGATATTTTACACAAAGCTATGTAATAGATTTCACAATAAACCATTTAAAACTCAAAACGTTATAACATTACAATGGTTTATATTTTTATTAAAGGTTTCACTGAGAAATATTGACAAACCTTGCATTTTAATCCTCAAGGTCAAAGAGCACCGCATTCACATAACACATTATTGGCATTCGTATTTGTAGGCATGCCCTTTGGCCTATCGAATCGGCCGGGTTACTGCCGGCTATTTTCCATTACCACGGTTGGGCGCGCTTCGCTTCCGAATTGTCTTCATTCTTCTTATTCTTTCAATCTCTTTTGTCTCGGCAGAGATAAGGTTCTCATTACTGGGGTCCAAGTTATGAGAGGGTCGAGGGATAGTCCTTTAGGGGTCCTTATTAACTGTTTAGAAATGAACTCGATTTGTTGAGGTGATAGTACCGCTTAGTATCCAACATTACAATAAGAACGAGACATTTTTTTGGTTTTTATGTTAATTTATTTATAAAGTATTCTGTAAATACATCCTTATGAATTCGATTATTCTGATTTTGGTGGTAAGAGGATAAGAAAAAGGGGTACAAAATTAAGATCTCAAAATATAATAGGGATGATGGCACTATAAAAGAAAATCAATAAATCTAAATTTTCTACATAAAGGCTCAAATTCTCAATCAAATGGCGAAAAAACTAATTCAAAAAAATAAATAAATACGTAATTATAAGTCTTCAAAGTTTTAAGAGTGGGTATTTTCTGTCGCTTTTCCGCAAAACGCACCTTTCTATTTAACAATCGTCATTTACTATGGCGCTACTCAACAGTGACGACACTGTTGACGAGTAGCACTTTCTCTCTCTAACTACGAACATTCTTACCGTTGTAGCTTCGTTATTTTTTGAGATATTTGAATAGAATTTTCACTATTTGGCATAGTTTTATGTCTTCTTTCTATTGAAGTAATAATTTTTTTTGAGTCAACATCCCTATTCTAGTCCCCAACTCGCTCTGGGCCAGCGTGGGGACTACTGCCCAATCCCTCTCATCTATGAGAGGAGGCCTGTGCCCAGCAGTGGGACGTATATAGGCTGATGATGATGATGATGATCCCTATGCTATTGAAATTGGATTAATTGTTAGAGCCTATTCGTTAGCTATAGTACCAACCTGTGGGTTGACGGCGAAAAAAACACAACAAAACAATGTTTTTGTTTACTTGACTTGTATTCGCGTAACCCGTAGACATGAGGTTAACAGAACGAAAATGTAAACAAAGTTTCTTAATCAAATCTTCTTCGCTGGGTTAACAATTTAAATTTCGCGTCTCAAAAAACCACTTGATTTCAATTCACGATAAAGGTCACAAAACAAGGGTCTTCTTTTTGGTACTTTGGTGGGTGGCATAGTTCTGGCAGAGGAAAACATCATATGGCACCCCCGCCCTTGTGTCCAAATATTTTATTTTTTATTTCAATTCGGATAATCTTTTATCTAAAGTTAGGACCCTCAAGTAATGGATCTTGACACCACGAGATCATAGCACATCCGAAAATGCGGATACAGAGGTAGCATCGAGATATGATTCGTCATAGTTTTAGCATTTTTGTTTTGACAGGGTATTTTTTAGCTTTTTTATTATTATTTTTTATTGTGTTTAAAAAAATAGGTTACTAATATAACTCCAAAAGAGTAATAAAATACAAGGCAACAGTTTGTGCCGAAAAAAAATTTTTTTTTCAACTGTAACCATGTGGAAATAATTGCAAGCAAGGTTAAGGCCCCGTTATTCGATTGCAAATGACCCGCTCTAACACGCGTGAGTTTGCAATTAACCGTCCTGCTCTCTACGGAACTCTGCGCGTATTTTTAGTACATTTTGGTTTTATTTTTGAATACTGGATCACTTATTAAAAATCTATGAAGCACAAATCGAAATCTACTAAAAAACTATCAGATAAAGCAAATTTTGTGTTTATTTACATTTACATCCATGATAGTTATCGAAATATTTGGTTTAAGGTGTAAAAAAAAGTTAATTTAAAAAAAAGCTATTGAGGTTTTTCCAGTAATCGTGTTTGTGATGAAGTCAAAAACTAGGAAATGGACAGAACTTATACATATAAAAAAAAGTTCTGTGAAAGTATTCTATTAATATTTTCTAAAATTGTAGTTTCACTATCTAAAGCGCCTTAATAATCTACCGTTTAATTTTTTGTTCCTATTGCAGGCCACACCCTGTATATTATACCTATGGATATGATGGATTCGATGATCGACAGTATCGAAGAGACCAGACGAGTCAAGATTATGATAATACAAATTAATTTAATTAGGCATCGGATACCCAGGTATCCAATTTCAGACATTATTGGAGAAAATTTTACTGAATATAATTAAATTTAGTTCAAATTTCTGTATTTCTCGAGGTAATTAAATTGACTTAATCCATGTCAATCAATAGAATTATTAGTCTATTCCCTTCTAAAACACCCCCGTATAAATTATATTACCGATTGAGGGTAAATGTTCCAGTGTCAGTAACAATAGAGGGAAATAATAATTGGGCATTAAGGTGTCAATTATTGGGCCATTTACCTTAGAAACCAGAGAGAATTCGTATATCCATACTTCTACTGTCTGTATGTCTGTTACCTCTTCACGCTTAAACCGCTGAACCGATTTAGGTAAAATTTGTTATGGAGATAGTTTGAGGCATGGGGAAGGACATAGGATAGGTACTTTTTATCCCGGAAATAATCCCTTAAGGGGGTGGAAGTTTGAATGAAAGAGCTTTGAGTAGGTAAGCGCCTGATATAAGTAAATAGCTATTACTTCAATTCTATCGCGATAAACGAGTTCCACGCGAATGAAGTCGCGGGCAATAACTAGTTATTAATACACCCAACTTATTATTGTATATGTATATAGGTACTCTGTATTACTTCTTTTTATTGATGTGTGCGATTTAGAGTATTTGTATTGTACCTAAATATTGTATTAAGTCTTTGTATAATTAAATAAATAAATACTTAAGGGTCCTTATAAGGTAAAAAATGCTCACCTATTTAGCCCATTTTCAGTTTAACTGATAAAAGTTTCTTGACATTTTATCAATGTTACTATCTAGAACAGTACTATTGTGACCTAATGACATAACTTTGAAATGTATTTCTTGCATTTATCATTAAGATATTTTGTTTCGAATATCACTCCAAATCGACCACTTTCGAGCTAAAAACTGTTTTATCGCGCTCAAATTCTACTACACACTTAAATCAAAAAAGGGCAATGTTACTTTTTGAAACTTTAATATAATCATCGTATCTTATAATCATTTCATTTGTTTTAACAATACTTTTGTCAAAAACTGATATCATAAAAAATTAAAACTTGTAAGGCCTCTTAAATTATTTGTGGAGAAAGCACAAATCGACCTAGTCCCAAACTAAGCAAGGTGTCTACCTACTATTGGTACTAAGCGACGATATACATACTTAATATAGATAAACACGTACTTACGTAGAGTAGATATTAACATGACTGGCAGCTGCAAGCGTCCATAGACTACGGTGTTACAAACAGGCCGTAGACTAGTTTTCCACTAGAGCTATCCTATGCTACGTTGCTATGGATGCGTTTGAAATCCATCAATCACATTCCTTTATTTACATAGCATAGCTCTGGTGGAAAAGGGTTCAGCTAAGCTATGTTTTTTATATGGAAAGATGTGAGCTATGCGGATGCGTGCTACGGATGCGCGCTACGGATGCGCGCTACGGATGCGTGAGCGCTTCCCCCCTCACCGCGCTGCCGCTCCCCGCGCCCGCTGTCGATACATCGCAAAGCTCGAGCTGCGCATCTTCCTCGCACAGCTACATAACGTAGCTTTAATGCAAACGGTCGCATAGCTCGTAGCGCATCCTCGCAGCATAGCTGCGTAGCATAATTCTAGTGGAAAACCAGCCGTAATCTTGTTTGCCGCAACCGTTGTCTAAAGAAATCCCGTTTTAAATACGGTCTAACTCGGATATAAATCCAAGTTAGGCCATAAAATTGGACCCCCCCGTACCCAGGTGCCTTCAATCGTAAAAACTTCTGCCGACTGTACTTGCTCGGGCCTTGAGAGACTTTAAAAAAAAGTTTGGAAGTGGTTTAGCGGAAAAACTCTAAAGTTGACTGCGATTTGCATTTAGAGTCGGCCATTTTAGATTCAGGCAGATCATTCGTTGTTTATATTTTACTAGGTTTTGCCCGCGACTTCGTCCGCGTGGAGCTCTTTCATCGCGATAGAATTTAATTGCTATAGGCGCTTACCTAGTTATCGCTCTCCCATACAAACTTCCACTCCCTTAAGGGTTGATTTCCGGGATAAAAAGTATCCTATGTCCCCCGGGACTCAAACTATCTCCATGCCAAATTTTATCTAAGTCGGTTCAGCGGTTTTAGCGTGAAGAGGTAACAGACAGACAGATAGATAGACAGACGGACAGACAGACACACTTTCGCATTTATAATATTAGTATGGATGAGATTGGCAAGGGACCGGGACGGGTGGCGTACAAGAAGAGAGGCCTATGCTCAGCAGTGGGATGATGATGAAGACTGTGGCAGACAGGCATACGGTCTACCTCATGGTACAGACACTGTAGCTTATGGATGTATTGCAATATGTTTCATAGAATTCAGAAGTCAAGTCATAGAAGTCAGAAGTTTCATAGAATTTTCATTTCAAAGAAATTCTTTTTTAATAAAAGAGTCACAGTTCTAAACAAACCTAACCTATTTTTCTGATCTACCAGAACCTTAATTGGATAAGTAAGTACCTCTGTACCTACCACCAGCGCTGGTTTTCAAGGTACCTCTAAGGCTGCTTTTACACCCGAGCTATGTTATGCAGCTATACTGCGCTGCGAGGATATGATAGCTTTCCGTTTCCACCAGTGCTATGCTATGTGAACCAATGAATGTGATTGTTGGATATCAACGCATCCATAGCAACGCAGTATAACACAGCTCTGATGGAAAGTCTCTAACTCGGTAAAAGATGTTTGCCGAGAAAAAGGCTGGTTTTCCACTAGAGCTATGCTACGCAGCTATGCTGCGTGGATGCGCTATGAGCTATACGACCTTTTCCACTAGAGCTACGCTATGTAGCTGTGCGAGGAAGATGCGCTATGAAGATGTGCTATGCTACGTAGCTGTGCGAGGTAGATGCGCTATGAAGATGTGCTATGCTACGTAGCTGTGCGAGGATGAGCTATGAATCCTCTTCCTCCATGTGTTCTTTCTCGCACATTGCGAGATATAAAATAACTTTTTGCTTCCACGATGGCATGTCTACTTTCGTTGACAAACACGCGTCTACTGAACACACTCCACTCGTGACCATTCATAGCACGCAAACATAGCACGCAAACATAGCACGCAAACATAGCACGCATCCACAGCACGCATCCGCAGCACGCATCCACAGCTCACATCCGTAGCGCGCATCCGTAGCACGCATCCATAGCACACATCCGCAGCTCGCATCTTTCCATATAAAAAACATAGCATAGCTGAACCCTTTTCCACTAGAGCTATGCTATGTGAATCAAAGCATGTGATTGGTGGATTTCAAATGCATCCATAGCAACGTAGCGTAGCATAGCTCTAGTGGAAAACCAGCCAAACAAACCAAAACCAAATTGGAATGGTAAATGTATATATCAAATTAATCCCCGGTTCAGATCCAGTCTTAGCTGTGTGGCGAGGTCATTGGACTCAAATACCTAAAGCTGAATTAAATTAAACCTAGCTAGTCTCCGCCATTTGCAAAACTTCAGCATAGATTATAAGAGTCTATCTGATTTAACGTACGGCCATCAGCGGGGTTAAGTTGATCGCGCACATAATTATAGCATTTTCATCACACTTGCTCGTAAAGTGTGTTATTGCACACGTGCGTATAAAGCAGTTATAGCCGATTTACCTCCCGCGGGAGTTATGGAATTTTATAAATTCCGTGGGAGTTATGAGTTTGTGTGTGATCTGATTGGTTTAAAAAAATCTAGTTGGCCGCGCGCCGCAAGAATATTGCTCTGTGATTGGTTGCGCGTTGCGCTCCTCTCGCAGTGATACTGGAGGTGAAGTTGTCAAGAACGTCAATTTTTGATTGGTGTGGTTTTATGAAACATGGACTTTTCTGCCTTTTGTAGTTATTTATTTCCTCGCAAATGTGATGGAAAACATTGTGTGTATCACGGGAGGGCGTGTCAAATATATGAAAACACATCCTCGCACATCTCTGGTGGAAAGTGTGGAAACGCACCCTTAGGGTCAGTCTTACCGTTCCGCTACAGTGCCATAATAAGTAATACATACCTATTATAACAGTAAATTAGGGTTACCATAAATTACTTACTTTTTTTACTTTTAAAAAAAGTTTTGTAGGTAAAGATCAAAACGAAAAATTCGAACGGACATCAGCGCTTTGCTCATCCTCAAAATCAAAGGAAAGTAGATGTGGGAGCGGGGCAGTTTCCTTCTGTGATCGTTCTAAGTGTTCTAATACAACGCGACTACGCGATGATCGCGCAATCGCGCGAGTGAAATTCGCGAATATATTGAACTCGAATAGGTGTCCTAAAGCGATCGTCCTAAAACAAACGCGACTACGCGATTATCGCGCGAACTCACGACTTTTACTAGTAAATGTTCTAAGTAAAAGTCGCGCGATCGCGCGATCATCGCGTAGTCACAGAATAAGTAATAGTAGGTACTACGTATAGAAGTTGCACTGTTAACAAATCGCCAACTTACAAACCCAAATTATAATAGGTAAATAACAAATATTGACCACACCAAGCGAATGACGAGACGACGCGACCGTCCGGTAGCAATTCGCCACTGAATGTACTTGCAGCGGCCCGGGGATGTACTTGCAGCGGCGCGGCGAACTGACGGAGTGAAAGCCGCTTGCCCAGTAGCTCTAGTATTAAGTTTTTCGAAACATTAACTAATTCGAACACGTTTGCGTTTTGTCTCAAAATGTATGAAAACGTTCTCACCGAGTTTGAAATACGCGCGTTCATCGGTTAGCAACAAATGTTATAGTCGCTGTTTTAGTTTCCACTAGTAACCACCAGAGGCGCTGTTCACGTTTTCATACCACTTTCATACATTTTGAGACAAAACGCAAACGCGTTCGTAATAGTTAATGTTTCGAAAAAACTTATACTAGAGCTACAGATGCTAAGAGTACCTGTTGACGGCACCCTTCATGCGCTGCACGCCACGCCGGCACTTTGTTAAGCGGTAGGCTTAGGCGACTTCCTGATTTGTCGGTGCGGAGGCAGTACGATATGAGAAAAGTGTCAAATGTCAGTGTCAGCTGTCAGTCGACTCGGTACCATTTTTTACTACGCTCCTACATTTAAATGAGTGCTTCCTGACTGGCGCGGGATGCGCGGTAGCGGGACGATGCGAAGGCGGTACTGCTCCGCTTCTGCGCATGATATTACTACTGCGCAAACGTAATACTGACAGTATTATGTCAAGTGAGAATCTTTGCGACGTCAGTACGTTTACGTCAAAGAAGAAAATGTCACATATCGATCCCGCCCCGCCAAGTCAGGAAGTTGCCTTATAGTAAACCATACTACATACATGCATGCGTATTTACCTAGCAGTACCCTTACCATGAGTTTGCAATGTTTGCATTACCGTACTCGCTTAGCGACTGCGTAAACGATTTACCTAGTATGGACAAAAGTACAGCGCCTCTGGCGGTTACGCAATAGAACTAAGGATCGCCATACTAAATCCGTTTACGCAGTCGCTAGCGAGTACGGTAATGCAAACATTGCAAACTCATGGTAAGGGTACTGCTATTAATTTACTAAGCTTTTCAAACCGGGACTATTTGCTTGATGGTCGGGACACTGGGACACCACGCTTCAAACTGGGACATGTCACGGCGTACCGGGACGTATTGGCAACCCTACAGTAAATCGATATGGAATAACCTCCGTTCAAGGTCATTGCTACTGTTTATTTTCCCGTCTTTGACCTTGGCAATTTATCTCTTTACGAAGACAGTTTTCCCCACTATACGAGATCAGAATAAGAAGGTAAATGCCCCATTACTTGACACCTTAGTGCCTAGCCCGGTAGATGACACTATCCTTAACCTCTCTCAACATGACATATGAAAATACCATGTATAAGGGCGAGTGTCGAGTACACGGGCGTTTACCTTACAAGAGCTTTAAAAGTTTAAATAAAAGCTCACATGAGTCTCAGACATATATTGAAATAAAAACGGGCCACTCATTTTAAGGCCGAATATCGCTCGTCATACTTCAGACCAGTATCTAAGTGGTCCTTAATAGTCATGAGAAACCAGTCGCAGACCTTAAAGGTTAAGGCACACGGAGAGCGGGCGGGCGGTAGCGGCGCGGGAGCGGGCGGTAGCGGCGCGGGAGCGGCACGGGAGCGGCGCGGGAGCGGGCGGTTGCGGCGTGGGAGGCGCGCGGGAGCAGGCGGGAGCCGCGCGGGAGCTACCGCCCGCTCCCGCGCCGCTACCGCCCGCTCCCGCGCCGCTACCGCCCGCTCCCGTGCCGCTCCCGCGCCGCTACCGCCCGCCCGCTCTCTGTGTGGCTTAAGCATAAAAACGTGAGTGCTCGATTATTATATTCAAACTTAAAAGCTTGACAACGTTATATCCAGACAGACTAAGTAGTTGAGATCTGTTCCGTGTGGGGAATAATTCTAGAAAGTAAACTCAGCGGCGCTAATTTCTTCGCGGTCGGCAACGCGTATGAGACACCCATGGAGTTGCACCAGTTCATACGCTTGTTTGCCAAGCGTTCATACGAGTGTTCGCGTGCATAAAGGATCATCCTCAAATTCGTCTTGCTATAAAATTGTGCCTTTCGAGTTTCGGACCATTTGCGGGTCTAAATGGTTTCAAATTACCTTAAACAAGTCGCCGTCTTACAGTCCATGCACTAGGGTTGCTTTACCAAACCCTAAAAAATGTTGAGTCAGTGCTGTTCCCGTAAGAAACCGATTTCGCGGCATAGTGTTGACTAGATGACTAGATATCGATTTTCCCGTCGCGTCGTACCTACTACCTAAATCTTAATCTGCGTTTTATATTCGTCTGCGTAGGTTAGGAACCTACCTGGGAGACCTTTGCGAATTATTTTACAGTTGCGAAAATTAGAAGTTCTAATTTGAGAAAAAAGCGATCATTTATTTTGTTGATTGATTCAATGCTGGTTTGTATACATGTTACCAAATGATATCATTGTAATTGTATTGTAATTTATGACATAAATAAATATTTGTGGACAATCTTACACATATCAACCTAGTCCCAAACTAAGCAAAGCTTGATGGGTAAGTACTAAGCGACGATATACATACATATATACATACTTATATAGATAAATAGATACTTAAATACATAGAAAACATCCAAGACCAAAGAACAAATATTCGTGCTCGTCACACAAATAAATGCCCCGGCCGGGATTCGAACCCGGGACCTCCAGCTTCGTAGGCAGGTTCACTACCAACTAAGCTAAAGCGGTCGAATGACATGACATGTTGAGGTCTACTTGCAGAATAAATGTTGACAGAAAATGACCGATAGGTAGGATTTTGATCGTCGCCGCGTTGGTGAGCACACGTGCCCGGGGCGACATCGAGCAGAATCCATTTACCGTACAAAACCTTATCTACTGTCATGGCGTCGTTACCGAACAACGTCGTTGAACATCATCATAAATTTGATGGAAGCCATTTTTTAAAGAATTGAATTGAATTTTGACCGATAGGTAGGTATCATCTAGATATTGGGTACAAAGTTGTCAAACATTGGTAAGTTTACTTTATCTGTCGCCCACCGTTTGTCCTGAAAGAGTTAAGACACAAATGAATTCCTCGAGAATTTTCCCCCATTTTTTCTTTTTCCAGCTTAGCCGGATTAACCGAGAGGAAATTATTAAAGAATAGGATAAAGAAAGGGACATAATTTTGCAGAATTTATTGTAGAGATAATCCTTATTTGGGTTCCGTGCACGAGTTTGGTATAGTCTTTTGCGGGCAGAAGTTTTATAAAGGTGTTTTTGGAATTTTAATCTTGTGGCAATCGGAATGAAGTCGTTTTTTGTGCGGATTACTTTGGCACAGATGATATTTGACAGATTCCATATAAAAAATGGGTGAGCTGTGAGGTGAGAGATGAGGACGGTTGTTTAAATTGGAAATTAACACAAAGAATTAGAAAATAGTCTCTTGGTCATGTCCCTTGCTCACGTAGCTTCATTGCGAAGTCCAGGGTTCATGTCCCAGGCACACACACACGGATTCACATGCGAGGCAATACTTTAGGTATGTGACGTCACAGGCAGGAGCGACATACGCCTTATTCGAATGCAAGTCGAGGGTCATCTGTCGGTCAATCGTCATTAGAAGCGCGATGCGCCCGGAGGCGGTGGGGCATTTAAATTGTTTATTGAATAACGGTGAATACATAACAAAATATACTCTTTATTGCTCACCTAATGGTACAAAATAGTTCAGACACATAACATAGCGAGATATAAGCAGAGATAAACAGTGGTCCTATCGCTAAAGAGCGATCTTTTCCAGCTTAGTTATACCTATTTGAGCCAATTTTTTTGGCGTTGTAGTTTTTTTTCCGTTAGAATTGCATGAAAATTGGTAGGTTGGAAGAGCTCCTGATTCTGTACAAGTAAATAAAAAATTACAATATGGCGCCGAAAAAAAAATTTTTCCCCATACATTTTATCCACTGAGTTACGAAAATCCCATACGTTTTGTCACTCTATGGAAAAAAATTGTGGGACACTGTAGGAAATCGTGCACATATTGTTCAGAATCAGGACCTCTTTAAACCTACCAATTCTCATGCAATTCTAAAAAAAAAACTACAACGCCATAAAAATTGTTCCATTTGCAAATCTGTACTATCTTGTAAGAGCGATATCATGATAGTCCTGTCTTGGCCAAGAACAGTTTTCTAGCCAAAGTTTTTGTCCGCAGTGGGCTACTATTGTCATATTCAAAACTTTTCTCATTGTTTGCATTTGAAATTTTTCAAGTTTTCATTCTTGTTTCAACGATTTTGTGCTTGAAAGTTTATAGTTAGAAATTTTTCTTGTTTTGTTTAAGAGATGGCTTTACCAATTAAATTACTTGACTATTATTACTACAGTAGGTGCTTTTATGTCACGAGCGCGGGTGAGCCATGGTTGTGTGTTGAGCTATACATGCACATTGTCTATGTGTGCGTCAGCGTAGGAGATATGAGTTCACGTTGTCTATGTGTTCGTATGTGTCACAACTACAACAATGGCCAACCTGCGCTCGTGAGATATAAGTACTCTAGTACTATTTTAAGCAAAAAACCGATTTTATCTTGAACATTTTCGCTTTGGAGTGTTATTTGAAATGATATTTCAATGTTTCGTAGGGAAATATTTACAAAAATACTGCTTAGGGTCCTTATAAGGTAAAAAATGTTCATCTATTTAGCCCATTTTCAGTTTAACTGATAAGTTTCTTGACATTTTATCAATGTTACTATCTAGAACAGGACTATTGCGACCTAATGACATAACTTTTAAATGTATTTCTTGCATTTTTCATTAAGATATTTTGTTTCAAACATCACTCCAAATCGACCATTTTCGAGCTAAAAACTGCTTTATCGCGCTTAAATTCTACTACACACAAACAAATCAAAAAAGGGCAATGTTAATATCTAACACTTTAATATAATCATCGTATCTTATAATCGTTTTATTTGTATTAACAATACTTTTGTCAAAAAATGAATTCATAAAAAATCTTAACTTGTAAGGCCTCTTAAATACTTTCATCTTCAACTATTACTGATCCTTCGATCTGCTGATTCCATTAAAAAGACAATTACCAAAAATATTAATTTTTTTAACATTAATCCTCATAATAATATTTTAACGAACCCAAGTATTTGTATCATTCGAAGTCAACATTCGCTTACAAAACATCTTATCTACTAGAAACACTAATAAACTATATGACCTTTTGTAAATAAACGTCACTCGAAGAATACTGAATTTCCAAAACGTCTTAAACGCCGTGTACTAGGAAATAACATACGACTTTTATTGTATACAGGGTGGGTACTCAAATCATCATAAAGTTAGCAAATAAACCGTAATCCGGCTTTTATTACTGCTCTTGCATTTTTTTAAGAGAAGCTGGAATGAGTTTCTCATTTTTTAATTTTTTTCACGCGGCTTTGCCTGAATAGTGACTTTTAGAACAACTACGGTGAGAAACAAGATGTAATACTTCAACTCCAATCACACTTCGGATTCGGTTGAAGCCGCTCAACCATTCTCACTTCAACGCAAAATCTAGTATTCCAATGCTTAAACCACCCGCGTGGTCGTTTCGGAGGTTTCCCGTGGATTTTTCGCAGGCCACTCTCCAACCGCGGACTCCTATCGCTTTATTGGGCTCGGCCTTTTCCACATGACAGTCAAGTAAAAAAACATTTATTTTTGATAAATTAAACGAGCTCATATGTACTCTATGATAAGTCCTGACCCTGGAAAACTTAGGAATGGCTCAGCCATAGGAAAACACATCTTCATACAAGAATATTTATTACAAGACTAAATAATGACATAATAAGGTGACATGAGTCTGTACGGCGAGGTTTACTACCGTAGCTCTAGTATAAATTTTATCGAAACATTAACTAATTCGAACGCGTTTGCGTTTTGTCCCAAAATGTATGAAAACGCTCTCACCGAGTTTGAAATACGCGCGTTCATCGGTTAGCAACAAATGTTATACTCGCTGTTTTAGTTTCCACTAGTGACCACCAGAAGCGCTGTTCACGTATTCGAATACCAATTTCATAAATTTTGAGACAAAACGCAAACGCGTTCGAATTAGTTAATGTTTCGAAAAAACTTATACTAGAGCTACTGAATCACCGAGAAGGTTGGCACATACATCACACTCTACAGGTACAGTCTACCCACTTTTGAGATGACAGACGTGAGTCACGTCAGTTGTGGTCATTTGGGGTTACTCCGTACTCCGCACCGGAAAATACGAGTATAACGTTAAGGGGATATATCGATTCGGTAAATCACGCCCCCCGTGAAAGAGACACACTTATGTCTTTTGCGCACGGCAAAACGGGATATAACACTCTTCAGTAATGACTTTTTTTAGACAAATCTCGATAAATATCTGACTTGTGCAGTATTATTAAATTTCCTCTTGACAGAGTTTAGATGTGGTAAAATGCCATCATATTAAGTTAATCGTGCGTGTGTGTATAATGCGTTCTTTTATTAGGCTGAGTAAAAAAAGGAAAATAAACACTCAACTTTGGATTTTTTTCTATCGAGAAAATTTTAAGCAATCATGTTTCGGCTTTTGTCAAAAACACAATCATATAGTCGAAAATCATATATCTGAAAATCAATCCCTATGGTTTCCTCGTCTGGGTAGAACAGCGTTTCAAAGAACATGATATTTATCTTTGTAGCGCCTTAATTTACCGAAATACAAATTAACACAATACCTAACCCTGAATTAATTTGTCATCAAATAAATTGTACCCAATTATTTGACCGTCAGGCTCCCCAAGGCAGTACAGTCAGCAGCAATGGTTGCTACGCGGGCGAGGTGTTAAAAATTATCTACACACGCTTTTATTCCCTTTCAATAAAGATGTGTGAAGATCATTTTGAGCACCTCGCCTGCGTAGCAACCATTGCTGCTGACTGTACCTATTGCAAGTCACAATCCTCTAACCTTACATGAGTCCCAAATATAACTTGACCTTGACCCGTGTAGACTATATATGTCGCAGCCAGATTGCATAATCCGCCGTTTTACATTACGGCTAGCCGTTTTACAAAACAGAGCCGTTTTACAAAAAAGAGCCGGTTTACAAAACACAGCCGTTTTATAAAACAGAGCCGTTTTACAAAACAGAGCCGTTTTACAAAACATAGCCGTTTTACAAAAAAGAGCCGGTTTACAAAACACAGCCGTTTTATAAAACAGAGCCGTTTTACAAAACAGAGCCGTTTTATAAAACATAGCCGTTTTACAAAACAGAGCCGTTTTACAAAAAAGAGCCGGTTTACAAAACACAGCCGTTTTATAAAACAGAGCCGTTTTACAAAACAGAGCCGTTTTACAAAACATAGCCGTTTTATAAAACAAAGCCGTTTTACAAAACAGAGCCGTTTTACAAAACAGAGCCGTTTTACAAAACAAAGCCGTTTTACAAAACAGAGCCGTTTACAAATCAAAGCCGTTTTGTAATACGGCGGGGTTAAAGATTAGACGGATCGTCATTACGATACGTTCTATAATATGGCGGCTCACGTTCAACTGCATGCATTGGACTTGCCGAATTACAAAATCCGCCGTTTTACATTACGGCTAGCCGTTTTTCAAAACAGAGCCGTTTTTTAATAAGGCGGGTTAGCGATTAGCCTGATCGATATTGCCAAGCAAAGCTGTCAAAGAGGTGACAGGACTGAAGAACGTAAAGCGCCCAACACACATTTCGGCGGATTTTCATTCAGCCGTATTCAATCCGCCTAATCGTTAACCCGCCGTTATAAAAAACAACTCTGTTTTGGAAAACGCTTAGCCGTAATGTAATACTGCGGATATACAATTTGCCTGCGACATACAGGGTGAATTTTATTGACCGTCCAAATTTTTACAGTAGATTCCTTGGCGAAAATTAAAATATGCGTGTTTTTTCTTTCAGTATCTTTCAGTACAAAAATGTTGATATACAGCAGCTGAAAGATATCCTAAAAAAAATTTCGTTCGTGGATTCCGCCGAAGTGGGTTGTGTGGGAGGCAGCAATAATGATCGCCCTGGCCCCACGATGAGTCGCCGAGACAATTTTCGCATAAAAAACGCTTTTTGATGAAAACTACCAAAAAAAATTTTGGTGATTGAGGTCTAAGGTCGAGATTCGCTTTTCCTCGAACAGTTTGACTTTACCATAAATAGTAGAAGGCTATAGGCAGAGACCATGATACAGTTATATACTGCGGGGTAATCACGTAACGATATGTACTACCGTTGGTACGTATTTAATGTCAGTTTTAGTATGGGATTTGACATTTAAATCCATCGTACTAACGGTCGAAAACGTTACGTGATTACCGCGCGGTACATCGGTTAGGCGACTTACTGACTTGGCGGAGCGGGATCGATATATTGTGTCATTCTCTTCTTTGACGTAAACTTACTGACGTCGCAAAGATTCCCATTTGACAGAATACTGACAGTATTAAATTTGCGCATTAGTAATATTATGCGCAAAAGCGGACCAGTACTGCCTTCGCATCGTCCCGCTTCCGCGCATCCCGCGCCAGTCAGGAAGCATCTCATTTAAATGTAGGGGCGTAGTAAAAAATGCTATCGCGTCGACTGACAGCTGACACTGATATTTGACACTTTTCTCATATCGTGCTGCCTCCGCACCGACAAATCAGGAAGTCGCATTAGTGTGGGTGACACACGTTATCCAGCCAATCGATGGTATGCGGTGGTAAGTGTGGTGTCGACAGTGCCGACACTTGTGTCACGATCCTGAGTGGACATTGTTTTCTAGACCATGGGCAGAATCCAGAACCTTTTCACTCTGAAAACAAATGAATTTAGATGAAACTTGGTATTGAGATACGACGAATCTCAGAAAAGGATATAAGGTTAGTTTTCACAGCGGAAATTATGCCTAAGGCGACTTCCTGACTTGGTAGGGTAATCGATATTTGGTCATTTGTTCTTGACGTGAGCTTACCTACAGATTTCGTAGAAATTTCCTCACTTAATGGGACACTGTTTAAGCTGAAGTTCCCGTCTTCAGCTTAAAATATGAAAAAAGTGGTTATGGATACCTGTCTCCCTCCATGCTTACTGTACGGGAGCCAAACATGGGTATTCACGAAGAAGGTGCAATTAAAAATCAGAACAACACAAAGAGCGATGGAAAGAAGCCTCCTAAAAATTAGAAAGATACAAAAAATAAGAAGCGAGAAGATCAGACAAAAGACACGATTAACTGACGCTCTCACACAGGCCCTGGCCTTGAAATGGCGCTGGGCTGGGCACTTATCGCGTTACCCTGACAGAAGATGGACTATTGAAGCCACAAAATGGAAAGGACCATTGGGAAAAAGACATGTAGGAAGGCCAGTACAACGGTGGGCTGATGACCTAACCCAAGTCGCAGGAAAGGACTGGATGAGTCTCGGAAAAAACAGAGCGGTATGGAAGGAGTTGGAGGAGGCCTACACCCAAAGAGGGGTTCATATCTAAGGAACAAATATAAATATATAAAACAATATAAAGTTGAAATGTAAAAACTGGATATGAATAAATGGCTTTATTATAATGGGACACTGTCAGTATTACATTGACGCAGTTTTACCTTCGTATCGCCAAGCTTCCGCGCACCCCGCTCCAGTCAGAAAGTACTCATTTAGGCCTTGGTCGTTCTAACGCCGTCGCCGGCTATGTGCAGCGGCCCGTCGCACGCGACGTCTGAAAAATGTTCGCGTTTGGACGTCGCACGCGACGGGCGAGAACGACCGCGCCCGAACATTGTCGAACATACCATTCAGACGTCGCGTACGACGGGCCGCTGCACGCAGCCGGCGACGGCGTCAGAACGACCAAGGCCTTAAATTTAGGAATTCAGACGTAAGGATTAGTTTGGTAACCGCCAAGCCAGTGAAAGGCTTGCCGTAATGAAGGGGTTTTTAAAAATCAGCATTATAAAAACCGGGTTTTTGATCGGGTTAGGGCAAGCGGGTCCGGTCTCTGATGAACACAGTGAAAATTAGAAATCTCCCTGCTTGTACTATCCCATCTAAGAGTATAATTAAAATTATACTTTATCATTCTTCATCATCCTCCTAGCGTTATCCCAGTACAGTTGCACCCTGAAGGATGCCTGGGGTCCGCTACCTAATCCCAAGATTTGGCGTAGGCACTAGTTTTTACGAAAGCGACTGCCATCTGACCTTCCAACCCCAAGGGGAAACTAGACCTTATTGGGATTAGGCTTTGTCAAGTGAGTGGGCAACTTGACTGTTAGAAGTTCTCAAGCCGCCCGAAGGCCTCATACTTTATACTTTAGTGTTGTCAATGAAAA
The DNA here is from genome assembly GCA_951800055.1 of Cenopis cana. Taxonomy (NCBI): domain Eukaryota; kingdom Metazoa; phylum Arthropoda; class Insecta; order Lepidoptera; family Tortricidae; genus Cenopis; species Cenopis cana. The sequence continues at coordinate 2,337,588 of OX637498.1, read as the reverse complement.
ATTACTACAGGAAATTCCATCTTACACATCTTATTTGTTAAAATAGCCTTTAGTCTACCTTTAGAAACCTAAAGCTGTAATATTACTTCAACCCACGCCACTTCTGTAAATAATTCTGTTTTCATAGCATTGAAACCACAATGACAAATGTTTTAATATCCGGCTAATACAGCAAGTTACTATTGTCAATTCAATGCTGTGAACGTGACGAAGCAATTTTTGGAACATATAAAACGATACATATATTTTTTGACCGAGTGAAACGAAGTCTCAGATTCGATTAAATCATAAATCATTTATTCATTGATTAAAATGCTTTGTATTTTTTATTATTCTGAATAGGTTTGCGCTTGACCACAAATCACCTGGTATGCTTTGTAACGGATTTCCTATAGTTCTCCTATAAAAGTCGCAATTCTCAGCCGATACTCGTGAATTTTTGTGAGCAGATTTGTTAATTATATATTTTTTGTCGAGTCAGTTTGCGGAAATTTGCAAAATCAAACTTTCAATAATTTTGTATTAATCTACCGGCGGATTTCCGTTTCTTCTCCTCAACGCGTCTCATTTCCAACCGATTCTCGTGAAATTTTGCGAGCAAGTTTGATAATTATACAGAATGGTTTTTAAAAGGTTTTGTTTTAACGGGTCTAACGCGATATTTTTGTATTTACCTTTTTTACAAAAATATCGCGTTAGACCCGTTAAAACAAAACCTTTTAAGTACATTTACAAAGCGCGAGAGTTTAAAGTGTTAGAATGGTTTTTGTCGAGGCAGGGCATGCGGTTTTTTTCGCCATAAAAGACACACCCTAATAATTAAACATACATATAAAGACGCAAGCACACCCGCGCATGTCGTGACATGAATATTTACCGTCACGGCGACCCGGATACATTAAAAAGGTTTTTGCCATATATAAATAAAACAGTCCAGTGACAGTGTTTTAAATTACAGTAGAGAAGGACGCAGAATATCAGTTGGAGTGAGATGGGTTAATCAAGTTGTTCTAGTACGTGGGTAGATAAGACTGATTATAATGGTTGGAAGGGACGTTTTGACTCAAATGTGTTACGTGTAAAAAAAATCATCAATAAAAGTGTTACTTTATATACATTTAATTTCACAATTTGTAAAATTTGGTATTTCAATCATAACCACTCTTGGTTTTAATGAAAAATGATATGCTTATAACTTTTTTTTAATTTTTTATGAAATGTCATATAGTGGAAAACTTTAAAGTGTATGAAAAATTTAGGAAATCTCTTTCAATCAATCATTAGCGCATGTTGTTACGGAAAGATACCTACTTCACTTCCGGAAACGAGTGCCAGCTTTTAGAATATTGTTAGGCATGTCTCCTAGGAAAGCAAAATCTGGAAACCTTAAATTTTTTTCCTTACTTTTTTATTATTTTGTTTATAAATTTGAATTTTGTCAATTTATTGAAATTATAATGTAGGTGTGAGTTATAGAATATTTATTCAGCTTTCATTTGGTATCATACACGTGTATGTACAGTGGGCCAACGAAAATGTTGAGCACTTTAGTACTTTGTCAGATTAAAGAGGTTTCAAATTTTATGACGTTTCAGTCTAAATATTTCTTAGATTTCGATGTGACAAGGTTCTAAGTATGCTCAACATTTTCATGGGCTGACTGTACGTTGCACAGTTTGGGTGAGATTGCCACTTTCCAAACGCGACGGCAGCAATTTTCATGACGGCATTACTCGGGAGAGCGACCTTGGAGAGATTGTCTCCCGGCAGTTTCGGGGTCTAGGAGACATGCCTAACGAAAGAAACAAAGGTTTCCGAAAGTGAAGTATTTGTTCGACGGTAACCCGTAACAACACGCACTATAGATACATGATTCCCAGATGTCCCATTGTCCCATAAACCAAAAAAATATATTTTGAAATAAAAACCAGACAAGTGCGAGTCGAACTCGCCTACCGATGATGCAGTGGTATTGTACAAATTTGGTGGTTTAATGTTACACATATTTCGATAAGTCTATTGAAAACCTTTTGCTATGTGTTTTTTCGGTTGTACAAGGCTGGTCACAGTTTAAGGCGATATATTGATTGAAAGAGACGCGCGTATGTTTTTCGTTCACGACACAACGGGATGCAACACTCTTCGGGAATAGCTTTTTTAGACAAATGTCGATAAATATCTGACTGTGTGCAGGTTTATTAAATTTCCTCTTGTCAGTGTATAGATGAGGTAAAATACCATCATATTAACTTAATCGTGTCTTTAAATACGTAATACTTTAAGTAGGCTGAGTAAAAAAAGGAAAATATAGACTCAACTTTGGATTTCTTTTTTATACAGAACATTTTAAGCAATCATGTTTCGGCTATTGATAGTAACACACTCAGAACCATGTATAGAATGAATCGAACTGTTGAACTGAACTTTTGCAATTAGAAATCACCTTATATACACGTCAGAAAGTATGTACATACTATAGGTTAAGATACATATTGAAAGTAGTATATCTACACATGCTATTCACAATAAATATGGGACTGGAAATTGATTCTATACCTTTATTGAATAAGGGGCGAGCGAGAGGCATGAATGCTCGTAATTTGCGTCTCTTTCACGGAATTATGTACTTGTACGTTCCTGATTGATGCTAAACTCGATCAGATATAGGGTTCCCACTATTGCCTATTCAATGGGAAATTAGACGAAATAGGGTAGTTACGCCGATTACGCGACCTTTGAGTATCTTTTTATGAATACTGTTAATTAGTGATACAACATTTAGGGTTCCGAACCAACCGTAAAGTTAAGTTGGTTTATAAATAAATAAAATAAATAAATAAATATTTGAGGACAATCTTACACAAATCAGCCTAGTCCCAAACTAAGCAAAGCTTGTACTATGGGTACTAAGCGACGATATACATACTTATATAGATAAATAAATACTTAAATACATAGAAAACATCCAAGACCTAAGAACAAATATTCGTTATCATCATACAAATAAATTCCCCGGCCGGGATTCGAACCCGGGACCTCCAGCTTCGTAGGCAGGGTCACTACCAACTAAGCTAAAGCGGTCGCCAAATATTTTTTGACTATTTGTATGGCTTTGGGACACCAAGATGCTTATAAGTACTGGTAAAATTTTAAGACTGTAGCTCCAAACGTTTGGCTGTAAACCTGGGTGACAGACAACGGACGGACGGACGTGTGAGTGAAAGCAATAGGGTTCCGTTTGGACCGGGTACGGAACCCTAAAAAGTACTATCAGCGTCACAGTCCATTTTAGAACTTATCTCGTTTAAATAAGGGCCACAAAATAAGCGTCACGTCTGACAAAATATGAAGCTTACAAACTAGTTTTAGGAAGGACGAATTAAATCCAAAACTTACAAAAGGGATGTTATTTCGGGCCGGTATTATCAACAGATACTGAACAGAAATATTGTGCTATTATATTATTACCTACGTGCACGTGGCAGCCCTAGATAAGCAGAGGCTTACGGGCAGAGAGGACAACCCGATCACTTTTGCACAGGAAATATACGATATAGATTTTAATAAACAAAGCATACTATTCTTTAAATGAATACCTTGAAGACAAATTAATTAACCCACATTTAACCTTAATAATGTAATGTAAAAATGTCTGAACTATACTATAATATATTGTTGTGTGTGTCATATACATATATGGTATCTAACAGCCACAATATAATAATTTGTTAATAGATTTAAGTCCATTTTAATTACTTAGTTTTAAGGCAACAATTGCGACGCCCTTGCAGGGCTCATGAAAATAAAATGAAAAATGAAAAATGTTTATTGGAGTTTACAAAATTTGTTTCAATAGGCAAGGTTGGAGCCTCCTTTTAAGCAATTTAGAATGCTTGTGTCAGGAGACACCGCTCTTCCAATACAAGAAGTGGTATAAACCATTTCATGCTCATGTTTGATACTACTACTTAATGTAAATTTTGTCACCTACATAATATGTAAAACAACATGAACGCAATAAATTACTTGATTACTTGATTACGAGTAACATAGGTAATTTCACGAGAGCTGAGATCACGCACACAGCAGGATTTCGAAATTACTGTTCTTTTATTGTACCGATAACAAGTTCAAAAGTGAATTGCCAGATAGACCGAAAAGTTTCATTAAATTATTTTTTTAGTCTCTGCCACCATACTATCCTAAACTCAACCCTATATAACTTTGTTTGGGTATCATAAAAGGAAGAATGGATTTATACTGAGTTCACATTTAATAGCGTGATGAGAAAATTAAACGAAGAAATTGAAGGACTTGACAAACAGAAGTTTATACTGATTTAAACTTACACGATTTTCACACATTATTATTGGGGAACGGGACTTAATCGCGGACAATTATAACTAATTTACCTTTCGAAACGTCGGGCAAAACCTTAAAAAACCTTAAAAAAGGGTAAACCCCAATAATAAACAGAAGTTTCACAATATTTTCAGAAAAACCCAAGAAAAAGAAGAAAGATACAGGCTAATGGGACCTAAGATTGATAATTTAACCGAAAACCATTAACCTTGTAAAATCAATCTTAACGAATCAGATGAAGATATGGCAAGTTACGATGGTTTATACTCATAAAAGCATTTTTTTACCGTTTTTTATACCTGGTAAAAATATATTCACCTAAGCGTTTTTATTTACATTCACTCACTCATATCATTCATTCACTTTTTTTGCAATCTTCATGTAGCTGTGTGTGTAATCATTCATCTGTCTACATTATTGTACTGTAGCTGTTTTTTTTTTATTATTACCTTTTATTCATTTTAGCCTGAGGTTGAATAAATAATGCCTCCCTTGTTCATGTCTCGTACTACTTTGCCCTGTTTTGCCTTTTTTATGATATTTATCTCTTTGTATTGTATATTATGTTGTATTGCGTTCCGTGGGTCACGTACGGTGCTGTCTGAAAACCAGCGCTGCAGGTGTTTAATACCTCAGCATAATGCTGAGACAGCAACCGATTTGCTGCCGCGAACACACACATGTTCTGAGTTTTGTACGTCTATTATTTTTTGTATCTGTGTGTCTTTTGTGCAGTAAATAAATGTTTCTTCTTCTTCTTCTTCTTCTTCTTCATCTCAACTCTCGTGAAACTACCTATTCGGGTAAGGCTTAGGGGCAGAGAGGACAACCCGATCATTTTTGCACAGGAAAAATAAGGTACGAGTTTAACGTGCGAGGGTGACATGCTATACATGCATATCATATCATACAGGGTCGGCAACGCGCGTGTGACTCCCTTGGAGTTGCAAGCGTCCATAGGCTGCGGTGACCGCTTACCATCAGGCGGGCCGCACGCTTGTTTGCCACCGACGTGGTATAAAAAAAAAAAAACATGCATAGAGCCGGATCTAGGGGGGGGGCAAGCCGGGGTCCATGCCCCGGGCGGCAAGTTTAGGGGGCGGCAAATTTAGTGGCGGCAGGGGGGCGGCAATTCGAACTTCTTGACAGGCCAAAATACATCTTGACAAGACAAAAAAATTCGCGCTCGCTGCGCTCGCGTTTTTTGATGACTTGATGCATATGAAATATTTTCCGCATCCGCATCATGTTTGAAAATTTTCGCGCTCGCTGCGCTCGCGTTTTCATCTCATACGTAGATGTGTCGTGACCTTATGACCCGTCCCCCCTTAGAGTAGATAACTAGTAGCTACTTTTACTGTTCTGAAATGGTAGAGGTAACAATTTGTAAGACAATATGCAGACGGGGGCGGCATTTTGTAGTTTTTGCCCCCCCTCGAAAAATTTCTAGATCCGGCGCATCCTGAAAGGTGGTCTATATATCGCTCACAACACGCACACAACTTAGAAAAATCTATCCCCGTCTTAGTAGCATTCGATCACGCTTAATTTTTCCTTTGTATATAGTTATTGTATCAAATAATCGCAAAAAATTATAAGTGAAAGGGGTATGCTCTCTGGCGCTGAGGTAATTCAATCTCAAGACCTGCAATATTTTACCTTTGAGGGAAAATTGGTCGCATCTGCCTAGCTAGGCCAGATTTAGGCCTTGCCGGGTTTGAAACCTATCTGAGATCTATAAACCTAGATATATAGGGTAATAACCTAGATAAGATATCCCAATAGATCTGCGTGTGTAAAAACAGTAACAAGTTTATTTGATACTTACGAATCATACGAAACACAAGAAGACAATATATAAAGAAAAATTTATATCTTTGTCAGTTATTGTTAGTTTGTAACTTGGTTTATTTTTGTATTTTTGTTAAATAATAAATGCTGAAGAAAAAATAATTAAAACTAAATATAACTAAAATTATTACTTAATAAACCTGACAAACTAAGAACTAAATAAGCAGTGTCAACTAGTGTCAAGTGAACCAGGATTTAGACGTATCAGCGCCAGCTGCGTCTAAAACAGAGAAAACTTCAATATAAATAATCTTAAATCCGATATCGGGTCCCAAATCGCCTCCGGTTCCATCGTCTAAGGTGACTTCCTGACTTGGCGGGGCGGGATCGATATGTGACATTTTCTTCTTTGACGTAAACTTACTGACGTCGCAAAGATTCTCACTTGACATAATACTGTCAGTACCTATTACGTTTGCGCAGTAGTAATATCATGCGCAGAAGCGGAGCAGTACCGCCTTCGCATCGTCCCGCTTCCGCGCATCCCGCGCCAGTCAGGAAGCACTCATTTAAATGTAGGGGCGCAGCAACAAATGGTATCGAGTCGACTGTCAGCTGACACTGACATATGACACTTTTCTCATATCGTACCTACTGCCTCCGCACCGACAAATCAGGAAGTCGCCTTAGTGTAAAGTGCAAAATATGGGTGTATACAACTTGCTCAAAAATATGTCCCATAGCTCTTATGTCGGTGAATTAAGGTTTTGGTACTTATTTATGAGAGGATCCATTCGATACATATTTTTGCACTTGACTGTACCAAACATTAAATTTAGATTTAAAATTTTGAATTATAGGGTTAATAGCCATACCTACTGAAAACGGCCCGACAGAATACCTTGCTGACAGCGAACTTAAGAGCATATTACAGTTTTCGTTTAAGAAATAAAAATAACAAAATTAAGATGGAAACATAGGAAATAATACAAAGCCATTTACAGGAACTCAAGCGTAGAATAGATGGATTATAGCAATATCTATCGTAGAAGCGTCAGAGACGGATAGACACAAATAATCCAACCACTTTTTATATTCGAGAATATTCGACATACGATAGGTTCCATCATGTCCTGTGTAGCGTGAAATTATAGACATCTAACGTATTATGTTATATCAGGAGGACAAATTTGGTTCGATATGTCGCAAAACTATATGTAATAACCTGACTGTGGCCACAAAGTGAATAGCGGCGGCGCGCGCCGGAGCAGAGAGTCCGCTCAGTACAAAGTGACATTTTCGCCGCACGCACACAGACATTACATTTACAGAGGCATTCTCGGTCAGTCTCGGTCAGATAAGAGCTTAGTCGCGACTGTCGCGAGTGCTAGTTGTGCGCGCGTTGATCACTTGACGTCCCGCCGCTTCGTAGGTACTTTGTGTCATGTACGTCAAAATGAATAACCGATATTATTACAGTTGCAGTGTATTTGTTTGTTTAAATACAACAAAAAAAAACTGTGCTTACACTTTCTTTCTGTCGAACTTTTTCAGGTTTGTGTTTTTAGTGGGATCACTATCATAGTTCTATCTTGTTAGAGTTGTTAGCTAGTTAGTAGTTAGTTGTAACAAGTTGTTACGCTCCAGTCTTGTCGACGTGTCGACCACACATGACGAAGGTCCCGACGGACCTTTAATGGATATTTGATGCTCTTTAAGCAGCTTTTAACATCTAAGCAGTCTCTAAGGAATGTAAACATGATAAGATGTATGTATAAACGAATCGATGTATGTCTGTAAACTTATATTACCTACTCCTTTTTAAAATTCAGAATCAATACAGAAGCAACCCTAGTGAGTCGGGCAAGTTTAGGTATGTATTTTCAAGAACGGCGGGAACGGACCTTCTGTATATTTTTAATTTATTTTGTGTTGTGGCTTTATAGACCGGATTCAGTAAAACTATAGGAGTGTGCGTTAGGAGAGTGGCCAGGGGAAGATAGGACACCTCCGCAACGACCACGCAAGCGGTTTAAACACTGGAATACTCTAAGGCGACTTCCTGACTTGGCGGGGCGGGATCGATATGTGACATTTTCTTCTTTGACGTAATCCGCGCATCCCGCGCCAGTCAGGAAGCACTCATTTAAATATTATTTATTTATTTTTCATTTATTAAATAGACGTTTTAGCTAGGCTTGAATTAGACTCTTTAAATATAGGGGCGTAGTAAAAAAAAATGGTACTGAGTCGACTGACAGCTGACACTGACATTTGACACTTTTCTCATATCGTATCGTACTGCCTCCGCACCGACAAATCAGGAAGACGCTTAAGAGTTCGCGCTCCAGTGGGATTGGTTCAACCGAATCTGAGATTTGATAAAATCTGATTTTATTTATTTATTTCATGAAAAGTTTGAAGATGACATGGTTCTATGAGATGACGTCTGCCCGTGGCAGTGCCTGCATTGCAATGAGATCATTTCTTATGCCTTGGCTTTAATGAGTTTCCTTTGTTACAGAACACTACCACATTTTCGTTGGGGACCTGAGTCCAGAAATAGAAACGCAGAGTCTCCGGGATGCGTTTGCGCCGTTCGGAGAGATCTCGTAAGTACCTACACATACGTACACCATTGAAATACAGTGTAACATAGACATGGGGAAAAGCGTTACTTTTCGATCACCGTTATTGTTATTCCCGTTCCAGAAAAATCACCGTGACTTTGTCACTTCGGTTATTTCGTGTCACGACATTTGCGTGTCGATCGTTCCCGGCAGTTACTGATATTTTTGTAACAACTAATGTTACTCTGTGACAGCGTACCGCAGTCACAGTCACAGTTTAGTAACAGCGGTCACGAGGCACGACGCGACGCGTGAGACGCGTCGCTTACACACTGTTCCAGTGATATCGTTACTTCTTGGCAAGTCACACTGTTACTTTTTCACGGCGGATCACCGTGATTTTTTCATCGTAAAGTTATTTATCACCCACCTCTAGTGTAACAAAAATTACAGTGATTCGTTTAAGCCGATTGGTATTGTTGGGGGGAGTGACTCGGTCGCCGCACATGGATACAATTTTAATTCAAAATCAAAATCCAATATTTATTCTGCAAATAGGCCACATTGGTTTTTTAACATGATAATCGCTAATTAATTAACTATAATCTCAACGCTATCTGTGTATATCTGTATCTGTGAATTGTTATTCTTTGATATGATCTCCGCTACCCTAAAGTTGTCTGGAAGAGATCGCTCACTAGCGATAAAACCGCCTGTTGTTTGCCTCTACTCATTGTCATTATATACTGTTATGTGTTACTTTTGTTGAGGTTATGCAATAAAGAGTATTTATGTCACACCTGGCCATAAAGCGGTCATTATCGCACGCTCCGCGCACGAAAAAACCCACTTCCTGGCCAGGGGGTGACATAAAATTTTGTACTTAACACGGGCGGTAATAAAGAAAGCCTCAGATCGCATATTTATCGCCCTTGCCTTCGGCTCGGGCGTCAAATACCTGCGATCTGAGACATTCTTTGTTTTACCGCCCTTGTTAAGTAATGTACTATTGTATTGTTGTATTGTATATACGTATTGTACTATCGAACTAACTCAATCGTGACCCACCGTGGAACCTTGTCGCAGAAAGTGTCAATGATTTTCCTAATCAGGCAGTACGTTGTCACTATGACACTTACTGTGACAAGGTTCCAGGGTGCGTCACAATTCAGTTGGTTCGATAGTACATAGAGTAGGTACAGAGTTGTAGGTATGGTCTCATATGTCAAAATAGTACCTACCTACAAAAATAATTTAACTCTCCAGGGTCAACACAATAAGTTTGTAGGTTTAAAAAAAATCCTGCCCAGTACCCTTACCATGAGTTTGCAATGTTTGCATTACGTACTCGCTAGCGACTGCGTAAACGATTTAGTATGGCGATTCTTAGTTCTATTGCGTAACCGCCAGAGGCGCGGTACTTTTGTCCATACTTAGGCGACTTCCTGACTTGGCGGGGCGGGATCGATATGTGATATTTTCTTCTTTGACGTAAGCTTACTGACGTCGCAAAGATTCCCACTCTGACAGAATACTGTCAGTATTACATTTGCGCAGTAGTAATATTATGCGCAGAAGCGGACCAGTACTGCCTTCGCATCGTCCCGCTACCACGCATCCCGCGCCAGTCAGGAAGCACTCATTTAAATGTAGGAGCGTAGTAAAAAATGGTATCGCGTCGACTGACAGCTGACACTGACATTTGACACTTTTCTCATATCGTACTGCCTCCGCACTGCGGCTGCGGCTGCGGAGGCGGTACGATATGAGAAAACTGTCAAATGTCAGTGTCAACTGTCAGTCAACTCAGTACTACTTTTTACTGCGCCCCTACATTTAAATGAGTGCTTCCTGACTGGCGCGGGATGCGCGGTAGCGGGACGACGTGGAGGCAGTACTGCTCCGCTTTTGCGCATGATATTACTACTGTGCAAACGTAATACTGACATTATTATGTCAAGTGAGAATCTTTGCGACGTTAGTAAGTTTACGTCAAAGAAGAAAATGTCACATTTCGATCCCGCCCCGCCAAGTCAGGAAGTCGCCTTAATCGTTTACGCAGTCGCTAGCGAGTACGGTAATGCAAACATTGCAAACCATGGTAAGGGTAGGTAATGAAGAAATATAACGAATTAAAAACATGTTTCTTTAGAATAAGAGTAAACTACGATTGAAACTGGGTTCATCATCAGCCTATATATGTCCCACTGCTGGGCACAGGCCTCCTCTCATAGATGAGAGGGATTGGGCAGTAGTTCCCACGCTGGCCCAGAGCGAGTTGGGGACTTCACATACAACTTTGAATTTCTTCGCGGATGTATGCAGGTTTCCTCACGATGTTTTCCTTCACCGAAAAGCTAACGGTAAATATCAAATGATATTCCGTACATAAGTTCCGAAAAACTCATTGGTACGAGCTGGGATTCGAACCCACGACCGCCGCTTGACAGCCGCATGCTTGAACCACTGGGCTACCGTAGCTTAGAAACTGGGTTAGCAGTGATTTAAAGCATGTCTTCATTGTCTGTCCAGTCGTTGTATGGAGAAGCAATAAGCAAAACGTACCGTCTGGTTGGGCGCGAGCCAGCGTGGCCCCACTGTCAGCGGACAAGGGTTTTAGATATTTACTAGCTTTTTCCCGCGACTTGGGCCCTATTTCTCGAACGTTACAAGCGTTGTATTACTAGTGTGTATCTATGGTAACGCTTGTATATCCATATAAAATACAATCGTTACCATAGATACACACTTGTAATACAAGGCTTATAACGTTCGAGAAATAGGCCCTTGGTCTGCGTAAAACTCGTTCATCGCGACGACTTACCTACATGAATACTTTCGTGAGACATGTTATAACTTTATACTCAAAGTGACAATTAATACGTGAGTTTTAACCGTTTAGTAAAATAAAGTGACTTACCTACATATTAGCTACGGTAGCCCAGTGGTTCAAGCGTGCGGCTGTCAAGCGGCGGTCGTGGGTTCGAATCCCAGCTCGTACCAATGAGTTTTTCGGAACTTATGTACGGAATATCATTTGATATTTACCGTTAGCTTTTCGGTGAAGGAAAACATCGTGAGGAAACCTGCATACATCCGCGAAGAAATTCAAAGTTGTATGTGAAGTCCCCAACCCGCTCTGGGCCAGCGTGGGGACTACTGCCCAATCCCTCTCATCTATGAGAGGAGGCCTTTGCCCAGCAGTGGGACGTAGATAGGCTGATGATGATGATACCTACATATGTAAATTGACCGAACTAAACATACATATATGTAAAGTTACTCATGTTTTACAAATAAATAAATTAATATCTCTCTCTCTCTCTCTCTCTCTCTCTCTCTCTCTTATCTCTTAGTTATAATGACAGGTCGGGCAACAGATTGGTCATAACTATAGTTATGTCAACTGGACGCTATTGTACAGTCAGAATACAACGTCTTTTCAAACTTGACTGTAGATTAGGGTTGTCATACGACCCCGTACGACGGGACATGTCCCATGCGTGGTATCCCAGTGTCCCGGCTATCAAGCAAAAGCAGTATTAGTTGGGAACACCTAGTCATCGCTCTTCCATACAAACTTTCACCCCCTTAAGGGATGATTACCGGGATTAGATTTAGATTCGTAGATTTACGAAAATCGCCCTTTTTAGACATGATATTTTTATGATAGGATCCTGGAAATTCCTAATACAGTTGGGCAGTACGATGAATAGCATATTATGTAAATAAAAGTTAGTGTTGAATATTTCACAAAACCTGTTGAGGCTATTTAAACTAGGGTGACCCGAAATTTTTGAGCGCCAGTGTAGCTATAGGATAATTGATTTTGGTATGTGCTATACTACGAGAACTGTAAGTTTCTAGTAAGAACAGTAAGGTACAGAGGAATATCATCTTTCTCATATTTGAAGTATCCCAACTGGAGAAATAACTCCATTTTACAAAAGACAACCAACCAAACCATTCGAACCAAGCGCTTTGCATCATCTTTTATAATGCGCACTTCTAAGGTTTGGAATTCTCTGCCGGCGTTTGTATTTCCGAGTTCATATAACCTAGTGAATAGGCATCTTCTGGGTAAGCTCGCTTCATCGTCGGCCTCATATTTGCCCCCTTGGCTAGATGCTGGCCAAGGCGATCCCATTTTTAATTTAAAAAAAAGACAGCAGCCGCTCTCTGTATAGAGCGGTAATAAGCAAAAAGTCTTGTTGCGCGCGTGGCCCCACTGTCAGCGGATAAGGGTTTTGGCAGTTTATTTACACCACTAAGGGTCGGTTACATGTTTTTTTTGCTCATTCGCGCAAAATTTTATTATTATTATTATTTGTTAATAGAAAAAAAAGAAAATTAACAAAAAAATACTAAACAACACCGTTAAACCACAGCTTGGTTTGTCTCGGTGCAGCATTCCACGACGATCTTACGATTATAGGGCAGCAGTTAAATATGGAGCTGGCAGCTATCATTCAATAAAAACTTGTGAAACTTACCATACAGTTGTTAACGACCGATCAAACACCGTTTTTACAACGCGGTTTGGTACGACCCACCCTAAGTACTTGCTTTGTAGGTCTACTAGAAACCTACAGACAGGAGGATTTTCCTCCCGTACGAAAAAAGACATATTTGATGCTCGCCATAAAAGTGGTAGTAGATTCGCTAGCCAGCGTCGTGGTATATAAAAAAAAAAAACATTGGCCTACAATACCTACAAGCACCAGCCAAAAAATAATCAGACTGAATTTATTATAGAGCCACAATGAATGTGCCAACGGAGTTGTTAATCATTGGGTCGAACGTTTTGCTCTCGCTTAGGTACACTTAAGGTCACTCAAAGGACGATTCACGGACACGCGACGGCCGTCGATTTCTTGTACTAGAAAACGGGCTCGGACTTGGAACGGTCTAGCATGAATCATCCCCATAATGCCCAATAGATGTCACCATTGATCACCTCTGTCACTATGACACAGATTGAAAATGTCATGCCTAGATAATAGTGTAATGACTGGAAATAGATAGCCAACTTCACGCATATTGTGATCCCAACTAAAGCGCCACCAAATGCCAAAGTTAGTAATTATTATCTTAGATACACGTGAAAAAACATACAAAAAGTGTACCCGCTGCTAGGGATGGAACCCGGGTACATTGACTCTAAAGACAATATACTTCACCACGGGGCCACGTATGTGATGCTGATATGCATCGAATTTTTGAATAACTTTTTAACGGGCTACTTACTTTTACTTTTTAGCTGACTATTCGAGCAAGTTTAATAACCTTACGACTAGGTGGCGCTATTATTAATTCCGTCAGCTTTCTTCTAAGATGAACAACCATGATGTCATGTATTGGATCAGAGTTTAGCACTGGGACATTTCCTTATAACTCATCTAGTACTATAATATGGTTATATGTTATTTAATTTCTTTAGCTAGCGTGTGTATAGCTTGTGTATAGGGATTCAAAAAATGTTGAGATTTCCTGTCCATTCGCTATACGGAGCAGCAATAAGCAAAACGTCTAGTTGGGCGCGCGCCAGTGTGGATCCACTGTCAGCGGACTTCTTGACTGGGCGAGGCGGGTTGGGTATATGGTATTTTGTTCTTTGACGTAAGCTTACTGATGTAGCACAGATTTCTTAATTTGACCGGACACTGGGGAATATTATATATCATTATAATACGTTTCGATTAAGGCTGGAATACATATTGCTAACACGTTGAGCTAGACTGTAAGTAAGCCTAGGAAAGAAAAAATAAATATACACCACAATTGACAATATTTCATAATTTCCAAAAGTCTTAATTCGAAAACCGTTTCGGTAAAAACGTGTGAAGTACACAAAAAACATTTTTTTAGATTTTTTTCTCCGTTAATTTTGGAAAAAATCGCAAATTACTGTAAACCGAAAGTTGACGTCATCTTCCTCGCTGTATTCAGGGAGACCTTAGTACAGAGTACAGACAATCGTTGCTCTGGAGTGGCTCTGGATTCTTGTAGGGAAGATGACGTCATATTTTACTTACACCCTTTTGGAATGACCTACTTTTCAACGTGTTTTTTTTTTGTATGAAATAATGAGTTAAATTAAAAAAGAAAAAATACGGGTGGCTTAAATTTTTACCTATTTTCTAACTAGTTCATAAAATAAAGTACCTAGTTAAGAATATGAAATGTTGTCAATTATTGCACTGCGAAATAAATATTCAGTTAAAAGATTCTCAAAAAAGACAATGTAGTCACTTATATGAGAACATGGATATAGGTACATGTACATTTGATGAAAAGTAGACATTTACTACATAGTATGTGTGTTCTCGCTTAAGGTATTTTTAAAGAGAGTATTGTTCATAAATATTATCTAATTTAGTTTTGAAAACCTTAAGTGAGCCCACATCTTTCAAAACAGGCGGCAATTTGTTATATAACTGTGCACCTTCATTATGTAAACATTTTTTTACCCAATTGGGTCCTTATTTTCGGCAAATATTACCGCTACAAAACGGAGTATTTACTAAGTTCTCGATATGCATATTTTGCTCACCACTTGACTAGTATCGTTGTCAGCAGAGAAACTGCATCGACAATAAGCAAAACGTCCCCACTCCCCAGTTGGGTTCGCGCCAACACCGCCCCACTGTCAGCGGATTGTTTCATCAAGACGGCATGGCGTTGCAGTCTTTTAATTTAAGATATTTATTGAGCGAGTGAGCGAAGTGATAGAAGGTCTTCGTTACAGTTTGGGTAAAATTCCTTTCGTATGCCTGTCAGGATGCCCAATAAAATGTCCGGTTGTTCTTCTCTACGCAACTTTCTCAACCGATTCTATTGAAATATTGTGATCTGCAAAATTTTCAGTCCGTCAGTGTGTCAATGGGATTAAACGTAAAAAAAACAACTAATTCCCAATTCTTTTTAGTTTAGATTCCAGTCTTAAAAGGAAAGCTGATATATAATTTCAATTCGTAGATTAATAAAAAACAATCCTTTACTCTGTACATATAATATAATCTTTTATTCAATCCAAACCAAAGACATGAGCCGTTATTTATGAAACGAATAGCCAACACTCATTAAACATTAAGAATATCTGCCCAAAGCTTTAAGACAGGGTTTTAAATCTAAAAACACGTTATGTATCTCGAAATCACTACCACCTCCGCCCCGCTACAACTCGCGCCTCGCCCGCCGAACTTTCTAGAATATTGTGGTCTGTAAGTCGACTGATACAGAAGGCGACCGTCAGCCTAAAACCACCCAAATATGGCCGCCAAAGCCGTTAAAGCCTACCTATGTGATGTTCCCGCTAGAAACAATTTATTTATTTATTTATCGTTATGGAAATTATTTTCCGAACCGTGAGAGTGCGGGGTGGAGACCACGGTTTGGCAACGTAGTGTAGGTCGCCCTCCAGCCAGTAGCTCTAGTATAAGTTTTTTCGAAACATTAACTAATTCGAACGCGTTTGCGTTTTGTCTCAAAATGTATGAAAGTGGTATGAAAACGTGAACAGCGCCCCTGGTGGTTACTAGTGGAAACTAAAACTGCGAGTATAACATTTGTTGCTAACCGATGAACGCGCGTATTTCAAACTCGGTGAGAGCGTTTTCATACATTTTGAGACAAAACGCAAACGCGTTCGAAATAGTTAATGTTTCCAAAAATCTTAAATATACTAGAGCGATGACATACGCAAAGCGGCTGGCAGAGGTTGAAAACAAAAAACTCAAGACTGAATTCAGTGGCGTGCCATGGGAGACGCTTATGTCCAGCAGTGTACGAAAGTGGGCTGATGATGATGATGATACAAAAACGGGTGAGGGGTGAGGTGAGGACGAGTCAGTTTGTGAATAACAAGCTCAGGGAGACAACGTGTTTCATGGTTGTATAAGCCAATGTGAGAACACGAGCGCAAATTCTTAGAGTATGTTCCAGTGTTTAAACCGCCCGCGTGGTCAGAAATCAGAAATCAGAAATCAGAATGTTTATTTGCTAAGATACAGTTTTACAAAGATGTCATGTTTTAATGGTAGGTACTGTGTATCTAGCCTGCGAGCAGGCGTGCAAATTATTAAGATATTAATTTTACATATACTCAAAAATGAAGTCAAAAATTACAATGTCAAACATTTTAGATAATAGAGACTAATGTCAATAGATAATCGAATAATTCAAACATAATTACAATAATTTACGATAATATGATATTATATTATATTATATAGAGGCACATGATTAAGAAAGAATAATAATAATTAATTAAACATGGTCAATATAAGCTTTGACGCTATAAAAACAACGGTCTAAGAGCCAGTTTGTAAGGCCATGCTTGAATGCATTACCCTGCAGCAATTTTAAGTTTACAGGAAGTCGGTTATAAATTTCTATGCACATATTAAATACATTTTTCCTGTAAATCATTTTACGGCATCGAGGATGATATAAAAGATTCATGACATTTTCTCTGGTCTGTCTATTAATAATATCACCTCGCGTTTTGAAATATGATGGGTGAGTTTTAACAAAAATACATATTTCTTTTATGTATAGAAAAGGCAGAGGAAGGATTTTTAACCTTTTGAAAAGAGGAATGCAACTATCATCCCACCATGCTTTACTAAGGACCCTGACACACTTTTTTTGTATTTTAAAAACCCTGTCTACCTGTCGTGTCGGAAGTTTCCCCTGGATTTTCCCCAGGCCACTCTCCAACTACGTACTCCTATCGCTGTATTGGACCCGGCCTATACTTAAAGCCACAATCAGGTTTTAAAAAACCCTACACGAGCGCAAATCTTGGCACGTTTTATACTCCTAGTTATCGCGTGATAAAGCATCCCGTCACTCTCTATCGAGTCGTGACAGAAAGTGATAGATGTTTTATGTTGTCGTTTATCACGCGGTAAAAGCGAGACCATCATGACAGGTGCACTGAGCGAAAAAAATACTAATTATTAGTAAGTTTTAGTGAATCGCAAGACAAGGAGATTATATACTAACGGTTACAAAACAGTTTCGTAGTAATTAGTAGTTACAAGGACACATTTTTTTGGTATTAGTAAATAACTACTATTATCAAAAACTGTTTTGTAACCGTTAGTATATAATCTCCTTGTCCTGGGATTCACTAAAACTTACTAATAATTAGTCTTTTTTTTCGCTCAGTGTGAAGTTTTTCCGTGGGGAACAGGGTGTCCCGCCAATGTCTTTTGGCTCGCTTATCTATTATTGAATTTTTATACAAAGAAACGTTTATCGCACACAAGAAAATATATTCAAGAATACTTCACAAATACCTGTAACTTAAAGGGTTCTCTTAACAGGGCATTTATTCATGAAACAAACTAAGTACACATGGTCCACAAATTCTTATCAGCAACACAGGCTTCGTCAGGTGCGTACAAAAAAAATCAAATACCAAACAGACATAGGTACCAGAGATGAAATCCGCCACAGGCTTCGTAAAATGAACTTAAGGCCGGGTATTACTACTTTTGAGTTTTTAAAAACCATCTGAGACATAGAATATAGTGTCTTAAAATCTAAAAAAAATATATGTGTTAACATGAGGATCTTGTCTAGTCAAAATCGCAGTCAGTTACATGATCTGATGAATTTCACTCGATAGAAAAAAATCGCGAAGTTACCCCTTTTTGGAATGTATTTTCAATACTACGGCTATATTACTGATATTTAACATTTAATTTTTGTACTCAATTAAAGATCGTAAATAGTTATAGACATTTTCGCAGGGTTTGCTTTAATAAAATGACTGGCTTGATGACTATAGCTAAATATTTACAAAACTGCGCGCAGAGCTTGCGTAGAGAGCGGGATGGTTAATTGTAAACTCACGCATGTTAGAGCGGGACAGTTGCGTTGGGGATACCTCCCCTTAAGGCGCAGGGGTGGGCAAGGCATTCTCCATACACACTCTGTGCACGTTTCATTCGTAAATTTTTGCACTAACGAATGTAATATTTTTTTTGGATGTAAATATTAGATATGCAAAGAAAGTGATGTGAAAATATCTAATATTTCAAAAAAATGAAAAATGAAAAAAATTAAAATTATATCAATGAAAAAAATACATCACGAAATAGCTAACAGAAAAATAAGCATACTGACCAAAAATCATACCTTTAATGCAAACACAAACGAAGAAAATCCTGTACAAAGTTTGTATGGAGAGAGCTTGCACTACCCGTCCTCTTAACCGAAAAATAATATTAAAACTAACTTTAATCTAAAACAGGCCCTTGAGGCATAGTACCAGGTATGCTGGCGGCATTTCTTCGCTGAAGAAGAAATTCAAAGTTGTATGGGAAGTCTCCAACCCGCTCTGGGCCAGCGTGGGGACTACTGCCCAATCCCCCTCATCTATGAGAGGAGGCACTGCGCAGCAGTGGGACGTATATAGGCTGATGATGATGATGATGATCGCAATGCTGATGATAAGTTGTGCGAGGAAGTCGCCTGTACCCTTACTATGAGTTTGCAAAGTTTGCATTACCGTACTCGCTAGCAACTGCGTAAACGATTTTATCTACACACATATCATAAATCCTCTAATATGCGTTCGGAAACCGTAGAAAATGACTCTCATTTCAACATTCAATGAATTTATGGCAATTTTCTTATCTGTGGCTAAGGCTACAGCAGTAATATAATTTTTAATTTTAATCTCATATATGATGTTAAAATATTAAACGTCAAACAAAACTGTCAAAATTTAAATGTCAAAGTTGACATGTCCCTATTCTAGTATCACTGAAAATTCAAATTCAGTTGATGCGAAATGTCAGCTCGATGTTTTTTTAGTATATATCGCACGAAATTTGAGCTAGAACGACATGATCACATCAGAATAGGGACTCTTTACTTTTTTTAAATAACATTCAGGTATCGGTTGCCAGTTCTGATTTCGATATTTCGGCAACCGTGCAAAAAAGGTTGTATTAACACAATAAAATTATTGTATTTATTTACTACGGTTTCTGAACCCATCTTAGAGTAGTTATAATATGTGTGTAGATAAAGTAATGTATGCAACTGTACATAATTAGGCATTATGTACCAGTTGCACAAACTACTATAGTATGGCGATTCTTAGTTCTAATATTGCGTAACCGCCAGAGGCGCTGTACTTTTGTCCATACTAAATCGTTTACGCAGTCGCTAGCGAGTACGGTAATGCAAACATTGCACACTCATGGTAAGGGTACAGTTACGTTAACAAGACGCTTCGACAATTTCAGCAAATAACAAACAATCGCCCAATTTTCTTTTGCTCTTAAATGTACATTCCTATATCTTTTCACAAACACATTTTAAACCCGGTCCGGTCCTTATCACGAATGTAAACATTTTACGAGCAACATTAAACATTTATATCAACAGAGATGCAAAATTCAAGAGGGCACTGGAGCGATAAGGACGGATTGCGAGGGTCAAAGGGTCGGCGATTTCATTTGGTTCAGTAGTCAGCGTTTTTTAGGGTTCTGTGTTAATAGTTTATTGGTTAACGTGTTTAAGGTCCCTTCCATATTTTTTTAAGGAGAAAGTTCCATAGAGGGATTTTAAACATAAACATAGTAAATTTTATTTCATTCAATCAATCAAATTAATTTCATATTAAGCAGTAAAGGTGCTTACGCAAACTACGAATTTCTAAATAAAGGATTCGAACCTGCCACTTTCTGGCATTCGCGGCAAGTCGCTCTAGCCACTAAGCCAAGGGAACAATCGAGCTCGGTCCCCTAATTCCTCAGCCGTTCCCTAATACAAACGCCTTAAGGAGGTGTACAGTAAGCGTCAGATAGTATGTAGCAGCCAAAGTGACCAAATAGTTCGGTACACCATATATTCGAACTATTTGGCCTTGGCTATTTGGCTACATACTATCTGACGCTGACTGTACAGCGACATCTACCTAGAAGACCTAATAACCTACCTATTTATAAATTTGTAATCAATCAAATAATTTATTAAACAGACACATTTAAACATTTGATTTTGATCTTGATTTTTAATCTTGGTTTTTGATCTTGATTTTTGACCTTGATTGGAGCGTGGCCCAGCGGCGCCTGCGTGCGGCAACCGGTATGCAAGGCGCGGTCAGTAAATGGATGGGTGACTGCTTTGAGTGGTTACTTACTGAGCGCTCCCGTGCTTTGGAAGGCACGTTAAGCCGTTGATCCCGGCTGCTGTCTATGACAGCAGTCGTTAAGTCAAGTTGGAGGCCTTCGGGCAGCTTGAGAACTTCTAACAGTCAAGTCACTTGACAAAGGGGGTCGAAGTTGCACCACGTCCGTAGGGAAAGTACCCACCGCTACCCTACACGTGACCCCTGGATGGTTCTAA
Source organism: Cenopis cana (assembly GCA_951800055.1). Classification (NCBI taxonomy): domain Eukaryota; kingdom Metazoa; phylum Arthropoda; class Insecta; order Lepidoptera; family Tortricidae; genus Cenopis; species Cenopis cana. Next base: position 2,316,493 of record OX637498.1, on the reverse strand, counting down.
AAGTGCAACAAAAACTGGCAACCGTACTGTCTTCTCGAAGATCTCACGGTTCGAAATGAATGCCATACGATAAATAAATAACCTTGATTTTTAATCTTGTTCTTTGATCTTGATTTAAGTATATGATCTTGATTTGTGATCTCTTGTTCGCAGGGACTGCCGAGTTGTACGAGACCCTCAGACACTAAAATCTAAGGGCTATGGCTTCGTATCTTTCCTAAAAAAATCGGTGAGTACTTAATATCGCTGTTGCCTCCGCATGCGCTGACAAATCTGACTGACTAGCAGAGATTTGAATTCAAACTCCGACTGTAACGAATCGGAATCATCATCAATTACCAACAGATGAGATATAGATCAGATGATATTCCATACATTAGAGATGCAACGGATATCCGGCCATTATCCGATATCCGGCCACAATTTTACTTTCCGGCCGAATACCGAATAGTGACGTAGTATCCGGCCGGATACCGAATAGTATGTAAATCACATAAATAAGAGTTATAAAAGGGTGAATAAATATCTAACTCCAGAGTTATCAATTGTATAACCTTCCACATTAGGCGACTTCCTGACTTGGCGGGGCGGGATCGATATGTGACATTTTTTTCTTTGACGTAAACTTACTGACGTCGCAAAGATTCCAATTTGACGGAATACTGTTAGTATTACATTTGCGCAGTAGTAATATCATGCGCAGAACTGGACCAGTACTGCCTTCGTATCGTCCCGCTACCGCACATCCCGCGCCTACAGTCAGGAAGCAAACATTTAAATGTAGGGGCGTAAGACTTCACTTTAAAAAAAAATGGCTTTCCATCAAATTTATGATGGTTTCGCCAACCACGTGTACATTAGACGTAGTAAAGAGCGGTACTGAGTTGACTGACAGTTGACACTGACATTTGACAGTTTTCTCATATCGTACCGCCTCCGCACCGACAAATTAGGAAGTCGCCTTACTTAAAAAAATTGAAAAGTAGGTACAAACATAATTATGAAAACGAAAATCCAAATTTAGTTGTACTAATGAGTAAAATAAGTGAATTTTTAGGGTTCCGTAGTAAACAAGGAACCCTTATAGTTTCGCCATGTCCGTCCGTCCGTCCGTCCGTCCGTCCGTCCGTCCGACCCCCGTTTTTCTCAGTAACCGTTAGTGCTAGAAAGCTGTAATTTGGCAAGAGTATACATATCAATGACGCCGACAAAACGGTAGAATAAAACCTTAAAAAAAAGTTTTTTTAGGGTACCTCCCCTGCATGTAAAGTGGTGGAGCAATTTTTTTTTCTGCCAAACCCCATCGTGTGGGGTATCGTTAGATAGCTCTTTTAAAAATATTAAAAGGTTTCTAAAAACATTTTTTGATTAAAGAATTGGTTAGCGTGATATTAAGCTTTAAAGTGATAATTTTTGCTATGGTCAAGTGTCCCGTCCCCCCCCCCCCCCCTGCCAGCTAAACGGTGGCTACTAGGCATGTGAAAAAAATCATGGTAGTAGTATATACGATGAATTTAAAAGGAAAACTATCACAGTTAAGTAGACATTACTAGTTAACGAGTAATCGTCGAACTTCAGAAATGTACTTTCGTACAATTTCCATTGATACCTTAGATAATGTTGTTAATTCTTTCAAAAACATAGTAAATATAAGTTTGCGAACTTTTTAGTCCATATAATGAAACGGGTGGACGACTACGGAACCCTACCTTGCGCGTGGCCCGACACGCACTTGGCCGGTTTTCTTTTATATTAGACTACCTACAGCTCGCTGTAGCATTGCATGGGTTTTCCGCCAAAATTAAATATCATTATTTGTTTTACTGCCCTAGTATAGATGTAAGTAATGTACAGTAAAGTTGTTTAATACCGTTGTTTTTACCGTCTGTTTTTTTTTGTCTCAGGAGGCGGAATCAGCGATCACGGCGATGAACGGCCAGTGGCTTGGATCCCGGTCCATTCGTACCAACTGGGCGACGCGTAAACCGCCAGCGCCCAAGAACGAGCGTGAGTACTCATTGTTCATCCTCATCATCCTCCTAGCGTTATCCCAGTACAGTTGCATCCTGAAGGATGCCTGGGGTCCGCTACCTAATCCCAAGATTTGGCGTAGGCACTAGTTTTTACGGAACCGACTGCCATCTGACCTTCCAACCCCGAGGGGAAACTAGACCTTATTGGGATTAGGCTTTGTCAAGTGAGTGGGCAACTTGACTGTTAGAAGTTCTCAAGCCGCCCGAAGGCCTCCAACTTGGCTTAACGACTGCTGCCATAGCCTGCAAAGGCTTACCATTTATTTCCCATGAATAACTGAATGAAAAAAAACACACAAAGTCATCCGTCCAGTCATCACTTACTAAGCTAGCTGCGCCAAAACGCTACTTCCATTAACAGTCCATTTTAATTTCTCGTGACTAACACTAAGCTCTGGGGCGGAAACCCACGGATTTAGGTCGGGCTTTCATCGGAATCGATCCCACGACCGCGACAAAAGAGCAATGAAGAGTACAATCAAAAAATGTCGATGGTTAAAAGTATGAATTGACAGACCAGACCAAGAAAAACCGGCTAAGTGCGAGTCGGACTTCGCACATTTAGGGTTCCGAACCAACCTCAAAATATGATTTATTAATATATTAGTACTTCTTGTTAGAATATACGCAATAATGATCACTGTCACCAAATTTCAAGTTCATAGGTCAATGGGAAGTCAAAAAAATCTTCGGAACAAATTTTGTGACAGACGACGGACGGACGTCTGCCGTCTGGGCGACACCAATAGGGTTCCGTTTGGACCCTTCGGGTACGGAACCCTAAAAGCTGTCTAATAAGAGAGCGAGTCGGACTTCGCTCATTTAGGGTTCCGAACCAAGCACAAAAGTCGCTCAGCGAGCTATGGAGAGAGCTATGCTCGGAGTTTCTCTTAGGGATCGTATCCGGAACGAAGTTATTCGTCAGAGAACCAAGATTACCGATATAGCTCAGCGAATCAGTAAGCTGAAATGGCAGTGGGCAGGTCACATATGCCGAAGAACCGATGGCCGTTGGGGCAGACTGGTTCTTGAGTGGAGACCGCGTGTAGGCAAACGTAGTGTAGGACGCCCTGTAACTTAGGTGGGGCGATGATATTCGCAAGGCAGTGGGCAGGGATTGGACTCAATTGTATTTTTTTTTATGTTGTGTTTACTCATGTACAATAATAGTACATTACTTACCAAGGGCGATAAAACAAAGAATGTCTCAGATCGCAGGTATTTTACGCCCGAGCCGAAGGCAAGGGCGATAATTATGCGATCAGAGGCTTTCTTTATTATCGCCCGTGGTAAGTACAAAATTTTATGTCACCCCCTGGCCAGGAAGTGGGTTTTTTCGCGCGCGGAGCATGCGATAATGGCCACTTTATGGCCAGGTGTGACATAAAGAATTTTACATACATACATACATTGGAGGAGTAGAGCTGAAGACCGAGCTCAGTGGCGTGCCATTATCGTTGTATAAGGCAAAATTACCTTGTTGGCAAATTTCATAGGTAGTTCTAAGTCAACGGAGAGTGTAGAAATATACGTTTCTGCGTCATAAACGGCTGTATCTTTTTTGTACGTTAGCTTAGAAGTTTGATTTTTTCACAGGTTCAAGGCATTGTAGACCTTGGTATATGATTTTAATTTCAACTCGATACCTCCTCGCATACCTGAGATTAAGGGTCTTGACAGACTGACAGGAAGACGGACAACAAATTGATCCTATAAAGGTTCAGTTTTTTTTCCTTTTGAGGTAGGGAAGCCTAAAAAGCGCTTATTCTGCAGTCGCAAGCCTCCATACGGAGTCTGTTTGCCGTCATGCTTATTTGCCACCCTTTTTATGTCACAGAATAAGCCTTAATCTTAATAACAACTCTCCATTATCCTCCCAACGCAATTCTTATACCTACTTTATTTTTTAATCTTCCGCTTTGTGCATATCTAAATAAGTTCCTTGTAAGTACGTTTAATTTATTAGAGTTCGCTTGGTTTATTTACAAAGCTTACAGGCAACTTTCTTCATGACCAGTAAGGTAAATGCGACTGTGGTGGAGACTGATCCATAACATGACACTGTCTATCTTAAATCATGTTGACATCATGTACGAAACTATAAAGGTTCCGTTTTCGCCATTTTGGCTCCGGAACCCTCAAAAGGGGGCCGCTATGTACTCTATTTTGCACACATCAAACTAGTAATTTCATTGCTGGATTCGTCGATCTACTCGTATGAGCTAGAATAACTAGTTTCACAGAATAAGTATTAGTACCTAGTTTGATGTATTCAAAAAGAAGGTAAATAAAAAATGCAATATATGTATAGTGGCCCCCTTTTTTAAATATCTATCGTTAAATTTAAATAATGGCAATTATTATTTGGACGACCGCTTTAGGTTAGTTGGTAGTGACTGCCTACGAAGCTGGAGGTCCCGGGTTCGAATCCCGGCCGGGGCATTTATTTGTGTGATGAACACGAATATTAGTTCTTGGGTCTTGGATATCTTCTATGTATTTAAGTATTTATTTACCTATACAAGTATGTATATCGTCGCTTAGTACCCATAGTACAAGCTTTGCTTAGTTTGGGACTAGGTTGATTTGTGTAAGATTGTCCACAAATATTTATTTATTTATGAGTTGCGCTAGTGGACACATTAATTAAAGCACCATAAAAACATAGTTTTAAAATATCCACAAAATTTTGAACAACCTATCCAGCGATACATCACACGGTGGGGTTTGGTAGAAAACAAAATTGCATCGACACTTACCCTAAAAAAAAAATATTTCAAGATTTTATTCTACAGCGTTTTGTCCGCGTAATTGATAGTTTTACTCATACCAAATTACAGTTTTCTGTACGAACGGTTACAAAGCTAAACCGCGGACGGACGGACATTATAGAGATGTGGTGAAAATATTGCTTACTACGGGGCCCTATACTCGATTTTTTTATTCAAGACCAAAAAAAACTACGACAGATCTGTCACTGTGGTGTATTTATTACATCAAACAATGTCAAAGTCACGTATGTCATTGCCAACCACTTGTCAACCGGATATTTCATATCCAGCCAACCTTTTTACATTGTTTGATGTAAAAAAACACACCACAGTGACAGATCTGTCGTAGTTATTTTTGGTCTTAAATTAAAAAAACCGGTCAAGTGCGAGTCCGACTCGCGCACCGAGGGTTCCGTACACAGTTCTTGTATAGGTATGTAGTTGTGTACCCGTCCCGACCCCATTAATTCAGGAACAATCTTAAAAAAAACATGACAGCACCATCTATCGGCGCATTGTGTTACTAATTTGCGCGACTGAATAACTTAGTACGTATGTTGGTTTTTCAAGGATAATTCTTTATGACATTAACCGATTTCAATAATTGTTTTTTTATTTGAAAGAAGGTATTTTCAACGTAATTTTGTAAATTTAAATATAAAACAAAAATATATACAAAGGTGATTAAATTACAAACTTAGTATAAAAGAGTTTTTTGATGATTAAAAAAAGAAAAACTAGATAGGGCTATGGCTATATTTTTCCTGTAAAATATACATGCATATTAATGTTGTGTAATAATTAAAATTTTTTTTCTTCGTAAACTTCGGAGATAAGGGGGGGAATGGTATTTTTTTTTACATTTTCCCTCGTAAATCGAAATTTCCCCAACGAAAAAAAAAACTAAAAATTGTTTCAGAATGTACAAGTCAAGCCCTTTCATATGATACCCCACTTGACATAGTTGTCAGACTTTAAAATTTTGAACCCCCTTTTATCTGTCATTATTCACAGAAAATAAAATAAAATAATTTAATAAACCATCTTCTATGTATCTGGGTTACCCTTGTTTATAACTATTCCAAATTTCAAATCGATAGGATAAGTAGTTCCTGAGATATTTAGCGATGTGACAGACAGACAGACAGACAAACTCAAACCAATAGGGGTTCCTTTTTTACCTTTTTGGTACGGAACCTTAAAAATCGAGTACCTATAGAAAAGGGAATGTTTCATTTTTAAGTAGGTAGGAGAACAGACATATCTACTTTATTACGAAGCAATAAAAATAATGACAATATTCCTTTTGTATTATTTCATTTTTACAAAAGCTTCGTTTTAACCCCCCCGCCGCCTAATTTCCTGTTCGACATTAAATACGTCCGGACTCACATCCGGTGTATGTAAGCAATAAAAACGAGTCTACGACAAAAGAGGCTAGATTATTTAGACAGGGTTTATATGTGTATGTAAATACTTTATTGGATTTCAAGCTAACATAACTACTTGGTCACTATAACTTTGTAACTTAGTACCAACATTTGACCCATCGCAACACCCATAGAACGTACACGCGAATGATCCATCGAAATAGGGATGATGACACTATAAAAGACAATCAATAAATACAAATTTTCTACATAAAGGCTCAAATTCTAAATCAAGTGGCGAAAAAAGTAATTCAAAAAAATAAATAATTACGTAATTATAAGTCTTCAAAGTTTTAAGAGTGGGTAATTTCTGTTGCTTTTCCGCAAAACGCACCTTTGTATTGAACGATCGTCATTTACTATGGCGCTACTCAACAGTGACGTCACTGTTGAGTAGCACTTTCTCTCTCTAACTACGAACATTCTAACCGTTGTAGCTTCGTTCTTTTTTGAGATATTTGAATAGGATTTTCGCTATTTGGCATAGTTGTATGTCTTCTTTCTATTGAAGTAATAATTTTTTTGAGTCAACATTTCTTTGTAATACTTAATTCACGTAATAATTTTAGGGCTTCCCAAGTATTTGTACCTACATTTATCTCACGAGCGCGGGTTGGCCACGGTTGTAGTTGTGACACATACGAACACATAGACAACGTGAAGTCAAAGCTCCTACGCTGACGCACACATAGAAAAAGTGCATGTATAGCTCAACATAGAACCATGGCTTGCCCGCGCTAGTGAGATAAAAGTACTCTACCTAAAGGCATACCGCTTTTCTTAAGGCGGGTAGGGCAAGGCCTTCTCCATACAAACTTTGTGCACGTTTTATTCGTCGGTTTTGGCACTCACGAATATTCTTTTCTTTTTTGCTTGTAAATATTGGATAAACGAAGAACCTCAAGAAATAAAAAGCAAAAATTAAAAAAAAATGAATATAAAAAAAAAACGAAACATTAAGAAATTTAAAAAAAAATCTTCAGGTTCTGGCTAACAGAAAAATAAGCATACCTACTGACAAAAAAATATAAGTATAATGCAAACACAAGCAAAGAAAAACTGTCACAAAGTTTGTATGGAGAGAGCTTGCCCACGCCTGCGTCTTAAACGTAATCTAACTTATAATTTTTTCAGATCATATTTGTTAAGTCTAATAAGATTAATAATTTATCAAGCAAACTGAAAACGACGGGAGAATGGCCTGTAATCCTTAGACAGGGTGTAATGAAAGTATGCTTACCTTTGAATAGTTTATAACATTATGAAATGGATAACAAATCAACAATGTATGTACTACACAACACAAACATACATGACATTTAACTAATATTTAAAAAATATATATATAAATGGAAACGCCCCTCCTTAATTCCTCCTAATGTTGTCCGAGGCATCGTTCCCAATTCTATATTTGCGACAGCTTTTTGCACCAAATCTAAGTTGACACTGACTTTAGAGTACGCTTGATTGCCACCGTCGTCGTATTAAAAAATCTACTATTTAAAGTACTGTGAAACAACCTTTTCTTACATAGCACATGCATAACATAGTCGTAAATAATAAATACATATATATATTACATATGATATGATAAATAGTATTTAAGTTAGTACGTTCGCATCGAGGCACGTCGCTCAAGTATTTACGACTTACGGAAATTGAACTGGGGGTCGATTAGATACATACTATTCACATTCCAATTTAGTACGACTTGTTAGCTCGAAGTACGGTCACATCTGGAAGAAAGCACGAAACTTGGCATGCATGTAGCGTAAATTATTGTGGTTCAAAAATTTTAGGGAAACACGCTGACAGACTTTTTTCCCCCCCTCCGCCCCACTTTTGTGTGCCGAATTACAGTTTTATTTAATTTTATTGAAAACGGCTGAAGCTAGGAGAAAACCGTCAATGGAAAAAATGTTCCTCATAAAATTGCCTACAAATCATTCCTTGGATATATTTTGATTGGACCCATAGTTTTCAAAATATACGAGCATTACAGCAGAAAAGGTGCTAGAGGGCAGATTACTAACATTTTTGTGCGCATCGGGTTACAAGCAAGAAATTTGTCGGCGCCGGCGCCCGCTCCGCTTTTGCAAGATAAACTCTTTTACATTATTAAGTTTGGTATTCCACCAAATCAATTATTAATTGGACTCAAACGAGATAATTGAAATTCACCGACCTTCCGGTTCTTCCATTAAATTATCACTCATAATGAAATCCATCGAAACTGTGGCATTTATTATTCATATTACAGACGGCAGAATTATTGAAAACGTTTATTGCTCAGGCCAAATCAATTTACGCACAGGTCTGCCCGGTACTGCTGCATACCGGGTAGATTCAATCCGACCCAGTTCGGGCCTAGCTGTGTTTCTTGCTGGACTCTCCTCAGCTAGGCTAGGTTTAGTGAACCAGCGACAAAACTCCCAGTAGCTCGATTTTCATCATCTTTTATAATGCGCACTGCTAAAGTTTGGAATCTAGCAACGTAAAAACTAGTTTGATGTATTCAAAAGGTAGGTACTTAAATACTAAAGCATTCGCCTTTTTAGAGTTCCGTACCTACCCAAAGGCACAGGGGTGATACGCGAAGGAAACTAAGCGATGTGGCTAATTAAGTGTGCCTGCGCTGTCGGTACACGCGTCAATTTGTGTGCCGAGTGCGTAGGGTTTTGTTTATTATTCTTTTCCTAGCAGGTCGCAAGCCAGTACAAAAAATGTTACATACTTACACCCCTAGGCATGACCCAACTGACAAGTAACCCGATCGTAACCAGGCGGGCGTCTCAGGGACGAGGTAACTGACCTCGATGCGGGGGGTTCGTGGCCGTTCTGTATGTAATACTATTATACTATTCTGTACCAAAGGGTAAAACGGGACCCTATTACTAAGACTCCGCTGTCCGTCCGTCCGTCTGTCCGTCTGTCACCAGGCTGTATCTCATGAACCGTGATAGTTAGACAGCTGAAATTTTCACAGATGATGTATTTCTGTTGCCGCTATAAGTAACAGTTCAACAAATACTAAAAAGCAGCTTAATTTAAATATTTAAGGGGGCTCCCATCAACAAACATGATTTTCTTGCCGTTTTTATGGATAATGGTACGGTACCCTTCGTGCGCGAGTCCCACTCGCACTTAGCCGGTTTTTTAAATACCTATCGTTAAATTTAAATAATCACAATTATTCACGGCTGGCGCTAGTGGATTCTCTCGTAATCATCCGTACAGCCTTAAGGACCCCCTTATAAGTTAAAAAATGCTCATCTATTTAGCCCATTTTCTGTTAAATAGACAAGTTTATTGATATTTTATCAATGTTACTATCTAGAACAGGACTATTGCGACCTAATGACATAAATTTTAAATCTATTTATTGCATTTTTCATTAAAATATTTTGTTTCAAACATCACTCCAAATCGACCATTTTCGAGCTAAAATCTGCTTTTTTCCGCTTAAATTCTACTACACACAAGAAAATTTAAAAAAGACAATGTTACTATCTAAAACTTTAATAAAATCATATTATCCAATAATCACTTTATTGGTATTAGCAATACTTTTGTCAAAATTTGAAATCAAAAAAAATTAAAACTTGTATAAGGCCTCTTAAGCTTTCATGTCTATTTCTCGGTTCGTTTGTTGCGATACTTTTCGAAGTAGGTTTCGAGAAAATTACCGAAGTCTAGGCAAAGCTCTTTAGCGGATTGCGATTCGGAGCGCATTGCCCCAGGCTCTGACATCTGTTTAGGAGAGGCAAGTTTGTATAACTCGTGTTTCAGACATTTTGTATTATCCAAGTACAGTGGGCCTCGTAGTTAGCTGGACAGTTTGATACTTTGTCACTTCTATTTTATTATGATTCAGATTCAGATTCAGATTCAGATGTTTTATTGGTAAAATGGGTTTTACAGGTCATTATTATCATACAATTACAATTACAAATACAAATACAAATGTCAGTGAAAAATTAAATAAAAATAAATAGACAAACAAAATAATTAAAATCGACCTTTTGATTATTGACCTTTTGAAGCAATGTCTATAGGTATGTGATCAAATGGCTGAACTTAATAATATATATATGTCGTGGGCTATATTGTATAATCCGCCGTATTACATTATGGCTAGGCGTTTTACAAAACAGAGCTGTTTTGAATTACGGCGGGTCAACGATTAGGCGGATTGAATACGGCCGAATGAAAATCCGCCGGAATGTGTTCAGTGCTTTGCGATCTAATGTAAAAAGCGGTTCACTCGGATTGTATAATTCGCCGTAATACATTACGCCTAGCATTTTCACAAAATAGCGTCGTTTTATATTACGGCGGGTCGACGATTAGGCGGATTGAATATGGCTGAATGAAAATCAGCCGGAATGTGTGTTGGACGCTTGATGCTCGCAGCGCTGTTTCAGCTGTTTGGCAATGACGATCCGGCTAATCGTTAACCCGCCGTATTACAAAACGGCTCAGCTGTTTTGTAAAACGGCTAGTTTTAATGTAAATTGGCAGATTATGCAATCCGGCACGTACGGAAAATACAAATGCCAGTTTAAAAATTAATTAAGAAGCTAAGCTATCATTTTCCTACCCAGCCTATCATACATCCAGTAACATCATTTAGTTAGCTGAGCAGAGCTGTCATATTTGCGAGTAAATCTAATATCAAAAATGAACAAAAGACGATTGATAATATTTTTTTTACACCTGCGCCAATCACGTAACGTTATACTGTACTACCGTTAGAGCATATATTTAATGTCAATTTTGACGTATAAATCTATGAGCTGCGGGGTAATCACGTAACTTTATGTACTGCCGTTAGAGCATTGTATATTGACATTGTATATTTTAATCCTAGTTTACGCACATGCAACAATTTATCTAATGTGTGTGTAGGTATGTAAGTAGTAAGCACAATGTCAAAAGTTAAGCTATAAAGATTTTAAATAAATATTCTATTAATACGAAGTAGTTTGTCTACTACTAACAAACTTAACTTTTTTTTTTTTTTTTTTTTCTCACAAAAGATTACACATATCCACAGTTCTTTTAACTTCGCCAAACTGCATCACAGTTTGTTGGCGAAAACAACACTCTTTATCTAAAACTTAACATCTATATTTGTTAGTAACATTTTTGAGCCTATGAAAACCTTATTAAAAGTATTATTTAACTTAACATGCGGGTATTCTACAAAGATGTTGAAATCATTTGAGTTGGCCGAGTTGTATCGACTTAATTTGTTTAAGAAGCTATTTTACTGTTCAAGCAATAAGGTTCATAATCTAATAACATGTTTATGAAAAGTCGGTCAACGAAAAGAATTTCAACTATAAACAACATGATGCAATAACTTGAACTTGGGTTGATCTAGCAATGTCATCATGCGCGAGCGCTGACAAACATAACCATGAAATACGGATATTAATTATCTACTTTAACTAGGTACTATACTTATGCTAAATGCTACATTGTATATTGTGAAATAAATAAATCATATCATCTCATATCATATTTAATGTCATTTTTGGACATTAGCTCATACATTTATACGTCAAAAGTGACATTAAATATGCTCTAACGGTAGTACATACAGTTACGTGATTACCCCGCTGGTATTCAGAAAAGAGTCATTATTGCTCGAATGAGGGGTCAAAGTCGTACTTTTCTTCCCTCATTTGAGGGCAACATAGAAGGAGGAATAATCTTTCCCTATAGAAGGTGTGAAAAGCAGTATGTGCCACTCGGTAGCAAAATTTGTAAGACATTTCATGTTATTAGCAGCGGTCCTCATAGGTGGTGTGAAAAGCAGCATTGTGTCACACGGTAGCAAAATTATTTCCGTCTTGGGCGTAAATACTTAAGTATTTACGCCCGTAAATGTATCATTTTGCTCCTTGGAGACACAATCTACTATTTTCTAATTGGGTTTCTTTCTCAACAACATGCCCGATCCAAACAATGGGCCTTTATGGCCTAACGATGCTGTTATGCGGTGGAAGGAATGATATGAAAATATATGCTTCTCCTTTTAACGCATAAAAGCGTCCTGTACGTTGGGCACTCATGGTGCGGATCCGACATCAAACCCGGGGTGGTAAAAAATTTTACACAGTAATTGCTTGTTCCAGTGAACTCAAAACCTCTGACATTTGACGAGGTATACAACCAGAGCTCGCCTACTAACTGCACCGTGTACTGCGGTGGTCTGGCTGCTGGTCTCACTGAGGAACTGCTGCAGAAGACCTTCCAGCCCTTTGGGTCTATTCAGGAGATCCGCGTGTTCAAGGACAAAGGATACGCCTTCATCAGGTACATTTCTACTGTTTAAAATAGCTCGGCGGATCATTTTCTCTCGAGTCTTTGACGTCTCTTGAAGGATCAAGAAGGACGGGGGCCCCGTGACTCTCTCTAGTCTCTCCCACCAACTTCACCGTGTACAGCAGTGGTGTGGCGATGGGTCTCACTGAGGAACTGGTACAGAAGACTTTCCAGCCATTCGGGTCTATCTAGGAGATCTGTGTGTTCAAGGACAAAGGATACGCTTTCATCAGGTAGGTGTAGAAACCTACAGCTTAAAACAGCTCGGCGGGTCTTTGTCCCTCGTTACTCTGATGTCCCCTCTCTTGAAGGGTCAAGAAGGACAGGGCAGCAGTTCAGTCACTCTCTTAAGTCTCTGTTAATAAACCAAATAATAATAAATAATGTTTCTATTTTCAGGTTCTCGACGAAGGAAAGCGCAACACACGCGATTGTGGCAGTGCACAACACTGATGTAAACGGGCAGCCTGTCAAATGCTCCTGGGGCAAGGAATCTGGGGACCCGAATAATGCACAAACACCCGGACAAGTAAGATTTTTTAAAAGTATGTTGGGCGTCCTAGACACCGATGATAACTTTAATTAGCAGCAGCCTAAAGACGCTCGCAACTCCAAGGGAGTCACGTGCGTTGCCGACTCTTTATAAAATTTGAGGATTCACTGTGTTGACAGAAGAAGGGAAACATTTATGTCCCTGGCTCTCAACAAAGTGCATCCTCGGGAGCTCTGGCAACCTTGCTCACCTTCAGGAACACAACACTACATACCTGTATAGTAAATTAATGTTATTATGGCTGTGGTCTTCTGCAAAGTGTAACTTCCCCAGTAGGGCTGCTCCAAACTCGAGCAAGATGACATTTTGCTGTGCCCTAACCTCTCTTTTTTTTCTAAACTATGATGGATTGCGTACTCCTGTCGTACATCTGGTCGAAGATCTGTTGGGCATTCTGGGCACTGATGCTAACTAAGCTCCAGGCCGTCGTCAACTGGACGGATATAGCCCCTATTCGTCTCGAAACCGCCGCATACCGGGTAGATTCAGTCCGACCCAGGTCGGGCCTAGCTGAGTTTCTTTCTGGGCTCTTTTTAGCTAGGCTATGTTTAGTGAACCAGCGACAAAACTCCTAGTAGTAGCTCGATTCGGCTGACACCTCAGATTCGGTTGATGCCGCTCAACCAATATCACTGGAGCGCAAACTCTTAGAGTATTCCAGTATTTAAACGTATTGCTACTTGCTAGACGTCGCTTCAAGGTTACCTTGTAAAAAGCTTTCAGAATGAAAAATTTTAATATGTAAATTCCAAGATTTTTCCCAGGTAATCTCTCTGAGATAATTAGAATTAAATTAAGCATAGAACTTCTGATCTTTCGTATGTTAATTTGGCAAATGGACGCTATTTAAATTATTTATTTCAATCAGCTGCTAAAGAGAATTCTTAATGGTGTTTTGATGGAAAACTTTACTAAAACAGAATATTTTTAGTAGGTACTTACTACGTAGGTACTTACTTACTACATAAGGTGTTCCGAAAAATCCTGGGACCAGTTAAAAGAGACGATGGGAGTTGGAGGATCCTTAAAAATGTCGAAATAGAAGAGCTGGTAGCCGAACCAAACATTATAGGTGAATCCAAAGCACATCGTCTTCGCTGGCTTGGCCACCTAGAGAGGATGGGAGAAGATCGACAGGTGAAGAGAGCATACTTGGGCCGACCGACCGGACGACGTCCTGTGGGTCGCCCCAAGTATCGCTGGAGGGATGTGGTGGAAGCGGACCTGCGTGAGCTCGGAGCTGGTGCAAGCTGGCGAGAAATTGCGCAGGACCGAGCAAAGTGGCGACGTGCTCTTGTGTCGGAGGCCAAGACTCATTTTGGGTCGTCGTGCCAGCCCAGTTAGTTAGTTGGTTAGTTAGGTACTTACTTTAGGATTGCCATACGTTTGAAGCGTGGGGTCCCGGCCGTTAAGCAAATTGTCCCGGTCTGAAAAGGCTTAGTTAATTATTAAGGACCAGCAAACGTAGTGCGCCTATTATTCTTTGACTTTGAGGGTGAGGCAAGTGCTCATGTACATTAGATTTTTTCTTTTTGATCTCTACCATCACTGGGTACCTCCTTTTTATTTATTTTGTCGCGGCTTTGGTCCCTTTATTTATGGCAACCGTAACTTACGTACAGAAGTCGCTCGTAGCATATTTATAATAAATAGTACTATGGATTACCTGGAGATACTAGTGATGACAGGAAATAGAGGGTAAAAGACCACGAGGCCGAAGTCCCATTCGATGGTCAGACCAGATATCCCAGCAACTGAGCATGAGCGATACAGCACCACAAACTATGGCACACCTGCTGTCGTGCCCCGCATGCCCACTCTCCTGATCAGAATACGACCTGAGAGACGCGATGGTCAAGGCTGTCTCCATCGCTGCTCATTGGGCATACCTTGTTTGAGGAACCTCGACACGAAAGAAGAAGAAGAAGCATGACTGTCAGTGCTGCACTCCACCGGGCGTCTGAGCGGAACCGATGGCGGTTATTCCAGTGTTTAAACCGCCCGCGTTGTCGTGTCGGAGGTTTCCCCTGGATTTTCCCCAGGGCACTCAAAACGCGCAGTCCTATCGCCCGACCTATAGAGATACAGTCAGAAATAAAACAAAAAAGAGGTTTATTGACTTGGCCGTGACATCCTAAACCTGTTCCTATTGTTTTTATGGAGTGACTAGTTTTCTATTAAGCTTAGGTCTCCTCAGGGCACAACCAGACCACCCTGCACCTATAATCGATCCATCTAGTCTGCAGTCTGCAGCTGCATTTACCGCCTTGCGGTGTTAACAGTGGAACATATACGTATATATATATATATATATATACACTCACGGACAAAGAATACGTAAAAAACCGTCATATTCCCTAAAATACTGCGAGGTTGTAAGTTTTTTTAAACCATGTCATTTATCTTTATTTAATTTTACATCTATACTGTACAAGTAACACCCAAAAAAAAAATAACGATTCCAAGTTTAAATCGTACAGTACTCGTAAAACGCATGGAAAAAAAAAACAACGTTAACGGAGCGAGATATCGCGAAAATCGTCATTTTTGTACATTGATATTTTTATGATAGGATCCCGGAAATTGCTAATACAGTTCGGCAATACGAAGAATAGTAGGTATATTTTGTAAATAAAACGAGTGTTGAATATGTAACAAAACCTATTGAGGCTATTTAAACTAGGGTGACCCGAAATTTTTGACCAGGAGTGTAGTTTATACTAACTCAAACTTTCTACATTACAGCTCGGCGGTACAGCTTACAGCCCCTTCAGCGCCGCGTATACTGGCGGCGTACCGCCAGCATCCTACTGGTACAACACCTACCCCCAGCAGCTTGGAGGTTTTCTGCAAGGGGTGCAGGGGGTCCAAGGGGTACAGGGGTACTCCTATGGCCAATTTGGATACCAACAGCAGTACATGGGGTGAGTTTTATACTACGAAGGTGGGTAGCCTGCCTGTGGTAAGCCAATTGACAACATTTCATATTAAGACGACTTCCTGATTTGTCGGTGCGGTACGATATGAGAAAACTGTCATGACTGGCGAGGGATGTGCGGTAGCGGGGTGATACGAAGGCAGTTAAGTTGGTCCGCTTTTGCGCATGATATTACTACTGCGCAAATGTAATACTGACAGTATTCCGTCAAGTGGGAATCTTTGCGACGGCAGTAAGTTTACGCCAAAGAAGAAAATGTCACATATCGATCCCGCCCCGCCAAGTCAGGAAGTCGCCCAACTTAGCGGCTTGAAGCAAAAATCCATTTGGTGATATGGCCATTTCTTATAGTCCCGGTGCTAAGCATGTTAGTAGTTCATGTTGTAAAGTGTTTTCTAAGTGATACTTTCTTCTGGCTATCGGAGAAGAATATATTTATTCCTATACCTACCGGGATCTGGTAGCTACCCTCACTGACCCAAAAAGAAAATCCACCCTGCATTTTTAAAGTACACCCCCAACTTTTTTTCGGTTCTCGGTAATTTTGGGTATTCAGACTCAGAATCACGAGTACTATCCATTCCCGCGAAGAAAAAAAGTGTCCCGCCAAATAATTCAGGTTTGTGACGCTTTTTTCATACAGTTTATATGTCTCGTCACAAAACAGACAAAGAAAATTTGTATGGAAAATCAAGGACATTTTTTTTCTTCATCTGAATCAATAGTAGTCAGAATACCCAAAATCACCGAGATCCGAAAAAAAAGTAGGTAGGGGGTACACTTTAAAGTGAAAATGCCCATTTATTTAATCCTACTTCCAATGTGATTCTGACTTCATTATGTAACATACGAGTATATATCATTAACCTAAACAACACTAAACATGTTTTGCTTGTTTGCTCATCCTTCAAAGGGAATGCTTAATGAACATTTTGGTTCCGCAGACATTAGATAGTGTTTTGGTGCAGTATTTCATGTTGCAACTTTCATGAGTTACTATCTACATCAAAGAAGCCATTTTATTATTCATGCTGCCGCTATCTCCGATATAATTAACTTTTTTACTACTCCAAAATCAATTCAATTTTTTTATACAACGACAGGGGCAAACTAGCGTACGGTCCACCTGATGATAAACGGACACCGCAGCCAATAGACGCTCGCAACTCCAATGGAGTCACGTGTGCTTTGCCGACCCTCTAAAATTTGAGGATTCACTGTGTTGACAGAAGAGACAAATTTAGCTCCCTCGCTCTCAACACAGTGCATCCTCGGGAGCTCTGGCAACCTTGCTCACCTCCAGGAACACAATACTACATAAATACCTAAATATACCTACAAAGTCACTCTGCTATACCTACTCTATTTACTGTGATTTTGTACTGTACCGTGAGACACATTGGCTACTAGATGAGCTATGAATTAAATACAAATTTTGAAAATTTTCATGTATGGATCAAACATCAGAGCCGCTCAGTAAGTGAAATTCTTTATTATAGATTACAGTCGAAAAAATACCTCCGGCTTTCATTGATTGAAGGTTCAAATCTAACAATCCTGTTTTTGTGACCATACTTTTAATAATTTACGTGTAACTACCCACTTTTTTGGATGATGTGTTAGAAGAGAGTGCACTCAACATTCATGAATAGGTTATTACTGAACCAGCGAGTTACATCTTAGGCCTTGTCATCTCTTTCCATCAGGTGAAACTAAGACCAATCACTGTTCAGTCATATAGAAAAAAGGGAGTTTAAAGACTAAATAAGTCCGCATTCACATATAAACAAAATTCTGCGCAATACGCAATGCAACCGTTTAAGGGAGTATGGCAGAAAGTTAGAACCATGAAAAAGGATAGACGGATACCGTACGGAGACGGTGGAGAACGGACGGACGAACAGCCTATTGAACCATGCCCAATGGATAAGCACACGCTCACGCACATATATACAAACTAAACCATGCACAAAACTTTTCAGTACGTGTCGCAGTAGGGCCGTCCTCTCCCAGCGAAAAAAAACAAAACAAAACATTGTTTTCTTATGTGCCCGGGGATCCCCGTCACCAGGAGATGAAAAATCAAACTTTATTATTAAAACAAGTGTAATAATATTATGCCAAATGATAGAAAATCCTATCCTAATATTTCCAAAAATGTCAAAGTTATAACTGTTTTATTGTCGCGTAGCGCCGTAAAACATTTGAATTTAAAATTTACTTCAGGATGGGAGGAGTGCAACTGCCGTGGGCTCTCGGCGGCGGCGTCGGCGGCGTGGGCGGGGTAGGCGGCGTCGGCGGCGTGGGCGGCGTCGGCGGCGTCGCTGCTATGTCGCAGCCGCCGCAAGTGCTGCACTATCCGGTGCAGCACTTTCAGGTCCAGCCGGTAAGTCAAGGTTCAGGGGGCCTCGAGTTCACTCGAGATCTGTCAAATAACCATGACGTTTTGACAGATATCGAGTGAAAAGTCGAGCGTTCGACATTCAAAAATCGGCCCACAGATCTTTAGCGGGTGGGTGGATTCGAATCCGGGTTTTTTTGCTGTTTGGCCTGCTGCGACCAATACCAGATATGATTTGGGACACAATACTTAAAGAAGAAACTAAATATTATACAAAAGAGAAGAACACAGCAGTAAGGGCATTCATTTGTGTGATGCGCACGAATAATTGTTCTCAGGAACTGTTTGATTTTTTCTATGTATCTAAGTATTTATATAATATAAGTATCTATCCATATATATATAAGTATGTATATCGTCGCCTAGTACCATCGATGGATGTTTAGAGTTTGGATGTTTGTTACTCAATCACGCAAAAACAGCTGAACGGATTATGATTGAACTTGGTATACAACGAGATTACAGCCTGGATTAACATATAGGATACTTTTATTCCGAAAATCATCCCTCGGGGGGATGAAATAGGCATAAAGGCTTACGCGGACGAAGTCAAAAGCTAATAGTAGTAAAAATAATCTCCTACACCTCAAGTCCTTGTTACTGGGTCGTTATTCGGGCGTTTGTTCCAAATCACTTTCGTGGTCCCTCTAGTGTGAATAGAGCATACAATACCGGACCATACTCAATACCGGGATTGAGTTTCGGTATTCAAATCTCAATCCCGGGATTTCGGTATTAATACCGATGAATAAAATGAATAAAATGAAAAAATGAATAAAATGAACTTTATTCTGTAAGTAGGCCGCAATGGCACTTTTACAAGTCAAACCCTACTAGCGTTTCACAGAGGCCACTGCCGAGAAGAAACGCCGAAAGAAACTCGACAGTCAGCCATTTTCTCACAAAAATATGCTTATTACAATGATAAATGATAATACTTAACCTACTTAAGATCAAGAAATCTAAGTATCTATATAAAGCAACACAAAAACAAAGAATAAAATGAGGAAAAAAACCAGTTATGACAGTGTGTAATTCTGCAAGAAAACATTTCGAAACTGTATACCTTAGCATTATCAAATTCTATTTAGGAAAAAAAAATTGAATCCTTTAGACTATAAATTTAGTTATAAATCTTTTGATATGTTTTCTTGCAAGAACTGCGTCAACTAGATAAAATTAAAAAATACACAATATATGAATCTTTACTCTATTTAAGTATCTGGTTTGGGCCATGCTTTTCTGTCTGTTAGATAGTCCTCAACCTTGTAATAAGCCTTCGACATCAATGATTTTTTCAAGTACTTTTTAAGAGCTGGAAAAGGTAAATTCAAAACTTCATCAGGTAACTTATTATAAAAACGGACACATTGACCTACAAAAGATTTGTATACTTTACGGACACGAAATTTTTTAGTGGCAATTTTATTTTTATTTCTAGTATTAAAATTATGTATATCAGAATTTTTACAGAAGGAGTCTATGTTCTTAAGGACATAAACAATATTCTCATAGATGTACTGGGACGCTACAGTTAAAATGTTGATTTCTTTAAAGAGTTCTCTTAAAGATTCACGTGAGCCTAGGTTATATATGGAGCGAATGGCTCTTTTTTGTAACACAAAAATTGTCTGTATGTCAGCTGCTTTACCCCAAACCAGGATACCATACGACATAACACTATGAAAATAGCTATGATAAACTAGGCGAGCTGTTTCTACATTGGTAAGTTGCCTGATTTTTCTGATAGCATATGCGGCTGAACTTAATTTACGCGCCATAACGGCTATGTGGGGACTCCATTGTAGATTTTTGTCTAATGTTATACCTAAGAATATTGCTTTATCTACTATTTCTAAGCACTCGTTATTTAAGAGTATACTAGTTTCCACCGGTCTAACATTAGGCAAAGAAAATCTGACACATTTAGTTTTCTTAGCATTAAGTAACAGATTGTTAACGGTAAACCAGTCAAGTACTTTGTCCAGTGTGCCATTAACTCTACTATAGTCAACTGATTTTCGGTCAACCTTAAAGATTAAAGATGTATCATCCGCGAATAAAACTATATCACAAAGATTACTTACTATAGACGGCAAGTCATTTATATAAACCAAAAATAAAAATGGACCTAAGATAGAGCCCTGAGGCACTCCTAACGTTACTATTGCCCCACTAGACTGGGTTCCATTTACAACAACTGCTTGAGTTCTATTGCTGAGATATGAAGACATAAGACTTAACGCATTAGCAGACAAACCATAATGTTTAAGTTTCAAAACGAGCGTCCCATGATCCACGCAATCGAAAGCTTTAGAACCAGCTAACGGAGCTGGTCTGCAAACGGATCCGCGAGCGGTTCCGTAGGGGCGCCCGATAGCAGCAGCCATATCTTCTGTTTTGAACGGAAGAAGGGCAGGTGAACTGATGAAAACAGCGGACGCTATCAAGTGAAAATGTAGAAACAAAAGTGGACCTGTAAACATCGACAGTTTCGGAGCTCAGGGCAAATCAAGCAGCAGGTTCGACAAGCGAGTCGTAACTGCAGCGGGTCACGGGTAGACCCACAGGGTGCTCTGCGGCACGAGCTTTCATCAACTTCGAAAAGAAGGAAGGGCAGGTCCACGGGAGGTATTTGGTACGTACGGGTGGATAGCCCGACGCACTGCAGCCGCCTGATGCGAACTAGCACTACAAATAGCCTTAAAATGGCGAAATACAATATTAAACAAGTCATTTCACTCGATATTAACTGCGATTGTTCATTTTATCGAAAATAAACTACGTGTTTCAATTTTATGAATTTTAAAAGAACAAAAATTACTGAATTCCGGTATTTCGGTATTTCGGTATTAGTCCTTGGAATACCGGTATTGAAATACCGAGAAAATCATGTCGGTATTACCGGGATTTCGGGATCCCGGGATCCCAGTTGCATGCCCTAAGTGTGAATTTGGATAAAGATTTCAATGCCGTTCTCACATATTTGATAAAAGTACGGGACATCTACCACCTAACTCAGATATACCACCGAAATCTACAGCTAATTCATCAAAAACGTGTACACGAAAGTGAGGCGGTTGAAACGCGCGAATAATGACCGTACTATCCATGCAATCTACAAAATCAGTGATGTTCTTTCCAGATCAGTGAGGACGAGTGGCTCGCTCCGAGCCTGCTGGTGTGAGGGCGGCGGGACTGCTGCTGCCGACCCGACTGTCTCTGAGCGTACCCTCCGAACCCTGACAGAGCCGTCTTTCCCATTGGTCACTCTGGGCTATCGCTCAAAGGGCCTCCAGCCCCATTGGCTGTAAATCCTTGAAGCGGCCAGTTACGTTGTCCATTTTGTGCAAGCCCTGAAGGAGCCAGTTCGTTGGCCATTCTGTGCAGGCCCTGGAAGGACCAACTTATTTGGCCATTCTATGCAAGCCCTGAAGCGGCCAGTTACTTTGGCCATTCTGTACAAGCCCTGAAGGGACCACCTCATTTTGGCCATTCTGTACAAGCCCTGAAGGGACCACCTCATTTTGGCCATTCTGTGCAAGCCCTGAAGGACCAGCACATTTGGCCATTCTGTGTAAGCTCTGAAGGGACCAGCTCCTTTGGCCATAAGCTTTTAAATAACATCCAGTTTGTTCACAGATTAAATTACCCAGCTTGCCAGTATCCTAAAGTTCCCAGTGCCAATAGGTCAAAGACGGCCCTGTAAGTCTCCCCTTCTTCTGTTTCTGTTTGAAAGGGATATTTAGTAAGTAAGATGAGATCGTATCTGGTGGGTGTGCTTCAAAGTTTATTTTAACATCACGTCAGGTTGGCGAGAGTTAGGCTTCAAGCCTTAGTTAATGTAACCCAAGAGGTAATGTGAGTCACTTATCGAAGATTTGGTTTCTATATGCTTATGATATCTACATGAGAATGCGTATAAAAAATAATTTTAAAGATATATTATAGATATTCATATAATATAAGTATAGGTTAAGCTATATTATCGACCACGCGGGCACAAAATGGTTGCGGAAAAGGTCTTTTTTGAGGTTTTACGATGGCAGTATCAAGCACAAGTATAGGGTAAGTTAGAAGAAAAATGTAGATTTTTGGACAAATGTTTAGTAGGAATGTAGAGGACTAGGACATCGCAGCCGAGTGAGAGTGTTTTATAAGACATTTTATATTCCGTGGGGCTGTGGCATGCGGCATGTGACGTGCGACATTTTTGTCGCGTGCGGCACGCCCGCCCTGTCTCGTAGTCCGGACTTGCCAAACTGTACACGGCCGCGACTTAACTTAAACATGGTTGTGTCTATACTTAACGGATACACTTAAAAAGTTCGAGGGAATACCGAAAAAATACTTAGTGAAAAATATTAGATTTATTTATTGTATAGGTAGTTAAGTGAAAAGAAAAAATATTTATTGTCTAGATTTAAGGGCATGTAATCGTCGTAGGTAATGTTCGTTCGTTTCACCCGCGCGCCGGACTGTTGCTGCCGCGCCGCTTGTATGACGCATGACGCATGACGCATGCGACAAGCAAGGCGCGTATTTTCAGTACAGCTAGTGGTACATCGTCTTTTTTGAAACTTTTTGGAGGTACTGTGTCTATCCACATTACCTGAGAATTCGATATTAATATTTTGTAAATGGTGTATTTTATACATTATATTGAGAAAGTTATCGTTTTATTGATTGTAGTTAATTTGTTTTCATCTATTAGCGTTTTGTTGGGCATTAGTCGAAACTTGAGAGACATATCGCTAGTAAAATATTTATATATTATTATATATAGTTCATTTAAGCTAAGAGTCGAACGTTGAGTCAATTGAGTCATCTGGTCAATCGGAACCGAGCGAAGCGAGTGTTTTAGTTAACCCGCCGGTTGAGGTACGACCTCAAGGTTATGATATCAGAGTAAGACAAACCATTAGATAGAAAATTTAGTTATAGTCACATATATTATTAGGTAACATTAAGGCTATATTCGCTTGAGGTAGTGTAGTGCGTGTACCCATAGAGTAAGACAGCATTTTCTGACTGCAGGACGCATGTCAATGCCTTTTCTTGTTGCTATACATACTTCCTTCACTATATTTATATATGTATGCTATGCTAACATAAGATAAGATAAGATAGCATAAGCTATAATCACTATAAGCCATTATAAAATGGTAGATATGTTAGCTAGGTGAAATTGCAAGATATATTAAAGTATATTATATATACAATGTGCAAAACTTAAAATATTATATCTTTTAGATAGGCTATTCAAATTTTGTGTAACTTTAGTTTTTGTGTGTTATTATTTTTTCTCCATTCCATAATTAAGGTATTCTTTAAGGTCCCAAAATAACACCAAATATTTTATAACCACGACATATATATATGTATAATTAAAGGTAGATTGGCATATGGTAGAAGTTAGTGTAATCCTAATCTTTGGTTTCACTACGAGATGCCTTATTAAATCTTCGCCGTCTGCGTTGCGCGGGGGCGTCCGCTCATACAAATAGCCATACACACAAAACATTATTTAGGTACTACGGCTACTACGTGTCAGTACGATCGTCTCTTGTACTATAAAGTCATCTGCAGGTAAATGTCAAAAAAATTAATTCATATTAACACGATTATATGTTTCTATGAACATGATCTAACATGATGATAGTAAACCAGAGTATTTAAAGTACAAAAACTTATTTTACAAAATTAATACATTTTTTTTTATTAACCAAAAAAAAGAATACAACTACCCCACATATTCTTTATTAAATCATGTTAGCAACTTAGCAGTGACTTTTAACTGGACAAAACAGTGTGTTATTTATCATTGCTGTTGTTGAGGACGCTCACTAAAACAAAACAGTAGTAAATTCAACAAACACAGTTGCAAATTCTACCTTAAGACAATAGCATAAAGTATATAGTCCAGGAGCCGGCGTCCCCGTGCCCTCGGTGCCAAACCTTCGTTTTCCTTCGGGCTGATCCGTCTACAAAAAAAACACCAATTACACAAACTACGGGAACTCCAAGAGTACCCGTTTAAGTGGGTTTTTGGAACTTTTTTAAAAACTAGGTTAAATAAAACTGTTACGGTCGCGAACCGCACATAGCATAGCATTAGCATTTTCATGTTCATTGCATTGCGTAAGCCGCGCTCCATTTCAGTACATGTCCGACCGCCGCGGAGTGTATTCGTTATCAATAAATCATACAATATATAAGTTATCAATAAATAATATTTACGGTAGAAACTGGAGTTTTATCAATCATTAACAATAGGGATGTTGACACCAAATAAGAAAATCAATGAATCCGAATTTTCTCGAAAAAGGATCAAATTCTCTATCAAATAGTGAAAAAAGTAATCCAAAAGAATAAATAATTACATAATTATAAGTCTTCAAAGTTTTAGGAGGGGGCATTTTCTGTCCCTTTTCCGCAAAACGCCCCGTTGTATTGAACGATCGTCATTTACTATAACGCTCGAGGTCAGTGACGTCACTGACCTGTAGCGTTTTCTCTCTCTAACTAAAAACATTCTAACGGTTGTAGTTTCGTTATTTTTTGAGATATTTGAATAGGATTTCCACTTTTTGGCATAGTTATATGTATTCTTTCGTATGGAGTATTAATAAATTTTGAGTCAACATCCCTATTATCTCAAGAGTGTATGAGAGTGTCCCGTACAAAAACAAAAAATACTTTTTTTAACACTAATCGGTTTGTTGTGACTCATTACATGTATACTTCAAGGTTGGTTGAAATTTTGATTTATGTCGGACTCATTGTCATCTCCCCTTTCTTCTTTCCGGGTCCGGTTTAATGAGAAAACTTTTTTGAACAAAAATGCAATTACCTCGGAGTCAGTATGAGTCATAAACAAGGAAAGTGACGCAAGAAAGGATGTCATTAACCCTTTTCCAGGCCGCACCAACCTTCGTGGTTTTATGAAAAACACAATATACATTCAAAATTGTTATACTGTATTGAAAATTAATTTAAGGCGCAGGGGTGGGCAAGGCATTCTCCATACAAAATTCTCTCAAATTTCTCTGTGCACGTTTTATTCGTAGGTTTTGGCACTAACGAATGTAATTTTATTTTTTGAATGTAAATATTACATATGCGAAGAAAGTGATGTGGAAATTTTCAAATATTTCAAAAAAAATAAAAATTAAAAAATTTGAAAATAATATCAATGAAAAAAAAAATTACATCACGAAATAGCTAACAGAAAAATAGGCATACTCACCAAAAATCGTAACTTTAATGCAAACACAAACGAAGAAAATCCTTCACAAAGTTTGTATGGAGAGAGCTTGCCCTACCCCTCCTCTTAAGCGCAAGTAACCTTTCGCCGAAATTCAATTCGATTTAAAACTTAACTTTGGGTTTTAAGGTCGAAATTTAAACTACACGCATGTGATCGATAAATCGTACTGTCCCTTGAAAAGGGTTAATAATAACGACAGCAATAAATCATTAATATATATATATGTGTTTTTAAATGACGTAGTTTCATTTCAGAAGTTGATAAAAAAGTTCTAAAAGCCACGATAGGTATAGAGGTGTAGTGTTTGTGTCTTTTAGTCCTGGTTTCTAGTCGAGCTAGTTGGTGTTTAGATTCTTCGTTAATTTTTACACAAAAAAAACATATTTTTTGAAACGTGTAAGGTGATTTCACCGGTCTGCGCTATCCGTTAGCAATATTTTAATGTAAAAACATATTCAAAATAAAAATCGATATCAAGTATGGACTGAAATTATCTTCCAAGAAGGTTGTTCAATCAAATGTAAAAATTAAATGAGCGGCGAGAAATGGCTACAGTTTGCATATTTCACATATTTTAACAACAAACAAATGACTGTGCCATTCTGAGTACTAACTACAATATTGTAATTATGAAACCAAATATGTCATAACCCCATTCTATTTGACTTTTCCTAGTGAAAGTATATTTACACCGTGAATATGAGTGTTATTTTTCAAAGACCACCATTGCAATTTAATCAGTTACTAAACCTGATTAATCATAATTATTTTATAAATTTTGACCGTTTCTGCTAAGTTTAAAGGTCAAAATATTGAATTGTGTATACTAGTTAACTAGCGAACAAAATGAGTAGACAATTATGTTTTTCTTTTTGTTTTTAATTATCAACGATGATAACAGTAGGAATTTCCTAAATTAAATCGTTTGTGCAGAAAAACAGATCGATTGACGAATCGATTTATGTCGGAAAGAATCTATTTAAGTTTAACAAAATTACGAGTCTTAGCTGTTTTTCGCCAGCCCTCGCACTATGTTAAGAGAGGCAATCGCGCCAGTGCCAGCCCTACGGTAACTAGGGTTGCCTATAGTGAGATGAATGTTGTGTACTACCTAGAGTGTGCTTTAAGTATGTCAGAGGTCCTTCGCTGCTCAAATAACACAACGAAAACGCGACTGCTGAGTACGTCACTGCGTTTCTGGTGCGTTATTTTGAGCTGTGGTGTGACCCATCCCTTATACTGTGTTTATTTGGCATGTGGCGGTTAAGTTTGATTTTTTAATGCTTTAATGGCATAAAATGTCATAATGTACAAAGATCTTCTAGATGCTGTGTTTTTTATTTAAAAATGTTATGTTAAGGGCTGTTTTTATTAACTGCTTTGCAATGATTTACACACTATAGAATGTACAAACACAGACTGTAAAATACAAACAGAAGTCATAGAAGCTTGTACATTCTGTGTGAAAATAATGTACAATATTACAACACTTTCCTCCTAGGGATCAAAGTGGCAGAAATGCAATAAACTTTGTGACATGTCCGTAAAAAAAAACGAAGTCCTAATGACTTCTTAATTTGACGGAAGAAACAAATGCTTTCAATCCGAATTCCCATACGTATTTAATTTTATTGAACGCTTGAGGGCCTCAATTCATTTCAAAACACATGAACGCTAACAGTTTCGGCCACCGCATTAAAGGATTAGTTCCAAACATTTCTTATAACGCTGAGATTTCGCTAGTGAAACAGCTACAACGTCATTAGACGGACTACTTCAAAAAGAAGATTTTTAAGTAATACAATTAAGCATTTCAATAGAATTTCAAGCGTTGATAGGCTCCTGTAACTTCTTATTATTACGCGGGGCATTAGCTGCAAAAATTACCATTAAAAATCAGTAATTTACTATTCTTTTGGCATGATTAACAGCCCTGAAGGCTACCACGAACTGAAAACGAAATATCTGCCTCTTTCACTTGTGTAATCGTGTCAGAGTTAGTGTTCTGTTCGAGGTAGGCCCTCCCTATAGTTTTTATATGTGCATGTGTGTTAGAGTAGTTGTGTCGATTTCTATTTTGAATATTGCAATAAAACACAGCAATAATGCGCAATAGATGTCGTAGCTTTTCGTTTTTTAACCGCTAGACCATTATTGAGGCCAGGCCTTCCAACACACTTGAATATGTCAAAAATAACGACTTTTCGTAGCTGCTAGGGTGCGAAAACTTCAGTTTCCGATTTGCTTTTTACTTCTTCCCGATAAAATGGCAGGCACGAGCCATGCATCGCGCCAGTCGTTCCTTGCCTGTGCTCAGTTGGAAAAACTATGTGCATACTTTATTACATTATTTGTTCATTAGTTATAAAGAGGGAAAAGAGAAATAAAGAGGGAAATATTCCAGCTGAGAAATTGTTTACAACCGAATTATACCAATTTACGTACTCTCAATTGATTGGAATTAAGACAAATGAAGTTGGAATAATCTTTAGTAAAATAGGTGTGTTTTAAAAATTCCCAAAATTGTCTAATAATTTGAATTATTTTACCTAGAACTGAATCATTTATTTAGGTAACAATTGATTATCCCATTCAATATTATATAATAAACCAAAGAACGAAAAAAACGTAATAATATGCCGGTATATTTGTATGGATAAAATACCGGTATCCGATCCCTGATTATAAGTGTGTATTTAAAATATGTTTTCAAAGTGAAAACTAGTTTAACTCTACCTCCAATTCTAGTTTAAATCTAGAGTTAAATTAAACAAAAACAAAAAACAATTCAAGTTATTTTATCATATTTAAACTTTTGTGACTAGACTCTGATGGCAGCTCGCATTGACTGCCCATAGGTCAGGACTAAAATTTACTTTGTGCACTAGAGCCTAAAAAATATAATTCTCCAGCCTTTATATCCAGTATTATCGCGAACTTTACAAAAATGAGAATTGAAATAGTACATTACTTACCAAGGGCGATAAAACAAAGAATGTCTCAGATCGCAGGTATTTTACGCCCGAGCCGAAGGCAAGGGCGATAATTTTGCGATCTGAGGCTTTCTTTATTAGCGCCCGTGGTAAGTACAAAATTTTATGTCACCCCCTGGCCAGGAAGTGGGTTTTTTCGCGCGCGGAGCGTGCGATAATGGCCACTTTATGGCCAGGTGTGACATAAAATCTATTGTCGTACGGAGGTTGGAAGGTCAGCCATTTTTATTTTAATATGTGTTGTTTGATGATGTTTCTGAATCTTTGTATTGACGATTATTTTATTACAGCCCCCCCTTTTTTCTACCGTCCATGAGTGTTGTCACAGCTAGGTTAGAGTTCTGTTTGGTTAGGTCGGTAGAGGTTAGGCAGACCTAATCTGGTTAGTGCTGACAGATATTGTAATATCACAAGGTAATATTACAATTACACGAAAATGTGGATCGTAGAAAATGGTTCGTGATTTCTGTCTAGATTACCATAGACAGGGGGTAGTTATGTAATATCACAAATATAAAAAAATTAAGGGTGGTGAAATGAAGATCCTCGGTAAATAATTAACCATTGTAGAAATGAAATTCTCAACCTTAATAACATGCCTGACCTAATATGCAACCTTTGGATACGCACGAAATATTTGGCGAATATTTTCATAATTAAATTGACAAAGCTATCGCCAAAATACAGAAATTCTTACTGTATGGGTGATATTACACTGTGATGTTACGTTTGTTATCATACGCATGTACTGTTTGAGCTTGTTTGAGCTATCACCGTCAAATGTGAAACAAAATGACCAGAAAAATGTTAGTGATTTTACCTTTCTCCCTATTTATTGATCTGTATCCTACGCAACTTTATATATTTATATCATAGTGATGTGATCTATTTAAGGTGTCCCAAAAAAAATGACAAAAATATGAAAAAAGCGGGGCGTAACTTTTTATTTTTTAACCCCCTTTTAATTAGATTCGTTTTTAAAGTTGCATAAATAATGAGTAGATATAAATGAAAATAGAGAAATAAGTCTACTTTTAGGTGTCTCTGACGAGCAGTTTCGTTAATCTATCATTAAGTTGTTCTGTTATTCGACGGTCACCGCTGCAAGGTCGTGTCAAGGTCAGATTGGCCCGAATGTCCTTCAGGCGATCGACCGAAGGTCACCTAATGACAAACAAATGTCACACTAGGTACGTCGAAACGCGGTCGGCGCTCGGACTACTTTTAACATGCATTAAAATACCGTGCCATCTGAGCGTCGGCCAGCACAAGACGGTCATATTGGTGATTGAGAATTGCTATAGGTAATGACCGTCGGGTCATTACCGTCGTTGAAACTGACGAACGGTTGGAAAGTTGTGTAATTGACCTGCAACAAATCAAATTATTGTATGTCAGAATTATGTTGTTAAAATCACACTGTAGGGGTATACTATTTTATATATTTTCGTTTATGTGGGCTATAGTTCCTTTTTAACGAAGATTTTATTATAAGTAATTATATGTCAATTTACAAATATTAAGGCCAGGTTGCATCAATTAACGATTACAAACCGATCAGGGTTAAATATGGCAGCTAGCTGTCCTATAAAAATCGGCGAACTTTTCATATACTTAATCAGATTTTAAGGAACACCACTTACGGCTAGAGACGTTTTGGTGCAACTCGCCCTTACTTCATGCGATTCAATTTATATTACCACTGTGCATAAATATGTCTACGTTTACGAAAGATCCTAAAATTTACGAATACTTATGAATGCTAAATTGTACGGTACGATCGATATTCAAAATATATGTACACTTTGTGTTAGTACATTCCCAAGTAATATTTATTTGTAATATATCGATAAATGTATATCTTTGATATCGATTTTACTAGAATCATTTCAAAATGATAAATCAAAAACAAGATACCGATGAATTGATAAAATCCTCCTTTTTGAAGTCGGTTAAAAAGGAGTATGACCATATATCTCTTGGTTCAACTATCTTGTATTTTTTTAAAAGTTTAAGCGGCAATTATTACACTGCGTCGTTCACCTAATGCGGTTGCCCAATTCATTTTAAAATACTTAGGTCAACAAACGTCGTCTTTACATTAGTCTGTCCGCCTACTACGGCGACTTGGCAGCTGTCGATCGCCGAATGCGGCCGACTAACGTGTTCTTTACACTTTTGCGGTCGCCCATGCATGCGACGAACGACGAAGTGTAATTGCCGCTTTAGTCCCATTTAGACGGTGCAAGAAATTGGATGCGATTTTCATAACATTGCAGCGTTTGATCGTTCTCCTCCAATTTCAGTGGTTCTCGGCCCCGCAGCGTAATGAAAATTGCAGGCAAGTGGCACCGTGCCTTTAATCTAGAAGTACGACTGTAGTTATTGAGTCAACATTATTGTATTTTTTTGAGAAATACTTGTCAAAAGCTTATGTTACAACATCGAATGTGTTTTTCTGTCAACGAATTGTCTTATTATCTTTTTTGATTTTTCATAAATGTGACTATATTTTATTAAACAGTTACAAACCGTTTGGTAAAATATAGTGAATTAGGGCTGATTTTTCAATCCGTAGATAAAAGTATCTGTCAGATTGTTAGCACTGTTTTTTCATTCATTTAACTTCAGAAAAAGACAGTCTCATAATTTTGCTCGATAGATAATCACCCCTATAGGCTAGATAAAAAAAATATATAATTTTATCTGAGGATTTAAATGTCGGCCCTTAATATTGACTCACGAAAGATTACGTTTCATAAATGTGTTCACAAATCTATAGGTGACTACACTTTAATGGAAATAAATAGACGCGGTTTCGTTTGCGAGCAAAGGGTACCTGGCGGTGTCAATAAGGTGCTACTCCTTTGACAACTCAATCAGAAATCACTCTTATTGACAAAAGTGTCCGCATTGACTTTGAGATTTCAGGAACTCTTCGGTTGAGAAGCACAAATATTTCGGACTTGGGGTTAGTTGCACCAACAAACGATTACAGACCGATCAAAGTTAAATTATGACGCTGTCATCCCATAGAAACTTGTCAAACTTTCAATACAATCAAATTTTAACGAACACTGCTCGATTTGGTGCAATGTGCAACTTGTCCTTAGATGTCAATACGGGTTATAATACGTATGATAATATATGACGCCGTAGTGTGAGGTTGATATTATTGGCGGTGATCTGTCAAAAGTTATTGTAAACTGACCCCTTTATACCAAATATCAATGAATAAAACTACCAATATAACTGGTGATCGAAGAGCTGGCGACTTCACCATAC
This sequence comes from Cenopis cana, assembly GCA_951800055.1. NCBI lineage: Eukaryota > Metazoa > Arthropoda > Insecta > Lepidoptera > Tortricidae > Cenopis > Cenopis cana. Next base: position 2,284,486 of record OX637498.1, on the reverse strand, counting down.
AACGTATCAGCATTGCGATGCAACGAGGAAATGTCGCCAGCATCCTCGGTACGATGCCTCAAAGGCCTGTTTTCGATTTCAGTTAGTTTTAATATTGCTTAAGATATTATTGTAAATATAAATTAGACACCAAATTCAGCTTTTTTACAAAATTTTGGTCTGAAGGTTTTTTTACCTTCTTGCGTATGGTAATGTTTATTATTTATTACGTATATTTTACAGACATATACTCAATTGATAATTAAACTTCTTTGATATTTCCTTGTTTAAAACTATTGTAATAAAAAAAATTCAACAATATTCCTTTGCTATTCTGCTGAAAGAACGTGTAGGTCTATCATGGTTTATCATGGAATTCCGCAAAGTAACGTCTGATTTAATCAATTATTTTAAAAAAACTGTTTTTTTTTTCTATTAATTTAGCATAAAAGGTACGAATAACCAACTTAATTTAGCGGTTGGTTCGGATCTTAAATGTGCGAATGTCAAACACGCACTTGACAAATATTTGAAATTTGTTGTTTGCGTTAGCAGTGTTACTGCACAGTACAAATAGTACATTACTTACCAAGGGCGATAAAACAAAGAATGTCTCAGATCGCAGGTATTTTACGCCCGAGCCGAAGGCAAGGGCGATAAATATGCGATCTGAGGCTTTCTTTATTATCGACCGTGGTAAGTACAGAATTTTATGTCACCCCCTGGCCAGGAAGTGGGTATTTTCGCGCGCGGAGCGTGCAATAATGGCCACTTTATGGCCAGGTGTGACATAAATTCATTTATTAGGTATGTGATGGCGCATTGTCACGCTGACGAATTCTCAATGTAATTCGAGACGTTGGTGCCGCTTAAACGAGCTTTAGTTCTTTAAATTCGAATCTCTGAAAAATAAACTACATATTATACCTACCCCCTTTTGGGCCTCAAAGCGTATGTACACGCTTATTACGCTGCTATGAATGTATTTCTCCAAAAATAAGGCTAAAATTACTCATGGCCTCGGCTTGCCACAAGTGTTACAAATTAAACAAACAACTTCTCCATTGAGTTCATCGTATTGTATTTTAATACTTTCTATGGTAAGCAATTACATTATTAATTTATATTATTATAGGTATGATCATAGCCATTGTTACTCTTCAAACATTATAATGTCAACGCCATCGATATTGTTTTTTCAAACGCCTTCTACTAAGTTTATTTAAACACCATCTAGTGAGGAATTTGGTGACTAATTCTATATATGTCATCGCCGATTTTCTAAATGCCTTCTAGTCAGTTTATTTAAACGCCATCTACTGAGAAATTCGGTGACTAATTATATGATATTGGTATAAAGGGCCAGTGTCTGTTGTTTTGTTTGTTAAGTTTATTATAACTGATGAAAGATATAACTTAGGTATATATATATACTCTGTACCTACCTATAGTCTAAGATAGGTTAGACGTATGACATATAGAAATAAGAAGATACTCGTATGGGGCGAAATAAAAGGAACAAAAATAAACTGTGTTTTATTTCAAACGGGGCAAAAGCGGTATTGGGTGATTTACGTCTTAAGGTCAATCAGGTAAAAATCCGTCATCTATTTAAGCCTTTTGCTGTTTAATTGACACATATTTTGACATTTATTCAACGTAATAGAGGACATACTTAAATACATAGAAAATACCCAAGACTCAGAAAACAAATACTAGACTGGGCACGATTGGAACAGGGATTGAAACAGCTCGAATATTTCCTAAACTATCCACAGGAGAGTGTGATAATCATCACAGGGTTCTAGGGGAAAAGGACGCGGAGGGCAGGCATAATAGTATTTTATGTCACACCTGGCCATAAAGTGGCCATTATCGCACGCTCGGCGCGCGAAAAAACCCACTTCCTGGCCAGAGGGTGACATAAAATTTTGTACTTACCACGGGCGATAATAAAGAAAGCCTCAGAAGAAGCCTTGCCTTCGGCTCGGGCGTAAAATACCTGCGATCTGAGACATTCTTTGTTTTATCGCCCTTGGTAAGTAATGTACTATTATACAATCGTTATATAATGAATGCTTTTTTAGTCGAGAACCGGTCTAAGTAAGGTTCGAGACTCAAAAAGCTAATTATATAACTATTGTATACAATACTTTTTCTACGAGTCCACGAAAATAACAAAATAACAGAAGGTTGCCGCTGAAACGATCTCATTTGTGCATGTACTCGTAGGTTTAGCACGTGGTGTGCACATATCACAATACGTATCACGTGGGTATTGATGAATATTGAAAACAAGTCTATATAGGTAATTATGAAATTTACGATAATATCAAAAGTATTGTAATTTTGTAATAACAATTCCCACGGGGCCGATGCCCTGTTAAGATTGAAAAAAAAAAAAAAACAGTCCATGCCCGCCTTTGGCATCATGTCAAATTTCGACCAATCACGACGAAAGAGAATTTAAGTTTTTTTTTCTAATGATTATGGCCAGTATCCAGACGACCGTTTAAGTAGGTAGACAATTTGACAAGTGCATTGACGGTTTTAAGTTCAGAAGCACGGGAAGCACTATCAATGTTGAAATATTCATAAAATGAGTCCCTTAAACTTATTTTTTTTCATCAAATTACGGCGTTCTATTTTTGAATGATATTTCGATTCTCCGCGCAGTTGTACAATAAAATAGTACATTACTTAACAAGGGCGGTAAAACAAAGAATGTCTCAGATCGCAGGTATTTGACGCCCGAGCCGAAGGCAAGGGCGATAAGTATGCGATCTGAGGCTAGGCTAAATCGGTCATCAACTTTCCGATTTTCTCGTTCTCGGCCTTCACTAGGTTCTTGTCATAATATATTGTTGTATCGTCGAGCACTGCTTGGCGCTTCGATATATAATTAATATCATTAAATGAATTAACATATGGCACTACGTCATACGTATATTAATACCAAGTAGCGTGTAAAATTGCTTAATACAATAGTACATACCCTGTCGAGACAGACAAAGTATAAAGAACATATTTATAGAATTTTGAGAATATAAGTGTTTTTCTTGAGTCGGTTTTAATACCTACATCATTTTATTTCGGACGAAATAATTAACGTTTCCGACGTTGACACGTTTTTTTTATACGAAATTAAATAACAAAGAATTCATGGTAAAGCGTTAGTTTTTCGGGAGAGGGGTATTTACTTTGATGATGATAAATGCATTAAGGCGATATATCGATTGAAAGAGACACCCTTTGTTTTTCGCTCACGACAAAACGGGATGCAACCCTCTCCGAGAATGGCTTTTTACACAAATCTCGTTAAATATCTGACTGTTTGCAGGTGTATTAAATTTCCTCTTGTCAGTACCTAAACGAGGTAAAATACCATCATATTAACTTAACCGTGTCTTTTAATAATGCGTTGTTTTAGTAGGCTGAGGAAAAAAAGGAAAATATAGACTCAACTTTGTATTTATTTTCTATCGAGAAAATTTTAAGCAATCATGTTTCGCTATTGTCAGTACCACAATCATATAGTCAAGAATCATATATCTGAAAATCAGCCCCTACTGTTTGCTAGTCTGGGCAGGACAGCGTTTCAAAGTCTCCAAATTTCTCAGTGTAGCGCCAACATGTTTTCGCTCTTTGAGTTAGCGCCATGATTATTAATAACAATTGCCTAGAATCAAAGAGTAATTAATTTATTAATTTTTTTATTCGATTATAACCCTTTCTTCCTCGAGTTTTTAAAACTAATTTTGCGTATACTTCACTTGGTTCAGTCTGGTACTAAAATGGATACAGTCGGATACAACTGGTTAAACATGTTCTTTTGAATTCACCAAGAGAACAGAATTATCTATCTCATACAAAAGCCGAATTATTATTTCAGAATCAATAATGAAAATTTAAACGGCAACTGTGTAAACAGCCATAGGCGCGACAAACGACAACGTTGCTAAAGGAAAATGTACCTATAGAGGGAAATGTTCGGAACACAATTTTTGACTTGGTAACTTTGTTTAGACTAGTAGGTAGTAGTAAAAACATATCAAAAGTCCCTGCCTGTACCTCCGCCGCTGGTGGTGGGGGGGGGGGGGGGGGTAAAGGTCCCATTTTTCGGTAATTAGTAAAAAAACTCGTAAACGGTGGCCCATATCAAAAAACGTTCTGAGGCATAAGTAATCTACATAAATATTCTCTAAAAATGTTTTCCAAGTACCTTTATGTATTTTAAAAAATCTTTAAAACAGCATAAAAACGTTGAAGATTGATGTTTTCCAAATACTTTATATCTTATTTACCTAGCTTGCAGTGGCGGAGCGGCCTTACAACTCGATCCCCACCGGCTTACCTTATTTTCAGCCTGTCCAGTTATTTTACTACGGCTTTAAGAGGCCTTATAAGAGTATTCCGCAAAATGCTTGGTTTTTGATCAAAGCTTCTGGCGCAAATATCCATAATTTTAAAGAAATTATTGAAGTATTTGATAGCCCGTTTCTTATTCTTAATAGTAAGATTACTTAACGTTTGTGTTTTAATCGTTAACCTTGGTAAAAACGCGTTCTCTTGGCTGGGTTTTTCAATATTTTGCGGTAAGGCGTAACGTTTTCATTCTCGATTTTGACGTGGAAAGGACTTATTTTTGTACAAAATGAACACATTTCAATTCTACATATGATAAACTAAATAGTAACGTCGTTAAATAAGTAGGATTCATTTATAATTTAGGTTTAAATAGCATCCGAATGTTGTCTAGTTTATGTATAAAAACAGGCTTACATTTTATTTTTTCCTCGCAAGCTGCGTTAACATTTTGCTCTAAAGATAAAATTGTCGCAAAGAGTAACTCTTCTTGTGTATCAGATATTTTTTAAATCATAATTGGACTAAAAGTAAATTTTGTAAAAATTTTTAAACATAGCCCATAATTCCCATAAATTACGCTGCATTGATGCCCTGCACTCAGACGGCGCCGAGCGCTCTCAGAGGTCGGACCTATGTCGCTTTCGCCGATCGCGCGACTTTGCGAACATCGGAATTACGTTTCACAGAATTCCAAGACACGCTGAACTCGTATACCGTGATTTAATGAGTTTGATCCTTAAGTATTTTATTTTGTGATTTTCACTCAACTCCTCATATATTTATCACATCATAACACCACAGTGTTTGGGCTTGTTGGATTTGTCTTGATGAGTACTATCGGAATAAATAAGGCTAAGGGTCTCATGATGGAGTCAGGAGATAGTCAGTGGAACTGGAACTCCTCATATGGTTATCACAACACCGCCGTGTTTGTACTCTTTGGGTTTGTCTTGATGAGTACTATCGGAATAAATGAGGTCCAGGGTCTCATGATGGAGACAGGAGATGGTCACTGGAACTCTTCATATGCTCATAGCAGCACCGCCGTGTTTGGGCTCTTTAGATTTGTCTTGATGAGTACCATCGGAATAGGTTAGGTTCAGGGTCTCATGATGGAGTCAGGAGATAGTCACTGGAACTCCTCATATGATTATCACAGCACCGCCGTGTTTGGGCTCTTTAGATTTGTCTTCATGAGTACCATCGGAATAGGTGAGGTTCAGGGTCTCATGATGGAGTCAGGAGATAGTCAATGGAACTCCTCATATGGTTATCACAGCACCGCCGTGTTTGGTCTCTTTGGGTTTGTCTTGATGAGTACCATCGGAATAGGTGAGGTTCAGGGTCTCATGATGGAGTCAGGAGATAGTCAATGGAACTCCTCATATGGTTATCACAGCACCGCCGTGTATGGACTCTTTGGGTTTGTCTTGATGAATACCATAGGAACAGGTGAGGTTCAGGGTCTCATGATGGAGTCAGGAGATAGTCACTGGAACTCCTCATATGGTTATCACAGCACCGCCGCCGTGTTTGGGCTCTTTGGGTTTGTCTTAGTGAATACAGCCGGAATAAATGAGGTCCAGGTCTCATGATGGAGTCAGGAGATGATCACCGGAACTCTCCATATGCTCATAACAGCGTCACCGTGTTTGGGCTCTTTGGATTTGTCTTGATGAGTAACATCGCAAGAGTTGAGGTCCAGCATCTCATGATGGAGTACAAAAGGGTCTGTACAGGTTTCAGGTCGGTAACCCCTGTGATATGTCAATCTATATATTATCTAACATGTAAATGTCAGTATTGAATAACAGATAAGGGTAGAATTTGCCTCTCGTATCTTAGACCATAACATGTTATTGGTACTAAAGCATGTTAGTTATTCATATTATTTATGACATAATGACTAAGAGTTTAGAATGAATGTATCATAATATCTATTATCCTACCAGACCAGTCGTACCACTTATGACTATTGGCCGGCGAGAAGCCAGGGGCGTTTTTTACGTATAAATATTATGGCGACAGACAGTAAATAATGACATCGCATAATTATTTACGCGGAGTTTCCACCAAATCTAAATATATTGTCCGAGGTGAACAATACACATCACTATTAGGCCTTTTGAACGTTAGGACAAATGACCTTATAACAAAAGTTGATTGAGAAAAAATCATTTTCGATCAAAATGTGTGAGGTGAATCACAAATGAGGCTTCAAACGTCAGGATATATCATCAGTATGACAAACTATATGCGAGAATACAAAAATATTGTATGACAAAAACTTTCGATTTTCCGATAGCTACTTATGTATAATATACATTTTCTTGAAATGTAGTACATATTAAAGTTCTGCTTTCAAAAAATCAAATACATGTTTAATTATACATTGTTAACAACATTAACAAACCTTAATAAACAATGTAAACTTTGAGACTGACGAAAAGATCAAGACTTTACGTCCGTGTTGAAACGCACACATACGCGCTGTAAGTGTGCTGTAGAGCAGTGCGCTCGTACGCCGAGCGCTAACGCCATCTATCGAGTAAGATTTCGTGAAAATGATGAACGCTCAAACTTATAAGGAACCATTATTTCCGGCTTCCCTAAGAATATTTTTGACGCACCGCCACTGCTATTTAGACCTTTTTAATAGGCAAAAAATGTCAGCGTTAGTTTCCAGACCAACCCCTGCGCCCGTAGCACATGTTGCGCTCGAGAGTATCTCGACTTATCTTGAGCTACGCGTCTTTTTCTGATTGGCGCTGGTAGAAAGTGACGGATAGCTCGAAATACGCCGACATACTCTCAAGCGCAACACGTGCTAGGCCTACTGATGTTCTCGGTTGCAGAAACTAGAAAAATATGTTTCGGATTTTGTATAATAGATATTCAAAATCGAAATGTGGTGTTGGAGACGGCTGCTGATAACATGGACTGCTCGCCGCACTAATATCTCTATCCTAAAGGTGCTCAATATCAAACAAAGACTTTCGTCGATTGTGCAAGTGCGAATTATGAAAATGTTTGGACATATCATACGCAACGAAAGGTCAATTGAGCGACTAGTAGTGCAGCAACCTACAAGATGGACAGATCTCAATTCAGCGCGGGGATGCTGCATGCGTAATGGGCATAATACCAGGGCCTAATTTAGTTAATAATGTTTAATGTTTTAGTTATAGTTGGTTTTAATTAATCATAATGTTTATTATTGTATTTTAGATGTTTAAATTTAAATATATATGTGTCGGATCATTTTGTGGGCGTTCATCTTCTCCAGGTTCGTGCATGGCGGGAACCACGAAATAAGATGCAGTACTCGTAGTTCAGATGTGTATTTTCAATTAACAATCACAATCACACCAAACACTTCAATGATTACAATGATACACTTGGATTAAATGATTTAAGGTTAGAAACGCGGTGTGTTCGTCACAGAACTAGCAAGACGCCCGACTCGATCCCTCGCTCAACCAAGAATGATGAGCATGGCTGCCAGCGGCGCCATGCTTACTTTCCCCCACCCCTCAACTGTCACTTTTGACATTCAGGTTAGCCAACGTACCCGTTGCTAGTTCTGCGCCGACCTCACCCAAGCAAATTGCTTGACGTTTCTGAAGACTGCCAATAGATGGCGTTGCATAACACAAAGATCATCAACAATAATTAGCCGTTAAATAAACATTGAAAATACATGGCATTGTCGTATCGTAGCTAATAATTCCTAAATTTATCACGAATAGCGCATTGATTTCACCCTGTGACATATGTAAGTAATTTTATGTTGTAGAATGTAGAGTGTATGGGTAAACCACAGTCCGATTCTCAAAAAATTATGACGAGGAAGGTAGGAATGTTGCTCCTGAATTCTCGTATGATAATTTCAGAATAATTATATAGTACAATGCAAATCTTTCAGGCATAGTTTCCTCGGTTGATGAAATGAAATCGGATTTGACTAAAATCCATGACAAAACGTTCCCTAATAGGGATGACGACACTATAAAAGAAAATCAATAAATCCAAATTTTCTACATAAAGGCTCAAATTCTCAATCAAATGGCGAAAAAAGTAATCCAAAAAAATAAATAATTACGTAATTATAAGTCTTCAAAGTTTTAAGAGTGGGTATGTTCTGTCCCTTTTTCGCAAAACGCACCTTTGTATTGAACGATCGTCATTTATTATGGCGCTACTTAACAGTGACGTCACGGTTAGGTAGCACTTTCTCTCTCTAACTACGAACATTCTAACCGTTGTAGCTTCGTTATTTTTTGAGATATTTGAATAGGATTTCCACTATTTGGCAAAGTTTTATGTCTTCTTTCTATTGAAGTAATAAAATTTTTTGAGTCGACATTCCTATAGATTGTGCACGCAATGCTAAAAATAGAGAGAGGTGGAGAAAACTCGCATAAGCTGCAATTCATACAGAAGAAGCCAACCGGTAAGCACGACCACTCTGACAAGAGTGCACGACTAAGAAGAAGAAGAATAATATTCACGATTTATCATTCCCTAAAGTCAATAACTCCTAACCATGCTGTGTATACATAATGTCATTATACATCTGTGTGACGTCACATATTTAATCTATGTGTGTATAAAAAGAGAGCACATGGCGGATATCCGCAGTGTTCTCAAAAACGGCACCATGAAGGCTTCACTTTGCTTCGTCATTCTGGTAATTATATTCTACTAATTTTTGCCCGCGGCTTCGTCGCGATATTTTAATTGCTATTTTTTATGTCAGGCGGTTACCTAGTCACCACTCTTCCATTTAACTTTGACAGTGGCTTTATAAAATAAACCGGCCTTTCTATTTTTGGGTTTGTAGATCGACAAATCTAGCAACGTAAAAACTAGTTTGATAAATTCACAAGTTTGACAAAATACAGTACATAGCATTCGCCTTTTTAGGGTTCCGTAGCCAGAATGGCTAAAACGGAACCCTTATAGTTTCGTCATATCTGTCTGTCTGTCCGTATGTCACAGCCGATTTACTCGGATCACAATAGGGTATTAAACTAAGGTAGAAATAATTTATTTTTTACTTGACTAATAAAAGATCTAACGAAAATACTCGAAAAACATCAATTATTAATTTATTTTAGCTAATTGAAAATTTTTATAAGCATAAAGATTTAAAAAGGACGCTGATTTGAACAAACCTACTCACACTGCCTTAGTGACGTCACTAAGACAGTATTTCCCTACAAACTTCATATTAACAAATCGTTTTTGACATTAAATAAAAAGTTGCTGATTTGACTATGGGTTTAATACCGTATTACTTATGACATTTTGTAAGAATTTGTATTCTATGAACCGCTATAGGTACATATAAAAATATCAATGCAAGTAGTTGAGATGGGTATTTTTGAAATGGCCTTTAAAAATAATGTAGAGGTTGCTAGAAAAGTTTTTGATTTAAGGTGGTTCGCTTTCCATACAAAACGTCTTTTAACATTCGGCTAGCGGAGTGATATTTTAAGAAACTTAAGTAACAAACGTTCATAATTTGGCTTTCCATTTGCGCGAAAGTCTCCCTTTCCTAGAATAAACGTGACACTTTTTTTTCAAATTATTCTAGGTTCTAGGTACCTACTTCCCCAGTTCTACATACCTGTAGTAGTTTCGTAGACTTTTGATTATTTTAACCGATTTGTGTTACTGTTTGCTACATCAAAAACTCTTTTTTTCAGGCTCTCCTCCAAAACTGCTACGGCACTCCTACCTTCGGTACGTTAAACATTTTATTTTAAGTTTAAAAGAGTACATGGGAGACTGAATATTTTCATGGGAGACAGATTCCTATTCCGTAGGCACTGTAGAAACAGGAGCGATTGTAGTTGTTCAGGCCGTGGACGGAGGTGAGAAATAATGAAGATGTTCTTTAAATTGACTCCCTTTACTTCATAAAAAATACATAAGTAAAATGCGTATGCGCTCGGTAGTTGGTAGAATGAGAGTGGGGCGCGGTCCTACTTAGTCCCGCTGGCTGGCCATTGACGCATGTAAGTGTGTGTGTGCCTGTGTATGCATAGCACACATACGCTGGGCGTTAACAGGCACCTTAAGGGGAAAAAACAGCACCCTTCTTGGATCACTCATGTGTGTGTCTGTCTGTCCATCCGTCTGTCACAGTCATTGTTGTGAAACTGTGGAACGATTGAGATGATTTTTGAAAGTCTTATATATATAAGTCAGAGACTCAAAAACGGACATGTCATGTAAATAACAGTCTTAAGCCGTGTACGGACTGCGCGTACATTGGTACGCGTAGTCGGTTACGCGTGTCCTGGAACGCCATGTCCATACTTGCAGCTACGCGTAATATATACGCGTAGCTGCAAGTATGGCCATGGCGTTCCAGGACACTCTGAGTTCACGGGAAGTACCCGTTTTGATTCCCTTGCGAGTGTCGAAAATTTGCGGCATAAACGGCTGTAACTTTTGATTGCGTTGGCTTAGAAGTTTGGCTTTTTCACAGCTCCAAGGAACAGTAGACTTGAGTATTTGATATAAATTCCAGCTTGATACCTCCACGCGTTCCTGAGAAAAAGGGTCTTGACAGACAGACGGACGGACGGACGGACAACAAAGTGATCCTATAAGGGTTCCGTTTTTCCTCTCGAGATACGGAACCCTAAAAAATATATAAAATGTAATTCTGTTTTATAGGCGCACTGGCTGGTCTCGCTAAGGGCGCTATTGGTGCCGCTGGTGGTGCTGGTGGCATCATCGGTGGTGGCACTGGTGGTGCTGGTTCCGGTAGTGATGATGGTGAGTAGACCCATTACAAATACGGAACCCTAATAACGAGAAATGTGCTGATGCGAGTGATGCGCTGTGTTGATAGTAGGGATCTGCATACGTGTCTTTTTAGGGTTCCGTACCCAAAGGGTAAAACGGGACCCATTACTAACAATCCGCTGTCCGTCCGTCTGTCCGTCTGTCACCAGGCTGTATCCCATGCAACAAACGTGATTTTTTCGCCGTTTATATATCGTCCTATTACTGCAAATACCGGTTAAGTGAGCTTAAGTCGAAAATTAGTTTTTTAGACCATTAGAATATTTTTTTTCTAGCTGTACAAACCGGTAAAACCCATTTTTTGATACGACCCTTCATTCCGAAGATAGCTTATAGCATAAACCGGCTTAATGATGATTTTTTAGCATTATGTACTGGAAGAATGACATATGTCTATGATAACACAAATATTTATGATTTGTCCTCCAAGTAAAAACTGCTATCGCGTTTTAACGTATTTTTGCATACTTATTTTATGAAATTATAGTAATTTTTGTTCCGAAAGTAAGTACTAAGTATACTTATTTGGTTTTTGCGTAGAAGATTATCTAGTAAATTTATTTACTTTAAGTCAAGCTAAATATATTAAACATGTTTATAGTGTTTTTCCTGAAAATCTTCTTATTCGTCAAACTGCAATATTGTACAGCCAAAAAACTATATATAGATAGACTTACTAGGTTTTGTATGAAACTATATTCCAGTTTTAACGAGTAGCTGTACAGGTAGAACCATCAAAGTGCGTTTACCAGGTTTTTGCATGAAACTTTATTCCAGTCTTACCGTGTATCTGTACAGGCAAAACCAGCTAAGTGCGCTTATCTGCTTCACACTGTAGCTAACTTCACTCAGTTGCGACTGACGCGCCAATACAACGGTTGAGTTTTGCAATTTGGTCTTTGATTAATTAATTGTTTACCAGCTCAAGACTGGTTAGAATGGCCACGGGCCACGGGGAAGGATGCAGAAGGTAAGTTATTAAGTTGTAATTAAAGTTAGATTTAAGCACTCAATTATTTTTAGAAACAAGTTATTATAGACAAGTTTAAGTACTACAGATTTTAATAAAGAATATACTTGAATAGTTCTGCAAAGGGAGTAGATACTTTTATTTCGGGTAGGTATTTGAGTAGGTAGGTAGGTAGTAGTGAAGCTACTGTAGCCCAGTGGTTCAAGCATGCGGCTGTCAAGCGGCGGTCGTGGGTTCGAATCCCAGCTCGTACCAATGAGTTTTTCGGAATTTATGTACGGAATACCATTTGATATTTACCGTTAGCTTTTCGGTGAAGGAAAACATCGTGAGGAAACCTGCATACATCCGCGAAGAAATTCAAAGTTGTATGTGAAGTCCCCAACCCGCTCTGGGCCAGCGTGGGGACTACTGCCCAATCCCTCTCATCTATGAGAGGAGGCCTGTGCCCAGCAGTGGGACGTATATAGGCTGATGATGATGATGATGATGATGATTTGAGTAGGTAGATTAATAGAAGGTCAAAAGGTCATAACGCGATCGCTCCGTGCCGGCCGGTTGAAAATGTAAGTACCTAACTAGAGATTTTAATAAAAAATATGCTAGAACAGTTCTGCATAGAGAGTAGATACTTTTATTTCGGGTATTTGAGTAGATAGATTAATACAAGGTCGAAAGGTGCGAACGCCCCGTGCCGTAGTAAACAAGCTCTAGCTCCATGCCGGCCGGTTGAAAGTGTAAGTTAGTTTACAGTGTCTGAGTCATCATCATCATCATCATATCAGCCGAAAGACGTCCACTGCTGGACATAGGCCTCCCCCAAAGAGTGCCACAATGACCGGTCTTGCGCCACCCGTATCCAGCGGACTCCCGTGACCTTTAGGTAGGTTTAGAGGAGGTCATCAGTCCTCCTTGTGGGGGGGTCTACCCACGCTGCGCTGGTCGCCACTCGAGAACCTTTCGGCTCCAACGGCCATCGGTTCTACGTGCAATGTGCCCCGCCCACTGCCACCCACTCTAGTCTATGTATCTGTACCTAATTGTTTGTACCTATTAGTGTACCTGTATGAAACCTATTAGTGTCTTTATATGGTTTACTGCTTCCTGCAGTGTGTTCGGATTTCCTATGTGTTTCTTCCTGTATACTTCTACCTGCTTACATTCTAGTAGAATGTGTCTAGCAGTCTCTTCTGCCTCCATGCATGCTCTGCACAAGGGACTGTCGGTGATTCCCAAGTTGTAGAGATGTTTGTTTAGTGTGTTGTGTCCTGTTATTATGCCTACTACTTTACGTTGTTGGTTTCTGTGTGTTCTCAGTAGTGTGGTTGTGAGTTTGGGATTTTGTTGTAATATTATTTCTTTTGTCTGCCTGCATGTGTCTTAGGTCTTCCCAATGCCTTTGATGCAGGTGTTTTATGTATCGATTTAGTTCATTCTGTATGTATTTTTGTGGCAGGGGCACAATTGGCTCTGGTCCGTATGCCGGTGTTTCTGAGCCTTTCCTGGCTAGTTCATCCGCTGTATCGTTTCCTCTCGAGCCGCTGTGTCCCTTTACCCATTGTAAAGTTACCTTGTTCTTGTCTCCGCATACCTCTGCGAGTGTTTGGTGACATTCGTATATTAGGCCTGACGTGAAATTGTCGCTGCTCAGAGCCTGAAGCACTGATTTGCTGTCAGAGAGTATTCGTATGTTTGTGTCTTTGATTTGTCGCCTCTTTTGTAAACTTTTTAATGAATGAATAACTATTAATAAAGTGATTCAATTTTAGTTTATTAATTTCAAACACGAAAAAATTATTAATTGCAGGCTATTACATGAATCCTTTACTTCTAAAAACTACTTTTTTAGTTATAACACGGTAATCAGTAATATTTAGTGAAAGTATTAAGACTTAAGTGAGAATTTCCAATATTTTGTACAGGTAAAACCGCTTATACTTGGATCGAATTTTAGTTAAGTCGAAAAAACTCGAAATCTAAGAGGTATTTACTATTAGTTTGTGGTTTTTAAGTAAATCATATGTAAGTTAAAGCTAAATAGATAGATGTATAGACATGAAATGCTTTTCTGAAGGATTTATACAAAAGTGTGTTTGTACAGGAAAAACCGATTAAGTACGCGGCTCTTTCGTTTGAATTGTATTTTTAACGTCAATAACATACAGCCTGGATCCTTTGCATGACAATGTAGTAAACTAGATAAAATTATACTTAGGAATATACCAATGCGGTGTAATTTTGTTTATTATTTTATACAGAAAAGAACATCCAATCATTCAAATGGCTTTATCTCAAAATGCGTTTTTTAGACTTAACCGGTATTTGCAGTAATAGGACGATATATAGATAAGAACCCTTCGTGCATGAGTTCGAAACGCACTTGGCCGGTTTTTTATTTATTAAAAATGGGATTGCCCTAGCCTGTCAACACCATGAATTCAGTAAATTCGGCAAAGAGTTTTGTATCTTCTGGGATCGTTAGCATCTATAGCTTGGTATTTGTGCCGCGATTTTCTAAAATGCAGTCTTCTCAAAACACTAACTTTGAAGAAGACTAAAAAATCACGGCAGATCTGCTTACAAATAAGCCGTCGTTAGATTATTTGTCAGTCTTCAAAGAACACCACTGACTTTGAAGAAGACTGTTTTTTAAAAAATCGCGTGAGACCTGCTTACAAATAAGCCGTCGTCAGATTATTTGGCAGTCTTCTAAGAACACTGACTTTGAAGAAGACAGCCTTTTAAAAAATCACGGCAGATCTGATTAACAATACGCCGTCAGAGATTTTGTTTCCATTGTTCTATTAAAAAGTGTCATCATCATCATCATCAGCAGCCGAAAGACCACTGTTGCGATCTTTTTGTAGCAACATCAATTTTTTGTCATTAAGCTATAATTAACACTGTATTTATTTCTAAATAAAATCATAACTCGCATAGTAGTAAAAGATCTCCTAGTAATGATCTACCTACATTTGTACAGTCAACAAATTTGATTTTTGGGCTACTTCGTACCGTGTCACAGTGACATTGACATGAGATCTCTAGATCTCATTTCAATGTCACTGTGACACGGTACGAAGTGGCCCAGAAATCAATTTAGTTGACCGTACCTCTGTACCTACATGGTCCTTCGAGCCGGATGACATAAAACTCCCCCGGAGAGCACCACAACGATCATTCATAGGCTGCCCACATCCAACCCATGCATCCAACGCCAACCAATTTGATTTCTGGGCCACTTCGTACCTTGTCATAGTGACATTTATTTAGATCTCGAGCGGCTTTCATATTGATTGTCACTTTGACAAGGTAAGAATGTGATCCCAGAGCTGGCGCGTTCCTCGGCCAAAGGCTCAGCATTGCTGTGCAACGAGGAAACGCCGCCAGCATCTTGGGCTCATTTCCGCCAATGAGCGACCTAGGTGTTTAGGTTTCTTTTTTTATATATTGTTATGGTAACTGATTTTGTTGTATTTAAAATTAACAAAACTAATTTTTAATTAAAATAAAATAAAATTGGTTGACCGTATATTGTTTTGATTTTTAGATTGCGACAGTGGATCTGATGGTGCTGGACAAAATGGCGGCGCCGGAGGTATGATAAGACTCTTCTTACAGTAGGTACCTTGCGATAAGTATTGCACATCGAATCAATAGGAAACAGTAGATGTTAAAAATTACTCAAAATTGTTAAGGTGGTGTTGACACTGAAGCTGATTACTTGTCCAAAAAATACAGAACTCTAGTGATAAGGTCAAAACTGTGTGGCAAGTAATAAGCAATGAAACTGGAAAGAGGAAGATTAAAGATCCGCACTACAGCCTACGTAGTACGTAGCAATGATACTAGTAATTCCGATCTCAGTGTAGCGGATCATTTTGAGCGGTTAGTCTCAAATATACCCATAGATACAACAAAGACTTTGAATTTATCGCCAGACGCTGCCGAATTGTTATTACAAGGAAATGTAGGAATGTCTTTAGTTTCAATCATGTAACCCGTTACGAAAACGTTTAGATCATTGAATCTCAAGAAAACTGAATATCTTTGGGGCCTTTCTGTCAAAGTATTACATTCCATTATAGAAATAACCGCTCCTTAGCTGATATCTTTAATAGAAATGTTGATACTGGAGTTTTTCCTGACTTGATGAAACATAGTAAAATTATCCCAATATTCAAATCAGGAACGAAGCCAGATCCCACAAACTTCGGACCCATCTCAATACTACCGGTGTTAAGCAAAATTTTTGAGAAACTTATACGAGTACTTACTCAGGGTCTATCCCATTTCAATCGTAATAAACTGCTGAACATCAAGCAATTAGGATTTACTAAAGGCCGTTCCACCACTGATGCCGGTGTGGTACTCATTAAACATATTTTTGATTCCTGGGAAAAGGCTCAAGATGCAGTTTGAGTTTTTTGCTTACCTATCAAAAGCATTTGATTGCGTTGATCACGAAAATTCGATCAGGAAGCTTAGGCACTATCAGATAAAGAACGGAGCTCTTGAGCTCGTTTCATCGTATCTATCGAACAGAACACAGCGAATAGTCAATGGGACTTCGTCATCTGGGTCAAACGTTGCTCTTGGAGTACCCCAAGGATCAATCCTGGGACCTTTCTTATTGGTGCCTAAGTTTTTAAATTTTTCCTTTATTTCTAAATTTTTCCTTTATTTCTAAATTCATCGTAACTAACGATTTTTCAACATAATTTGAGACGTAAGTGCCGTTAATGAAGCCTGAGTCTTCTGGTAGATGTCGCTGTACGCCTCCCTTTAGGCGTTTGTATACATGAAGGGAGTATTGAGGAATGTCGAGCCGGGTAGCAACCGTACCTATAGCTCAGTTGGCTAGAGCGACTGGCCGCGAGTGCCGGGAGGTCGCAGGTTCGAATCCTGCTCGGTGCCCAACTTTTTCAATTTTTCCTTTATTTCTATGTATTTGTAGTTCTTTTGCGTTACCAGCGTTACTGCTTAATACAAAATAATAAACTAATTTTCCTGGTAATGGTGGTCCAGGACTTCCAGGTCTTGGCGGTCTTCCAGGAGTTGGTGGAATCCCAGGTGTCCCAGGACTTCCGGCTGGCGCAGGATTATCAGCACTCCCTCTGCCAGGTGCTTCAGGCGCTGGTTCACTCTGCCCTGCCAAAGGTATGATTATTATGGTAGCACTTTGTTTCGGAGGCAGAAGTGACAGAAGTGTGTACGAAGTGATCCAGAAATCAAACTATTTGACCGTACCGTACCTAGGATAAAAGTCGGTGTCCCATCTTTTGCAGAAAAATGTTTCATAAATAGAATGTATCGTTTCGCAGAATTTTTATTTCATATAAAACGTTTTTTACAAAAGGCTTCAAACCTAACCTAAACCTAACCTACTTTTTTGGCAGATCTAAGTGGGTTCTACAAAACTACATTTTAACTGTACCTAAAAAGTAAGCGGTTTCTGAAAAAAGAAAGTTTCTGTGAAACGAAAATTCTGCGAAACAATACATTCTATTTATGAAACATTTTTGTGCAAAAGATGGGGACACCGATTTTTATCCTAGGTATGGTCAAATAGTTTGATTTCTGGATCACTTCGTACCTTGTCACAGTGACTGATATAAGATCTCTAGCGGGTTTCATACTGATTTTTACTGTGACAAGGTACATAGTGGCCCAGAAATCAAATTGGTTGACTCTACGGTCAGCTGTAGAGAAACACCGTGCATACAAACTTCTATGCAAGGGGGTACCTTTTCGCTGCAGCTGACTGTACACATTGCAAATTAATGAGTATGTTTTGGTTAAAAAGGGGTCCATTAAATTCGTAAGACGTATAAGGGGGAGGGAGTTGAGCCAAATCTCGTCTAATCTTACTTTGGGGAGAGAGGTTTCGGTTAATATCAATTTTTCCCGCATATAACAGACTACAATTGCGAGAAAATAATATTAATTCTCATTCT
Source organism: Cenopis cana (assembly GCA_951800055.1). NCBI lineage: Eukaryota > Metazoa > Arthropoda > Insecta > Lepidoptera > Tortricidae > Cenopis > Cenopis cana. Next base: position 2,266,390 of record OX637498.1, on the reverse strand, counting down.
CAGCAACCATAATTTATCTCACGTGTGTGTTGAGCTATACATGCACATCGTCACACATAGGCATGCGTCAGCGTAGGAGCTATGAGTTGACGTTGTCAATGTGTTCGTATGTGTCAGGGATGGTCCTTGTAATCGCTGGGGGCAATTACATATAACGATGAGTGGGAGATTGAGATGAGAAGAGATATGGGTGAGACGAGAATTGAACGTGGGCGAACTATATATGGGCTGGCTTACTTGATGGAAGGTGAAGCGGTGAGATGGTATAAATTGCGTCGGGGTGCTGGTGGTGTGAGCTGATGGATGATGCTGTCGACTCCGACGGCTGTGAGCTGATGATTTCTTCGTGAAGCACTGGGTTTAAGAGCTGATAATGTTCACTCGCGTTATATGGGCAGAATAGTTCACCAATTGTCACAAAGTAAGAATCACTCGCGAAACTATATATTGGCCAATATGAATTGCAGTTTGTATGGTATCGCGTGCGCGGGAGCTGATTTGAGGTGATACGTATCCGCTTCGAATGCGTGTCGCTCGCAGACTGACGCCGCGCTGCGCCGGCGGCAGGCGCCGATGAGTGAACGGGCGAGCGGAAACAAGACGTTTTAAAACTTCACTCAAACGTCGCGCTGTTCGGCGCGTACATCCTGGGGGGCCCGAGGGAGAGCCTCTTCGTGAGCTGAGTCCAATGGCAGCCTGGCTATCTTGAACACAGGTCTGCGCAGTTGTCCATGAGCGGTGTCCAGATCCACCACTCGAATCACTCCATCCTTGCCGGGTATGGTGCGGGTAATCCGACCCAGTCTCCATTGCAGCGGTGGTAAGTCGTCTTCCTTGATGAGTACGAGTTCGCCCACTTGAGGAGGGGATGATGAGGAAAGCCACTTAGAGCGAGTTTGAAGTGTATGAAGGTAAGATTTGGACCACTGAGTCCAAAAGCGTTGGGACAGAGCTTGAATGAGCTGGAAGCGTTTAAGAGCAGAGAGTGGTCTATCGTCAAAGGATAGCTCGGGCAGAGCAGTGAGGGAACGGCCCGTAATGAAATGAGCAGCAGTCAATGGTTCCCTGTCTGACGGGTCGGAAGAGAGTGGGCAGAGAGGTCTTGAGTTAAGAACAGCCTCGATTCGTGTGAGAAGTGTGGAGAATTCTTCAAAGGTGAGGTGCTGGTCACCGATTACGCGATAGAGCAATTGTTTTGTAGATTTAATATTAATCTCGTGCAGAGCACCGAACCAGGGTCCCTTGGGAGGGTTCAGCAACCAAGTTACCTGCTGGTTGGCAAGTTTGTGTGTAATTGCGTCATTATTGGCTGAAAGAAAGTTCTGGACTTCTATGAGCTGATTTCTAGCGCCTACATAATTTGTGCCGCAATCTGACCTAATGAGAGCTGGTGTGCCACGTCGTGAGACGAATCTTTGTAATGCCGCGAGAAAGGCTTCTGTGGTGAGTGCGGAGACGGCCTCCAAATGAACCGCCTTTGTTGAGAGACATACGAATATGCATAGGTATGCTTTTAGGAGCTTAGCGTTTCGTAACGTACTTGATTTAACGAGAAATGGGCCGGCAAAGTCGGTCGTGACTTGACTGAATACGGGTTGTGGTGTAACCCTGTCCGCGGGTAGGTCAGCCATGTACGGGGCTGTAGGTTGAGCGCGACATCTAAAACATCTAATGCATTTGAATACCCGGAAGCGAACCACGCGACGAGCGGATAGTATCCAGAATTGCTGGCGTAAGATGGCGTGTAGTGTGTCCGCACCAGGATGGCAATATACTCTGTGGTAATAGTCAATGATGAGATCTACGAGTGGGCTAGAGCTGGGTAAGATAAGCGGGTGTTGGGCGTCGTAACTGATCGACGCGTGAGAGAGCCGACCGCCGACTCTCAAGAGACCGTCTTTAATGAAAGGCGAGAGCCGTTGGAGTCGGTTCGTGCAAAGTTTATTGGTTTGCAGACGATGAATGTCTTCTGCGAACTCATTCTGCTGAACAGAGCGGACCCAGAATAAAAGAGCGTCCCTGCGTTCACCGGCCGTGATCGGTCCGGAGCGTCGCTCGGTTGAGCTGTGTGTGCAATTAAAAATGAAACGCTTGAGGCATGACGTCACTCCAATGAGTTTGTCAAACGAGCTGAAACGAGTGAGCAGGTCGTGGTCCACATCAGGGACTGCTATGTGGGCTAAAACCTTTTTTGGCTTAAGGCCTGGTAAAATGTGGTGACCCAAAGCGGATGGCATTTGTGGCCAGGTGGAGGGAGGCTCCTTGAGCCATCTGGGAGACCACCAGAGGTCATGAGTTAAAAGAGATTGAGCTGATATTCCCCTGCTTGCACAGTCTGCAGGGTTGAGGTTCGTGGGAACATGCCTCCACGTTGAGCTGGTTGGACTAGACATTATTTTAGCCACTCGGTTGGCTTCAAATGTCTGAAGACGATGAGGAGCTGTGTTGAGCCATGCGAGCACTATGGTGCTGTCGGACCAGCAGATATGTTGGTCTATTTTGATGTGAGCAGATAGTTGGACTGACACTCGAATCATGAGCTGTGATAAGAGAGCTGCAGCTGAGAGTTCCATCTTGGGGATTGAGAGACGATTCTTGAGAGGCGCGACCTTTGACTTGGCAATGACCAGGTGTACATTGACATGTCCATCTGCATCGATCTCGCGCAGATAAACTACGGCTCCATAACCCGCCTCTGAGCCATCTGAGAATCCGTTGAGCGAGTATGTGGACGTGGGCTTGTACTTGCAAATGTGCCGAGGTAAGCGTATGTTTGAGAGTTGAGGAAGGTCTTGGGAAATGTGTTGCCACTCTGTGTGGACTTCATCGGGAGTGGGTTCGTCCCATCCCAGTTTCAAGAGCCATAACTTCTGTAAGAGGAGCTTTGCGCGGAATATTACGGGTGTTACCCAACCGTTGGGGTCATAAAGAGAGGCTACTGTGCTGAGAATAGAGCGTTTTGTCACTTGAGTCGGTGCGGGGAGAGAGATGCGGTATGTGAACTCATCTGTTTGAGGGATCCATTGTATGCCGAGTACTTTAATGGAATTCGAATCTGGGCTGATGTCAAAGTCTTTCGGCATGTCACACTGGTCATCTGGGAACCGATCGAGGAGCTGAGGTGAGTTGGAGGTCCATTTGCTGAGCTGGAAGCCACCTAGGGCGAGTAGGTCGATCAGCTCGGTTTGAAGTGCTTGAGCAGACTCCACTGAGTCATGACCACAGAGGATATCATCTACGAAGATTGAGTGGCGTAGGACCTGAGCAGCCTGTGGGTAGTGATGACCTTCGTCATCAGCCAGTTGGAGCAGAGTGCGGATTGAATGAAACGGCGAAGAACGTAAACCGTATGTGACGGTGTTAAGAGCGTAGGTGAGCAGAGGCTGGTCAGGTGAAGACCGCCAGAGAATGAGCTGATACTGCCGTTGATCGGGATGGACGAGTATGTTTCGGAACATCCTTTTAATGTCAGTGCTGAAAACTACGGGATGTGTTCTAAAAGACATGATGATGTCAACAATATCTTGCTGAAGAGCTGGACCTGTGTGAAGGCAGTCATTTAGGCTGACGCCGTTGGAGCTTTTGCTGCTCCCATCAAATACCGTGCGTATCTTCTCGGATCCCGATTTGAAGATTCCGTGATGTGGGATTAGGGCTTGCATTCCGGAATTCCGGAATCTCGAAATTCCGGAATCTCGGCCAATTTTTCCGATATTACAATTCCGGAATTGGTACACTCAAAATATCGGAAATTCCGGAATTGGATTTGTTGAATTTAGAAAGAGAAAATAGAGTGTTTTGTATGTTTATTCTTAAATTTCACAATGTAAAACTGAGGAATTGTTTGCCTATCACCAGATTCATAAACATTTTGTGAATAGATTTCAAACTGGTATTGGTATTCCATCACGTATACTCCTCCTATCCGTATTTTGGATACGACGATCACTAAACTCCGCCGTTAGCTGCGTTCGTGTGCTCTAGTGTGGCTTACGTACCTAGCCGTTCATGGATGTGGTCTATGGTACTAAAGCCTCTTCGGAAACCGGCTTTTTTCGGGAGGCTGGAATTCATCAAGCCTGCGTGCGAGACGGCCCGTAATGACTCTTGGAAACAGCTTGTATACATAGCTCAAAAGCGTGATGGTTCGGTAGTTGTTCAGTAGTGTGTTGTCACTTGTCAGTGTTGTCACCATTCTTGAAGAACAGCGCCACCTCGCCTGTGTTTTATGCTTTTGGCGGTCCCCCTTCCAGTAAGACGGAATTTACCCACATGAAACTTCGTGCATTTTTTTCGAAAATCACGAGTTTAGTGCTGATAATGAATTAATTACCATATATGACTACTAATGAATCACATTTAGCACAGCTTATTTGATCCCGGAAAGCCGTTAATTCAGTAGGTGAAGTGGAAAAGTAAATTGAAAGTTCGAAATATCTTAATATTTTTACTAAAATTTAAAATACAGGCTACCCTATCTGGATATTGCCTATAAAACGATAATGATTATATTTTTAGTACATTTTCGTGACATCAATTTAGTTGAAAAAGGTAAATCCCAATTCCGGAACCAGTTCCGGAATTCCGGAATTGGAGCCCAATATCGGATACAATTCCGGAATTGGAAAACCGTCCGATATTGCAACCCCTATGTGGGATGTAGAAATGAGGCTTATTTGCGAAGGTACTTGGGTGACAGGGTGACATGTGTCCGAGATTGAGATAGTCTGTCATAAAGTCAACATATTTTGAGCGGAGTGTCGGGTTTGCCTGAAGCTTCTTCTCGAGGTTAAGGAACCTACGTAGTGCTATAGCATGGGTGTTGCCTAAGGTCGGCGCATCTGGGAGAAAGGGCAATGTCACCATGTAGCGGCCTGAGGGTTCTCGAGTAGTCGTGGTGCGGAATATTTCTTCGCACTGTTCGTGTAATGGGCTGGTGTGTACGTGAGGCTGGGGTTCCTCCGTTTCCCAGAACCTCTCAATACTCTTACAAATATCATGAGTGGATTCCTCAGATTCCGGTTGTGGGCTGATAATATGAGCTGAGTTAGATTGCTTCGCTGGAGTCGCACATAAGTCCTCGATAGGTCCTATCAATGCGAAGTCAAAAATCGTGCCGAAGGCTATGGGCTTCCCCCGGCCTAACGAGACCTTAGTCCCGTCCAGAACTTGGCCGAGAACGTCTGAACCTAACAAGAGATCAATTGGAGCTGGAGTATTATATTCCTGATCTGCCAAGGGAATCGGCGGTTGACCTCTCGCGGGTGCAATGTGTGGGACCTTTTGTAAAGGTAAATAACCGGTGACGTTATTCAAAATATGAGCTGTAGCCGTAATGGTTGGTGTGTCACGATGTGTGGGCCGACATACTATTGTGATGGATGCCTTAGACTCTTGTGTGTGATGATTGCCTACTCCTGCGATTTTGAGTGATGTTGAGTTAAGGGGCAGATTTAAAATGCGAGCCATGCGCTGAGTTATAAGTGTGAGCATGCTACCGCAATCTAGCAAGGCTCGTGCTGAGTGAAAGTGTCCATTTACGTCTGCTATTTTTAGCGAGACGGTGGGCAATAGTATGGGCTGATTCGCTACCTGCTCTTCATGCTGTGGGTAACTACACGTAGAATGATTTGCTACCTGATTTGCTTTTAGAGCTGATCTCGCAGAGTGGGCTTGTGATGTCTGAGTCTGGGCTGAGCGTGTGCGTTGTGTGTGTGAATGTGTGTGCTGATTGTTGTCCTCTTCGTTATGTTCCGTTATCGTCGATAGTCATTGCTGACCACCTGGTCGTGACCTACTGGGCGAGCGGGAGTGAGTGGGTGGTTCGTTCTGCGGCGTGGGTCTGGGCTGTGAGGCGTGCGCTGATAAATGTTGGGTTTCATGAGCTGGGCGCGTTCTGGGCTGATCCCTCAGATGAGGGGGTAGGAGATGAGCGGATGTGTGAGTGGGGGAATTAGCCCCGGGGCGGTGTAGTGATGTGTGGTGGCGAGGGTTGCCACACTCTTTGCAAGCGTTGGTCGACTTGCACTCGTTCTCATAATGGGGACCTAGGCAGCGGCGGCAGCGGTTGCGCGCCTGAATGAAGTCCCATCGGCCTTGAATGGGTTGGTCGTTGTAGCGCGGGCAGGCGATGAGCTTGTGGCCTCTTTCGGTGCAGTATGGGCAGGGCATATTGTTTTGGGTGTTAGGAGGCGGTGGTGTGGGTTGAGCTGAATAGACCGGCCTGTGCTGAGCTGGGTAGTCTAGTCGGGGCCTGACCGGGTTTATGGGGCGGAATTCCCGGTAAGCGGGTTGTCGGGGCGGGCCGCGTGGAGGGTTTATGGGGGACTGTCTGCGGTATGGGGCCGGTTGGGGGGAGGGCTGAGTAGCGGGGGAGGGGCCTGAGCTGGACCACTCGGTCTCCACACAGCGTGCATGCTCTTCCAGGAAGGCGATTAAATTTTTGAGGGTGGGCAGAGTCTGGCGTGAGCCATATTTGCGTTCGAAGAGGGTTCTGAGTTCACCCTGTAGTTTTCTGACTACTATGGATACGAAAACGTAATCGCTCTCTTGCATGGGCAGATCTAGATTATTGAGCGCGCACTGCGCTGAAATGAGCGGGGTGAGGAATAGTGTGCGGATGTCTGAGCGCGCGTGGATGTTGGGCAGGCCTAGGATAATATCGACAAATCGATCGATGAGGACGCGCCGATTTTCATACCGTCGAGTGAGGATGTTCATAGCCACGGCGAAGTTTTCATTTGTGAGCTGAAGGTGTGACACCATACTGCGTGCCTCGCCTGTGAGAGATGAGAGCAGATAGTGAAGTTTCACGGCATCCGAGATGGTGGACATGTCATCCGTGAGACTTCGGAAGATTGCGATGAATGATGGCCAATCCTCGACCTTTGAGCTGAACTTGGGCAGGGTTATCTTGGGGAGCATGGCTGTGGGCGTGGCCGACGTTGAGGGGTGGGAGGTTTCTGGGAGAGCTGATGCCACGCTGAGTTTTTCAAATGTCACCAGTATGTGTTCGTAGTCGGTCATGGCGGCCTCATAATTTGTCGTGTATGTGTCTTCAGTCTCGTCAGTCAATGTCTCGTCGTCCAGTATTTCGTGGTAAATGTCCTCAAGTTTCGTCTTGTGGCCGTCCAGTTTTGCGTACCTGGCGGTGAAGTCTGTCATTGTGTATTTCTTTGCGTCTTTGTTTAATACGGCGTCGCCTATTTCTTTGAGCTGTGAGATTGCCTTGGCTGCCTCACGGAAGATGGCCGCTTGTGATTTGGTAGGCATTGTTGTTTAAGTGTTGAGCGGAATTGACTTCAAAACAAAAAAAAAAAATATTAAAAATATATGTTTACAAATTGAGCTGATAATGTCACACCCTGTATAGTGTGGACGGTGTGATCTATTCTGTGTAATTGCTGAGGAGTGATTTTACAATTTTATTTGTGGAGTGAAAAAAAATAAATAAATGAGATGGTTTTAATTTCTGAATGTGAACACCCTGTATAATGTGTCGTGTAGGCTTTGTACCTGTGCAAGTGTTTGTGCGGAGCGAAGTTATGATTTACAAAACAAAGAAAACTTTTTTTTTTTTTTTGGAAGTATTTGATTTGAGATTAAAAAAAAACACTCTGTATTACTGTATTTTGAAACACACTGTATACACCTATACTATCTTCTTATACTGTACTGTTTGTGCTGATTTAAAACAATGTGTTATTGTAAATTGGTTTTTATATCTTTCGTGCTGATCCCTAAAACTAATACTTTTTATTCTAACTAACCACTTGATTGCGGTTTGTTTACTTAACTAAACTATCTTACTGAGTAACCTAATGAGCGGATTATCTATCAACAATACGTTGTTGCGACGCAAATTACGTAGGTAAGTATTTATTACAATGTTGCAGGATGATGCAATCACACGTTGCTTTTACTTGAGCGATTACGTCTTGCTTATTACGTATTTAAACTTATTCTACACACTTTTTTAATATCAAATATGAACGTATCGAAATTGTTTGTTTATGGGAATGGAATTTTAAATAAATGTGGATTGGTACTTTTTATAGTTGTACCTATGTGAGAAATGTATGGAACAATGGTGGGCGGATGAATATTTTGTTAATGTGGGTGGGTTTTAATCGAAATGGGGCACTTTTGGGGCGAGAAAAATTTGAGCAAGGGGCTTTTCCAAAGGGGTTAAGTAGGTTACGATGGACCAAAATATTTCGAAAATGGGGGGGCACTTTTGGGGCAAGAAAATTTGAGCAGGGGGCTTTTTCCAAAGGGGGTTCAGGAGGTTACGAAGGACCAAAAATATGTAATCGCTGGGGGCAATTACATATAACGATGAGTGGGAGATTGAGATGAGAAGAGATATGGGTGAGACGAGAATTGAACGTGGGCGAACTATATATGGGCTGGCTTACTTGATGGAAGGTGAAGCGGTGAGATGGTATAAATTGCGTCGGGGTGCTGGTGGTGTGAGCTGATGGATGATGCTGTCGACTCCGACGGCTGTGAGCTGATGATTTCTTCGTGAAGCACTGGGTTTAAGAGCTGATAATGTTCACTCGCGTTATATGGGCAGAATAGTTCACCAATTGTCACAAAGTAAGAATCACTCGCGAAACTATATATTGGCCAATATGAATTGCAGTTTGTATGGTATCGCGTGCGCGGGAGCTGATTTGAGGTGATACGTATCCGCTTCGAATGCGTGTCGCTCGCAGACTGACGCCGCGCTGCGCCGGCGGCAGGCGCCGATGAGTGAACGGGCGAGCGGAAACAAGACGTTTTAAAACTTCACTCAAACGTCGCGCTGTTCGGCGCGTACAGTCCTAATACAACGCGATGATCGCGCGAACGCGCGATCGCGCGAGTGATATTCGCGGATATATTGAACTCGAATAGGTGTACTAAAGGGATCGTCCTAAAACAAACGCGACTACGCGATTATCGCGCGAATTCGCGACCTCACTAGTAAATATTCTAAGTTGAAGTCGTCTAAGCGATCATCGCGTATTCGCGTGTGTATTAGGACGATCCCTCACAACTACAACAATGGCCAACCCGCGCTCGTGAGATAAAAGTAATATAACTATTAAGCAAGTTCTTTTCTTTTTTGAATAAGTCCAACACATTTTGGTGGGATTACTGTATAATTGAACTTGGTTCACAGATGATCCCAACTGCTCACCAATCGTTGGATACACTTTCGCCCAGCCAGCTAAAGTCGCCGCCGGTGGCGTAGGTGAGTACTTTAAGGCTGGTTTTCCACTAGAGCTATGCTATGCTATGTTTCCATACATTTGACACAGAGCACCAGCTCGAGCTACGTGTCAAATGTATGAAAACCAGCCTAAGTCACACTATGGCCATCATCGCCAAAGTCAACATCATCATATCAGACGAAAGACGTCCACTGCTGGACATAGGCCTCCCCAAAAAAGTGTCACAATAACCGTTCCTGCGCCCACATCCAGCGGACTCGGGGGTGTACCCGCGCTGCGCCTTCCGGTCCGTGGTCGCCACTCGTGAACCTTTCCTCGCCAACGGCCATTGGTTGTGACCATAATGTAGCAATAGGTTACTTCAATTATTTCATTGTTAAATGAAATCTTTCTTTTAATCTATCTTGAAGATTTGAGAATTACTTAAATGTAATCATAACAATTACATAGCATCTATCGCTGTATATAAGTATCCATATGTCGTGTTTAAAATGCAAAAAAGCTAACACACGTGTTTATTTCATTCTATATCGGTATTATTTTTGCAGGTACCATTTCTCTCACCGCCCCGCAAAGTAAGTTTTTCATAAATATGTTACTTAAAAAAAATACTTAGGGTGGGTTCCACCGAACCGTCTGTAATCGTATACGATGTTATTTAAAATCTGATTGTATGCAAAGCTTTACAATTTTCTATGGGATGACACGGCAGCTGTCACCATCATCATCCTCCTAGCGTTATCCCAGTACAGTTGCATCCTGAAGGATGTCTGGGGTCCGCTACCTAATCCCAAGATTTGGCGTAGGCACTAGTTTTTACGAAAGCGACTGCCATCTGACCTTCCAACCCCGAGGGGGAACTAGACCTTATTGGGATTAGGCTTTGTCAAGTGAGTGGGCAAATTGACTGTTAGAAGTTCTCAAGCCGCCCGAAGGCCTCCAACTTGGCTTAACGACTGCTGCCATAGACAGCAACCGGGATCAACGGCTTAACGTGCCTTCCAAAGCACGGGAGCGCTCAGTTAGTAACCACTCAAAGCGGTCACCCATCCAAGTCCTGACCGCTGCACACGTTGCTTAACCTTAGATACCGCAAGCAGTACGCAGGCGCCGCTGGGCCACGAGCGCTCCATATTTAACAATAATCAGTCTTTACTTAAAAGGTTTTAACGGGTCTAACGCGATATTTATGTATTTACCTTTTTTTACCGACGTTTCGACACGGGTTACACCGGCCATGGTCTCGGCAACACTCACTGGCCGGTGCAACTCGTGTCGTAAAAAAGGTAAATACATAAACATCGGGTTAGACCCTTTAAAACAAACCTTTTAAGGCCCGGTTTTACAAAGATCCGGCAGACCTTTTGTCGACCGTATGTTAATATTATGTCAAAAATGTACTGAGTTACTGATTGATCTGACATTTGGCCTAACGGATCTTTATAACGGCCTAAGTATGTTTACAAAGCACGACAGTTTAAAGTGTAATCACTCTGGCGCTACACTGAGAAATTTGGAGACTTTGAAACGCTGTCCTGCCCAGACTAGCAAACAGTAGGGGCTGATTTTCAGATATACGATTCTTGACTATATGATTGTGGTACAGACAATAGCGAAACGTGATTGCTTAAAATTTTCTCGATAGAAAATAAATCCAAAGTCGAGTCTATATTTTCCTTTTTTTCCTCAGCCTACTAAAACAACGCATTATTAAAAGACACGATTAAGTTAATATGATGGTATTTTACCTCATCTAGGTACTGACAAGAGGAAATTCAATAAACCTGCACACAGTCAGATATTTAACGAGATTTGTCTAAAAAGCCAATCTCGGCTTGCATCCCGTTTTGTCGTGAGCGAAAAACAAAGGGTGTCTCTTTCAATCGATATATCGACTTAATCTTAGTTCTTACCAAAGAGTACCTACTTACATTATTATGGTTGTAACTCTGTTGGCTCAGCCCTAATAAACCTAGGCCCCCAACACTAGTGGAATTTGGAATAAAGGTTACGATCAGTTTGATGGTCAGAAGGCATGGACACTTGCGGCTCCTAAAGAATTACAATCACGTTGCCAACCCTTTCTCCCTTGAGGATTCGTTGTGTTGATTTATATAGACATGCCATTTTTTTTATTGTCAGACGTTAACGCCTTTTTAAACGGATAGCTGTTTGTTACCTTCGAGAGGAAAACAGAGCGCGCTGTTGTTTTAAGCGACCTTCGCAGAGTCAACTTATTTTGGGCTGTGTGGTCTTAACTTTAAATCGTTAAAAAAATATTATTAAAACATATTGATTTTTTTCAGTTGCCATCGTCGACAAGGCCAAGAGCGGTAAGTTACACTTTATTCATTATCTTTTTTCAAATTGAGGTATACGTTCCAATGCTGGACTGTATAAAATGCCCTATGTTTCACCTCTACTATCACTAGTGGCTCTGTGCTGTAGCGAGTGTAGAGAGAGTTTTTTACGTTTCAAGCTCCCATAGGCCCGCCATTTTGAAAAAAAAAAGCTGACTCGACATTTAACTTTACTATCAAACAAGCTCACAAAATTTCACGAGAACCAGGTGAGAAACGCGATGTAGAGAACATCCGGAAATCCGCCGGACATACGAAAGCATTTTTACGCAAGCTGAAACGGAGACATTCGATCGCTTCGCTCACTCGGGCTCAGCACTCTTCATAGTGAATCCCGAATTTTTAAAGCGTCATAGCGTCATCTTCGTAAGTTATTCAAGATCAAATGGAAATATAATGTTTTTTTATTAATCTTTTTTTGAATATCTTATTACAGAGCTCGTTCATGGAGCTGAAGCCGCTCTTGAGTCCGTCAGCCACCTTGGTAAGCAGTTTTGTATATACCTATGTTAACACTTTTGCACCTTATTCCGTTGTATTAAGGCAAATAATGTGTACATCATTTTGACGTCTGCTTTACTTAATTTTACTTAATACCTATTTTGTTTAATTTATTTATCGTATGTCAATTATTTCGAACCGTGTGATCTTCGTGAAGGCAGTACGGTAGCCAGTTTCTTTGCACTTTTAGAACATCCAGGGTTCACGTGTAGGGTAGCGGAACAATACATTCTACAAAGAAGTTTATATAAGGTGTTTATTTATTAGTTGCAGATATTTAAACAGTTGATACTTTAATTTAAAACAATTAACTTTAAATAGAAATTAAGAATTTTTTTCATATAATGCATTGACTTATAATATAGAAATAGACACACAATGCCGAACAAAAATGACGGAAAATGTGGCACTGATTGACACTGTCAGTTACATACACGCTTTGTCACTGTCACTGCTGCCGTCAACACGAAAGTACCGCAACGCGGTACATTTGCGGGTGCCATTTTTTTCGCCTGACTGTGTATCTAGTTCTTTTATAGTACATCTATGATATAATGTTTTTGTTTTCATTTACCGAACAAAAAATTTAATTGTAATTTCGTTTAAAAATAATCACCGTGTGTATTTAACTGACAAGACGTTTCACACTGTCATGTCACTCATGTCAACAATTGTTTGTCTTAAATGTCATTATGGTTCGGTTTATTGACTTGAAGTGGGCAGTTACAGTTAAGTGGTACGTAAAAGAGGTACTAGAATCTGTTCAATGAGTTCTCAGTTAATAATCACAATATCTGGGCGGCCGAGCTTTGCTCGGCGTTTTCCCGGGCATGAGACCTCTAGCTAGATCGATTACTCGCCCCCGAAAACCCCCAAATACCAAATTTCATCAAAATCGTTAGAGCCGTTTCCGAGATCCCCGAAATAAATAAATATACAAGAATTGCTCGTTTAAAGATATAAGAATATCTGGGCTACCGAGCTTTGCTCGGCGTTTTCCCTTGCATGAGACCTAGCTAGTTCGATTGCTCATCCCCGAAAACCCCCACACACCAAATTTCATCGAAATCGTTAGAGCCGTTTCCGAGATCCTCGAAATAAATAAATATATAAATAAATAAATATACAAGAATTGCTCGTTTAAAGATATAAGATTAACAGGGTGTTTTAACGTAGCAAATTTGTTTTTCAGTTTTCTCCAAAAAAAACATCGTAAAAGCTATAATGTTTCATACTTAAATAAACTCCAGGGACCGAGTACTATCAGCTGTAAAAATATCTGCAACTAATAAATAAACACCTTATATACATCCTGGAGGTTGCATGCCGAACATTCGTTTGAAGCTAGAAAAAATATGGCCTTGAATGACGTCACTGTTATATTGCATCTCTTTCGTTCTAATATAAGATGGATCTAATAAGAGATGCAATACAACAGTGACGTCATTCAAGGCCATATTTTCTAGGTTCAAACGAATGTTCGGCACGCAACCTTTAGGATGTATCTAAACTATTTGCATTCTACTTATGAAACATTTTTCCGCAAAAAAAGGGGACGCCGAAAAATATACAAAAAATTTCGTTATTTTTCGGTTCCGTATTTAATTTTGAGCATCTCTAAATCTATTTTTTTTTACTTTTCCAGATGTTGACAAGTTCCTCCAAATTCTTCTCAACACTGTCGACAAAGGTAAGTTATAATGTAGAGGTACGTATGACGTAAAAACTAGTTTGATGTATTCAAAAGGCACTTAATTACACAAAATACAGCTTCGCCTTTTTTAAATATCTATATTTAAATTTAAATAACCACAATTATTCGCCATTGGCGCTAGTGGACTAGCTCGCAAGCAAGGCATTCTCCATACAAACTCTGTGCACGTTTTGGCACTAATTAATATAATATTTTTTTTGGTTGTAAATATTAGATATGCGAAGAAAGTGATGCGGAAATTATCAAATATTACAAAAAAAAATGAAAAATATTAAAATTTTAAAAAACTTCAATAAAAAAAATTACATCAGGAAATAGCTATCAGAAAAATACTGACCAAAAATCATAACTTTAACGCAAACACAAACAAAGAAAATCTTGCACAAAATTTGTATGGAGAGAGCTTGCCCTACCCGTCCTCTTAAGCATTGGCGTAAGTAAACATTTGTTGGTAATCCTTGATTAAAAAAATAAATAAATAAAACTTGGGATTAGGAGCCAAGCCGGATCCCGTACTTCTTAGAGGATGAAGTTGTGTAAAATAGTTATAAATTGAGTCAATTTTATGGCGTTGTAGTTTTTTTTTCGTTCGAATTGCATAAAAATTGGTAGGTTGGAAGAGCTCCTGATTCTGTACAAGTAAATAAAAAAAAAAACAATATTTGCGTAGATAAATTTTTTTTTCCTTACATTTTATCCACTGAGCTACGAAAATCCCATACGTTTTGTCACTCAATGGAAAAAAATGTGGGACACTGTAGGAAATCGTGCATATATTGTTCAAAATTAGGAGCTCTTCCAACCTACCAATTATCATGCAATTCTAAAAAAAAAACTACAACGCCAAAAAATTGGCCCATTTATAATGTAAGTGTCAAAAGTAGATTTTTTCCCAAATAATGTCGGTGATCTTAGAACCGAACGAAGTGAGTGTTTTAAAGTTAAACCGACATGCAACAACCAACATATGAATTGTAAATTTTTATTTCAGTCGTAGTGCGGGCTGGCCAACTTGTTGACTCCATCATACCTGGACTGGGTTCCGCTGTCCTTAAAGGTAAGGACCGTCTGCAGGTAACCTGTGTCGGTGGAAAATCAGAATCTCTACCGAATTATTTACGTCTCTAATGTTTTGACTTATGATTGAAAGTGTATTGGGTTAGGCGACTTCCTGATTTGTCGGTGCGGAGACAGTACGATATGAGAAAAGTGTCAAATGTCAGTTTCAGCTGTCAGTTGACTCGGTACCATTTTTTACTGCGCCCCTACATTTAAATGAGTGCTTCCTGACTGGCGCGGGATGCGCGGTAGCGGGACGATTCGAAGGCTGACAGTATTATGTCAAGAGAGAATCTGTCAGTAAGTTTACGTCAAAGAAGAAAATGTCACATATCGATCCCGCCCCGCCAAGTCAGGAAGTCGCCTAGTGTCACGCACCTTTAAGTCAATAGTGCAGTAATAGTGCAGTCAATAGTGTAGTGTTCAGTGTGCAGGTGAATTAATTTATTGTATTTTCTTTCAGTATACGCTGCCGTCTCCAGCGCTGCCCACGTAGCTGTTAAAGGTAAGCACAAAATTACTACCACTGTAACCTGTAGACCTTTTCGCTTTGATAATGAACAACATTTCTCCCATTGAATTGACCTGTTTTTAAACAATATGGATATACGTTTACCAATACTTTATACTTATTTCCTAATTATTTTGTAGTTATCAATCAATCAATCAAAGGTGTTTATTTGTTAAGAAATCATTGAAATTTTCACATGCCTGAAATGGCCGAATGTACTGGACTGAAACTGCAATGTAAAACATCTATTGTATACTGTATGGTATGTTCTGGTGAATAAATAAATCATTCATTCAACAGATATACGTTGAACTGAATATTTTAGCTGAATGTTTGGTTCGGCAACAGCTGGATTGAATATTGGCCGAAATCGGTGAAACCCATATTTGGTGCATCTCTAAAACTAAGCAAGTACCTAGTCCTTAACTTTCAGTCTCATTTTGAACCTTATTTTGTTTCAGGAGTATCTAAACTCGCAGTTGGAATTACTGGCGGTGAAGCTGGTAAGTACAATTTGACGTTACTGAAAATGAACGCCCCTCTAGTGTGTTACATCATCATCATCATCAGCCGAGACATGTCCACTGCTGGACATAGGCCTCCCTCAATCCAGTGGACTTAGATAATGACTGTGTAGTTCGGACACAACCCTAGGGCTAAATTCTGTCAAACGAACGCAAGCAAAACTAGACTTAGAGCTCGGACTGTAAGGTAGATTTTTGCTTGTGTTAATTTGACAGCTCTGGGCCTTACAGTTTTGTACGAACTATACCCGGACTATAATAACGAATCAATTGACATCTCTTCATCAAAACCGGTTCAATAACTAAAGCGCTACGGTTGAAACACACAGAAAAATACTTACACACATACATAGACTGCTTAAATCATAACCCTGTTGGCTTATATTTGCCGTCGGGTAAAAAGAGGTAAACAACACACGGTCTTATAGCTGAAAAGCGACCTCTCCTCACTTCTCCTTTAAAATATAGAGATGTTTCTCTTCCATTTCTTCTATAATCATCCTCCTAGCGTTATCCCAGTACAGTTGCATCCTGAAGGATGCCTGTGGTCCGCTACCTAATCCCAAGATTTGGCGTAGGCACTAGATTTTACGAAAGCGACTGCCATCTGACCTTCCAACCCCGAGGGGAAACTAGACCTTATTGGGATTGGGCTTTGTCAAGTGAGTGGGCAACTTTACTTGACTGTTCTTAGAAGTTCTCAAGCCGCCCGAAGGCCTCCAACTTGGCTTAACGACTGCTGCCATAGACAGCAACCGGGATCAACGGCTTAACGTGCCTTCCAAAGCACGGGAGCACTCAGTAACTACTCAAAGCGGTCACCCATCCAAGTTCTGACCGCTGCCCACGTTGCTTAACCTTAGCAAGCGCAATCGTTACGCAGGCGCCGCTGGGCCACGAGCGCTTTCATTCCTTCTATAAATATGTTTATTTTTTCAGGTCTTGTTGGAGGTGCTCTCATATAATTCTAAATGGTAAGAACAACATATTCTCAATTCCAATTCAATTCAATTTTCAATTTATTTTATTTACCAAAAAATACAGTTTAACAGAAATAGAGTAGGCCCATTTTTGAAGAAGTAGAATACAAGAAGCAAATCGTGTAACAGTTGGGGTGACAACGTAATCAGAGGGTTTAGACCCTGCAGAATACGGATCTGCCTGTCTCCATCCCCAAATTTGAGTCGGAAGAATGTTATATCGGAAAAGGTGCAGCCCATACAAATTTTTTCGTTGTACATTTGGTAAATCGTTGTTCCGGTACCCTAACTATGGTCCAATTGTTATGGATTTTTGATATGCCGTAAAGAACAATATTTGTCATCGTATCCCGAAATTTTTGACACTCCAGCTCCACGTCTTTCTCCGCCATCTTGGAAAATCTGTCACTTTTTTCAGTTTTTTGCTTGTACTGTCGTTATAGTTCATTTTAGTGCTAAACATGGTTTGGCAATATTGTAAAACACAAAATTTGCTGAAACTTTCGGGTACAAAGAATTTTTCCATGACCCCTAGGGACGAAGATATGACAGGAGATATCATTATAAATTACCACTTTTTTCTAGTTTTCCTCTCATATTTACGTTTAAAGTGCATTTTAGCGTTAACTATAGTTCAGCAATATTGTAGATTACAAAATTGTCTACAACTTTTGTATTGAAATATTTTTTCCACGATCATCAGGAAAGAAGATACGATGTCACCTATGGGGTACTACCGTCGATATTTACTACTTTTCCAGTTTTCTTCACATATTTTTGTTTTAGTGCATTTCTCGGTCAGCAATATTATAGAAGACAAAATTATATGCAAATTCAAAGTACCTACGATCTTCTAGGTATCGTGGAAATATACGATTTTGTCTTCTGAGGGATTGAAGTGGTATAGATCGGAAAGTGACAGATGCTTTATCTTGTCGTGTATCCCGCTATCACTCGACCATCATAGATCCCCTACAGATTGCGATTAAATGCACTCAAACCTAAATATGAGAAGAAAACTGCAAAAGTAGCAAATTTCAACGGTGCTACTCCATAGATGACTTCATATCTTCTTTCCTAATGGTCGTGGAAAAAATATTTCAATACAAAAGTTGTAGCAAATTTCGTGATCTACAATATTGCCGAACTATAGTTAGTGCTAAAATGCACTTAAAATGTAAACATGAACGGAAAACTAGAAAAAAGTGGCAATTTTTAATGATATATCCTGTCATATCTTCGTCCCTAGGGGTCATGGAAAAAATCTTTGTACCCAAAAGTTTTAGCAAATTTTGTATTCTACAATATTGTAGAACTATGTTTAGCACTGGAATGAACTTTGACGACAGTAAAAGCAAAGAACTGAAAAAAATGACACTATTTCCAAGATGGCGGCCAAAGTTATGGAGCTGGAGGGCCGAAATTTTTAGGTTACCATGGCTAATATTGTCCTTCAC
This sequence comes from Cenopis cana, assembly GCA_951800055.1. Lineage (NCBI taxonomy): Eukaryota > Metazoa > Arthropoda > Insecta > Lepidoptera > Tortricidae > Cenopis > Cenopis cana. The sequence goes on along the minus strand of OX637498.1, from coordinate 2,248,063 downwards.
AACATACCAAAAAACCATATCAATCGGACCTCTTTTAGAGTACCAGAGCAACAATTTATTAAATGTACTACGAAATTGTTTGTATGGGCTGCACCTTTTCCGGTATACCGTACTTCCGGCTCAAATTTCGAGATGGCGACAGGCAGATCCGTATTCTGCAGGGTCCAAACCCTCTGATAACGTTGTCACCCCAACTGTTACATGACTTGCCGCTTGCATTGTTTAGAGACGCCTTTTCCAATTCTGTTCCTCCTCTAAAATGACAAACAATGACTTCCACACTAGGCACAGCCTGTATCGTGGGGGTCGGATCAAACTAGTGGCTCGCTCGGAAACTGCTACTTGGGTTTTATAATGACGGTGTCAATGTAGCGTCCGGCTTGCTTGATGAGCAGACACCTTAGCTTATGGACGCTATAGCGATATGCTTGCTACTCCAGGAACATCTTAAGTGCGTTGCCGATTTTTTGTTTTAAGGATTAGCCGAGTACCTAGACACAGACAAAAAAACCCTTAAGCCTCTCTACGGCGTTGTAGGGGGAAGGGTAGAGGAATTTGGGGACCGAGCACGATTGCCCCCATAGCGCACTGGCTAGAGTGACTGGCCTCGAATGCCAGAAGTTTGCAGGTTCGAATCCTGCTCGGAGCCTAAATTTTTATTTTTATTAAAAATTTATAGTTACTTATAGACAAATTTATGCACTCTCAACAAAGTACATTTTCACTCTCAACACTCTCAACCAATTGCATCCTCGGGAACTCTGGCGACCACAATACCACAGATTTACAGAGCAAGGAAAAGGAGGAATATACACTCAATTTAGATCAACATAGATACTAAAATTATTTTTCTTTTTGTTTCAGCACGAGCCGCGATTACCAAAAATGTCCATCCATTCGATTAAATGAAATAAATGCTACATATTCCACAATGTTCAAATAGTTTCTGGAAATAAATCTGCTTTGCCAAGAGATTGTTTTATTACCCTTTCTGATTTGATCTAGAGTAGGTATCAGTGCGGTATGTTGAGAGCGAGCTCACTCTCAACACAACGCATCCTTCGGAGCTCTGGCAATCTTCGTCGAGAGATTTCTATGCTTATCGGCAAATAGAGAGTATTATATTTGTGCAGTAGTGTTATACACTCACCGGCAGAAAATTTGGCCGAAAACTTTTCGTGATTTCAAACTATAAATTAAATAAATTAAATAATAGCAGTGTTTTACCTAAAAATAAAACACTTATTAAGCGAAATACCTTATTCGAAGCCTAAAATATATATTTGAGAGTGGGAACACTGTTTGCTGTGACGTGACGGCTGCTGATTGGTCAATACCCTACTCCTTTTTCCCCCCTTTCACCAGTTTCCCCTTCCTGCCACAGAGCCCTCCGCGCGATGAGCCCTACACCTTTTGGGGGCGGCTACGTTCGCCGCCTCCGTGTTGTTATAGTGTTCAGGAGCAGCCGGCAGGAGATGAAGTAAACAGGGTTCGCTTTATACAGATGTATTTACATAGTTACAGGTTAACAATATTAAATTGAAACATGAAATTATATCATGGAATTTGAAATTGAACATTTTCCTTATTGATGGCTGTCAGTATTCTATCTTAAAATCTGAAGATCGTAAGAATGACATTTAAATTTCCGTGGCTTAGACTACCAAGAAGTTGGTATGCAAAAGGCCACAACCTCGCTCATTTCTATGGTTGCGTGTTCATTTCTAGTCGGAGTCACCACTGTACGATTTAAGACCGTAACTTCCCAAGGGCGGAGTGGTGGTGACCGTGGAGTAAAAGTTAGCGCGTAATGTAATTATACTTTATTCAAAGCGAGTGCTCGGTGCAGTGGCGGGCGAAGGACTGCCTGCGGCGCTCGCGTTGCTTATTAGTATCGCGGCCGCGAATGCCTAGTAAGCAACTTGTGTCCCTACATATTTATGCGTTAAGGTCCAAAATAACTATATAGTCGAGTTCATAAAAATATGTACATACAGTCAGCTTAAGAGATATTGGGACCCCCTAGTTTTAAAACTGTAATTCGCAAAAAAGAGTAGACACGCCACTGTCGCTGATACGGTGACAAAAATAGTATGACCAAAAGATCATAATACTTTATTTATTTATAAAACATTTTTAGTAGGTCGTAACATAGAAAAATGTTAATTAGTTATAGTACTTTTGTCTTACGAACGCGAACCGTTCCATCCTACAACGCCATAGGGTACAGCGTACAGCGTATTGCAGATAAAAGCAAATTGAATCATTGTCCCCCGCGGATATGAAGTCAATCCTGACATATTGCGCAACTATGAAGTTTCTGAATAATGACAATGTCAACCATAGGAAAAAATTACATATTTACTTATTGCGTGTGACAGAATAGTGAGTGGCAATAATATCACAGACAATATATCGATACACGTTAAGAAGTTCGTATAGCCAAATATATTGTTTATGATTTATGATGATGTCCATTCATGTAAAAAAAAACGTATTACTTAATTGTAAAATTAGTTATATTAGTAATATTCTCAATAAATGCGTTTGTTTCTTTATTACCAACCTCTAGGAATGGAACTCTTTTTACCTAGAGAAACTTTTTGAATTAGAATGCAAAGTTATTTTTTATTTTAACCATATTTTCTGTCAATAAATTCAATGAAACGTCATTAGGTGTGATAAAACAATTTTAATTTTTTTTACTACCAAATTTCAATTTTATTGCCTTGATGGCCTTTCGCCGCCATCTTGGCGAAAGTCACATCTTTTTCTTCTTGTTAAGTGGTTTAATTCAATTTTATTTAATTTATCCCTTCGTGTGTCATTGGCAAAAGTCCTTGAGGCTGCCATTTCTCTTTTATATCTAACTAACTAATTTATCCCTTCGTGTGTCATTGGCAAAGGCCCTTAAATGAGGCTGCCATTTCTCTTTTATATCTATCTATTACCTTGATCGCTTCCAAAGTTTGATGATTTTGATTGTGCTAAACTTGTGCGTGTTTTTGGCTATTAATACCTAGTGCCATCCCCCATCTCACCCATTGACCAAGGGGCAGATTGAAGCAAGGGCTTGTTAACTTGGAATTTGAAATGCTTACTATTTGGACTTGTTAAAATGTCGAAACGATGTTTTATTTTCACTTTCCTTCATATTCATATGATAAATATTTTTTTATTACAGTTAGTAGAGAACTGCATTCGACTTAACTCACACTTGACTCGAATTTTATCGATAGAATGATCGAACCCTAGAGGCATGTCTCAGGATTGACTTCATAGCCGCGGAGCACTGTAATATACGTAAACATGTAGGCGGAAGAGAGGGCGACCAAGAAGAACCAACTGAACTGAATGGACCAACTGAAGAAAAAAGTAAACGTCGTGCGGTATCAGACGGTCAAATGAAAGGTTCCAGAAAGAGATACATGGAAATTGCTCCACCGACAAAAGCTTGGTTCTTAAATTTATGATGATGATGATATGTAAACATACTTACTGCATAAGGGAGTCCTACCAGGATATTAAGACAATTTTAATTAAAACTGTAATGTCTGGAAATAAACATTTATTACTTGAACACAGACACGTTGTTGTTATGTAGGTAATGAACTAATGACCGTTATTTAACAATTTAAATAAACGACTGATTGAAACGACATTTATTGGTTATTCGGTGAATCTAAATCTTTTCCTTAAGGGTCGATTAGATAAATAATAACATGTGCTCAGATGCTAGCAATTCAGATTCAACATTCCATTTATCTAAAATGTTGTTTTTCTATGTTAAGCCGTCCGCTATTAGCGGTATAGTTCGTACAAAACTCTAAGGCCAAATTCTGTCAAACGAATGCAAGCAAAACTCGACTTAGAACTCTGACCGTAAGGTAGATTTTTGCTTGAGTTAATTTGACAGCACTTGGCCTTACAGTTGTGTAACTATAACTTGGATCCCCGGCCGGATATCAAAAGAATGTTTAGTTTTGTTTTTTTTTTCGCTGGGAGAGGACGTGTTGCAAACAGAAGTGGTTTATTGAAGGGATTTAACAGTCATCATCACGATTGTATTCCGTTTCGCTGGAACGATCGTCTCTGCTCTCTGAACTCTTCTTGCTACTGCTGTTCTCGCCATTACTAAAGTTGTATTCAGATAAGCGACTTCCATCAGAGTTTACTTGAGATTTTCCGCTTCCAGAGCTGGTTTTAGAGTTAGAATTCTCTTCAGAATTCTTGTTGGATTTGCTGCTAGCATCCTTTTTGCGGAGGTAAGTGGAGCCGTCATCATCATCAGAGCTGGAACCGGAGTTTTGACCGTTGAAGCCAGAAGTTCTCTTACCATAGTTATTGCTTCCGTTCTCATTGGAATCTTCTGAGCCACTGTTTCTGTCACTTTTGTTGCTGTTGTTCCTTGAAGACCCGTCGTTTTCGTTGCTGCTGTCAGACTGGCTGTTTCTATCATTCCTTGAAGATCTGTCATTCTCGTTGTTGCTATCTGATTGGCTGTTTCTGTCGTTTTTTGTAGACGTGTCATTTTCGTTGCTGCTGTCGGACTGGCTGTTTCTATCATTCCTAGAAGATCTGTCATTTTCGTTGCTGCTGTCGGATTGGCTGTTTCTATCATTCCTTGAAGATCTGTCATTCTCGTTGTTGCTATCGGACTGGCTGTGTCTATCATTCCTCGAAGATCTGTCATTCTTGTTGTTGCTATCTGATTGGCTGTTTCTGTCTTTCTTTGAAGATCTATCATTCTCGTTGTTCTTTGAAGAATTGTCATTGTCTCTGTTGTTTGAACTGTTGTTTCTATCGTTGTTTGAGGAATTGTCATTATCTCTGTTGTTTGATGAACTGTCATTGTTGTTGCTATCGTTGTTTGAGGAATTGTCATTGTCTCTGTTATTTGAGGAATTGTCATTGCTGTTGCTGCCAGATTCGTTGTTAGAGCTGTCATCTTGGTTGTTACCACTGGTTTTGCGCCATCCTGATCGCTTCTGAGGATTGAAGGCGCCGGCCCAATTATCTTCAGTGGTTCCTTTGAGTGCGGCTATAATCTGGGATCGGTACTTAGTCAGGTCTGTAATAAATACACAAATAATAATAATTAGATTAAAATAATTATAATATACATACACTCACCGGCAGAAAATTTGGCCTAAAAACTTTTCGTGATTTCAAACTATAAATTGAATAAATTAAATAATGTTTAATATACAAAAATGGATTTTTCTAATTTGGGCCATATTTTCTGCCGGTGAGTATATTATAATTAGATTAAAATAAGAGTTTTCTAAGAATGGTGATAAATTGGACGATCACTTTATCCTACGAAGCTGATGGTCTCGGAACCACAACGGATGTGAACCCGGATTCGAATCCCGGTCAGGACATTTATTTGTGTGATAGGCACGAATATTTATTCTTGAGTCTTGGATGTTTTCAATGTATTTAAGTATCTATTTATCTCTATATAAGTCTGTATATCGTCGTTTAGTACTTTGCTTAGTTTAGGACTAGTTAGGTTGATTTGTGTAAGTGTACGCAAATATATTTTTTTAATTTGCAAGTCAGTGTGGGTAGTCATTGTAGAAAATACGAAATTAATAGATAAATAAAATAATATAATCACTATAGTTATTTTTTGGGAATAATATAATGATTGATTTCGTGTTTATTTCGGTGATTCTCCTTATTAGTGGTCTTCTTTTACAAAAACGCTAATAGACATTTACGTGTAATTTTCCATTCAAGTACCTAAGACTAATTGCCGACTATTTAGATATTTTAGATTCACCATAAATCAAATTATTTTTACCTGGCAATCTCTTGTTCTTGTTGTTTTTCTTCAATGTGGTAATCCATTCTGAAATAGAGATATTTTTTTATTACTTTACGATAAATTGATTATTAAAGACAAAAACAAACTCACTACAACATGAATTGCTAAAATATAAGTAAAAATCATTAGATTAGCGTTCAGCTTGTGTTTAATATACGTTAAAGTTATCTTTAGGAAATAATGTAAGATTTTAACTTACCGTCGACGATTTGACGTCCAACTAAAAAAGTAAAAAATAATTTTATTAATTTAAGATTAAGGCGCTACACTGAGAAATTTGGAGACTTTGAAACGCTGTCCTGCCCAGACTAGTAAACAGTAGGGGCTGATTTTCAGATATATGATTCTTGACTATATGATTGTGGTACTGACAATAGCGAAAAATGATTGCTTGAAATTTTCTCGATTAAAAATAAATCCAAAGTTGAGTCTATATTTTCCTTTTTTTCCTCAGCCTACTAAAACAACGCATTATTAAAAGACACGATTAAGTTAATACGATGGTATTTTACCTCATCTAGGTACTGACAAGAGGAAATTTAATAAACCTGCACACAGTCAGCTATTTAACGAGATTTGTCTAAAAAGCCATTCTCGGAGAGGGTTGCATCGCGTTTTGTCGTGAGCGAAAAACAAAGGGTGTCTCTTTCAATCGATATATCGCCTTAAGTATAAGTATCATAAAAAAGAGATCCCATAGCTTCGCAAGTCACAACGCCAAGTATAAACTCCAATGAAATAGGGATGTTGACTAAAAAAAAAATTACTTCAATAGAAAGAAGACATAAAACTATGCCAAATAGTGAAAATCGTATTTAAATATCTTAAAAAAAAACGAAGCTACAACGGTTAGAATGTTCGAAGTTAGAGAGAGGAAAGGCTACTCAACAGTGACGTCACTGTTGAGTAGCGTCATAGTAAATGACGATCGTTCAGTACAAAGGTGCGTTTTGCGGAAAAGCGACGATTTATTGATATTCTATTATAGTGTCATCATCCCTATTGGGGGTACAACTACTTTCATAGAAAAATATGGTATAAAAGTTAAAGGATTTTCAATCTTCTGGCAAGCAAAATTAAGTCGCTATTTGCACGGATCCCTTTGACACAACTGAAAAATTGAAAAATGAAACCTGAAAAGTAGACTTACGTCCTGGTTGGTAACTGTCACCGATAGCGCCGTTAATGATGATGACTGAAAATAAATAAAATTCATAATCAACATTTTCATATACTATATCGCACAAATTTAATTAATGAAAAAAAAACTCAAATAATCTCTTGCAAAAGCGTCATTTCCACGCTGCCGCTGGATAGCTATAATATAAATAACCATTGCACCAGAACGACTCCATTTATATCAAAATAATGTCGGTTTTTTAATAGCATAACTTTGTTTATTCAAATTAAACTCTACATGCAGAATGTATCCACAACACTGTGTTACACAGGTTTCGTCAGTTAGTTTTAACGTTGCTAAATTTGCAATGGATATATTTTGCAAGTCTGCTTTCAATTAATTAATGGCATAAAATTGTGTTCATCTGTAGATAATTATAAATTTTAGTTTAATATTATTACTTCGTCCTACTGTACGGGTGTGAGACATGGTTCGTAAGAAATGACCTCACCAACCGCTTGCAGGTGTTTGTCAACAAATGCTTGCGGCGCAGTCTTGGAATATTCTGGCCACGAACTATGTCAAACGTGAGACTGTGGCAGATAACAAACCAGAAGCCGATAAGCCAAGAAATCCTGGAACGGAAATGGCGATGGATTGGGCACGCGCTTCGACGATCGAATGACCACTTGTCCAAGCAGGGCCTACGCTGGCAATCTACTGGCAAAAGACGGCCGGGGCGTCCTCGAACCACATGGAGGCGCTCAGTTGAAAAAGAGGCTGGTTCAAGTGGCCTTGGCTGGGAAGAGCTGGAAGAAGCTGCGCAAGACCGTGACAAGTGGAGACCTCTTCTACGAGCCCTATGTCCCTAATGAGAGATAACAGGAACTCATCATCATCATCATCATCAATATTATTACTTACTGTTAATAGCGATATTGGCAATATCATCATTATTCCAGTTCTTTGAACCTTCTGTGAAAAAGAAAAGAAAATGCGCATTTTATTCTCTGCATGAAAAAGTAAATTTTGGTAAAAAAAATAGTACAAAGTAAATATTAGAGAGAATTGTGATAGAGATATACTCTAGCACAGTGAAGATTGTACAGTCAAGGGCATAAATATGTATACATTTATGGACCTTATTTCAATGGAGTAGGGTGAAAAAGTGTATACATATTAGTGCCCTTGACTGTACCCACACTAAACGTATTATAAATGCGAAACTGTGTCTGTCTCTTCGCGCTTAAACCGTTGAACTATTTCATATGGAGATAGTTTCAGGGTTTTTGTATGGGCTGAAGTGGAGCCCATAAAAAACATTTAATGCGCAGAGAAGGGCAAGACCTTCTCCATACAAACTCAACACATGTGCACATTTTATTCGTCGGTTTAAGCACTCCCGAATATTTTTTTATTTTGTAAATATTGGATAAACGTACGTTTAGGACGTAAGTAATCTTGCAATACCCTCACAGGGTTTCCATGTACAGTCAACCAATGTCATAGTGACATTTATATGAGATCTGCAGCGGCTTTCATATAGATTGTCACTGTGACACGGTACGAAGTGGCCCAGAAATCAATTTGGTTGACAATATTGGATAAACGTACGTTTAGGACGTAAGTAATCTTGCAATACCCTCACAGGGTTTCCATGTACAGTCAACCAATTTGATTTCTGGGCCACTTTGTACCATGTCATAGTGACATTTATATGAGATCTGCAGCGGCTTTCATATAGATTGTCACTGTGACACGGTACGAAGTGGCCCAGAAATCAAATTGGTTGACCATACCTATTATTTTACTGTCGAGGTCTGTATGTATTTCTTGTTGTATTAATGAACATGGTTGCAATAAAGAAATAAGAAACGAAGAACTCAAGAAAAAAACAAAAATTTCAAAAAAAATAAAATAATACAAACAATTAAAATAATAAAAAATAAATTATACAGGTTCTGGCTAACAGAACAATAAGCATACTGACCAAAAATCATAAGTATAATGCAAACAAAAGCGAAGAAAAGCTGTCACAAAGTTTGTATGGAGAGAGCTTGCCCACCCCTGCGTCTTAATACTTTTTTCTTCTTAATACTTACTGTCAAAGAGATCAGCAAGGATGAGAATACGTTCAACAACAATTCTCCGTGATCCTGTAACAAAATTTATCACATTAATAGGTAGGTTTTTAGGGTTCCGTAGTAAATAAGGAACCCTTATAGTTTCGCCATGTCCGTCCGTCCGTCCGTCAGACCCCCGTTTTTCTCAGTAACCGTTAGTACTAGAAAGCTGTAATTTGGCATGAGTATACATATCAATGACGCCGACAAAACGGTAGAATAAAATCTAAAAAAAAACTTTTTTTAGGGTACCTCCCCTACATGTAATGTGGTGGTCCAATTTTTTTTCTGCCAAACCCCATCCTGTGGGTTATCGTTGGATAGATATTTTAAAAATATTATAAGGTTTCTAAAAGCATTTTTTGATTAAATAATTGGATAGCGTGATATTAAACTTTGAAGTGATAATTTTTGTTATGGTCAAGTGTCACCCCCCCCCCCCCCCCTGCCAGTTAAACGGTGGCTACTAGGCATGTGAAAAAAATCATGGTAGTAGTATATACGATGAATTTAAAAGGAAAACTATCACAGCTAAGTAGACATTACTAGTTAACGAGTAATAGTCGAACTTCAGAAATGTACTTTGCAAAAGCAAACTTTCGTACAATTTCCATTGATACCTTAGATAATGTTGTTAATTCTGTCAAAAACATAGTCAATATAAGATTGCAAACTTTTTAGTCCGCGTGGCCCGACACGCACTTGGCCGGTTTTTTGTTTTAGGGGAGGTATCCCCAACGCAAATGTCCCGCTCTAACACGCGTTGAGTTTACAATTAACCATCCCGCTCTCTACGCAAGCTCTGCGCGTAGTTTCGTAAATATTTAGCTAGTCATTAAGCCAATCATTTTATCAAAGCAAATCCAGCGAATTTGTCTATAAGCACAGAATAGGTAATAAGTAGTATTTAGGATCTTTAATTGAGTACAAAATTTAAATGTTAAATATCAGTAATATAGCCGTAGTATTTAAAAATACATTCCAAAAAGGGGTAACTTCGCGATTTCTTTCTATCGAGTGAAATTCATCAGGTCATGTAACTGACTGCGATTTTGACGAGACGAGATCTTTATGTAACACACATATTTTTTTTTAGATTCTAAGAAACTATATTCGATGTCTCAAAAGTGGTAATACCCGGCCTTAATCTTACTTTTGTATTTTTGCAACGTATTATGTAAATATGTGTGTTCGAGTGGAATCTTGCGACTTAGTTTTCAACCACTTGCCGATATCCGATTGAGCTGATATTTGGCATACTTAATGAAAGTTCGGTGGCAATGCAATATTATGGTACCATCGAGCTGATCTGAGGATGGAGCCAGAAGGTGGCCATAGCGTTTGTATTTCCGAGTTCATCTTCTGGGTGAGCTCGCTTCATCGTCGGCCTCATCTTTGCCCCCTTAATTTTTTTTTTTTTTTAAGAGCCTATATGGTGTCCCTGGGCAAAGGCTTCCCCTCTTAGGGTCCGTTGCACCAACATACGAACACAGGCCGGTCATCGTCAAATATGGCGCCGGCAGCTGTCATCCCATAGAAACTTGTCAAACTTTCCATACAATCAGATTTGACGAACACCGCTTACGATTACAGACGGTTTGGTGCAACCCAGCCATAATCTCCACTCGTCACGATCTTGAGTAATCTCTGGCCAATCGTTATGAAATGCGTCTAGGTCGTCCCGTCATCTCCGTCTTGGCCTGCCACGTCGTCGTCGCCCATCGTTCGGTACCCACTCCGGGGCCAGTTTGGCCCACCTTTGTGGATGCATGCGGTAGACGTGGCCTGCCCCTTTTAATAAAAAAACAAAAACTATACTAACCAGATAAGCTACCAACGCCTCGCCCATTAGTGTATTGGTTGATGTACTGCAGCGCTTGTTTCCTAGCGTTCTTCAGCTTGTAGTACCTAATGATGGAGTCGGCGTTGTCGTATGGTCCGTTGTAGCTGCAGCCCCAACTGCGGCCATAGTCGGGAGTGCAGATGTATGGGATGTCACGGGGGTTATCACGGCCTGAAATAGCAAGAGTCTGTTAGTGTAAAGCCTGAGTTGACGCTCGAGTCGGGCGTCCAGCGTTGCGTCCAGCGGGGCGTGCATGTCAAACAATTGAAACTCATACTGGTGTCCTGAGTCGCTGCCGCACAAATAGTATATGGACGCTCGCCCGCCCCGCTGGACATGCGCTGGACGCGACGCCGAACGCTCCGCTCCGAGCGTCCACTCAGGCCTTATACTTATAGTTCGTATAAAACTGTAAGGCCAAATTCTGTCAAACGAACGCAAGCAAAACTCGACTTAGAGCTCTGACTGTTAGGTAGATTTTTGCTTGCGTTAATTTGACAGCCAAGTGCTTACAGGTTGTGTACGAACTATACCTATAACATTTTTTTTATACCACGTCGGTGGCAAACAAGCGTACGGTCCACATGATGTTAAGTGGAAACCGCAACCGCTCGCAACTCCAAAACAGTCACGAGCGATCAAAAGATAAAAAAAATTTTGTTAGTAATAAAATTTGATGATTCACTGTGTTGACAGGGGTTAAAAGGGACTTTAGGTCCCTCGAGCTCGAGTGCTAAGCTTTCGTGAAAGTAGTTCCTGCGTAAAATTTTTGGATTGTACGTCAATGTTGACTCCAGCGGGCTTTAAAGGGCACAATCTCTATTATAGGAGGAGGCAAATAACACATAGGTAAATTAAAAAAGTTTTGGAATGAGCTTTCTGAAAACGTAGAGTATATGGCTACATTGTATTCACTATTTTGGCCACATTGCGACTACATCTATTATTAGATTATGTTCTGTCAAACCGCTCAATGTAGTGAAACGCCCATGTAAGTTTCGTAGGCGTGTATGTAAGGCTTTATATTACCTGGTGTTCTTCCGAGAAGGCTGCCAGTCAGGCCAGGTGATACAAGGATGCAGATAACGATTTTCCCAAGTGCTACGACCACTGAAAATAGATTTTTGAGTTAGGTTATTACTGTTGTCCTGTCACGGTCGCCAGATATTGGAGTTTTTCCAAAATGATGATGAGGTTGAATGGGAGCTTTTGCCGAACTTCGACATTTGGATTTTGACATTTGTCTGTATATTCACATTTAGTAGCCCGAAAGTAACCAAACCTCAATCAGTGGTCCGGGTATTACAATTTCTACGTGTCTCTGTGTGCAGCCAACAGATGGCGCTGTATTCAAAAACTTTTATGCCGTTCTTTAAAAAACCAGTTCCGTTAACAACGCCATCTACATCACATTCGCATCTAGATCTATATTATTTAGTTTCATATTAATTTGGGGAAACCAATATCAATATAAATAGATTATATTAAAATATAAGCTTAGTATAAGCTTTGCTTAGTTTGGGACTAGGTTGATTTGTGTAAGATTGCCCACAAATATTTTTTTTTATATATATATAAATTGAAACTTGTTCAAATACTTACAGTTTCCAAGAAGAGATCCCACTGAAATAAGATAAAAATTATTAATGTAATATAAAATAAACAACGCAATCATAAGCAGCATAATTTGATTAAATAATTAAGATTAAATCGGCTGATATACATCTGATAAATTAACCCTTTACCTGGCATAGTACGATTTATCGATCACTGCGTGTAGTTAAAATTTGAACCTTTATACCCAAAGTTAAGGTTCAAATTTAATTGAATACCGGCGAAAAATTACTTGCCCAATACATACTACATTAATTAATTAATTTCCAAAACATTAAATTCCAACTATTTTGACTATATAATATTATGTTTTTCGCAAAACCATGTAGGTTAGTGTGGCCTGGAAAAGGGTTAATTACACAGGGTTATGTGTAAAAAAATGGAATAACTGGTTGCTAAAGTATTTTACTCACATCCTGGAATAAGGGCGTTGATGATGCCTCCGAGACCTCGACCGGCTGTAATAAAATAATAATTAATTAGCATCATCATCATTATCATGACTGTACATAAACTCAGAGCCGGATCTAGGGGGGGGGGGGGGCAAGCCGGGGTCCGTGCCCCGGGCGGCAAATTTAGGGGCGGCAATTCGAACTTCTTGACAGGCCAAAATACGTCTTGACAGGACAAACAATTTCGCGCTCGCTGCGCTCGCGTTTTTTTATGACTTGATGCGTATGAAGTATTTTCCGCATCTGCATCATAATGTTTGAAAATTTTCGCGCTCACTGCGCTCGCGTTTTCATCTATACGTAGATGTGTTATGACTTTATGACCCGTGCCCCCTTAGAATAGATAACTAGTAGCTACTTTTACTGTTCTGAAATGGAAGAGGTAACAATTCGTAAGACATATATGCAGACGGTGGCGGCATTTTGTAGTTTTTGCCCCCCCTCGAAAAATTTCTAGATCCGGCGCTGCATAAACTGTACATAGGCGCCAGTACTGCCCCAGTTGCCTCTACAAGTCGCTTGGCCAGCTCCTTGTATAAAATGTGAGCGAACCCCCATGGCCTAAGCGTTACAACTCGAAACGGCTCAAACATGCATTCAGTAACAATTTTCTGCCGTGTCAGCGGAAGTCCTAGCTCTGATCGAGGTCCCTTAAACATGGGACGGCGCTAGGGTATCCGTATAATATATTCCCACAAGATAGAACGCCTCAAGCGGCGCAAATAGGCAGCCATTGATACTGGCTGCATAATTGAGCCGTTTGGGGTTGAAACGATTATCAGGCATCCCATACTAGGGGCCGTCCCAACTTCCAAGGAACGAGGGATTATGCCATCCGAATGTTCCGGCCTTTTTCCGTCATCCCTAGCTAGGCCCGATGTTTTATACCCTATATACCTAAAGTTTTAGGTTTTGCTTTTCTGTAAATTGACTACAATACAAATATTCTTTATTGTTCGCCAGTACGTGGTAAGTTAAGTAAGTAGTACCTAAGTATTGTACTGTTTGAATAAAAAAAGCTAATACTTTAATTTGTAAAAATAAAAATCATGACTTACTGCTAATGATAGCATTTACACCATCGTCGAGAACAGCTGGGATTCCTGTAAAAAAAAAACAGTAATATATTTTATGTCACACCACTCACAAGTGGCAATGACCTTACAAATTATTTTGCTACCGAGTGGTATATACCTAGTAACACCGAGTAATTGTTGCAACCGCCTCCCAGAAAACGTAAGTCCAACCTTTTCTGCCATCTTTTAGAAGTCGGCTAGAAGTGTAGTTCATGGAACTACCACAAACTATGTCAAAAATATGTTTTATAAAAATTGTATCCGTATTTCGTGCCAAAGTGCGAAAATAGGTATATTCTACCATATTATTTTTTACAATGTATTGTAATTACATTTTGATGTGTACCATTTACTTATGTTACCAATAAATATTATCATTATCCATTGTTGCCCTCAAATTAGGGAATAAAAGTAAGACTTTTATCCCTCATTTGTCGGTAACAATGACTCTTTTCTGAATAGCAAACGCGAAAAGTTGTTTTTTTTTGTACTTACTTAGATGAATGACGTCGTCCAAGATGCTGCCAGCATTACCAACTACGTCAGTCAGGCCCTGGGCAAGGAACCCTGAAAAACAATTGACCGAGTGAAACGAAGGTCTCCGCTTCAGCCACGTCTTCAATTTCGTATACGTCCTGCCGGCGGATTTCCGGTTGTTATTCTCTAGAGCGGAGTAATCACGTTACTTTTCGAAAGTACGGTAGGTATATTTTAATGACATTTTTAGTATGGGATTTGACACTCGCGTGACGTCATCGAGCCGCTCAAAGTTCCCCCGCCGGGGGACTTTCAATACGATAGAAAGTGATGTAGCGAGTGATGCGCGTGCGATAGAAGGAGATGGCCACGCGTAGGAACGTTTGGCTTGCCTCGCGGGGATTTGTTAACAGTGAGGCTTCTGTACGTACACGTACCTAGTAGGTACTATTACTTATTCTGTGCCGCTGGTCGCATTTTTCAACCGATTCTCGTAAAATTTTGTGTGCCTGTTCGATAATTATAATAGCTTTTTGTCGTTTCAGTTTTTGGAAATAAACAAACACACCCACGAAGTCTACAGCTCGTAGACACTCACACGACAAGTCTAAAAATAATCGAGTAGTGTACAAAACGCCCTAATTAGAAAATAAGCAGATAAAAGTAGGTTATGGACTTACCCAAGGCTTGGAAAAGGCCGCCACCCTACAAAGAAAATACGTTCATCAACATTTATATACTGAGATTAAATTTAACCAAAGACGGTAAATTTTTTGAACATCCATTATGTCTTTAACTTATTCTTTCGGCGGCAATTGAAATAACTGATAATTCTGATAGTGTATCAATTAAGCTTTAAGCATGTTTTCAGTGATTAAACAATTTAAGTTCTGAGAGAAAAACTGCTTTTGCAACTATGGAACGGGTTCGAATCCCGGCCGGGGCATTTATTTGTGTGATGAGCACGAATATTTGTTCTTGGGTCTTGGATGTTTTCTATGTATTTAAGTATTTATTTATCTATATAAGTATGTATATCGTCGCTTAGTACCCATAGTACAAGCTTTGCTATAATGCATTTTATATTTTTATTATATCATAACTAATTACATGACATGTCCTCATTAAAGTCGAAATTTAATTAAGTGCAGGTATAAAAATAAAATAGAAACATACAGACAAAACAGAAAATTAAATTAAAATAAAATAAAATACCTATTCCCTGCTCTGTGTCCTACCTGATCCAAAGGTCCCAAGAATGCTCGCGGCATTTCCACGCTGTACAGCAATGGAGACCTGTTGGACCAGCCAAGATCCAGAGCGGGGGTCGTTACCCCTCTCCCTCAGCCTTTTCCCGAGGGCTTTAAAAAGCCCGAGAGCCTCGCTGCCCCAGGGTCCTGCTGTTTCGACTGCGACCGGGACGAAGTCGTACGCTGCTTCCAAGGCAGAGTATTTGGCGTGTTTTAATTTAGCGGCATTTTCTGCCGCCGAACCTGCTGCCTTTGTTGTCTGCCTTAGATGGGATGCCGCAAATGTGCAAACACATGTGGCATCCCATAAGAGACACCGCCCTCTCTGCCAAGGAATCAGCGTCAACCCGTCCGGTCTTTTTCCGTCGGTACGGGACAAGCCTGGAGGTTCCAGCAGGCAGGGTACATTTGCCGACACCATAGCCCGGCGCACGATTTCGTTTATGGAGTGGTGCCTAGGGAACCGACCCGCACTCCGTTGGCAGCTGAGCCCATGGTGGCCATTTTCTTCAACCATTGTGCCACAGATGCACCGGTGTGCTTCACAAACCTTGCTCCCCAGTCTTAACGCCACTGCTACTCTTAGTGAGTCGTTGTCAAGCAGAGTGCCGAGTTGAGGGGAAGGCAAGGCATGCAGCCACGCACCGGACTCAGGCTTTGTGACTGCTTTAAGACGCGCTAAGTCGGTCCCAGAAGCACCACTCAATAGACGAGCAAAAGTGCGCTTGCAGAGTACATCGTCCCACCCTCTCTGAACCGCTAAGTTGTCTGGGCGGTCGCCGGCCGGGCATATAGTATCCCATCTAGCAAACGCCTCCGTCACGAATGGTACTTGGATGTTGTTGCCATCAGTTGGTAGTATGCGAGCAACAAGATCCGCCGAACCATGCGCCGAGGCTAAAAAGGCTATGATACCTATGTCTTGAACCCGACGTACTCCAAGGCCGCCGTACCGAACGGGCAATGAAGCCTGACACCACTGAACATTGTTAAAGTTCACATTGAGTATTGACTCCAATGTGTCCTTAACCGTGTCGTCAATAGATATTAGATCCTGTTCGAAAAGCCAAGTGGGTGAAGTTCGTAGGGTATAGACCATGCGAGGCAGTGTAAAACAGTTTCGGAGCAGGGTAAGAGATACGTGACCCGATAAATTTGCTAGATGCTCCTTTGCCAACGAGAGCGCTTGCCTTTTGACTTGAAGAGCGGAGCTAACGCCCTCGCTGAAAATTGGAGCACCTAGTAAATTGAATGAGGATTTGTTAATTTGTCTAACGCCAGGAAGAAGGGTTTCCAGTTCCAAAAGGAAATTTGAGTCTAAACTATTACAAGCAAAAAATTCGCACTTGCTGGGATTAATTTCTAGACCAATTTTTCCTAAGGTGGGTATCAGTGTTTTTAAATCCATTAAGACTACTTCTGGTGAACCTCCAATAGTGCCATCGTCTAAGTACCACACGTTTAGAGGTGCTTTTAGTTCAGAAATAATCTTTTGAATCGTAAGGCAAAAAATTAAGGGCCCTAAAGGGTCGCCCTGCTGGGCACCAACTTGTGACTGTATTACACTGCCAGAGTAGAACAGGTTACTTGAAGAGGCGTAACATTGATAGATGAACGGGTAGAGAGACGGTGCTTGTTCAAGAACTTCATTCAGAATAGTGTCCTTTTCTACACTGTTAAAAGCGTTTTTAATATCTATTTTAATGATTACGTTATTGGATGAATTTTGGTGTGTAGCAAAAGACCGGGTAGCATGTATCGCTGCCTCACAACCAAGTCTAGTACCGAAACCCATTTGTCTTGGTTGTAAATAAACCGAGATGCTTTCTCTGACAGATTGGCAACAGAGTTTAGCAGTTAGACGACGGAAAATACTTCCCACTGCAATAGGTCTAACACCCCCGTCTTTTTTTGACAGAGCGCACAACGATGCGCCATACAGAAACGGTCTCACTTCTAAATTCAGCATGCCTTTCAACAAAAAGTTGCATAAATTAGTTAAGGATTCTAACAAACGGGGGCCATTATTGCCTGCAGAGGGTGAAGTCAACTCTTTAAGATGCTGCGGCCGCAGGCCGTCTACACCGGAAGCAGAACCGTTGTAGAAGGACGCAATTGCGGCGGCCACATCCGAAAGAGTTACAGATAGGAAAGGGCTGGTTGAACTCGGCTCGGGTGGTAAAATAACTGACCTCGACGGGCAAGGATGTTTCTCTCTCAAGGCACGTAGGGTATTCTCATTAGATGGGCAAAGTGTTGAATCCGAGAGAAGCAATCGAACCGCTCCTCTCAAATCACCATCATGTACTTTTGCTTCAATTGAACGGTATATCGAAGCCGGTTTTGTTGAGTTCCGTTGAACTGGGAAATATAAATTGGCGTCATTTATATTATGTTTAACTTTCGACGTCAGTGATTTCTTTTTTTCTGAGGCATCTGGCACCCTCAAAGCCGAATAAGAGAACGACAACAGGGTAAACCAACTCTCGGCACTGTTCGAACGCAGACAATCCTCTATAATCGAGCACAGCTTACCGGCAGCTAGACATCTTGCTCCCTTAGGGATATGTTTTAGTACCGGAACGCTAGATTTTAAAACTGGTAAGTCTTTAAGACAAACCTTCGCTTGCGGCGTCTGACAAGTAGCATCTGAATTTACAAGCAAAGCCGAACGTGTATTTATACCAACCGGAAAAACATGTTGATTTTGTATTTGGGTTGGTTGTGAGGAGTTAGGTATGTTGGATGACGGCGATTGGTTACCGCCGAGCACGCCGCGATGAACACGACTTCTATGAATGTTTAGCCCTTTCAGGTTTTTAAAAGTACGACTCTGGGAGCATTGAGGACATTGAACAGAGTCATCGAGGGGCGTAGGCTGGGGAGGAGGTGTATTAGTTGGGGTCGTAATGGGTCCCATTAAGTTAATGAGTACATTTAAAAGGAAACAACAAAAACTTATACCTACGGAGATGATAAAATAATATAAAAATACCGCTAAATTGGACATGTACTCGTAGTGTTCATTCCAGCATTGCGAGTAGAACGATGGCTTTTCGTAAACGTAAAATTAGAATATAACACACCGCGCACTAAGAATTAAATACGCAAAAACACAAATTATTCAACAACAATAAAATAATGCTTGTTATGACAGCAGTGGACAGGAGGACGTGGCATCCGTGTACTGTGCGCATGTAGTGTATCCGCGTCGTCTTGGAGATAACTAGCAATTCGCCAATACTATACAAAGGACGTTATTTGAAGATCCCTATGACACTTGCAGTGACATACCATATAGTGATGTGCATGTGTCGATACTTCAATTGTTTTATTATCTGTGGCGGTTCTTATCAGCGTCCTCTCACGTACATTAATTTAAACCTCAAATGCGGTTATCGTGTAAAAGACGTTTCTGGCTACTAAACCGCCATTTTTAGGGTTCCGTTTCCGAATGGTCCAAACGGAACCTTATTGTTGTCACTCATGCGTGCTTCCGTCGGTCGTCTGTCACAAAAATATTTTTCGAAGATGTTTTCAACTTCCCTTTGACCTATTGACATAAAATTTGGACATAACGTATTCTTACCCCCCCCCCCCTCCCAGAAGAAAGACCAGTACCTACAGGTCAAAAATGAAATGTGCCGCAGTGAACGTGTTAAATAATAAATAAATATGTAATTTAACGTTGTTTTATTTTTACACAGTCACGTAACAATTTAAATGAAATATAAGACACGTTTTATTATTATCACTTCAATTATCGACATCTATTATCGACAGCACCGCTTCCTTAGTCGACACAGACCAACGATATAACATTTGCAGTACGTCACCGTGTATATTCCTTTAAGCATATTTCTGGGAAATAAGGGACAATTCAAGTTTCTGTCATATTGTTATTATGTAAATGTTACAATCCTAAATAAATTAATAGCTACATTCCCAAAAGATGCTTATTAACATTTCGATGTGACATCGACGCTGTTCCAAGGTTATATAAATGAACTGTCACTGCAAGTGTCATAGGGATCTTCAAATAACGTCCTACGTTATAGGGCTCGAGGCTCAGGACGCCGGAAGGTTGCTCGGGGAAACGGCTGAGGCAGGTGAGCGTAGAAATGGCGTTCTGTCAAGCAGAGCGCTGTCACAAAGATTTGCAAGAATAACGAGTCAGAGGAGCCGCCGCACGCTGCCTACAATCACAGTGCCTCACGGTGGCACCGAAACTCAGATGCGTGAATTTAAGGAGTCATAATCCTTAGATTTCTAATTTTTATTCATTTTTAATCAGAGCCACACATTTTTCCGTGTTGCTAGGATACCGTCTTTCGTCTATAGCTTTGCTTAGTTTGGGACTAGGTTGATTTGTGTAAGATTGTCCACAAATATTTATTTATTTATTTTATTTATGGAAACTTTTTTTAAACTTTACAGTGGCTTTATAGGCCGGGCCCAGTAAACCGATAGAAGTTCGCGGTTGGACAGTAGTTGGTTAGTAGTCCAATGGGAACCTCCGACATGACCACGCAAGCGGTTTAAACACTGGAATAAGAAGAGTTTGCGCTCCAGTTCAAAAAAATCAAAATTCAAAATTCAAACATTTATTCTGCAAATAGGCCACAAGGGCACTTTTACATGTCAATTTACAATTTACTCGTAATAAAGTCTGTCAATACAAGCATATGCTACATTTTTCATGAGAAAAATTAATTTACAATTTAAGAAATATGACAATAAGAATATAATAAATTTTTCATGTCAAAATATTAAAATATTACAATATCAGTATAGTTAGAGATGTATAAGGTCTCAGTCTGAATAACAAAAATTAATATAATATCCCAAAGATGTAAATGGTCTCTGAGCGTCAAATATTAATAATAATGACTATTCTAAGGTGCTTACAGATGTACATGGTCTCAAAGCGTCAAAATAAAATAATAATAAGATTTCAATATTAAAAAAAAACCGCAATTTAATATAAGTAGAGGTGTCTCTTCAGAGTTAATGACCAGTGTGATTGGTCAACCGAATCTACGGTGTCAGTGGAATCGAGCTCCAGGGAATTTTGTCGCTGGTTCACTGTGGGTACCTAGCCTAGCTGAGAAGAGTCCAGCAAGAAACTCAGCTAGGTCCGACCTGAGTTGTACTGACTGAGAAACTTACTGTTCTCCTGTTTCTACTCACCCCGACTGGGTAGACAGCTCCTGTCTGCTTGTAGCCTCGGTCAGATCTACCTCCTGGTCGCACTCCTAATCAAAAATAATAGCATTACTTATCTAGGGCGGTAAAGAAACTCCACTCTGCTTTTCATTACGAATACGTGACTACAATGCATAAAATAAAATAATTTTTTTAGTGTAAGTATTGCGCCATTTCGGTGGGAAATCTTGAATAATAATTTAAAAAACATATATTGTAGAAATAAATCCTTGTCATAAATTTACTTTTTTAATAGATTTCTGCTCAAGAGCTATTACTTTTAACATTTAGATGTACAGTCAGTATCAAAAGTAGCGCCACATATGAAGAGGTCAAAAGTTCTTATTCCTTTGTAATAAAGACTTTTGATGTCGTCACATGTAGCGCTACTTTTGATGCTGACAGTACAATTGTTCAAAGTATTGAATAAAATTTAAGTTTATCAGAATACATTGCTCAAACAATCGACTCTGACAAGAATACGAGTACGTACCTCCAAGAATGCCGCTAGCAAGGCCACCAAGAGCACCTGAGAAAGAAAACATTATTTTCTGAAAAAGACTGAAGGATTTTCCTGTAACTTAACATGGAGGATTTATTAAGTGTACAAGACCGCTTTAGTCAAATCACTTAAAATAAATAATATTTAAACTAACTCAAATCTAAAACAAGCTTTATAATACGGTCATTCTGTGTAATCAATGTATGGGGGAGTCAAACGAATTAATAAAGTTTTGAAACTTATGTGGTATGATACCTTTGGGTATGGCCTTTAAAATTTACAACTCTCCCCTCCCCTCCCCTTGACGCTTCACCCCCCCTCGCCATGAAATGTGTCCCATTTTCCGGTTTTTTCAGTTTTTTTCGATAACTATTGCAGATAAGAAAAAGCTGTTAAAGACAATAGAATGACCGTATTATTAGAGGTATTGCACCGAGGATGCTGGCGGCATTTCCTCGCTGTTAACAGTGGCTTTTTAGTGAAGGAAAACGTCGCTATGAAACCGGTCCCAACAAGGTCTAATTTTCCCGCTGGCTTGAAAGGTCATATGGTATAGTCAATTTTGTAAAACTAGAACCTACGACACTTGGAATCAGTAGGGTCGTCATGTAACTATGTATTATGTTCTGACGTTAGGCATATTTTAATGTAATTTTCGACCCAAGCTTATAGATATAATAGTCCAAAAATTAAATTTAAATATACCTATCGTTAATACAGTGATTATGATATATTAATAAACTTACTACTTACATAAACTTACGTGATTATGATACAGCTGCCAAAGCTGATAACTTCGTTCGAATGAATTACACCTCAGTAGAGTTTAAACGAAGCTGCAGCTGAGGCCTCTGAAGAAACCTACCTGAGAGACCACCTCCAGCACCTGGCAGGCCTCCTAAACCTGAAGCACCGCCGATAACTGGTCCTGGTCCTCCTAGACCCCCTGGCAGGCCTCCTAGACCCCCTGGCAGGCCTCCTAAACCTGAAGCACCGCCGATAACTGGTCCTGGTCCTCCTAGACCTCCTGGGAGACCTCCTAGACCTGCTGGGAGACCGCTGACACCTGAGGAACATATGATTTCCTATTTATAAACCACTAGCTTACGGCCCGGCCGCAACTTCGAGCGGCGGCGGCAGCGGCAGTGGTTTTCCATGCATATAGCGTGTGATATTATGACCACCGCTTTAGCTTAGTTGGTAGAGACCCTGCCTACGAAGCTGAAGGTCCCGGGTTCGAATTCCGGCCGGGCCATTTATTTGTGTGACGAGCATGAATATTTGTTCTTGGGTGTTGGATGTTTTCTATGTATTTAAGTATCTATTTATCTATACAGTAGAATCCGCTTATAACGACTCCGCATATAACATTTGACCGCTTTTAACGACTGCTAAATCACCGACGTTGTAGAAGTAACCCAAGTTGCCCAAGACCGAAGCAAATGGAGAGAATTGATTCGAGCCCTACACCCCAGCAGAGGGTAACGGGATAAAGAAGAAGAAGAAGAAATCACCGACGTTACGATTCATACCAAACATTTTCAAAGAAAATCAGTCCGGTTTGTGCGACGTTCTGTAAGTGTGACGTAATATCGCCGGTCCCGTGACCGTCGCTGTATCCGGATTCTACTGTATACGTATGTATATCGCTTAGTACCCATAGTGAAAGTTTTGCTTAGTTTGAGACTAGGTTGATTTGTGTAAGATTGTGCACATAAATAGTTTTGTATGATGAGATTTGAGGAGCGCTCGTCGCCCAGCGGCGCCTGCGTACCGCTTGCGGTATCTAAGGTTAAGCAACGTGGGCAGGGGTCAGGACTTGGATGGGTGACCGCTTTGACTAACTAAGCGCTCCCGTGCTTTGGAAGGCACGTTAAGCCGTTGATCCCGGTTGCTGTCTATGGCAGCAGTCGTTAAGCCAAGTTGGAGGCCTTCGGGCGGCTTGAGAACTTCTAACAGTCAAGTTGCCCACTCACTTGACAAAGCCTAATCCCAATAAGGTCTAGTTTCCCCTCGGGGTTGGAAGGTCAGATGGCAGTCGCTTCCGTAAAAACTAGTGCCTACGCCAAATCTTGGGATTAGGTAGCGGACCACAGGCATCCTTCAGGATGCAACTGTACTGGGATAACGCTAGGAGGATGATGATGATCTATCTATATATATATCAACTAATCGCAGTGAGTTGCACGTCTCGACCATCCAATGAAAAGATAAACCGGTTGCCGTGCCGCTATTCACGTAATTTTTCGTGAAATTGTTATCAGGCCCTGTATTATGGTCTATTACAATGGCTCACCAGCCCAAAGTGAGTTTGCCTCCGCCACGATTTGTCGCCCCAGGGCCCCATATACGAAACGATTCATAGTTGCGATCTGTCGGTTCAGACTGATCGAAACGACAGCAACTGCCAAAGGATGATCGTGGAAGAACTCTCACCTCCAAGACCTCCGCCTCCTATACCTCCGCCTCTTAAACCTCCATGTACTAGACCATTAGCCAAGCCACTAAGGAGCCCAAGAGTAGGGGAACATGACGCCACGGCCACCTGTGA
This sequence comes from Cenopis cana, assembly GCA_951800055.1. Taxonomy (NCBI): domain Eukaryota; kingdom Metazoa; phylum Arthropoda; class Insecta; order Lepidoptera; family Tortricidae; genus Cenopis; species Cenopis cana. The sequence continues at coordinate 2,224,017 of OX637498.1, read as the reverse complement.
ACAATCAAATTAATTACATATCATCAACATCATTACCATCAACATCATTATCATCAACATCATTATCATCAACATCAATATTCATCAACATCATTATCATTAACATTGTGGCGTCGCTAGGCAACCGTCAAATCTGACATGTTCTGCAACGCGCTATTGAAGTTTCTTAAGTCAGTTGCATATATAGAACTTCCAACCAACTCTCATTGGACTTCGGTCCCTGAGAGATCTCTCTATTGTCATCTCTTCCTGTGTCTCCTATCTATTGTGTATATTTGTAGTTACCTTGTACATATCCTCTTTTCATGTATATATCAACCCTGTATATTATTCCCTATTAGGAGCACACTACTATTCTACATTGGTGACCCCGACGTGATTTGAACACGCAACCTTCTGATCATCAACATCATTAACATCAACATGATAATCATACCGCCTTCCCCCTTCTTCCATCGGACATCCAGACGTACGGCTGGTCACCATCCTTACGTGCTTGAAATTCCTCTTACTCGAACCAAGCGATTCTATCTTTTATAATGCTCACTGCTAAGGTTTGGAATTCCCTGCCGGCATCTGTATTTCCGAGTTCATATAAACTGAAGCTCTTTAAGGTACGAGTGAATCATCTTCTGGGTCTGGCTAATTTCTGGTCAAGAGCAATATATTTTTAATAATAATAAAAAACTTACCGTCGCCAGTAATACAAGAAGCCCCTTCATCTTAAGAGTTTTAACAACTGCAGAGTATTCAAAAAATCGATCTTATATACCCTATCCATTCATTTACACAAGTGGCTACTTAAATTTCGTTTCGTCTTTTATTTAATGCATGAAATATGATATAGAGGCTAATATTTGTTTTGCGTGACAATAAGTTTAAACTTTTAAAGAGGTAAGCAGAAATATTTTGTTATTTCACTCAAAAATCTCAAGGTTTAACTTCTGATAATTATCATTACTATATCACCCGAAAGACGTCCACTGCTGGACATAGACCTCCCCGGAAGAGTGCCACAATGACCGGTCCTGCGCCACCCGCATCCAGCGTACTCCCGCGACCTTTACCAGGTCATCAGTCTACCTTGACGCTGCACCTTCCGATGTAGTGAATCAGGCGTGGTTATTTATAAATATTTTTATGCAGACATAAATGTGTTTCTATAAGCTTGCTGAAACAAAAGACTCAAATATAATTAAAATTATATTAGTTGATTATATTTGCACAGATGCTTCATTATGCTTAGATAATAAAAAAAGCAAACTAACAATATATTTTCTATCGTTGACGAGGGCAGAGCTCGGAGTCATTGCCCGAAATCGGCCCGTGCGGTATGCGAGGTTAAGCAATGTCGACCGCAGACAGTTCTAGAACGGGTGAATGCTTTAAGTGGTTACTGACTGAGCGCTCCCGTGCTTTGGAAGGCACGTTAAGCCGTTGATCCCGGCTGCTTGTCTATGGCAGATCTTTACCTAATGCTTTTTAGTTTTTACTTTATGCCATAGATAGACTATAGAGTGACAGTTAGTATAGTATTGATTATGTAAGTCTGTGGTGATTTGTCATGTGCAATTGACGTATGATTGTATTATTTGTTGTTTTAAATATTTGGTAACAAATAAAAATGCAAATACTCAACATATTACGCAATCCATCTGAGTAAGTACGAATCCTCCTCATCATAAATAATCATAATAATCATAATCAGAGCTTTATTCGTGACCCCAACACATAAAAATAAAGAAGGTAATAGTAAACAATGGCATAGGAACTGCCGTGTCACGAAATGGACCCAACTCAGCATAATGCTGCATCATCATTATCATATCACCAGAAAGACGTCCACTGCGGGACATAGGCCTCCCCCAAAGAGCGCCACAATGACCGATCCTGGGCCACCCGCATCCAGCGGACTCCCGCGACCGTTATCAGGTCATCAGTCCACCTTGTAGGGGACCCACGCTGTGGCCCCAACGGCCATTGGTTCTACGTGCAATAGGGATGTTGACTCAAAATTTATTATTACTCCATACGAAAGAATACATAAACTATGCCAAATAGTGAAAATCCTATTCAAATATGTCAAAAAATAACGAAACTACAACCGTTGGAATGTCTTTAGTTCGAGAGAGAAAGCGCTACAGATCAGTGACGTCACTGACCTCGAGCGCCATAGTAAATGACGATCGTTCAATACAGAGGTGCGTTTTGCGGAACAGGGACAAAAAATGCCCCTCCTAAAACTTTGAAGACTTATAATTATGTAATTATATATTCTTCGAAGTAGCCTGCAAAACGAAATGGAGATGGGCAGGCCATATCTCAAGGGCACAAGATGGCCGCTGGAGCGAGCGGATACTCCACTGGTGGCCGCGCAAAGACAAGCGCCCTCGAGGACGGCCGTGACGTAGAAACAGTAACCGAGTTTCTTAGAAAAAATGCTATACCTAGTATGGGTTTATAATCATCTTTAAAAATCATGTTCAGAAGGATTAAAGTCGGTAAAATCACAGTTTTTAAGAGTGACCCAGGACTCGTAACCATGGTAACGAGTGACAAGAAATAGTTATTTATTTATATATCGTATGGAATTTTTTATTTCGAACCGTGAGATCTTCGAGAAGACAGTACGGTTGCCAGTTTTTGTTGCACTTTTAGAACCACCCAGGGGTCACGTGTAGGGTGGGTACTTTCCCTACGGACGTGGTGCAACTTCGACCCCCCTTTGTCAAGTGAGTGGGCAACTTGACTGTTAGAAGTTCTCAAGGCGCCCGAAGTGCTCCAACATGGCTTAACGAGTGCTACCACAGACAGCAGCCGGGATAGCTGATTGACTCATTTCACAAACCTCTTTTTTCAGTCTTGGCGGCAAAAATACCGTTTCTTTATTTAACACACCATGGCTTTTAAACGGAAAGAAATGTAGTTATTTTTTGTCACACCTGGCCATAAAGTGGCATTCCACTTCCTGGCCAGGGGGAGACAAAGTTTTTTACTTACCACGGGTAGTAATAAAGAAGGCCTCAGATCACATACGAACCTATTCATTCAATGTATTGACATTTTAACTTCATTTTTATTAAATATTTTGTTGACGGTCATGATAAGGATTCTTATAATTTTGACATTGTATGCAAATTTATAATGTAATTTTTCTCATGAATTAAATAAATCTAAATCTAAATCATATTTATCAAATACCTGTGATCTGAGAATTTCTTTATTTTACCGCCCTTGATGAGTAATATACTATTGTAGCTTTCCGAAGCGGGGACGACGAGATACAGGATGTGAGTAAAGTTTTCTTTACAGTTAAGTCATTTGATGTTATTAGAGTAGGCCTATTTTTGAAGAAGTAGAATACAAGAAGCAAATCGTGTAACAGTTGGGGTGACAACGTAATCAGAGGGTTTAGACCCTGCAGAATACGGATCTGCCTGTCTCCATCCCCAAATTTGAGCCGGAAGAATGTTATATAGGAAAAGGTGCAGCCCATACAAATTTTTTCGTTGTACATTTGGTAAATCGTTGTTCCGGTACCCTAACTATGGTCCAATTGTTATGGATTTTTGATATGCCGTAAATAACAATATTTGTCATCGTATCCCGAAATTTTTGACACTCCAGCTCCACGTCTTTCTCGGCCATCTTGGAAAATCTGTCACTTTTTTCAGTTTTTTGCTTGTACTGTCGTTATAGTTCATTTTAGTGCTAAACATGGTTTGGCAATATTGTAAAACACAAAATTTGCTGAAACTTTTGGGTACAAAGATTTTTTCTATGACCCCTAGGGACGAAGATATGACAGGAGATATCATTATAAATTACCACTTTTTTCTAGTTTTCCTCTTATGTTTACGTTTAAAGTGCATTTAAGCGTTAACTATAGTTCAGCAATATTGTAGATTACAAAATTGGCTACAACTTTTGTATTGAAATATTTTTTCCACGATCATCAGGAAAGAAGATACGATGTCACCTATGGGGTACTACCGTCGATATTTACTACTTTTCCAGTTTTCTTCTCATATTTTCGTTTTAGTGCATTTCTCGGTCAGCAATATTATAGAAGACAAAATTATATGCAAATTCAAAGTACCTACGATCTTCTAGGTATCGTGGAAACAGACGATTTTGTCTTCTGAGGGATTGAAGTGGTACAGATCGGAAAGTGACAGATGCTTTATCTTGTCGTCTATCCCGCTATCACTCGACCATCATAGATCCCCTACAGATTACGATTAAATGCACTCAAACCTAAATATGAGAAGAAAACTGCAAAAGTAGCAAATTACAACGGTGCTACTCCATAGATGACTTCATATCTTCTTTCCTAATGGTCGTGGAAAAAATATTTCAATACAAAAGTTGTAGCAAATTTCGTGATCTACAATATTGCCGAACTATAGTTAGTGCTAAAATGCACTTGAATGTAAACATGAACGGAAAACTAGAAAAAAGTGGCAATTTTTAATGATATATCCTGTCATATCTTCGTCCCTAGGGGTCATGGAAAAAATCTTTGTACCCAAAAGTTTTAGCAAATTTTGTATTCTACAATATTGTAGAACTATGTTAAGCACTGGAATGAACTTTGACGACAGTAAAAGCAAAGAACTGAAAAAAATGACACTATTTCCAAGATGGCGGCCAAAGTTATGGAGCTGGAGGGCCGAAATTTTTAGGTTACCATGGCTAATATTGTCCTTCACAACATACCAAAAAACCATATCAATCGGACCTCTTTTAGAGTACCAGAGCAACAATTTACTAAATGTACTACGAAATTTTTTGTATGGGCTGCACCTTTTCCGGTATACCGTACTTCCGGCTCAAATTTCGAGATGGCGACAGGCAGATCCGTATTCTGCAGGGTCCAAACCCTCTGATAACGTTGTCACCCCAACTGTTACATGACTTGCCGCTTGCATTGTTTAGAGACGCCTTTTCCAATTCTGTTCCTCCTCTATATGCTGTTTTTAACGTTTTAACATAAGCTAGGCAAAGACAAAAATAAAATAAAGCAATTTTATCTACACCCATATAGTAAATCCCCTTTAATAAGTTCAAAAACCGTAGATAAGACCCCGGTTTATAATATACTGTGCAGAAAGCTTCTCGCGGTTGCGCGCGTCCCTTATAAGAACACCAAATATAATACTGTTACGAGATCACGTACAACCTTAACGACACTGCTGTGGGCTGGCGGCGGCGCGCGGGCCGGCCTGTTGAGGCAAACATGGCGCACGCCGGCGAGACGTGCCCACACGAAACACATGAAAGAGGATTTAATATATGGATGTAGATAAAGTAGTGTATGCAACTGTACATAATTAGGCATTAAAACACTCGTGTGACCTTATTATGACACTCGCCTTCGGCTCGTTTCATAAAACACACTCGTTTTTAAATGCCCCTCATTATGTACCAGTTGCATAAACTACTATTATAAAGGGTCGGCAACGCGCACGTGACGCCTCACTCAAGCGTACGGTCCACCTTATGGTAAGCGGACACCGCAGCCTATAGACGCTCGCAACTCCAAAAGAGTCACGTACACTACACTCAGAAGTCTCTTTTACGCCGCAGACGCCGCCTCAGAAACACCGCCGTTTCAAATAAAGTATGTTTATGTCACACCTGGCCATAAAGTGGCAATTACCGCACGCTCCGCGCGCGGGAAATCCCACTTCCTGGCCAAGGGGTGACATAAAATTTTGTACTTAACACGGGCGGTAATAAAGAAAGACTCAGATCGCATATTTATCGCCCTTGCCTTCGGCTCGGGCGTCAAATACCTGCGATCTGAGACATTCTTTGTTTTACCGCCCTTGTTAAGTAATGTACTATTGGACATGGACACAAGGGAATTCAGTATAAATGTCTATTGCTTGTAACAAAAAATCCCTTTTCATTTAATGGAATACAACTGTAACAAGACAAACAATCTAATTATGGGTGAATAGCCGATAGCAGATAAAACAGTGAAAAAAAAAATTACATACCTCTTGGGGCTGGTACGTAATAGGGTATTAAACTAAGGTAAAAATAAATTATTTTTTACTTGACTAATAAAAGATCTAACGAAAATACTCGAAAAACATCAATTATTAATTTATTTTAGCTAATTGAAAGATTTTACAAGCATAAAGATTTAAAAAGGAAGCTGATTTGAACAAACCTACTCACACTGTCTTAGTGACGTCACTAAGACAGTATTTCCCTACAAACTTCGTATTAGCAAATCGTTTTTGACATTTAATAAAAAGTTGCTGATTTGACTATGGGTTTAATACCGTATTACGATACCTGGCTCGTGGCCCGGCAAGCATTTGTCCGTTATTTTTAATTTTTTTCTTAAGCTCTCGGTGAAATCAGTCAACTGGAACTCCGGAGTACACCATCTCTCCTTGTGCGGCCATTGCGCAATCTCGGATACAACTCTAAGACAGGAAAGTGCGTCCGCTGTTGTGTTGGTAAGTTACCCTAACCACAGAATAGTATAATAGTACGAGTATGTATTACATACAGAATGGCCACGAACCCCCCGCATCGAGGTTCGTTACCTCGTCCCTGAGAGACCCGCCTAGTAACGATCGGGTGCCGTCGCGCCTCGCGATTCGACCGCGCCACGCGCTGCGCACCCGCGCAAACAATGGACGCGTGTACCGACAGCGCACGCACACATACTTACCCACAGCGCTTACGTTCCTTCGCGTGTCAAAGGTGTGCCCTAACACCTAGCGAGCGCTCTGCTCAGGGCCAGGGAAATTAAAAATCTGAACTTCATATAGTTCCATCCCTTTCACTCATATAGTGTATAACAGGAGAGTGAAAGGGACGGAACTATACAAAGTACGGATTTCGAATTTCGAAGTAGACCTTCAGTCGCGGATACAGGGGGGCGGGGCAAGTGTAGAAGTCTTACTATTAACCCCCCCCCCCCCCCCATTCTCCTGTTCCCCTTCTCCTCATGTGCCGTTTAACTGAGACCGCGCATGTGACCACGGAATAATAAAAACCAGTGGAAATGGCAAGGGGGCGTGCCGCGCTGCCATAAATATGAGGAGATACGCAGCATTGCTTCAGTTCGCAGCTTTCGCTTGTGCGTGACAGTTGTGTCGCTACCATTACAAAAAAATCTAAATTGCATGAGAAATGCCATATTGCGCAGTTTTGGAGTACAAAACCGATAGCCGTGTGGGAACACAGTATGTGCACAGTTCTCACAACGCAGCGAATTCCTTCCCCCCGGCGTCGGGCGCGTCCCGGCGTGGGCCCATCGCGCCCCGCCATTCGTCTTGTAAACTTTGAACGAATAACACATAACAATAAATAGCTTAAATAGGAGTCAGAATCTTTCATTTATGGGTCACCACTTGGGTATAACCTTGAGCTAAGGTAAGCAGCGAGGGAGCTCGCTCAGTGGTGACCCCGACGTGATACGAAGACTTCAAGATGAATGGCGTAGGCGCCCCAGGACCACAGGGCGGCCTACAAGGACAGCCAGGCGGCTCACAGCAATTGCCACAAGGTGGACTTCAGCAATTGCCACAAGGAGGACTTCAAGGCCAGCCTACAGGGCAAGTAGGATTACCAGTGCCACGCGAGCTTGAACAGCCAGAGAATCTGCAAGAAGCGGACGTGAAACCGGACGTCATGGCGATATCGTTGGCGTCAAGGTTACCAGAATTTTGGGTTGACCAACCGCGAGTGTGGTTCATCCGGATCGAGGCCATTTTGGCACCACAACGATTGGGAGACGACTCGAGATTTGACCTCGTCGTCGCCAAGCTGCCGAAAGAAGTAATAATGCAGATCACGGATTTCCTATCCCGACCGCCGGCTACAGGTAAATTTGCCGCGCTCAAGGCTAAGCTTCTGTCCTTGTTCGAAGACACAAGGATTCGACAAATCGAGAAGTTGATCGGCGAGATGGAACTAGGGCAATTAAAGCCGAGCCAGCTATTGACTAAAATGAAAGAACTGGCTCGTGAAAACTTCCCGGACGAGACCCTACGGATTTTGTGGCAAGGTCGTCTACCTACGCACGTACGGGCAGTTTTGGCTGTAGCAGAAACAAACGACCTCGACAGGCTAGCCAGCGTCGCGGACAACGTCGCCGAGGCAACGCGTCGTTCCTACGTATCCGAGGTCAGCCAGCCATCGTGTTCCCACAACACACCACCACACAACGGGTCATCTTGTAATAGCCCGACTATATTAGCAGAGATCGCAAAACTCAGCGTGCGGCTGGCTAATGTGGAGCGGTCAAGGTCTCGACAGACAAATCAAGGACGTCGAGGACGCGGTTACGGGAGGTCAACTTCGCGCGCGAGAAGCGCCTCTCGAAATCGCCCAGATCCCCGAGCTAAAAGCAACCCCAATTGGCTGTGCACACCGCATTTCAGGTATGGTGCGAAAGCCAACAGATGTTACCAACCGTGCGCGTGGAAATCGTCGAATCCGGAAAACTAGATGCGATGGTGCAGTCAACGACGGAGGTCTGCACCGCATCGTTTAGCCGTCGTTTATGTGTTACGGACAACAAAAGTGGACTTAGATTTTTGGTGGACACGGGTGCAGATGTTTCCATTTTGCCGCCGAAAAACAGATTTTTCGATCGCGAGTGCACAAAATACAAACTTTACGCCGCGAACGGGAGTGAAATCAAGACTTACGGAACGAAGACCTTGGTGTTAGACTTTAATTTACGTAGACGGTACCGATGGGAATTCGTAGTAGCGGATGTGAAGCAGCCTATTTTAGGAGCCGACTTCCTGGCCCATCATAAGCTGCTTGTAAATTTAAGTGCACGTAAGTTGGTGGATCAGACGACCGACCTCAAGGTCGCCGCAGAAATTGTGAGTATTAACCAACCTTCTATTTTCACTGTTAATGATAAACACCCGTTCCGCAAATTGTTGTCCGAGTTCCCAGAAATTACGAAACCCGCGTCATTCAAAGAGGCGCCATCCCATAATGTGCTACATTATATAGAAACTACAGGCCCGCCAGTTTTTGCACGCGCGAGGCCACTTCCGCCGGATAGGTATTTCAAGGTTAAGAAAGAGTTCGAATTAATGCAGGAACTAGGAATATGTAGACCATCGAAAAGTGCATGGGCTAGTCCACTACACGTAGTAGCTAAGAAGAACGGCGATATTCGACCTTGTGGAGACTACCGGAGACTTAACGCTATAACTAAGCCCGATAGGTACCCCATTCCTAGGCTACACGACTTTACCTATATCCTGGCTGGCAAGAAAGTATTTACTAAATTAGACATTAATCGCGCTTATCACTGTATTAGTGTAGCACCCGAGGACGTCGAGAAGACTGCCATAATAACCCCATTTGGGTTATTTGAGTTTCCCCAAATGAGTTTCGGGTTAAGGAACGCTGCGCAAAGTTTCCAGCGTTTTATGAGCAACTCTGTTCTTCAAGGTCTAGATTTCTTATTTAATTATTTGGATGATGTCATCATAGCTAGCGATAACTTAGAGCAGCATGAACGGCATCTAGCGGTAGTGTTCGAAAGGTTTAAGAATTTCGGCATAACGATTAATCTAGACAAGTGTTGCTTTGGACAGCCTTCGGTCGAATTTTTAGGGCATCAGGTATCGACGGTAGGTATTAGACCCCTCGATGACAAAGTAAGTGCCATAGTCAACTATCCGAAGCCGGAAACGATCGAAGGGCTCCGTAGGTTCTTGGGAATGCTCAATTTCTATAGAGGTCACATTTCGGATGCGGCCATGAGGCAGGCCGAACTAGATAAGTATTTGGTAAATGCAAAAAAACGGGATAAGTCTAAAATCGCGTGGACGGCGGAGGCAGAGCAAGCATTTGCGGAGTGTAAAGCAGGTCTTCAACAGGCCGCCACACTCGCGCACCCCAAGTCAGACGCAGTGTTAGCCTTGATGTGTGACGCAAGTGACACCGCAGTGGGAAGCGCGTTGCAACAGAAGGTAAACAACGCATGGGAGCCTTTAGGTTTCTTTTCAAAAAAATTGTCACCGGCCCAGGCTAAATATAGTACGTATGATCGTGAGCTCCTAGCACTGTATTTATCTGTCAAGTATTTTCGCAAATTTTTCGAAGGACGACAGTTGACCTTGTATACCGATCACAAGCCCTTATGTACTGTGTTTAATAAGGTGGGCGACGACAACAAGGAAAGCCCTAGGCGCGCAAGGCAACTTTTGTTTATTAGCGAGTTTACAACGGACATACGACATATTAGCGGTAAGGATAATATCGTCGCAGATACGCTCTCAAGGGTAGAAACTATTGAATGTCCTACCATAATAGATTTCTCGGAATTAGCAAATGCTCAAGCGAAAGACGAGTATGTATTACGTATGTCGCAATCGGGTAGCAATAACAACACGAGCAAAGTGCAACTCAGGCTAATCACGTTACCTACTTGTAATAGAGCTATCTTATGCGAAATGTCTACACGCGAGGCTCGACCTTATTTACCATTAGAATTTCGTCACAAAGTATTTATTAGCCTACATTCGTTGAGCCATCCAGGTATTAGGACAACTAGGAAAATGGTTAGTAAATATTATTTAAGTCATAAGTCATAAGTCATAAGTCATTTATTCGTAAAGCTAATTTACACGTTAAAAATACAGACCATATTTACAAAATAAATATGTCGTTAAATCATTCAATTCAATATAATATAAATTAATACATGTCATTATTACATCAGTACCTATATTATTTTATTTTATTACATCAATAAAAAATAAAAATAAAATTACCAAATATCCTTTGCGTGGATACTTAAAAACTCACTGTAATTATAGAACGGGTGCTCAACAAGCCAGCGTTTGAGGCGACGTTTAAAACTGTCCAAAGTTTGGGCGCTGGTAATGCTGTCAGGTAGGTTGTTGTAGACAGTGGGCCCCATGACATGAGTGAGCTTGGCCGACTTGACCAACTTGCGGCCCACGCCGATGAGCTTATGGGCGTTACGCGTGTTGTAGTTGTGTACCATGCTATGTGTTTTGTACGCTGTTAGATTTGACCTCACATACACAGCCACCTGTAGTACGACTATCGCTGGTAAAGTCAGTATACCCAGTTTTTTAAAGTAGGGTCTTGCAGGAGTATTGTGCGGCACACGGGCGATTATCCTTACTGCGCGCTTCTATTTTTATTTTATTTTTATTTTTATTTTATTTATTCGGAGATAAAACAGAAACATGCAAACAAAATAGGTGGCATTTACAAAAACACAATATAGATTAAGATGTTTCCCTAGACATATCTCACTGAGAACATACTTAGCATTAAAATTTAAAACCTTACAAAATGCAAACAATTCATGAACTAAAATTACATCTAAAATGGTCGGAGAAGTTGACGCCACCTTCCGCATATTGGAAGGTGAATCGTACATTCATAGTTAATACCGGGAAGTGAACAAAATCTAATATACATAGTTAGCTTTCGTTTTTAAGAGAGGTACATTACATTTAATTATTGGTTAAGTACCTTTTTTAATTATATATTAGATTTATACTGTTTTACAACAGCAGCCTTGAATGAGGCGCGGGAGCATGAGAATAAATCAACATGAGAAAGTAATTTGTTGTGGTGGTCGCAAATTCTATGTATTGGAGCCCTTTTACCTGCGTTATTCCTTGTATTTGGCAAATTGAATAAATGTTTGGATCTGGTCGATCTCCGAGGCGTGCGGAACGGTATGGACGCGAGGAGCGGCGGGCAGTCTATGTCAGCTACGCAGATATTACGCAGCATCACTGCATCAGCAACGGCTCGTCGGTCCTCCAGAGATAACATATTATACTTGACCAACAGATCAGAATAGGAACATCGTGAACATCTCATTTTATAATTAAGAAAACGGAGAAATTTCTTCTGCACCATCTCTATTTTATCTACGTAAATATTATAATATGGGTTCCATGCTACCGAAGCATATTCAAGATACGATCTTACCAATGCTTGATAAAGTAGGATAAAAGTGTTTTTGTTTTTGAAATGTTTAGTAGTGCGTATTATAAAACCAAACATTTGATATGCTTTCCGAACGAGATTATCAACGTGCACATCAAGAGTAAGTTTAGAGTCAAGGTATAACCCTAAGTCGCGTATACCATCAGTAGTCTCCAAGCAATGTTGACTTAGATTGTAGGAGTTAGTAATGAATTGTTTTTTTCTTGTAAATACTATATGTTTACTATATGTTTACATTTGTTATAAGCTAGATATAATTTATTCCTTTGACAGTACTCATTTAACCTGTCTAGGTCATCCTGTAGTAAGGAGGTATCTTCAAAACAGTTGACCCTTCTGTAGATTTTGAGATCATCAGCGTATAATAAGATGTTACTGTTTTTAAAGCAGGACGAAATATCGTTTATGAATATATCAAATAGCAAAGGCCCCAATATTGAGCCCTGAGGCACGCCGGATGTTACAATTGTGGGTAACGATGTAAACCCATTAACTACAACGAATTGAGTGCGGTTGTGTAAATATGATGCAAACCATCTGAGGAGATTCCCCTTTATTCCATTATAGGAGAGCTTCTTTAAAAGTATCAAGTGATCCACTTTATCGAATGCTTTCTGAAAGTCTGTATATATTGTGTCGACTTGTTCTGTTTCATCTAAAGATCGAAAGATATAATCAGTAAACAGAATGAGATTAGTAGCTGTGGATTTGCCTTTGACGAAACCATGTTGTTCTATCATAATCGAATTTTTAACAGACTCATAGACACGGGAGTGAACCAGCTTTTCAAAGACTTTGGCGATACAGGATAGGATCGATATAGGGCGATAATTCTGAATGTTATCTTTCGGGCCAGATTTGTGGATAGGAGTCACATTTGCCACTTTCCATCTTTGGGGAAATATCCCTTCATTTAAACATTGATTGAAGACGGAAAACCCTTTCCCACTCAGCACAGCGTCCCCACAGCTCCGCACCGTATTGTATCAGCGAGTGCACCGTGGCAAAATAGCACGAGCGCGCGACCTCATCCGACACTAACCTGGTTACTCGTCCTAATGCAAAGCAGGCGCTGCCGATTCTTCCACTGAGTCTGTTAATATGATGGTCCCACTTTAGACCGGTATCTATTTCGAACCCTAGGAATCTGGTGGTACTTAATTGGTCTAGAGTGGTCCCATTTACAGAAACAGCAAGAGGTCTTGCGTTGCGGCCTGACAGATTGAAGACTAGGTAGTGGGTCTTCTTAAGATTTAAGGCTAAACCATTGGCATTAAACCACTGTGCAAGCTGCGCCGCGGTTTCGTTTAGCTTTCCTTGGATAGCGTCCACCGATTGCGCTGTGACGATTGCAGCAACATCATCGGCGTACATGAGGATCTCTGCAGCCTGTATTGCATGCGGCAGGTCATTCAGTAATAAAGAAAACAAAATGTTGGACACCGATGAACCCTGCGCTACGCCCATGGTAGTCTTGAGTGGGTCTGACCTAACCATTCCACCATCTCCGATCACGACTTGAGTTCTATGCTGCAGTAGGCTCTCGAGCAAGGAAAGTGTCGGACCATTGATCCCATAGTGTCTTAGCTTACTGGTAAGGACTGCGTGGTCTGCGACGTCAAAGGCCTTGGAGAGGTCGCAGCACAACACAGCCACCTGCTGCTTCTTCTCTCTGGCATCAACTACGCGTCGGATCACATCACGAGTCAGTGTGGTTGTGGAGTGGCCTGCGCGATAGGCGTGTTGTCTCTCGGATAAGGCGCTCGTCGACTCTAGAAAGCTCGTCAGGCGGCGGCTGAGACCGTTTTCAAGGACCTTAGCCATCGCCGGGATAATAGCAACGGGTCTGTACGCATCCATATCTCCCTTTTTGGCCCGAGATGAACAAGGATGTCGGGAATTGGGCAAGGACATGTATTCAATGTCAAAAGGCGAAGGTCAACCGCCATACAGTGTCCGATTTAGGTACGTTTCCAGATGCAGCTGGATTCCAGCACATTCACACGGATATAGTCGGACCCTTGCCAATAACCTCGAATGGATTTAGGTATCTGCTAACCATCATAGATAGGTTTACAGGATGGCCGGAAGCTTTCCCTATTACAGAAATAACCGCGGAAATAGTAGCTAAGACTATTTACGAGGGCTGGATTGTTCGCTATGGTTGCCCGATAAGGTTAACTAGCGATCAAGGACGTCAGTTTGAAAGTCGGTTATTCGCGGAGCTTATGAAATTTTTGGGGGTAAAAAAAATTAGGACTACACCCTATCATGCACAGTCGAACGGGAAAATTGAGCGAATACACAGAGGGCTCAAGGCCGCGCTTATGGCAAAACTCGGCGAAGGTAGTTCATGGGTAGATCTTTTGCCTAGCGTTATGTTTGGTTTGCGCACCGCAGGTAGAAGCGATAGTGGCATAAGCGCAGCGGAAATGACGTTCGGTCGCACACTTCGTGTGCCAGGAGCGTTTTACGAAGTTTCGCCAGATAGAGACCCCGTCGACCCTTACAGTGTAGTAGAGAAAATTAGGGAGCACATAGCTAGTCTCAAACCGGTGTCGAGAAGAGATAACAGGAATAGAGCCATTTTCGTACACCCGGAGTTATTAACTTGCACACATGTTTTTGTCAGAGATGATACTGTCCGCAGGCCCTTGAAATCGCCGTACGATGGACCTTACAAGGTCATCGAGAGGGGAGCTAAGGTATATTTGATTCAACTCCCAGGTAGGCAATCACACATTTCGATTGATAGGTTGAAACCGGCGTTCTTACTTAATTCAGAGGCAGATACGGGTAGCATGCCAGTGCGTGACGATATAGGACATACGGGTGAGTCTCGGGATGTGGGGGATCAGGTAACGCCATCAGCGCCACCATCACCCGCACCCACACCGGTAACTCGGACCACACGGCACGGAAGGGTCGTAAGGAGACCAGTTAGGTTCCTTATTGATGATGAGTAATTATGATACTTCACAGTCCCAGAAGATAACAGTAGCGCAACTCACAATTTGTAGTATACTTCCGCAGGGGAGTCAGTTTAAATTGCGCAGAAGGTTGGTAATACTATCCTTGCATGTTTTTGACGTTAAGGTCGTAATTTTTTTTTTATGTGTTTGTTATATTGATATTGCTATGTCGTAAGGAAAGCTCAGGCAAGCTTTGGAAAAGCGCTAAGTTATCCTTACTGTTTAATTTAAGTGACTGTGGTAATCTGTGTTAGCATTAAGTTACAATTGTGGTATGATTCAATGAGTTAGGAATATGTTAGTAACATGGCTCAGCGTTGCAGTACTGCTGTTGTATCATACGGTACGGCCGAACCGAGATGCAATGTCAGTAATTGTAACACCTGTGCGAGAAATAAATAATTACGTATAGCGCTATACCTTAGGTTGCAACCTAGTTAAGTTTTACCACGTTAGAGTAACCTACTTTTAAAATAAGATGTAGATGTAGGTAATGTTATTTTGTATTTTTGCAGGATGAGCAATTTGTGTAATATTAAAATAGCAGCATTCGACAGCTCGTAACCAGTTTCACTCACGAATCTGCGGTAACTCCGCGAGTATATTTTTGTACACTATTTTAAGTTGTCATTATTTGTGTTTTGTGTACAATGGGTATGGGACATAGTAAAGACGAGTCCCAGAACAGTAATATCGCCATCGCCCAGGTGCAGTCAATCTCTGGGCAAGTCGAATCGAAGCTAAATTACGTCGGAATAGGACTGCTAGTGATCGGAGCAATACTAGTGATCACATTTCTATATGTGCTGCGCGCAAAATGCAAGCGCCATGTCAAAAGCTGGTTACGCAAGACGGTCGAATCGCTGCCTCCTCCTACTGCTATCCGAGTCCAGAATGTGCAGCCGCAGCAAATGCCGACTGCACAGACAGTGTATTAAGTGTAATGTAAGCAATACTTGTAACTACAATAAGGATGTAGGGTAAAGGTCCCAAAGGAGAGACCAATGTATTTTTATTTTTAGTTTTATTTCATTTTTTTAAAAAAGGGGAGGATTACTGTGGGAACACAGTATGTGCACAGTTCTCACAACGCAGCGAATTCCTTCCCCCCGGCGTCGGGCGCGTCCCGGCGTGGGCCCAACGCGCCCCGCCATTCGTCTTGTAAACTTTGAACGAATAACACATAACAATAAATAGCTTAAATAGGAGTCAGAATCTTTCATTTATGGGTCACCACTTGGGTATAACCTTGAGCTAAGGTAAGCAGCGAGGGAGCTCGCTCAGCCGGAGCAAAAACGTTGCCAATGGTGGTGTTTCATACCATCGCTAAGTCTTATTTTATTTTATTTTCAATAATTTCTAATTTTCTGTTTTAGGGCATTTTAAGCATATAGACACCAAACAAAAATAAACCTTATCATTAAGCAATAGAGTTGATTTTGCACCATACGTCAAAGTATGCAGCAATCTAGAACATTCGCTACTCAAGTAGTGCGCGGATGATGTCGATAAGTTATCGATATTTGGTGCAAGTTATCTATTATAAAGATTGAAATATAATTCAATGTTTCTTAGGGTTTAATAGTAAAATAATGTAATTCATTGTAACTAGTGTACGGGGATTAAATAATGTATCTGTATTTCAGAGTTATTGAAATTTTTGCACTGATATTATTGATTTTCATCAAAATCGTTAGAGCCGTTTCCGTGATCCCCGAAATATATATTAGAATTGCTCGTTTAAATACATAAGATACAGTATAAGTCAGAAATATATTGACAGAAGTAATTTTTTTTAACGAATATACGACATTAATGTTTTTTTTTTCGTTATTTTAGATAAGTTAGAATACATTTTGGACTTAATTAAATGCCATGACCTATTCTTATTTTTAGGGTTCCGTACCCAAAGGGTAACACGGGACCCTATTAAATACTAACTAAGACTCCGTTGTCCGACTGTCACCAGGCTGTATTTCATGAACCGTGATAGTTAAACAGTTGAAATTTTCACAGTTGAGTATTTTTGTTGCCACTGTAACAAACACTAAATAACAGAAAAAAAATATTTAAGGGGGGTTTTCATAAAACAGACACGTTTTTTTGCAGTTTTTAGGGTTCCGTACCCGAAGGGTCAAAAAGGGAACCCTATTGGTGACGCCCAGGCGTCCGCCCGTCCGTCCGTCCGTCGTCTGTCACAAAATTTTATTCCTAAGAATTTTTTAACTTCCCGTTGACCTATGCACTTGAAATTTGGTGATAATGTTTATTATTACGTATATTTTACCAACAAATACTAATATATTGATAAATCACTTTTTTGTGGTTGGTTCGGAACCCTTAATGTGAGAAGTCCGACTCGCAATTGGCCGGTTTTTACAGATAATGGTACAGAATCCAGCGTGCGCGGGTCCAACTCGCACTTGGCCGGTTTTTTATATATTTTTTATGTGTGCGTGTGTGGTAAAATAAAGACTTAATAATCTATATATTACACTTGCTACATTATTACCTGCATTATTATTTATTGAATGCTACCAGATCTCTGATACTAGATAATGACCAAAGTTATTAAGTCCTTCATAAATAAAAATGTTTTCGTACATTAATATTACAATATCGATAACTTGGAAGTGAAGTATAGCACATCACTAAAGTACACGCAAAGTGCTCTATCGACGAGTAGCCGAACTAGGGTATGTACTCTTATAGTTTTTCTCTTAGAAGTTCAGCTATTGAACGCTAGATGGCAGAACTTTGAAGGCGCAAAAGAATTTTAATCATTTCGCATGCACTTAAAGTTTAAATTAAGTGAAAGCTCCGTTGTTCATAGCACCTTTTTAAATAAAATACTACGACCAATCACTTTCAAGATTTCAATGTGTTTAGCATTATGATAGTGTGAGTTTTAGCGACACCGGTCTCGATACTAATCGCGACTTATGCCATTTCCACTGGTTTTTATTATTCCGTGCATGTGACGGCGCCATTCGAGGCCAACGATCGCTACGTGTGCTACGCCGTAGCGCGTGTCAGCATTTTCCTGCCTTGGAGCGGAAATCGCACGCAGAGGCATGACGCATGTGTTGTCATTGGCCTTGCATGGGTTAAGAGGTAAGACGTCAGACGCGCGGTTTCAATTAAGCGGACGAAGTTGCACAATCTAAGGAATCCGACATTTTAAAATAATTTTTACTATAATCTTTTTTTTACTGTATTTAGCAAATTTTACATATTACGGAAACTGTGCTGCTGCTGGTCTTATGCTAATAACAAGCATTTCTGTACACATTTTTGTACATGACCGTTTGTTTCTCTCAATAAAAAAATATAAACTAGTAAAATAATCCATACAAAATATTATAAATGCGAAAGTGTGTCTGTCTGTCTGTTACCTCTTTACGCTTAAACCGCTGAACCGATTTACATGAAATTTGGTATGGAGATAGATTGAGTCCCGGGGAAGGACATAGGATACTTTTCATCCCGGAAATCATCCTTTAAGGGGGTGGAAGTTTGAATGAAAGAGCGATAACTAGGTAAGCGCCTGATATAAGTAAAAAGCAATTGCTTAAATTCTATCGTGATGACCGAGTTCCACGCGGACGGAGTCGCTGGCAACAACTAGTTTTTCTTGTAAATAAATAATTTCGTGGCTATGTTCTGTGTTGTGATGTTTTGATTAAGTATTTTGTACCGTCGTACATGCCGCGAATACCTACTCGTATAAAATATTTTATGGCACACCTAGCCATAAAGTGGCCATTATCGCACGCTCCGCGCGCGAAAAAACCCACTTCCTGGCCAGGGGCTGACATAAAATTTTGTACTCACCACGGGCGATAATAAAGAAAGCCTCAGATCGCGTATTTATCGCCCTT
This sequence comes from Cenopis cana, assembly GCA_951800055.1. Classification (NCBI taxonomy): domain Eukaryota; kingdom Metazoa; phylum Arthropoda; class Insecta; order Lepidoptera; family Tortricidae; genus Cenopis; species Cenopis cana. The sequence continues at coordinate 2,205,167 of OX637498.1, read as the reverse complement.
GCCTTCGGCTCGGGCGTCAAATACCTGCGATCTGAGACATTCTTTGTTTTATCGCCCTTGGTAAGTAATGTACTATTTATTTCTTCTTTCTTAAATATTTATCGTAACAGGTGCCGTGGCCACTTGTACCTGTTGTGCTACGATGGCTGTTGTTGTACTCTTCTTTCTGTTTGAAGCGACAGACCTGCTCGAACACTTTTAGCACTGATATTGAAGTAAGTTTTACACGAAGAATTTCGTACATTGACACCATTTCAGGGCCATTTCGTATCTGAGCGCTCAGTGTGGGAGTTTTCCACTGTCACTGTTTCACGAAGAATTTCGTACATTGACTCGCCATTTCAAGGCCATTTCGTATCTGACCGCTCAGTGTGGGAGTTTTCCACTGTCACTGTTTCACGAAGAATTTCGTACATTGACACGCCATTTCAAGGCCATTTCGTATCTGACCGCTCAGTGTGGAAGTTTTCCACTGTCACTGTTTCACGAAGAATTTCGTACATTGACACGCCATTTCAAGGTCAGTTTGTATCTCGGACCGCTCAGTGTGCGAGCCAGCGACATATGCATAGGGATATATGCGCGTGCGATATAGGTAGATAATGGCGTGTCAATGTACGAAATTATTCGTGCTTAGCGTCCTTACTTTAGTCGAGCGTAAAGGTATCATTCCGCTGCCGACTGCATACAGCAACTGCACGTACCGCCGCACTCCAAATTGAATTGGTATGCGTAAAAAGCTCAATTTGAAATGAGCGGAGAAGTGTCGGAACAGCACACGCCGCTCACTCTAAATTGGGACTTTTAGTCTTATGATTACGGTTCAATTTGGAGTGCGGATGTTTGGTGAACCAGTGCAGCCGTGTAGCAAGTAAATGCGTCGTACTTTTTTTTAACCTGACTGTGGCTTTTATAGGCTGGCCCATTAAAGCGATAGGAGTGCGCCGTTGGAGAGTGGCCTGGGGAAAATCCGGGGAAACCTCCGACACGACCACGCGGGCGGTTTAAACACGGGAATACTCTGAGCTTGCGCTCCAATGAGATTGGTTGAGCGACTTCAATAAGCGGCGCCGCAATAACTAGGTGAACTTAAAATCATTTCAGTTGAACGAATGGTACGCAATTTACCTCTTTCATCCGGTTCGAAGGACCACTTTGTTGACACCGTTACTATGCACACTCACCTGGTTACCAATCGAATATGACGACAAGACGGCTCTGTCTTAAGGCTTTCTTATTGCAGCGAAACTACAAACGCGACACAAAAAATCCGCTAGGCGGCGCAACATTATCGTAATTCTCCCCAGTAACAAACACAATTATATTTTACACACACTATCTCACTTTACTGTGACAGGTCACTGACCTCGATTTTTAATGATTGCTGTAACTTAGAATTTGAATATGTGACAGACCTTCTTTGTCAAATTAACCAGAATAAGCCAGAGTGGCGCACGTGATAATTAGGTTGTCAACCATTTAAATTTAGAACAGATTGTTATGACATTCAAGCAAAAGAGTGTAGACTTGTCATTGCATATCTCTGTCTCTGTTGCGCAGTTTTGACAGATTTCACTTAACTAAATAAGGGCTAAATTTTATCACGACTCGACGCAAAAAGTCAAAGTTGCAAGCCACAAATAAGTAGCTTAATTTCAACCACTAAGCCAAGTACATTGTGGTGTAATTAGTAATCGCTTGCTCTCTAAAGCACAGGTCACAGGTTCGATTCTCAGGCAAGAGCAAGTGTTTTTTTTGTGTTTTATTTAAACAACCGTAATTTTTAGAGCATAAATAATTATTGAGCGTTATTTTGGTAAATAAATATTTTGTACTTTTTTTATTTATTTAGAAAAAGATTCAACATAAATATTTTGCCCTGCTAATAAAAGCTTACAACTTTATTTATTAGTTCTTTATTATTCTTTATTTATCGTATGGCCTTTATTTCGAACCGTGAGATCTTCGAGAAGACAGTACGGTTCATAAATCCATCTTAAATAAAATTCAAGATTTATTATATAATTTATTATAAACATAAAACATAAGACTGAGGGATTATAATGCGTGCACACGTGCCACAGTGCGTCTATAACAGTTTGTAGCCTGTCTCTCAATAAGCTGAGAAGACGTTGATAATTATGTCAGTTCCCCGCATTTCCTCCCATATTTCATTGCAGTATCTATTGCTTGAATTGCCTCTTTGGTTCTTTCATGGCGATGATCCCACTGTTGAACCATTAAACCCCAAAGATTCTCAATCGGGCTCGAATTTCAGGCGATGGCATTACATCATTACATTTATGCCTGGATGTAGCTGTAGAGTAAACCATTCCCAAGTAACCCGTGCTGTATGGGGCAATTATCTTGAATAGTCAGGAAAGTCAGTAGAACAATTTGCAGCATCACTTCGTCCAGTAAATTCACGTAAACATTTGCGCATGATGTGGCTATGAAGTGAAGTTCACCGAAGCCGCTGATCATAGATCTGAGACCGCGACGCCGTCACCAGTTATCCTCGCCCACATACTAGCCGTAAGCGGCCAGAATTCCTCAGAGCTTTGGGCCCTTTCTATTTCAGATATTATCCGAGGCATCTTTTCATTTAAATTTGTATTATTCTTTTTTTATCGTTTACGTTGATATATTGGAATAATTACACAATGCAATAATATCACTTTCATCGTAATACTGATGTCATTCTGTTTCACATTGAACTGCAGAGCAAATTGAAGTCGAATAGCGTCAAAACTTTGGCAGGATTACGGTCCGTTTGGGCATATTTATTTTGTTACAATACGAAGCTCAATATATTTAATAATTTAAAATATTGTATTTGAAATACCAAGCTTGAATTTAATTTGCTAATGTCAGATGTCAAACTATGTGTCAGGCGCTATGAATATACTCACACATAGACATAAAATATACAATATGCTATATGAAGGAGTGTGACCCGTATAATGGAAAAAAAATCCACATTCTAAAAATACTCAATGAAACCTTTTGTAATAAGAGAGGGTTTAAAAAGGAAAAAAATGATATAATGATAAGCTTTATTAGCCACATTTTATGTTTTCCACTATCTCGAATTGTAAAAGTACCAGGAAAACTATTTTAAATGTTTATTCGTCGATATGACTCACCAGTAATTTACCCTGAAAATGTTAATATCATCTAGTTACTGGTATTAAATATGCGATTTTTATAAATGTCAAACTGCAAAAAGTGCGACAGACGTCCGTCCAGCTCGAGGCCCAACGGCCATCTGCCTACTAAAATGAAGCGCGCAGTTTGATTTTCTGATATTTTTGAGTTTTGTTAAATATAAAAACATTTTAAAAAAAATTAGCCGTAAAATACACTTCTTCACATCGTTTCCTATCTATTGATATATTTTACTCGAGTCTGGGTTGGATATATTTTATATACGACTCACAATAAGATCAAAATTTACCTGTTTTTGCGATGTGAGATCATCGAGCGAAGTTTCAAATATCGTGTTTTCAGCCTTAAAATACACTAGACCGACTCTTAAACTATAACATATCTAAATATCCCATCAATAAAGTGAGTATTTAATGGTTTAAAATTGAATGAAAAATACCATGATTTCGAATAACGTGGTCTTAAGGAATTTGTATCAAACAACCGTTAGCTAGTTTCTGTTAAGTACAGCGCCATCTAGTGGTCCATAAATACGAAATCGTCTTTAACAAAAGCAATTCCTTCAAAAAGCTACTTTACCGTTCAAACAATAAGGTTTAATACAAATACGTTCAACAAAAAGAATTTCTACTTTAAACGCCTGAAATAAATGAATAACAGTTAAATTCTAACGCGAGTTCTACGCGGACAAATTCGCGAGCAAAAACTAGTGATCAAGACCTCTTAAACAAGTTCCCAATTTACCTCTTAGTGTAGCCTGAGTGGATGCTCGAGTCGGGCGTGCAGCGGGGCGTGCATGTTAAACAATTGAAACTCATACTGGTGTTCTGACTCACCGCTGCACAAATAGTACCTCTATGCACGCTCGCCCGCCCCGCTGCACGCCCCGCCGAACGCTCCGGTCCGAGCGTCCACTAAGGCACACTGAGTACATTACCCGTCGATAACTATTGGACATGGACCTTTGGAAAGAGACTCGGCTTATTTTGGTTCCATAGAGCGTTGTCTCATGCGATAGATACTTGAATTTAAACTTTCGTGAGACATTTTATAACTTTATTTTACTAAACGGTTAAAACTCACGTATTAATTGTCACTTCGGGCGACATGTTTCGAACTCGTCGGGAGTTCTTCCTCAGGATGAGTGCGTCTGCGACCCGCGCCGATTGCACACTGTCGAACTACCCGCCGCCCGCCGCAAGTGACGCACGCGCAGACAGCGCGGGGGCGGGGGGGCAGCTCGGCGCTGAAGGTGTTGTATGAGGTCGTGGTGAGGGATCGAAACATGTCGCCCGAAGTGACAATTAATACGTGAGTTTTAACCGTTTAGTAAAATAAAGTCATGCGATAGATGTTTTGTAGTGTTCGGAAATCGTGCAATATTTATAGTAGGCCTTTCAAATACCGGACATATCGTAATACCGGTATTGATACCGGTATTGGCATCTGGATCCCGGTATTTTTTAGAAAAACATTGAAAGGTACGAAACGTTAAAAGAAAAACACCAAAAAATACCGGGATACCAGTATTTGAAATTAAATACCGGTATTGAAATTTGCTCTGAAAAAGGCGGTATCCCGGGATCCCGAAATACCGGGATCCCGGTATTGAAAGCCCTAATCACAGAATAGTATAATAGTTTAGAGTAAGCGCACACAGAGAGCGTTCTGCGTTCCGCGTTCTGCGTTCAGAATTGTATGTATTCAAGCAATCAAGTCAAGTGGCGTTCTGACTGCCTGCTGTGTGCAAGGGACTTTGTACAATACAGAGAACGCAGAACGCGGAACGCAGAACGCGGAACGCGGAACGTAAAACGCTCTCTGTGTGCGCTTACTCTTATTGCAATTTATTGCCGGGTTTGTTTATTTCCTCATTCAAACTCAAAACTCTTTTCTACTGCTTTCGTCCGATTCGAAATTCTCCTGTCATATTGAAATCACTTGACATTATAAATTGTTTGTTACATTTAGTAATTTTATAATATTTAAAGATGCCATAACGAATTATAATTAAATCTTCGTGTTAGTCTTGTGTTGTGCATGTTTATAAATTCATATTTCTTGTCATGTGTGGTGTTTTTAAGGAGTTACGATTTTTGTAAGTATGTATTGACTAATCTTCTTGTATTATGTTACTATAGCGCACGCCATCTACGAAGGCGTGCACCTCCGCAGCCCGCGCCGTACAACTGCGCACAGATTAGTATGAGATTCGCTGTGGAGGGGCGCGTCGTCGTGGATGGCGCGCACTATATAGACTAAGACTTACTAAAAACATTAAAAAGAGACTGAGGGAGGCAACGCAGATCGCAAGGCTGGCTCATTCCTCTGCCAAAGGATAGGCATAGCCATTCCTAAAACTAAATAGTATTAAAAACATTAAAAAGAGACTGAGGGAGGCAACGCAGATCGCAAGGCTGACTCATTCCTCTGCCAAAGGATAGGCATAGCCATTCCTAAAACTAAATAGTATTAAAAACATTAAAAAGAGACTGAGGGAGGCAACGCAGATCGCAAGGCTGACTCATTCCTCTGCCAAAGGATAGGCATAGCCATTCCTAAAACTAAATAGTATTAAACACATTAAAAAGAGACTGAGGGAGGCAACGCAGATCGCAAGGCTGGCTCATTCCTCTGCCAAAGGATAGGCATAGCCATTCCTAAAACTAAATAGTATTAAAAACATTAAAAAGAGACTGAGGGAGGCAACGCAGATCGCAAGGCTGGCTCATTCCTCTGCCAAAGGATAGGCATAGCCATTCCTAAAACGAAATAGTACTAGTATCACGTTGGGACGACGACCCGAGGCGCTTACTCTGGGTGTCGAATAACTGGCCGCGAAACCGCCCGAAAACGACACCCGTAATGATCGACTGATTTTTTTTTTTATTTTTTTTTTATTATTGTTATAAAATCCACAGCATTTACCATTTATAGATCTCAGACTTAAAGATGCTTTTACTTCCTCATATGCGAACAGCAAAGGAATGGAACTTGCTTCCGTCTTCTATATTTCCGAATAGGTAATTATAATCTAGGCCCAAAATTCACATTTCCATGGGTTAGCCTATACACCGCTAGACATGGGGAAAAGCGTTACTTTTCGATCACCGTTATTGTTATTCCCGTTCCAAAAAAATCACATTGAAAAATCACCGTGACTTTATCACTTCGGTTATTTCGTGTCACGACATTTGCGTGTCGATCGTTCCCGGCAGTAACTGATATTTTTGTAACAACTGATGTTACTCTGTGACAGCGCACCGCAGTCACAGTCACAGTTATAAGAAGGCAGAAGGTCCATAACAAATGAAAAACAATGTCAACTTCAATTGGAACGTATATTATAATAATTACACCGATAAATCACAAATCACAATCTACTTGATGTTGTTAGCTTGGCTATCAGGTCAAAGAATGCCTCAAAATGGCGTGATTCGTGTTTTTATAACCTACCGCCAAAAAGTATAGTAGTTATCAGTAACATTTCCTATTTCTCTAAGTTTTATTACGACTGCTTACTTAAACATAATAATTATTCCTTAATAATTAGTACTATTTAATAAATATATCACGCAGTAGGTATAGCATTAAATTAGACAGCAACTGCCGAATATTATTTACAAGTGTAAACCGGAAGTCACCCACCGACTGTTCATACCAATGATTATGAAATCTAATATTCGGCCTTTCCTGACTTAAGTTTGTCCTCAAACTTACAAAATTACTGTTGATACAATTACTTTAACATAATAACATGTATACAAACTAACATCAACCAACAGATAAACGCCTGCGTATATAATTTCCATAAAATAATCATATCTAATATACTAACAATTAAAATAAAGCTTACAATCTGCAAGTAATTACTTACTCACTTAACTCATGGTGTGACAATTTATTATATCGACAGGTGCTCTATTAATATGTATATCTCTTACATTTAATATTAACACCTACACACTACTAATATTATTATTACACTGAAACATAGTTTTAAGCATCGTGAAATGGATCTGTCAACATTACAGATGCTTTCCATAAAGACATTAGCATTGTCATAATGTTATGACAGTAAACTTAATTACAACTTGATTCGTATATGTTTGGAATATATATACTTAGATGGAAAATGTCGGATGGACCTTTCAACATCCTCATACCTCGTCTTTCAAGTTAGATGGATCTATCAACATCTCAATTTCATTAACAAAACCTGATAGATGGATCTCTCAACATCTGAAAATACTTTAGACGGATCTCTCAACGTCTCAGATTCGTTTAGACGGTTCTCTCAACGTCTTAATCAAACATTACATGGATCTATCAACCTCATTTAGTTTACGAACAGATAATTCGTACAAAATCATCATGAAATTATTTATCATGAAAATATATTTAATGATCATAATTTACAATAAATCTAATTATCGTCTTGACCACTTGATTCGCTACTAGAGTTGTCATCATCATAGGTGGTGATCCAAGGTTTTATACGATCTGCTGCCCAAGTGTTACAATAATTCTTTTGAGTGATTGTTGTCCCTTCAATGCTAGAGACTTCGTATCTGTCATTTCCTAATATTTTAGTGATTTTGAAGGGGCCTGTGAACTTAGCGAGCAATTTTTTACTTTTGCCGTCGTTATGTGGTGCCGGCTTGAGAATTTTTACCAGATCTCCTATTTTATATATTCGAGCTTTCAGTTTGGTCTTATCGTACCTAGACTTTTGTTCTAACTGATCCTTCTCTATGTGACTACTGATCTCGTCCCTAATCTCTTGTAAAGACCCCGGCTGTCTAGTTTCTGCGAGAACTTCTGCAAAAATATTTTCCCCCCTATTGACTAGCTGGATTCCATATAGGGCTTCCGAAGGTGCTTTTCCTATCCCTTTATTCAGCGTGTTGTTTAACCCCCATTGCAGTTTTCCTAAAACTGTATCCCATTTCTTTTCTCCTATTTTGTCTGTAAACGCGGTTAACGAGTCCAACACAGTGCGATTGTACCTCTCCACTTGCCCGTTGGCGCGCGGAGAGGCAACCGCGTTAAGCACGTGTCGGATCTTGGATTCTTTGCAATACAATTCAAACTCTTTAGAGGTAAAAGTTGATCCCTGATCAGAAATGAGTCTGTAAGGATATGCAAATGTTGTGAAGATTTCTTCCAAAGCGCGTATAGTTGACCGAGATTTAAGATCCCTGAGTGGTCTTAGTAGGCAGAATTTGGTGAATCCGTCCACCAATACTAGCAGATAAGAATTACCTTTTGCACTTGTGACGAAGGGTCCTAAGTGATCTACGTGGAATGTGTCAAATGGCTTGTCTACCTTGTGAATTGGATGCAACAGTCCTTCTTTCGGTCCACTTGGCTCTTTAGCGTAAGCACACTCAATACAATGTCTAACGTATTTGGTAACGAAACGTTTCATTTTTGGGAACCAGAAATCTTTACTTATTTTATTGAGAGTTTTTTCCACACCAAAATGACCGATATCATCGTGGTTCAACTTACAGAGTTGAAATCGTGCGCTTTTGGGTACAACCCATTTTGGTTCTCCATCAACAAGACGGAACAATTTATTATTTTTAATAATATAATTCTTTTTTGTTTCATGATACTCCTTGTCTTCTAAAATATTTCGAATATGTTGAAGTTTGTGATCTTTCAACTGTAAAGTTAACAGCCAATCATCTTGTGTTATTTTAAATACTGAAGGGACCGGGTCTGGTGTAACATCAAATTCACAAGGCAGAGGATTCCTGCTTAAAGCATCGACATGCGACATATATTGTCCGGGTTTATATTCGATTTGAAATTTGAACTCTTGGATTGCAATCCACCATCGAGCAATCCGGGGAACAAGATCGCGTTTAGTGAATGTATCTCTGACGGCTATACAATCCGTCACTAAAGTGAATACTATTCCTAGCAGATAAACACGGAAGCGTTGCAGGGATGCTATCACAGCGAGAGTTTCTAACTCATAAGCATGGTAGTTTTGTTCGTCTACTGTTGTTTTACGACTAAAGTAAGCTATAGGCTTTAGAGGAGAAGATTCGCTCTCTTTTTGTAATAGTATCCCTGCCAGACCATGTTTGCTCGCATCGGTATGTAAATGCGTCTCAAAGTTGGGACTATATAGCCCTAAAAGGGGTCTCTGAACTAACGCAGTCTTAAGTTGGGTAAAAGCTTCTTGTTGTTCTACGCCCCAAGCCCACTCACAGTCCTTACGAGTTAAATCGGTCAACGGCTTGGCAACCGTAGCGAAGTTTCTTATGAATTTACGGAAATAACTAGCTAATCCGACGAATTGCCTAACCTCATGTACATTAGAAGGGGTTGGAAATAGATCTACGGCATTTATCTTAGCCTTTCCGGGTTTAATTCCCTCCTCGCTTATCTCATATCCAAGATATTCAAGCTGTTCTTGAAAGAAATTACATTTTTTGAGATTCAATGTTAATCCAGCATTTTGCAACATGACCAAAGTTTCTTTCAGTCTTTTATATTCTTCATCAAAATCCTTGCCGGGTATTAATATGTCATCCATATAAGCGAGGGTGGACTTAAACCTGGAATTGCCCAGTATTTTATTTATTGTCCTTTGGAAGACTGAAGGTGAATTAACTAATCCAAACGGCATTTTTTTAAATTGGTAGAGTCCGTCTGGTGTTATAAAAGCCGTCAGATGCCTACAGTCAGGGCGTATAGGAATTTGGTAGTAACCGCTGGCTAGGTCAAGACTAGTATAAAATCTGTTTCCGCTAAGCATGTCTAAAAGGTCGTCGATTCTGGGTAAAGGGAAGTGATCCTTTACGGTCTTCCTATTCAATGCTCTAAAGTCTACACATAGCCGGTACCCTCCTGTTTTCTTAGTAACTAGTATAATGGGACTAGCATAGGAGGAACTAGACTCCTCTACTATATCATGATCGACGAGTTCTCTCACCATCTCACGAACTTTTTCCCTTTCAACGTAGCTTAAGCGATAGGGTCTATATGAAACTGGAGTACTATCATTCAGCTCTATCACCATCTCCGCTTCATCGGTGCAACCTAATTCAGCCAAGTTCTCAGCAAAACAATGTCTATACGAATTGATCAAGGTGACAACCGACACAGTTTGTTCCTCCGTAAGATTTGGATTAATATTGACCTGGCTCCGATCAAAAGGGACAAGATCTGCCTGATTGGTGATTTTATTGCATGCTACCGATCCTTTGGTTTCAGAGAAATTGCATTTTCTGATAACTCTAGCTCTAGTAAAGACTCGACCGCTAATCAAAGGTACCGGCTGGCTAGTGGGATTATAGACAGCAATTTTACATGAGCCTTCATGAAGTCCATATACCCCTCCTACCACACAATATGCAGTATTGGCTATCTGTCTGGTACTACTTTCGACAAGGATGTCGCATGATGTTTTTTCTTCATGTGAGCATTCTACATAGTCGAACTTGTCTATAGTTACATCGGAACTAATCCTAAGGACTATTTTTTCGTTATTCTCATTAGGAAGATACCTAATTTCCCCGGGTATGTCCCTTTTCAAAATGTCTAGGCGATCATTAGTTTTAATGACTAACACGTCTGGTCTCTCAGTAAAATCCTGTCCAATTAAAAGTGGAGTAGACAGTTGTGCCGTTTCCACTACAAACGCGTCTAAGTCCGCCGTGATTTCTCCTATCTTTAAGGTAATTCGCGTCTTTCCCATAGGAGTATAAACTCCGTTGCCAAATCCACGAATGACGGGCAAGTTTTCATTACTTTGTGCCAGAGAATGCTTATCGACTATGTCCTTACGGATAAGAGTACAATCGCTTCCAAAGTCCACGAATGCCTCACTTTCTATAACCCCGTTTATCGTTACATTTTTAAGATACTTTGAATCAGCCTTAATGCTTTGAGTTACCATTGCTTTAACTTCTTTATCCCCTTTATTAATATTTAGTTTCTTATTTTGATAGCATTCAGCCGATTTATGACCCAAACGATGACACGTGTCGCATTTAATAAGAGGCTTAGTACAATTAGAAGACACGTGCCCTTTCTCTTTACAATTGTAGCAGGTAACTTCAGGTCCACTGCTTCGACATTGAATCGCACGGTGGCCTGGTTTTTTACATTTGTGACACACAATGTCAATGGAAGCGTTTGTACTCATGCGTGATTTGTTATATGGTTTTAAATTGGTCTCTTTACATAAATCTTTTAAGAATTTAAGTAAATCTTCTGGCTCTTGAAACCTGCCCGACGACGCGCCTGCTCTAATTGTGCGATCTTCTATCCCGTGCACTAGACAATCCACTGCCCTTTTCCCCGTTATCTCACACGAATTTAAAAGCATCATCTTTTCATAATAGTATTCATCAATACTTTCGCCTACTCTCATACGACGATCCAACATCTCCGTCAACATAGTGCCGTAATTAGTTTCGGAAGGGAAAGCCCTAATCAGGTGTTCCTGCCATTGTGCCCAGGTCAACAGAATAGACTGTAGTCCTTCGTACCATTTTTTAGCGTGCCCCCCTAACTTTGGTAAGGCGTAATGAATCGTCTGTTCGTCTGTCCAGTGGTATATTTTGGCGCATTCGTTAACCTTGGATAACCATCGCTCTATTTTCTGATTCTTTTGGGAGGGATCGTACACAGGTATTATATTTTTATCGAAAGCTATACTGGGTACATTCGGTCGCATGATAGAATTTAACAATTGCGAAAATTCACTTATGTTAACAAGTAAATTGTTCGGCATACCGGGTACTGATGTAGCGTTCCCTGACACATCCTGTGGTGTAGGTAGCTCGGGTAGTCCACACGTAGCCGGGGTTTGCGATGACTGCGGTGCCCCGGAAACAGCTGTGACGCCTGCTGGTGCCGGTGTGGACTGCCGCTCGCTTAGTGGTTGCTCAGGCAGTATTTGCTGTTGATTGTGGCCGTTTTCAACCAACGGGTGCACCTGTTGTTGCTGTGTAAAATCCTGCTCGATTATCCATTCTCCAACCTGGACTGCTGTAGCAGCTGTTGCAGGTTTCACTGCCTTCTTCCTTTTCGCTGAATGTTTTCTTGATCTGGAATGTAGGCGCCTTGGATCGACGGATCGTTCACTGCTGGAACTTTTTGAGCGGCGAGTACGTTTCCTAGGTTTAGCCTCGCGGCTCCGTTTTGAAATTTGATCGTTATTTTCCATTTTTTTAAGGTCCTTTATCCGCACTTCTGATATAAGAAGGCAGAAGGTCCATAACAAATGAAAAACAATGTCAACTTCAATTGGAACGTATATTATAATAATTACACCGATAAATCACAAATCACAATCTACTTGATGTTGTTAGCTTGGCTATCAGGTCAAAGAATGCCTCAAAATGGCGTGATTCGTGTTTTTATAACCTACCGCCAAAAAGTATAGTAGTTATCAGTAACATTTCCTATTTCTCTAAGTTTTATTACGACTGCTTACTTAAACATAATAATTATTCCTTAATAATTAGTACTATTTAATAAATATATCACGCAGTAGGTATAGCATTAAATTAGACAGCAACTGCCGAATATTATTTACAAGTGTAAACCGGAAGTCACCCACCGACTGTTCATACCAATGATTATGAAATCTAATACAGTTAGTAACAGCGGTCACGAGGCACGACGCGACGCGTCGCTTACACACTGTTCCAGTGATATCGTCGCTAAGTAACAACGTTATTTTGTAACGTTGTTACTTCGTGACAAGTCACACTGTTACTTTTTAACGGCGGATCACCGTGATTTTTTTACACCGCCACTGTTTCTGTAAGTTTGCCTCACACGCCAAAGTTTTCGTAGCAAAATACTGAAAAATAACCCTTACTTGATAGCGCGTAGCTTGCTTTTACATCGACTTGGTTGACTCCATATGAGGTCATTGCAGTGTGGGGCATTCTTCATATCAAGTCAATGGCGGTAAAAAGATTAAAATAAAATATTATTAAATTTTCAGATTTCGTTTTATACCAAGTGGAATGGCTGTTCAGTAAAATAAGTTAACAACAATTTCGGTAAGTTATTTTCATTAAATTCTTACGTATACGGTGACCCCTTATTTTGCAGAAAATTGTTTCATAGAATGTATTGTTTCGCAGAATTTTCATTTCATAGATTTTTTTAGCGTCCCGTTAACTTTTAAGGTACAGGTAACATTACATTGTGTAGAACCTAATTAGATCTACCAGAAAAGTAGATTAGGTTAGTTTAGGACTACGACACTTTTGAAAAAATGTTTTCTATGAAATGAAAATTCTGCGAAACAATATCGCCTCCTGAGTGCAATAAGGGCACAATTCAAAATTTTAGGATTTTTAGATTTTGGCGAATTCGTTCAGGTTCAAGTTAGTTGTATTTACTACCTTAATTCAAAAACACAAGGCAAATAATCCTCTAAAGCCTTCAAAAAGAGTTATGACCTTATGCAACTATCGAAAAATCCTCTATCTCTTACCTGCAATGACGGCATCTTGCCTACAGTCAGCACGGCCTATTTTTGAGTTGTGCCCGTATTTAGGCATTTTCACTTTAAAGTGTACCCCTTACTTTTATTTCGGATCTCGGTGATTTTGGGTATTCTGACTCAGAACCACGAGTACTATCTATTTCCGCGAAGAAAAAAGTGTCCCACCAAAAACAGTCAGTTTTGTGGCGCTTTTTTCATACTGTTTATATGGCTCGTCACAAAACTGACACAGAAAATTTGTATGGAAAATCAAGGACTTTTTTTATTCATCTGAATCAATAGTAGGTACTCGTACCCGGAAAAAGTAGGGGGTACACTTTAAAGTGAAAATGCCCATCAGTTAACTCGAAACTTTGACGAGTGAGTTCTCGAAATGTTGTTTTTTTTTTAATGAACTCGTATTGGAGTCAGAATGAAACTTCTGTCTGCGAAACGAAGTACGTGTATACATCTCATATTTACACAATTGTGGCTGCGACGTATTTTTATCGAAAACAGTGTATTTATATAAAAAGGTGCACGTTATGGTGGCAATGAAAGACAAAACAAATAATAAAGGTTTAGTTTATGACAGGTTTATAATTACTTAACTATTTTAAGTCACACCTGTCTACAAAGCGACAAGACGAGCGAGGAATAACGTAAAGTTGTGTACTCATCATGGGCGGTAATATCGTCTTATCGGCTCGGGTCTAGTACCTGCCATCTGAGACATTGTTTTGTTATTGGAGCCTGTATTGTCTCACTGCTGGGCAAAGGCCCCCCTTCTGTTTTACCGCCCTAGGTGAGATTGGAGAGGAAACGTAAACAGAACACGTATAGTACTTTTATTTCACGAGCGCGTGTTAACCATAGCTGTACAGACGAGGTCATTAATATGTATACACTTTTTTACCTAACCGAATGCGGTCGCCTACAAAGTGTAAGCAAACTCATTCGATTAGGTAAAAAAGTGTATACATATTTGACCTCGGCTGTAGTTGTGACACAAACGAACACATAGACAACGTGAATTCATAGCTCCTACACTGACACACACATAGACAATGTGCATGTGTGGCACAACACATAACCATAGTCGTGCCGCGCTCTTGACATAAACGTAGTACCTTTTCATCCTTATTGTTATAGCGATAAGACCGTAATTGTCACAGTGAAAAATCAATATATCTCATATTATTGTCAGTGTGAGAAGGTACGAAGTAGCCTAGAAATCAAATTGGTGGTGGTGTATAAATGCAATATTTCACGAACATCATTCCTCCTAGCGTTTTCTCGTTTGTGCCCTAAGGAGTTCTCTTTGCTTAATCCCATGATTTGGCGTAGGCACTGATTTTACGAAAGCGACAGACATCTGACCGACTTAGGGTCGGTGTCCACCAAACGGCTCGCATCGGCACGCATCGGATCGGATCGGCTCGCATCGGAAAGGATACGAACGGATGCGTCGGCATGCGAACGGAGCCGTTCGGATACGTCGACAGGCGAACGGAGCCGCACACTCGTCGCAGCTGCTGTGCGCGGCTTGGTAATATAGACTTTAAATAACTACTATGGTTATGGTTGGTGGTGGTTATGGTATTACTATGGTTGAATATTGTTTATAAATTGTAAAATCCGTTCTGATCCGATCCGATGCGATCCGTTTGGTGAAAACCGACCCTTAGAGGTAATACAAGACGTTGCTGGAATTATTAGGCACTACGGGTCCGCCGGCGGCTTTTTACAACGATCTTTTAAGAGGAGGGGTAGGGCAAGCTCTCTTCCTACAAACTTTGTGCAGGATTTACCTACTTCGTTTGTGTTTGCATTAAAGTTATGATTTTTGGTCAGTATGCTTATTTTTGTGATAGCTATTTCGTGATGTAATTTTTTTTATTATATATTTTTTTAAATTTTTTAATTTTGAATTTTTTTGAAATATTTGAAAATTTTCACATCACGATCTTCGCATATCTAATATTTACAACCAAAAAAAATATTATATTTGTTAGTGCCAAAACCGACGAATAAAACGTGCACAAAGTTTGTATGGGGAAGGCCTTGCCCTACCCTGCGCCTTAAGGAAATTCCTGTTTGGGTTGGAAAGTAACCACAAACGAAGTTTTCTCTCTCTGTCGCACTTACCTATGTGCAAACTTGCATGTGCGACAGAGAGGGAAAATTTCGAATGTCGTTCGCGGTAGCAGCCCTGTTCACAGTTGGAACATTAGCCAAGGCCTGAAATCGGTTTAAATATTAATTGAATACATTTTTTCATCCAAACTTAAATTCAAAACTTTGTATTAACGACATGTTGATTCATATTTACGAAACGTTTTGAACTAGAAATATTCTGAAAAAATAATTTAATCTTCATAACTAACTACCTTCTTCTTCTTCTAACTTCTTCTACTATCTTCTTCTAACTTTAGCTAAAACTTACTAACACTATGATCCAAGTTGGTCGAGAAATAAACTATTTACTATTATTTTTATTATTATAAACCGGTTACCTAATAAAATTAGGATGTCTAAAATATCTAGGCATTAAATTATTTGAAAATAATTTTGCTTCCCAATCTGAAAACAACCTTAGCGATAAATCCTTGGTTTTGCCTTATTTATTTCGCGATTATATTATTATTTTTACTTTGCTGTGCGCAATAATATACCTCTAAAAATATAATGATGTGATTAAATATTAACCTAATAAACCAGTTATCGCCGATTGACAGCTAAAACCTCATTAACCAAATAAACCTACTTTTTAACCTAAATTTACCGAATAAACCTTCTTTTAACCTAAATTAACCAAATAAACCTTCTTTTAACCTAAATTAACCAAATAAACCTTATTTTAACCTAAATTAACCAAATAAACCTTTTTAACCTAAGTTAACGGAATAAACCGGTTTCATGCCCTGCTTTTGTTCGCAGCAATGGCTGTCGAGACGATGGGCGCCTCTTTCACCCGCCTACAGTCGGAAAGGAACGGTCAACCGTTTACATGCTGTGGTACCAAGCGTACAGTTATAATCGCTGTGACTATAAGTGCTATTCTAGTTACCTTACTACTGACTTTGCATTTCACATTGCGTAACCATTATAAGTAAAGTAAAGTAAAAGTAAAAATTATTTATTTACCAAAAACACTTTTTAACGCTTATGACATTCAGCCGGCAACCCCCACACTAGGCTATGCCTGTATCGTGGGAGTTAGACACATGAGCAAATTACCAAAAAGTAGCGGCTTAAATAATATGAGAACCGAGTATGTAAGTTTACAGAAGTACTTTAAGAGCATGCACATACTACGATTGAAGAAAACATATCAAAAAAAAGAAAAAATATTGAAAAAAATATTGTTCAATTTTAAGCCTTAAATTTGAAATAACTAACTAAAACTAATAACATGACCATGACTCAAGTATTGTGCGAGTGAGATAGAGTTAAAGTGTGTGTGTGTGTGAGAGAGAGTGTGCGTGGGTTTGTGTGTGTGTGTGTGTGTGTGTGTGTGTGTGCGTGAGGGAAGGGGGAAAAATGGCTGTATTAATTATTCAATACCAATAACACATCTTCGGCTTCCTTATAACTCTGTGTCATCAAAAACTGTCGTACTAAAGTTTTTGCCTCAGACATTTGGCAGCGTTTTATATTACACTTTTTAAGCACAGTGTTATAGAAGTATTTAGACAAAGTATAATCAATTGTATGTTCTGTAAGTAAGCTACAACTAAATGGGTAGGGTACAAAAAAAAACGTAACGCAAAAGTAAATGTGACACAAAATGTCATACAAAGGAATTCATTTCTATGAGAAAAATATTTGTGTGACGTTTGTGTGACACGCGTGCCGTTACACAAATATTATCCCCATGCAAATGAATTACTTTGTATGACTTTTTGTGTGACTTTTTTGTGTATATACCCTTGCGTTACGTACAATTTTTTGCAATCCACCCTAATAAGTCACATAACACTTTTACTTCCAAGTACTCCCCTACCATGTTCTCTGCTCGTACAAACAATCTATTCATTCTTAGGTGTGTTATCATGTTAACAAACTATTTTTGAAGTCATTAATTATTGTAACACTTTTGGGATTACATACAATACTTGTAAGCTTCTTTATGTATACAACAATATTTTAAGTGACGATTATAGTGTAATCCTGTACCCGTAAAAGGGTGATAATTATTAATGTCTTGTTTGATAAAAGGATAGTACATGTAAGGATAAATAGGCTGTAGACACGTAGCCGATAACAAGCGTTTCCTCGTATGTAAAGGATTTTTTTTATTTTATTTTTTTATTTTGTATTGAAATTGAGTAGCGTTACGAAAAGCTTCGCCACGAAATTGTTAATATGTACAAGCGGCTATGTAGCGGTGGCGGAACGTCCATACAACTCAATTCCCTCCGGCTTGCCTAATTTTCAGCCATTCCAGTTCTTTTACTACTCATGAGGCAAACTATTTCCGGCTTCCACAAAATATATTTTTGACACGCCGCCACTGCTATGTAGGCTGTAATAAGCGCCAGTGATGTTATTTACCTTCTTAAAACTCATGGCTACGCTAATTTGAATATTTTCCAATAAAAATCTCGAAAAAAAATCTATAATTATTTTAACCTAGTAAACCTGCTCAAAAAAAATCACGTACCTAAATCAGTTGAAAAATACAACTTTTTTTGTCCAAGTTGAAACTCTCAACGCTTTCCTTCCGTTAAGTATGAAAGGTTGTTCTGTTTTTTTTTTTAACCCAGACGGCCCGGCCTCGCTAAACAGTTCCCGGCAAACATCTTGAACCTAACCTCGTGTGCGCAGTAGCCGATTTACGTACAAATCGAGCTACTGCGCAGGTCAATCAGGTTCAAGATGTTTGCCGGCAACTGTACCTTGCCCACATCAAATTTTGGTCTTTCTCAGCCAGATACTGATTAGACCGTTAGGCGCTCGTTTGTTTTATACGTCAAACGCATGCATTTCCATATAAATCCATTCAACGCAATGCGTTTGACGCATAAAACAAACGAGCGTCTTATTGTCATGTGCTCCCAAGTAATCGCATACTGGCGAGATGTTTTAATATATATTTTTTATTTATAGCCACATTACATCTATCATTACAGTTAAGTAACGAATGCGATAGTGTAGCACAATGTTACATATTAGGTTCCTTGTTGTGCAGATATCTTTACACATTTTTCATCATTCAAAATAACATAGTTCGAATATAGTAATTCTTGTGAATTCATTGTAAGAACAACAGAAGACATCAATTTTACCAATAACTCGGTTGAGCGTGCGCAGGGCCATTGTCCATGGCGCGTCCTGCAGCAGGCCGGTGCGCGCGCGCGGGACTGCCAGCAGCGGCGGCCGGCGCCGGCGCCACACGTACCGATCCGGCACGCGCAGGCCTACCGTTGCCAGAAGCCAAGAGTTACTGGTTTTACCGCGCAGCAGTTTAAATATATATGATGCGAGGCCCGATTCACCCCTGACCTCCAACTTGTTGTAACCCACCATTCCCAATACGAACGTTGGGTACAATATAATTTATGCTTACTACTACTTTAACGGTGCAGCGATCCAAAGAGGATCTTGGCCTCCGAAACCAGAGCACGCCACCTTTCCCGATCCTGCGCAGCCTCCTGCCAGTCTTCGACCTGAAGAACGCCTTCACACTGTCTTCCCAGCGATACCTGGGTCGACCAACCGGGCGGCGCCCACTCAGTCGCCCCAAGTATGCTTTCTTGACGGCTCGATCCTCTCCCAATCTCAGTAGGTGGCTGAACCAGCGAAGTCTGTGTGTGTGTCTGTGTGTCTGTGTACAATATAATTTATAGGGTTAATATAATGGCAATAATAAACTGCTAGTACGTTTTTATAATACACTTTTTGCTCATTACAGTCACGTCCACTTATATATATGTCATTTTTGATACTTATCATAAAGGAAGTCTAAAAATTTACTTATATAAATGAACTTGACTGTACAATATTTTCAGTCTTCGGCAGTTAGCGATATCTGAGTCGCTGACGGTTTAAAAAAGAACCCTCAAAATGCCGCCAAAGGGTAAACCGGCGCCAGCGAAGCCTGCACCGGAACCGGTGAAGCCGGCGGCGCCAGCCGGGCCCTCGCCAGCTGGGCCCTCGCCAGCCGCAACCCCGCCAGGGCCAACCGGTGCAACGCAGGGTAAAGCTGGTAAAAAGTCGGGCAAACCTGGTGCCAAGCCGGGTAAGGCCGGTACTCAGGAGCCAATACCCGATAGCCCACCGCCGTCTGCTGAAGAGTTACTACCGAAGGAGCTATATTGCACCCCAGAGTACGTTCTATAAAATGATCATTCTTAATATAGATTGGTACCAAGCTCATCATAATATTTAAGAGCTTGGCTCTTGTCGGTGGAGTAATTGCCACCTTATTCTACATTCAGCTTTGTCCTTCACTTCACTGTATGACGTAGCATTATTATATTATGATGATGGTACCAAGCTATGAAATTGCCAGTTATATTTTTTCTCATTTACTGACTTCGAGCCATACTAATAATTGATGCTGATTCTGATTCCAATAGATCATAATTGAAAAAAAAAGTATTTGAAAAGTTGACTTTATTTTTGTACTTAACATTTTTGTCTATCTTCTAAAGACTTCAAAAATGGAGTAAATGTTTTCAACTTTAGCTGAAGACGTGCTATCCGCAATACACTTTTTTTATTAGCCTGTAGTATATATGTGTCCCACTGCTGGGCAATGGCATCCCCTCTTCCACTCGGCCCTATTTTTTGCCTGCTCCCGCCAATCCAAGCAGAACGCGTCCCAATCGTCCCGCCATCTCCGTTTTGGTCTTTTTTTGCAGTTCCCTTTAACGCCAAAAATAGTTAAGAGCTTTTCTACCTTAGGCGACGAAATAAAGTTTATTTGAATGGCACATAAACCCGTTCATGATTCGACAACAGCTCGATTTAGGTACTCATTGTTATGAAATAGTTTATGATACTCGTATTTCTTTTTATTGTCCTTTTTTGAAAACGATACTACCTAGAATCATGATATGATTTAATGGTGGCCACCCATACCTATAAAATTTAATTATAAATTCATTTCTAAATTGTTGTTAAAAATTGTACTTACTGTGGAGAAACAAATCATAAAATGCCCCATACTTAACGGCAATTTCATACAATAAACAAAAAATACCATAACATTTTCGTTCTCTCCTCCATTCATTTCTTGGTTTATTCGGTTAATCAGGCTGTCCATTAAGGTTACTATCAATATATGTATATGTCCTGTCTTGTGTCTTGTCTAGTGTTTTCTTATCAGCAATTAGGTGATCTAAAACGGCTCGAACGAATTTTAATCCTTTGACCGCCGAACGTCAAAATTGTTAGGCAATTTTCAACTCTATCATGAAATAAGACGGTAACATTTACACTGTCTGTTTGTCTGATATGGTTAAAGGGTTTTATGTCTAAAATGGTGATTAAAGGGTATTATGTCAAACTTTTATGTCACGAGCCTTGGTGCGCCATAATATAAGTATTGTAGTTGTGACACGTACGAACACAGATAATGTGAACTCAAAGCTCCTACGCTGACGCACACATAGACAATGTGCATGTATAGCTCAACACACAACCGTGGCTCACCCGCGCTCGAGAGATAAAAGTACTGTATTTAAATAAACGATATTGGGTGTTTATTGTAGTAATTTCAGCCGCCGCCATACTTGTGACGTTAACCGAAAATTTCGGTTAATGCCACAAGTACGGCCTCGGCTGACATTACGCGGATCGCAACTCACAAAATTTTGCTCGTCTGGCCTCACCCTTATGGAGGCGAAAAATTTATCTACATAATGAGGTCTTAATCCCGGGTTAAATCGTTTTTTTCTTCCAAAGGAGGTCCAAAACTGTATACATATTTATGTCCTAAACTGCATTATCGACAAACAATTTACTGACCAGGGGCCGATTTATGAGTGTCGAACGTTCAAATTTTCACTCGCGATCTGTCAAAAAATATGACGTTTTGACAGATGTCGAGTGAAAAGTCGAGCGTTCGACACTCAAAAATCCGCCCCCAGTTAACTGTTATGTTAAATGTCGATAGGTAATATATTTCGTTAGCTTTAATATTTTTTATGCAGAACGGTTAGTATTAAACAGGTATTTTAAGTAGTTTGAGTGAACAAGACTGATACAAGATTGCAATTTTTCAAGTGCTGGAGAAAAATATATTTATTAAAAGTTACCAGTGACTGTTACAAAACAAATTTGTGGAATTCAGAAATGAATGGAGAAGTGCCTGTCGTTCATCAATCATTATGACTATTAATCTATTATAGTAGTAGTACTGAAACTACCTATACTAAATTCAAAGAACGCAAGCAAAATGTGTAAACTGATTTACTTGTATGCAAGTTAAGTTGCATTTAACTCCGATTTAACTATATTACATCCGAAATTAGAGTAAATGCTGTCAAAAAACGCAAGCAAAAATCGACCTTATAGTCAGTTAGTCAAAGCCTTTAGTCGTTTTTGCTCGCGTTTTGCAGAATTTCGTACGAATCCAAGTCACCCAAGATCAAATAGATTTATGGAACTGTAGTTTGACTTGCGGGCGTGCTTTATAATTTTTTGCTTGCGTTTTCACAGAATTTACTTCAGTACTTTAGTACCCTTTAGGGTAATCGTTTAGTATGACGGCACGGGTGCAAAAGGGGTGACGTCAAAGGGTGCACGTAGACGGGGACAACCCATTTCTGTATGTTCCTTTCACTCTTATAGTGTATAACACGAGAGTGAAGGTGAGGGTACGATACGAATTTCGGTTTTTGGTGTTCGGAGTAGACCCCCATTGACGTAACCCCTCGCCTCGCGCCGCAGGCACTGTCAGACCTGTAATTCCACAAATCTGTTTTGACAGGACGTGCATGTACCAGCCAGGACGTCTCAGGAAGTTTTTCAATAAACACCAGCAACGGTTGAAGTATTTTATTGCTGGGCTGATGTTCGGTGCTCTCGTCCTTGGTTTATTGATTTATTTACTGCGGTGCAAGAATGCTAAGAAGATCAAGTAACATGACAGCCAGAGGTGTGTTAATTATAGTAATTTTATATCACGAGCGCGGGTTGGCCATTGTCGTAGTTGTGACACATACGAACACATAGACAACGTGAACTCATAGCTCCTACGCTGACGCACACATAGACAATGTGCAAGTATAGCTCAGCACACAACCATGGCCCACCCGCGCTCGTGATATAAAAGTCGACGTAGGTGTCATTTCGTACAGGCGAACAAATTTTCGCATAATTTTAAGTACCTAAATGGTGGCGTACGGTACGGTACGGT
The DNA here is from genome assembly GCA_951800055.1 of Cenopis cana. Classification (NCBI taxonomy): domain Eukaryota; kingdom Metazoa; phylum Arthropoda; class Insecta; order Lepidoptera; family Tortricidae; genus Cenopis; species Cenopis cana. Next base: position 2,182,158 of record OX637498.1, on the reverse strand, counting down.
TTCAGAGGAATTTCCTTTCCTCCCTCGGACACTCCGTTTGTGGAATGACCTCCTTGTCGGAGTTTTACAGAGGGACTAGTATGTCGCTCTTCAAGAAAGGAGTGTATAAATTGTTAAAGGATCGGCGACGAACATGTGACACCCCAGGAGTAGCAATCGTCCATAGGCTTACCGCTTACGAATAGGCGGGCCGTACGCTTGCTTGCCACCGACGTGGTATTAAAAAAAAGTACCTGGAAGACTGAGCTTCATTTCCGGAGCCAACGAGTTTTTCCGGAATATAGGAACGTTCGGATTCCGGGGTCTATATTAATAGCTCGACTGATCGCCCCTAAAAAACTGCACCGCTGTTATAGTTTGTACACGACTCTATGGCCAAATTTGAATGCAAGCAAAACTCGACTTAGAGCTCTGACTGTAAGGTAGATTTTTGCTTGCGTTCATTTGACAGCACTTGACCTTGCAGTTTTGTACGAACTATATCTCCGGAATAAATAGATATAGTTGGGTGCAACAGAGGCTCAGAATAGTTAATTTCGCATAATTTTTAATTTATCAAAATGTAGCCACCTGCCACTGTAGCCAAGCGACTAAATCTGGAGATCGCGGATTCGAAAACCGGCTATCGTGCCACGGGATTTAAAAAAAACTTATGTATACACTAGATACATAATTAAACATCACTAGACATAAAATAATCAAGGTGAGATATAGCAATCGCTTTCGTAAAACTAGTTCCTACGCCAAATCTTGGGATTAGGTGTAAAAGCGGACCCTGGGCTCCTTAGGGCACAACCGGATAAACGTTAGGAGGATGGTAAATTTCATTTATTTCTTTATTAAAAGATATATACCTAACCGTTAAGAAAAAAGAAATAATTAGAAAAGTAATTTATTCCATAAAACACTCAAAATAAGACTTTTATTCAGGTGCTACCTACACTACAACTACGTATACACAACTATATCACACACCCTTATAGTATTATATGCAACTGGTACATAATGCCTAATTATGTACCTACACTACTTTATTTACATCCATATATTAAATCCTCTGTCATGTGTTTCGTGTGGGCTGGGCACTTCTCGCCGGCGTGCGCCATGTTTGCCTCGACAGGCCGGCCCGCGCCTCCGCCGCCAGCCCGCAGCTGTGTCCTTAAGGTTGTACGTGATCTCATAAGAGTATTCTATTTGGTGTTCTTATAGGGGTCGCGCGCAACCGCTGCACAGTATATTATAAAGCGAGGTCTTATCTACGGTTTTTGAACTTATTAAAGAGGATTTACTATATGGGTCATCATCCTCCTAGCGTTATCCCAGTACAGTTGCACCCTGAAGGATGCCTGGGGCGGGTCCGCTAGGATTTACTATATGGGTGTAGATAAAAAAAAATTGTATTTGTGTTGTAACATTTCAATACCTACTAACTTTCATGTTCAACCTAACTTATTGAGCTTTATAGGACAACGAATTTTAGTTGTTGTTACCACCATTAGCGTGAAGCCCTATCGCCATACCCTTTTGGGTGACACCCACAAGTTTGTCCCCCGGGTGCCACCCAGGGTTGCTACTCATTGTAACCTTGCATTTATACTTGAATTCATTTGAATTGGCACAGTTGCGTGCAAGTAATTCGTTCTAAAACCTGGTTTACCATATAAACAAAATTTAATTTTGGTTTAATGGTTGGCTGGTAGAGAATGCCATTTGGCATTAAGCCCGCCATTTGTACAATTCTGTGTTTTTTGTGCAATAAAGTTTAAATAAACAAATAAATAAATAAACAATAGGGTCCAAAATCCAATAACATTTTTTTATTCAGCCAAACAATTTCCACCTTTACCAACTTAGAGGAAAATAGTTCACCTTCAGAGAATAAATCATAACTTACATAAATATTCATCGTAAGTTTGGATTTAAGAATCATTGTTTATTGGCGTTAATTGATCGGTTAATTTGGCCAATATAATATACTTTAAACAAATGTTTTCACGGGTCTAACGTGATATTTATGTGTTTACCGTATCACTGATATTTCGATATGACAGAGCAGATATGACAGGCTTCTATAACTGTTAAGTCCGACAGTATGGGGTTTTTTCGAGATCTAGGCAAGTTAAGCGTTCACCTATCAATTTTGACTGCAATCACCTGAATTCCTGTGTCAAAATTCTTTTCGTTGCATTTGTTTCTGTCCAATCTGTCACGCCTTTATTTCGGTTTTCTACCATAAAAATAACAAAAACGTGCGTTGTATTTATTTGTTGCTGTGAATCATAATATTCTAAATGGGAAAAATTATTAAATGTTTTTTTTTAAATTAATAATGGGGTTGCTCTTGGCCAGCATCTAGCCAGGGGGCAAAGATGAGGCCGACGGTGAAGCGAGCTCACCCAGAAAATGCCTATTCACTCTGACTTGCCTAAAATAGGTCCAGGTTATATGAACTCGGAAATATATATGCCGGCAGGGAATTCCAAACCTTAGCAGTGCGTATTATAAAAGATGACGAAAAGCGCTTGGTTCGAGTACTTAAGAGGAATTTGAACCAGGTAGGGCTGGTAACCTGCCGTACGTCTAGATGTCCGATGGAAGAACCCCTTCTTCCCCCGAAAGCGGTATGAGCTCATGGAGCTCCTGAGCACACTCACCAAAGTACAATTTGTAGAAGACATGCGTCTGACGTCAGTGCCTATGCGGGCACGCTACTTTGTGTCTATGTGCTAGGCTTTGCAGCTTAGATCCTACTTCCCTATGTCAAAGGCGCGACACGGGTCTATCGGTGTGAACCAAGTGTCGGTGACCTTGGAACGCTACGATTCTATACTTAATTGCCCGTCCGAGGAATGATTTCCACACACCGCGCCACCCTCGCGCGCCCCCGCTCGCGTCCGGACACGCACACATAGTCGCGAGACGGGTTTACAGCACACATGCTTCGGTGTCGCTTCTTATTACTTTAGTATATATCTTCTTTGCCTATGTCTATGTAACTTCATCCCATTGAAAAATATTTACACCGTCACATTTTTTGGTGAGAAAACAAGTGAACGAAAAGAATATTGACTCTTCTATCTCTTTGCATCGTTTAGCTGTCTCTAGGTCGTTACGACAATAGTACATTACTTACCAAGGGCGATAAAACAAAGAATGTCTCAGATCGCAGGTATTTTACGCCCGAGCCGAAGGCAAGGGCGATAAATATGCGATCTGAGGGTTTCTTTATTATCGCCCGTGGTAAGTACAAAATTTTATGACCCCCTGGCCAGGAAGTGGGTTTTTTCGCGCGCGGAGCGTGCGATAATGGCCACTTTATGGCCAGGTGTGACATAAATTTATATATGTCTAATGCCCAATCATTAACCAATGATTCATTCCGCAAACTTGTTTTGGCAGGACATGGACCCCTTACACCCTTTATTTGGGTACCAACACGGGCGTTGCCGTAAATTCTTCGATAAGCATTACAACTGGCTGAAATACGTACTCGCTGTGTTTTTGTTAGCATCGCTGATAGCTGGTCTAACAATGTACCTCATAAAATGCAATCGGAAATAGGTGCGTAACCTACCCAATTTATTGGGATTAGTATCACTTCGTCTAAAACGCAACTGAGCATAAGTTTTTTCGAAACATTAACTAATTCGAACGCGTTTGCGTTTTGTCTCAAAATGTATGAAAACGCTCTCACCGTGTTTGAAATACGCGCGTTCATTGGTTAGCAACAAATGTTATACTCGCTGTTTTAGTTTCCACAAGTGACCACCAGAGGCGCTGTTCACGTTTTCATACCACTTTCATACATTTTGAGACGAAACGCAAACGCGTTCGAATTAGTTAATGTTTCGAAAAAACTTACACTAGAGCTACTGGTAGAAATAGCGACTCGTCTAAAACGCAGCTGGTCACTGCATCAAAACGCAGCTAAATACAAGTCGCCTGAAAAGCAAATGTCTAAAATACATTTATTTTCGACCGACATGTATTTTAGACAATTTGCTTTTCAAGCGACTTGTATTTAGCTGCGTTTTGATGCAGTGACCAGCTGCGTTTTAGACGAGTTGCTATTTCTACCAGTTGCGTTTTAGACGAAGTGATACTAACCCATTTATTGTAAATAGAATACTCCCCTAAGACTCAGACGGTATCCGGTTGAGCCGAAATTTAGCAAGCTTATGTAAACTCGATGATAAAGCAATATTATGGTACCGTCAAGCTGATCTGATGATGGGAGAGAAGGTGGCCATAGCAACTACTAAACTACACAAGATAAACCCAACGTGTCTGGGCTCATTGGAACCATCCCCACGATTAGTTGATGACTGTGAAAAAAAGTACAGTCGGCAATAAAAGCTTGGCTTAAGGGGAGGTATTCCCATTGCAAATGTCCCGCTATAACACGCGTGAGTTTGCAATTAACCATCCCGCACTCTACGGAAGCTCTGCGCGTAGTTTTCGTAAACATTTAAATATAGTCATAAAACCAATCATTTTATCAGAGCAAACCCTACGAATTTGTCTATAACTATTTAGGGTCTTTAATTGAGTAAAAAAATTAAATGTAAAATATCAGTAATATAGCCGTATTATTGAAAATACCTTCCAAAAAGGGGTTTGCGATTTTTTTCTATCGAGTGAAATTCATCAGGTCTTGTAATTGTAACTGACTACGATTTTGACTAGAAAATATACTTATTATTCGAAACTTTATTCGAAACTTATGTAACACATATATACCTATACATATTTTAGAGTTTAAGACACTACTTATATTCTATGTCTCAGATACCTATGCATGATTTCCGGGATAATAAGTATCCTATGTCCTTCCCCGGTACTCAATCTATCTCCATACCAAATTTCATGTAAGTCGGTTCAGCGGTTTAAGCGGACAGACAGACAGACACACTTTCGCATTTATAATATTATACTATTATATATATATATATATATATATATAAAAATATAAAATATGGATTTAAGCGTTATCAGTTATAATATGCTGATCTGTATCGGGCCACTTTATGTTTGATTGCCACTTAGGCTGCGTTTCCACCAGAGATGTGCGAGGATGCGTTTTCATACATTTTCCACCTCGCAACGCGCCGAGCGAGGTGTCAAATATATGAAAACACATCTCTGGTGGAAACGCAGCCTTATCCTGACTTTTTCCCAATATTACCGATCTGAAACAAGAATATTGCGACCTAATATTGTTGCTATCTAAAACTTTAATAAAATCATATTCCAATATTCACTTTATTAATAATTATCAATAGCTTATTGTTTTAGAATTTGTAAGGCCATTGATGTTTGAAGTATTTCTTTTAGTGTTTAATAATAACTTGCTTTTAAATCCTACTAATATTATAAATGCGAAAGTTAGTGTGTTCGGATGTTTGTGACTCAATCACGCAAAAAAGGCAGAACCGATTATGATGAAATTTGGTATATAACGAGATTATAGCCTGGATTAACATATAGGATACTTTTTATCCCGAAAATAATCCCTTATACGCGGACGAAGTCGCTGGCAAAAGCTAGTAAGTACATAAATGAGACAGTCTACAACATTGCACTGATCAAAGGCCATTTTTTCTCAACGGGGTAGTGGAATTGAAAAATCTTTGATTGTTTCCTATAGAAGAGAACCTCAGGATTCAGAATCTATCATCATCTATGTAACTTCCCACGGGAACATACTTTAAATGAGTTTTAAACTTCTCTTAGTTATTTCTCAAAAGTGCATTTTTGGGTTGCGTAACTTTGACGATTTTTTTTAAAAAAAGTATGGCACTTAGGGACATGGTTTTTATTGTTTTTCACTCAAAAGTGGTAAAACCCAGCCTTAAATAGTAAATAAATAATAATAATAAACTAACATAGTTACTTAGGAATTATTGTTACTAATACTACTAATATATACTCATTTTACTTACTTATTTTATTTTATTTTATTGATTGTAATGACATGTATTATGGAATTAATGTTCTGAAATAAATTATTTGAATTGAATTGAATTAAATGTAATTTTTGACAGACACTTATCTTTTGTCTAGTACAGTCACCATCAAATATATCTGTACTCTTCAGGGTGCTCAAAAATATCTGAACATGCACTCTAACGCCTTGCCAATAGAGTCGTGTTCAGATTATTGTGAGCAACTCGTTCGTACCGCACTGAGCGAAAAAAAATACTAATTATTAGTAAGTTTTAGTGAATCCCGGGACAAGGAGATTATAATATACTGACTTAGATTTAATAATAATTACATTCAAACTATAAACAATAATTTATTCTAGTAAACAAGATTCCATTAGTGTTGTGCTTCTTGCGACTTGCAGAATTTATACACATTGATTTTGACCAGGTTCGATTCCCGGTTATGTATAAAAAATAAAAAAGGTTAATAAAAAAGTTTGAATGTAATTATTATTAAATCTAAAATCGACGTCATGGTTCCTAAGAACAGATCTCGCTATCTCTCATAGTTTCCGACTTCACCATACTGACCCATTTGGATTGTACACCCGGTATAATCTCCTTGTCTTGGGATTCACTAAAACTTACTAATAATTAGTATATTTTTCGCTCAGTGCGATTTATCTGTACCTCTAGTATAAGTTTTTTCGAAACATTAACTAATTCGAACGCGTTTGCGTTTTGTCTCAAAATATATGAAAGTGGTATGAAAACGTGAACAGCGCCTCTGGTGGTCACTAGTGGAAACTAAAACAGCGAGTATAACATTTGTTGCTAACCGATGAACGCGCGTATTTCAAACTCGGTGAGAGCGTTTTCATACATTTTGAGACAAAACGCAAACGCGTTCGAATTAGTTAATGTTTCGAAAAAACTTATACTAGAGCTACTGATGGCGACTGTACACAACTAAATCGGACCCGCTTTCATTGTTACAGTGAGCCGTTATGGAATCGAAAAGAGAATTACCTCCATCACCGTTAATCATAAGACAACCTATATACGGGGAACAGCATGTATCGAAAATCTTTTTTTTTATCTGCTGCTGCGGATGCATTACAATATTGGTCTTCATAGCGTTAATAATTTATTACTTTGTAAGGTAACAGGTATGTAAAAGCTAGTTTTTTTTTTTTTTTTTAATGGGATCGCTCTTGGCCAGCATCTAGCCAGGGGGCAAATATGAGGCCGACGATGAAGCGAGCTCACCCAGAAGATGCCTATTCACTCGTGCCTTAAAAAGGTCTAGGTTATATGAGCTCGGAAACACAAACGCCGGCAGAGAATTCCAAACCTTAGAAGTGCGCATTATAAAAGATGATGCAAAGCGCTTGGTTCGAATAAGAGGAATTTCGACCAAGTAAGGATGGTATCTAGCCGTACGTCTGGATGTCCGATGGAAGAAGGGGGAAGGCGGTATGAGCTCATGGAGCTCCTGAGCACACTCTCCGAAGTACAATTTGTAGAAGACGCACAGACATGCTACTTTGCGTCTATGTGCTAGGCTCTGTAGCTTGTTTCCTACTACCTGACCGTCGCCAATGAGCCTCCTGGCTCTGCGGTCCACCGAGTCGAGTGCGGCAAGTTGGTACTTAGCCGAGCCATCCCAAAGGTGTCTACAATACTCCATGCAAGATCGGACTTGGGGCTAGTATTATAGGCTACCTAACTAACCTCAGTAGCGCCCTCTGCATCATTGCAGATTTTTTAGGAACTACGCTTCCACAACCACGTTGATTATTTATTAATACGGAAGAGGGCCAACTTATAAGTATATAACGACCGCGTTATCTATATAAGTATGTATATCGTCACTTAGTACCCATAGTACAAGCTTTGCTTAGTTTGGGATTATAAGGTTGATTTGTGTAAGATTGTCCACAAATATTTATTTATTTATTACAACAAAGAATTATTGTTATTTGTATTCTTGTATTTGTATTTATTGCTATAAATACTGCTGTATTGGATAATCTTCGGCTCGGGCATCAAATATCAGCGATCTGACACATCTTTTGTTTCACTGCCCTATGCAAGTAGAGTACCTACTTTCATCTCACGTGCGCAGGTGGGCCATGGTTGTGTGTTGAGCTATACATGCACATTGTCTTTGTGTGTGTGTCAGCGTTAAAGCTATGAGTTGACGTTGTCTATGTTTCGTATACGTCGCAACTACAACCATGGCAAACCCGCGCTCGCGAGATAAAAGTACTTTTCTCAAAAATGGCCCGCAAACTGGACGTTAGTCGCTACACATTGTAAGGTAAAGTGTATAAGTAGTTTAAGGTCAGGTCCAAATTAAAAAGTAAAAAACATTGCAGGCGGCCTGCAATGTCACATATAATAGTATATTACTTACCAAGGGCGATAAAACAAAAAATGTCTCAGATCGCAGGTATTTTACGCCCGAGCCGAAGGCAAGGGCGATAAATATGCGATCTGAGGCCTTCTTTATTATCGCCCGTGGTAAGTACAAAATTTTATGTCACCCCCTGGCCAGGAAGTGGGTTTTTTCGCGCGCGGAGCGTGTGATAATGGCCACTTTATGGCCAGGTGTGACATAAACTCCTTTATTTGTCGAGTTCCAAACTTTAAAAAAAGTAGAAATCAGTCATATAAAGGGAGGCACAGGTCGTATTCAGCGAATTCAGTTCGTATTTTTCTGTTGGAAACGCGACGTTTATTTATGTCTCGAATAATTTGCGTTTTTCTTTGAAAAAATACACTTGCGATTCTGTAATAAAATAAACAGCGGGAAAGCATAATGTTTTTGACCTTTTAAGGTTATGTTTATCAAATCTTAATTCATTTTTTTCCGTATTTCCCCCATTTTTGAGAAAAGTACTATATGTATATTAGCCTCGGCCGGAATGGAAATTGCAGGCTTCGTATTACTTATAATTAAACGGACTCGCAAGCTTGTCCGTTTAAACAAATACTCAGCCTGCAATTGCTTCCTTCCCGGCCACGGTAATAATGTACAATGCCCTGATGTCTTTGTTGCAGTAAGCTGTTATGGACTCCGAAAGATCAAAAATACCCGTGTATAAGAAGATAGACAAAGTAACGTGATTTATGATGTTTGTTTAGTCTTTTATAGTTGTAAGCCTACACTGAGCGAAAAAAATACTAATTATTAGTAAGTTTCAGTGAATCCCAGGACAAGGAGATTATATACTAACGGTTACAAAACAGTTTTTGTTAATAGTAGTTATTTACTAATACCAAAAAAATTGTCCTTGTAACTACTAATTACTACGAAACTGTTTTGTAACCGTTAGTATATAATCTCCTTGTCTTGGGATTCACTAAAACTTACTAATAATTAGTATTTTTTTCGCTCAGTGTAGCCTAGTGGCATACGATACATTGATGCTGCTTTTATTGATGCTGTATCCTTTGGCTTGTAGTCTGCTTGAACCGCTGCGTACACGCAAGTTTATTTTTATTTTAGGGTTCCGTACCCGAATGGTCAAAACGGAACGGAACGGAACTCATGCGTCCGTCCGTCGTCTAGCACAAAATTATGTCCCGAAAAATTTTCAACTTCCCTTTGATCTATGAACTTGAAATTTGGTGATATTATTTCGTATATTTTACCAACAAATATATATGTCGGAGAGGTCAAGCTTTGTGTGTCGAGCAAGAGCCTCTACAACGGCATCAGAAGGATCAGGAGTTGAATTCATATTAAGTGGGCGGAACAGTGGGTACACTCACGCACACGAGTCTTACACGGGCACGGTAATCATAATTAATTAAAGTCACAAATCAATGTCAATAAATCACAATCACACGAGGTGGAAATCAAATCACAAAGTATTTCAGACTAATAATTATTAACGGAGAACACGACAACAATGTTGAAACGGTAACGAATCCGTGGGTCGCAAGTGGTACTTCACACGGCGCGGTCACGGTCGGGAATACTAGTTAGAGAACAGAATTGGAAAAGGCGTCTCTAAACAATGCAAGCGGCAAATCATGTAACAGTTGGGGTGACAACGTTATCAGAGGGTTTGGACCCTGCAGAATACGGATCTGTCTGTCGCCATCTCGAAATTTGAGCCGGAAGTACGGTATACCGGAAAAGGTGCAGCCCATACTAAAAATTTCGTTGTACATTTAGTAAATTGTTGCTCTGGTACTCTAAAAGAGGTCCAATTGATATGGTTTTTTGGTATGTTGTGAAGGACAATATTAGCCATGGTAACCTAAAAATTTCGGCCCTCCAGCTCCATAACTTTGGCCGCCATCTTGAAAATAGTGTCACTTTTTTCAGTTCTTTGCTTTTACTGTCGTCAAAGTTCATTCCAATGGTAAACATAGTTCTGCAATATTGTAGAATACAAAATTTGCTAAAACTTTTGGGTACAAAGATTTTTTCCATGACCCCTAGGGACAAAGATATGACAGGATATATCATTAAAAATTGCCACTTTTTTCTGGTTTTCCGTTCATGTTTACATTTTAAGTGCATTTTAGCGCTAACTATAGTTCGGCAATATTGTAGATCACGAAATTTGCTACAAGTTTTGTATTGAAATATTTTTTCCACGACCATTAGGAAAGAAGATATGAAGTCATCTATGGAGTAGCACCGTCGAAATTAGATACTTTTGCAGTTTTCTTCTCATATTTAGGTTTGAGTGCAATTAATCGCAATCTGTAGGGGATCTATGATGGTCGAGTGATAGCGGGATAGACGACAAGATAAAGCATCTGTCACTTTCCGATCTATACCACTTCAATCCCTCAAAAGACAAAATCGTCTGTTTCCACGATACCTAGTAAGATCATTTGCATATAATTTTGTCTTCTGTAATATTACAGACCTAGAACTTAAGCTAAAATACACTAAAACGCAAATATGGGAAGAAAACTGTAAAAAGAAGCAAATATCGACGGTAGTACTCCATAGATGACTTCGTATCTTCTTTCCTGATGATCGTGGAAAAAATATTTCAATAGAAGAGTTGTAGCACATTTTGTGATCTACAATATTGCAGAACTATACTTAGCGCTAAAATGCACTTAAAACGTAAATATGGGAGGAATACTAAAATAAATTTGCAGTTTTAAAAATATCTCCTGTCATACCTTCGTCCTTAGGGGTCATACAAAAAATCTTTGTAGCCAAAAGTTTTAGCAAATTTTGTCTTCTACAATATTGCCGAACCATGTTTAGCACTAAAATGAACTTTAGCGACAGTACAAGGAAAACACTGAAAAAGTGACAGATTTTCCAAGATGGCGGAGAAAGATATGGAGCTGGAGGGTCGAAAATTTCGGGATACAATGACAAATATTGTCCTTTATGGCATATCAAAAACCTATAACAATCGGACCATAATTAGGGTACCGAAACCACGATTTACCAAATGTACAACGAAGAAATTTGTATGGGCTGCACATTATCCGGTATAACAGACTTCCGGCTCAAATTTGGGTATGGAGACAGGCAGAACCGTATTCTACAGGGTCTAAGCCCTCTGATAACGTTGTCACCCCAACTGTTACATGACTTGCTTCTTGTATGCTACTTCTTCAAAAATGGGCCTACTCTATACGTCCCGTCTCAATCATAGATCCCTTCAGAATGCCCGCTCGGCATCCAAACCAAAGCTTCAGAACAAAGAACAGATATCATATTTCATTCCCAGACCCACGGCTACGTTCGGCAATGCGATCTTATATAAACAAGTCACACATTGCCCCGTCTCAAAGCACAAAGACTTCCTCTGTGTCAAAATACAATTACGTTTAAATGTTGTTAATATAAACATTGAACTAGGAAGGAATGCGTGTCCCCTGCGCGGGCCTCATTAGCTATCATGAGCTTTTAACCCACCCGCGCTGACATATACTATATTAATAAATCATATTTTTTGAGGTTGGTTCGGAAGAAAAGAAAAAAAAAGAACCCTAAAAGTGCAAAGTCCGGCTCGTTTTATTAAAAACGGGATTGCTCTTAGCCGGCATCTAGCGAGGGGGCAAAGATGAGGCCGACGGTGAAGCGAGCTCACCCAGTAAATGCCCTATCCACTCGTACCTTAAATAAGGCCAGGTTATAAAAATAAATAAAAATAAAAAAGCCTTTTATTTTCCAGGCCAGGTTATATGAACTCTGAAATACAGAAGCCTGAAGGGAAATGAAATGTTGTCAATTAGACAACATTTCAAATTTTCAAGTTGGCCTATGTATGTATGTAATAACTTTATTGTACACAAAAAACACAAAAAATACAAACAAATTAGGACATTTTGGTACAAAGGCGAACTTATCCCTAAAAGGGATCTCTTCCAGCCTTTTTTAGCCTTTTTATGTCCTAATTCAATAGAAAATAAAATTTTAAAAGTCCACGTGTTTTTTTATTTCTCCCGAAATCCTAATTTTTATTCATAAACATCTAATCTAAAAGTAGCGAATCTTAAGTGAATTATGACGTAATTTTTATGAATTAGGTACCCATGTTTGACAGCATTGCTCCTTAACAGTCGTATGAATGACGTCACACTTCCGTTTTGTACATTTTGGCGATTTTCTTCAAATCTAGCGAAGAAAAAAATCTAAAAACTATTTTATTACGTTCAGGCATAGATGTACTATAAAAGAACTAGATACACAGTCAGGCGAAAAAAATGGCACCCTCAAATGTACCGCGTTGCGGTACTTTCGTGTTGGCGGCAGACAGTGACAGTGACAAAGCGTGTATGCAACTGACAGTGTCAATCAGTGCCACATTTTCCGTCATTTTTGTTCGGCATTGTGTGTCTATTTCTATATTATAAGTCAATGCGTTCAGGTAGTATATTTACCGAAATGGTTTTCGATTTAGGCATCATTATAAATTTTGAAATGTTATCAATTCCAAACCTTTTCAGTCCTACGGAGATTGCGTTTTTTCAACTTGGCTTCTCTAGTTAGGTACTACTTAGAAGTCCCATCTTATGTGCGTATTACCGGCGCATTAGTCGTCAAACAAAAATAGGTTTTGATAATCAATTTGTTGATTCTTTTTAGGGTTCCGTACCCGAAAAAGAAAATAAAAAAGAGTGGCATGTTTTGTATCTAACACCGACCGACCATTTTTTCATAGTCGGTTTATAGGCACAGGCACACTTCCATAAGCAATACATTGGACATGCAAACCAGTCAAAATGCGTTGTATAAATTTTATATGAATATTCTTTCTCTTACCCCTGGTCGCTCGGTGGCGCATCTATTTCTACAATTGTATAACTATATCTATGGTACCTTCTTTCTATCTATGCAATTTTAATGTAGTTGACAATATTTCATAATTTCTAAAGGTCTTAATTCGAAAACCATTTCGGTAAAAACGTGTGAAGTATACAAAAACATTTTTTTAGATTTTTTTCTCCGTTAATTTTGGAAAAAATCGCAAATTACTGTAAACCGAAAGTTGACGTCATCTTCCTCGCTGTATTCAGAGAGACCTTAGTACAGACAGAGTACAGACAATCGCTGCTCTGGAGTGGCTCTGGATTCTTGTTGGGAAGATGACGTCATAATTTACTTACGCCCTTTTGGAATGACCTACTTTTCAACTTGTTTTTTTTTGTATGAAATAATGAGTTAAATTGAAAAAGAAAAAATACGGGTGGCTTAAATTTTTACGTATTTTCTAACTAGTTCATAAAATAAAGTAGTTAAAAATATGAAATGTTGTCAATTCCAAACCTTTTCAGTCCTACGGAGATTGCGTTTTTTCAACTTGGCCTCTCTAGTTGCTACTTAGAAGTCCCATCTTATGTGCGTATTACCGGCGCATCACTGATCTATGGACCAGTCATCATACAAAAATAGGTTTTGATAATGAATTTGTTGATTCTTTTTAGGGTTCTGTACCCGAAAAGGAAAAGAAGAAGAAAATAGAAAAGAGTGGCATGTTTTGTCTCTAACACCGACGGACCATTTTTTCATGGTCGGGTTATAGGCACCAGGCATACTTCCATAAACAATACATTGGACATGCAAACCAGTCAAAATGCGTTGTATAAATTTTATATGAACATTCTTTCTCTTACCCCTGGTCGCTCGGTGGCGCATCTATTTCTACAAATTGGGATGTTGACTCAAAATTTATTATTACTCCATACGAAAGAATACATAAAACTATGTCAAATAGTGAAAATCCTATTCAAATATGTCAAAAAATAACGAAACTACAACCGTTAGAATGTCTTTAGTTCGAGAGAGAAAGCGCTACAGATCAGTGACGTTACTGACCTCGAGCGCCATAGTAAATGACGATCGTCCAATACAGAGGTGCGTTTTGCGGAACAGGGACAGAAAATGCCCCCTCCTAAAACTTTGAAGACCTATAATTATGTAGTTACATATTCTTTTGAATTACTTTTTTCGCTATTTGATTGAGAATTTGATCCTTTTTCGAGAAAATTCGGATTCATTGATTTTCTTATTTGGTGTCAACATCCCTATTGTATAACTATCTATGGTACCTTCTTTCTATCTATGCTATTTTAATGTAATTATGTTTGTTCCAGATCCAGGATTAACTTGAAGAGTGTCAGATAATCGTCGCATGTGCAGATAAATCTTCCTTTCAAGTTGAGATCCTAACCGTGATAATCTTGGAGTGTAAGACTGTTTTGTTTTGTGTTGTCAATAAAATGTGACATTTATTTGTTTGTTTCATTGTAGAATACTGAAGGCAACTCTTTGTCTAGTGTTATAATGTAAATGTAAAACTTGTCGATATCGATATTTTTCATTGTAAACTCTCAATATCTGGGCGACCGAGCTTTGCTCGGCGTTTTCCCGGGCATGAGACCCAGCTAGATCGATTGCTCGTCCCCGAAAACCCCCACATACCAGATTTCATCAAAATCGTTAGAGCCGATTCCGAGATCCCCGAAATAAATAAATATATATACAAGAATTGCTCGTTTAAAGATATAAGAATATCTGGGCGGCCGAGCTTTGCTCGGCGTTTTCCTGGGCATGAAACCTAGCTAGATCGATTGCTCGTCCCAGAAAACCCCCACATACCAAATTTCATCAAAATCGTTAGAGCCGATTCCGAGATCCTCGAAATAAATATATAAATAAATAAATATACAAGAATTGCTCGTTTAAAGATATAAGAGTACCTGGGAGACCGAGCCTTGCTCGGTGTTTTCCCGAAAACCAGGCAGACTATAGCTCTACAAAGATCTAAATAAAGATATTAAGTAGATAAACAGACCTATATAAAGCTGCAACCCGACACATTTCTATTGACATAATTGGGTCATAAACAGATTTAGGTTCGCGTCTTTCCTGTGGACATATCAAAAGTTAAGGGCTACAAAGCTTAATTTTGGATTGGTCTAGTAACCCGCATGTACAGCGTCTTCCGGTCCTATAAATCCATGTAATAAAATCATAACTCACATGCTCATATGCCGTTAACTATTGACCACAGGAGAGACGACTTTTGTTTTTTGCAAGTGTTTATGACCCAATTGTTCTCCTAGTGAGGTCCCTCAGGTCTAATACGATGTCTGGGAAAAGTGTAGGGGGTGGCTCCGTGACTACCAGAGAAATACCTCTGAAAACCTCTGAATACCTCTTTTATATCTTCTATGTACACCATGTTTTAATGTAAAATAAATAATTGATTGATTGATTGAAAACCAAAAAGTTGGCCAACGGCCTGGCTAAACGGTAGGTGGGGGGATGCTCGACCAAATGTCATAGAGAACTGCAAGCCATTTGGTGAGGTGACTTTTTTTGGCGATTATTTTTTGGCAAAAATTTCAAAATGGTCCTAGCGCGTTGAGATTTCGCATGCGGGGACTCAGGGGGCAAAACAACTTTTGAGTAATTTTTGCGAGCCCGAAGGGCGAGCTTCAGGCCGCCAGGCTGCAGGCATTCAAGTGGTCAGGTGCGCGCCCCTCCCTCAAATGTTTGGCGAGGCCGAAGGCCGAGCCGCGGGAGTACCTAACCACCGAAAATCCTATATAAATACAAGGTTTCGCGAGCCCGAAGGGCGAGCTTCAGGCTGCGAGGCCGCAGGCCGAGCTCGGTCGAGGGCCAAAGTCCCGGAACCCCACCCCGAGTGCCCAAGCGTCCCCCCCCCCCCCACCCCCAAGTAATTTTTGCGAGATCGATACGGGAGGAAAGGGTTGCCTAACTATTCATATGACCCATGTATCTTACAAGCGAACCTGAGGGCCGAAGGCCTTAAGGTGAGAGGCAAGGCTTCGCGAGGCCCAAGGCCGAGTGTCCCATCAGACCGCGCTCTCCATGCGAGCCCGAGAGCCGCTTGCGGCCCGAAGGGCGAGCCCACGCAAACACTCACTATTCCTATCATTGTTACAATCGAACCTGAGGGCCGAAGGGCGAGCTTTAGGCCGCCAGGCCGCAGGCGTTCAAGTGGTCAGGTGCGTCCCCCCCCCCCCCCTCCTCTCAAATGTTTGGCGAGGCCGAAGGCCGAGCTGCGGGAGTACCAAACAACCGAAAATCCTATATAAATATACAAGGTTTCGCGAGCCCGAAGGGCGAGCGTCAGGCTGCGAGGCCGCAGGCCAAGCTCGGCGGAGGGCCGAAGGCCCGGAGCCCCATCCCGAGTGCCCAAGCATCCCCTCCCCCCAGTATTTTTTGCGAGACCGATACGGGAGGAAAGGGTTGCCCAACTATTTATGTGCCCCATGTATGCCTCGCAGGCCCGAAGGCCCGAAGCGTCCCTTAGAGCGCGCTCTCCACGCGAGCCGGAGAGCCGCTTGCGGCCAGAAGGGTGAGCCCAAGCAAACACTCACTATTACTATCAATGTTACAATCGAACCTGAGGGCCGAAGGCCCGAAGGTGAGCGGTAAGGTTTAGCGAGGTCGAAAGCCGGGCTCACGCGGACACTCGAACCTGAGAGCCGAATGCCCGAAGGTGAGCGGTATAGGTAAAGCTAAGCGAGGCCTGAAGGCCAAGCTCACGCGTACACTCGCGTACACGCGGAGCCTGAGGGCCGAAGGACCAAAGGTGAGCGATAAGGCCGACCTCACGCGTACACTCGAAGTTTAGGGCCGAAGGGCAATAAAGGACAACTAAGGACAAATACACAACAACAACACAAATGTTTTTCCTCAGGTCTGCCTTGGATTTAATGTACGCAACATTAAACGTTTTTCTCAAAGGCTTCCTAGGCATTTCAAAGTCCTCACGACACTTGCATATAGGTACACATTTTAAATAAACATTATTATTGAATTCCTGGCTACTCGACTAATTCCTTCTCCGATCTGTTTTAATAACGCATTCAGTAAATAAATGTCAGTGCGAAATAAAATGATAACAATTTCTTCATCGAGATTCAAAATTACATTTTTTTTTAAACCGCGATCAAAATAAACTAAAAAATCGGTGCGGTATGCGGTGGAACGAGACAAAATTGTAAGCATAGGTATAAGAACGATTTTAATACTCATTGCAAGAAGCTTAGGGTTGCGTGCCGAACATTCGTTTGAAGCCAGAAAATATGGCTTTGAATGACGTCACGTTATATTGCATCTCTTTCATTCTAATATAAGATGGATCTAATGAAAGAGATTAAATATAACAGTATAAATATATATGTTCGGCACGCAACCTCCAGGATGTAGGTATCTAAACTTTTTGATTCATTGAGATTATTTGACACCGCAGAACGTGCCCATAGATATAATATATACTCTGTAGTTATAGATGCGCCAACGAGCGACCGGGGCTATTTCTTTTTCATACTTTTGCTCATATTCATATAAAATTTGTACTACGCAATTAGTCCGGTTTGCATGTTCAATGTATTGCTTATGGAAATTTGCATTTGCCTGTAACCCGACCATGAAGAAACGTCCGGTCGGTGATAGGGACAAAACATCTCCCCTCTCTCTCTCAGCCTCTTTTCTATTTCCTCTTATAGGAATCGCAATAAGACTATCTTTCTCTAGCAAAGCGTGTCAGCCCCCTGAACGTGAACCTCGTAAGTCGTTGTCATGTGTCATTCTTTATAAATGCTACAAATAACAACATATAAACTCGCCTCACCATACGTCCTTATATGTCTTGACCCTGAGATTCGTGACAACTATGTGCATATTCGTAGGTCAGGCTTATACTGGTTCTTCTGACACTAATTTTCCGTACGTCAGCAGCCATTGTAAATATCAATCACGAACAAAAGTAAAAACATGAAAACTCGAAAACACGCTTTTTCTCAAATATAAGACTGAGCTAGATCGATTGCTCGTCCCCGAAAACCCCCACATACCAAATTTCATCAAAATCGTTAGAGCCGTTTCCGAGATCCCCGAAATAAATATATATACATATATATATATAAATAAATAAATAAATATACAAGAATTGCTCGTTTAAAGATATAAGATAAATAAATAAATAAATATACAAGAATTGCTCGTTTAAAGATATAAGATAAATAAATAAATAAATATACAAGAATTGCTCGTTTAAAGATATAAGATTTATAAAGAATGTATTTACATATAAGTAATTAGCATTTCAATAGTACTGGTATGTTTAGTGTAAAATAGTAGCTGTTTAAGTTCATAATATCTGGGCGGCCGAGCTTTGCTCGGCGTTTTTCCGGGCATGAGACCTAGCTAGATCGACATACCAAATTTCATCAAAATCGTTAGAGCCGTTTCCGAGATCCCCGAAATAAATAAATAAATAAACATATATATATAAATAAATAAATGTACAAGAATTGCTCGTTTAAAGATATAAGAAAAACATATATATATATATATATATAAATAAATAAATATACAAGAATTGCTCGTTTAAAGATATAAATATCTGGGCGACCGAGCTTTGCTCGCTGTTTTCCCGTACATGAGACCTAGCTAGATCGATTGCTCGTCCCCGGAAACCCCCACATACCAAATTTCATCGAAATCGTTTGAGCCGTTTCCGAGATCCTCAAAATAAATAAATAAATAAATATACAAGAATTGCTCGTTTAAAGATATAAGATAAGATATATACCTAGACAACTCCAAACCCAAACCAAATCAATATTGTATGTAATGGTTTACATCTACAACAACATCAGTTAACTTGTATCAGCATCCAGCAACGTTCGTAAATTTTATCTTTAAGGAAACTTTAGGTCTATTTTATGTTAAAAAAAATCTGCATCCTGTCTATGTAAGACTGTTTGTTACTAAATAAATTAAAAAAGAAATCCGTTTGGTTACCAAAACCACAGAATAAGTAATAGTACAAGTACAGAAGCTCCACTTTCTAACAAAAACGGCGTTTAGGCATAAAAAAACATGCCTACTCTGTGCATCTCTGTCTATCGTATAACTTGTATTCATTCACACGCGGCACGTGTAGCGCTAGGGCTATCGACTCGTCGCTCGTCGCATTCTGTAGCTCTAGTATAAGTTTTTTCGGAACATCAACTAATTCGAACGCGTTTGCGTTTTGTCTCAAAATGTATGAAAGTGGTATGAAAACGTGAATTTAGCGCCTCTGGTGGTCACTAGTGGAAACTGAAACAGCGAGTATAATATTTGTTGCTGACCGATGAACGCGCGTATTTCAAACTCGGTGAGAGCGTGACGAATTGTGTGTCTTGTTTCTCCCCCTTTGGTAAATGACCGCCATTTTGAATTCCCGTCGATGAAATTTTCATTTCGTCGGATGAAATCCTTTATATTGGTTCCTAGTATCACTGGAGAAAATGGATTGATTTCTGCATACGATGCAGTTTGATTTTGCTAAGCCTTTTGACTAACAGTGTTTAACAACAAACGCAATATTGAACACCATTTTTCTCATGAACTATTAGATATATATCGAGAAAATTATAATAATCAAAGTTATAGATAAATTTATGCAACACATAATTCTCATACAAAGTTTTTGTGTAGCATGAAGCATTTTTGAGTTCTAAAAAAAATATAAAAATTTGGAAACTAAAATAGCCGCCATTTTGAATTTTTTGCGTGGATTTTTTGGCCTCGCACAGTATAAGTTACAAGTAGCCTAAGGAACAGTTTCCATCGTGAGGCCAAACTTTATCACGACTTGTAACTCCCAAGATCCATTTATATGGGGATTCACACCTACTATTTGTGTTCTGTTATAATACGAAATAAATAAACGAATACGAAGTTGACTTTTTCATCCAATTACCGTTTTATCATAAAACCTAAACCTAGTAAGTAAGTAAGTAAGTAAGTTCTTTATTTGCATTAAACATGGTAAATAATAGGTCTTACAATAATATATATGATCACACATTTAGCAATTTCTTTGCATGCAAAAACTAACACATCATAAACTAAAATTAATTTTACAGTATCCAATCTTTCTAATCTATGTCACAAATAAATCATTAATAAATACATGCTCTAGGACCTCTAGGTGTTATTGTTTTATGTCAAAAAACTCATTAAGATTGTAAAAAATATTATCGATCAACCATGCATACAATGTTCTTCTAAATCTATTTACGTTGGGAATTTCCTTGATATGTAGTGGTAGATGATTAAATATTTTAATTGACATTAGGTAGCAATTTTTTCTAAATAAAGCAGTTTTAGCTCTCGGTTCTATCAGCTTCATAGGATCTCGAAATCGTAACTTTGGATTTGCTACAAGCTTCGTAAATAGGCTATTATTTGACTTAACATACATACTTATTTCTAAAATATACATACTAGTCAAAGTTAACAACTTGAGTTGTCTGAAAAGAGGTTTACAAGAGTGTAGAGGTCCTGCACCACATATGGCGCGGACACACTTTTTTTGACAGATAAATACTCTCTTGATATCAGAGGCGTTTCCCCAAATTATTAGACCGAACCGTAGTAACGAAGCCACATAGCCGTGATATGCTATTAAAGCCGTTTTCTGGTCAGCTAAGCGTTTCAGCCGTCTCAGTGCATATGAGAATCTATCAAGTTTGGAGCAGACGGTGTCTATATGCGCCTTCCAACTACAATTACGATCTACAATCAATCCTAGAAATTTAGTTTCACTATTTTCTTCTAAATTATGTCCTTTACAAGTAATGTTTAGCTTATGTATGTTTGCTTTAGTATTACAAAATTGAACATATTTAGTTTTACTAATATTGATAGATAAATTATTTAGTTCTAACCAATTACAAATTGATTCAATGGTCATATTGATATTACTGACATATGTATTCCTGTCATTATTGTCATCAGGTATAAGCACAGAAATATCATCAGCGAACAAGACAGTTTTATAATTACTAATCTTAGGCAGGTCGTTGATGTAGAGAATGAATAAAAGCGGGCCTAAAATACTACCTTGGGGTACCCCTGTTCCGTTATATTTTACCGATGATTGGCATGAGATAATTTCATTTCTTTGATTCATTCTCTTTACTTCGACGCACTGTGTTCTATCCTTAAGGTAACTTTGAAGCCATTCTAGAGCCAAACCTCTGAAACCGTATCTTTCACATTTAGCTAATAAAATGTCATGGTTAACATAGTCGAATGCTTTACTCATATCAAAAAATACTCCTGTAAGTGGAACTCTTTGGTCTATTTTTTGAGTAATGGATTCAAGTAGTGAGTAGCATGCGTGCGTAACTGATTTACCCTTTTGAAATCCGTTTTGCTCCTTGGCTATAATATTATGATTTTCTATGAAGTGCGATATTCTAGAATGCATAGCTTTTTCATATATTTTCGCAAATATAGAGATTAAAGTGATAGGGCGGTAGTTATTTAATATTTGTTTGTCATCTTTTTTAAAGAGCGGTTTCACAATGGAGTATTTCAGTCTGGTGGGAAATTTGCCTTGGCTTAATGACTCGTTAATTAAATGAGTTAGAATTGGCGCTATGGCTTTACCACATAGTTTAATTATATGAGTAGACACTCCATCAAAGCCTACCGCAAGCCTAACAACGTAACATGAAACCTGAAAACACTACAACCCTTTTTGGGCAGTCTTGAAAAAAAATAAAAAGCACCTTGTTTTGCACATTATATATTAATTACACACGAAAAACGGAAGAGATTTAGTGATTAACCATGGATTAAACCGACCTTGCCATTATTATAATTCTAGACACATATAACTAGACACTTTCAATCATCATAACTCAAAATTGGTGTTAAAAATTGGGACGGTTACCTTACAACAATAGACCAAAATTTGTAGCACGATATAATTTAGAGAGGGTTTCATGGCCCAAGACACAAACTTATAAAAAAAAAGAGGCGCCTGTGGCGTTGGTCCACGTTGCCTCTGCATTCTCCTTCAGGTCACTCAGTCGTCATAACAGAACATTACTTCGTTTTTACAAATAGCCCTATGGGTATGACCATGTGCCACGCAACACGCAATTTCCTGATCACGGGGTCTATCATCTACACAGACTACCTTGCAAGGCGGCACTATGACCCAGCCTGCATCGGCATTGGCAACCAGTGACACGGCCACCAGGAGTACGAGGAAGGTTGACTTGAACATTCTTGACAGCTGAAAGTGTTATGATGTGAAGAGAAGGCGCCGATCGTTTATATAGTTGGAGTAGTAAACACTTTATTGCACAAATCAAGTACATAATAGAAAAAACAAACTAAACAGTCTGGAAAAAACATGTTTTTCTGTTATTGTTTGTTACCTGAAGTACTTAAGGGTGCGCATCAGCTGAAAAAAATCATGTACTAGTCTATATTTTCTAATATCGTAGATTTTACATAAAAGTGATGTACGGGGGACGAAATTATCGTATCTTTTGTGTGTGTCTGTGTTATGTGAATTATGATATTAATTTTAATTTAAAGTGTGTAGGTATACACTTACGTACAGCATATAAAATTGACCAATGTATAATTTATATAGAAATAATATCTGTAAAATGACTTTGACATTATTAAACTACGGAATGCCCTTCAAACTCGCAAAATGTCGGAAACACAGCCACGTGATGGGTCATAGGTCTATAACTTCAAAAAGTGGCCCAATATTTAAATTCCGAGTAGGCGTTCTAATAGAGAGTTACAGGTTAATAGAGAGTTATATGGAGGAGAGTTACTTTCGAGACGTTTTTGCATTTGTAGTATTTGTATATTTACAGGGATTCTATATTTAAATTTACACACACTTCAAATAGTACATTACTTACCAAGGGCGATTAAACAAAGAATGTCTCAGATCGCAGGTATTTTACGCCCGAGCCGAAGGCAAGGGCGATAAATATGCGATCTGATCTGAGGCTTTCTTTATTATCGCCCGTGGTAAGTACAACATTTTATGTCACCCCCTGGCCAGGAAGTGGGTTTTTTCGCGCGCGGAGCGTGCGATAATGGCCACTTTATGGCCAGGTGTGACATAAAATAATTTACACACATTTAAATTTTGTCCATACACAACTACAAATGCAAAAACGTCTACAAAGTAATTTACCTGTACTAGCAGCAAAGAAATTATTTTTTTATTATTCATATTCATATTCATTTAATCATTGCCTTGTGTGTACAGAAAAAGATCTTATAACAATTTGTAAGTTTCAACACAACCCTGTTAGGGCACTGCAATACAATTCTACTTAACATAGTTTTAACTTAATTATTTCGCATTTTATCATAGAAACAAAGTACAAAAATCAAAAATCATTTACAAATTAAAATAACATATAATTAATAACTTAATAAGTATTTCATTGGGTAATTTATAAACAAATATGAGTTAATATTGCACAGTTGTCTAAAATATTAAAATCGATTTAAAATAATTGATTGTATAATATCACAGTTTTAAATTTAAATTGCGGTAATTTACGGTATTTTATACTAAAATAAATATTAAAATCGATTTAAAATAATTGATTGTATTATATCACAGTTTTAAATTTAAATTACGGTAATTTACGGTATTTTGTACAGTCGAGGTCAAAAATATCTTTACAATTGAGTGTGACAAAAATATCTTTACATTTAAATAAGTTTACACACTACATGACAAAAACATGCTTACAACGTATATGACAGTTTCATCTTTACACTTAATGCACCAAAGTTCTGTTTACAATTTGTCTTCCATAAAAACATTTACACACATTGTGACAAAATAGGTTTACATTGCATGTTACAGAATAAGATTTACTGTCAATGTGCCATAAATAGGTTAACATTCAGAATGGCACTTGGATCTTTACGTTCAAGCGTACATTTTTTTGCTTACAACTCTTGTTACGTAAATATCTTTACAGTTTGACACAAACCACCGTTCTTCTTTCAATTATGACGTGTAGATCGCAAAATGTGAGACAAACATATGCACTGACAAGTCTGCACTGTTCTCGTGAATTGTCAGTTCATTTTATTCAAGTTTGTTTCATATAGCAAGAACATAAACTAGCTTATTGGAGATTTACATGTTGAATACCTACATATTTTTCAGCTGTTAGGAACTGATTACATATTTAATGGTTTTATATACCTAACGGGAACAAATAAAATGATCACCTAAATAACTTTTGATATCACCAAATTTTCGAACTTTAAAATATGGCTCAACACTCAAAACATGGTATCCCCTCATTTCCTATAAAATTAATGGCTATAACTACACATACTCTAAATTCATTTGCTATATTCATTCACCAGCTATAAATTCAAATTCTATATTAGTTGCTTGTTATAATGTTTCTTTACTATAAATGTTAAATAGTCTAAACTCATTATATATAAATTTCATATTCTATAATTATCTTTTACTCTAATATTCACCTGTTATAAATTCAAATTACATAATAGTTGCTTGCTATAATGTTAATTTGTTATAAATGTTAAATAGTCTAAACTCATTATATATAAATTTCATTTTCTATAATTATCTTTTACTCTAATATTCACCTGTTATAAATTCAAATTCTATAATAATTGCTTGCTATAATGTTAATTTGTTATAAATGTTAGATAGTCTAAACTTCACGGGGGGTACCGTCGACACGCTGGCGCGTCATCAGACTGTCAAATGTGTACACGTCTGTTAAATAGGCGCTGTTAAAGTTTGGTTAGGTTAGGGTTCACTTGCATCCCTCAGAGCGGAATAGGCACCCCGCGTGAGCGGGGTGCCGTCGACACGCTGGCGCGTCATCTGACTTTCAAATGTGTACACATCTGTTAAATAGGTACTTTTTAAGTTCGGTTAGGTTAGGGTTCAATTGCATCCTTCAGAGTAGAATAGGCACCCCGCATGAGCGGAGTGCCGTCGACACGCTGGCGCGTCATCAGACTGTCAAATGTGTACACGTTAGGGTGGGCCGATTTTCATAATTTTGGAATTTCGTAATGTAATAGTATACATACGCTGTATGATTTTTTGTAGATCAGGGGAAAAAAAATGAAAAAAAAATTGGCATATACTTTTAGCCCTCTACCGACGATGAAATGTCAGAAAATTCAAAATTTAAAAAAAAATATATCTTATATTTTAAATTTATTTAAACTTTATTATTAATTAAATAACATCTTTTGGTATTAATTATACTTGTTTTTGGTTATTATTTATTATCAGAAGATTTTTTTTGAGACCCACTTAGACGACTTAAATGGGGTTTTTCAAAAAAGGCTTTTTGATCTATTAAATATATCCAAATTGGTGCTTAAAGCATTCGTCAGAGCTGTCGTGGATTAAACACGTTACATAAAGCATAAAAATGATAATGATTAAAGCAAAAATATGGTCAAAATTATGTGGCAACATGCCCGGAAAAGTGCGAAATAGGACCTTTGACCGTCTATTTAAACCATTAAAAAGTTATATATTTTCAATCAAACCCTGCTTTATTTTAATATTAACATTCGTACTTTTGTTTGAGATTATATTTGATAAATACGTAGTACGATTTTTTTATAATACAGTACATCGGTCGTTTAATGGTATTTTTTTTAATTATAAAAAATTTGGGATATTTTTAATATTGATTATATTAAAACAGAAATAAATAATAGTGATGATTTCTATTATATTAACAATCGTCTTTAATTTACAAAAATAAACGGGCTAAATACTAGTAATATTATACCTTTAAATAATTATCAAATATTACCCTAACTTCAAATTTTTGGCACCTGGTAGAGGGCTAAAAGTAGTATATATTTTTAAATTTGATATTAT
Organism: Cenopis cana; assembly: GCA_951800055.1. Classification (NCBI taxonomy): domain Eukaryota; kingdom Metazoa; phylum Arthropoda; class Insecta; order Lepidoptera; family Tortricidae; genus Cenopis; species Cenopis cana. Next base: position 2,156,024 of record OX637498.1, on the reverse strand, counting down.
CACCATAATCTACTTATTAAACTGCAACTTTTTATTCCTATTACACTTCGAATTAGGAACTTTTATTTTTTCCTATACAACAACGGCCCACCCTAGTACACGTCTGTTAAATAGGTACTGTTAAAGTTCGGTTAGGTTAGGGTTCACCTGCATCCCTCAGAGCGGAATAGGCACCCCGCGTGAGCGGGGTGCCGTCGACACGCTGGCGCTTCATCTGATTTCAAATGTGTACACATCTGTTAAATAGGTACTGTTACGGTTCGGTTAGGTTAGGGTTCACTTGCATCCCTTAGAGCGGAAAAGGCACCCCGCGTGAGCGGGGTGCCGTCGACACGCTGGCGCGTCATCTGATTTTCAAATGTGTACACATCTGTTTAATAGGTACTGTTAAAGTTCGGTTAGGTTAGGGTTCACTTGCATCCCTCAGAGCGGAATAGGCACCCCGCGTGAGCGGGGTGCCGTCGACACGCTGGCGCGTTATCTGATTTCAAATGTGTACACATCTGTTAAATAGGTACTGTTACGGTTCGGTTAGGTTAGGGTTCACTTGCATCCCTCAGAGCGGAATAGGCACCCCGCGTGAGCGGGGTGCCGTCGACGGGCTGGCGCGTCATCAGACTTTAAAATTTGACACGTCTGTTAAATAGGACTAATAATCATTATAACTTGTAACTGTTCTACCTATATTATATTGAGGTCAAACAAATATTATTTATAGTTAATAAACAATATATCAACTGACTTTCTAGATTCTGAATGTTATATACAATGATGATTATAGACAATGAATGATATATCAACTGAGTTTCTAGATTTTGAATGTTATATACAATGATGATTATAGACAATAAATAATATATCAACCGATTTTCTAGATTTTGAATGTTATACACAATGATGATTATAGGTAATGAATAATATATCAACTGAATTTCTAGATTTTGAATATTATATTTAATGGGTTTTAAAGATTTTGGAATTATACCATTTGAATGTTATACAAAATGACATTTATAGTAAATGAATCATTATACTAAATGATTTTATAGAATTCGTAGTTATAGATCATGATTTTATAACTATTGATTTTATAGGAAATAAGGTAGACCCTCAAAACATTTATCGATCATCAATCTCGGGTCACCTAAACACTCATACCTATTATTCCAACAGTCTTTGCAGCTATTTTACTTATTACGTTCCCAGAAATTTTATAATCGCAACAAAAAATTGTCAAGGTTATACCACCAAAAATACTTAAGTTACACTTAAGGCGCAGGGGTGGGCAAGGCATTCTCCATACAAACTCTGTGCACGTTTTATTCGTAGGTTTTGGCGCTAACGAATGTAATATTTTTTATGTGACACCTGGCCATAAAGCGGCAATTACCGCACGCTCCGCGAGAAATCCCACTTCCTGGCCAGGGGGTGACATAAAATTTTGTATTTAACACGGGCGGTGATAAATAAAGCCTCAAATTGCATATTTATCGCCCTTGCCTTCGGCTCGGGTTTAGAATACCTGCGATCTGAGACATTCTTTGTTTTACCGCCCTTGTTAAGTAATGTACTATGGATGTAAATATTAGATATGCGAAGAAAGTGATGTGGAAATTCACAAATATTGCAAAAAAAATAAAAATGAAAAAATTTAAAAATAATATCAATGAAAAAAAATACATCACGAAATAGCTAACAGAAAAATAAGCATGCTGACCAAAAATCATAACTTTAATGCAAACACAAACGAAGAAAATTCTGCACAAAGTTTGTATGGAGAGAGCTTGCCATACCCCTCCTCTTAATCTCGTGCATCATTTTTTATTAGAATTACATCTAAATATGATACACCGGGTGTGGTGGCGCGAATTGGGTAAGGCCTATGTCCAGCAGTGGACGACTACAGGCTGAGGATGATGATGATGATGATACACATTACAAGCTATATTGTAGTGTTGTTGTACTTACAAATTAATTATTTTTAGCATTGAATTAAAAAGTTAAACTTCCAATTAAGGTAAAAGTTGCAATGTTTGTCACCTTATGTTGATACCCAAGACTCGTACGTTAGTGTTAGCGTATGTGTATAACAACGCGCGAGCCGAGCGACCGGAGCGAGAAGAGTCTGAAACATGTCGCTTGATGGGTCCGAAACATGTTGTAGGGGGGAGGCCGGAACATGTCTCTGGATGCGTCCGAAACATGTCACTACTTGATGAGCCTGAACATGTCGCGTGTGAGTCCGAAACATGTCGCTCAATGACCCCAACATGTCGCTCGATGGGTCAGAAACATGTCACTGGATGAGTCCGAAACATGTCGCTGGATGCGTCCGAAACATGTCGCTTGATGTGCCCGAACATGTCGCGTGTGAGTCCGAAACATGTCGCTCGTTGACCCCAACATATGTCGCTCGATGGGTCAGAAACATGTCACTAAATGAGTCCGAAACATGTCTCTGGATGCGTCCGAAACATGTCACTTGATGGGCTCGAACATGTCGCGTGTTAGTCCGTAACATACCTATCGCGTGTGAGTCCGAAACATGTCGCGTGCGAGTCCGAAACATGTCGCTGGATGCGTCCGAAACATGTCACTTGATGGGCCAGAACAATGAACATATCGCATGTTAGTCCGAAACATGTCGCTCGGTAACCCCAACATGACGCTCGATGAGCCCGAATATGTCGCGTGTGGGTTCGAAACATGTCGCTTGCGTTCCTTACCTTACATGGCGCCATTATGTCCATTGCGTAGATCCGGCATTAAACTACATATTCATTTGATACTATTTAAAAAAAACCGGCCTGGTGCGTGTGGGATCACGCACAACGAGGGTTCCGTACCGACACCTACTAGTCCACATTTCAAAATACTATTTAATACCTTGAATCGAAAAAGGTCGTATCTTCATAGGGAAGTCACGGCACTTACGTCCTTTTGTTTGGGCAAGACAGTTTTTCAGTGATAACTCAAAAACCCTTAATCCCATCTTGTTTAAACTAAAAATCATTGATAGTATTTATTAATGTACACTGTCTCGATTTTTTTCAGAATTTTAATCTTCATAGTTTGGAAATTAGAGGGGTGGGGGGTCACATTTTGTACGACTTTGGGAGCTAATATCTCACCAACGATTGACTTAAATGGAAAACTTTCTCAGTAACCTCTATATCATTTTTAAAGGCATATCCAAAAATAACCCACACAACTATACTTGCATTGAAATAGTAGATTGTTAACCAAGGGTTGAAAGCGACTCATTTCAGACGAGATATTTTGGCGCTCGAACGTAGTGAGAGCGCCAATAGTTCGAGGCTGAAATGGGTGGTTTCACCCGAGTTAAACACTCTGCTTTTCATTCCGAATACGAGGAAACTAAAAAAAATATTAATATAAAAATTGAAATCCTTATAATTAGTCGAAATCGACAATGATGATTTTTCGCAAAAAAAAATTTTTTTTACTTAAAATTCAAAATTAATGTAAAATTTGAAATCCTTATCCCCGAGTTAGTCGAAATCGAGTATAATGACGATTAAAAAATTTTTTTTTTTACTTTTTATTCAAAATTAGTATAAAATTTGAAATCCTCATCCCCGAATTAGTCGAAATAGAGTATAATGATCATTTTTCGCAAAAAAATTTTTTTTTACTTAAAATTCAAAATTAATATAAAATTTGAAATCCTCATCCCCGAATTAGTCGAAATCGAGTACAATGATGATTTTTAGCAATTTTTTTTTTACTTAAAATTCAAAATTAATATAAAATTTGAAATCCTTATCCCCGAATTAGTCGAAATCGAGTATAATGATGATTTTTAGCAAAAAATTTTTTTTAACTTGAAATTCAAAATTAATATAATTTGGCTGTCGACGTGTTTTGTGATTGGTGGATTCAATGTGGTGAAGCATTTGGATTGGTTAATTTAAAATGTTTTGGAATCAAAAATATGTATACATGTTAGCCCACGGGGCTACATGGCCCACTATCAACACGCTTCTCAGGTCAAATATGACCCACTTTCAGAGTATGAGGAATGAAAAAAAAAATTTCGTTCCCTGTTACATGTATGGGGTGCCCCCCCTAAAATATTTTTTTTTCCTTATTTCACATCGCATTTATATAGCGGTTCATAGGATACATCTTCCTGCCAAATTTCATAATTGTAGTATCTACTTATAGTCTCCGAGTAAACCGGCTGTGACATACGGACGGACAGACAGACAGACATGACGAAACTATAAGGGCGTTTTTGCCATTCTGGCTACGGAACCCTAAAAAGACACTTTGTCTTGCCTGGGATTCGAACCTGAGACCTCTCTCTCAGAAAGCAAGCGACTCCTAACTACACCACCGAAAGTCTTAGTTGGCCCAGTGGTTGAAATTAAGCTACTTATTGTGGCTTGCAACTTTGACATCGTATCTTATCGTAACAGCATTTAGACCTTATTTAGTTCAGAGAAATCTGTCAACGTCGCGTTCGCGCAACAGGGACAGAGATATGCAATGACAAGTCTACACTCTTTTCGGTGAATGTCATAACATTCTAAATTTAAATAGTTGACAACCTAATTATCACGGAAGACAGATTGTAAACATATTTATGGCACATTGACTGTAAAAATGTTTCTATGGAAGACAGATTGTAAACGTATTTATGGCACATTGACAGTAAATCTTATTCTGTAACATGCAATGTAAACCTATTATGTCACAATGTGTGTAAATGTTTCTATGGAAGACAGATTGTAAACCTATTTATGGCACATTGACAGTAAATCTTATTCTGTAACATGCAATGTAAACCTATTATGTCACAATGTGTGTAAATGTTTTTATGGATGACAAATTGTAAACGGAACTTTGGTGCATTAAGTGTAAAGATGAAACTGTCATATACGTTGTAAGCATGTTTTTGTCATGTAGTGTGTAAACTTATTTAAATGTAAAGATATTTTTGTCACACTCAATTGTAAAGATATTTTTGACCTCGACTGTACTAAAATAAATATTAAAATCGATTTAAAATAATTGATTGCATATATAGTATAGGTATATATAGTATATAAGTATAGGTACTCATCCGGTTCAAGCCACTCGTTTTTATAGTTTATTGCTTATTGTTGTGTAACGTATACTAACAGTAGTTGTAAGATTTTGTAATTTGTATCTACTAACACTTTATGGGCAATGCCTGAAATAAATGTATTGAATTGAATATATCACAGTTTTTTTAATGTAAATTTATTTAATTAGATAATTTACGGTGTTTTATAGTAAAATAATTAAATAATTGGAGTTATCACAGTTATATTTATACACACAGTTAGTATTATACAAATGTGATTGCTCTTTGCCAGCATCTAATTCTAACTCGAAGTACGAGTTCTACGCGGACATAGTTTCAAGCAAAATATAGTATATAGTATAAAGGAATCCCTCTCATCTATGAGAAGGAGGCCTGTGCCCAGCAGTGGGACGTATATAGGCTGATGATGATGATGATGATGATAAAGGAATAATAATTTGAGTTCAAAACGATTTAAAAGTAAGGACTCTTAATTATGTTTCAAGTTGAGGAAAATGGTGTATCTTTCTTGTTTGCACACATGTTATGTGCAAACAGGAAAATAGTGTATTTTTCCTGTTTGCACACATGTGTTGTGCAAACAGGAAAAATAAAAATACACCATTTTACTCTGTGTACGTACACACACACACACACACACAAGTATAATCAATTGTACAGTCAACCAATTTCGTTTATGGGCCACTTTGAGATTTCTAGCGTCTATATTAAGAATTTACATCGTGATCTTTAAAAATGTATGATAATTGCAGTACAATTTTGCGTCTAATAGAATTTACATCGCGATCTTTAAAAAAAAAGCTGTATAACGTAATAACAACTAACTAACTAACTAACTATAACTATATTACAAAAACAATAAATGCACTTCGAAGAAAAATAAAAATACAAAAAGACTATGGTACCCGACCAAGGCTCGAACGCGGGTCTCTAGCAATCGATACTGCGAATTTGCAAAAGCGTAAACCACAGGACTATCCCATGTCTTCAAGAAGAGCGCGAAAATGTAGTTCTATTTATTTCAGCCTTATTTATGTTTTGACAAGGTTCGAAGTGGCCTAGAAATCAAATTGGTTGACCGTACCTCCGCGTGACCAATAAAAACCTGCCAAGTGCGAGTCGGACTCGTGTACCGAGGGTAACGCGTTCCGTACATAATAGTTTAAGAGCCGGTGACACTGAACCTAGTATGATAAGATTCCCAGATGGCATATATATAATTAGGTGCGTCATTAGTCGGGGAACACGAAACGGCGATGCTGCAATGCGAAAAACCTGGCGAAGCCATTGAAAATTAAAATTGAAAAATGATGAAAAATCCGGTTTCTAGTATGATAAGATTCCCAAGTTTCGTTTGTTCCTCGAAACAGGGGAGGGGTAGGACTATACGATAGTGCAGTGCTGCAAGCCCTCCTGACTGGCCTTGTCAGTGGCAGCAGTATGATAAGCGACCACTTTTCTGAGGTATCTAGTATGATCGGATTCCTGAAAAAAAACAGGGCTCATCTGAAAGATCAGCACTTTCTGTGTAAGAAAAACCACTGCTGCATTTTCCAAACAGTGGAGAAGGTGGTTGCTGCAGCGATTAAAGGAGCCGACAACACTGAACCTATTTCGATAGATTCCCAGATGATATATATATAATTAGTCGCGGCATTAATGGGGGTACACGAAATTACGATGCTGCAAAGCAAATGAGTAGGCAAACCTATTAAAATTCAAATAAAAATAAATAAAAAATAAACGGTTTCTAGTATGATAAGATTCCCAAGTTTCGTTTGTTCCTCGAAATAGGGGAGGGGTAGGACTATACGATAGTGCAGTGCTGCAAGCCCTCCTGACTGGCCTTGTCAGTGGCAGCAGTATGATAAGCGACCACTTTTCTGAGGTATCTAGTATGATCGGATTCCTGAAAAAAACAGGGCTCATCTGAAAGATCAGCACTTTCTGTGTAAGAAAAACCACTGCTGCATTTTCCAAACAGTGGAGAAAGTGGTTGCTGCAGCGATTAAAGGAGCCGACAACACTGAACCTATTTCGATAGATTCCCAGATGATATATATTTAATTAGTCGCGGCATTAATGGGGGTACACGAAATGGCGATGCTGCAAAGCAAATGAGCAGGCAAACCTATTAAAATTCATATTTAAAAAAATAAAAAATAAACGGTTTCTAGTATGATAAGATTCCCAAGTTTCGTTTGTTCCTGAAATAGGTTCAGTGTTGTCAGCTCCTTCAATCGCTGCAGCAACCACCTTCTCCACTGTTTGGAAAATGCAGCAGTGGTTTTTCTTACACAGAAAGAGCTGATCTTTCAGATGAGCCCTGTTTTTTTCAGGTATCCGATCGTACTAGATACCTCAGAAAAGTGGTCGCTTATCATACTGCTGCCACTGACAAGGCCAGTCAGGAGGGCTTGCAGCACTGCACTATCGTATAGTCCTACCCCTCCCCTATTTCGAGGAACAAACGAAACTTGGGAATCTTATCATACTAGAAACCGTTTATTTTTTATTTTTTTAAATTTGAATTTTAATAGGTTTGCCTGCTCATTTGCTTTGCAGCATCGCCATTTCGTGTACCCCCATTAATGCCGCGACTAATTAAATATATATCATCTGGGAATCTATCGAAATAGGTTCAGTGTTGTCGGCTCCTTTAATCGCTGCAGCAACCACTTTCTCCACTGTTTGGAAAATGCAGCAGTGGTTTTTCTTACACAGAACGTGCTGATCTTTCAGATGAGCCCTGTTTTTTTCAGGAATCCGATCATACTAGATACCTCAGAAAAGTGGTCGCTTATCATACTGCTGCCACTGACAAGGCCAGTCATGAGGGCTTGCAGCACTGCACTATCGTATAGTCCTACCCCTCCCCTATTTCGAGGAACAAACGAAACTTGGGAATCTTATCATACTAGAAACCGGTTTTTTCATCATTTTTCAATTTTAATTTTCAATGGCTTCGCCAGATTTTTCGCATTGCAGCATCGCCGTTTCGTGTTCCCCGACTAATGACGCACCTAATTATATATATGCCATCTGGGAATCTTATCATACTAGGTTCAGTGTCACCGGCTCTTCTACTATAACGGAAAGGGGTAATAAGTTTAAAATTATTAAAAATACTTTTATTATAAATATGAAGTAACTAAAAATGTACGGTTTTCGCAATTTTTCCTTTATCTGTGCTATAAGACGTTGCTTCGTACCAAATTTCAAGAGTCTGAGTTCACGGGAAGTACCGGAGCGCTCTTGGCCCAGCGGCGCCTGCTGCGTACCGCTTGCGGTATCTAAGGTTAAGCAATGTGGGCAGCGGTCAGGACTTGGATGGGTGACCGCTTTGAGTGGTTACTAACTGAGCGCACCCGTGCTTTGGAAGGCACGTTAAGCCGTTGATCCCGGTTGCTGGCTATGGCAGCAGTCGTTAAGCCAAGTTGGAGGCCTTCGGGCGGCTTGACAACTTCAAGTCAAGTTGCCCACTCGACAAAGCCTAATCCCAATAAGGCCTAGTTTCCTCTCGGGGTTGGAAAGGTCAGATATATGGCAGTCGCTTTCGTAAAAACTAGTGCCTACGCCAAATCTTGGGATTAGGTAGCGGACCCCAGGCATCCGTCATGATGCAACTGTACTGGGATAACGCTAGGAGGATGATAATGATGATGATGACGAGTTCACGGGAAGTACACTGTAGGTAGGTTTTGATTCCCTTGCGAGTGGCGAAAATTTGCGGAAATTTGCGGCACAAACGGCTGTATCTTTTGATTGCGTTGGCTTAGAAGTTTGATTTTTTCACAGCTCCAAGGGACAGTAGACCTGAGTATTTGATATAAATTTCAGCTTGATACCACGCGTTCCTGAGATAAAGGGTCTTGACAGATAGACAGACGGACGGACACCAAAGTGATCCTATAAGGGTTCCGTTTTTTCCTTTTTAGGTACGGAACCCTAAAAATGAGTTATATTCATATATTATATGTATAGTGTGACATTAACAGGGATGTTCAGATCCGATTAAAAATAACTATTAGTTTAGATTTTCTCGAAAACGTATCAAAATTATACGACCCCACGACCACGTGGGCGGTTTAAACACTGGAATACTCTAAGTTTGCGCTACAGTGAGATTGTTTGAGCTGCTAAAACCGAACCTGAGGTGTAAGTGGAACCAAGCTACTGATAGTTTTGCTGCTGGTTCACTAAACCTAGCCTAGCTGAGAAGAATCCAGCAAGAAACTTAGCTAGGCCGTCTGACTGAAGCGCGTAGTACCCGTAGTACAAGTTTTGCTTTGTTTGGGACTAGGTCGATTTGTGAAAAGTTATCCACATATATTTATTTTTACTATTAATTAGTATTTTTATTTATTTATCGTATGGCATTCATTTCGAACCGTGAGATCTTCGAGAAGACAGTACGGTTGCCAGTTTTTTTTGTTGCACTTTTAGAACCACCCAGGGGTCACGTGTAGGGTAGCGGTGGGTACTTTCCCTACGGACGTAATGCAACTTCGACCCCCCTTTGTCAAGTGAGTGGGCAACTTGACTATTAGAAGTTTTCAAGCCGCCCGAAGGCCTCCAACTTGGCTTAACGACTGCTGCCATAGACAGCAGCCGGGATCAACGGCTTAGCGTGCCTTCCAAAGCACGGGAGCGCTCAGTTAGTAACCACTCAAAGCGGTCACCCATCCATGTACTGACCGCGGCCCACGTTACTTAACTTTGAATAACGCTTGCGGCACGCAGGCGCCGCTGGGCCACTTACTATTAATTAGTGACTTAATTTGAGTTCAATATAGGTATTGTATAATTCGTAAAACTTCTTAAGCGATGTGACATACCTACAGCCACAAATGACGTATATTTGAACCCTAAAATTCCCAAGTCTGTATGCGCTTGATACTGCACCTTATACGCATGACAGTAACGTCCATAATAACTTAGCATTGCTAGTGTTTAATTCATCATCATCATCATCATCTTCAGCCCGTAATCGCCCACTGCTGAGCATAGGCCTCTCTTCTTGTACGCCAGTGTTTAATTATTATAATAAAATTATCTGTAAATAAAACTATAAAAGATAATGGCAGTAGGTATTGGTTGGCAATAAATATGAATGATAAATACAAATGATTGTTACTGTCTAAGTTGATACGATTGTAATGCGATCATCTTCATTCGGTTCAACGGTGGTTTCTAAGTTTTGTGAAACGCAAACCCAATTACAGTGTAGTAGTACGCTATCGACACAACGCGAGCCGTTACTAAAATCCTGTTCACGTTTAAGCTTGGGTGCGCGAGCCCAATAAATGAATGTTTGTTGGAATCTCAGAACTATTTAATACTAGCTTTTGCCCGCGACTTCGTCTGCGTAGAACTCGGTCATCACGTTAGAATGTTATTTCCCTGGCTAGATGCTGGCCAAGAGCAATCCCATTAATAATAATAAAAAAAAAAAACTTCTATTTCTTGCGCTTACCTAGTTATCTCTCTTCCATTCTAACTTAAACCCCGTTAAGGGATGACTTCCGGGATAAAAGTATCCTATGTCCTTCCCTAGGACTCATACTATATCCATAGCAAATTTCATCTAAATCGGTTGAGCATTTTAATGGGAAACAGGCAGACAGAGTTACTTTCGCATGTATAACCCGCCCCGGTTTCGCACGGGTAGTCCAGTTTTAAACAACAACAAATACCTACTCTTTATTGCACACCTCAATTAAAGGACACAGATCAGGATCACAGGGAGAGGATTTTTTATGATTTAAATTTATTTATCTAAGCTTTTTCCCGCGACTTCATTCGCGTGAATATCCATATCAACTTCTACACCGGCTGTCTCGCCAAACATTGCGCACGCCGGCTCAATGCGCCCACATGAAACACATGACAGAGGACAAAATATATATTAAGAAAGAAGTAGATGAAAACGCGCGCGAGCGGAGCGAGCGCGAAATTTTTCGGATATTCTGATACGGGTGTGGAAAATACTTCATACGCATCAAGTAATGAAGATGAAAACGCGAGCGCAGCGAGCGCGAATTCTTTCAAACATTACGATGCAGGTGTGCAAAAGACTTCCTACGCACCAAGTAATGTAGATGAAAACGCGAGCGTAGCGAGCGCAAAATGAAAAAAAAGAGCATTGTGATGCAGGTGCGGAAAATACTTCATACGCATCAAGTAATGAAGATAAAAACGCAAGCGTAGTGAGTGCGAAATGTTTCGAACATTATGATGCAGGCACGGAAAAGATTTCACACGCATCAACTAATGTAGATGAAAACGCGAGCGTAGGGCGCGCGAAAATTTTCGAACATTATGACGTAGGTGCGGAAAATACTCATCAAGTAATGTAGATGAAAACTCGAGCGCAGCGAGCGCGAAATTTTTCGAACATTCTTATGCAGGTGCCGAAAAGACTTCATACGCATCAACTATAATGTAGATGAAAACGCGAGCGTACGGCGCGCGAAAATTTTCGAACATTATGATGTAGGTGCGGAAAATGCTCATCAAGTAATGTAGAAGAAAACGCGAGCGCAGCGAGCGCGAAAGTTTTCGAACATTATGATGCAGGTGCGGGAAATACTTCATACTCATCAAGTAATGTGTATGAAAACGCGAGCGTAGCGAGCGCGAAATATTTCGAACATTATGATGCCGGTGCGGAAAATAATTCATACGCATCAAGTCATGCAGATGAAAACGCGAGCGTAGCGAACGCGAAATTTTTACGAACATTATGATGCAGGTGCGGAAAAGACTTCAAACGCATCAAGTAATGTAGATGAAAAAGCGAGCGTGGCGCGCGCTAAAGTTTTTGAACATTATGATGCAGGTGCGGAAAATAATTCCTACGCGTCAAGTAATGTAGATAAAAAAGAGAGTGCGAAATGAATCGAACATTATGATGCAGGTACGGAAAATACTTCATACGCATCAAGCAATGTAGATAATTGAACAAAAAGAAATTGTTGACCTATCAAATGGCTTTGTAAAGAGGTGGTTGAATAGATATTTTTTTGTTCATAAATTAGTGGAATACCTTTCAAAGTTCAAAGCGCTTTATTGTAAAACATAGGTATAACTGAATACCTACTTTGGTCTGTTCTTTCACTTTCGAAGATGGAGTAGAGGCCTAGGTTGGTAGCGCACCCACCTGGTTGCTTCTAAGAGTTATGTGATTTTCTGAGAATTGTTTTTTTTTGCTTCCTATCCGCCTATAACTTTCGAATTTGGTCATACTTGATGTTTATTGTTACGTAGGTATATTTTACTAACGAATACCAATTTACCCTAAATTTATGTCTGTTACGCGCTGAACGTATTTTATAAATTTTGCTGACGGAAAACGCAACTAATCGGCACCTTGAAGAACCTCAATGACACCCATATCGATTATTAAGAAAAGTAAATAAGTAAATGTCCGCCATCTTCGATTTGAAAATGGATATTATTCTTGTAATGAGCACCTCAAAAAACAATATTTTATACAAAAATGCGCATACCTAATATATATAGGTACATGTCGCAAGTGCTACCATGCAACCGAGAGCCCGCCGCTCTGCGTAGGTACCCTCCATCGAAAACAAAAAAAAACCGAGGTTTCGTAGTAAGGTTTGTGAATATTGATAGAGACTGACTGACCAACATAATTAGATCTCTCATTTCAAACAGTTAATATGGTTTGAGGGATTTTTGTATTTTTGTCTTTAGCCCTGAGAGGCAGAGGTATTGTTATTTCACCCCCCATTTTTTTCAAATACTATCTGTTTATTATAAAATGTTTGAATGGGGTTCTATTTACTTTGCGTCCATGTATATACTTACCAATTTTCAAGCCTGTAAATCATGAACTGAAAGACTTCTCATACAAAGTTTAACCCCTCTTTTCACCCCCTTTCATCCCTAACCTGTATGATTTTTATAGCCTATAACCTGGCCGAAGAGCCAATAAACATATTAGTGAAGGCTGTATTAAAATCCATTCGCTAGTTTTCGCGTGATAGTTAGACATATAAACAGACAGACAAACAGACAAACAGACAAACAGACAAACAGACAAACAGACACGAATTCTAAAAACAGTTGAAACGTGTTCTGTTATCGATTCTTAGACCCCTCCATCGATTTTTTTACTAATATCTTCAATGTACAGATTTTCGACCCTCTTCTGCTTTATTATATGTATAGATATACTCTCAAGTTTAAAAAAACATACTATTCACACATTTAGTTTCAAGTTTGTTGCACGTGCCTATTGGTATTGGTAATATGAAATTCGTAAAACAACCTCAAAAATTTCATTTGGATGTCGTTTGTTCATCACACAATCTATTACTTTTCTTAATAATCGATATGGGTGTCATTGAGGTTCTTCGAGGTGCCGATTAGTTGCGTTTTCCGTCAGCAAAATTTATAAAATACGTTCAGCGCGTAACAGACATAAATTTAGGGTATATTGGTATTAGTTAGTAAAATATACCTACGTAACAATAAACATCAAGTATGACCACATTCGAAAGTTATAGGCGGATAGGAAGCAAAAAAAAACAATTCTCAGAAAATCACATAACTCTTAGAAGCAACCAGGGTGGGTGCGCTATCAACCAAGGCCTCTACTCCATCTTCGAAAGTGAAAGAACAGACCAAAGTAGGTATTCAGTTATACCTATGTTTTACAATAAAGCGCTTCATTTGAACTTTGAAAGGTATTCCACTAATTTATGAACAAAAAAATATCTATTCAACCACCTCTTTACAAAGCCATTTGATAGGTCAACAATTTCTTTTTGTTCAATTATCTACATTGCTTGATGCGTATGAAGTATTTTCCGTACCTGCATCATAATGTTCGAATCATTTCGCACTCTCTTTTTTATCTACATTACTTGACGCGTAGGAATTATTTTCCGCACCTGCATCATAATGTTCAAAAACGTTAGCGCGCGCTACGCTCGCTTTTTCATCTACATTACTTGATGCGTTTGAAGTCTTTTCCGCACCTGCATCATAATGTTTGTAAAAATTTCGCGTTCGCTACGCTCGCGTTTTTATCTGCATGACTTGATGCGTATGAATTATTTTCCGCACCGGCATCATAATGTTCGAAATTTCGCGCTCGCTACGCTCGCGTTTTCATACACATTACTTGATGAGTATGAAGTATTTTCCGCACCTGCATCATAATGTTCGAAAAATTTCGCGCTCGCTGCTCGCGTGTTCTTCTACATTACTCGATGAGCATTCTTCGCATCTACATCATAATGTTCGATAATTTTCGCGCGCCCTACACTCGCGTTTTCATCTACATTATAGTTGATGCGTATGAAATATTTTCCGCACCTGCATCATAATGTGCGAAACATTTCGCGCTCACTACGCTCGCGTTTTCATACACATTACTTGATGAGTATGAAGTATTTCCCGCACCTGCATCATAATGTTCGAAAAATTTCGCGCTCGCTGCGCTCGCGTTTTCTTCTACATTACTTGATGAGCATTTTCCGCACCTACATCATAATGTTCGAAAATTTTCGCGCGCCGTACGCTCGCGTTTTCATCTAAATTATAGTTGATGCGTATGAAGTCTTTTCGGCACCTGCATAAGAATGTTCGAAAAATTTCGCGCTCGCTGCGCTCGCGTTTTCATCTACATTACTTGATGAGTATTTTCCGCACCTACGTCATAATGTTCGATAATTTTCGCGCGCCCTACGCTCGCGTTTTCATCGACATTATAGTTGATGCGTATGAAGTATTTTCCTCACCTGCATCAAAACATTTCGCGCTCACTACGCTCGCGATTTTCTTCATTTCTTGATGCGTATGAAGTATTTTCCGCACCTGCATATTAATGTTCAAAAATTTCGCGCTCGCTGCGCTCGCGTTTTCAACTACATTACTTAATGAGTATAAAGTATTTTCCGCACCTACATCATAATGTTCGAAAATTTTCGCGCGCCGTACGCTCGCGTTTTCATCTACATTATAGTTGATGCGTATGAAGTCTTTTCGGCACCTGCATAAGAATGTTCGAAAAATTTCGCGCTCGCTGCGCTCGCGTTTTCATCTACATTACTTGATGAGTATTTTCCGCACCTACGTCATAATGTTCGATAATTTTCGCGCGCCCTACGCTCGCGTTTTCATCGACATTATAGTTGATGCGTATGAAGTATTTTCCTCACCTGCATCAAAACATTTCGCGCTCACTACGCTCGCGATTTTCTTCATTTCTTGATGCGTATGAAGTATTTTCCGCACCTGCATATTAATGTTCAAAGATTTCGCGCTCGCTGCGCTCGCGTTTTCAACTACATTACTTGATGAGTATAAAGTATTTTCCGCACCTACATCATAATGTTCGAAAATTTTCGCGCGCCCTACGCTCGCGTTTTCATCTACATTAGTTGATGCGTGTGAAATCTTTACCGTGCCTGCATCATAATGTTCGAAACATTTCGCACTCACCACGCTTGCGTTTTTATCTTCATTACTTGATGCGTATGATGTATTTTCCGCACCTGCATCACAATGTTCTTTTTTTTCATTTTGCGCTCGCTACGCTCGCGTTTTCATCTACATTACTTGGTGCGTATGAAGTCTTTTGCACACCTGCATCGTAATGTTTGAAAGAATTCGCGCGCGCTGCGCTCGCGTTTTCATCTACATTACTTTATGCGTATGAAGTATTTTCCACACCCGTATCAGAATATCCGAAAAATTTCGCGCTCGCTCCGCTCGCGCGCGTTTTCATCTACTTCCTTCTTAATATATATTTTGTCCTCTGTCATGTGTTTCATGTGGGCGCATTGAGCCGGCGTGCGCAATGTTTGGCGAGACAGCCGGTGTAGAAGTTGATATGGATATTCACGCGAATGAAGTCGCGGGAAAAAACTTAGATAAATAAATTTAAATCATAAAAAATCCTCTCCCTGTGATCCTGATCTGTGTCCTTTAATTGAGGTGTGCAATAAAGAGTAGGTATTTGTTGTTGTTTAAAACTGGACTACCCGTGCGAAACCGGGGCGGGTTATACATGCGAAAGTAACTCTGTCTGCCTGTTTCCCATTAAAATGCTCAACCGATTTAGATGAAATTTGCTATGGATATAGTATGAGTCCTAGGGAAGGACATAGGATACTTTTATCCCGGAAGTCATCCCTTAACGGGGTTTAAGTTAGAATGGAAGAGAGATAACTAGGTAAGCGCAAGAAATAGAAGTTTTTTTTTTATTAATAATGGGATTGCTCTTGGCCAGCATCTAGCCAGGGAAATAACATTCTAACGTGATGACCGAGTTCTACGCAGACGAAGTTGCGGGCAAAAGCTAGTAAACGCTATGATTGTTGGACTACTACTCCATGAACAAGGTCTACGCTTCCAAAATGTTTATATATATTTTAAAACCTTGTTTCAACCTTTGTATCAATATATAGAGCAAGTTTTAAGTCTGGTTCCCCTTAGTGTCATTTCAAAAATATAGTGAAAATTATGAAGTAATAATCATACTGCTGATATAAATTCAATAATGATATTTGATGATGTTGCATGTGCAATTTTTTTTATTACCTACACTCCTTTTTGCGCAGTCATGCAAAAAATAAAAAGCACCTTGTTTTGCAATTTATATAATTATTACACACGAAAAACAGATTTAGTGATTAACCATGGATTAAACCGAAATTGACACATAACTTGACACTTTCAATCATCATAACAATAGAATCTGAATCATGAATTGGTGTCAAAATTGGGACAGTTACCTTACAACAATAGACCAAAATTTGCGGCGCGATATATTTTAGAGAGGGTTTCATGGCCCAAGAAGCACTCTCATAAATTAAAAAAAAAAAACGAGGCGCCTGTGGCGGTGGTCCACGTCGCCTCTGCCTTCTCTTCAAGACACTCAGTTGTCATAACAGAACATTTGTCCGTTATTACACCAAGAATTATAGGAATGTCGATGCGCCACACAACACGCATTTTTCTGGTCATAGGGTCTATTTTCAATGCAGACGATGTTGCAAGGCTCCTCTCTGACCCAGCCTGCTGCATCGGCATTGGCAACCAGTGACACGGCCACCAGGAATACGAGGAAGGTTGTCTTGAACATCTTGCTTGAGAGCTGAGAGTGTTATGATGTGAAGGGAAGGCGCCGATCGTTTATATAGTAGGAGTTAGTAGTACTTTTGCAAGAATTAAAGAAAAAACTAATTTAATAGTCTGGAAAAACATGTTTTCTGTTCTTGTTTATTATCTAAAGTACTTAAGGGTCCGTATCAGCTGAAAATTCTCATGTTTTCTAGTCTATTTTTTTGGACTTTTATTAAGAAATATACTTCAAAAATTCCAAATATCATTCCAAATCGACAAATTTCAAGCTTAAAACTGGTTTGACGCTGAAATTATTCTCATGCATCATCATCATTTATGAGCCGAAAGACGTCCACTGCTGGACATACATAGGTCTTCCACCAAGTAGTGCCACAATTATCGGTCCTGCGCCACCCTTTACCAGGTCATGAGTCCACCTTTTCTACCCACGCTGCGCCTTCCGGTCCGTGGTCGCCACTCGAGAACCTTTCCGTCCCAACTTCCATCGGTTCTACGTGAAATATGCCCCGCCCACTGCTACTTAAGTTAAGCGATTCGGAGGGCTATATCGGTTACTTTGGTTCTGCTATGGATGGCGCCATTTCGGATGCGATCACGCAGAAAAACTCCCAGCATAGCGAGATGAAGTCTCAAGCAAAAGATAGTAGGTAGGTATACCTAATATAAAAGCATACCTATGTAGCATGCCTTTATATTACGTAATATTACGTAGGTATGCTTTTATATTATTAACATAATATAATAATGATTTGAGTTCAAAAGGTTTTAAAAGTAAGAAAGGCCTCTTAATTTTTTTATCAATTGAGTAAAATGGCTTATTTTTTCCTGTTTGCACACACAAGTATGGGTGAACTGGGGGTAAAGGCGTCATGATTTTTGGATGTGTTTTTAAGCCCGAATAATGGAAAAATATTAACCAATTTGAGATACTAGTACGTTAGTACGTTGTGTGTTTAATGCATTTCTTTAGTAAGAAAATTCACTAGTTAACTTCTGTGTTATATAATTTAAGAGAGCAGCGTCCCTTTTTTTAACAAATGAGAATTTTAGAAGCAATTTGCCCAGATGGGACAAATGCATCTTTTTAAAGTACCTAATTAATGAACGAGTAGGGTTTTTTAAAAGTAACTTCTTGGCGCGTGTTCGCAATGCTGCCTAGAATATATAATGCACTAATATTGCTGAGGACAAAAAACCATAAATAATGAACTGAGATAGAAATTTGAATAATTGGGTAAAATGCGTCTAGGTATTTTTTCCCTCAGCTGATTCCAGAAGTTGCAGATCATTTATGTTAAAGTTTATAAGTCCTTTTTTTTGTAAAAAAAAAAACATTATTGTGTGTAATTTGTAATTAATTACATTTTGGAATTGTAATTGTTAGTTAAAAGTGCAATAACTACTTCCTTGTAATTGTAATTGAAATACGGTATTAAACCCCTAGTCAATTCAGCAACTTTTTATTAAATGTTAAAAACGATTTGTTAATATGAAGTTTGTAGGGAAATACTGTCTTAGTGACGTCACTAAGGCAGTGTGAGTAGGTTTGTTCAAATCAGCGTCCTTTTTAAATCTTTATGCTTATAAAATCTTTCAATTAGCTAAAATAAATTAATAATTGATATTTTTCGAGTATTTTCGTTCGATCTCTTATAAGTCAAGTCAAAAATAATTTATTTCTAGCTTAGTTTAATACCCTATTAAATTTTGTAATTGTTAATTTGTAATTCAATTACTTTTGCCCAACACTGGAACCTTAGTATCTAATGAAAGATGACGTTTGATTCGTACCTCAAACGCGCGAACTATTATTAATTAGGTACCTAAACCACCAGCGTACTTGTAAATATAGGTAGTACGTTATTTTATAATTCGATTTTTTTATTGAGATTTTGTAAGTTGATATTCAAAAAAGGAGACGAATAGGTACTAACTTTTGTATCAGATCTAAACATATATAAAAACAAACACCAATTTGACTCTTTATTAAACATATATCAATTTTTGAAGAATCAACCAATAAATTTCGCTGGCAATCCAGCGGGGTAATGCCGCCAGTATCATTGGAACGTTTGGTCCAGGTGAGTATCGGGGTGGGATGCGATGCGATTTAGGATAAAATTATATTGTGTTAGTTATATTTTAGGTATATCGTTTTTAGGTTTTTTTATTAATTTTTAATTCCTGTTACAATTTTGTATATATCGTTTCATACTATATAACTACATTCATTTTAAAAAGTCCATTTAGCTACCAATAAAAATTAGCCAGGCCCCTATTTCACTAACTCGACAATTGTCCTCTGACAATGACTTCCGAGTCTTCACGTAAAGATGGTCGTTGGATATCATCGATACTTACCGGCCCGGCAATGTAAACCGAATTGTCATTGTAAGGTGACAATTGTCAAGTTGATGAAATACGGGCCAGGGGGCCGATTTTTGAGTGTCGAACGCTCGACTTTTCACTCAAGATCTGTCAAAAAACTATGATGTTTTGACAGATGTCGAGTGAAAAGCGAGCGTTCGAAACTCAAAAATCGGCCCCCTGGGCTTACTAATGCGAGCTTAACAGTTGTAACAATTATTGTACTTCTATGTACTTTCGACTAACTATTATGTGACACACAAGATGAGTGTTAAGTGCAGCCACATGAAATGAACAACCAACTGCCATAAAGGAACAATTTAGTAGATTGTTAACCAAGGGTTGAAAGTGACCTATTTCACCCGAGATATTTCAATAGTTCAAGGGTGAAATGGGTACTTTCACCTGAGTTAAACACTCTACTTTTCATTTCGACTATGAGGAAAATAATTGAGAAATTAAATTAATAGTAAATGATATTCTAAGGATTCAGTAATAAAAACGCCTACACCTGCAGGCGGCGCCGCCGTGCCCCGCCCCCCGCACCCCGCCCGGACCGCGCGACCGCGGCTGGCTGCCCGCGCAGCGCCCGAGCGCGGCTGGCGCGCAGCCCCAACCTATGGAATTAAAAAAAAAAAACTTTCCACCCTAGGGTTGGAAAAGCGATTTTCAAACCGGCTATCTCATGAAAATCGAACTTTCCGAACAGGAGAGATGAAAACACTCATAATTACATATATTTATATCCTTTGATCATTCCCATGATTGTTGTGTTTGCTTTTGCCTCGTCTGTGCGCGTCTTATCTTGTTTGTATATTACAATGTAAGTACAATACCAAGTATGAACACAGGTATGTGTGTACACTGGGATGCACTTTGCCAATGGGCTGTTTTTTTTATTTATGGGTTAATTTTGCTTGTATTTTTGAACAGCATGTGGTTCAGATACTAGATCAGCGAAAACATTGGCCCTTATTCCTAACGAAAATGGCCCTTCTGAGACAAGTGATAAGTCCGATGTTGAGACGTAGCTGGATTATCATAGGATGCTTTCTTCGCCTGAATGTTTTTTTTTTCAAAGATTCAAACAAAGATTCAAACATTTATTTGTCCAACATAGGTAGTACAAGGTGTTACATTTTGGTTCTGTATCACTATGAGGTGGTGCCTTGGGGCGTACAAATATTTTGTCACATGATTTTACATGGAGCATGCTTCATACTCGTAAATTATCATAATAATATTGTATAACATAATAGTCGATAAATTATTTTAATTGACAATATTTCACAATTTCCAAAAGTCTTAATTCGAAAACCATTTCGGTAAAAACGTGTGAAGTACACAAAAACATTTTTTTAGATTTTTTTCTCCGTTAATTTTGGAAAAAATCGCAAATTACTGTAAACCGAAAGTTGACGTCATCTTCCTCACTGTATTCAGGGAGACCTTAGTACAGAGTACAGACAATCGCTGCTCTGGAGTGGCTCTGGATTCTTGTTGGGAAGATGACGTCATATTTTACTTACGCCCTTTTGGAATGACCTACTTTTCAACGTGTTTTTTTGTATGAAATAATGAGTTAAATTGAAAAGGAAAAAATATGGGTGGCTTAAATTTTTACCTATTTTCTAACTAGTTCATAAAATAAAGTAGTTAAAAATATGAAATGTTGTCAATTGTAATGTTCTTCTGCAACGCCTTCCCTTGATTCATCTTATGAACGCCTGAATTTTCGTTGTAGCTTAGAAGACGCTAATAACATTCATAAAATTAACAAAAGCGATCACAAAGTGGCTATTACAAACTTGTTTTTATAATATTAATGAATATTTTAATTATAAGGTTGACTTGTATTGATCACCATACCACCTATGTTTAATTATTGTTAATTCTATTTTTATTTTTAATTTGACTTTTTATTGAATTCTATTTTTATTTTTATTTTGACCCTGTTGACATTCTCATTAATTTAAGTATTTATCAATGTATTAAATTTTGACGACATGTAATTTCAAAATGTAAATTCTTGCATTCTTAGTAAAGCAGAATGTATTGGACTTTTAGTACCTATCAACACGTTGTTCTGTAAACTACATTCTTGCAATGAAATAAATGATTATTGATTATTGACAAATTGCATTTTTATCCGTGCAATCATCTTTAACGTCAACGAAAGTAGCTAATTTTTGAAATATATTTAATTTTCTCTAATAAAAGGATATGAAATGCTTGATTGAAAGTTTAACTTTTATATGGAAAACGTGTGAGTGCTCAACATTTTTGGCCAAGGCTGTACATTGATTTTCAGGAAAACTGAATACATTAGCTTTTTAAATAATTTTTTCTAACAAATTTTTGACCCTAAACCTTAGAAACGTTGTCATATTTTAAAATTTACACTATTTGTGTCCATGCCAAGTAAAGGGTTAAGTGCTGAATCTTTAGAATGCCATTTTGGAATTGGAGGTTTTTTTTTATAATTTTCTAATTTCATTACACTTCGATATTGAAAAAAGAATTTCACTATTTAAATGCTGGCTGGCCTTCCTTCCATCGCGGCCTTTGCAGCAATGAATTATAAAATAAATAAATATTTTATGGACCATCTTACACAAATATACCAAACTAAGCAAAGCTTGTATTATGGGTACTAGGCGACAATATAGATACTTATATAGATAAATATATACTTAAATACATAGAAAAAAATCCAAGACTCAGGAACAAAAAAATATTCGTGCTTATCACACAAATAAATGCCCTGACCAGGATTCGAAAAAAAAAATCTAAACGTTTTTCTCCAGGTTCTGGCTAACAGAAAAATAAGCAAACTGACCAAAAATCATAATTATAATGCAAACACAAGCGAAGAAAAACTGTCACAAAGTTTGTATGGAGAGAGCTTGCCCACCCCTGCGTCTTAAGGCGTTGAGAAGTTCTGGAGGACAAAAAAACGGTATGAAAAAAAATTGTAAATTCTGCGAAAAAATAAATCTATGAAACTTCTGTCTGCGAAACAACGTACAACCCAAAAAACCCACATGTATGTACCATGAAACCTGAAAACGTTACACTCCTTTTTGCGCAGTCATGCAAAAAATAAAAAGCACCTTGTTTTGCAATTTCTATAATTATTACACACGAAAAACAGATTTAGTGATTAACCATGGATTACACCGAAATTGACACATAACTTGACACTTTCAATCATCATAACAATAAATCTGAATTAGGAATTGGTGTCAAAATTGGGACAGTTACCTTACAACAATAGACCAAAATTTGCGGCGCGATATAATTTAGAGAGGTTTCATGGCCCAAGAAGAAATGAGGCGCCTGTGGCGGTGGTCCACGTCGCCTCTGCCTTCTCTTCAGGACACTCAGTTGTCATAACAGAACATTTGTCCGTAAAAACACCAAGAATTAACGGTATGACCATGCGCTCGGCAACACTCGTCTTGCTCCCTTACAGATCTATTGCAGACTTGGTCGCAAGGTTTCTCTCTGTCCCAGCGTGCATCAGTATTAGCAACCAGGGACACGGCCACCAGGAATACGAGGAAGGTTGTCTTGAACATCTTTCTTGACAGCTGAGAGTGTTATGATGTGAAGTAACGGGGCCGATCGTTTATAATATATAGTAGTAGCGGTAAATAGTGTAGGCCCAGAACTAGAAAACGCGTCTCTAAACAGTGCAACCGGCAAATCATGTAAAAATTGGGGTGACAACGTTATCAGAGGGTTTAGACCCTGCAGAATACGGATCTGCCTGTCTCCATCCCCAAAATTTGAGCCGGAAGTATGTTATACCAGAAAAAGTGCAGCCCATAAAAATTTTTTCGTTGTACATTTGGTAAATCGTTGTTCCGGTACCCTAACTACGGTCCGATTGTTATGGGTTTTTGATATACCGTAAAGGACAATATTTGTCATAGTATTCCGAAATTTTCGACCCTCCAGCTCCATATCTTTCTCCGCCATCTTGGAAAATCTGTCACTTTTTTCAGTTTTTTTGTTTGTACTACTCGTTAAAGTTCATTTTAGTGCTAAACGTAGTTGAGAAATATTGTAGAAAACAAAATATGCTACAACTTTTGTATTGAAATATTTTTGCTACGACTATTAGGAAAGAAGATATGAAGTCATCTATGGAGTACTACCGTCGAAATTTGCTACTTTTCCAGCTTTCTTCCCATGTTTATGTTGGAGAGCAACTAATCGCAATCTGTACGGATCCATGATGTTCGAGCGATAGCGTGATAGACGACAAGATAAAGCATCTGTCACTTTTCGATCTATACCACTTCAACCCCTCAGAAGACAAAATCGTCTGTTTCCACGATTACTTATAAGATCGTAGGTACTTTGAATTTACAGATAATTTTGTCTTCTGTAATATTATTGACCTAGAACATGAGCAAAATTACACTAAAACGCAAATATGGGAAGGAAACTGGAAAAAGAAGCAAATATCGACGGTAGTACTCCATTGAATACTTCGTATTTTCTTTCCTGTTGATCGTGGAAAAAATATTTCAAAAGAAGAGTTGTAGCATATTTTGTGATCTACAATATTGCCGAACTATGGTTAGCGCTAAAATGCACATGAAACGCAAATATGGGAGGAAAACTAGAAAAACAGGCATTTTTAAAGATATCTTCGTCCCTAGGGGTCATGGAAAAAATATTTAGACGCAAAAGTATTAGCAAATTTTGTGTTCTACAATATTGCTCAACTATGTTTAGCACTAAAATGAACTTTAACGACAGTACAAACAAAAAACTGAAAAAAGTGACAGATTTTCCAAGATGGCGGAGAAAGATATGGAGCCGGAGGGTCGAAAGTTTCGAAATACTATGACAAATATTGTCCTTTACGGCATATCAAAAACCCATAACAATCGGACCATAGTTAGGGTACCGGAACAACGATTTAACAAATGTACAACGAAAAAAATTGTATGGGCTGCACATTTTCCGGTATAACATACTTCCGGCTCAAATTTGGGCATTGAGACAGGCAGATCCGTATTCTGCAGGGTCTAAACCCTCTGATAACGTTGTCACCCCAACTGTTACATGATTTGCTTCTTGCATGCTACTTCTTGAAAAACGGTCCCTGACTAAAACACTTTTGCAAAAATTGAGGAAAAAACGAACTTAATTGTCCGGAAAAACATGTTTTCTGTTCTTGTTTGTTGTACTTAAGGGTCCGTTTCAGCTGAAAAATCTCATTTACCTACTAGTTTAACTTTTCTAATATCGTAGGTTTTCCATGCATTTTTTTGGACTTGTATTACGAAATATACTTCCAAAATTCCAAACATCATTCCAAATCGACAAATTTCAAGCTTAAAACTGGTTTTTGTCGATAAAATTATACTCATCATCATCATCATCATATCAGCCGGAAGACGTCCACTGCTGGACATAGGTCTTCCACCAAATAGTGCCACAATGATCGGTCCTGCGCCACCCTTCACCAGGTCATCAGTCCACCTTTTCTACCCACCCTGCGCCTTCCGATCCGTGGTCGCCACTCGAGAACCTGTCCGTCCCAACTTCCATTGGTTCTACGTGAAATATTCCCCGCCCACTGCTACTATTATGTTTAGGGATTGGGAGGGCTATATCGGTTACTTTGGTTCTGCTACGGATGGCCCATTTCGGATGCGATCACGCAGAGAAACTCCCAGCAAAACTAGCTATCTCCATTGGCCTCTGGGCATATTAGAAACTTATTTTTTTCCCCAAAGCGCATATTTATTATTTAAAACCACGATCGAATACAATAACACAGCACACATAAGCACAAAGTAAAGACATTCTATTCCAACCAGCATGCAAGGCAGGATGTATACAAAAGAAACGCTTTCAATATGTGTATACAAATATAAGGCACAGAAATTATCATCGAAACTGACGAAATGGCTCCTGGCCCATAGTTTCAACAGTGCTGATGAATATTTCATGTGTGGACAGTTGTAATTTATAATTCGATTTAATTTATTCATTAGATATATATATTTTTGCCGTATTACATGTCGAATCCCGACTGGATACTGATACTGTACTGACCTTATCTTGTAATATCTTACTATCCTGTATTCTTGCAATAAAAAACAGATTTCTGGGAGACTGAGATTTGAGGAGGATGTTTTATCACTGGCAACACAAGCGGGTCAGAGATTTTCTTCTTGTTTTTTTTCTAGCCTAGCTTTCTAAGCTAGACCTCTGCTAAATACAGCACGAGCTAGACTGTTTAAAACCACTGCTCCTACCAAGGTGACCTTGGTAGAAAACGGCGGTTTAAAACAGTGTAGCCAGTGGTTTCCAACCAAATTTGATATGCCCTCTATTGCCCTTGGTAGAAAGGCGTGCCTGGTAAACCACTGGCAGGCATACTGAAGTTTTAAACAGTGTAGCCAGCAGTGCAACCCGCGTTGTCTACCAAGGTCACCTTGGCAGGAACAGTGGTTTTAAATAGTCTAGCCCAAGCTTACCCCTACACTTTCGGTTTGAGACACTGCGAAATATAAATATACCCTACCCCGTAGGTACTTCCATACTAATGTTACCTATAATGCGAAGGTATCTAATGATAGAAATTACCTATGATGCCTGTCTGTCTATACACATTGGTCAAAGACTCTCGTCTTGAGACAATGCGGAATATAAATTCTAACTTTAAGAACGAGTTCTACGCAGACTAAGTCTCAAGCAAAAGATAGTAGGTAGGAATAATATTAAAGGCATAATTATTACGTATGCTTTTATATTATTAACATAATATTATAATAATTTGAGTTCCAGCAAGCACCTAGACTTGGCACACGAGGTAACCGCCATGTGGGATGTCGATTCAACGATCATTGTCCCGATAGTCGTTTCTGCGAACTCCCTTTCCGCTTATGCCCATAAGCGAAGAGTCTCAACCAACACCTCAAGAGACTCTTTCTAGATGGCTGGGTCAAGGGTCAGATACAGAAGGCGGTACTTCTGGACACGGCGCGGATATTCAGGAGGTTCCTCTCTCTGTCGCCCTGACCACCGGTAGCTTAGGCCCTGCCTCGCTGCCGGCGGTACTCTAGGCTAGGTTTTTATAGGTAACGTTTTTATGTTTTGTTAAGTGTATTATTATATTTTGCTTTTTATAGAAATGTTATACAAACCTAGGCTAAGAAAAGAAATAAATAAAGAGAATAATAATTTGAGTTCAAAACGTTTTAAAAAAGTAAGTAAGGCCTCTTAATTTTGTTATCAATTGAGTAAAATGGTGTATTTTCCTGTTTTCACACACAAGTATGCACGCGTGAACCGGGGTAAAGGCGTCATGATTTTTGGATGTGTTTTTTTAAGCCCAAATAATGGAAAAATATTAACCAATTTGAAATACTAGTACGTTGTGTGTTTAATGCATTTCTTTAGTAAGAAAATTCACCAGTTAACTTCTGATGTGCTACATTATATAATTTAAGAGAGCGGCGTCCCTTTTTTTAAGGGGTGAGAATTGTAGAAGCGTTTTGTCCAGATGGGACAAATGCATATTTTTAAGGCGCAGGGTAGGGCAAGGCCTTCCCTATACAAACTTTGTGCAGGTTTTATTCGTCGCACTAACAAATATAATATTTTTTTGGTTGTAAATATTAGATATGCGAAGATCGTGATGTGAAAATTTTCAAATATTTCAAAAAAATTCAAAATAAAAAAATAAAAAATAAATAAATAAAAAAAAATTACATCACGAAATAGCTATGAGAAAAATAAGCATACTGACCAAAAATCATAACTTTAATGCAAACACAAACTAAGTAAATCCTCCACAAAGTTTGTATGGAGAGAGCTTGCCCTACCCCTCATCTTAAAGTACCTAATTAATGAACGTGTAGGATTTTTTAAAAGTAACTTCTTGGCGCGTGTTCGCAATGCTGCCTAGTATATAAGTATAATGCACTAATATTGCTAAGGACAAAAAACCATAAATAATGAACTGAGTTACAAATTTGTATAATTGGGCAAAATGCGTCTAGGTATTTTTTTCCTACAGCTGATTCCAGAAGTTGCAAATAATTTTTGTTAAAGTTTATAAGTCCTTTTGTCGGACTATTTATTATTTAGGAAAAGCAGTGTTTAACTCGGGTTAAACCACCCATTTCAGCCTCAAAGTATTGGCGCTCGAACGAAATGAGATAAATATCTCGTCTGAAATGGGTGGCTTACAACCCTTGGTTAACAATCTACTATTAGGTACTAATAAGGCTTAATAGATGAGTGTTAAGATTGAAAAATTCACCATTACAAGGAATACCACGGTAGCTCAATTGGTAGAGCAATGGACGGATTCCAGAGGTCGTGGGTTCAAATCCCACCTGTGGTGTTGAATTTTTCAATTTTCACTTTGATTAAAAAAAAAAAAATTATTTTATAGCAGCAAAACTAGCATTTTGTATACCTGACTGCAGTTCACGTATGGTGTTTTTTTCCGAACTCCTTTCATTACGTTAAGATATTAAGGATGCAGTAAGTCGTACAGCGTATATTAAAAAAAAACATGCAACCGTTTCCTGTCAGGAAGAGACCAAACTTGGTGTGTTTTGAAAACGAACTTTATTTTTTACGTCACCTCTGACCGAAATCTAATGGTGTGGTATATTTTAGGAATCAGCTCATGGAGCCCTTTCGTTTGATACCCCACTCGATAGGTTTTTGAATAAGAACTTATTATTTTTCATACATAAAATTTATGACGTCATAAAAACTCATTCCACCACTTTAGGAAACGACAACATGCATTTTGATAATCAGTAAACGATGCTGATTCCAACGATACCACTTGTCGGTATAAACCTTTTCAGTCCTACGAAAATCGTAAATAAGGCACTTTCGACGAATTGGCCTCTCTACTATATTTGTGTCCATGCCAAGTAAAGGGTTAAGTAAGTATTGAATCTTTAGAATGCCATTTTGGAATTGGGGGTCCTTTTACAATTTTCAAATTTTATTACGTTTAGATATAGAGGAAAGAAAATCAATATTTAAATGATAGGGCTGAGGGACGATTTTGAGTGTCGAATGCTCGACTTTTCACTGGACATCCGTCAAAACATCATAGTTTTTTGACAGATCTCAAGTGACAAGTCGAACGTTCGACACTCAAAAATCGGCCGCCTGGCCTACTTTCCTTCGCGGCCTTTGCAGTAATGATTAATGCATTATAAAATAAATAAATATATTATGGTCCCTCTTACACAAATATACCAAACTAAGCAAAGCTTGTACTATGTGTACTAGGCGACAATATACATACTTATATAGATAAATATATACTTAAACACATAGAAAAAATCCAAGACTCAGGAACAAAAATATTCGTGGTTATCACACAAATAAATGCCCTGACCGGTATTCGAAAAAAAAACAAAAATTTAAAATGAAAAAAAAATACAAAGAATAAAAAAGTTTTTCTCCAGGTTCTGGCTTACAGAAAAATAAGCAAACTGACCAAAAAACATAAGTATCATGCAAACACTAGCGAAGAAAAACTGTCACAAAGTTTGTATGGAGAGAGCTTGCCCACTCCTGCGTCTTAAGGCGTTGAGAAGTTCTGGAGGACAAAAAACTCACATGTATGTATCATGAAACCTGAAAACATTACACTCCTTGTTGGGCAGTCATGAAAAAAAAGCACCTTGTTTTGCACATAATATATTTATTACACACGAAAAACAGAAAAGATTTAGTGATTCACCATGGATTAAACCGACCTTGCCATTATTATAATTCTGGACACATATAACTAGAAAATTTCAATCATCATAACTCAAAATTGGTGTCAAAAATTGGGACGGTTACCTTACAACAATAGACCAAAATTTGTAGCGCGATATAATTTAGAGAGGTTTCATGGCCCAAGACACAAACTTATAAAAAAAAGAGGCGCCTGTGGCGTTGGTCCACGTCGCCTCTACCTTCTCCTTCAGGTCACTCAATAGTCATAACAGTACATTCTTCCGCTAATACACACAGCCGTATAGGCATGACGATGCGCCACGCAACACGCAACTTTCTGGTCATCGGGTCTGTTACAGACTTCGTTGCAAGGATCCACTATGACCCAGCCTGCATCAGCATTGGCAACCAGTGACACGGCCACCATGAATACGAGGAAGGTTGTCTTGAACATCTTTCTTGACTGCTCAGAGTGTTATGATGTGAAGTAAAGGGTCCGATCGTTTATATAGTAGTATACATAGTAGCAGTAAACACTATTGCACAAATAAAGTACCTACATAATAGAAGGAACAAACTTAACAGTAAACATGTTTTTCTGTTATTGTTTGTTACCTGAAGTACTTGAGGCGCAGGGGTGGGCAAGGCATTCACCATACAAACTCTGTGCAGGTTTTATTCGTAGGTTTTAGCACTAACGAATGTAATATTTTTTTTGGATGTAAATATGAGATATGCGAAGAAAGTGATGTGGAAATTTTCAAATATTTCAAAAAAATGAAAAAGATTAAAAATAATATGAATGAAAAAAAAATTACATCGCAAAATAGCTAACAGAAAAATAAGCATACTGACCAAAAATCATAACTTTAATGCAAACACAAACGAAGAAAATCCTGCACAAAGTTTGTATGGAGAGAGCTTGCCCTACCCCTCCTCTTAAGGGTCCATATCAGCTGAAAAATCTCATGTACCTACTAGTCTATTTTTTGGTATCACCTCTAGTGGAATAAAAATTGTTGTCATAATTTCGATTGTCATAACTCATTTCGCATAGAGTTGTGGCTCATGAAAGCATGCTTGCAAGCGTGCTTGCTTGCATGCATGCGTGCTTGCTTGCTTGGCTTGCATGCATGCATGCGTGCTTGCTTTTCGATTAATTATAATATATGCACAAAAATATGTTATGCATAAAAACATTATTTATTTATTATTAGGTTTATATCAAAAGATTTATAACTAAATTTATAGTCTAAAGGATTCCATTTTTTTTACCTAAATAGAATTTGATAATGCTTAGGTACCGATACAGTTTCGAAATGTTTTCTTGCAGAATTACACACTGTACATAACTGTTTTTTTTCCTTATTTTATTCTTTGTTTTTGTGTTGCTTTATATTGATACTTAGATTTCTTGATCTTAAGTAGGTTAAGTATTATCATTGTAATAAGCATATTTTTGTGATAAAATGGCTGACTGTCGAGTTTCTTTCGGCGTTTCTTCTCGGCAGTGGCCTCTGTGAAACGCTACTAGGGTTTGACTTGTAAAAGTGCCATTGCGGCCTACTTACAGAATAAAGCTCATTTTATTCATTTTTTATTTATTCATGGCGTCGTTACCGAACAATGTCACTGAACACGTGATATTGGCGAAATCATCATAAATTTGATGGAAGCCATTTTTTTTAAAGAAGTTGAGTTAAGTCACAAAGGTTGCATATTTCGAATAATTAATTAACTGCCGCGGGCGGATAAAAAGTATCCTAAGTTTTAGCGGGGATAAAAGTATACATGTGTGCCAAAAATTGTTTAAATCGATGCAGCGGATTCTGAGATTACCGGGAACATAATAGTACATTATTGCCGTGGCCGGGAAGGGAGCAATTGCAGGCTGAGTATTTGTTTAAACGGACGAGCTTGCGAGTCCGTTTAATTATAATACGAAGCCTGCAATTGCCATTCCGGCCGAGGCTAATATAGTGATTTTCTCAAAAATGGGGAAAATACGACAAAAAATTAATTAAGATTTGATACACATAACCTTAAAACGTCAAAAACATCATGTTTTCCCGCCGTTTTTTTTTTTTTTAACAGAATCGCAAGTGTATTTTTCCACCGAAAAACGCAAATTATTCGAGACACATAAAAAAACGTCGCGTTTTCAACAGAAAAATACGAGCTGAATTGGCTGAATACGACCTGTGCCTCCTTTTATATGACAGTTTCTACATTTTAAAAAGTTTATAACTCGACAAATAAAGGAATTTATATGTGACATTGCAGGCCATATATGTGGCCTGCAATGTTTATTACTTTTTAATTTGGATCTGACCTTAAACTATACACTTTACCTCCCAATATGTAGCGACTAAAGTCCAGTTTGCGGGCCATTTTTGAGAAAAACACTTTGTTATAATGCTGGCTGGAATTTTAGAGATTTATTATATAGATTATATAGCGTGATTATTAATAGGGATGTTCACATCCGATTGCAACTATTAATTTCGGTTTCCCGAAAAAGTATCAAACTTATAATCGAATGGAGAAGAAACACAAAGGCATTAATAATCACATTTTTAAGAAGGGTCCCTTTTCCGCAATACTTACCTTCATAATGGACGATCTCTAGTCATTAACTTAGACGCTAGAGGGTTCTGATTTTGACGTCGTATTTGCAGCGTTTTCTCTCGAGCCCACATATGCACTTTTGCCAATGTTTATCGACATAGATCTCAACATCTATTAGTGATTATGTGATTAAATATCTGTCCTTTCAGTACCTATATTAATCTTGAACTATCAATTCTATCATTCTATCAATTCTTATCGTCGCTAGTGGCCCAGCGGCGCCGCGTAACGCTTGCGGTATCTAAGGTTAAGCAACGTGGGCAGCGGTCAGGACTTGGATGGGTGACCGCTTTGAGTGGTTACTAACTGAGCGCTCCCGTGCTTTGGAAGGCACGTTAAGCCGTTGATCCCGGTTGCTGTCTAGGGCAGCAGTCGTTAAGCCAAATTGGAGGCCTTCGGGCGGTTTGAGGACTTCTAACATTCAAGTTGCCCACTCACTTGACAAAGCCTCAAGCCTTCGAGGTTGAGTGAGCAACTTGACTGTTAGAAGTTCTCAAACCGCCCGAAAGCCTCCAACTTGGCTTAACGACTGCTGCCCTAGATAGCAACCGGGATCAACGGCTTAACGTGCCTTCCAAAGCGCGGGAGCGCTCAGTTAGTAACCACTCAAAGCCGTCACCCATCCAAGTCCTGAAAAAAAACAAAAAAAAAAGTTTTTCTCCAGGTTCTGGCTAACAGAAAAATAAGCATAGGTACTGACCAAAAATCATAAGTATAATGCAAACACAAGCGAAGAAAAATTGTCACAAAGTTTGTATGGAGAGAGCTTGCCCACCCCTGCGTCGTCGTTGAGAAGTTCTGGAGGACAAAACAACTCACATATACGAATATGTATCATGAAATCTGAAAATATTACACTCCTTTTTGGGCAGTCATGCAAAAAATAAAAAGAACCATGTTTTGCAATTTATATTTTTATTACACACGAAAAACAGAAGAGATGATTAACCATGGATTAAACCGAAATTGACACATAACTTGACACTTTCAATCATCATACGTCATAACAATAGATCTAAATTAGGAATTGGTGTCAAAATAAAATTTAGAGAGGGTTTCATGGCCCAAGAAGCAAACTAAAAATTAAAAAAAAATGAGGCGCCTGTGGCGGTGGTCCACGTCGCCTCTGCTTTCTCCTTCAGGTCACTCAATAGTCATAACAGTACATTTCTCCTCTATAACACCAAGAATTATAGGAATGTCGATGCGCCACGCAACACGCATTTTTCTGGTCATAAGGTCTGTTTTCAATGCAGACGATGTTGCAAGGCTCCTCTCTGACCCAGCCTGCTGCATCGGCATTGGCAACCAGTGACACGGCCACCAGGAATACGAGGAAGATTGTCTTGAACATCTTTCTTGAGAGCTGAGAGTGTTATGATGTGAAGAGAAGGCGCCGATCGTTTATATAGTAGGGGTAACACTTATTGCACAAAATAAAGTACATAATAGAAGGAACAAAGTAAACAGTCTGGAAAAAACATGTTTTTCTGTTATAGTTTGTTAACCTGAAGTACTTAAGGGCGCGTATCAGAACAGAAATCTCATAATAGGTACCGTAAAATGAGGTAAGTAGGGATTGCGAGGACAGTTGGGTTATAAATGCGGAGGTAGGGATGGAAGAGGGGTGAGCTGGATTTTATAAGCTACTGCTAGTGCTACGTAACTTATAAATTCTAATTACAAATCATGCTATTATAATATGCATAATCCCAAAGTGTCGATCCTACAATTTCCCAAACTCGCCTTGGTAGGTATGAAATCCCACCTCACCCCAACCTAGGGGCTATTCATAAATTACGTCATTTCAAATTTGGGGGGGGGGGGGGGTCATAACATAGGATGATGGTAGCATGACGTAGGAGGGGAGGGGGGTCAATCCCAAGATGACATCATCTCTCGCATCTTTAAAAAGTGTTTTAATGAGTAAAAAAGGAATGAAATTCGTGTTTCTATAAACTGTTAATGCTATAAAAAATTACCTACTAAACTTGAATCAACAATAAATTGTTATAATAAATAAATAGCTAATGAAATTGGCTGGAGGCTCTGATCAAGAACCACATAATTCCAGGCCCGATTTGATTCAGAACTTGGAGGAGTGGGTGAAGTCCCCATGGGAAAACACTAAATGAATAAAAATTGTTATTTGATATTTAGAGTTGATTCTTAATTTGTTGTTTTGTTGATTGTTTTAACTTTAAAGAAATAATAATAACTAAATCATTTTAAATAGTTTTTTATTGAAAAATTAAGCTAAGAACGCATTTTTTAGAAATGACATCATTTTATTTGATAGGGGGGGGGGGGGGTCATTCGAATTATGATGGTTGGATGATCTTAGGGGGGGGGGGGGGGGTCAAAAATCGTCAAAAATAGATGACGTAATTTATGAACAGCCCCCTACCTGAACTACGGGGTGAGGTGGGATTTCCAACTTTTTGTGTTTATCGTTAAAGTTATGAACACAAAATCATAAAATAAACTAAAATACAAACAACCGGAACACTTTTTTGTATATAAATCAATGCGCCACATACAAAAATAAACTTTTATCCGGGTTTGAACTTCGGTTTTGTGCCAACTCACTGAACTCACCCCATTTTACGGTAGTAATTTTTTTTCTAATATCGTAGGTTTTCCATGTATTTTTTTTTACTTTTATTAAGAACTAGCTTTTGCCCGCAACTTCGTCTGCGTAGAACTCGGTCATCACGTTAGAATGTTATTTCCCTGGCTAGATGCTGGCCAAGAGCAATCCCATTATTAATAAAAAAAAAATTCTATTTCTTGCGCTTACCTAGTTATCTCTCTTCCATTCTAACTTAAACCCCGTTAAGGGATGACTTCCGGGATAAAAGTATCCTATGTCCTTCCCTAGGACTCATACTATATCCATAGCAAATTTCATCTAAATCGGTTGAGCATTTTAATGGGAAACAGGCAGACAGAGTTACTTTCGCATGTATAACCCGCCCCGATTTCGCACGGGTAGTCCAGTTTTAAACAACAACAAATACCTACTCTTTATTGCACACCTCAATTAAAGGACACAGATCAGGATCACAGGGAGAGGATTTTTTATGATTTAAATTTATTTATCTAAGTTTTTTCCCGCGACTTCATTCGCGTGAATATCCATATCAACTTCTACACCGGCTGTCTCGCCAAACATTGCGCACGCCGGCTCAATGCGCCCACATGAAACACATGACAGAGGACAAAATATATATTAAGAAGGAAGTAGATGAAAACGCGCGCGAGCGGAGCGAGCGCGAAATTTTTCGAATATTCTGATACGGGTGTGGAAAATACTTCATACGCATCAAGTAATGAAGATGAAAACGCGAGCGCAGCGCGCGCGAATTCTTTCAAACATTACGATGCAGGTGTGCAAAAGACTTCATACGCACCAAGTAATGTAGATGAAAACGCGAGCGTAGCGAGCGCAAAATGAAAAAAAAGAACATTGTGATGCAGGTGCGGAAAATACATCATACGCATCAAGTAATGAAGATAAAAACGCAAGCGTGGTGAGTGCGAAATGTTTCGAACATTATGATGCAGGCACGGTAAAGATTTCACACGCATCAACTATAATGTAGATGAAAACGCGAGCGTACGGCGCGCGAAAATTTTCGAACATTATGATGTAGGTGCGGAAAATACTTTATACTCATCAAGTAATGTAGTTGAAAACGCGAGCGCAGCGAGCGCGAAATTTTTGAACATTAATATGCAGGTGCGGAAAATACTTCATACGCATCAAGAAATGAAGAAAATCGCGAGCGTAGTGAGCGCGAAATGTTTTGATGCAGGTGAGGAAAATACTTCATACGCATCAACTATAATGTCAATGAAAACGCGAGCGTAGGGCGCGCGAAAATTATCGAACATTATGACGTAGGTGCGGAAAATACTCATCAAGTAATGTAGATGAAAACGCGAGCGCAGCGAGCGCGAAATTTTTCGAACATTCTTATGCAGGTGCCGAAAAGACTTCATACGCATCAACTATAATGTAGATGAAAACGCGAGCGTACGGCGCGCGAAAATTTTCGAACATTATGATGTAGGTGCGGAAAATGCTCATCAAGTAATGTAGAAGAAAACGCGAGCGCAGCGAGCGCAAAATTTTTCGTACATTATGATGCAGGTGCGGGAAATACTTCATACTCATCAAGTAATGTGTATGAAAACGCGAGCGTAGTGAGCGCGAAATGTTTCGCACATTATGATGCAGGTGCGGAAAATATTTCATACGCATCAACTATAATGTAGATGAAAACGCGAGTGTAGGGCGCGCGAAAATTATCGAACATTATGATGTAGATGCGAAGAATGCTCATCAAGTAATGTAGAAGAACACGCGAGCGCAGCGAGCGCGAAATTTTTCGAACATTATGATGCAGGTGCGGAAAATAATTCATACGCATCAAGTCATGCAGATGAAAACGCGAGCGTAGCGAACGCGAAATTTTTACAAATATTATGATGCAGGTGCGGAAAAGACTTCAAACGCATCAAGTAATGTAGATGAAAAAGCGAGCGTAGCGCGCGCTAACGTTTTTGAACATTATGATGCAGGTGCGGAAAATAATTCCTACGCGTCAAGTAATGTAGATAAAAAAGAGAGTGCGAAATGATTCGAACATTATGATGCAGGTACGGAAAATACTTCATACGCATCAAGCAATGTAGATAATTGAACAAAAAGAAATTGTTGACCTATCAAATGGCTTTGTAAAGAGGTGGTTGAATAGATATTTTTTTGTTCATAAATTAGTGGAATACCTTTCAAAGTTCAAAGCGCTTTATTGTAAAACATAGGTATAACTGAATACCTACTTTGGTCTGTTCTTTCACTTTCGAAGATGGAGTAGAGGCCTTGGTTGATAGCGCACCCACCCTGGTTGCTTCTAAGAGTTATGTGATTTTCTGAGAATTGTTTTTTTTTTGCTTCCTATCCGCCTATAACTTTCGAATGTGGTCATACTTGATGTTTATTGTTACGTAGGTATATTTTACTAACTAATACCAATATACCCTAAATTTATGTCTGTTACGCGCTGAACGTATTTTATAAATTTTTCTGACGGAAAACGCAACTAATCGGCACCTCGAAGAACCTCAATGACACCCATATCGATTATTAAGAAAAGTAAATAAGTAAATGTCCGCCATCTTCGATTTGAAAATGGATATCATTCTTGTAATGAGCACCTCAAAAAACAATATTTTATACAAAAATGCGCATACCTAATATATATAGGTACATGTCGCAAGTGCTACCATGCAACCGAGAGCCCGCCGCTCTGCGTAGGTACCCTCCATCGAAAACAAAAAAAAACCGAGGTTTCGTAGTAAGGTTTGTGAATATTGATAGAGACTGACTGACCAACATAATTAGATCTCTCATTTCAAACAGTTAATATGGTTTGAGGGACTTTTGTATTTTTGTCTTTAGCCCTGAGAGGCAGAGGTATTGTTATTTCACCCCCCATTTTTTCAAATACTATCTGTTTATTATAAAATGTTTGAATGGGGTTCTATTTACTTTGCGTCCATGTATATACTTACCAATTTTCAAGCCTGTAAATCATGAACTGAAAGACTTCTCATACAAAGTTTAACCCCTCTTTTCACCCCCTTTCATCCCTAACCTATATGATTTTTATAGCCTATAACCTGGCCGAAGATCCAATAAACATATTAGTGAAGGCTGTATTAAAATCCATTCGCTAGTTTTCGCGTGATAGTTAGACATATAAACAGACAGACAAACAGACAAACAGACAAACAGACAAACAGACAAACAGACAAACAGACACGAATTCTAAAAACAGTTGAAACGTGTTCTGTTATCGATTCTTAGACCCCTCCATCGATTTTTTTACTAATATCTTCAATGTATAGATTTTCGACCCTCTTCTGCTTTATTATATGTATAGATTATACTTCCAAAATTCCATACATCATTCCAAATCGACCAATTTCAAGCTATAAACTGGTTTTTGTCGATAAAATTATACTCATCATCATCATCATAATATGAGCCGGAAGACGTTTACTGCTGGACATAGGTCTTCCACCAAATAGTGCCACAATGATCGGTCTTGCTAGGTAGCACCTCTATAGTACACATTACTTACCAAGGGCGATAAAACAAAGAATGTCTCAGATCGCAGGTATTTTACGCCGGCGCCGAAGGCAAGGGCGATAAATATGCGATCTGAGGCTTTCTTTACTATCGCCTGTGGTAAATACAATATTTTATGTCACCCCCTGGTCAGGAAGTGGGTTTTTTCGCGCGCGGAGCGTGCGATAATGGCCACTTTATGGCCAGGTGTGACATAAAATATGTTACCGGTAGCACTAGTAGCAATGCAGGTCATTTGCCTTCGGCTTCTGAACTCTCTTAGGGTATTTAATTTAATTTAATTCTTTATTTCGGAACACTGAGACTCCATAGTTGTGTTAGTAATATACTTACATCTAAGTACGTTAGTAAAAAATGTAACAATAACACAGGAAGAGAAATTAAAAACTTAATCTAGAAAGTATGCCACCCCTGTCGGCGCGTGTAGACATATATTGGTGGCTTGATGGCCCAGGCTGGCTTGAAGATGTGGATGGCAGGTTGAAGAAATGACGAAGGCAGCGGTTCATCGAATTAAATGTATAATTCGGGCTTTTTACATTGTTTTTTATATGAAGCTAACGTTATATAAAATAGGTTTCAAAATTAAGGCGAAATATCTGCATAGTGCAGTTTATGAAGCGAAAGCTGTTCGGTAAGTGTGCGGTCATCTTCCACGTCCCGCATCTCCATTGGTGCGCGAAGCGATGACGACCCACGATGTCATTGGCTGCCGATCACGTCATATGTGCCTCTGATTGGTTGCTGGCATATGTCGCGATACGTGAGAGTGACGTCACGGAAGATGGACGGTGTCCCGAGGCGCGCGCGCGCTTTTGAATATCGCCGTACGCGGCCAGCTGATATGCGCGCATTGAAATTGCGCCTTAACAACCCCTTTGATCTGCTTGATCCAATGTAGTAATATTGGGCAGTCATACTTATCAGCAATGACGTTTAGAATGCTGTTGGAGCTTTGTCTGACTCGTCCAAGCAGAGATACTATTGATAGCTGGAAACCCGTCGGTGCGTATTTTTTTTTTTTTTTAATTTAATTTAATGCAACTTATTTTATTTGAATTCTAATTGTCTGTAACTATGTAACTATGATCCCCAGTTGATCGAAATAAATGAATTTATTCTTTATTCTTATTTATTCTTTATAATATGTGTGTAGATAAAGTAATGTATGCAACTGTACATAATTAGGCATTAATACACTCGTGTGACCTTATTATGAAACATAATCATTAGCTACATTTGATAAAATAGTATTACATTTGCCGATCTCAAATCAAACCATTTGGTTGCTAATGTATTTTTCTCTCTGATTCGTTCCGGATGCATTCCACCATAATGTGAAACACATCATCTCTCGTTGCACACTCCGAGCAATTAGAGGAATCTGTTTCGCCCATCAAAAAACCAACGCTGTTCAGGGAGATGTGCCAGATCGAAGTCTGAGTGCTGTCACAATATCTTTCCTAACCATACCTGCGGGGTAATCACGTAACGATATGTACTACCGTTGGTACGTATTTAATGTCAGTTTTAGTACAGGATTTGACATTTAAATCTATCGTACTGACGGTCGAAAACGTTACGTGATTACCGCGCTGAACCTCTAAACCATGGTACTTGGCATAGACTAGGTTGGATTATTCTGTACCATAGTCCCTTATTTAGAGACCGCTCATCAAAATTTTCTTATCGGTGGTAACACTGGTAACCTACCTATCGCCTGAAAGGCTACCGTGTACCGAAAACGAAATATCTGCCTCTCTGTCGCACTAACATTTATTTACACGTTCGTCGGCACGATTTCCTTTCATGTATAGTGCACGCCATCCACGAAGGCGCGCCCCTCCACAACCCAAGCCGTACAACTTACTGCGCACAGATTAGTATGAGATTCGCTGTGGAGGGGCGCGTCGTCGTGGATGGCGCGCACTGTACCGTCAATGGGTTCCTGTATGGTTTGAAAACACAATTGGATCCGGTAGGTGGCGCTGCTTATCCATGCAGGACAACGTCTGCTGAGTCCGATAGTTAACATAATAATAAAATAAATCCTCCTAGCGTTATCCGCGTACAGTTGCATCCTGAAGGATGCCTGGGGTCCGCTACCTAATCACAAGATTTGGCGTAGGCACTAGTTTTTACGAAAGCGACTGCCATCTGACCTTCCAACCCCAAGGGGAAACTAGACCTTATTGGGATTAGGCTTTGTCAAGTGAGTGGGCAACTTGACTGTTAGAAGTTCTCAAACCGCCGGAAGGCCTCCAACTCGGCTTAACGACTGCTGCCATAGACAGCAACCGGGATCAACGGCTTAACGTGCCTTCCAAAGCACGGGAGCGCTCAGTTAGTAACCACTCAAAGCGGTCCCACTGACCGCTGCCCACGTTGCTTAACCTTAGCAAGCGCAAGCGGTTCGCAAGCGCCGCTGGGCCACGAGCGCTTCCAATAATAATAAAATAAAAAATAAATAAAAAAAAGCGTTTTATTTCATGCTTTATACATTGAGTGCTTATAATAAAATTATTAGAATAAAACTTACATCTAAGATTTTTTTAATGCATGAACCCCTCTCAGTTAAAGGCTTCCTCCAAAGATTCTTATGTGTCTCTATCTCTCGCTATTTCCATCCAGTTTGATCCAGCAATTTTTATTATATCTTCCTCCCAACGTATATATGGCCTACCTATGCGCCGTTTGCATGGAGATCCGTTCCATGTAGTGACTTCGAATGTCCACCTGTTGTCTTTGAAACTGGCTACATGGCCTGCCCCTCTAAGCTTTAATTAAGCTTTCATTTAAGTTAACATAATACGAGTACTTATAATGATAATTTGATTTCAAAACGTTTTAAAAGTACCTAAGGCCTCTTAATTTTTTTATTGAAAAAAATTGTTTTTTTTTCTATGAATTTTCCTGTTTGCACACACATACACACACAAGTATAATCGATTGTACCTCCGCGTGACAAATAACAATGAGTTATATTCATATTGTGACATTAAGGGATGTTCAGATCCGATTAAAACTATTAATTTCGGTTTTCTCGAAAAAGTGTCAAAATTATAATCAAACGGAGAAAAAACAGAAAGGCGTTTAATCAAATTTTTAAGAAGGGTTCCTTTTCCGCAAAACTTACCTTCATATGGAACGATACTTAGACGATAGAGGGTTCAGATTTTGACGTCATATTTGCAATGCACTTTTGCCAATGTTTATGTTATGGTTAAATATCGGTCCTTTCAGTATATTCATCTTGAACTATTTTCCTCCAGTCTGCTAAAAGTGAAAACACGATTTGCAAAAATTATCTCGTTACTTTTATTTTTCTAACATTAACCCTTTTTAGGGTTCCGTAGTAAACGAGGAATTATAGTTTTCCCATGTCCGTCCTCCGTTCGTCTGTCCCCAACTTTGCTCAGTAACCGTTAGTACTAGAAAGCTGTAATTTGGTATGAGTATACATATCATATCAATGACGGCGACAAAACAGTAGAAAAAAATCTTTTTTAGTGTACTTCCCCTACACGTAAAGTGGTGGTGCAATTTTTTTTCTTCCTAACTCCATCGTGGGGCCTGTCGTTGGATAGCTCTTTTAAAAATATTATAAGGTTTCTAAAACCATTTTATGATTCAAGAATTGGTTGGCGTGATATTAAACTTTAAAGTAATAAATTTCGTTACGAGTAGGTATGGTCAAGTGTCCCCACCCCATGCCGGCTAAACGGTGCATCTAGGCATGTGAAAAAAATCATGAAAGTAGTAGGTATATATCATGAATTTAAAAGGAAACCTATCACAGCTAAGTAGACATTACTAGTTAACGAGTAATAGTCGAACTTAAGAAATGTACTTTGCAAAAGCAAACTTTCGTTCAATGTCGACTAAAAAATTTGTATTACTTCAATAGAAAGAAGACATAAAACTATGCCAAATAGTGAAAATCCTATTCAAATATCACAAAAAATAACGAAGCTACAACGGTTAGAATGTTCGTAGTTAGAGAGAGAAAGTGCTACCTAACCGTGACGTCACTGTTAAGTAGCGCCATAGTAAATGACGATCGTTCAATACAAAGGTGCGTTTTGCGGTAAAGGGACAGAACATACCCAGTCTTAAAACTTTGAAGACTTATAATTACGTATTATTTTTTTTGAATTACTTTTTTCGCCATTTGATTGAGAATTTGAGCCTTTATGTAGAAAATTTGGATTTATTGATTTTCTTTTGTAGTGTCGTCATTCCTCTGAATCCAATCCATTGATCTGAATAATATTGTCAATTCTGT
This sequence comes from Cenopis cana, assembly GCA_951800055.1. Lineage (NCBI taxonomy): Eukaryota > Metazoa > Arthropoda > Insecta > Lepidoptera > Tortricidae > Cenopis > Cenopis cana. The sequence goes on along the minus strand of OX637498.1, from coordinate 2,113,634 downwards.
CAAAAACTTAGTAAATATAAGTTCGCCAACTTTTTAGTCCACATAATGTAACTGATAGAGCTTATGAAATAAACAACTGATATGACAAAATACAAATAAATAGAAAATTAAAAATTGACCTTCAGATATTTTAAGAAGGTGACTGACCTGAAGATGATATTAATCTTGAGTATTTATAAACGCAGCCTTAGACATTGTCAATCCCAAAGTTGCCACTTGCCGTCATTATATAGGCATAATTTCTGACAATATTGATAACAAAATTAATTTTGTATTAAGCACAGCCCGCGCCGTACAACTGCGCACAGATTAGTATGAGATTCGCTGTGGAGGGGCGCGTCGTCGTGGATGGCGCGCACTATAACGCAAGCTACAAATTTAGAAATAAAGGAAAAACAATTGCACTATAGCTCAGTTGGCTAGAGCGACTGGCCGCGAGTGCCCGGGGGTAGCAGGTTCAAATCCTGCTCGGTGCCTAATTATTTAATTTTATTTTTATTTCTAAATTTGTAATATTGATAACCAAATGCTGGTGGCTTTGCAATATTCCCGGAAGTGCGGTACATAACACATCACTATTAACGCCTCGTTAACAACCTTTTACGTTTTCTTTCATTTATATTTTATTATCTTTATTGTATAAATAAATAACATTATGTCACACCTGGCCATAAAGCGGCAATTACCGCAGGTTCCGCGCGCGGGAAATCCCACTTCCTGGCCAGGGGGTGACATAAAGTTTTGTACTTAACACGGGCGGTAATAAAGAAAGCCTCAGATCGCATATTTATCGCCCTTGCCTTCGGCTCGGGCGTCAAATACGTGCGATCTGAGACATTCTTTGTTTTACCGCCCTTGTTAAGTAATGTACTATAACTTCCAATTAAGGCGCAGGGGTGGGCCAGCCATTCTCCATACAAACTCTGACTGTGCACGTTTTATTCGTAGGTTTTGGCACTAACGAATTTAATATATTTTTTAGATGTAAATATTAGATATGCGAAGAAAGTGATGTGGAAATTTTCAAATATTTCAAAAAAATTAAAAATGAAGAAAATTAAAAATAATATCAATTAAAAAAAAACATCACGAAATAGCTAACAGAAAAATAAGCATACTGACCAAAAATCATAACTTTAATGCAAACACAAACGAAGAAAATCCTGCACAAAGTTTGTATGTAGAGAGCTAGCCCTACCCCTCCTCTTAACTGACAACCATGTCTTTCAATGCAATATTCAACTCGTTTAGGTAATGATTTTACTATTGCATTTTCAGACATCTCGGTGATATTTTACATCATATATTCATGTTTGACAGAGACCATATACATCTCTTTTATCCTTTGTAACGATTTTAATTTTGAAATTACATTCAGTTTGTTAATTAATTACCTACATTATAGCTTTGTGAATATTGTTACTAAATAACTACCGATTGACATGTAAAAGTGCCCCTGTGGCCTATTTGCAGAATAAATGTTTGAATTTTGAATTTTGAATCTTATTACTAAAATCGATGACATGGTTCCTCAGAACAGAGGGCCGATTTTTGAGTGTCGAACGGTCGACTTTTCACTCGAGATCTGTCAAAAAACTATGACGTTTTGACAGATGTCTAGTGAAAAGTCGAGCGGTCGACACTCAAAAATCGGCCCCCAGATCTTCGTTTGTCTTATAGTTTCAGACTTTCCCATACTGACCGATCTAAATGGGCCACCCTGTATAATAAACTACTCACTATTCAATTATTCATATCTGCGCATTACACGACTTATTATTCCGTATAGACAAAAGACCCTTATAAATTAGATACACTTAAAGAACTTATTGTATGTACGACAATAAACAAATACATGCATGTGCAAATAAGGAAAATCGGTAAGACAATTGCAGTTTTATTCTATAGAAAAAAAATCTTTAATTATCGTGTTTTGGTAAATATTGACAGTTAATAAAGTCTATATACGCGCTGTTGGAACAACCTTCCACCACCAATAAGAAACGCGAGTTCACCGGACACTTTTAAAATAAAACTAAAACTCCATCTGCTAAAGGAACAAATGTCTTCTGTCTAGCCGACGGTGTGATTGTCTGTATTCACTTTATTTATTATATATTCATTATTTACTTATTATATCCTATCCTAAATCTATATTTCGCAAAATATCATTACACTGCACATTTCTGCTATATTCTGCTTCTCTTAGGTTAATTAGCTATAAGTATATTATTTTGTAAATGGATCCACTGAAAATCAGCGTCGTGGCACCTCATGCTCCGACACAATGCTGAGTGGACTCCTTTTTGAGACCATCTTCAAATGTGTATTTCCTAGATTTAAGCTAACTGTATTTTATGTTGTGGTTTCAAATAAATAAGTAATTCATTCATTCATTCAAATATATATACCTCTAGTTTTGTTTCATACAAGTACAACAACTCTAGAAGAATAAGAAGTGCGTTGCTGAGCCTTTATTTACTTACACAACGTATCCTACGTTGGAAGTTAGGGTTCCATAGTAAAAAGGAACCCTTAGGTCGCGCCACACTACACGTAGCGCGTGTCAGTCAGAATCTATGGAAGCCCAATGCGTTTGACAAGCGCGCGCGGCTTTCCGCGCAGCATGTTGCCTGTGCGTAAAAACGGCCTTATATAGTTTTGCCATTGTCTGTCCGTCCGTGGCTTAGCTAGGTCACTATTTCTACTAGAAAGCTACAGCTTAAGCCAAATTACAATTTGGCATGTTAATTCAAAGACTGATTACAGGTATTTAACATTTCCTTTTTAACCCCCGACGCTCTTTTTGCGAAAAAACTGTCGAAAAAAAGTGAGAAAGAGTGTCGATTTTGCGATTTTTTCGTAGTAAATTCTTTTGTTGCAATCTGCGACTATAGTAGAGATCTAGCCTTAGGGGTCATAATAATTCCCACACAAGCGAAGTTACATTATTTTAGTTCTGTGTATGTATCTTTTTGACATACTAAAAATCTTTCTAAAATCTGACTGCGCAAAATGCGTTTTTTGACATCCAAAAATTTTTTTTTATTTTTTATTTTCATTCAATAATGGTTAATGCTAGTTGCTACATTAAAACTTTGTACTACAAATATGTTCAGCATAAAATTATCTATAACTTTGCTTCTTATTACTTTATTGATAAATGTAATATTTCATGAGAAAAATTCTTTTCAACATTGCGTTTCTTGTTAAAAGCCTGTTAGTTCAAAGGCTTACCAAAATTAAACTGTATCTTATGCAGAAGGCAAGACAAGACACTTTACCTTGTGATACTTGGGACCAATATAAACGACTTCATCCGAGGAAATGAAAATTTCATCCACTGGATTTTGGTGCTGCATTTTTTCAAAAGTGATTTGTTACGAAACGGCAGCTGCCATTTTATTAATACGGATATCAATCGATTGGTACTGACACCACTAATCAAAATAAGAAAAATATTGTGTGTATTAATACGGCGGCAGACTATTAACAAACTTGTAAAATTTGCATTGTTCTTTTATCAAAAACTATTTAACTACGTAATAGATCCGACCCGAACTAGGTAACGTTCATTGTTTACATAGAAGGAACCTCGAGCCAGTGATCTCCACGTGCCTACAGTCCCGCGAGGCTATCGAAGAAGCGAACCTCATGCATTGTAGGCTGCGCGGCCTACAATTATATAAAAAGCAATTCCAGCGTTTTTGGAAATTCACCATGTGAGGGGGTGAAAAGGGGGTTGAAAAGTTAGAAATAAATTCAATAAATATAACATGCAAACAAAAAATATTTTCCTTTGCGTGGTATTGCAAACGGCTGGACCGATTTGGATATTTTTTTTGTGTATTTTCAATGGATTCCTGCATGGTTTGAAAACAATTGGATTCGGTAGGTGGCACTGCTTTTCTAGGCAGGACCACGTCTGCCGGGTCCGCTAGTATGAAATATACTCATAATAAGTCACTTGTAAAAGGAGGGTTCTACTTTATTAAACTTCAAATTATGACACGTACCTAAGTATTTCTTACTTTTCAATATGAGAAATATTTTCTATGCCTTGAGAAACATGATCAAATAACTGATCATCGTCCAATTCATATTTGGTACTAAAATTCAGTATTTGAGGTATCGAGTAATAATTTTCGTCATATTTATTATCTAATGCAGCCGTAATTCTTGTATGTTTTAATTCATTTAATCGAATATCATCTTTATTGACATTTAATCTTCGCACATCCTTGGCATCAATATTATCCGTTTTATAATACGTTTTTAATTCAATCTGTGTTGTGTTACGTATGTGTTCTGTATGATTTTTAGTATTCGGAGTGTTGAAAGTCACATTTTCCTTAGTTTCATTTAGTGTTGCAGTGGTTTTCACAATTTCATTTTCACTTACTGTTGTTTTTGTCTCATTATTATTCTTATCTGTTACAGTAACATTATGGTCTGCATCATCATGAGCCCTAAAAGCGCCACCTGTCTTCTCTGAAACAACGTTTTCTAAAAAGAATGCATCGTTTTCTCTGTCAATAGCTTCTGAATCAGGAGCATGGTGACCATTCTTTTTAGTTTTATACAATGTTGGTGATGTTTTATCGCTGTGGGCAGATTTGAATTGAGGCTTTTTAGGCTGTATTGTTGTTGGCTTATCTGTACAAACCGAAAGATTTTTAATGTTGTTTATCTGTTCGTTAACATCTTTTATTTGTTTTTCTATATTTTTAATAATTCCTTTCAAGATAGAAGTTTCTGGATATTGAGTGTTACTTTTTCTCATACTTTTCCTATCAAGGAAAAGATTTTCTTCAAAGCTTTCGATAGTTAAACCTTCAATTGATTGTCCTATATCTCTGAAGACTGCAGCGGTTACCGAATACGGATTATCTTTAATTTTATAATATTCGTCATCTACTACTGAATTTTCTGTTGTGAATCTGAAATCATATATCAATATTATTTTTTATTGCTAATATAATTGTTTTCTGCTAAACGACTGCCTCATATCGCAGGTATTTGACTAATGACTTGATTAATATGCGATCTGAGGCTTAAGTAGGGGAGAAGTAAAAGTACCAATTATTGACACTTTCATTTCAGTAATTGACACCCAGTTGCTAATTTATGGACTGACTTTACCTTACTATTTTAGTTGACCAAAAAAAGAGACAACATAAATTTTACGAAATAATGAAAAAAATTCAAGACTACATCTTAGGCAATTGTCACATTGATGCGGTCCGCATGACAGAGAGGTGTTGCGAGCGAGACAGCGCTATGCGTTTCTATAGCGGTGACCTGCCTTAATCGTTTAGACTATGGAATAATACGAGTAGGTAGGTGTATACATAGTCTCCCTTGCTTGTCGTAAAAGGTGACTAAAGTGAACCATCGAGGTTGCGATTGCTTCATGTGGAGAGGCTACGGGGTGACAGTACTCGCCTTACAAATCCAGGAATGGTGATGAAAATCGTATCGCACCAGGATGAGAAAAACGTAGCATTCAATATGAGATCCACAACCAATTCCACTTTACACATTATTATTATTTTAAAGTGACAACTTAAACATCAATAACTTACTTTACTACAGATTGGTGTGTGGTAAGTTGCTGTTCATCTTTATCGTCTGAAGTATCTATCTCATCTTCTTTATTATTGGGCTTCTTGGTGGACTTTTCACTTAATGGCGAGCTTGTCAAGTCTACATCGTTAATAAGTCCTATATTTTTTCCACCCACCAATATCGCACTCGTATCTGATTGAGCAGGAACTGCTTTATATATTGCATTGCTTACTTTTAAATCAGTTTTTTCATAACTTAGTGCAGGCTTAACCCTTTTTTTCGGAGAAATATATGATTTAAATTTAAAATTCATTTCTTCATCTTCCTTATATCGATTTTCACTAGATATTATCTTATTAAGATTACTTTTCGTCGATGGAGTCTCTTTAATTTCAAAACCAGGCTTTGGATAACTGTTAAATTCGTCAAATTCATTATCTGATGGACTGAAGCTGGATTGAAGATCTTTTGGTTTTCTTGATTTAATAGTATATCTTTTATTTTTATGGCTTGTATGTGAAGGTTTTATTGGTACAATTGTGTATCTTTTATGTTTATGACTTGTATGGGCAGATTCATTCGATTGTTCACGACTCAATTGTGGCTTAATAAGACGTGCTATGTTTGTACGATCGATTTTATTCCTTTCTCTATGACTAAAATGAGACACGCTTATTGTTTTTAAGCCCGATATTCGAGTGGTTTTAACATGCTTTTTGGAATACATTCGCCAATAATCTTTCGCCATTTCAATTAACTCGCGTTTAATTTTTTCATTGAGTCTAGAATAATGATCAAATATAAGAGATCTCAGCGTATCCTTTAGCACAACTTCTATATGAGCATTTTTCGTTTTCAATCTTTCTAAATTTTTGAGTGCTGATCTAAACTGAGCGGCGCCGCCGATGTACAACAAGTTACCAATATCAAGTAAATCATTCTTCTCTCCAGTTTTTTGTTTATGCTCAACAGCCGCAATGGCTTTATCTAAATGCCGTCGCAAATTATTAGCGTCAATATCACCAAACACGTCCAATTGCTCAGTCAGGTGTCTTCTAACATCAGTAACTCCGAATAAATCGTGAAACACGCTTTCTCTACTAATGTACCTCTTTGATTCATCATGTATTACCGCGAACACATCTTCCAGATTAGTATCATCAAAATCATATAATATTTTAGCGGCTTTTGAAATAAAATCAGTAAAGGTTATGTCTTGCGAATTGCTTCTTCTGCCGCCGAGATCAGTATCTGTGTTTCTTCTGGATTGTAAGTTTTCTTTAATTTTTTCTAAAGCATCTCCGACTTTATCGATAATTAAGAGGCCTGGTGTTTGTTCCTTTTTGTCGAATCGTACGACAGTTTCGAGAGCTATATTCACTTGTCCCGGATCCGCTGTTCCCGCTGCGTTTGCTGAAACAATGTTTTATCGAACAATCGTCACAATACAATACAATACACTTTATTGCACGCCTCAATTAATGGACACAGTAAAATCACAATAAGTAAGTAGAGGCAAATCACAGGCGGTCTTCAGCGATTCGTCAATCTTTGACTTTAAATATTCTAGTATAGTGCGCGCCATCCACGATGACGCGCCTCTCCACAGCGAATCGCATACTAATCTGTGCGCAGTTTTACGGCTTGGGCTGTGGAGGGGCGCGCCTTCGTGGATGGCGCGCACTATAAAAGTAATTTTCTTAGAACCAATCTTACTGGAAAAAAAAGCTGAGATTATGCTTGAAGTTTAGTTGTCGAATCTAGGTACGAGTTAAATTTTTCTGAGCTCGTATTACATTTTATTGTAAATTTTTAATCAAGTATCGTTAAAGTCAATTTTTATTTTGTTTAATTGCGATTTATCGGTTGTAAAAGGTTTTCGAATGAAGCTTACTAAGTTCAAAAATGGTTCAACATAAAGCTAAGTGGGAATCGTATTAAAAAACAATCTGTTACCCAGCACACCAATAATGACTAGATCTACGATTGCTTTCATTTCACTACTGTAAACATAATCCGAAGTGTACTCAAGCACGCCATAAAAATATACATTTCTATAGCAATAGAGGCTGGTTCTTGAGTAATATTATGAAATAATATAAAGAAGATAATACACTATAAAAATACTGAATAAACATAGACATTTAGAAAAAAAATATGAATTAGAAATGACAGTAAGGAATAAAGAAAATAAAACACTATAATGTAATGATTTCATGTTTAGTGTAGTTAATTTTAATTTAAGTTGCACTTTTAATTAAGTTTGAGGGTACTTCACCGCCATTACGACTTAAAAAAAAGATGGCGGGTGGTCTTAAAAAGGAGGGAACGTGTTTCTAGGTACTCCTTGGTTAACCGTGCTAAAGTGTAGACGTGGTTGAGTATAGTTTGAAGACGTGGTTTAGTTTAAGTTAGACCATAAACGTGTACGAGTGATTGTAACTTCCAGTATAAGTGAATAAATTATTCAAGAGATCTTTGAAGTTTTAACATATCAGAAGTGACCGTGTGCCTGCGCGCCATGGGACGCAGTTAAGTAATTTTAAATGTCTTATAAATACTTTCGTAATAATTATTCAGAACTGCACCCACAAGTGTGAAATGATGTTACATTATTGATAACAGTTTCCAATTAATTACGTTATAATATAACGTTGATTGGTAGAATCGTTCCGAAAGAGTACATACTCGTACATGTCAATCGTGGCCAATTAAGAAAACCCTAACTGAATCTAATACTTAGTGCATGACAATGGAATTGTTAATATTCGAAGCGTTGACCTATTTAATTACGGAACGCTAAAACAAATAACGAAGTACGCGGCCATGTAGGTGTGCCACTTATAGAGTTAGTAGACAGCTGCTGTAGGTGCGCTGCTTACATAAGTGCAGCCATGTAGGTATGCTGCTTAGAGAGTGAGTAGACAGTCATGTAGGTGTGCTGTTTACAGCACTGAGTTGTGACCATTTCGTGGCAAAAGCCGGTTTTGTAATAAGTGTTTTGTGTTGTCACGAATAAATGTTTCTTTTCTTTGTTTTTCTGTCATGCAGCCATGTAGATGTGCTGCTTATAGAGTGATTTAACAGCCATGTAGGTGAGCTGATTGCGGCCATGTAGGTGTGCTGCTTATAGAGTGAGTTAACAGCCATGTAGGTGTGCTGTTTGCGGCCATGTAGGTGTGCTGCTTATAACTCTATAACTCACTCGAGTTAACAGCCATGTAGGTGTGCTGTTTGCGGCCATGTAGGTGTGCTGCTAATAGAGTGAGTTAACAGCCATGTAGGTGTGCTGTTTGCGGCCATGTAGGTGTGCTGCTTATAGAGTGAGTTAACAGCCATGTAGGTGTGCTGTTTGCGGCCATGTAGGTGTGCTGCTTATAGAGTGAGTTAACAGCCACGTAGGTGTGCTGTTTGCGGCCATGCAGGTGTGCTGCTTATGGATTGAGTTAACAGCCATGAAGGTGTGCTGTTTGCGGCCATGAAGGTGTGCTGCTTATAAAGTGAGTTAACAGCCACGTAGGTGTGCTGTTTGCGGCCTTGTAGGTGTGCTGCTTATAGAGTGAGTTAACAGCCACGTAGGTGTGCTGTTTGCGGCCATGTAGGTATGCTGTTTATAGAGTGAGTTAACAGCCACGTAGGTGTGCTGTTTGCGGCCATGTAAGTGTGCTGCTTATGGATTGAGTTAACAGCTATGAAGGTGTGCTGTTTGCAGCCATGTAGGTGTGCTGCTTATGGACTGTGCCGACAGCCATGTAGGTGTGTTGTTTACATAGGATGTGTAGACATGTAGGTGTGCTGCGCATAGGGTCAGTGGACCTTGAAGTCAAGTCCGGTGAAGTCCGGTAAAGTCCAGTAAAGTCGAGTAAAGTTCGGTAAAGCCCGGTAAAGTCAACTTAAAGTCCGGTAAAGTCTGGTATAGACAAATTTAAGTCCGGTAAAGTCCGTTAAAGTGAAGTAAAGTCAAATTTAAGTCCGGTAAAGTCCAGTAAAGACCGGTAAAGTTCGGAAAAGGCCGGTAAAATCAACTTAAAGTCCGGTAAAGTCTGGTATAGACAAATTCAAGTCCGGTAAAGTCCGTTAAAGTGAAGTAAAGTCAAATTTAAGTCCGGTAAAGTCAAATTAAAGTCCGGTAAAAGCCGGTAAAGTCTAGTAAAGTCCGGTAAAAGCCGGTAAAAGCCGGTAAAGTCTAGTAAAAGCCGGTAAAAGCCGGTAAAGTCTAGTAAAATCTAGTAAAGTCTAGTAAAGTCTCGTAAAGTCTAGTAAAGTCTAGTAAAGTCTAGTAAAGTCTAGTAAAGTCTAGTAGTCTAGTAAAGTCTAGTAAAGTCTAGTAAAGTCTAGTAAAGTCTAGTAAAGTCTAGTAAAGTCTAGTAAAGTCTAGTAAAGTCTAGTAAAGTCTAGTAAAGTCTAGTAAAGTCTAGTAAAGTCTAGTAAAGTCTAGTAAAGTCTAGTAAAGTCTAGTAAAGTCTAGTAAAGTCTAGTAAAGTCTAGTAAAGTCTAGTAAAGTCTAGTAAAGTCTAGTAAAGTCTAGTAAAGTCTAGTAAAGTCTAGTAAAGTCTAGTAAAGTCTAGTAAAGTCTAGTAAAGTCTAGTAAAGTCTAGTAAAGTCTAGTAAAGTCGAGTAAAGCTCTAGTAAAGCCCTAGTAAAGCTCTAGTAAAGTCTAGTAAAGTCTAGTAAAGTCTAGTTAAGCTCTAGTTAAGCTCTAGTTAAGCTCTAGTTAAGCTCTAGTTAAGCTCTAGTTAAGCTCTAGTAAAGTCTAGTAAATCTCTAGTAAAGTCTAGTAAAGCTCTAGTAAAGCTCTAGTAAAGTCTAGTAAAGTCTAGTAAAGCTCTAATAAAGTCTAGTAAAGCTCTAGTAAAGTCTAGTAAGCTCTAGTATAGCTTTAGTAAAGTCTAGTAAAGCTCTAGTACAGTCTAGTAAAGCTCTAGTAAAGTCTAGTAAAGCTCTAGTAAAGTCCAGTAAAGTCTAGTAAAGCTCTAGTAAAGTCTAGTAAAGCTCTAGTAAAGTCTAGTAAAGCTCTAGTAAAGCTCTAGTATAGCTTTAGTAAAGTCTAGTAAAGCTCTAGTAAAGCTCAAGTATAGCTATAGTAAAGTCTAGTAAAGTTTAGTAATCAAGTAAAGTCAAGCCAAGTAAAGCCAAGCAAAGCCAAGCAGAGCGAAGCAGAGCCAAGCAGAGTTAAGCAGAGTCAACGAAAGTAAAGTATAGTAAAGTAAAGTCAAATAAAGTCAAGTAAAGTAAAGTAAAGTCAAAAGTAAAGTAAAGTCATGTAAAGAAGTTTCAAAATACAGCGCTTTAGTCAAACTAGGTAGACATGCTTCAGAGAAAGAGCATAAAATGCGCTACAAATTTCAGATAATACAGAAGGCGAGAGTTATACTCCGAAGCGGCCGAAGCAATAGAGACGGAGGCGGAAAAGATCTTCATCGTCAAGTGAGGGCGAAAGGACACCTACCAAAAGAAGCAGAGCGAGAGTGTCAACCGAAGTTCCGGGAGTTGGCTAAGAGTTGGTTCTCGCTTAGCTCGTCGTGGGACGTCTTGTAACAGAACGCCGCTGGCAGGTCCAGTTACGTTTATATTAAAATAGTTTCCAAGGGACAGCTGACTTAGCTCATTGTTTAATTTTTTTTTGACGGCCTTAGTAAGTTGTTATAAATAATTAGGCGTCTTGGCGGGATCACTACCGTGCTCCTTGAGTATTTTTAAAGTAATTCTATTCATCTGGATTTATTTTGTGCGGAAGAATGTATAAAAACATTCAAGGTCAAGAAACTCATCGAATAAATTATACTACTAAGGATGCTAAGGTTATTCCCGAATACCTATAATTATGCCAGCTTAAAACGTTAAATTGGACAGTAAAATAATGTCAAAATTACCAATGAACCCAACAATAATGTTTATTACCTATTCCTTTTCGTCCATGCATAGCCGGCATCGATTGATATAAAGCAACCGACATTTGAAATTAAACCTTATTTGCTGAGGAATAAGTTAGAACTAAGGAAAGGATGTTGCGACCCTTTGTCATGAGAAGGAGTAGGCTATTGTTTGTCGGCGCCGCCTTGACAGCGTGCCGCGTGTCCGCCGAGTCCTTCATGTCTTATTTGTCCCCCTATTGTCTGCCGAGTCTCTCATGTCTTATTTGTCCCCCTATAGTCTGCAAAGTCTCTAATGGCTTATTTGTCCCCCCATATTGTCTGCCGAGTCTCTCATGTCTTATTTGTCCCCCTATTGTCTGCCGAGTCTCTCATGTCTTATTTGTCCCCCTATAGTCTGCAAAGTCTCTAATGGCTTATTTGTCCCCCCATATTGTCTGCCGAGTCTCTCATGTCTTATTTGTCCCCCTATTGTCTGCCGAGTCTCTCATGTCTTATTTGTCCCCCTATAGTCTGCAAAGTCTCTAATGGCTTATTTGTCCCCCCATATTGTCTGCCGAGTCTCTCATGTCTTATTTGTCCCCCTATTGTCTGCCGAGTCTCTCATGTCCTATTTGTCCCCCTATAGTCTGCAAAGTCTCTAATGTCTTATTTGTCCCCCCTATTGTCTGCCGAGTCTCTCATGTCTTATTTGTCCCCCTATAGTCTGCAAAGTCTCTAATGGCTTATTTGTCCCCCCATATTGTCTGCCGAGTCTCTAATGTCTTATTTGTCCCCCCTTATAGTCTGCCGAGTCTCTAATGTCTTATTTGTCCCCCCATATTGTCTGCAGAGTCTCTAATGTCTAGATTGTCCCCTCCTATTGTTAACCGAGTATAATGCTTGGCGGTATTGTTTGGCGGCGTCTCTTTGACGGTGTCTATTAGATTTACCGCTTGGCGGCATCGTTTGTCGGCACTGCTTTGACGGGGTGCCGCGTGTCTGTCGAGTCCCTAATGTCTTGATTGTCCCCCGAGTCTCGATTGGCTGCCGAATCCCTATTGGCCGTCGAGTCTCGCATGTCTCTCGAGTCCACGATGTCCGAGCTTCATAGTATAAAAGGAGGTGTGGGTTGTAGGTAACTTCACTTTAATTTCGTCGATCGTGCTGGTAGTGTCTCTGGCTATTGCTGTCAAATTACTATTGGTGGGTGTTCTATGGTCAATAAGGGTGTGATTCTGCTGCTATGGGAGGTCACTCTGCATGGCGGGAAAATCACTCCTTACTTTAAATTGACTTAATTTTATGGGGATTTTTAGTTTTTATTGTTTAAATTATTTTGTAGCCAGAATGCTATCTAGACAAACAGTATGTCTAACGGGATTACCGTATCCAAACGGTGCCAAACGCGGTCATCCCGGAGCCTTATTTGCAACCGAGTTTGGAAGTGGCTCGGCGCTTTCTCTTTACCGACATAGAAAGCGAATTATCTTCCACGATTTTCTGATGCCCAGCTGGCGACGTAACCATGGCCTATTCTGCTCAGTCCAGACCTTGGCAAAGGAGTGTATACTCCGCTTGGTAAAATCGTCCAGTATTCAGGAGATCGGTCTTGTTAAATATATTTATATATTATCTGTATATACACGCTAGGGTAGGCTACCTTCTCCGCCATGTCTTCGGACGAGAAGGGGGGCCAACTTACACGAGCTGTTAGGGTTTGACTTACCTCGGAGTAGCTCGCCGAACTCTTCCAGCCTAAGCTTAGGGCAAATCACAACCTTATTTGAAACTAAAACCCATATTGTGGTTTTAGTTTTAAATAAGCGAAAAGGGGTAAAATTGGGGATAGGAATAGGTTAAATTCGCACACTATGGGACATAGGATATATAACCTAGGTCATTCGACAAGCACTAGAAGGGATTGACGACCGCTTTAGCTTAGTTGGTAGTGACCCTGCCTACGAAGCTGGAGGTCCCGGGTTCGAATCCCGGCCGGGGCATTTATTTGTGTGATGAGCACGAATATTTGTTCTTGGGTCTTGGATGTTTTCTATGTATTTAAGTATCTATTTATATCTATATAAGTATGTATATCGTCGCTTAGTACTCATAGTACAGTCGAGGTCAAAAATATCTTTACAATTGAGTGTGACAAAAATATCTTTACATTTAAATAAATTTACACACTACATGACAAAAACATGCTTACAACGTATATGACAGTTTCATCTTTACACTTAATGCACCAAAGTTCTGTTTACAATTTGTCTTCCATAAAAACATTTACACACATTGTGACAAAATAGGTTTACATTGCATGTTACAGAATAAGATTTACTGTCAATGTGCCATAAATAGGTTTACATTCAGAATGGCACTTGGAACTTTACGTTCAAGCGTACATTTTTTTGCTTACAACTCTTGTTACGTAAATATCTTTACAGTTTGACACAAACCACCGTTCTTCTTTCAATTATGACGTGTAGATCGCAAAATGTGAGACAAACATATGCACTGACAAGTCTGCACTGTTCTCGTGAATTGTCAGTTCATTTTATTCAAGTTTGTTTCATACAGCAAGAACTTAGAACATAAAGTAGCTTATTAGAGATTTACATGTTGAATACCTACATATTTTTCAGCTGTTAGGAACTGATAACATATTTAATGGTTTTATATACCTAACGGGAACAAATAAAATGATCACCTAAATAACTTTTGATATCACCAAATTTTCGAACTCTAAAATATGGCTCAACACTCAAAACATTTATCGATTATCAATCTCGGGTCACCTAAACACTCATACCTATTATTCCAGCAGTCTTTGTAGCTATTTTATTTATTGTGTTCCCAGAAATTTTATAATCGCATCAAAAAATTGTCAAGGACATACCATCAAAAATACTTAAGAGGAGGGGTAGGGCAAGCTCTCTCCATACAAACTTTGTGCAGGATTTACTTCGTTTGTGTTTGCATTAAAGTTATGAATTTTGGTAGGTAAGCTTATTTTTCTGATAGAAATTTCGTGATGTAATTTTTTTTTTATTAATTTTTTTTTTAATTTTTTAATTTTGAATTTTTTTGAAATATTTGAAAATTTTCACATCACGATCTTCGCATATCTAATATTTACAACCAAAAAAAATTATTATATTTGTTAGTGCCAAAACCGACGAATAAAACGTGCACAAAGTTTGTATGGGGAAGGCCTTGCCCTACCCTGCGCCTTAAGTTACACTTGGCGCGCTCGCGCTTAAGGCGCAGGGTAGGGCAAGGCATTCTCCATACAAACTCTGAGCACGTTTTATTCGTAGGTTTTGGCACTAACGAATGTAATATTTTTTATGTGACACCTGGCCATAAAGCGGCAATTACCGCACGCTCCGCGAGAAATCCCACTTCCTGGCCAGGGGGTGACATGAAATTTTGTACTTACCACGGACGGTGATAACTAAAGCCTCAGATTGCATATTTATCGCCCTTGCCTTCGGCTCGGGTGTAAAATACCTGCGATCTGAGACATTCTTTGTTTTACCGTCGTTGTTAAGTAATGTACTATGGATGTAAATATTAGATATGCGAAGAAAGTGATGTGGAAATTCACAAATATTGCAAAAAAATTAAAAATGAATAAATTTAAAAATAATATCAATGAAAAAAAAATACATCACGAAATAGCTAACAGAAAAATAAGCATGCTGACCAAAAATCATAACTTTAATGCAAACACAAACGAAGAAAATCCTGCACAAAGTTTGTATGGAGAGAGCTTGCCATACCCCTCCTCTTAATCTCGTGCATCATTTTTTATTAGAATTACATCTTAATATTATACACCGGGTGTGGTGGCGCGAATTGGGGAAGGCCTATGTCCAGCAGTGGACGACTACAGGCTGAGGATGATGATGATGATGATACACATTACAAGCTATATTGTAGTGTTGTTGTACTTACAAATTAATTATTTTTAGCATTGAATTAAAAAGTTAAACTTCCAATTAAGGTAAAAGTTGCAATGTTTGTCACCTTATGTTGATACCTAAGACTCATACGTTAGTGTTAGCGTATGTGTGTGTATAACAACGCGCGAGCCGAGCGACCGGAGCGAGAAGAGTCCGAAACATGTCGCTTGATGGGTCCGAAACATGTTGTAGGGGGGAGGCCGGAACATGTCTCTGGATGCGTCCGAAACATGTCACTTGATGAGCCTGAACATGTCGCGTGTGAGTCCGAAACATGTCGCTCAATGACCCCCAACATATGTCGCTCGATGGGTCAGAAACATGTCACTGGATGAGTCCGAAACATGTCGCTGGATGCGTCCGAAACATGTCGCTTGATGGGCCCGAACATGTCGCGTATTAGTCCGAAACATACCTATCGCGTGTGAGTCCGAAACATGTCGCGTGCGAGTCCGAAACATGTCGCTGGATGCGTCCGAAACATGTCACTTGATGGGCCAGAACAATGAACATATCGCGTGTTAGTCCGAAACATGTCGCTCGGTAACCCCAACATGACGCTCGATGAGCCCGAATATGTCGCGAGTGGGTTCGAAACATGTCACTTGCGTTCCTTACCTTACATGGCTCCATTATGTCCATTGCGTAGATCCGGCATTAAACTACATATTCATTTGATACTATTTAAAAAAAACCGGCCTAGTGCGTGTGGGATCACGCACAACGAGGGTTCCGTACCGACACCTACTAGTCCACATTTCAAAATACTATTTAATACCTTGAATCGAAAAAGGTCGTATCTTCATAGGGAAGTCACGGCACTTACGTCCTTTTGTTTGGGCAAGACAGTTTTTCAGTGATAATTCAAAAGCCCTTAATCCCATCTTGTTTAAACTAAAAATCATTGATAGTATTTATTAATGTACACTGTCTCGATTTTTTTTCAGAATTTTAATCTTCATAGTTTGGAAATTAGAGGGGTGGGGGGGGGGTCACATTTTGTACGACTTTGGGAGCTAATATCTCACCAACGATTGACTTAAATGGAAAACTTTCTGAGTAACCTCTATATCATTTTTAATGGCATATCCAAAAATAACCCACACAACTATACTTGCATTGAAATAGTAGATTGTTAACCAAGGGTTGAAAGCGACCCATTTCAGACGAGATATTTTGGCGCTCGAACGTAGTGAGAGCGCCAATAGTTCGAGGCTGAAATGGGTGGTTTCACCCGAATTAAACACTACTACACACAACACACACACACACACACACACACACACACACACACACACACACACACACACACTATTAAACATTACTTTTTATTCAAAATTAGTATAAAATTTGAAATCCTCATCCCCGAATTAGTCGAAATAGAGTATATTGATCATTTTTCCCAAAAAAAAATTTTTTTTAGTTAAAATTCAAAATTAATATAAAATTTGAAATCCTCATCCCCGAATTAGTCGAAATCGAGTATAATGATGATTTTTAGCAAAATTTTTTTTTTATTTTAAATTCAAAATTAATATAAAATTTGAAATCCTCACCCCCGAATTAGTCGAAATCGAGTATAATGATGATTTTTAGCAATTTTTTTTTTTTTAAATTCAACATTAATATAAAATTTGAAATCCTCACCCCCGAATTAGTCGAAATCGAGTATAATGATGATTTTTAGCAATTTTTTTTTTTTTTAAATTCAACATTAATATAAAATTTAAAATCCTTATCCCCTAATTAGTCGAAATCGAGTATAATGATGATTTTTAGCAAAAAAAATTTTTTAACTTGAAATTGAAAATTAATATAAAATTTGAAATCCTGGCTGGCATTGGCTGATTTGGCTGTCGACGTGTTTTGTGATTGGTGGATTCAATGTGGTGAAGCATTTGGATTGGTTAATTTAAAATGTTTTGGAATCAAAAATATGTATACATGTTAGCCCACGGGGCGACATGGCCCACTTTCAACACGCTTCTCAGGTCAAATATGACCCACTTTCAGAGTATGAGGAATGAAAAAAAAAATTTCGTTCCCTGTTACATGTATGGGGTGCCCCCCTAAAATATTTTTTTTTCCTTATTTCACATCGCATTTATATAGCGGTTCATAGGATACATCTTCCTACCAAATTTCATAATTGTAGTATCTACTTATAGTCTCCGAGTAAACCGGCTGTGACATACGGACGGACAGACAGACAGACATGACGAAACTATAAGGGCGTTTTTGCCATTCTGGCTACGGAACCCTAAAAAGACACTTTGTGTTGCCTGGGATTCGAACCTGAGACCTCTCTCTCAGAAAGCAAGCGACTCCTAACTACACCACCGAAAGTCTTAGTTGGCCTAGTGGTTGAAATTAAGCTACTTATTGTGGCTTGCAACTTTGACATCGTATCTTATCGTGACAACATTTAGCCCTTATTTAGTTCAGAGAAATCTGTCAACGTCGCGTTCGCGCAACAGGGACAGAGATATGCAATGACAAGTCTACACTCTTTTCGGTGAATGTCATAACATTCTAAATTTAAATAGTTGACAACCTAATTATCACGGAAGACAGATTGTAAACATATTTATGGCACATTGACAGTAAAAATGTTTATATGGAAGACAGATTGTAAACGTATTTATGGCACATTGACAGTAAATCTTATTCTGTAACATGCAATGTAAACCTATTATGTCACAATGTGTGTAAATGTTTCTATGGAAGACAGATTGTAAACCTATTTATGGCACATTGACAGTAAATCTTATTCTGTAACATGCAATGTAAACCTATTATGTCACAATGTGTGTAAATGTTTTTATGGAAGACAAATTGTAAACGGAACTTTGGTGCATTAAGTGTAAAGATGAAACTGTCATATACGTTGTAAGCATGTTTTTGTCATGTAGTGTGTAAACTTATTTAAATGTAAAGATATTTTTGTCACACTCAATTGTAAAGATATTTTTGACCTCGACTGTACAAGCTTTGCTTAGTTTGGGACTAGGTTGATTTGTGTAATATTGTCCACAAATATTTATTTTATTTTTTATTTATTTGGGAGCCTGGGTTTGTAGTCAGAGGAAGCGGCGATTGTCTATCGTTCGTCTGTAGGTATTTAGGTCGTTCAGCAGGAGCTAGAAGGTTCTGATGTCTGTCTGTCAGTGGAGAGGAGCAGCGACTGTTTATTGTTCGTCTCTAAGGTAGTTTAGGTCATCCAACAAAGGTTCTAATGCCTAACGTCTGTCTGTAGGTACCTAGGTCATTCAACAAGCACTAGAAGGGATTTGGGAGCCTGGGTTTGTAGTCAGAGGAAGCGGCAATTGTCTATCGTTCGTCTGTAGGTATTTAGGTCGTTCAGCAGGAGCTAGAAGGTTCTGATGTCTGTCTGTCAGTGGAGAGGAGCAGCGACTGTTTATTGTTCGTCTCTAAGGTAGTTTAGGTCATCCAACAAAGGTTCTAATGCCTAACGTCTGTCTGTAGGTACCTAGGTCATTCAACAAGCACTAGAAGGGATTTGGGAGCCTGGGTTTGTAGTCAGAGGAAGCCACGACTGTCTATCGTTCGTCTATAGGTAATTAGGTCAACCAATTAGCACTAAAAGGGTTCTAACGTCTAATGTCCGTCTACAGGTATCTAGGTAATTCAACAAGCACTAGAAAGGGTTCTGATAGCCTGTGGTTGTAGTAAGAGGAGCAGTGACTGCCTATTGTTCATCTCTAGGTCATCCAATAAAGGTTTTAAAGCCTAGCGTCCGTCTGTAGGTAATTAGGTCATTCAGCAAGCGGCAGAAAGGATTTGGGTGGCTTGAGATTGAAGTAGTAAAATCAAACAAGTGTCTATTTTCCGTCTGTAAGCAATTAGATCATCCAATAAACACTAGGAAGGTTGGGTCAGTAGTAATAATCAACAGGTCTAAAACCTAGGTCTTTCAACAAACACTAAGTGATTAAATAATACAACTGTATGTAAATTTTATAATTTTAAATGTTCACCGATTACTTATTGAGCTAAGTAGCAATCTGCCTTGGTTAAGGGAAGTGGTTCACATAAATGGGTACTATTATGAAATACAGCTTCGGGTAGATATTTGAGTGTTTTTATCAAGTTAAGCAATAACTAATAACGTTATTTTTGTTATGTATACAATTTACAACCGAATAGAGTCATAAATTGTATAGGAGGCAAAGCTAGTTTCCATGAATCAGTCTAATTCAGGTTCCAGTTATGATTAAGACAATAGAATCATCTCAGCAAGAATTGGGTTGTTTCTAGTGACGATACGGAGTAGATCACATGTCTTTTCATCATAAGTGGAACAATTTGTTTAGTCTAACTGCCTCACAAGCTATATACCATTAGGTCTAGTAAACAATGGTAAGCTTAGGGCTAGTCGGGGTTATTAGCTAGAGATGATCTTCAATCATCTACACGACTACTAATGAACTCGCTTCATCAGTAGGACGAGCTAGGGTCTATGTAGAGGTCATTCTGCATCCTGCGATAATAGTAGCCTGTATCACAAAATAAAGAATATACAGAAGGTCCGTTCCCGCCGTTCTTGAAAATACATACCTAAACTACAGGGTTGCTTCTGTATAATATACGTAATATTGAACATTGTCACCAAATTTCAAGTTCATAGGTCAATGAGAAGTCTAAAAATTCTTCGGAACAAATTTTGTGACATACGACGGACGGACGGACGGACGTCTGGGCGACACCAATAGGGTTCCGTTTTGACCCTTCGGGTACGGAACCCTAATAAATTGATGCGTGACCCGCTGCGAGTTGTGACTTGTGACCGGCGGCGGTCGAGAGCGCCAACAAAAATATACCTAATTAATTAGGTACCTACTTAACTAAACCATAGTACTACTTAAATACTGGCGTTTTACTAGCGAACGATAAGATGAATGTGTAATGGTTGATCGTCGTTATCAAAGCGGCAAGTTTCAAAAAATTACCTACCTACCTAGGTATTGTAACTACCAAAATGAGAAAACCGTTTTATTTACCTTTCAATATCGTTTGAAAATTTGAAGAAAGTGTAGGCACCGTTTTTTGTTGTATTTAAGTGTATTTAAACAATAAAATACATTCCAACTGTAATAATATCGGTTATTCATTTTGACGTACGTGACATAAACTATCTACGTAGCGGCGAGGACGTCAAGTGATCAACGCGCGCACAACTAGCACTCGCGACGCGACAGTGACAGTCGCGACTAAGCTAGTCCGAAATCAACCGAGAATGCCTGTAAATGTTACGTCATTGTGCGTGCGGCGAAAATGGCACTTTGTACTGAGCGGACTCTCTGCTCCGGCGCGCGCCGCCGCTATTTACTTTGTGCCTGTATGGATAAAATACAACAACATACCATACTATATCTATCAAATTTATCCTTAGCTAGCTTAATGATTGGGTTTTATGCGTAGAAAGTATACAATGGGTAATTTTGATCTAGGGAAATGGCTTATAAAGAAAATTTGCCCTTCTTTATAAACCCCGCTACTATTATTTAACGGACCGACGTAGGAAGAGCTGGTAGCAGATAGTATTGAAAAAAACAAATAATAATAATAATACAAAATTAATAATGAGTAGGTATAATACCTAGGAAAAACTGGCTAGGAATAAGTACTAATAGGAACGTTAGGGTATCCATTAACGTTTTAGTGTAGTATGAGAGTCCAATGATCTGACAAGCATTCACATTAAAGAAACTGGGTTCTTTCGGCTACAACATTACGGGGTCCTAAAACCATAGACGATTCACATTGGCCAAAATAAATTCACAACGTTTAGTCTTTTATTCCTTTAAATAAGCTATTTATCGCTATCGTCGCGCGCGTTTTATTACAGTCTGGCAGAGTAAATTAAAGTAGGCTTTTCCAAACGATGTAAACTATGGTAAAGTATTAGACGAAATGTTGAACCGAAAATCTCGTACAGATGAAACATTGAGAGACTATTGTTACGACAAGTTATCGTTGTTAAGTCGGTGCAAGATTGTCGGTCGTAAAGCGGTTGATTGCGTAATCTATGGGATCACGGACAGTTCCGTCAGAAACGGGGCTCAGGCTCTTAAATGTGAGGAACCAGAGGATCTGTTGAACTATTTAGCATCACAACAGCCCTCGCAGTCTGAGGACGCTGACGTGAGTTCAATCGGCAGTAGGTGGTTAAAAGAAACGTCAATTGCGCGGTAATTTTTCTGGTAGAAATGCTATGAGTATAACGGGGAACGGATGCAGTCCGTATGAATTGCAATGGGCGCGGACATATCTATCAAAATTGTAGTAAGCCGATTGAGAAATGCGAAAAGTGCATAATATTGTAAATTGCACTAGGAAGCCTTTGCAAATAAGTAGTGAAAGCCTTGGCCAAAACACGCACCCGTCTGAAAGGAACCTTTCTTTCAGACGGGTAAGCACCTGTTTAAAGTTATAATAGACGATGACGTTGTTCCGTTTCGTGATCCTGGAGACAACCAGATTACGAAACCGAGAGCATCCGAAAGTAACTTTAACGACGCTATACATACCTCTTTGCAACAGCACGGCCGATGCGGTAAATGATAAGTTTAATAATAATGTGTGCGTTTAATGGCACAATGTTAAATGCCTTTATTGATTTCGGAAGTATTCGGTATTCGGATGCAGTCGCATTAGGTTTGACTGAAAGCACAGGCGAACGATTACCTACAATACCTACCTAAACCTACCTTTGGCAATTCAACCGTTATCCCTAAATTCAAGGCCACTCTTCAAATTAGGGTTGATGAGATTGATACTGACCTGGATGTTTTGGCAGTGGAGGATGCACGTCTCATTGTTAATAGGACAGGATTTCACAGAATTGACGTCGGTGACTTTACTGAAGGACAATGAGCGACTGTTCTTCTATCATACTCCTATTAACGATCCCCAGAATCAAGACCAGACCCTCAACTTTTACGTCTCTAAAATGTTACTATAAATAAAGGAGGGTTGGTGGCAGTGCACTCGAAGGAGTCGCGTATACTGGTAATGTTTATTCAGAGAGAGGTACCAGAGCAAGTCCGAACTAAGAGTATCACTTACACCAAGGTTGTTACAGGGTTTATTGCATATTTGTCCTTAGCAGTATATTGCATATTTGTCACTTCTTTAACTAATGCACCTCTTCAATTCAAGGCGGGCATGTTAATAGCTAGTCTACCAGGTACCGGAAGTGAAGTCGTCCAATCTGACCAGGACGAAAACGAACGACAACCTTTAGATAAAGGTGACGTTAGAATAGGAGGGACTGATGAGGGAACCCTTAAAAAAAAACGTAGTTAGAATGTTGGACAGTTTGTTCAACGATTTTATGATACCACGTATATCTGACCGTGGCACTGCGTTTACTTCAGCTGCATTTCAGGACTTCTGTGTCAGCAAAGGCTTTACACATTGTACTCAATGCAGTTGTCTGTCTCAGGGCGAATAGACAAGCACAGAGGTACAACCAAACTATTCTTACCACTTTGTCCACACAAAATGTTGATGGTAATGAGCGTGATTGGGACGGGCAGCGGGGTCGAGTGTAGTAGGGCATTAACAATACTGTTAATGCTACGACAAAGAAAAGTGCGTCAGAAATACTATTTGGGTTCAGGTTAAATTTCCCCATCGATAACAAATTGTCAATTGACAATGACGAGCCTCCAAACAACATTGATAGCCAGTCTATTCCAATCGTAAGTGACAGTTCACTTCCTAACGTATCTCAGGTAAATATAGCCGACTTGACCAATGACGAGGATAACAGCCAGCCATTATTGCTTCCAATAATGCTGGCACATCCACATTACTTTCTATGAGTACCGACGATAAACGTTTCGACGAAATTAGGAAAAGGGCTTCTAATAATTTAAGCTTAGTCAAAGAAGGCATGGGAGATTTATGATTTAAAAAGAATTCCTGTTAATAATTTTTACAATGACGGGAAAAGCAAAAGGCTCTTATCTAAATTCGTCGACCCATACAGAGTAAC
This sequence comes from Cenopis cana, assembly GCA_951800055.1. Taxonomy (NCBI): domain Eukaryota; kingdom Metazoa; phylum Arthropoda; class Insecta; order Lepidoptera; family Tortricidae; genus Cenopis; species Cenopis cana. The sequence continues at coordinate 2,090,223 of OX637498.1, read as the reverse complement.
GTCATCATCATCATCATATCAGCCGAAAGTCGTCCACTGCTGGACACAGGCCTCCCCCAAAGAGTGCCACAATGACCGGTCTTGCGCCACCCGCATTCAGCGGACTCCCGCGACCTTTACCAGGTCATCAGTCCACCTTGTGGGGGGTCTACCCACGCTGCGCCTGCAGCCAGAGTAACGTGTTGTTTAGGAAATGATCGATACAAAATTGTCAATGTACTAGGGTTCAGTACCAGGAAGAAAGAGACCGTTATAGCTTCAGATAGGTTGCGGATTGGATAGGATTGGATTGACGTTCAGGCATTACAAGTTAACGAATCGTCTGGTTCCGAGCCTAATACATCTGATTCCGACAATGATGCTGATTCCAAATAGGTTATATATGTATATATATTATGATTGTTATGGTATATTATGGATATTCGGACTATGTTGACAATTAATGTATATGGGTGTATAAGGGTAGTAAAATCAGCTTAGTATACATATGTAACTGATTTGTTATTTCATATAATTGTAAATGTTGTTGACTGTTGTAGTTCAGCGTTTTAGTGAACTGTATTGATCAAGTAGGAACAGAACAGTTGCCGAAACTTTGAAACTAATAGGTGATGTTAATGCCATTGTTTTGTCTTAGCATCGGTACGTACGATATAATTATTTTGTTAAACTGTGTCTATGAGATGGAACCTATTGCATTGGTGTTGGGGTATAATATCCAGTGGAATAGGAGTCATATAGTCTTTTGATAGAAGTATGTAATAAATAAAAAAAAAATGTTTGAAAACTGGTATTGAGTGTAATGATTGTTTGCGTGCTCCGGAGATAGCACGCAGTCGGATGGTCGAGTGTAATGATTTCATGTTTAGTGTAGTTAATTTTAATTTAAGTTGCACTTTTAATTAAGTTTGAGGGTACTTCACCGCCATTACGACTTAAAAAAAAGATGGCGGGTGGTCTTAAAAAGGAGGGAACGTGTTTCTAGGTACTCCTTGGTTAACCGTGCTAAAGTGTAGACGTGGTTGAGTATAGTTTGAAGACGTGGTTTAGTTTAAGTTAGACCATAAACGTGTACGAGTGATTGTAACTTCCAGTATAAGTGAATAAATTATTCAAGAGATCTTTGAAGTTTTAACAATAATTATAGTAGTTTATGCAACTGGTACATAATGAGAGGCGTTAAAAATAAAAGTTTATATAAATGAAAAGTTTCATAAGGTCACACGAGTGTTTTAATGCCTAATTATATACAGTTGCATGCATTACTTTATCTACACACATTATTAAAAGTACTCTAAGATGGGTTCTTAAACTTGATGGGTAATGTAATGTAGTCTTCAAAAATTTCTTTATAACTCCAAAATACTTGCGTTATAAAAAAATCGATGTAATTAGATATTTAAGAATAACATATCCCTATACAAACTAGACATTTAAAAATATTATTGACATTTAAACCGAATATTGTTGACATTGCACTGACTATTAAATTTTAAAATAACATAATGTATACAAACTAGACATTTAATAATAATATTGATATTTATGTTGACATTGCACAGACTATTAAATTTAAAAATAACATAATGTATACAAACTAGACATTTAATAATAATATTGATATTTATGTTGACATTGCACAGACTATTAAATTTAAAAATAACATAATGTATACAAACTATACATTTAATAATAATATTGATATTTAAAACTAATATTGTTGACATTGCACTGACTATTTTTTAAGAATAACATATACAAACTAGAAATTTAATAACAATATTGATAGTTTAAACCTAATATTGTTGACATTGCACTGACTAGAAAGCAATAAAAGGCTTTTTTATTTTTATTTTTTATTTTATTTTATTTAAGATGGGTTCAGAAGCCACGCAAATGACCTGCATTGCTACCAGAGCTACCGTTAACATATTTATAGGTGCTAAGCTAATATATACAAATTGAAATAAAATATAAATCAAAACAGACAAAACATATTCATATATTATAATAATTGTAAATAAATAAAATAATTGTATTAATACAACCTTTTTGCACCATAATCAAAATGGCGGAAATGGCGAAATCAGAACTGGCAGCCGAACAAACCTGAATGTTTTATTAAAAAGCATAGAGCAACTAATTTTTTACTTTATTTATTTTTTATTTAAAAACAATTGACAAAAACTTATGTCTAAGTACATCGTCCCGAAAAACTGTTTGCACAGTTTGACTGTGGGACCCTTGAGTCTTTTAGCACTTTAAGTACTGTTTATTTATATTTTTTTAGCACTTTAAGTACCTACCTCCGCATAGTTCCTAACATTAAGTTATATTGTAATAGAATAGACTCATGCATCCCACAGTCAAACTGTGCAAACAGTTTTGCGGGACGATGTACTTAGACATAAGTTTTTGTCAATTGTTTTTAATGAATAAATAATAATAATAATAATAATAATTACAATATGGGCGTAGGGATGTGACGACCCCATCGCCCACTGGTTTTCCAGTGCAATCAGTCAACGTAAGGCAGCCTGTGGCGGGCTGTTAGGGAATAGCGACCCCACGTACCTGAGTGCTCCTGGGGGTGGCCTGTGGGTCGGTGGTACAGGCCCCTCCGACTCTGGCTTGCCTTAACCGGCCGTCCAGAGTGGAGTCGCAAGAGCTGTCGCTCGAGGGTGGATGTGGTCACCTAAGTGGCGAGTTGGCTATATGTTTAAAGTCCAGTGCCACCTCTCCACCCCCAGCTCTCTGACCGGTGTTGCCCTTAGGCCATTTTATAATGTCGCTATTTTATGGGGGCCCATCTAGCAGAGAGCGAGTCACCGTCTGCCGGAAATAAAAATCTGAGACAGTTTTATTAGGCAGGCGTCCGTTGTCTCACCCAATAGCCCAGCCATTAGTCCATCAGATTCACCCAATAGCCCAGTTCATTTAGACTCCATCAATCAGCAATAGTTCCTATACACCCTGGCGGGTGCTGTCTCTGTGTGCGTCCCATGACACGGGCAGGGACAGCATCCGCTCGGCGTATCCCTTGCATTTCATTAAATTGTCAAAAGGGCCTCTACGTGTTGGCTATGTGGTACTCGTTGGCACTTCGGTGCCTCGGTACTTCGGCTCCGCGCACGCCTCCCAAAGGTCCGGGACACCATTGTCCCGTGAACGGGAAAGAATTACAATATAACTTAATGGTAAAGTGTAGGTACTTAAAGTGCTAAAAAAATAAAATAAAATGTAGGCTTATATGTTGTGGCAAGAAGTAGACGGATAGCTAATTATAAGATATTTAAATACTGTCTAGGTAATGTCGGAACAAAGCTCTTTTAAATTTATTTTTGTTAGTTTCGTTTCTAATAGCCACATGGCCACAGTAATGCGTTAAGTAATCATCATAGTCATCATTCGAGCTCAAAAAATATCTGACGTATCGTATCGACTGAAACATGAATTTTTAGAGATACTACAATAGGATTTTGTACGATGTTCCAAATTTGAAAATTTTCACGTTTTTCTATAGGAAATCGTAATTATATTATGTCTGAAGTAGTGTCATGATATGAGTGTCCGTTGCTGTCGCCGCTTTTGCGATCTTTATCCACTGGAAGGCCTATTCGTCTTGCCACTTCGACTAAACTTCTGCTGTCACACACCCTTGGGGTGTCGATATATTTATAGACGATCGCGTTAGCAACGAAAGAACGCGTAATATTTTTATACTAGTGGCCCGCCCCGGCTTCGCACGGATAGTCTAGTTTTGCTACCTAATTTTATATATTTGTGGACAATCTTACACAAATCAACCTAGTTCCAAACTAAGCAAAGCTTGTATGTACTCTTGCCAATGTTTGACCTAGATCTAAACATCTATGATGATGATGATGAGTTCCAGTTATCCCTCATTAGGTACATAGGGCTCGCAGAAGAGGTCTCCACTTGTCACGGTCTTGCGCAGCTTCTTCCAGCTCTTCCCAGCCAAGGCCACTTGAACCAGCCTCTTTTACAACTGAGCGCCTCCATGTGGTTCGAGGACGCCCCGGCCGTCTTCTGCCAGTAGATTGCCAGCGTAGGCTCTGCTTGGACAAGTGGTCATCCGATCGTCGAACCGCGTGCCCAATCCATCGCCATTTCCGTTCCTGGATAAGCCATTGTCGGCTTCTGGTTCGTTATCTGCCACAGTCTCGCGTTAGACATAGTTAGACATAACACTTTCAGTATATTAATTTTTATTTTTCAAACATAACCCTTTTTTTCGATGTTTTTGGTTGGATCTTTAAAACCCTCCCATCTTTAACAATGATTTTTGGTTTAATAGTTGTAAAATGATAAGTTCTCAAATCAGATAAAAAAAATAACCTTATAAATGTACACGTTTAGAATAAACATCAATATTTACGAAAAACACGCGCTGAGCTTCCGTAGAGAGCGGGATGGATAATTGAAAACTCACGCGTGTTAGAGCGGGACTTTTGCAATGCCATCTACGCCCTCTTTAACCTACCTTGGATTAAAAATAACCATACTCAAATCAGTTCATCCGTTGGGAAGTATAATAGTATTACATACAGAACCCCCCGCACCGAGAGACCCGCCTGGTGACGATCGGGTTCCGGCGCGCCTCGAGATTCGTCCGCGCCACGCGCTACGCACCCGCGCAAACAATTGACGCGTGTACCGACAGCGCAAGCACACATACTTACCAACAGCGCTTACGTTCCTTCGCGTGTCACAGGTGTGACTCTACATGAATCTAGGTGACAGCAAATAGTAGTTTATGCAACTGGTACATAATGAGGGGCATTAAAACACGAGTTTGTTTTATGAAACGAGCCGAAGGCGAGTTTCATAATAAGGTCACACGAGTGTTTTAATGCCTAATTATGTACAGTTGCATACATTACTTTATCTACACACATATTATAATTACTCTAAGATGGGTTCAGAAACCGTAGTAAATAAATACAATAATTGTGTTAATACAACCTTTTTTGCACGGTTGCGGAAATATCGAAATCAGAACTGGCAACAGATACCTGAATGTTATTTAAAAAAGTAAAGAGCCCTTATTCTGATGTGATCATGTCGTTCTAGCTCAAATTTCGTGCGATATATACTAAAAAAACATCGAGCTGACATTTCGCATCGACTGAATTTGAATTTTCAGTAATACTAGAATAGGGACATGTCAACTTTGACATTTAAATTTTGACAGTTTTGTTTGACGTAATATTTTAACATCATATATGAGATTAAAATGAAATATTTTATTACTGCTGTAGCCTTAGCCACAGATAAGAAAATTGCCATAAATTCATTGAATGTTGAAATGAGAGTCATTTTCTACGGTTTCCGAACGCATATTAGAGGATTTATGATATGTGTGTAGATAAAGAACATTTTATATTCAAGGAAGTCAGAAATAAAACAAAATGAAGAATCCTATTCTTTTGTATTTTTATTGTATGTTTTAATAAAAATCTGCCCAACAAACATTGACATTGCTTTGCGACCATTGATTATATATCCTAAAATGTAATTTATGATACCAGGATTATTAGGCATCAATTTTAAGATCCACAAGCAAAGATGTGGTACTGTTTTCTGTGATAGCATTTTCTAGATCATCGACATTATGTTCTTCATCTTTTTCATTCAATCTGTCATCATGAGTTGTACTAGTGACATTATTTACATCATCAAATTTTGTGGCGTCTACGAAGGTGGTACTTTTGGCACCTGATTCTAGTTCTATTGACTTATTAGTGTTTGTCGTGTTATTCACATTAATACTCTCCGAACTATTTTGTTTATCACTTTTATTTTCATCAGTTATATTAGCATCTGCTGCCACAGTGGTTATTGTTGGTTTACTTTCCACTTCTTTTATTGAAGCATTTTCTTCGAGGGAGTCATAATTCACGTCTGAATCTTCTCGGGCCCTGAATGCGAATCCACTATTTGTTTCAGTTGTTTCTGCAACAGTGACGTTTTTCGTACTCTCTGTTACATTCTCAGGTTCTTTTTTAACAATACGCTCCAGTTCTTTGTAATTGCTGTTAGTTTTGGTTAGATTTTTTACGTATTCCACCTGATTCTTTACATCTCTTATTAGTTTTTCAATATTTTCTATTAACATATTAACATTCGTCTGATTATTTGGATTTGGGTTTGTTTCTAATGTGTCGTTCATATTACTTTTCCTCGTTAATTTCATTTCAATTGACATAGATTCTCCACTTGCGCTCTCTCTGGAATTGTCAGTTTCGTGCCTGTAATAGTTACGGAAATATATTAATGTAAGTAGTGTAAAAATATATTAACGTTAACATTATTTGATGTACCAAGTAGTGTTTTACCCAATGATACTAATTTATGAAAAATAGGTTGTTGCTTATTTGGCAAAAACCAAAAAAATCGGAAATCCTACAGTCTTAAACCCCCAATTTGTTCCACTACTCCTATTAACAAAATACAAGTTAAGTTGTTAATATTTTTTTAACTTAGTTTAGGGGTTGCTACCTGCTGTCAAAGTTTTGAAGAAACATGTTCGATTAAAGAATGGGCGCTCGTGGCCCAGCGGCGCCGGGTACGCTTGCGGTATCTAAGGTTAAGCAACGTGGGCAGCGGTCAGGACTTGGATGGGTGACTTTGAGTGGTTACTAACTGAGCGCTCCCGTGCTTTGGAAGGCACGCTAAGCCGTTGATCCCGGTTGCTGTCTATGGCAGCAGTCGTTAAGCCAAGTAGGAGGCCTTCGGGCGGTTTGAGAACTTCTAACAGTCAAGTTGCCCACTCACTTGACAAAGCCTAATCCCAATAAGGTCTAGTTTCCCCTCGGGGTTGGAAGTTCAGATGGCAGTCGCTTCCGTAAAAATTAGTGCCTACGCGAAATCTTGGGATTAGGTAGCGGACCCCAGGCATCCTTCAGGATGCAACTGTACTGGGATAACGCTGGGAGGATGATGATGATGATGATTATGTTCGATTAAAAACATATAAATTACGTATATTTTTATTAAAATCAAATAAAATTGTAACAATTTAAGCCAAATTTAAGTTAAAATACGATTTTTATGACATTCGATGTACGAGAGATTATCAATGCTACAAAAAAATTAGGTTTACCCTTGATTTGTCTAAAAACTTTTTGCCTAATTTCGGTTTGTCTAACTTCAATTCATCTAAAATTATTTGGCATAACTAGTCACTTTGTCTAATTTTCGTCTAACTTACATTTAGTCTACTTAACTTACACTTCGTATAATTATTTTTTAAATCATTGGTAAGCCGAAAAATTTCTAAACCTACATCGAGAGGAGCGCAACGCGCAACAAATGACAGAGCAATATTCTTGCGGTGCGCGGCCAACTAGATTTTTTTCAACCAATCACAGAGCAGTATTCTTGCGGCGCGCGGCCAACTAGATTTTTTTAAACCAATCAGATCACACAAAAACTCATAACTCCCACGGGAGTTATAAAATTCCATAACTCCCGCGGGAGGTAAATCGGCTATAACTGCTTTATACGCACGCGTGCAATAACACACTTTACGAGCAAGTGTGATGAAAATAAATAAAAATGCTTTTTAGAGAAATATTTGTAATATTACATACGATTATCGTTGGTTGGTAAAAAACTTGAATAACTTTGATAAACCATGTTATTTTGAACTAGGTATTAGTACTCGTAATAAGCTGGTCTGCAGGAATTCCTGGCCGTGTAAAGGTCTAAGGATGACCATACGTATGACTCTGTCCTGTGCTAACTAAGCTGGCTGGCCTTTTCATATCATCTTCCCCTGCTCCGATTGTCCATTTCCATTTTATTTATTTATTATATATATTTAGGTATGACTTAATTGTAATTATTTTTAATTTCAATTGTATTTTTATGTGCTTATTTATAATGTTTATTTATTTAAACTTTATTGCACAAATACACAGAATTGTACAAATGGCGGGCTTAATGCCAAATGGCATTCTCTACCAGCCAACCATTGGGCTAAACAGAGATTTTATAAAAGGTGCAAAGTAAAAAGTATGAAAACGTAGTCACACGGAACACTAAAACAAATTAATTGCAAATACACTACATATAAACATAAATATATATACAATACACGAATACATACATATTGCAATATGTATACTACTACATATTTAATACATACTATTGATATAAGGATGGGTTCTATACGAATTCTTGTTTAAGCAGGTGCTTACGTAGCATCCGCTTGAAAGCAAACTTGCTTGGGGATTTTAGTTTCAGGGTAAAAGCTTCGTTAATGATGAATTCAGATTCATCATTATCATTGACGAAGCTTTTACCCTGAAACTCCCAGGATCAGTCCTGGGGTTTTTTCTAGTTAAATTTTTGGTATTCCCTTGATTTGCCTAAAAACTTTTTGCCTAATTTCAGTTTGTATAACAACTTTTAGTACAATGAATTGTTTTTCGAATATCGATTAGCCTAAATGTCAATTTGCATAACTTTTGCTTTGTCTAATATCATTTCACTTAAAAATCGAATCGGGGCGATTCTTATTTTAAGTAATCATCATAATATAGTCGAATAACATTTTGACTATTTTTTTTTGTCTGATTTAATTTCAAAGTTCGGTTAGGTTAGGGTTCACTTGCATCCCTCAGAGCGGAATAGGCACCCCGCGTGAGCGGGGTACCGTCGACACGCTGGCTTATTATCAAGATGTCTCGCAGTGATACTGGAGGTGAAGTTGTCAAGTTCGTCAATTTTTGATTGGTGTGGTTGTATGAAACATGGATTTTTCTGCCTTTTGTAGTTATTTATTTCGTCGCAAATGTGATGAAAAACATTGTGTGTATCACGGGAGGTAAGGGTTATTACAAACTCAAGTCAATAAAAGCCCAGGCAATTAGATATGCGAAGAAAGTGATGTGGAAATTTTCAAATATTTAAAAAAAAATTAAAAATTATGTCAATGAAAATGAAATTACATCACGAAATAGCTAACAGAAAAATAAGCATACTGACAAAAAATCATGACTTTAATGCAAACACAAACGAAGAAAATCCTGCACAAAGTTTGTATGCAGAGAGCTTGCCCTACCCCTCCTCTTGACCCCATCCCTAAAATATATTTAAAAAAACCTAATGGCGGGGTGTGACAATGACTTTTTGAAAGTTAATTTTTAAGCAACACCCTAATAATCCAATAACTTTATACATCCAGAGCTTGCGTTAAATCCGGTAGTTCTGATTTTTTGCAGACTTGTTTATGATGTTGGCTCAATGAATAAGTAATCCAAGTTAGTGACCTCGAGCGCTGAACGCAACTTAGCCAAAAAAACAAAAAAAAAATTCAACCCTAAATACCTAACTAGTTGCCGATAGTAAAAAAAAATGCTTTTGTGAAAAATCATCATTATACTCGATTTTGACTAATTCAGGGATAAGGATTCCATATTTTATATTTATTTTGACTGTTAAGCAAAAAAAATTGTTGCAAAAAATCTTCATTAATTTATAAAGTACAATGAAGATACTTACTTTTCCGGTGAGACAAATGTTATGTTGATTTTTCCGGGCGTCTTGCGCGATAAACCAATATCAACTATATTGTTGTGTTGTATTACTATTTCTTCAGTGCTACCATCTATTTCAGCCCTGTCAGAAGCTTCAGACGAGTCTCTAGATGCGGATTCACTCCCTCTAAAATGGACGTTCCTTTGCCTAATCAGCTGTCCACCCATCAGAACCTCAGGTTCACTGGATTGAGAATCATGTTGTTTTTCTCTTCTATCACCTATTCTAACACGTTTCTTTGCTAATTGCGTTGAAGGTTCGTCGCGTCCCACTTTAGATTTATTATGTAGTGATTTCTTAGGCATATTTTTATCCGCAAATTGACTGAAGTGACTTTTATGTTTTTCTTCCACTGTCTCTTTGTCATTCATCTGTTTCGTTAATTCGTGATCTGTTAGGAAATCTATGTGTGTGTCTTTGACATCTATTTCATCGCTTTTATAGTTTTGATGCGTTTTGTGTGGTTTTTCAGTTTTATAATTATTTGTATGTCGATTATGGTGCTTATCTTTACTTTCATGTCTATATGGATCTACATCCACCGTCTTCGGCTTTGACCTTATGTGTTTTCTATTTCTTTTACCAGCGAATGCTCGCCAGTAATGCTTCACCATATTTACTAATTCACCTTTAACATGATCGTCAAGACTAGTATAGTGATCAAATACCAATGTCTTCAGTGTATTCCTTAATACTCTTTCTAAATTAGTTTCACTAGCTCTCCTTAATTTATTTAAATCCCGAAGTGCTTTTAAGAATTTGTCACTAGCGCCATCATACAAAGAATTCCCTATTTCGAGCAAACTATCTTTTTCTCCAATTCTCTTTTCCGCTTCTACAAAACCAACAATTGCATCTAAACTCTCACGTACCGCATCAGCTGGCATATCTTTTGCTTCATCCAATTGATCGGAAATAAACCGTCTCATGTCATTAGTATGGAATAAATTTTGGAACTCACTCTTCTTATTAATATATCTTCTTGTTTCATCTTTGATGATTACGTAAGCATCTTCAAGGTCAGTATCGTCATACTCTTTTAGTATTTTAGCAGCTTCTACAATGAATTTAGTAAACGTTATTTCATGATTGGCGCTTCTTCTAGAATTCCCTCTCCTCATGCCATTTTTGATTTGATTCAGAAATTTCTGCACCTTGTCAATAACTGTCAGGTCTCCAACTCGGTCTTTCTTGTCAAAGTTAAGCACTGTTTCTAGTGCTAGATTTACTTGTTTTGACTCTAGTGCTTTAACTGTGTTAACTGTAATAGCAATGTTAGATTATCATCAATCATCATCCTCCTAGTGTTATTTCGTTTTGGCTCATTAGGCTGGTTTTCCACTAGAGCTACGCTATGCTATGTTTTCATACATTTGGCACGTAGCTCGAGCTGGAGCTATGTGTCAAATGTAAGGAAACATAGCATAGCATAGCTCTAGTGGAAAACCAGCCTTAGTCCCCGGGCTCTATTTAACCCGCTTAATGGCCACAAACGGAAAAACACTAGCAGGATTATGAGAATGATGACTGTCCGCTTTGACAACTAAAGTCTAAACCCAAAATTTGGCGTAAGAACTAGTTTAAAGAAAGCGACTGCTATTTGACCAACCTAGAGACAAAACTAGGCCTTGTTGGGATTATAGTTTTAACAGCTGCAATACATGTTGGCCGTGCGTCGCCGAGTGAACGCCAATACCAACGTATAGACAGTATATTTGCATTGTCTTGCCATCGCTCGCCTAGTTAGCCGAGTAAAGTCAAGCGTCAACGTGCTGCTGTCGGTTATTTGCACAAATAGGCGCTCGCGAGCACTCGGTTAATAGTGTCCACATGTTCAGCGCGCCATCTGTTGGTCAGCATTGGTTTTCCGATAAACTTGCCGAACGTGTAGGCAGTAGCACTTGCCTTGTATTAATTTGTCTACGCTCGCGTTGGCCTGAGTTCGACCAATATGTATAGCAGTAACAAAAATGCCTAGTTGCGACAAATGGTTGGGTTTGGCAATTATGCCCCTGAGCACCGCACCGCAGGCTGAGGCTAACACATGTGTCATGTATCTCCATTAACTGACTTTTAATTATATTTAATAATGTAGGTAACTAAGTGTATTAATTTACCAAATATACTAGCAAAGACAACACACACAGCGAGTTTCATTTTACTGAACGCAATTTCCAAATTTTGCAACAATATCATAAAAGTTTATGACAACTGCGAATTTATATTGAGCATAAACCTTTTAATGTAGTTAGCTGCCAAAACATATATATGGGCATTTTCACTTTAATGTGTAGGTACGTAAGGTACTAAAGTGAAAAAAAATATATTTCCTTGAGTTCTTTATTAGGAAACTTGTTTTTATCTTTTTAATGCAGTCGTGTTTTTAATTTTTATAATTACCTGTGTATTTTTTATTTAAAGTTTTTTTTGCTTGAAACATACATTTCATATATTTTTGGAATCGTCTCTTCAAATGCTTCATTTGGATATCTCACTTGCTACGATAGAAAACAATTTTTTTACGGAACACACAAAATGGAGTCTACAGTCCGCCATATTGTTTTTATCGCAACGTCACATATCCTATGTCACCCGGGATGACGTAAGGATTCCAACGATACCTCACACATCTAAATCGGTTAAGGGGTTGAGAAGTTCTGGGGGAGCAAAAAAAGTTCACATACATTACACACATACATGAAACCTGAAAACATTACACTCCTTTTTTTCTCACCTCCTCCTCTCCCGGTTGTGCCACAACGAGCTTTAATAGTTTTGATACCTAATCCTAAGATTTGGCGTAGGATCTAGTTTATGAAAGCGACTGCCATCTGACCTGACCTTTCAACTCAGAGGGAATACTATAACTTGTTGAGATTATTAACTATTATTTAAACCGTTAAAGGTTTACAATAGTGGCTCATATGTACGCAATAAGTTTGTATCAAATGCTTGTCTAAAATAAACTAAAAAAAAAAAGAACTGGTTTCCTCACGATATTTTCCTTCGCCGGAAAGTCTCTGTTAGATTGTATATTTTTATCTACACCGAGTTCAAAAACCATACGTAACTTATTTAGACCAGCATTTCAATATACCTCCGTGCGCGTCATAATAACATCAAATATGATGTTATTATGAGGCCACGTACAACTTTATAGTACAGGTGCGAACTGCCGCTTGACATTCTCGCCGGGGTATCTCGACAAGCATGCATATTGCCGCCGGCTCAACGGTTGCACATGAAAGACATGAAAGATGATTTACTATATGGACGTAGATAAGTAGTGCATGCAACAGAAGTTAATTAGGCCTAAAAACACGAGTGTGTTTTATAATATGACCATACATTAAAGTAAGTTTTCATAAAACCACACATGTTTATTAAAACAACCTACCTCTCTCTTTAGGATTACCTCTCATTACGTAACAGTTGCATAAACTATTATTATGAAATCCAGTAGTATGAACCAGGATTGGGACTTTAGGGCGCAGTTTTAATTTTATTAAGACAACATATTATATAATGTAAAATATAAAGCATTTATTTTAACATATTGTGACATTCGATTATACATTGTATACATTAACACATTTGCTTATGGCAACAAACAGTATTTCATATAATAATGTCATAAAAACACATTAACGCCTTAAGACTTAAGCAGTAATTAAAAATTACTGTCTCTAATAAAAAGGCACTTGGAAGCAAAAAAAATAGCATATATATAATTATAACATAACTTTTTTTTATGGTAATACTCTTGGCCACCATCTACCCAGGGGACAAAGATGAGGCCGACGGTGAGGCGAGTTCACCCAGAAGATGCCTATATTCACTTATGCCTTAAAAAGGTCTAGGGTACATCAAATTAAACATTTCTTAAACTAGTGGTTCAATCAACTTTGCTACAATCAAGTTTCGTGAAAATATTAAGTCCAATATGATCAGAAAATAAAGCTTTAAAGGCAAGGCAGTCCCACTGCAGACGTCCTGCTCTAACACGAATGAGTTTACAATTAACCATCCCGCTCTCTACGGAAATGTGCGCGCAATTTTCGTGAATATTTAGTACATTTTGATTGATTTTTGAAATACTGGATCATTTATCAAAAATCTATCCGGTTATTGTGTTAGAACAATAAAAAAGCTACCCTTTTTGTAAAGAAAAACGTATCACTGCCGATGACAATTACGAAATAATCAGCATGTAAGTCTATTTTTACGTTGATACTTAGATTTTTTTTACAGAGTTACCAAAGCATTTTTCAATATTTTTTCGGTTATTGTGTTACTTTCTTTCTTTCTCAATATACAGTAATTATTGTGTAGTGTAATTCTATGTTATTTCTTCACATTCTAACCTCAAACTTTTAATATTTTCGACTATTCGTGAACTGGCCTGGCCTTAAGACGGAAAAACTGCTGCCTTCTAACGTGTGGCTTGTCTACATCCTGATCACACGGCACCAAAATGTAACCGAACCCATAATATATAGTGCTTGTCACCCACGATCACGCGCCTCTCCACAGCGTATCTCATACTAATCTATGCGCAATTGTACGGACTGGGCTGTGGAGGGGCGCGCCTTCGTGGATGACACGCGCTATACCAGTTCATCTGACTTTCTAGAAGTCTTACTTTGGATAAACTTTGTCCTCACATCACACCTCAATTCAATTCTTTAAAAAAATGTCTTCGCCAATGTCACGTGTTCAATGACGTTGTTCGGTAACGACGCCATGACAGTAGATAAGGTTTTGTACGGTAAATGGATTCTACTCGTCGTCGCCCCGGGCACGTGTGCTCACCAACGCGCCGACGATCAAAATCCCATCACACCTCACCACTCTTGATTCACAACAACGCGGCTGACACCGACTGACAGTGACAGCATCGTTCAACTAGGTTGTGGAAACACATGTGTTACTAGTTGGCGGCATTGACGTGCAAATGAGACTAACTAGAAAACAGAGCACGTGCCAAACGGTAGAGCGTGACAGCGCGATTCAGTGTTCTATAGCTGTCAAATATCGAATTTGGTTAAGTACTTTTACCTATCTCACGAGCGCGGGCAAGCCATGGTTGTGTTGCCAACAAACTTATAATACTCTTTGGTGTGTTGCGCCATACATGCACATGTCTATGTGCGCGTCAGCGTAGGAACTATGAGTTCGTGTTATCTATGTGTTCGTATGTGTCACAAATACAACAATGGCCAACCCGCGCTCGTGAGATAAAAGTACTATACGTAAGTAATTTTATATCACACCTGGCCATAAAGTGGCCATTATCGCACGCTCCGCGCGCGAAAAAACCCACTTCCTGGCCAGGGGGTGACATAAAATTTTGTACTTACCACGGGCGATAATAAAGAAAGCCTCAGATCGCATATTTATCGCCCTTGGGCGCCTCGGGCGTAAAATACCTGCGATCTGAGACATTCTTTGTTTTATCGCCCTTGGTAAGTAATGTACTATTAATTATTCTGTGGTGATACTGCATACAAAAATAGCTCTTTGGTTTCTAAATTATGGATACGGGCCTTTTTATTTATTATATCTAATAATGAGGGGCATAATAATTGTAACTAAATCTTATAATCAGGAGCCTATTTCACAATGACTTGTAACTAATGGAAGCGGAAGTCTCTTGAATGTATCTTAATCATATACTTGGCTTATATTGTCTGACTTTGTTAAATTGTAAATTGACATTATGACATGGTAAAATGCCCTTGTGGCCTATTTGCAGAATAAATGTTTGAATTTTGAATATGAGGGTGGATTCTCGTATGCCTCGCCACCGCCGCATCGAGCAACTGATCGGGCCGCGCGCTCGCTCGCAGTGCTAGACGCGAGGTCATCGCGGCTAGTTATCATGAATAAGGACCAAGTATTGGTCCGAAAATTCGACGTTAAAGACGTGAGTGACCCGTTTATTATATTTCAGTAAGTATGTCTGACACTAACGGGAGTTTTATTTATTTATTTATTTAAAGACTTCCGAGTGTAATATTAGTTACAATTCATTATGCAATTGGCCCCTGATTGAATGTAAACTTTCATGAGCCATTGTTTTATGCGTAACAACTAGATAGGTAGATAAGTAGATTAAACTAAACAAAACGAAACGACGAAACGTGTCGAAACGTCGGTAAAAAACGGTAAATACTAAAATATCGCGTTAGACCCGTTATAACAAACCTTTTAAGTAGATAAAACTATCTCTCTCTCACTAGCCACGCCAAAACTAAACAGAAAGAGACAAATATGTTCCAACATACTCAGCATCGCCCGGTGACAGCGCGCCACTTCGTTTTTAAAACGGACAAGCAGCGGCGAAGCTTTCTCTTTCATATCAATTCCGTTGAAACTAGACAAAAAGAGACAGATACATGTTTCAACATAGACAATATTGCTTGTTTTTCGCACGGTAAGCCGCTTCGTCCTTTAGTAGTTGAACACGTAGGTCCTCGACGTTTTTCATCACTCGCTTGTCGGAGGCACAGTCGTCTACTATCTTCTGGAATAGCTCCTCTGGAACAAAAAAAAAACCGGCTAAGTGCGTGTCGGATTCACACATTTAAAGTTCCGAACAAACCGCAAAATTAAGTTGGTTTTAATAGGAAAAAGAACGAAATTTCAAAGGAAAAATATCATATTAATCAATATATTAGTATAAGTTAGTAAAATATACGTAATAATACACTTTATCACCCAGTTTCAAGTTCATAGGTCAACAGGAAGTGAAAAAATTATTTTGTGACAGAAGACGGACGGACGGAAGGAGCGTGAGCGACAGCAATACGGTTCCGTTTGGACCCTTCGGGTACGGAACTCTTAAGGCGATATATCGATTGAAAGAGACACCCTTTGTTTTTCGCTCACGACAAAACGGCATGCAACCCTCTCCGAGAATGGCATTTTAGACAAATCTCGTTAAATATCTGACTGTGTGCAGGTTTATTAAATTTCCTCTTGTCAGTACCTAGATGAGGTAAAGTACCATCATATTAACTTAATCGTGTCTTTTAATAATGCGTTGTTTTAGTAGGCTGAGGAAAAAAAGGAAAATATAGACTGGACTTTGGATTTATTTTCTATCGAGAAAATTTTAAGCAATCATGTTTCGGTTATTGTCAGTACCACAATCATATAGTCAAGAATCATATACTTATGTGAAAATCAGCCCCTACTGTTTGCTAGTCTGGGCAGGACAGCGTTTTAAAGTCTCCAAATTTCTCAGTGTAGCGCCTTAAAAAATTAGCCCAGTTACTCATAAACCTTAACAAACCTCTGCTTACTAAAATGTGATTTTTCCCTTTTTTCACAAACGTGAATGTCAAAGTGAATGATAAGAACATACTAATTTTAGCGGCAGTGCAACTAAATTTATTTCATGAAGATTACTAGCTTTTGTCTGCGACTTGGTCTGCGTGTACTCATTTATATATCGTATCCCCATACAAAATTAAACCTCACGCACTGAGAAAAAAAATCACCACCGGGAATTAAAAAAACCGATTTGTAATTGGGGAAAAAATTATGTTTTACTATTAATTAGACTAGACGACCTCTTTAGCTTATAATTATTCATTTATTTATTTATAACTTACAACATGACAGTAATACATTAACATCACCAAATCGTTGTAAAATATTAGTCATACATATATATAGCAGCACTACTTATAGTAGATATAGGTAGGCACAGTTCGTCACAATTGTCATAAAACTTATATTTAGCTAGCTCCATCATGCACTTGTATACA
Source organism: Cenopis cana (assembly GCA_951800055.1). Taxonomy (NCBI): domain Eukaryota; kingdom Metazoa; phylum Arthropoda; class Insecta; order Lepidoptera; family Tortricidae; genus Cenopis; species Cenopis cana. The sequence goes on along the minus strand of OX637498.1, from coordinate 2,072,881 downwards.
CACATTATTAAAAACAAAACGGGTAAAAATCAACAATGTCAAGATTAAAATTCTATTAAATTTAAATTGAGTTACATTTGGAATTATGATTAGAAATTAATATAATATTTCGGGTCCATGTCAAATTTGTAAAAGTTGTAAAAATAAAAAGATAAAAGATAAAAAGTTGTAAACATAAACATCAAAATCTAGTCTAGTTATAAAATTGTACTTTTCCTTGCATTCTTCTCAATCACCTTCTTGCATTCCGTCATCAAACATCCTATCCCAGTCGTAAATATATCACAGTGCGGAGCAGCTTCGAGTGCAGAGTTGAGGAGCCGGAGCGCGCGCGCGGCCGGGGCCTGCGCGGCCCGCGCCGTACGCGCCGGTGCCGTCGCCAGCACCGGTCGCGTGCGCGCCCGTAGGTATGCGCATATTTGTAAGTTAGGGACCACTAATCGCGTAAAAACTTCTACGAGGCCGTTGCAGTCCAACCTGTTTCTAATGATATTAATGCTTAATTGGTAGTGACCCTGCCTACGAAGCTGGAGGTCCCGGGTTCGAATCCCGGCCGGGGCATTTATTAGTGTGATGAGCACGAATATTTGTTCTTGGGTCTTGGATGTTTTCTATGTATTTAAGTATTTATTTATCTATATAAGTATGTATATCGTCGCTTAGTACCCATAGTACAAGCTTTGCTTAGTTTGGGACTAGGTTGATTTGTGTAAGATTGTCCACAAATATTTATTTATTTATATTTATAATTACGGAAGTATTACGGTTTTTAAAAAAGTTCTATTTCTACAAACAGCCTAGTAATCCTAAATCTAATTTCAACAAATGGGCTTTAGTAAATGTTAATAAGTAATTTATGTATGTACACCTATATAAGTAATTTATGTATATTTATGTATAAGTAATTTTATAATAGTACATTACTCACCAAGGGCGATAAAACAAAGAATGTCTCAGATCGCAGGTATTTTACGCCCGAGCCGAAGGCAAGGGCGATAAATATGCGATCTGAGGCTTTCTTTATTATCGCCCGTGGTAAGTACAAAATTTTATGTCACCCCCTGGCCAGGAAGTGGGTTTTTTCGCGCGCGGAGCGTGCGATTATGGCCACTTTATGGCCAGGTGTGACATAAAGGAATTTATGTTACACCTGGCCATAAAGCGGCAATTACCGCACGCTCTGCGCGCGGGAAATCCCACTTCCTGGCCAGGGGGGTGACATAAAATTTTGTACTTAACAAGGGCGGTAAAACAAAGAATGTCTCAGATCGCAGGTATTTGACGCCTGAGCCGAAGGCAAGGGCGATAAATATGCGATCTGAGACTTTCTTTGTTTTACCGCCCGTGTTAAGTAATGTACTAAAATGAAATGATATGAAATGAAATGTAGCATAAAACAAAATTCATTACTTATTACAAATCACTGTATAATAACATTATTTACTAAACAAGTATGTAGTGTTGTGTTCCTGGAGGTGAGCAAGGTTGCCAGAGCTCCCGAGGATGCACTGTGTTGAGAGCGAGGGACCTTTTATCCCTTCTGCTGTCAACACAGTGAATCCTCAAATTTTATAAAGGGTCGGCAACGCGCACGTGACTCTTTTGTAGTTGCGAGCGTCTATAGGCTGCGGCGTCCGCGTACCATCAGGTTGACCGTACGCTTGTTTGCCACCGTGGTCGTATTAAAAAAAAACATGGAATCACCCATAATACCCCACTCACCGACATTCTCCCCAGTTTTGCTGGAGGTCAGAAAGTGACCTCTTAACCCCTGGGAGTATGTGGCCACAGTCTCCTCTGGAACCTCTCGTTGCGCGATACCAGAGTCCAGGAAGTCTTTTTTGGTGCCACAGAGGTAAACCTTACAATCCTGAAATCGAATGTTCAAGATTAACAAAACATTTATTCATAACAGCACTACAAATACTCTTTATGTCACACCTGCCCATAAAGCGGCAATTACCGCGCGCGGGAAATCCCACTTCCTGCCCCTCTAGCACAACATGCATTCCGTATCTACTCGCGCGCGAGATAAGCTACCTGTCACTTTTTGACAGCATTAATCAGACAGTGACAGGTAGCCTATCTCGCGCGCGAGTAGAGATGAGATGCATGTTATGCTAGCCCCACTGGCCAGGTGGCGACATAAAATTTTGTACTTAACACGGGCGGTAATAAAGAAAGCGTCAGATCGCATATTTATCGCCCTTGCCTTCGGCTCGGGCGTCAAATACCTGCGATCTGAGATATTCTTTGTTTTACCACCCTTGTTAAGTAATGTACTATTATCTACACCCATATAGTAAATCGTCTTTAATGTGTTTAAAAAAGTGTAGGTAAGGACCAGTTTTACAATATACCGTAGCCCGCGCCCCCCAGCCGCGCGCGCACAGTCCGGCCCGGGGCGGAGATGACCATAATAATATCAAAATTTACAAAACCGTTTCCGTCATCTCCGCCCATTACGCACAGCCGAGCGCCGCCGCCGAGTGCTGCCGGTCGGCCTATCTCGTCAAACATTGCGCACGCTCAACCAAAGCACATGAAAGAGGATGTAATACATGGATCTAGATAAAGTAGTGTAGGTATGCAACAGTACATAATTCAACCTCCCATTATGTAGGAGTTGCATAATAGTACATTACTTAACAAGGGCGGTAAAACAAAGAATGTCTCAGATCGCAGGTATTTGACGCCCGAGCCGAAGACAAGGGCGATAAATATGCGATCTGAGGCTTTCTTTATTACCGCCCGTGTTAAGTACAAAATTTTATGTCATCCCCTGGCCAGGAAGTGGGATTTCGCGCGCGCAGAGCGTGCGGTAATTGCCGCTTTATTGCCAGGTGTGACATAAACTAATATTATTCCACACCCCAATAAAAATACAAAACCGTTCAGAAACATAACTTAACCAACGCAAAACAGTAAAGCTTGAAGCAAGTCGCCGTCAGCGTGTCAAAAAAAAGTTTGAGAAAAATTATCTTTTTCTCGGATTTGGCTCGTCGCCGCGTTGGTGAGCGCACGTGCCCGGAGCGACGACTTGCGGAATCCACTACCGTACACTGTCTTTGTTGCCTACTGTCATGGCGTCGTTACCGAACAACGTCTTTGAACACGTGGTTGGTGAAATCATCATAAATTTAATGGAAAGCCATTTTTTTTTAAAGAAGAAGAAGAAGTATCTTTTTCTCGCACCCTGTATGTTTCTTCCCAAATATATACACGGTCTTCTCGCACAATTTCCGCGTAGCAGCACTGACCCTCACTGACCCAAAAAGGAAATCCAACCTGTAAGCACACCTGTGACACGCAAAGGAACGTAAGCGCTGTCGGTAAGTATGTGTGCGTGCGCTGTCGGTACACGCGTCAATTGTTTGCGCGTGGCGCGGACGAATCGCGAGGCGCGACGGCACCCGTTCGACAGCAGGCGGGTCTATCAGGGACGAGGTAACTGACCTCGGTGCGGGGGGTTCGTGGCCATTCTGTATGTAATACTATTATACTATTCTGTGCTGTAAGTACAGTGCTTGGTAGTTATAGTTAGTCATACCTCTTCAACAGTCCTTAGCTCTGTCAACCAATGCCTTAGCCTAGTCCAGGAGAGAAGAGAAGATGGCTCGTAGCATATGACGGCGGCATGCGCGCCTCTGTAGTACATGCGTGTCATTGCGTCATATCTGGAATTATACAATTAATAATTAGTATAGCTCACGATGCTGAGGATACCTTGGACTAGGGTTGCCAACCGTCCCGCCTCAGGCGGGACGTCCCGTTTCCAGGACCTTAGAGGATGCGTCCCGCAAAGGATGCATGCGGGACGCTGATTGTCCCGTTTTCAGGCCTGGTCAGAATTTCGGAAGTCAGAAGAACTGGAGCGAATATTCTTGAGTTTTGAATACTTTGATCGCGCGACTTGTATTTACGCAAACACATTACCGCGTGCAAACCTGTGCATTTACTTATTCGCTCGCTCAACAACACATCACCTTTTTTTGATACCACGTCGGTGGAAAGCAAGCGTACTGCCAGCTTTATGGTATAAAAGCGGTCACCGAAGCCGACACTTTAAAAATGTACTTAATCATCCGCGTCTAGACAGGCTGGGTGCGTGGGTCCCGCATTTTTTAGCCATGTCCCGCAAATCTGCCACGAATGTCCCGCAAATTTGCGCCCACAAGTTGGCAACCCTACCTTGGACTGCGAAGCGCACTAATGCATCGATCCTCAACCAGCTGCGAATAAAAACTCGCTTATCTACCATGTGCCAACAACGGATTCTTGCGTATTTCGGCCACACAGTGCGCAGAGGCGGCGAAAATTTGGAAAAACTGATTGTGGTTGGGAACACCGAAGGCAAAAGATCGCGCGGTCGTTCACCAACACGATGGAGCGATCAAGTGAAAGACTCGTCGTCCTCCAAATTTTACACGGTTGTACGAGACGCGCTGGACAGGAACCGGTGGCGTATTATCATCCGTTCCAGATGCAACCCTGATGCTGACCACGATCCTCAGATATGAGGGACCGACCAGAGAGAGATAGCTCACGACGTCCTTCAGATAGCAGATGAAGAGAAATATGATGACGGGAAAAGTTGAGGGCCGGAGATCCCGGGCAGACCAGGACCACCCGCTAGATGGAGCACCCAAATCACTACACCCCTGCACAGGGCTTGAAATACCGGTATTTTCAGGTACCGGTACCGTGACCTTGAACTGGGTACCGGTAAAGGTCGCGGGAGTCCGCTGGACGAGGGTGGCGCAGGACCGGTCATTATGGCACTCTTTGGGGGAGGCCTATGTCCAGCATGTTATGTTATAATACTTTTAATAAGGTTGTCTTAAGTAGGCTAAAAAATGTTACTAACAAATATAGATGTTAAGTTTCAGATAAAGAGTGTTGTTTTCGCCAACAAACTGTGATGCAGTTTGGCGAAAGAAAAACTAGTGTAAAATCTTTTGAGAGAAATAAATTAAAAAAAAAGCAGTGGACGTCTTTCGGCTGATATGATGATGATGATGATGATAGCTGGTATAGTACTTTTATCTCACGAGCGCGGGTTGGCCATTGTTGTAGTAGTGGCACATACGAACACATAGACAACGTGAACGCATAGCTCCTACGCTGACGCACACATAGACAATGTGCATGTATAGCTCAACACACAACCATGGCTCACCCGCGCTCGTGAGATAAAAGTAACATAGGTAGCTAGTTATTAACAGTGTACAAAAAATAATACAATAAAAAAAGGGAACCTTCAAATTATATACAAGACCTTCTCCAGATTGGAATAAATGCTTTTCTAGAAACCGCATGAAAATCGGTTCCGCCAAACGTGAGATAAGCGGACAAACATACCTACATATAAACCAACACACGGGTGAAGCTGAGAACCTCCTTTTTTTAACTCAGTTAAAAATACCTATTAAAAATCAGATTACTTTTGGCCAGGATCTGGCCAGGGGGCAAAGATGAGGCCGACGGTGAAGCGAGCTCACCCAGAAGATGCCTATTCACTTGTGCCTTAAAGAGGTCCAGGTTATATGAACTAGGAAATACAGATGCCGGCAGGGAATTCCAAACCTTAGCAGTGCATGCGTATAATCACAAAATAAAGAATATACAGAAGGTCCGTTCCCGCCGTTCTTGAAAATACATACCTAAACTACAGGGTTGCTTCTGTATTGATTCTGAATTTTAAAAAGGAGCAGATAAATTAAAAATTCTTCAACATGACATTTAAATATGAACCAGCGTATCTTGGTAAAAAACCGGCCAAGTGCGAGTCGGACTTCGCACATTTAGGGTTCCGAATCAACCTCAAAAATATGATTTATTCATATATTAGTATTTGTTGTTAAAATATACGTAATATTGAACATTGTCACCAAATTTCAAGTTCATAGGTCAATGAGAAGTCTAAAAATTCTTCGGAACAAATTTTGTGACATACGACGGACGGACGGACGGACGTCTGGGCGACACCAATAGGGTTCCGTTTTGACCCTTCGGGTACGGAACCCTAATAAATTGATGCGTGACCCGCTGCGAGTTGTGACTTGTGACCGGCGGCGGTCGAGAGCGCCAACAAAAATATACCTAATTAATTAGGTACCTACTTAACTAAACCATAGTACTACTTAAATACTGGCGTTTTACCAGCGAAAGATAAGATGAATGTGTAATGGTTGATCGTCGTTATCAAAGCGGCAAGTTTCAAAAAATTACCTACCTACCTAGGTATTGTAACTACCAAAATGAGAAAACCGTTTTATTTACCTTTCAATATCGTTTAAAAATTTGAAGAAAGTGTAGGCACCGTTTTTTGTTGTATTTAAGTGTATTTAAACAATAAAATACATTCCAACTGTAATAATTTAATTTTAATTCTTTCTTTATTTCGGAACACTGAGACTCCATAGTTGTGTTAGTAATATACTTACATCTAAGTACGTTAGTAAAAATAGAAATTAACAAACTTAATCTAGAAAGTATGCCACCCCTTTGATCTGCTTGATCCAATGTAGTAATATTGGGCAGTCATACTTATCAGCAATGACGTTTAGAATGCTGTTGGAGCTTTGTCTGACCCGTCCAAGCAGAGATACTATCCTCTTTCTTATGATAGCTGGAAACCCGTCGGTGCGTGCCTCGCAAAACATACCAGATGCACTGCACCTACTGGGCAAGCCCAACAGCATTCTAAACACATTGTTATATTGAACTTTCAGGGCGTTGTACGCTCGCTTCGTATACCGCACCCACAGGCTGCTCGAGTAAAAACTCTGACAGTACGCTTTAAATAGCGTTATTTTGACTTCAGCGGAACATCGAGCAAACCTGCGGGCCAGCATATTTCCCCGAACGGCCAACGCCCTGCGTTCTCTCTCAATATCTTGGTCATCATTCAGGTTACTGGTAATGATGTGACCAAGATATTTAAACCTTTCTACTACCTTAAGTGGCACTCCATTTAGCAGAATAGGAGGTACATGGTATGGCTTAATTTTTCTCGCCGAGCATACCATTACCTCGCTCTTGGCGACATTATACATAAGGCCATGGGAGCCGGCATACGCCTCACAAACGCTCAACAATTGCTCCAACGCGCTGACAGCCGGCGCCAGCAGCACCATGTCATCGGCATAGCTGATGTTGTTAACACTCTGGCCATCTATGTAACAACCCGCATGCAGGCTACTGAGGCCGGCTATCAGCTCGTCCATATATAAACTGAATAGCTTGGGAGACGTAATCCCACCCTGTCGTACACCACATTCGAGTTTATATTCAGCCGACAGCTCATCCGCCCATCTCACCTGGTTCGACTGATTCAAATACCAATACTCCAGTATTTTTACACACTCAGACGGTAAGCCTGTTTCCCCCAGTTTACGCCACAGTATATCATAGTTGACTCTGTCAAAGGCTTTAGATAAATCGAGGAAACAGGCATAAATCGGTGTTTTCCTAGCAGTATAATACCCGACAGTATGCTTCAAAGACAGAATTGCACTCTCCGTAGACAACCCAGCCCTGAATCCAAACTGGGCGTCATGCAGCTTCAGGTGCTTTTCAAGAAGTAAGTTGAGCATACTGTCGAGTATCTTTGCAGTCGTCGTCGCAAGCGAGATAGGCCGATAGTTGTTCTTGTCTGCGAGGTCACCCGTCCTGTTCTTCACCACTGGAACAACAATAGTTTTCATCATAGATGATGGCAAGTATGAATGACACAAGCAAAGATTCATGAACATTGCGAGTACCCTCGGCAGGTGAACACCAGCATACCTAAAATGCTCAATGCTGAGGCCGTCGTGCCCAGGCGACTTTCCCCTTTGCATTTTCCTGATCACTTCAGCTACTTGTTTTGCAGTAAAATTGAAGCTTCGCCTGGGCCCGACGGTTCCACCATTCGCAGTACTTGTAGCAGGCTGGCACTGTCTCACAGAACTCACAGTAAAGTGCTGCCTAAAAAGCTCAGCTATGTCCTTATGCCCGGCTCGATCTTCGACACTCACAGGCAGGCCCGGCTTAATGTCTAGGCTTTTTGTACCCTTCCAGAAGCTCTTAAAATTCATGTCGTTATGCGCCAATGCTAATCTGTCCATTTTAAGCTGTTCTTGTCTGTCTTGGCACCATTTAAGCTTTGCTTTAAAAAAATTCTTACTACTTGCCATAAGATCATATATTCTGCCCCGAGAGGGCTTTCCCGCCAGTCCCCACATCTGAAAATGAAGCCGAGCCTCCCTGTGAGCGCCGGCTACATGTTTGTTCCACCCCGCTATGTACCCGCCTTTTCGACGAGTTTTAAAGTTATGGGTTTTCATTGACGCATCAGTTAGCGTGCCAATTATTTCAGAGTACATCTCGTCAAGTATAGCGAAGTGGTCCATATTATTACAGGTGTGATCACAACAATCCCTTAAGGCATTAGGAAAGTCTATATTTTTGAGCCTCCCATTACACGCATACCTATACTCCTCTATTTGCTCCAACGAACGGTCTCCCCATATAACTTTTTTATTTATATTATTACTGTAAGGTACATTATTCACAGCCATCAATATGTCTATATCACATTCAATACATAAAGGAAAATGGTCAGACCAGAATATGTCGCGCAGGATACTAATATTTCTAATGGTATCCCATCCGCATTGGGTTACTATACAATGGTCCAACCATCTTTTGCACCCGTGTATATCGCTTATATATGTATACGAGCCCGAACTCACACCCAGTTTGACGATATCAGCGCAGATCCACATCTGTTCCTCACAGAAATTCATAAGTTCACCATAAAAACTCTCACCAGGGTGTGCATTAAAATCCCCCAACACGTAGACAGCTTGCACATCACTATTATCTACAATAGACGCAGATAACGCACTTAAACAATCCGTAAACAGTGTCATATTATCCCGGGAGTCCGTCGGCATGTACACGCTAAATATTAAAAAAGCCTTGCCGCGTGACGTTAATTTAACTGCGCATATCCTATCACTGTCACATTCAATAACTGATGCCCTTTCAAAGGCATGTTTGCGCCATAAAATGCCCACACCACCGTACGGCCTACCCTTAATAATTCCCGCGGACACATCAACTGCGGATTTGCCCGTCCAGTTAAATTCATTATTTACCGTACTTAGAAACGGAAGATCAAATGGCAACAACCACGTCTCTTGTAAAGCCACAATGTCCGCCCTACCACACAACAACCTGACACCATCAATTGACCTTTTCACCGACCTACAGTTATAACTTATTATCTTACAAACATTAGCCATTGTATTTTTATTTAGAGTCCCTCGCTTTAGTATCCACCTTATCAGCCCGCTTAATAAAGACGAATCTTCTAAAAGTAATTCCACACGGCCATAAACTGTCGTTCAAGTACGTATGTAGTTTCGCTTTATCCACATAAACTTTATAGGAGCTATAGCCCTTGTTTCTTTTCATTGCCATTTTTGATAACGAGACCTTATCTCCCGTCTGTTCATAAATATAATCTGTGACATCGCTTTCCGTTACATCCGAGTGCACTAATGAAATAAACAACGGTATTTTAATGCCGGCCGCCTTAAACTTCGCATCCTTAGCTAACACGGCCTTTCCTGTGTTGCTTATAAATTTATTACGGAATCGCTTATTCTTTTGAACAAGTTGCCATTCTCCATTAATATTGTCATCTTTCCATTCACGTTCGCTTTGCAAGACTCCAGCATACGATTTGTTCGAGTCTTGTTTATTTACGATTACCGATCTATATTGTAACTCATTCGCATCACTTATCTGTGTCCAGTTGCGATTCGCTTCACACACCGCTCTGGGAACCGGTTCCTTACCGCTCGGTTGCTCCTGCGCCGTGGCTGACCGCCGGCTATCGCTAAGTGTAGATGAAACAGATATAGGTTGCTGCGGTTCAATCTGAGCGGGAGCGCACAACTGCACCGGGTCGACGACCTCTCGATCGGCCAGCGACCCCGTTGAACTATCGAAGGTCATGCCCATGGGGCCACTATCGCGCACAAATGCACCGCGTTTTTTATTCACATAATCATAAGTCGGCGGACTTATGGCAGCGTCAGCGTCATTCGTTGTATGCTGTAATTTATTTTGACTTATTAATTCACATTTTAATTCACTCAATTGATCTTTTGTTGCAAATGTCTCCTTAATGTCACGAACTTGCGATTGTAACACCAATAGGTCTTTCAAAATTCGTGTTGCATCCAGGTGATCAAAATGTACTGGCGGCAGCAGATGCAAGTCCTTAGCCACAAATATAGGTATCTTCTCAGTACTTGTGTTGTGTAGCAAATTGATCATGTCTTCCAGATCTTTCTTTTCCTTCTCCTTTCTTCTCGATATCATCTTAATGCTGCTGTCCGCGACACTGTCGAAAAGAAGTTTCTTCGCCTTGTCAATGGCTTCAGGCTTGAAACCCGTACAACAAACTCTGATAAGACTTTCTGTGTCCATCACTTGCATTTTATTTCGTAAAAATGCTAGCACCTCGTTAATTACAATATTGCAAGACGCGCACTTCACAGTGGATGACGTCATTTTCGCTGCGAGAGCCACTCGCACACGCTCGCACCGCTAAGCGCTCGCGCAACGACTGTTGTAATAATATCGGTTATTCATTTTGACGTACGTGACATAAACTATCTACGTAGCGGCGAGGACGTCAAGTGATCAACGCGCGCACAACTAGCACTCGCGACGCGACAGTGACAGTCGCGACTAAGCTAGTCCGAAATCAACCGAGAATGCCTGTAAATGTTACGTCATTGTGCGTGCGGCGAAAATGGCACTTTGTACTGAGCGGACTCTCTGCTCCGGCGCGCGCCGCCGCTATTTACTTTGTGGTATAATGCTATAAAAGATGATGAGAAGCGCTTGGTTCAATTGATTGATTGGTTGGAGATAAGTTTTTTGAAAACCCAGTGGAGCCATAGTGTGATATTAATCATGACATAATAGTACATTACTTAACAAGGGCGGTAAAACAAAGAATATCTCAGATCGCTGGTATTTGACGCCCGAGCCGAAGGCAAGGGCGATAAATATGCGATCTGAGGCTTTCTTTATTACCGCCCGTGTTAAGTACAAAATTTTATGTCACCCACTGGCCAGGAAGTGGGTTTTTTCGTGCGCGGAGCGTGCGATAGTCGCCGCTTTATGGCCAGGTGTGACATAAAATGATTTATTGCTTTTTGTATGATTTACCTTTCACTGCCTGCGGTGTCCCATATGCCAACATTGAAGTCTTTTCCACCTGATTGCATCGTTTTGGCACAAAACGCTGCCCCAATGGTCTGTAATTAGATTTCATAGTAGTATACGAGTAGGTAATGATTTTCTTAGAAATACCTATTTTTTTTATCATCTTTCAAGTAGTTGGTTCTTTTTTTAAATATGCCACAAGCATTAAAATACAACACAAAACACTGCTTATTGTGCATAGGTTTTTCTGTAAGAATTCACTATTTCCACATGTCATCATCATCCTAGCGTTATCCCAGTACAGTTGCATCGTGAAGGATGCCTGGGGTCCGCTACCTAATCCCAAGATTTGGCGTAGGCACTAGTTTTTACGAAAGCGACTGCAATATTTATGAAAAACACGCGCTGAGCTTCCGTAGAGAGCGGGATGGTTAATTAAAAACTCACATGTGTTAGAACACTTAGAACGCAACTTTTGCAATGCCATCTACGCCCTCTTAATTGACAATTCAGTGATAGTTTTACCAGGACTCACAGAGCATGCATGGAGGCAGAAGAGACTGCTAGACACATTCTACTAGACTGTAAGCAGGTAGAAGTATACAGGAAGAAACACCTAGGAAATCCGAACACACTGCAGGAAGCAGTAAACAACTTAAGACACTAATAGGTTTCATACAGGAACTAGGATGGTTAGAGTAGCGCTACCCCCCTTTTCACGCAAAATAGGCACGTTGGATGTCGACTTGCGGAAAATGCCCAGTATAACTAACTAACTAACTAACTAACCAGGACTCACACAAATCAAAATCAAAATAAAATTCAAAAAGTCAAATTAAAATCTCATAAATAAAGCAGGTGGAAAAGAATAAACAAAGATAAACCCAAATAAAATTGACCTCCCTTGTAGTAGATATTATTATAGTACTTTTAACTCACGAGCGCGGGTGAGCCATGGTTGTGTGTTGAGCTATACATGCACATTGTCTATGTGTGCGTCAGCGTAGGAGCTATGAGTTCACGTTGTCTATGTGTTTGTGTCACAAGTAAAACAATGGGCAATCCGCACTCATGAGATTAAAAGTACTACAGTGGATTAATGAAATATGACAACCGCTTTAGCTTAGTTGGTAGTGACCCTGCCTACGAAGCTGGAGGTCCCGGGTTCGAATCCCGGCCAGGGCATTTATTTGTGTGATGAGCACAAATATTTGTTCTCGGGTCTTGGATGTTTTCTATGTATTTAGGTATCTATTTATCTATATAAGTATGTATATCGTCGCTTAGTACCCATATTACAAGCTTTGCTTAGTTTGGGACTAGGTTGATTTGTGTTATTGTCCACAAATATTTATTTATATTTATAAAACTAAGTGTTTAGTAGTGCAGTTTTTATTAGAGATGATTCATTAGCCAGGCAATTATAATCTGACTCATTGTATGTTAAATATCCTTTGTTATCATAAAAATACAAATGTAAACAGACTTACATTTTGATACGGAGTTCCTGCGTTAAAGCTGCAATTAACAAATCTTATCACTAAACTAGTCTTCCCAACATGCTCACTCCCTAATAACACTATTTTAAAATCACACCGACTCATTTTTCCAGATAAATCTTAATGAAAATCTTCGGAGTACTTGTAATGTATTTGGCTAAACAATTACGCACTTCCTAAGGCTTGGAACATAGCTAAGTAACGTAGAATATCCTTGGCATCACATCCGTTTGCAATGGTTATGGTAATTAGACAATGAGTTCGAATGAAATAAGAACCTGAGCTGTAATGTATGGTTTATAATTATTTTCTCAATAACATGATACATGACCTGACCGACTATTGTCTGACCTGACAATGACATTGACGGTTATAAGGCGTTTTTAAAGCTTAAGTTTTTTAACTATGGCCTGGATACAAGTTTTTTGAGCCGACAATAGCCGACCTCTGTGGAGGCGTTCTTGCAGCCTGCTCATAATCTTGTACTCAACTTCTGTAATAAAAAGAATAAAATATTAATTGCAAAAAAACTTACATCTATGATTCTGCTTTATAATAACTTGATGCAGGCCAAAAGTGAACTTACGTACCAATTTGTCACTGATAATCTAGAGACGCCGCTACATAAATAGAAAACTAGCTATGTGTCTAGAACAAAGATAAATAATATTAATAACCCTAGATGGATGGTATCCTGCAGGATCTGAATAAGTAATGCCGTCCTTTACTATCTCAAGAAGTAGGTACAGCAAAGAGAAAAAGAGACAAAGATGGCTTCCAATTATCCTCCTGGATCCTAATTTTTTTTTGTAAGTTGTCATAAAATCCGAGTGTCTTTTATAAAGTACGTTGGCCTTGTGTCCTGGTAGGCTAGCACAACTTGCAGTCAGACCTCTATATTAAATTGTTTTTTTTTCCTTTTATATTTAAAACTTATTATTTTTATTTTGACGCTTTGAGACCATGTACATCTCAAAGCACGTTAGAATAGTCATTATTAAGAATATTTTGACGCTCAGAGACCATTTACATCTTTGAGATATTATATTAAATTTTGTTATTCAGACTGAGACCTTATACATCTCTCAATTTTACTATTATTGTAATGTTTGTAAAGTTTATTAAATTACCTACGTTTATAGTTATTAGTTAAAAACAGGAGATAAATTAGCTACAATAACAAACTTAAAAGACTACATATTTACAAAGTATAAAATAAAATAAAAAATAAAACTACAAATAATAAATTTGGCCCAAATCGCCGTGAATGGGCAGTGTGCCCAGAAGGCTGGCTGCATTGCCACGCTGGATGGCAATGCTTATTCGCTGAGCGAAATATTGGCCAGCCTTGTTTGTAATAGATAATTAATATTTTGACATGAAAAATGTATTAAATTCTTATTGATATATTTCTTAAATTGTAAATTAATATTATCTCATGAAAAATCTATCATATGCTTATATTGTAAGACTTTTTTAAAATTGTACATTAACATTATGACATGTGAAAGTGCCCTTGTGGCCTGTTTGCAGAATAAGTGTTTGAATTCTGAATTTTGAATTCTATGTGTCTTAGATTTCTTGATCTTAAGTAGGTTAAGTATTATCATTGTAATAAGCATATTTTTGTGAGAAAATGGCTGACTGTCGAGTTTCTTTCGGCGTTTCTTCTCGGCAGTGGCCTCTGTGAAACGCTAGTAGGGTTTGACTTGTAAAAGTGCCATTGCGGCCTACTTACAGAATAAAGTTCATTTATTTCATTTATTTCATTTAGTCGTATGTCGCGCGACTAAGCGATTCCTGCTTCACTCGAACTGTGCAAATTAGAAAGAGGAGGGTAGCAAAATTGATTAAGTATTATAATCTATGAGGAATACGTTAAGCTTACTCTTATTGGGAAATTATTTGTCCTTTATAAAGGACTCTCGGCTTTTATGTGTGTTTTATATGTGTCTTCACTTTTTATCTCTAATTTGTCACTTTTTATGGCTAATTTGGGACATTTTGTATAAAAATAGAGCTCTACCTAAGTATGTGATTTAAGAAATAAATTAAAAGGAATGTCAAAATGCCATAATAGGAAAAATACATTAACAGAATTATTTATTAATATATATAGGATGATATCTAATTCTACAGGTGCAATTAAAAAAATATAAAAGTAAAAAGTTACAATTATTTTATTTACAATTGATTATCCGCTTCGACTCAGATTATTTCATGGATTTACAGATCAGCTGGACATTTTGTTTCTTAAAGTTTTTTTCTTTTTCTTGATCAGTCTATTAACCCCTAGCGAACGGGGGTTCAGCATTGGTCTCCAAGTAGTAAATTCCGGATTGCCTGAAACAAGAAAAGTTCACGATATCCATACTTAATATTATTTAATCCATTCTTAAAGTGTGTCTGTCTGTTACATCTTCATGCTTAAACCGCCGAACCGATTTACATGAAATGTGGTACCTATGGAAATAGATTGAGTCCCGGGGAAGGACATAGGATAATTTTTATCCAGGAAATCATTCCTTGACGGGTGGAAGTTTGTATGAAAGAACGATGACTAGGTAAGCGCCTGATATAAGCAGGGACCGGACAACCCTTTCCTCGCTAAAAGCCTTTCAATGGGCGTCCCTTTAATATGGCTAACTAACCCATTAAAAGACTCACCAGTTCGAACGGCTAGCCCATTGGTTTGACTATCCCTTACCGAAAAACTCACCAAATAATAAAGCTAACCCTTTATAAGGGTTAGCCTAACGTTTAAGCGCTTTTTTTAAAACTTTCCCTTTAGAAATTTCGTACTTACGCTTGACGTGAAAGAGACAGGATTAGGATAGTAATACGTGCGAACATCAAAGAACGCCGCCCCGCGTCGGTTGCTCGCTATCGGATGCGTAGTAGGTAGTGTGAGCTTTATTAACAAGCCGGACGATTTAAATTAGCACGCTAACATGCTAAGGCTAGCCCTTTATTTGGCTTACCGCTATAAGCAATATGCAAGGTTTGGGTGAGCGGATGATAAGGGTTTTGTAAGGGTATTGGGGATACACATTTAGTCATATGGGTTACCGCTTAATAAGGGCTTTAAAAGCAAAATGAAAGGGTTTTGACGGGGAAAGGGTATGGTGAGTAAATCCTTATGCAAAACCCATTCAAAACCCCTTGAAAGGGATAGCGGGCCGGTCCCTGGATATAAGTAAATAGCAATTACTTAAATGCTATCACGAATATCACGATGAACGAGCTCCACGTACTCTCCTCCACCACGTACTCCACTCCAGTATATCAGATTTTCTCGAGCTATCCGTCACTTTCTAACAGCACCAATAAAAAAAAAGACACTTACACTACCAAAAAGATACTCACCCGGTCTTAGGCACAAGCCCGCCCATACGTAGGTTACCCCACAGCACACAGTTTCCAGTCATGGCGCCGACGTACGTAGCGCAACGGCGGCCGGTGAAGCCTCCTGAGGTCAAGGACTCTCCCAAGTAGTAGTAGGACCTGAAATAAAATAATTTATACGTGCAAACACGACTGGACTGGAGTAAGGTCGCACATTGGACCCGTTTTCGTTTGAAATTACTCGTACGAACACGCACGAAGCCGCGCGAACGATCCCGACCTGGAAAGTACTATGGGAGCGCGCCCGCGCACGAGTAATTTCGTACTAAAACGTGTCCAATGTGCGACCGGCCTTATGGAGGGAGGTGGCACAAGATCGATTGGGATAAGTGGCGTAAAATCGTGTCGGAGGTCGTGATTCAGTTTGGCTCGGTGAGACATATTGATTGAATCAGGCAACACTTTGCGAAATTATGATAAATCTGAATTCCACCACCACCACCACCGATCCATCACCGATCGTTCAGTTGGATCGCTGTTTCTTTCACAGAGAGAATGAGAGAGTAGGAGAGTGTGAGAGATAGACAGAGGGAGCAAGAAAAAGGTAGTAGTTAGACCCATTCGAATAGAAGTCCACGTGCCACAAGTTTCCTACATACCTCACCATGCTCGCATTGGTCGATGTGAATTAACTCAGAGTGGTGTTTGACGCATAAACTTTGCTAATTGCACAATTTTTCAGTTGAATCGTTGTTTCGCGCGAAAGAGAGAGAGAGAGAGAAAGAATATAGAGGTCAGAGATGAGTGCTATCTTACCTAGCATGATCGCATTCGGCAGAGTCGCAGCCAGGCATATTGATGCCCCCATTCGGATAGAAGTCCACGTGCCCCAAGTTGCCTACGTACCCCAGCATTCCCGCGTTGGTGTGGATCACCTAAAAAAAATTACAAGACATAAGGACTAAGGCTTATCCTCAATATTCTTTTTTTTTTCTTGGTTAATCGGCGATCAGTCTGTAGACTATAAGCTGATTTGTTGGCGGGAAGTGGCATAGTGACTTGTAGGCGAAGAGGCCAGCACCTCTACTGTCCTTTCACAAAACATTCTTCCTTTTTAGTCTCTTCTCATTGAGAACAGGCTGTAGAAGCTGTGTTGCCAGGGGATTAGGATGTATATAGCAAGGCGTTCCACATATTTCTCCCTGTGTTTTTCTATTTCGTCCTGCACGGTTGGCACTTCGAGGTGTTCATGGATCTCATCATTCTTGGAGAACCACGGAGCATTCGCTATGTGACGCAGAATACCATTTTGTACGCGTTGTTTATCCTCAATATGTCCGTCGGCCTCATCTATGCTCCCTGGGTAATTGCTGACCAAGAGTAATCCCATTTTTAAAATTAAAAAATCCTCATGTATGGCTGCGTAGCCTGGACACTAAAAGAAGAAACGCAACTCCTGGTAAAGAAAGGTTTTTCGGAACATCCCGGGACGTGTCAAGAAAGATGATGGCTCTTAGAGGACCAAGAAGAATACCGAGACTGAGGAGTTGGTAGCCGAACCGATTATCTCATCATCATCTACTGAGATTGGAAAACTATCGAGCCGCCTAGAGAACATCCTTGGGTCGATCGAGTGGTCACCGCCCGGTTGACCGGCCCGGGTAACTTTGGAAATGTTTTCTATGTATTCAAGTATCTATTGAGACCACCTTGTGGGGGTCTATCCATGCTGCGCCTTCCGGTCCGTGGTCACTCGAGAATCTTTCGGCCCCAACGGATATCGGTTCTACGTGCTATGTGCCCCACCCACTGCCATTTAAGTTTAGCGAGTATAGTGGTACATACAGGTCGTGCGGGAGTCAGCTGGATACGGGTGGCGCAGGACCGGTCATTGTGGCACTCTTTGGGGGAGGCCTATGTCCAGTCTTTCGGCTGATATGATCATGATGATGATGATGAAGTATCTATTAATCGAAGCATGTATATCGTCGCTTAGTACCCAAATTACAAGCTTTGCTTAGTTTGAGACTAGGTTGTAAGATTGCCCACAAAAAAAAACAAAAACATCGGTAGCTCTAGTATAAGTTTTTTCGAAACATTAACTAATTCGAACGCGTTTGCGTTTTGTCTCAAAATGTATGAAAACGCTCTCACCGAGTTTGAAATACGCGCGTTCGTCGGTTAGCAACAAATGTTATACTCGCTGTTTTAGTTTCCAATAGTGACCACCAGAGGAGCTGTTCACGTTTTCTTACCATTTTCATACATTTTGAGACAAAACGCAAATGCGTCCGAATTAGTTAATGTTTCGAAAAAACTTACACTAGAGCTACGGGAGGTTTACTTGTTAAAGTAAAAATAAACTTCGGATTGGCGTATTGCTTTTCGGCAACATCGTTTTACGATTTAATTTGAATGATCATTGATTACCTCCGTGTATGCTCCATCGTTTTCTCTGAGTTTATGGTCATTGGTGATGAAGCCAGGAAGAGCCGGTTCCAGGGCTGGAAGACCATTAAAATAATTAAGGTATGTGCGCTTTTTTATACAATGCCAGTGCAAACAAGCGTACGGTCCACATTATGGTAAGCGGATATTGCAGCCTTACAGACGCTTGCAATTCCAAGGGAGTCATGTACGCGTATAAGGATAGGCCCTTAATAAAAATTTAAGGATTCACTGTGTTGACAGCAAATAGGACAAATTTAGGTCCCTCGCTCTCAATACAGGGCATCCTCGGGAGATCTGGCAACCTCGCTCACCTCCAGTGAAACCATGAGTTTGCAATGTTTGTACTCGCTAGCGACTGCGCAAACGATTTAGTATGCCGATTATTAGTTCTATTGCGTAACCGCCAGCCAGAGGCGCTGTACTTTTGTCCATACTAAATCATAGTTGAACTATGTCACTGTTCGGCGGTATGAATTAACACCCCGGCGGAGGTGGTACAGTCAAGGTCAAAAATATCTTTACAATTGAGTGTGACAAAAATATCTTTACATTTAAATAAGTTTACACACTACATGACAAAAACATGCTTACAACGTATATGACAGTTTCATCTTTACACTTAATGCACCAAAGTTCTGTTTACAATTTGTCTTCCATAAAAACATTTACACACATTGTGACAAAATAGGTTTACATTGCATGTTACAGAATAAGATTTACTGTCAATGTGCCATAAATAGGTTTACATTCAGAATGGCACTTGGAACTTTACGTTCAAGCGTACATTTTTTTGCTTACAACTCTTGTTACGTAAATATCTTTACAGTTTGACACAAACCACCGTTCTTCTTTCAATTATGACGTGTAGATCGCAAAATGTGAGACAAACATATGCACTGACAAGTCTGCACTGTTCTCGTGAATTGTCAGTTCATTTTATTCAAGTTTGTTTTCAAGTAGCTTATTGGAGATTTACATGTTGAATACCTACATATTTTTCAGCTGTTAGGAACTGATTACATATTTAATGGTTTTATATACCTAACGGGAACAAATAAAATGATCACCTAAATAACTTTTGATATCACCAAATTTTCGAACTCTAAAATATGGCTCAACACTCAAAACATTTATCGATCATCAATCTCGGGTCACCTAAACACTCATACCTATTATTCCAGCAGTCTTTGCAGCTATTTTACTTATTGCGTTCCCAGAAATTTTATAATCGCAACAAAAAATTGTCAAAGACATACCACCAAAAATACTTAAGTTACACTTAAGGCGCAGGGGTGGGCAAGGCATTCTCCATACAAACTCTGTGCACTTTTTATTCGTAGGTTTTGGCACTAACGAATGTAATATTTTTTATGTCACACCTAGCCATAAAGTGGCCATTATCGCACGCTCCGCGCGCGAAAAAACCCACTTCCTGGCCAGGGGGTGACATAAAATTTTGTACTTACCACGGGCGATAATAAAGAAAGCCTCAGATCGCATATTTATCGCCCTTGCCTTCGGCTCGGGCGTAAAATACCTGCGATCTGAGACATTGTTTGTTTTATCGCCCTTGGTAAGTAATGTACTATTATGTGACACCTGGCCATAAAGCGGCAATTACCGCACGCTCCGCGAGAAATCCCACTTCCTGGCCAGGGGGTGACATAAAATTTTGTACTTAACACGGGCGGTGATAAATAAAGCCTCAGATTGCATATTTATCGCCCTTGCCTTCGGCTCGGGTGTAAAATACCTGCGATCTGAGACATTCTTTGTTTTACCGCCCTTGTTAAGTAATGTACTATGGATGTAAATATTAGATATGCGAAGAAAGTGATGTGGAAATTCACAAATATTGCAAAAAAAATAAAAATGAAAAAATTTAAAAATAATATCAATGAAAAAAAAATACATCACGAAATAGCTAACAGAAAAATAAGCATGCTGACCAAAAATCATAACTTTAATGCAAACACAAACGAAGAAAATCCTGCACAAAGTTTGTATGGAGAGAGCTTGCCATACCCCTCCTCTTAATCTCTTGCATCATTTTTTATTAGAATTACATCTAAATATGATACACCGGGTGTGGTGGCGCGAATTGGGGAAGGCCTATGTCCAGCAGTGGACGACTACAGGCTGAGGATGATGATGATGATGATGATACACATTACAAGCTATATTGTAGTGTTGTTGTACTTACAGATTAATTATTTTTAGCTTTGAATTAAAAAGTTAAACTTCCAATTAAGGTAAAAGTTGCAATGTTTGTCACCTTATGTTGATACCCAAGACTCATACGTTAGTGTTAGCGTATGTGTATAACAACGCGCGAGCCGAGCGACCGGAGCGAGAAGAGTCCGAAACATGTCGCTTGATGGGTCCGAAACATGTTGTAGGGGGGAGACTGGAACATGTCTCTGGATGCGTCCGAAACATGTCACTTGATGAGCCTGAACATGTCGCGTGTGAGTCCGAAACATGTCGCTCAATGACCCCAACATATGTCGCTCGATGGGTCAGAAACATGTCACTGGATGAGTCCGAAACATGTCGCTGGATGCGTCCGAAACATGTCGCTTGATGTGCCCGAACATGTCGCGTGTGAGTCGGATACATGTCGCTCGTTGACCCCAACATATGTCGCTCGATGGGTCAGAAACATGTCACTGAATGAGTCCGAAACATGTCTCTGGATGCGTCCGAAACATGTCGCTTGATGGGCCCGAACATGTCGCGTGTTAGTCCGAAACATACTTATCGCGTGTCAGTCCGAAACATGTCGCGTGCGAGTCCGAAACATGTCGCTGGATGCGTCCGAAACATGTCACTTGATGGGCCAGAATAATGAACATATCGCGTGTTAGTCCGAAACATGTCGCTCGGTAACCCCAACATGACGCTCGATGAGCCCGAATATGTCGCGTGTGGGTTCGAAACATGTCGCTTGCGTTCCTTACCTTACATGGCGCCATTATGTCCATTGCGTAGATCCGGCATTAAACTACATATTCATTTGATACTATTTAAAAAAAAACCGGCCTAGTGCGTGTGGGATCACGCACAACGAGGGTTCCGTACCGACACCTACTAGTCCACATTTCAAAATACTATTTAATACCTTGAATCGAAAAAGGTCGTATCTTCATAGGGAAGTCACGGCACTTACGTCCTTTTGTTTGGGAAAGACAGTTTTTCAGTGATAACTCAAAAACCCTTAATCCCATCTTGTTTAAACTAAAAATCATTGATAGTATTTATTAATGTACACTGTCTCAATTTTTTTCAGAATTTTAATCTTCATAGTTTGGAAATTAGAGGGGTCATATTTTGTACGACTTTGGGAGCTAATATCTCACCAACGATTGACTTAAATGGAAAACTTTCTGAGTAACCTCTATATCATTTTTAATGGCATATTCAAAAATAACCCACACAACTATACTTGCATTGAAATAGTAGATTGTTAACCAAGGGTTGAAAGCGACCCATTTCAGACGAGATATTTTGGCGCTCGAACGTAGTGAGAGCGCCAATAGTTCGAGGCTGAAATGGGTGGTTTCACCCGAGTTAAACACTCTGCTTTTCATTCGGAATACGACGAAACTAAAAAAAATATTAATATAAAATTTGAAATCCTTATAATTAGTTGAAATCTTTTTTACTTAAAATTCAAAACTAGTCTAAAATTTGAAATCCTCATCCCCGAATTAGTCGAAATAGAGTATAATGGTCATTTTTCGCAATAAAATTTTTTTTTTACTTAAAACTTAAAATTAATATAAAATTTGAAATCCTCATCCCCGAATTAGTCGAAATCGAGTATAATGATGATTTTTAGCAATATTTTTTTTTTACTTAAAATTCAAAATTAATATAAAGAGAGAGAATGTCAACCAATTTTCTTCCGAAATAAAATTATGTAATTCAATGGAAATAACTACATAAACAATGAGCGAATCATACCTATTTTAACGAGAAGCGTTTTAAACACGCATCTGGCATTTTTTTCATCTACGTCAACCACAATAATTCGGAATTTTTGCACAAGAAGATTTGACAGTAAATAACGCCGCCTATAGTATCATAGAGCGCTTTTCTTTACTTTAAAACTCTGCGGAGCACCGTGCAAGACAATGTTCGTGCCCTAGCCGCGCAGCCGCGCGGGCCGCCGTCCTTCAGCCCCTGTCAGCAGTCGTGTCATAACAATCATGTGTTGGAATGATATTTTTGCTATTTTATAATTTTATTTTCTACGCTTTAGTTTTAAGTTGTATCTGTGTTATATTAGTTTTGTGTAAAATCACTACGTTGCCTTCCATGCCGCTGTCGCTCCCGGACATAGATCCCCTCTCAACGCCTTTGGAGAACAAGGTACAGTGCCCCCAATGTCCCCAGCCACATTTCTTTAAAGGTCAAAGGGGTCTAAAAATCCACCTTGGCAAAGCCCATAAAACGGACATACCGATTAACAGCTCAGCACCTCCTGGTATTTCTGTACCATGTAATATTGACACACATTTTGCCACTAAGCTATCGTCGCTTAAATACTCGGTGCCAATCATTAAACGCATCCCCCGAGGAGCACGGATATCAGTTGCCCAAAAATTGTCTGAGGATTTAAAAACTGTATTACGAGTAAATTCACCCCAAGCTTGGCAGCATTTTCTAACTTTCCCCTACCGCATTCTTCACGTACCTAAATCCTCAAGCAACAGAACATCCCTCACCTCCCGTATCAAACAAAATTGCAACAACCCCCACAATGTCCAGGACCTCGATAACGCAATCTTCTCTAAAAAACATTCCATTTATCGTACGATCGAAAATAAAGTAGGGGAAGGTGACATAGGAGGAGCGGCTAGACTGCTGTTTTCCAACGACACTATAGCTCCCCATAATGCAGACACGCTTGCAGCCCTCCAGGGTAAGCATCCACCTTCAGCAGTTAACCTTACTCTACCTGATCCCCCAGACCACACCACTCCAGCTCTGCAAATATCCCCAGATGAGGTGCTCAGAGCAGTTTTGTCGTTTCGGAATGGCTCCGCTGGCGGCCTCGACGGCTTAACTCCGCAACATCTAAAAGACTTATTATGCAATTCTGCAGGTGAAGCCGGCGAGTCTCTCTTGAAGGATTTAACTGCACTGGGTAACCTCATGCTGTCGGGTAAGGTTGACAGCTCCATCACCGAGATTCTATATGGAGCAAACCTATGTGCGCTGATTAAAAAAGATGGCGGGATCAGACCAATAGCGGTCGGCACCACCTACCGCCGTCTAGTGGCCAAAACCTGCTGCAACGCAATATCCCCAGCACTGAGTCAGTATTTCCAGCCCCTGCAGCTGGGTTTTGGCTCGAAGGGAGGTTGCGAAGCAGCAGTCCATTCTTTAAGATCCTATATTAATGCCCATCCAAACGATATCTTGCTAAAGGTGGATGTGAAGAATGCTTTTAACTCCATTGGTAGGGATGTGCTGTTGGACCAAGTCAGAAAAGAGATCCCAAATATTTATAATTTCGCGTGGCAATGCTACAGCACTAGCTCCAAATTACTATATAAATCGGACACCTTAAACTCCGCTTCTGGCTGCCAACAGGGCGATCCGCTAGGACCGGCTCTTTTCAGTTTAGCCATACATCCCGCTATTAAAAAACTAAATTCAAAATTTAACGTCTGGTATCTAGACGACGGCGTTCTAGGAGGTGAAGGAAATGTCGTTTTGGAAGATTTCAAAATTTTAATGTCTGAATTTTCTGCAATCGGTTTGGAGCTAAACTCCTCAAAGTGTGAAATTTTCGTCCCCGATTGTTGCTCGGATAAGGTGTCTGTATTTTCTAAAATCCGCGAACTTGCTCCAAGCATAAAAGAAATTGATAAAAAATCACTCCATCTCCTAGGATCACCTGTCTTAGAAGAATCGTTTCCCTCCTTCCTTGAAACCAAAATTCAAAAATTTAATACGGTCTCGGAACGGCTACTCCAAATTAACGCACATTCGGCATATACAATCATGCGTTTCTGCCTATTTGTACCCCAATTTACCTACATTCTGCGATGCAGCCATCTTTGGAAACACCCATGTCTCCTAAATAGCTTGGACCAAGTTATCAAAAACACTATTTCGGCAGTTCTAAACATCACCCTAGACGACCGCTCATGGTCTCAGGCATCTCTTCCGATCCGGCATGGAGGCCTTGGTATTAGAAAAACAGCAGACATTGCCCTCCCTGCTTTCCTGTCCTCGGTCCATAGAACTCAAAACCTGGTAGCTAAAATTTTAAACACTTCCCCAGGTTTTGCTACTGCCGATACCGCTACCGAGGCCAAGAATGCTTGGATTACAGCTTGTCCAAATGCAACATACCCAGAAACCCTACACTCCCAGCGTCAATGGGATGAGCCGCTCTGCAGGCTGGTACGGAAAAATCTATACCAAACGTCTACCAGCCCTGCCGAGCGTGCTCGTCTCCTTGCGTCTGCGGAATGGGAATCTGGTATGTGGTTGCATGCTGTTCCTTCTAAAAACCTTGGCACTTTACTAGACAATAATACTTTCAGGTTATCAGTAGCACTACGTCTGGGAGCGACGTGTGTGGCCCCTCATCGCTGCCACTGCGGAGACGCTGTCGATCGTCTCGCCCACCACGGTCTCTCATGCTACAAGAGCGCGGGACGCATCCCGCGTCATGCCAGCCTAAACGACATTATCCGCCGGGCCTTCGTCAGCGCCGGTGTCCCTGCAGTCCTTGAACCTACTGGTTTGACTCGAGACGACGGAAAAAGGCCCGACGGAATGACACTCATTCCCTGGAAGATGGGACGACCCTTAGTGTGGGACGCCACGTGCGTCGACACCTTGGCGTCTTCACATCTTCCGGGGACTTCGTGTAGGGCTGGTTCCGCTGCTGACTCAGCCGAGGGCCTCAAACGGCGGAAGTATGGAGCCATCGACAGTGGCTTCTTATTTGAGCCGTTCGGCGTAGAGACCCTCGGACCGTGGGGACCGGGCGCGCACCGCATATTTAAAGAATTATGCAAGCGCCTGGTCGAGGCTTCTCGTGACCAGAAGGCTGGCTTTTACCTCGCCCAGAGGATCAGCATTGCCATACAACGTGGCAATGCTGCCAGCCTTCTGGGCACACTCCCGCCTGGCAGCGATTTGGGACAAATTTTTTATCTTTAGTTTTAGTTTATTTTTAGCTTAGTTTTAATTTATATGTAATTTATTTTTATTTTTAGGTCTAGTTTTCGTGTCTCTTTAAATTATTATTTTATTATTGTATCAAATTATATTTTCCTTTGTCAAATTAAAATAAAATATTGTTCTCATATAAAATTTGAAATCCTCATCCCCGAATTAGTCGAAATCGAGTATAATGATGATTTTTTGCAAAAATTTTTTTTTAACTTGAAATTCAAAATTAATATAAAATTTGAAATCCTGGCTGGCATTGGCTGATTTGGCTGTCGACGTGTTTTGTGATTGGTGGATTCAATGTGGTGAAGCATTTGGATTGTTTAATTTAAAATGTTTTGGAATCAAAAATATGTATACATGTTAGCCCACGGGGCGACATGGCCCACTTTCAACACGCTTCTCAGGTCAAATACAGTCACAGTCAGGTCACATACACTTTCAGAGTATGAGGAATGAAAAAAAAAATTTCGTTCCCTGTTACATGTATGGGGTGCCCCCCTAAAATATTTTATGTCACACCTGGCCATAAAGTGGCCATTATCGCACGCTCCGCGCGCGAAAAAACCCACTTCCTGGTCAGGGGGTGACATAAAGTTTTGTACTTACCACGGGCGATAATAAAGAAAGCCTCAGATCGCATATTTATCGCCCTTGCCTTCGGCTCGGGCGTAAAATACCTGCGATCTGAGACATTCTTTGTTTTATCGCCCTTGGTAAGTAATGTACTATTTTTTCCTTATTTCACATCGCATTTATATAGCGGTTCATAGGATACATCTTCCTACCAATTTTCATAATTGTAGTACCTACTTATAGCCTCCGAGTAAACCGGCTGTGACATACGGACAGACAGACAGACAGACATGACGAAACTATTAGGGCGTTTTTGCCATTCTGGCTACGGAACCCTAAAAAGACACTTTTGCCTTGCCTGGGATTCGAACCTGAGACCTCTCTCTCAGAAAGCAAGCGACTCCTAACTAAGTACACCACCGAAAGTCTTATTTGGCCTAGTGGTTGAAATTAAGCTACAGTTTATTGTGGCTTGCAACTTTGACATCGTATCTTATCGTAACAACATTTAGCCCTTATTTAGTTCAGAGAAATCTGTCAACGTCGCGTTCGCGCAACAGGGACAGAGTTATGCAATGACAAGTCTACACTCTTTTCGGTGAATGTCATAACATTCTAAATTTAAATAGTTGACAACCTAATTATCACGGAAGACAGATTGTAAACATATTTATGGCACATTGACAGTAAATCTTATTCTGTAACATGCAATGTAAACCTATTATGTCACATTGTGTATAAATATTTCTATGGAAGACAGATTGTAAACGTATTTATGACACATTGACAGTAAATCTTATTCTGTAACATGCAATGTAAACCTATTATGTCACAATGTGTGTAAATGTTTTTATGGAAGACAAATTGTAAACAGAACTTTGGTTCATTAAGTGTAAAGATGAAACTGTCATATACGTTGTAAGCATGTTTTTGTCATGTAGTGTGTAAACTTATTTAAATGTAAAGATATTTTTGTCACACTCAATTGTAAAGATATTTTTGACCTCGACTGTACAAAAACACAAAATCCGAATTTCGTCCCTTACATAGGTACACTATATGAGTGAACGCGACGGTTCTATACGAAGTTCGAATTTCGGGGTACAGGCCGAGGCTTCTATCCAGGTGAAAGTGTGTGAGTGGCTTACCAGTCAGGTACGCAGGCGCGCCATTGATATTACGACCAATGATACCAGCCATGTGCGCACCCAGGCTGTGTCCAATGATGTGGTAGTGGGTCGCCACAGCGCCAGTGGCGCCGTTCAGCCAGTCTATGAAGCGAGCGATGCCTTCACCTGTGATACAAAAAAATACATAAATACAAAATTTATTTATTTCCATTAATTAAGTATTACATTTATGATATCGTCGCCCCCATGCTAAACTAACATAAGTGCATTTTTGACAAAATTGAGTTATTGATGTAATTATGTACCAAATATAGTAATCTACAATGTCACAAATTTATAGACTTCTATCTTTTAAGATTTCAAAGTTACGGTTGTGCTAATCTGACATTTTATCTGTTTTATCCCATGGTAGACTTGCGAATTGTAGATAAGGCATTTTTCCTTGGCCGATAAAGTTAGGACGCCTGTGAATAATTAACGAATCTGCCATTTTCGTTAATTTTCTATGGTGGAAATTATTAATGACCGGTACGATTAGCCCATAGCAAATTTGCGATTCTGACAGATACGATAGTTTACTATGGTGGCATTTATTCCTCATCCATATTATTAACTATAGCATATTTGCGAATCTGCAGATTGGTTAATTTAATATAGTGGCAATTATTACTCAACCAAAAAAGTAGACTACAGCAAATTGGCGAATCGGGCACATACGTCAGTTTATTATGGTGGTATTTAATTCTTATACATTCATAACCTTTAGCAAATTTGCGAATCTGGCATATTCGTTATTTTGCATGGTTGCTATTATTACCACATCACATAAATTTGACTATCAAACTTTGCGAATTTCACATTTCCGCGAGTTTGTAATAGTAAATCAACAAGTAGTAAATCAAGAAAAACTTAAAATAATGCATGATTGTTAATGGCAGTTTTTGTTATCGTTGATAATCATTAAATTAAATGGTGCGAGTTGTAATTTTTTATACATAAACTAATTATTTAAATGTACCTACTTTTTAAAAGAGTATTTTTTGGCTGAAATGTTAAATGCCTTTGCCTACTTTGTTTTATAAACTTTCATCCTGACAGTACATGCAAATTAGTAATATTAATATTATAGAAACTAGTATTGCCTACATGGTGACGTACTGCAAAAGTTGGTCTGTATCGACTAACGAAGCGATTATCGATAAACAGATATCGATAATTGAAATAAAAGTTATAAAACGTGTCTTATATTCCAATTATATTGTAATGGGATTACGGGACTGTATATAAATAAAACAGCGTTGTATTATAATTTAATGCGCTTAAAAATATGTAAGACATTGTTAAAAGTGTGTATACTAAAATTAATAAGCATGCCGACCAACATAGCTGCATAAAAAAAATAGAAGCATGTTCATAACTATCAGGTATCTCACTGTCAGTGTCATAGGACTCATCTGTGCCCGTGGCTTCTATAAAACATTAAAGACTGGAGACACCATTATATTCGAACTTAACCCTCTGCCCAAGGTACAGGAGGAAAATCTGCCACGTTAATAAAAACTACTTATTTAATCGATTAAATATGTCAGTCTCAAAATCGTGTCCGGCGTCAGAAGAGCTTCGTCAAAATACCTTTATTTGCTGTTTTTGGGTGAAAAACCTTTGGGTATCAAATCTACAAAAATATTATAATTATCGCCACATACACATTTATTTTTGCTTCAATTAAAAATTTCTGCACCATTAATGATTTAATTCAAATCATATATCGAGCATCCATCCCCAAATCGATAAAAAAATATTCGTTCTTGGCCGCTATTTTGACGTCTCACGTCACCGTATTTTAGGACCGTAAGGACTACTAGCTATGAGAATTTCTTTGAAATGTGATCCTTAGTGGGATTGGTAAATTTGGCTATTCGATAGTGGACGTAGAATTCCGAGAAACTTTATTAAATCGGGGGAAATAATTTGTGTAAGTATATTTGAAAATTGGTACAGTTATCTTTTATAGCATGTTCATCTGAATACCGCAATGTAAAACTATACCAATTTTAAAATCTACACGAATTATATCCCCTTATTAATTTAGTATTTGGCGTAATTTTCCCAGACATGGTATCGAATTCAGCATTTTGAGTCATCTATATTTTAATCACTTCCGTTGGGTTTTATTTTATTTTATTAAACATAGGATTGCTCTTGTGAAGCGAGCTCACCCAGAAGATGCCTATTTACTCATGAAAAGAGCTTGGTTCGAGCAAGAGCAATTTCAACCAGATAAGGATGGTACCTAACCATTTGTTCGTCTGGACGCCCGATGGAAGAAGGGGGAAGGCGTATGAGTACAATTTGTAGAAGACGCACAGACACGCTACTTTGCGTATATGCTAGGCTCTGCAGCTTAGTTGCTACTACCGTACCGTCCCCGTATGAGCCCCTGCTCTGCGATCCACCGAGTCGATTGCGGCAAGTTGATACTTAGCCAAACAATCCCAAAGGACTACAATATTCCATGCTGGAATTGCTGGATAGGACTTGGGCTGATTACGAATATTAGTAATCCATTTATATATGTTATAGGCGGAAGGATTGGAAGTGATTAAAATGTGGACGATTGAAACTGGATCGATTGAATCGATTTCGATCGATTTAATCGATTTAAACTGGAATCTGGAACAAGAAATGACGGCTTCACCCTTATTTATAAATTCCTGTAATGGTTTTAAGTATTTTGAAATGAATTGAAATGATATTATACAATATATTTCTGTTGGAATTACAAATAAATACAGATTCGCAAATCAATGTCTCAATACAAATGCATAGGAAGGCATTCAAATAGACCATAGTTAACACACGAAACTGTCATTTTCGTTACTTTACCTGGGTTCAAATATATTAAAAGTAGTTTTAATTTGCGAAAGTGGTAGTTTCGTGAGTTTATTATGGTGAAAAAACTTACCTTTGTTGCACTTTCTATGGAGATGCAAAATTGCGAATGTGCTGTAATTTCTAAATCCAATAAAATAATGCTTATCTGAGAAATTGATCATGTAATACATCCATTTTGAAGACACTACATGTATACTATATCAATACAACTTCAACTAATACATCAAAAAAAATCAATATAAAATTTTTAGCACCTTTAAATCGCTCTCCTCAACATTTTGTTTTTTGCAGTTATGTTAGTTTAGCATGGGGGCGACGATATAAGGCGATGTAGTTGATGGTAGTTGAAAAATAGTCCCTACGCTAACTCAATACGAGTTGGGGACTTTATCAAACGCAGTAGGTACTTACCGGTAATTCGGGTGTTCTCAACAGCAGCGATGTAGGTAGTTGATGGTATTTGAAAAATAGTCCCTACGCTAACCCAATACGAGTTAGGGACTTTCTCAGACGCAGTACTTACCGTCAATCCTGATGTTCTCAACAGCAGCGATATAGTTGGTGGTATTTGAAAAATAGTCCTTACGTTAACCCAATACGAGTTGGGGACTTTTTCAGACGCAGTAGTTACCGGCATATCTGGTGTTCTCAACAGCAGCGATGTAGTTGATTGTATTTGAAAAATAGTCCCTACGCTAACCCAATACGAGTTGGGGATTTTCTCAGACGCAGTACTTACCGGCAATTCTGGTGTTCTCAACAGCAGCGATGTAGTTGATGGTATTTGAACCAGCGGTCCAGTCCACGACGATAACGTTCAGGTCTTCGGCCTGAAGGAATGCTGGAAATAAAAACAATGTTTCAGAGTAAAATTCCTGCAACATAAGCAGAGCAAGCTGGTATCACATCATTCAAATCAAAAAAGGTATCAGTGAATCGACGAAGTCCAAAAAGACCTGTGCCATTACAATCCGTCGACTTTGATTAGCGACAAGAGCACATTTGGCGTGTCTAAGGTTTCCTGGCTTGGCGGGGCGGGATCGATATGTGACATTTTCTTCTCTGACGTAAATTTACTGACGTCTCAAATATTCGCACTTGACGGAACACTGTCAGTATTACTTTTGCGCAGTAGTAATATCATGCGCAGAAGCGGAGCAGTGTACCGCCTTCACATCGTCCCGCTACGACGCATCCCGCGCCAGTCAGGAAGCACTCATTTAAATATAGGGGCACAGTAAAAAATGGTACCGAGTCGACTGACAGCTGACACTGACATTTGACACTTTTCTCATATCGTACTGCTTCCGCACCGACAAATCAGGAAGTCGCCTTAATGTCAGAGGCCAAAAACCACTTCGGATCGATAAGCGCCCAGCGTAGTAAGTGTGTATTATGACAACCAGACAACGAATGTTATCCCGCTCATACATCTGGTTCATTATTTAGACGTTTGTTAAAAAATCAATTTCGTGATCACATTTTTTTTTCGAGCACACAGCAACAATTTAACAGCAAAATGTCATCTTGTTCGAAGTTGGAGCAGCCCAACTGGGGAAGTACCTCCGCCTTGCAGAAGACCACAACCATAATAACATTATTTATGTCACACCTGGCCATAAAGTGGCCATTATCGCACGCTCCGCGCGCGGAAAAACCCACTTCCTGGGGGTGACATAAAATTTTGTACTTACCACGGGCGATAATAAAGAAAGCCTCAGATCGCATATTTATCGCCCTTGCCTTCGGCTCGGGCGTAAAATACCTGCGATCTGAGACATTCTTTGTTTTATCGCCCTTGGTAAGTAATGTACTATTACTATACTGGTATGTAAGTAGTGTTGTGTTCCTGGAGGTGAGCAAGATTGCCAGAGCTCTCGAGGAAGCACCGTGTTGAGAGCGAGGGACCTAGATTTGTCCCTACTGCTGTCAACACAGTGAATCCTCAAATTTTATAAAGGGCTTTACAAAGTTGCGGGCGCTATAGGCTGCGGTGTTCACTCACCATCAGGTGGACTGTACGCTAGTTTGCCACCGTCGTTGTATAAAAAAAAACAACGGGTTGCACTCCGGGAGTGCCGGCAGAAATGAAAACTCAATAAAGAAAAAATAACAAAGATATTCATATCCGTATCCGTATCCGTATCGGTATCGGTATCGGTATCGGTATCGGTATCGGTATCGGTATCGGTATCGGTATCGGTATCGGTATCGGTATCCGTATCCGTATTCATACTCATGTTCATATTCATATTCGCATAATTTTACATGTCCCGAGTATCTTTGTGTCTTACGCATCTAAGACCAGCTGAGTTTAGCTGAGTTGACCCCTCAATCAATCAAGCAATCACGATACTAGGAGGGGTCAACTAGCTGATCTTAGAATCTGTCGCGAGTTTAACAATTTCTCCCCAGTACAAAAGTGCTCAGCGCCGCTAAAGAAGTTTTCACTTCAGAAATGTGGAACCGACCTGGCACAAGCACGGTGTTGAAAGGCGACGTCGTCCCACTGTTCCATCCATGAATGAGGATGATGGTGCGTCTCACGGGGTTGTAGTTGGTTAAACCGAGGAGACCGTTGTTGCCGATCAACATGGGCTGGCTCACTGTTGGGTTCAGCCTGTAATACCATATTTAACAAGGTTAATATTTTTATGATTGCAAGCTCAGATGGTCATTAAGGCGACTTACTGATTTGTCGGTGCGGAGGCGGTACGATATGAGAAAACTGTCAAATGTCAGTGTCAACTGTCAGTCGACGCGATACCATTTTTTACTACGCCCCTACATTTAAATGAGTGCTTCCTGAATGGCGCGGGATGCGCGGTAGCGGGACGATGGGAAGGCGGTACTGCTCCGCTTCTGCGCATGATATTACTACTGCACAAACGTAATACTGACAGTATTTATGTCAAGTGAGAATCTTTGCGACGTCAGTAAGTTTACGTCAAAGAAGAAAATGTCGCATATCTATCCCGCCCCGCAAAGTCAATGGTTATTAATAGTTTTTTTACTATGTTTCGCATTCACATGTTTCATAGAGATGTATTGTACTAGAAAACGTGCCGGCCTGGACACGGAACGGTCTAGTGTGAATCATCCTTTAGACCAGAGGTGCTATTTCTACCAGTTGCTATTTAGACGAGATGAGATGATACTAACCCATTTAGTACTTTTTTTTGCAGAAAGGTCGCAGTTTTATCTTAACCTAATGTACTTTTCTGATGATGATGGTGGTGATTAATTGGGTTCTACACAATGGTATTTCAGCACGAAAAAAAGTTTCTATCAGTGATGTGCTTCGTTGTTATGTATGGTTTGATATCCTATTATCTAACCTATGCCTACCTAAAAGTATATGTGATATGCTCTGTTTTTATCTGATAAAGTGTGTGAATCCACATACAAATAGATCACGAGAGTCATCTAAAGTTTTTGGCCTCACGGTGAAAACTATTCCTTATTATAGGCTATTTGTATATATTTTTTTAATTATTATAATGGGACTGCTCTTGGCCAACAACTAATACCGAGCGAGACCAAACTATCCATGAAAACATTTCTATTGTCTCAAGTGTCACTCAACTCAAGTTTAATTTAAGTTTGACTCAAATTGAAGTACAGTCAAGTGGAATACAACTTGCTCAAAAGTATGTCCCATAGCTCTTATGTCGGTGAATTAATGTTTTGGTACATGTTTATGAGAGGATTCATTCAATATATATTTTTGCACTTGACTGTACCTGGAATTTTGCCCGTCGCCGCGTTGGTGAACACACGTGCTCTTCACGACGACGGGCTGAATCCACTACCAAACAAAACCAGTTGCCTACTGTCATGGCGTCGTTACCGAACAACGTCTTTGAACAAGTATTTTATTGGCGACATCAGTCGGCAGTCGGCAGAGACCATTTACATCTTTGAGATATTATATTAAATTTTGTTATTCAGACTGAGACCTTATACATCTCTCAATTTTACTATTATTGTAATGTTTGTAATAGATAATTAATATTTTGACATGAAAAATGTATTAAATTCTTATTGATATATTTCTTAAATTGTAAATTAATATTTTCTCATGAAAAATCTATCATATGCTTATATTGTAAGACTTTTTTTAAATTGTACATTAACATTATGACATGTGAAAGTGCCCTTGTGGCCTGTTTGCAGAATAAGTGTTTGAATTCTGAATTTTGAATTCTATGTGTCTTAGATTTCTTGATCTTAAGTAGGTTAAGTATTATCATTGTAATAAGCATATTTTTGTGAGAAAATGGCTGACTGTCGAGTTTCTTTCGGCGTTTCTTCTCGGCAGTGGCCTCTGTGAAACGCTAGTAGGGTTTGACTTGTAAAAGTGCCATTGCGGCCTACTTACAGAATAAAATTCATTTATTTCATTTATTTCATTTACATCATCATAAGTTTGATGGAAAGCCATTTTTAAAGAGTGAAGTGAAGTACCTGGTAAACAGATGATACACGTTCTGCGCATCAGGATTAAATCTCGCTGACTCAGCGATATCGCTCGCCTTTAGCCAGGTGTCGACGAGGTGTAGCTTACCCTCGCCGTCGGAAACATGTTGGTAGCGGGGGCCCGGCTCTGTCCGGATAACCGGGTCTTGGGTGGGCAGAGCTGGGAATATAGACGAGTCAACATCGATCTAAGTATAGTTGACGAAATATATATATATAAGAAATATATAATATAATTTTTGAACATGTTTGTAATGTAATGTGATATTGATGGGATTATTGCCTGAATAAATATATATATTTTTTTTATAAGCTGCACCGATTCCTCGAACAAGTTGTATGGCGAATCGGTGCAGCTTATATTTCGTCGACCATACTTATGACGGCCGCTTTAGCTTACGAAGCTACGAAGCTGGAGGTCCCGGGTTCGAATCCCGGCCAGGGCATTTATTTGTGTGATGAACACGAATATTTGTTCTTGGGTCTTGGATGTTTTCTATGTATTTAAGTATTTATTTATCTATATAAGTATGTATATCGTCGCTTAGTACCCATAGTACAAGCTTTGCTTAGTTTGGGACTAGGTTGATTTGTGTAAGATTGTCCACAAATATTTATTTATTTATTTATATAGTCGGCATATATTGATTGAAAGATTTGAAGATTGATTTTTCGTTCGCGACAAAACGGAATGCAATACTCTCCGGGAATGGCTTTTTTGGACAAATCTCGATAAATATCTGACTTGACAATTATGTTTCGGCTATTGTCAGTACCACAATCTATAGTCAAGAATTATATATCTGAAAATCAGCCCCTAGTGTTTCCTCGTCTGGGCAGAACAGCGTATCAAAGTTTCTTTTCTCAGTGTAGTTTGGGCATATAAATATTTTGTTGCTGTAAAAATCATAAATATGTAACAGTAAAAAAAATGGAAACACGTACTACACGACACTACTAATCTAACTCAATCACGTTGAAATTTGAAATTAAACCCTTTTCTGTGACCAGATTTGGTCCTTTATATAGGACGCGGGGTCACAGAGAGTTGAAAAAGAAAAAAAAACATGAAATTACCTGCAACCACGGCCAAACTAGCGACGATCAACACAGCTGTTTTCACCATCTTGGCAGCAACACTGACACTTTAGGTAACGCTAATTAATTACTTACCTGATGATAAGATAATTTCCAATCGTTCAATAACAGATTAAGATATTTCATTTGTTTATTACTTATATGTACACATTTAAGTCACTTAATTCTTATAGTGCTAGCGGTACTCTAGGGCTACATATGGAAAATGCTGCAAATGGTGTTAAAAGCATGAAAATCGGCACGATTGATCATTAGGCCGGTCGCACATTGGACACGTTATCGTACGAAATTACTCGTCCGAACACTCATGAAGCCGTGCGAACGATCCCGACCTTGAAAGTACATACTACGGAAACGCGCTCACTGGATACGAATTGGTCGTATTCGCATCCAGTGAGCGCGCTCCCGTAGTACTTTCAAGGTCGGGATAGTTCTCGCGGCTTCGTGCGTGTTCGGACGAGTAATTTCGTACGAAAAAGTGTCCAATGTGCGACCGGCCTCAGGCCAGATGAATCAATTTGACCTGTTGGACGAAAAAAATAATAATAAAAAGAGAGGCCTGCAATCGTATTTGCCCAAGGGAGTATAATCATCCTGGAGTTTGAAAGTCACCATTCCACCAACACCAGCCTCGACAAAGAACACCTGTTCTTAAGGCCTACTTACACAGTTAAAGAAATTGCATGCAATTTTGATTACTTTGCGGGCTTCGGGCTACTGAGGTAAGACGAGGGCGAACAAACTCCGCAATGGACTCGTAATGAAAATCACATGAAAGTTTTTGCATCGCGTAAAAAGGCCTTTAAAAAGGATTAACATTTCAATCATATCTTTATTGTCAACTCAAAACACCTGCGATACTTTAATCGTTCCTAATTGTCATTATTGATACGAAATTACATTATTGAAAAGATTAGTAAATCTGTTTTCCAACTGAAACCTAATCATAATTTATTGAGTTACCTACATCATAGGTATACCTACTTTGGAAGTACTTTTATAGAATTGACTGGATGCGTGTTTAGACAGTAGTTAATCAGTATTAAACATCGCTCATAACATAGGTACGGATCTACATATTTCGTCATACCACATGCAAAATATAATTTCGTCATGTCTATCGCTGTCTATCGGTGTTCGTTTGTTTTGCAAAAAAATGTTTCATAGAATGTTTTTGTTCGCAGAATATTCATTTCATAGAAGCTTTGTTTTTCAGAAGCCGTCAAAATTTTAGGTATAGCTGAAATACCATTGAGTAAAACCCAATTAGATCTATCGGAAGAGTACGTTAGAACTAACAGACCGTTCCGTGTACAAGAAATCAACGGACGCGCGACGGCCGTCGATTACGTGTATTAGAAAACGGACAGGCCCGGACATGGAACGGTCTAGCGTGAATCATCCGTAAAACTACGACCCTTTTGAAAAAAATAGTTTTCTATTAAATGAAAATTTTCCAAAACAAAACATTCTATGAAATTTCTATCTGCAGAACAAAGTAATCGCATGCACAAGTTAATAACAATACCTACTTTTTAGTGTTCCGTACCCAAAGGGTAAAACGGGGCCCTGTTCTAAGGCTGGAAACAGAGCACGACCGACGGTCAGCGCGTACGGTCGGTCGGTCGTGTTTTGTATGGCCGCATACGCGCTGACGGTGAGCATCGCTCTGAACGCACGTATGCTTTCATACAGCGCATTACGCGCTGACCGTCGGTCGAGCACTGTTTCCAGCCTAAGACTCCGCTGTCCATCCGTCTGTGTGTCCGTCTGTCACCAGGATGAATCAGAAAATTCGCGTATAGGTTTTAAATATATTTATTTTAACAAGCAATTAACATCTTCATTATTGGCAGTCAACACTTGTCCTTCTTCTTAAAGATCTTGTCCTTGCCCTTTTTCTTATGTCCTGTAAAAAACATAATTTTAAGTCAACAAATCACCATCATCATCATTTTTAGCCTGTAATCGCCCACTGCTGAGCAAAGGCCTCTCTTCGAGTACGGCACTCGTCCCGGTCTTGAGCCAGTCTTAACCAAGAGTGACCCGCGATCATCCTAATATCATCGGCCCATCTAGCCGGTGGACGGCCGACGCTCCTTTTGCCATGAATTGGCCACCAGTCTGACACTTTTTTGGTCCATCTGCCATCACTCTGCCTAGCAATGTGTCCTGCCCAACTCCACTTGTGTTTGGTAATGACATCTCCGACGTCAAGCACTTTCGTGCGGCGTCGGATCTCGTCATTTCTCACTCGGTCTTGCAATCTAATGCCGAGCATGGCACGCTCCAACAAATACATCAACATTATATTCTTCCAGTCAAATTGCCCACTCACTTGACAAAGCCTAATCCTAATAAGGTCTAGTTTCCACTCGGGTTGGAAGGTCGGACGGCAGTCGCTTCTGTAAAAACTAGTGCCTACGCCAAATCTTGATATTGGGTAGTTTTTAGGGTTCCGTAACCAAAATGGCATATCGAACCCCTTATAGTTTTGTGTCTCCGTCCGTCCGTGTTTTTATAGCCTATGTCGTGACCCACTGCTCACACTGCTGGGTAAAGGCGTCCCCACCCCCCTTTGCTCTAAACCTCCCTCAATATTAACTATTATTGAAATAACCTTACCGCAATCTTTTTTTCCGCAAGGGTCTGCCTGTACTGCCGTCAATGCCACCTGAATAAAAAAACACTTTTTATGACAACGCACAAAGCACAGTAGATCTCGTTGGTTCTCTATGTCGATAAACATTGGCTTTGCATACCTGACTGGCGCGGAATGCGCGGTAGCGGGGCGAAGCGTTTAGGCAGTACTGGTCCACTTCTGCGCATAATATTACTATTGCGCAAATTTAATACTGACAGTATTCCGTCAAGTGAGAATTTTTGGGACGTCAGTATGTTTACGTCAAAGAAGAAAATGTCACATATCGATCCCGCCCCCGCCTACCAAGTCCGGAAATCGCCTAAGGTAGCTGGACGAATGGACGATGCGAAGGCGGTACTGCTCCGCTTCTGCGCATGATATTACTACTGCGCAAAAGTAATAGGTACTGACAGTGTTCCGTCAAGTGAGAATCTTTGCGCTGTCCTGTCAGTAAATTTACGTCAAAGAAGAAAATATCACATATCGATCCCTCCCCGCCAAGTCAGGAAATCGCCTAATCAGGTTAAACGTACATATGTATTTGTATAAGTATCTAATGATAGTCACTTACCAGGATAGACGCCATCACCAGAAAAACATAGAAAAAGTTCATTTTTATTTCTTCATAAACTCTACACCATCAATCGTTATGAAAATCTGATAGAAACTTTTATTTTCCGCTTATTTATACCATCAGTTTGTATAAATCATTAGTACAAATAGAAAGACTTGACAGACTTTATGCGTAAGACAATAAATAAAGTGTTCTTGTTTTGATGAGAGGAAAAATAGTTATGTTTGAAACAAAACACCATTGTTATTATATGCGTCAAATTATTAACTAGTGGTTGTACGTGACTTTTCACGTTAAATATGATTTTTTTTTAGGTTTACTACACGATGATTCTTAGGCGACTTACTGACTTGGCGGGGCGGGATCGATATGTGTCATTTTTCATTTTCTTCTTTGACGTAAATTTACTGACGGCGCAAAGTTTCTCACTTGACGGAACTGCACTGTCAGTATTACTTTTGCGCAGTAGTAATATCATGCGCAGAAGCAGAGCAGTACCGCCTTCGCATCGTCAAGCTACCGCGCTTCCCGCACCAGTCAGGAAGCACTCATTTAAATATAGGGGCGCAGTAAAAAATGGTACCGAGTCGACTGACAGCTGTTACTGACATTTGACACTTTTCTCATATCGTACTGCCTCCAAATCCGCACCGACAAATCAGGAAGTCGCCTTAATCGGTGATCAGGAGTTGAAAAATATTAATAACCAAGTACTTAATGTAGAGATGTGGCCGGGGCACATTGCACGTAGAACCGATGGCCGTTGGGGCCGAAAGGTTCTCGAGTGGCGACCACGGACCGGAAGGCGCAGCGTGGGTAGACCACCCACAAGGTGGACTGATGACCTGGTAAAGGTCGCGGGAGTCCGCTGGATGCGGGTGGCGCAAGACCGGTCATTGTGGCACTCTTTGGGGGAGGCCTATGTCCAGCAGTGGACGTCTTTCGGCTGATATGATGATGATGATGATAATGTAGATTCGAATGGGCGAGGTCTCGAGTAATTATGTCGCTGCTGAATAAAATTAATGAAAATATAGTTTTGAAATCGCGAAGCGTCTGTTTGACGTAACTGGTGACCGAAGAGCAGGCGACTTCCTCGCACAACATATCAGCATTTCGATACAGCGAGAAAATGCCGCCAGCATCCTCGGTACAGTCAAGTGCAAAAATATGGGTGCATACAAATTGCTCAAAAAATGTCCCATAGCTCTTATGTCGGTGAATTAAGGTTTTGGTACATATTTATGAGAGGATTCATTCGATACATATTTTTGCACTTGACTGTACAATGCCTCCAGGGACTGTTTTAGATTTAAGTTAACTTATTAAGACTAATTTAGTTACTTGGCAAAAGGTTTTAATTGTTCTAAACCACAGTGTAGAGTGACCATTATTTTAATTGAAAATTCACTTCCGATAAAATTTTGTTCGAGAAAAAAATGAATTAGTTTTTTGGTCATAAACAACACATCAAACTAACAAAAACACAACAACAAACAAACAAACACAAAGACAACAAAAAGGGATTTAATTCGGTTCGCACTCTACATATAAGTAGGTAAAACAGACAAATATCAAAATAAACAGTTCGGCAATAGTTATGTACGATACAAGGGTTGTAAAACAAAGAAAGGCCGATATCGCAGATGTTTGGGGCCCGAGCCGCAGGCGAGGGTCTCAAATATGCGAGAGAGGGCTTTCTGTTTTACGACCCGTGTTTTGTACACAATTTTACGTCACCACTTGGCCAAAAAGTGGGTTTTTCTGATCGCGCAGCGTGCAGAAAAACGCGCTTTTTGGCAAGGTGTGGTGTAAAGGTTATTTACAATGCATTTGCTCAGAAAGTGCCCTTTGCTAGGCTAAACTTATGCCGTCGCAGTAGAATGCCACTGTGACCCTGCGACGCCCCATTGAAGGCGTAGCCGGTACTCGTTGGGTTTTTAGACGGTAGTACGGTCCATCCGGATAGTCCGTCATACCCACCCAGGTCTTTCCCTGGGTGGGATACGTAAATGTATTTTCCCAACGTAAAAAAAAAAAAAAAAAAAGGCTAAACTTATGCATAAAAAGTGGCACTTTTCTGCACGGCTGCTCGCGCGCAGCCGCCGCCCGCGCGCCCGTGCAGCCCGTGCAGAAAAGTATCGCTAATGCGCGCATGCGCTAATGAATAGCTATATATATTATGTTTCTTTCCTCGCATAATGAATTGTAAAATGTTGTATGATTGAAATGTAACCCCCGTGTGTAATGTAGTGTTGTGTAATGTTGTGTAGTGTTGTCAACTGACACTCACTTCGTTCGTGTTTTCAAATCACCGACATGAGTTGGGAAAAAAACGTACATTTCAACACTAGTATCATACAACATTTTACAACGCATTCTGCGAGGAAAGAATCATAATATTATTATATATAGCTATTAATTAGCGCATGCGCGCATTAGCGATACTTTTTTGCACGGGCTGCACGGGCGCGCGGGCGGCAGCGGCGCGCCAGCAGCCGTGCAGAAAAGTGCCACTTTCTATGCATAATTTTAGCCTTGCAAAGGGCACTTTCTGAGCAAATGCATTGTAATAGTTATTTACGATACAAGGGTTGTAAAACAAAGAAAGGCCGATATCGCAGATGTTTGGGGCCCGAGCCGCAGGCGAGGGTCTCAAATATGCGAGAGAGGGCTTTCTGTTTTACGACCCGTGTTTTGTACACAATTTTACATCACCACTTGGCCAAAAAGTGGGTTTTTCTGATCGCGCAGCGTGCAGAAAAACGCGCTTTTTGGCAAGGTGTGGTGTAAAATAATTTGAAGCGTTTGTTTAGGCTCCGATCCAACTATTTCATCCTCTCTGGAGAAACTCCAACATCTGGCGACCGTGACAGGACTGATTATGTCTCCTGACTGGTAATTATAATTATGTTATAAACTGACCTACATTCTCATTTGCAATAATAATTATTAAGAATTATTTTGGTAAGCATTTCTAGACTGCAATTGTTTCAAGTAACAAGTGCGTCATAGAGAATTTACATAATAATATATTGCATTCAACTGAATACATATATTTTATAATGTTAGTACAGCTGATTTATATTGCGGTAATGGGAATTGTTTTTCATAATTCAATTTTTACCGATATTTTTCACTAAAAAAAAACAAATAAGGTACCTAAGTACCTACTTTTGTATTATCTTTTT
Organism: Cenopis cana; assembly: GCA_951800055.1. Lineage (NCBI taxonomy): Eukaryota > Metazoa > Arthropoda > Insecta > Lepidoptera > Tortricidae > Cenopis > Cenopis cana. Next base: position 2,030,564 of record OX637498.1, on the reverse strand, counting down.
CTTATTCAGTATTTCTCGCTAGGCACTTTTTTGGTCATATTATTAATTGGATCGTTTTGACTATCCTCCACAGATTCTTTATTTTCAATAGATCTATCAGGATTATCATAAAAATGAAGAACACTTTTATTTTTGTTTTCATGTTAATTTTTATACTGTAGGATACTTTTTCATTAATGGAATAAGCAGCTGTTGTGTTTTCTAGTTCAACAGTGTGCAATCGGCGCGGGTCGCAGAAGCACTCATCCTGAGGAAGAACTCCCGAAGAGTTCGAAACATGTCGCCCGAAGTGACAATTAATACGTGAGTTTTAACCGTTTAGTAAAATAAAGTTATAACATGTCTCACGAAAGTTTAAATTCAAGAATTGAATAGAAAGTGAGTAGAAAGAATGTAATCTAGCGTCGTTTCCCTAGGCATCCATCAATGAAATCGTGCGCCGGGCCATGGTGTCGACCAACATACCCTGCCTTTAGACCTGACGGAATGTCGCTGGTTCCTTGACAGAGAAGGCGTTGTCTCCTTTGGGATGCCACATGTGTCAGCACATTTGCGGCGTCCCATCTAAGGCGACTTACTGACTTGGCGGGGCGGGATCGATATGTGTCATTTTCTTCTTCGACGTAAACTTACTGACGTCGCAAAGATTCCCACTTGTCAGAATACTGTCAGTATTACATTTGCGCAGTAGTAATATTATGCGCAGAAGCGGACCAGTACTGCCTTCGCATCGTCCCGCTTCCGTGCATCCCGCGCCAGTCAGGAAGCACTCATTTAAATGTAGGGGCGCAGTAAAAAGTAGTACTGAGTTGACTGACAGTTGACACTGACATTTGACAACTTTCTCATATCGTACCGCCTACGCACCGACAAATCAGGAAGTCGCCTAAGATACACTAGAAAGACGGAGTCACATCTTTTTTTTCTTACTAAGTGGTTTTATTCAATTTTACTTAATTTATCCCTTCGTGTGTCATTGGCAAAAGTCCTTGAGGCTGCCATTTCTCTTTTATATCTAACTAACTAATTTATCCCTTCGTGTGTCATTGGCAAAGGCCCTTAAATGAGGCTGCCATTTCTCTTTTATATCTATCTATCACTATAAAGACATATTATATTACGGCAGAAAATGCCGCCAAACTAAAACACGTCAAATACTGTTTCCGAACGTATAATACCTTGGAATCGGCGTATGATTTCGTCCCGGTTGCCGTTATAACGGATATTTTAGTCAAATAAAATAACCGGTTATTGCAATTCTTAAAGGAACTGATCGCGTTCGCTTCACATCATCTTCACATTGCGCCGCGCCGCTCGCACATCGCGGACACTTCAATAGGCTTTCGCGTCGAGTTCGCCCACGTAGGACAACGCGTTAGTATTTTTGGTGGTACTTGACAATTTTTAGATGCTATTTGAAATTTATAGGAACTATTGCTAATCGATAAAAATTTTCGAGTGTTTTTTTAAGAGTTCATAAATTTGGTGATATCAAAAGTTATTTAGGTGATCATTTTATTTGTTCCCAGTAAATTATAGAGATTTCAAGTGACGAGAAAAAAACATTTTCCTTTTATTTTCTTCTTTCTTTCCTTCTTTATTTCCATACCAAATTGACAGAAATGGTATAATTTAGAAGAAATAGTTGTTACATAATTGAAGCAATATATTCTTTTTTTATTCATTTTCATAATTGCAAACTTAACCTATTTTCATTTTCCATTCCATAAGCTTTGCTTGGTCAATGTTATTAATAGAAACAACGATTATCTACTCGCTTGCTTTGAAATTTAAATTGAATAATATTCCCTTAAAGCCTTGCCCAAAAGCATTGAGTACCCCTAATTTTCCTTTGTCAAGTATAAATAAACTAGTTTTATCTACACACATATCATAAATCCTCTAATATGCGTTCGGAAACCGTAGAAAATGACTCTCATTTCAACATTCAATGAATTTATGTCAATTTTCTTATCTGTGGCTAAGGCTACAGCAGTAATAAAATATTTCATTTTAATCTCATATATGATGTTAAAATATTACGTCAAACAAAACTGTCAAAATTTAAATGTCAAAGTTGACATGTCCCTATTCTAGTATCACTGAAAATTCAAATTCAGTCGATGCGAAATGTCAGCTCGATGTTTTTTTAGTATATATCGCACGAAATTTGAGCTAGAACCACATGATCACATCAGAATAAGGACTCTTTACTTTTTAAAATAACATTGAGGTATCTGTTGCCAGTTCTGATTTCGATATTTCCGCAATCGTGCAAAAAAAGGTTGTATTAACACAATTATTGTATTTATTTACTACGGTTTCTGAACCCATCTTAGAGTAATTATAATATGTGTGTAGATAAAGTAATGTATGCAACTGTACATAATTAGGCATTAAAACACTCGTGTGACCTTATTATGAAACTCGCCTTCGGCTCGTTTCATAAAACACACTCGTGTTTTAATGCCCCTCATTATGTACCAGTTGCATAAACTACTATTATTAAACTAAACATTGACGTAAAATGTAAAAAGGTATATAAACAACTGGAAAACTTTTAGTAGACAATAGTTCGAAAGTAGCTATGTATCCTAGAAAACGTAAGGCCCCGCGTACTAAATTTAAGACATAGTACTTTCAATGGAATTTGAATTATTTGCGATTCGAACACAGATGCATTTTCATTTGTTACGTCCGATTTTCGAAAAAATAGTTTAAACCCTATTGATAGAGAGAATTGACTCAAATTCCTTCGTTTCTTTTTGTTGTATGGTGGGCGTGTGGGCCTTACGAGGCTGGGATAATTGCGATTTTATTCGTATTAATTATTATCTTTAAATTCAACGAAAAAAGTTAATGTTTTTTTTTTTGAAATTATAAAGAATTTTATATTCAAAAATGTATGAAGCTTGAATCAAAGTTTGATTTTTATATGAATAACGCGTGAGTGCTCAATACCTTTTGGGCAAGCCTGTATAAAAATAATGACACCTGGCAAACGGAGTTGCTTAAAGTATAGTTCGGGCACATTTCTAAGGCCAAATTCTATCAAACGAACGCAAGCAAAACTAGACTTAGAGCTCTGACTGTAAGGTAGATTTTTGCTTGCGTTAATTTGACAGCACTTGGCCGTACAGTTTTGTACGAACTATTCCTAATGCCAGGATCGACCGAGGACCGAGGACTCGGCCGAGTAAAACTTCCATACTAATTTTACTGTCTCGCCGTTTTACGGCACGTGTGACCAAGGCATAAGCGAGTTTAAATAAATATGGTCTGTGTGCTACTAGAATGCCACTCGAAACTCGAAATTTCGGGTGAAATCGCACGTAATTAAAAAAAAACCTACTTGAACTACCCTAAATTGAGATCATGTAAAAAAATAGTTTTTTTTACTTTGTAGATAATGTCAGCGATAGTGAATAAGACTTCTTCATTTCCTTATTCAGTAGCAAATCATGAATTAAGTTAATTTCATCATTTTCGATTCCTATCTTTTCATGATGACATTTATGTGTTTCATCGTTTTTAAGTCTTTTGTCCTTTTCGGCAACTTCTTCCTCCTCGCTAGCATTGTCTTTTTTAGCTTCTGTATCATCAGTTTCTTTCCTCGCTCTATTTTTCTCGATAGGAACTTTTTCGGCACTATTAATTGCGTCGTTTTCACTATCTGTCACAGATCTATCCTTTTCAATAAGAATCTTATTTTCATAATCTGTATTCTTTTTTTCCATGCCTCTTCCTGTTTCTCCAGTTTTCGGGTTTCCTTCTCTAGTTATCTGCTCATTGTCTACTTCGCTCGAATTCTCCTTTGTTACATTGTGTCTCTCATTAAGTTCATCTTCACTAGAATGGGATTCATCTTCTTCGATATCATCATCTCGTGCTATAACCGTCCTTTCTTCCTTTTTATTATTTATATCTTCGATCTCGGTCAAATTCTTTTTATCTTTTTCGTCATCGCGAGAAGCATTTTCTTCATTAATGACATTTTTTCTCGACTCTGACGAGTCATCATTACCATCTCTGTTATATATTTTTTTGCTGTCCTGGTGCCCTTCTCTGAAATCTGAGGAAACGCTATGGCCCATTTTTTTATGAGTTGTTGTATCATGCATCGTGTCCATCTTTGATTCATTACTTCCGTCGGAATCGCTAATTAGTCTAACAATTAAATGATGTCCTTTAGCGCTATGATCATGGGGCTCATTGTCATTGTGATGTTTATGTTTGTCGTGATTTCTTGAACGATGTTTGCTGTGGTGGTTTTTGTTAGAGTGAGTTTTACTATACCTGTTTTTAGATTTTTTGTATGGATGTTGCCTTTCTTCATGGTCTTTTTTCATTTCGTTTTCCCCAAGTTTAAAGTCTTTTGTATCGTTATCGTCTGTGTTGAAATCTTTTCCTCCTCTATTGGTATCATCCCCAATGAGTGTATGATTTTCATCACTAACATTATAGTTGATCGGTTGACGGCCTTTGTTTTTTTTTCTGTGGTGATGAATATGTTTGTGATGATTGGTTTTATAATCGTCGTTATTCGTTGAGTTTTGATGTGTATCCGTTTCTTCATTATGATCACTATCCTGATTATTTTTGATCCGATTTTCTGTTCTTATCGTGTTTTCATCAACATCAACATTGTTAGTTCCATCAAATTGAAGGCCGCTATCTTCAGGATCATGCATTCTTAGCCCTGTATCTGAAGAATTGGTGAACAGTGCTCCTTTTTCGTGACTTGATTTAGAATAATGATGAGTTGTTCCCGAATCTCCTTCTTCATTATCCCTACTATTCTCATCTTCCTGGCTTAAATAACCACTGGAATCTTTTAGAGCAGACTTCAGAATTTTATCTAAATCTAGAATATCTTCGACGTTTTTATCATCATTATTTTTATTACTTTTAGGTATATGCTCAATGATAACATGACTAATGCCTTTTTTATTGCTCTTTCCTTTTCTTCTATCGTTATCAGTATTGTAAATGGGTAGAGAGGCATCATCAAATGCGTCATCACCGAAAACCTCTTCACTGTTACCTGAGTTACTTCCATTGAGTTGATTTTCATTGTTATATACCTCACTGTTGTCGATATTATCTGCTTTCCCACTTTCATCTTCTTTTAACAGCTGATCTACAGCGTCTCGCAGCATTTCGTCGCTAGTATCTGTAAAATCGTATAATCATCAACGAATTTTTAACTAATATTATGCATGTAACAAGCGTTGGCTCCTTTTTTAAGGCCGGCAGTTGAATGTCAGTCATGCTAATAGCAACCAGACACATGCTTGACAATAAGCAAATGGTTATTATAAAGTTCTGCCTTATAAATATGAATAACAATATTATAGGGAGAAGTTTTCGCATGAAGAAACGTAAAGATGGGTAAAAATAATAACACGATGAGAGGTTCGAAAAGAGATCTGAAAGGAATAATCTTAAGGTCTATTTTCTCTGAACACTCAAAATTCCATTGACTACCTTGAAGAGAGTCGTCAGTCAAAACCTTGATAAGTTCTTCAGGTTCTTCCGGAATTATAGATTCAACATCTGACGTTGTTTCACCCGTTCTTATGGCTGGATGTGACTTGGTTATCGGTTTTAACCGTTTTCTTTGGGATTCTTAAAAGAGAAAATAATAACATTTATTTTTAGTATAACAAATATCATAAAGTCAAGAATTGGAAAAAATATTCGCGTTTTGGTAGTACTAAAAAGCATATACCGTAGCCTATGGACGCCAGCGGCTACGGGAAAGTCACTAGCGCACTGCCAACCCTTCTTTTGATAGCTAAGGCTTTTGGTTTGCATTGATAGCTAGAGACAAGGTGTGAAAAGGTTTCTTACGGGTTAGCAATGCGCGTTTGATGCCCCTTTGGAACCTTCGGGTCCGGAACCCAAAAAAGACCCCACACCCTCAAAACCTCATCACCACTGTACATATCTACAAAGCAAGAGAGGCAGGGCACAGCAAAATGTCATCTTGCAGACAACCACAGCCATAATAACATTATTTACTATACAAATATGTAGTGTTGTGTTCCTGGAGGTGAGCAAGGTTGCCAGAGCTCCCGAGAATGCACCGTGTTGTGAGCGAGGGACCTAGTTTGTCCTTTCGGCTGTCAACACGGTGAATCCCCAAATTTTATAAAGGATCGAACGGGCACGTGACTCCTTTGTTTTTGCGAGCGTCTATAGGCTGCGGTGTCCACTTACCATCAGCGTACCGTATGCTTGTTTGCCACCGTCGTTGTATAAAAAAAAAGTTTCTTAACCTTGCATACCGCACGTGGTAAGCGAGCTCCGCTGGGCCACAAAAACGCTCCCGGTCACTTCTTAATAGGAACTTACCAGCCTTCCGAGTCACCGCACTTTCAAACAAAGCTGCCAGCTGATTGTCCAGCAAACTCTTCATATCCTCCAATACGCTTCGCCTGATTTGGTCTAAGTTCTCCAACTTGTTGTCTGATTTGCTGGCCAGCAGGTCCAGCGATTTCGATGGGATGGAGGCAGCGTGGACGCCGCAAAGGGTGGTGAGGAGTAACGCTTATGCAAAGAGGAAAACAATGTTTTCACACCTGGTATTCAGAGAAGAGTCATGTTGGCTCTTGAGTGAGGGAACAAAGTGGTACTTTTCTTTCCTTCTTCATACAGATCATCACTATCATCAGCATTGCTGTACAGCGGGGAAATGCTGACAGCATATTTGGCACTATGCTTCGGGAAACCCTTATTTTAGAATGTTTATTTTCAAGTTTTATTTATTGTAATAATTTTATTTATTTATTTAATCTTTATTGCACAAAAGAAAACCTTATAGTAAAAAAGGCGAACTTAATGGCAAAAGCATTCTCTACCAATTTTAGTTATATTTACTTCCTATTCTTATTATGTTTCGTTCAATAAATCACATTATTCTTTAGTAAAATAAAAAAAAATCAGTTTAAAAAATAAGAACTTACCTAGCACCAATGCCATGTTCGAAGTACTAGGATAATACTGAGGAATTCTCGCCTTTTATAGGACTTTGAGCAGTTAATGCCGACATGGATGATTAACGCTGTTTAGGTTAATTAATTGTTAGTTTATAATAGGGTTCTAATTTGCTAAAAGGACAAAAGGAGTAGGAACGTGGACAATTCAGAAAATATCATATACTAGCGACCCGCCACGGTTTCGCACGGGTAGTCCAGTTTTTAATCTATTTATCTACTATAGGTATATTACTATACACGAAATTTTTAGTCACTTTTACACCCTTTTTACACCCTTAAGGGATGAATTTTCAACAACGCTGAAATTACTTTTCTTGTATTTTAACTGAGCTACACACCAAGAATTAAGTTACATACATAAAAAAACAGGTTGCCCCCTTTTCACCCCTTCAGAGGGGCGAACTAAGAAAAACGCTGAAAACCGTTCCCTTCCATTTTAATACTTACATTAGAGACCGTGTGTAGATAATTTTGAGCGCTAGGCCCCACGTAGCTTCTTTTGCTGCTGACTACGTGTATTGGGGGGCATGGGAGGGCGATGGGAGGACCACGGGAACCGTGTACGTGTCATCCACGAAGGTACGCCCCGCCAAGGGGCTTGCAGTGGGAGGCGCGCGTCGCTTTAAATGCCTACCGCTCGCTCGGCCCGGGGCCGGCCGTCAGTCGAGGGCCGCCGCCGCCGCGCGAACGCGTAGCTACATGCACGTTACCGCTACTGCCGCAGACTAGAACGCGACGAGCGACGAGTCGATAGCCCTAGCGCTACACGTGCCGCGTGTGAATGAATACAATTTATACGATGGACAGAGATGTACATAGTAGGCATGTTTCTTATGCCTAAACGCCGTTTTTGTTAGAAAGTGAAGCTTCTGTACTTGTACTATTACTTATTCTGTGGCCCCGCCACCACCCAATCCGTACAACTGCGAATAGTATGAGATTTACTGTGGAGGGGCGCATCGTCGTGGATCACACGCACTGTAACCCCCGACGCAACTATCATCCTAAATCGGGTCTCTGATGGTTAAAAGCGGAATTCTAAATCATGACCTAGATTGGTTCTAGTTTTAATTTTCATTAACGGCAGTGATTAGTTTCTCACCTCATTAGCTGATTAGGTGACGCATTTTAAACCAGTACTGTTGATTAATTCGCAAGCAGAGTAGGCCTACTGTGACTTACTGTGACTTTATATCCGTGCCCAATAAAGCTATAGGGTGAATGCGCTGTTCGAGACTACCCTGGGGAAAATCCAAAGGAAACCTACGGCACTGCCATGCGGGGATTAGTTAAGAGGAGGGGTAGGGCAAGCTCCATACAAACTTTGTGCAGGATTTTCTTCGTTTGTGTTTGCATTAAAGTTATGATTTTTGGTCAGTAATGCTTATTTTTCTGTTAGCTATTTCGTGATGTAATTTTTTTTTTTTTTAATTTTTAAACTTTGATTTTTTTTTAAATATTTGAAAATTTTCACATCACGATCTTCGCATATCTAATATTTACAACCAAAAAAAATATTATATTTGTTAGTGCCAAAACCGACAAATAAAACCTACACAAAGTTTGTATGGGGAAGGCCTTGCCCTACCCTGCGCCTTAAGTGGAGGGGTAGGGCAAGCTCTCTCCATACAAACTTTGTGCAGGATTTTCTTCGTTTGTGTTTGCATTAAAGTTATGATTTTTGGTCAGTACGCTTATTTTTCTGTTAATAGCTATTTCGATATGTATTTTTTTTTCATTGATATTATTTTAATTTTTTTTAAATTTTTCATTGTTTCAAAATATTTGAAAATTTCCACATCACTTTCTTGGCATATCAAATATTTACATCCAAAAAAATATTACATTCGTTAGTGCCAAAACCTACGAATAAAGGATGATTCACGCTAGACCGTTCCGTGTCCGGGCCGGCCCGTTTTCTAGTTCAAGAAATCGACGGCCGTCGCACGTCCGTCGATTTCTTGTACTACAAGACGGGCCGGCCCGGACACGGACCGGTCTAGCGTGAATCATCCTTAAAACGTGCACAGAGTTTGTATGGAGAATGGCTTGCCCACCCCTGCGCCTTCAACTGAATCTGGGCTCGTAGGCTGAAACAGTTCTGTCAGTAGCTATGCGGTATGGAAATGGGAACTCAAATTAGTAGGTACAGTTCCACTTCCACAACTAGCTTACGAAACGAGGTGGTTAAAATAATAGGGTCCTAAGTGAGAAAAACTGTCAAAAAAAAGTGAGAAAGAGTGTCGATTTTGCAAATTTTTCGGAGTAAATTCTTTTGTTGCAATCTGCGACTACCCTAGGTACCTACTCGTATTTTTCTCACTTAGCGATCCCCCGACGCGACGACGCTTGGAAAATAAAAATATTTGAACTTACATAATATATGTGACGATAATAATGATAATAGGTTTGAAATATTATTTGTTAGTTTTTAGAGTTTATTATTTGTGTCAAGGGGTTTTTAAAAATTTTAATTTTACTTTTATTGAATACTTAACAATGTAATATAGTCTACATTAAATGTATACACACAAAATTCAAATTTCATTTTAATTCAACATATTGTTTTGAGTAAAATGCTTGTGATATACGGACAGACAGACAGATGGAACGAAACTATAAGGGTTCCATAAAACTCAACCCTGAAAATGGAGATAGGAATAAAACAACAAGTATTGTCGTCACAGACTATGTAATAAATCCGGTAGTAAGTGATACATTGAAACATAATTCAGATTGAGCTTAAAAATATTTTTTTCTTTTGAAAACAATTTTTTTTCAATTTTTTTATCAAAGTGAAAATTGAAAAATTCAACACCACAGCTGGGATTTGAACCCACGACCTCTGGAATCCGTCCATTGCTCTACCAATTTGAGCCACCGTGGTATCCCTTGTAATGGTTATAATTTAAGTGTTGTCGTTGGTTCAAATCCCACCTGAGGGTTGAATTTTTCAATTTTCACTTTGATTAAAAAATTGAGATTTTCGCTAGCGGACACATCCGCTTAACAAACATATTAAAGTTTATAATTTTTTTCTACAAATAATATAACGTTCGTACTATAAAATATAGGGTAAAAGGTGGTATTATTCAAAAATAAATAAATAAAAATGTAAACTTTATATTGATCTATTTTTGTTTTGATTTTAAGTGTTAGGTACTAATCATCTAAAATGCCGTTTAAATTTTCTTTTTTCTGCTGTTACTTTCAATTGAATTTATGCTTGTACATTTTATATAATAGGTTACATATTCAACTGTCAGTCAACTCAGTACTACTTTTTACTGTGCACCTACATTTAGCGAGTGCTTCCTGACTGGCGCGGGATGCACGGGAGCGGGACGATGCGAAGGCAGTACTGGTCCGCTTCTGCGCATAATATTACTACTGCGCAAATGTAATACTGACAGTATTTTGTCAAGTGAGAATCTTTGCGACGTCAGTAAGTTTACGTTAAAGAAGAAAATGTCACGTATCGATCCCGCCCCACCAAGTCAGGGAGTCGCCTTAGCCGCTAGACAAAGAAGGAGCCAGCCCTCTAGTCGCCTGAGACGCCTATTAGTCGTGCCAAGGCCCTCTTTTGCGAACTTTTTTGTGTCGGACGACCAAGGACCCAAAGTCCCGCAAATGCGACGAATTTACAATCATTCAAAATAATTAAATATTTTGATTTTAGTTCATTTACGTATACATGAAAATTTCGAGTCACTACCAGTTATACATTCATTTAGAAATCATACTGTGCAGCACATCTGAGTACCTATTTGAAAAGAAAATCGGAGAAATAAAATCTGTAACATTTTTCTATGATGATAAAGGCCATAACGATATTTTTAAGTATTCTTAGCAGTTATATTTCTTTGATAGTCTTTGAAACAATTAAATGCCAGTGGTATAAGTTAGTAGCTTGTTACATGGAATTGATTTGAATTTACTAAAAATTTTCTTTTTTTTTAAATTAACGATATAAAACTAAAACCTATACATTGATCTCACAAAATATTTATAATTAAGTTTAGACTAAACATTTAGCGTACATAACAGGAAATTTTAGTAGTTGAATGTGTGATACACGTACGCTCACCCACACAAGCGCAGTCGAGAGGCGATTGGTCGAACGTTATGCCGTCTTAAAAGTAAAGGCTCGTTCCGGTGTAGACTCCCAAATGTTTTCTTTAATCATAGCGTTAATTTCGCGTTTAATTTTGAAGTTAACACCGCGACGACTTATGACAACGGGTATTTGTTAAATAAATTGTTTACCAACTTTAAAAAACTTTAAACAACTTTGCACTCGGGAGCACAAAACCGGTACATTTTGGTTGAGGATTGTAGTTTTATTTAATTTATTATTGAGGCTCAGATTAAAGATAAAGTGTACTTTTTTCTTATTACGGTTGTAATTTATTTGACATTTACAATTTTAAGTAAAAATGATCGATTTTAATCTAAATTGGATGGATATTCCTACATTAAATATTGATAAACAATTTACTTTAAAAAATCCCATGATACTTAATTACTAAGATACATAATAGGTATGTTTTAGAAGAAAGTATGCTTACTCTAAATGGAAGATAATAGGTTCATAGTTCAACGAGGAAATATTTAACAATTAATATATAGTAAATAGATATCTCTTATTTAGTATTGCCACGAGTGTTCCGCAAGTTTTATATTATTCATAAAATTTACAATTTTAGTATTATGTAAATATAAATATATTAACAAACATGACGTAACATTTTCATGTGAAAATCAACAGAAAAATCTATGCAGCTTTGCCGTGTGCAGTAAGCTTTCAGCGGAGTAGGCTTTGGGCTTAAAAGTTTCACAGTTAATAACTTTATATTTTGATCAAATTCTTAAACTGGTTATTAAAAAGCAAAAATTATGAAGCATACATTCCTATTCTACGGAAAAATCAGTTAAACTAAAAAAACGCTTAGGTGGGAATGATGGTGCGTAAATTATTTGTGCTTCTATCACACTAAAGCACTGCTCCACCGCCGGCGAGCAGCGAGTACCTACTCTCATAGTAATTGACAATATTTCATAATTTCCAAAAGTCTTAATTTGAAAACCATTTCGGCAAAAACGTGTGAAGTACACAAAAAACATTTTTTTAGATTTTTTTCTCCGTTAATTTTGGAAGTGGAGTGGCTCTGGATTCTTGTTGGGAAGATGACGTCATATTTTACTTACGCCCTTTTGGAATGACCTACTTTTCAACGTGTTTTTTTTGTATGAAATAATGAGTTAAATTGAAATACAAAAAAAATACGGGTGGCTTAAATTTTTCCCTATTTTCTAACTAGTTCATAAAATAAAGTAGTTAAAAATATGAAATGTTGTCAATTCTACACGTTTTCGTAAAATAAGGCGACTTCCTGATTTGTCGGTGCGGAGGCGGTACGATATGAGTAAGCTGTCAAATGTCAGTGTCAACTGTCAGTCGAGGGAGTACCGCTTTTTACCATTACATTAAAATGAGTGCTTCCTGACTGGCGCGGGATGCGCGGTAGCGTCCCCATGCGAAGGCAGTACTGCTTCGCTCATGCGCATGATATTATTATTGCGCAAATGTAATACTGTCAGCATTCCGTCAAGTGAAAATTTTTGCGACGACGTCAGTAAGTTTACGTCAAAGAAGAAAATGATGATGAATGAATCCATCCCGCCCCGCCAAGTCAGGAAGTCGCCTTACTATGAGAGAGATATTTTAGCCTTGCCCCGCAACCGTGTACCTACGTGTACTGTGTGTATGTAATAGGCATTGTGCTGTAAATGTTAATTATGTATTTAGTTAATTGTTTGTGCTAGTTGAGATCTTAATTCTAAAGCTACTAGTTGAAGAAATGGTCGATTTTTAAAGATTAAAGCATGCAGCATTACTTAATAAGACCTTGTCAAACGTGACACAGTCTTAACTGACATTACACATAATCTTCCTACCGTTATCCCAGTGCTGTTACATGCTGAAGGAAACCTAACTCAAAAAAAGGTACCTAATCTCTAGATTTGGCGTAGGCACTAGTTTTTACGGAAGCGACTGCCATCTGACCTTCCAGCCCAAAGGAAACTGGACCTTATTGAGATTAGGCTTGTTAAGTGAGCGGCCAACTTAACTGTTAGAAGTTCTCAAGCCGCCCGAAGGCTTAACGACTGCTGTCGTAGACAAACTTAGTTTATTTTCTTTTTGTGGCATGTAGTTAACTTTGTGGAATGTAACGCATAATTTTTTTATTGTACTAATTTTAATTGATTGAAATAGATTTTGACTTTTAAAAGTGCCCCTGTAACCTAAGTATCTGTACAATAAATAATTTTATTTTGATTTGATTCCGATTCTTTTTGACAAGGTCTCATATATATATATTACTTACAAAGTATTTAAAGATTCAAGTATTGCTTTTTCACATTAAGTATAACATAGGTAATATGTATTTTATTTGGAAAAATAGTAGACAGCCATTTTTTTTTTTGATCTACAATCACATCACATAGACAAGACAGATTCAGCTTGACATTATTCAAATATGAGATTGAAAATTGACAGAAATAACTTTACCGTGAAATGAATATGACTAGGGATAGGCGGCTTGTAACTGAAGTGAAAGTTTCCTTTAAATTTCACATATCATAAAATTTGCCATTTTCCCACTTCCTGGCCAAATGGGACGTAAAATTCTACCTTATTTAGGCTACACGGTTTAATATCCCTTTTGGCCGCCATAGCAAATCTGTTTCACAACCAGTTGTCTTCGAGGATTTTCTTTTATTGCAACCGGTTGTGAAAGAAGAACATTTATTCTAATACCATGTAAATTACACACACACCCAGCCACCACACACAACCAGCTGCCAACCATGAAAGAAATCGCCACCATCGCAACTATGTGTAACTATGTATGGTTGTCTGGAAGAAATCGCTCTTTAGCGATAAGACCGCCTGTTGTTTGCCTCTACTTATTGTGTTTTTTTGTATTGTACTGTGCCCTTTAATTGAGGTGTGCAATAAAGAGTATTTGTATTGTATTATATGTATCTAGAATAAATCTTCTTCTATCACAACTGGTTGCCATGAAATTATAAAAAAATCACCATGGACTGGTTGTGAAACAGCACAGCTGTCGCCGCATCAACATTTTTGATACAAAACTGGGAAAAAAATAGCCGCCATCGCAACTGTGTATCAAGAAAATGTTCTTCTATCATAACTGGTTGCCATGAAATAAAAAAAAAAGTTAAAGTTGCGATAGCGGCTGAAAGGTTGATACTAAGGTGAAATTAAATTTCATTAGAAAAAATAGCTTTTCATCATCAAATCGACATCAAAATTTTTCAAGTACTTTAATTAAAAAAGTTACAGTAGGTATATAACCTTGAGTGCATTCGTTATGTAATAAACAGTAATTGAAGGGACGTTGTTTATTGGTCGACATCTGCTGTCATTATAATTGACAATATTTCATAATTTCCAAAAGTCTTAAGAGACCGTCAAGCTTTGCGCTTTCATCATTTTCACGAAATCTTACTCGATAGATGGCGTTGGCGAGCTATTTACAATAGTCAAGCATCGATAACCTCACCAGTTACCCCTAGTATATCTTGACACTAGGACACGTAATAACTACACGCAATCGGAGGTCTGAAGCATTGGTTCTCCTACGGTGAGGTCAAAGCGTTGCAGAATACTACTTAATTACCTAGGTAACCTACTGCCTGGCGTAAAAATCTTGATCGTTTTGTTTACTTAAAAAATAATATTACTTTGTATGAAATAATATTAGTTGTTGTACAAGTAAATAAAATGCCCATTTTGATTCGAAAATATGTATACATATGGTACGATCATATCCTGTAAGTTTTATTTTAAAAAATATGTAGTTTTATTTTAAAAAATATGTAGTTTAAAAAATATGTATATCTGTGATGAATACATAAAAATATTTAAAAAACAATCCCTATAGTTATTCATTAAAATTCATTTTAAAATTTTCATTCCTCATTCATTTGTGACTCAGCATCACGGCGTTCAGCTATGAAGAAAACTATAAGCAATAATTGATGTTTAGTTCGTTAAGACATTCTGCCACCACCATTAACTAAAAAAAAAACAATTTCTCAAAAATAAGACGGAACGGAAATGAGACGGATATATAATAAGACGGAATTTGAATTAAGATTTGATAAACATACACCAAAGGTATTGAAACGTCAAAAAGTTCATGCTTTCCCATTCCCGCCGTTCATTTTTTTAACAGAATCGCTAGTGTATTTTTGCACTGAAAAACGGAAATTATTTAAGACACATACAAAATCGTAGCGTTTCCAACAGAAAACTACTAGTTGAATTGGCTGAATACGACCGGGCCTGTACTCTGATATTCGAAATCCGTACTTGGTATTAGTGGCTTCCCTTTCACGCGAGAGTGAAAGGGACGGCATGTGCAAAGTATAGATTTCGGAGTAGGCACTCTTTCTTTTATACGCCTGTTTCTACTTTTAATAAAGTTTAGAAGTCGACAAATAAATAGTAATATATGTGTCAGTTTAATTTTTTTCTAGTTTACTTTCAGTTGCTATAGAAATTAAAGTTTGATTACTAGGAGATTTTTTGATTTATTTCATTGCATGTTTGAGAGAAGCACTATACATATACCTCGGTGTGAAAAGGGGTTGCCAGCCTCGTAAATATCCGGCCGGCGACCCCTTACTTCTCGGCCTCTGTAGTAATGTACTATTTCTCACACGTGCAATGAACTGTCGTCATTACGTGCGTTTTATAACAGGATTCAAAGTATAACGTTTCAGGCGGAGTAACCCGAGAGAACTGTAAAGAAATTTCGTACAAAATTGAGGGCCTAGCCCGGGAAGTATTTCTTTTTTGACCGAGTGAAACGAAGGTCTCTGTTTTTAGGCTATGGGCCAGCTAGCCAAATTTTAGAAAATGGTATAATTTGGGGGTACTAAGTTTCCTTCTTACAGTAGTTAGACAGGCTTATTATGATGTGAAAAAACCATGATTGCCATCTCAAAGTAGTAGAAATGGCGGCCAATCCAAGATGGATACCTATAGAACTATGGTTTAAAAAAAAGAACAATGAAATCAGACGAATACTTTTTAAGTTATAATTGATTTTGTAATACTCAATATCCGCCATCTTGGATTGGCGGCCATTTTTGTTAGCTACCATTTTGAGATGGCAATCATGGTTTTTTAACATCGTAATAAACCTATCTAACTCCTGTAAAAAGGAAACTTAGTACCCCCAAATTATACCGATTTCTTCGGTGGCCCATGGACTATTTAGCTTCCAGATAAATGCTTTCGTATGTCCGGATTTCCGGTCGTCCGCATCTACAGGTCGCATTTTTAAACCGATTCTCGTGAAATTTGGTGAACAGGTTCGAAAATAAAAATAAATTTATTTGTCGAGTCAGTTTTTGTGTTTTTCTGCGGCCGAATTTTGTACGTGCGACTACGAATTTTTGAGCATCTACGTACTTTATCAGATGCTTATTGTAGCATTCTGAGAGACAATATTTCGCAGAACTACATCGTATACCTAGGTATAGTTCGGACACAACTCTAAGGCTAAATTCTGTCAAACGAACGCAAACAAAACTCGACTTAGAGCTCTGACTGTTAGGTAGATTTTTGCTTGCGTTAATTTGACAGCACTTGGCCTTACAGTTTTTTACTTTGACAAATGGCTAGTTGCTAAATGATTACCTTCCAGGTTAAACCACTAGATGCTGATCGCTGACTTTAATCATAATGAAATGCTCATCAAAATAAAGCATTTTCTAAATAAAAAAAAAGTCACGAGTAGACAAATAAATTAAATCTACCAAGTATCAAGGACAGTACTTGAAAATCAATTGACAACTGCGTTATCAGCTATGTGATTCATAAGTTGTCTCGATTTAGTTCACAATTACGTTCCTAGTATACTTTGACTGCGACTTTCATAATAAATACACATAATGGGAGGTCACAATTTGTATTGGTTTGTTTGAGGGGGTTGTGGTAAGCTTTGTGAATAGCCACAAAAAAACGGTATATACGTCCTCCTCCGACGGCCGCTCGGCCGGTACTGAGTCACTATGACCGTGTCAATGAAAATGTCGTGAAAAAGGCATGTTGTAAATCAAATAGAATTAATATATTTCTATCTTAGTTGCTACTTTTTATTATCTCAAGTCATAAAATAGAAGTTCTTTTATCATAGTCATATGCTCAAAAACCTTTTTATTAGCGTTAATATTACTAAAAGATGCAATGAAGTTTGAAGTTTTTCAGAAAATTTACCAATTTTAATATTCTGTTTTTATAACATTTTTGTATGAAACTTGTAAAAACCCTTGCACTCATCCCTAAAAGGAGTATCTATTGCACATGTGCATATTTTTTTCAAGCCGGTTTGGCACCAATATATAGCATAACTAGGTCGTTTTTAAAGCCTCTTCAAGCGCAAATCGAGGAAACAGCTGTTAGGTTAAGCAAGATTATTCGAAACTAAATTAGAAAATTTAGAAAGTAGCACACTTATTCCATTCAGAATGAAATGATCTTTCATAATCTGTAATAAAATATAGATAAATACTAATAGATTATGAGATACGACCTCATCAATCTTAGCCAAATCGTCAGAATATGTTATACGGAGCCTTAATTCGAAAACCATTTCAGTAAAAACGTGTAAAGTACACCAAAAACATTTGTTTAGATTTTTTTCTCCGTTAATTTTGGAAAAAATCGTAAATTACTATAAACCGAAAGTTGACGTCATCTTCCTCGCTGTATTCAGGGAGACCTTAGTACAGAGTACAGACAATCGCTGCTCTGCAGTGGCTCTGGATTCTTGTTGGGAAGATGACGTCATATTTTACTTACGCCCTTTTGGAATGACCTACTTTTCAACGTGTTTTTTTGTATGAAATAATGAGTTAAATTGAAAAAGAAAAAATACGGGTGGCTTAAATTTTTACTTATATTCTAACTAGTTCATAAAATAAAGTAGTTAAAAATATGAAATGTTGTCAATTGTTCTTCACAGAGTGTCAACCAGTCTAACCAGTTATGTCGTTTTTGTAAACATGCCTTCAATTTAAACAAACACTTAATTTTTAAATATATGTATTTCTTAAGTATTAATTTGAAGGAATTCTAGCGTTTTAAGTATGAAGAGGAATTAGGTTATTATTTAAGACTTAAAAAAAACATGCATTATGAGTTATTATTGAAAGTTTTTAACCAAAAATAAACCGTTAAACTGAGACCGCACCTGTTAAGGAAGGGGGGTAAAGTTTGAGCGGTTGACCTATTTATAATATTGTCACTTCGGTACATCCCCGAGGTGAAAATTCAACTGAACGCTGACACCACCGGACAATGACAGTACTGTCCGCAGTTGTACCAGCGTTGTCAGTGTGACAAACGTGACAACTTTAACATATTATATTATAGACAATGTGACAATTGCCAAGTTGGAATAGGGGCCTGAATTTGTGTAGGTATTTTAGATTATAAATTTTAACAAACCAAACGAATGTTAATATTTACTTATCTTATTGTACTAAAAAGACATTTTAAGGCGTTATTGGTACCTAGGTATAAAATAGTAAATTAATTACAAAAATTAAGTATTGAGACAACATACTAAACGAGATTTCTCAAACTAATTAATAAGGACGGCAAAAATATAATTATTCTGAATTACTTTATTTTACTAAACGGTTAAAACTCACGTATTAATCACAGTGACACAGTGAGTTCAGTGTGCCTACCATTGATCGGGGGGGAGGATCCCTCACCACGACCTCATACAACACCTTCAGCGCCGAGCTGCCCCCCCGCCCCCGCCCCCGCGCTGTCTGCGCGTGCGTCACGTGCCTTGCGGCGGGCGGCGGGTAGTTCGACAGTGTGCAATCGGCGCGGGTCGCAGACGCACTCATCCTGAGGAAGAACTCCCGAAGAGTTCGAAACATGTCGCCCGAAGTGACAATTAATACGTGAGTTTTAACCGTTTAGTAAAATAATGTTATAACATGTCTCACGAAAGTTTAAATTCAAGTATTCTGAATTATTTTAAGTAATATAAATAAAATGAGACAGTAACCATACAACTAAACTGAAATCGGTAACCGCACAACCTAACAAGCAGAGCTTGAAATTTTAGTGCGGATGTGTGCGGATGACGTAAAAATGACGTGGTGACAAGCGTAATTTTGCACACAGGATGATATTTATGGTAAATAATATAAGGCGACTTCCTGACATGGCGGGGCGGGATCGATATGTGACAATTTCTTCTTTGACGTAAACTTACTGACGTCGCAAAAATTCGCACTTGATGGAATACTGTCAGTAATACATTTGCGCAGTACTTTAGTAATATCATGCGCAGAAGCGAAGCAGTACTGCCTTCGTACTTATCGTCCCGCTTCCGCGCATCCCGCGCCAGTCAGGAAGCGCTCATTTAAATGTAGGGGCGCAGTAAAAAGTAATACTGAGTTGACTGGCAGTTGACAGTTTTCTCATATCGTACCGCCTCCGCACCGACAAATCAGGAAGTCGCCTAAGGTTAACGACACTTGTAAGGTACAAAAAATGGAAAATGGTAACAATATTATTGTAAAGATAACATTTTATAGCCGCTTTTTATACATTTGTAAACGTAAATTTTACGTATAATTATGAAAATACAACAATTAATCAATCACGTCAGTTTCTTGTCTGAATGACAATGTCAGTCAAAGACGTTATCGTACTGCTCATTCAAGAGGTTGATAAATGCCATTTATTTAAGGATGGATTTTACCACTTATGATTTTTTTAAACCATCTGAGACAGAATGTAGTGTCTTAAATTCTAAAAACATATATGTGTTACATAAGGATCTTGTCTAGTCAAAATCATAGTCAGTTACAAGACCTGATGAATTTCACTCTATAGAAAAAAATCGCAAAATTACCCCTTTTTGGAATGTTTTTTCAATATTACGGCTATATTATTGATATTTTACATTTAATTTTTTTAATTCTACTTTTTTTTAAACTACGCGCAGAGCTTCCGTAGAGAGCGGGATTGTTAATTGCAAAGTCACGCGTGTTAGAGCAGGACATTTGCAATGGGGATATTTCCCCTTATTTGAAATCACCTCTGTGTCGTTTCACGTCATCCGCACTAAAAGTTTGAGCCCTGCTAAGTCGGCAACCAAACCACAACTAAACACTGGTTACCATTCCAATAACAACTAAAACTAGTTACCACAACCAAGAAAGCTTGTAAATATTAGTCAATAATTATTAACAAACTTATTCAATAATTATTAAGGAACTTCAAAGGTAGGCTAGCAGAGACGATAGACTTTGAACTTTATGTTGAACGCTTTGAAGTCGGTATTCGTTCACCGCGACTGCGGCGTAGACTTTCTTCGGGAGACTTGCTTCGCTTTGCGCGAAGTTTCTTCTGTAACCTGGAAGCAAACGGTTACGAGTTAGGGTTGTCAGAATATTTTTTCAGTTTTTTTTCTAATACGACGACGGTGGAAAACAAGCATAAGGTCCACCTAAGCCAGGCCAAGCCAGGCCAGGCCAGGTAAGTGGATACCTGACCACAGCCTGAAAACGCCCACAGTCCTTGTATTATTCTTAGCTTAGTGTACCCGAGCCATGAAGACGCGATTTTAAATCTGGAGTTTGAACCAAGGCTGGCATGTTTTTTTATACAACGACAGTGGCAAACAAGCGTACGGTCCACCTGATGGTAAGCGGACACCGCAGCCTATAGACGCTGGCAACTTCAAAGAAGTCACATGCACGTTGCCCACCCTTTATATAGGTAAGTATTTGAGGATTCATCGTGTTGACAATATAAGGGACAATATTAAGGTGCCTCGCTCTCAACACAGTTATTCCACCACTATTTTACTACAGGATTAAAAAAAAACGAAAATCATTAGATATTTAACAGTAGCTTTCCGGTGAAGGAAAATATCGTGAAATATCCGGTCTAATCGGTCGGACCACGGGCTCCATACGGCCACAACCTTGAAAATGCTAGGAAGATGACGAGGAACATTCTTAAGGGATATACTCAAACTCAAACTCAAACTCGTTTATTGGTAATAATAGTATTACAAGTCATACAGTACTTATTAAATATTTCACACGATTTACTACTTATGCTAATATTATGGTTCATATGTTATTACAAGGACAATAATAATTGATACATAAAAGAAAAATAAATTAAATACATTATTAATTAATTCAGATTATAATTTTAATTAATTATGTTTATAGACATTATATTTCTACCTTATTAATTTATTTGGCAATCTCTGGTCATAAATTCATTAAAGCTATAATACGCCTGCTCGACAAGCCAAGCTTTTAATTTATTTTTAAAAGATATGAGACTAGTTTGCGAAATAATTGTCTCCGGCAGTTTATTATATACAGTCGGCCCAATTATATGCGTGAGTTTACGATATTTCGTGAGTCTCCCAGGAAGCGACGCTAGTTTGTGGCCGTGGCGCGTTGGGTACTTGTGACTTTGCCCTCTAGTGCAGTATTCATTTCGGTGCTCATAAACATACACCGCCACCCGGAAGATCACGAGGCATGGGAGTGTTAAAATACCTAGCGTCTTAAAATGGGGTCTCGCGGAGTATAATATTTACATTAGAAAAAAAGAATGCTTACTGTAGCGACAACCCTAGCGGGTACAGGTGGGGGGACGCGCTTGGCCGCAGTCGCGGGGGTAGGGGGCGCTGGCGCGGGGGGCGCGGAGTAGCACTCAGGTGGCGAGGGACGCTCGGGTGTAGAGGAGCAGCACGCCTCCTGGATGCTGGAAGAGATCAGCGTATATGTATACAGGGTGACTCGTAAGTAGTTAAGTATTTTTAACCCCTGACGCAAAAAGAGAGGGGTGTTATAAGTTTAACGTGTCTGTCGGTGTATCATAGCGCCCAAACGGATGAACCGATTTTCGTTTAGTTTTTTTTTGTGTCATAGATAATTTTATCCCGAGTGTTCTTAGCCATATATTTCATGAAAATCTGTTCAGCCGTTTGAAGATCATCAGCTCTTTTCTAATTGATGAGGGGATCTGACTCACTTCCTTATGTCTGTCCGACCCATTCGAAATTTGGTACCGTGTTACTTCAATGATATTGAAAGTATATGGTAAGATAACCATGACCTGATCAGCCGTTTGAAGATCATCAGCTCTTTAATAGTTGATTAGGGAATCTGACTATCTTCCATGTGTGCGATCGATTCGAAATTTAGTACTGTGTTACTTCAATGATATTGAAAGTATACGGTAAGATAACCATGACCTGATCAGCCGTTTGAAGATCATCAGCTCTTTAATAGTTGATTAGGGAATCTGACTATCTTCCATGTGTGCGATCGATTCGAAATTTAGTACTGTGTTACTTCAATGATATTGAAAGTATACGGTAAGATAACCATGACCTGATCAGCCGTTTGAAGATCATCAGCTCTTTAATAGTTGATGAGGGAATCTGACTATCTTCCATGTGTGCGATCGATTCGAAATTTAGTACTGAGTTACTTCAATGATATTGAAAGTATACGGTAAGATAACCATGACCTGATCAGCCGTTTGAAGATCATCAGCTCTTTTCTAGTTGATGAGGGGATCTGACTACCTTCCGTATGTCCTATCAATTCGAAATTTGGCACCCTTCCTAATATTCATACCTATTTTAAAAAGGACGAAATAAAAGTAAAATTACTCTAATTTTAATAGTTTATTTTTTGGATTTGTCAAGCGGTTGCGTCCGCTAACGAAATTCACTATAAAAGAAAACGAACCATAAGTTGAAAGATTCACTGTCACAAGGGGTTAACACGGTGGCTCAGTTGGTAGAGAGGCTGTGGCGTTGAATTTTTCAATTTTTCACTTTAATTGGAAATTTTATTTTTTGGGTCGGCGTTTTAATTTATATCTTAGTTTGCACTATTAGTATAAACCATCATTGGCCCTGTTCATCTATGAAAAGATGATTTAAGCAGCGTTCGTATTAAGAGGTGCGGCACTTACGTAAGTGGCTTGTAAGACCGATACGGGAGCGACAGCCACGCCACGGCCGCATAATTGACATATAAATGTGTGTGTAGTGTAAACACTAGAAGTGTAAATTTCTGTAATTTTTGGTACAAGCTTTTGCCGACTGTACGTATTTTTTCACAGTCGTCAACTACTCGTGGATACGGTCCGAATGAGCCCAAACACGATGGGTTTATCTTGTGTAGTTTAGTAGTTGCTATGGCCACCTTCTGTCTCCATCATCAGATCAGCTCGATGGTACCATAATATTGCATTGCCACCGAACTTAGGTACATAAGGCGAGTTCCTGACTTTGCGGGGCTGGATCGATATGTGACATTTTCTTCTTTGACGTAAACTTACTGACGTCGCAAAGATTCCCATTTGACAGAATACTGCCAGTATTACATTTGCGCAGTAGTAATATTATGCGCAGAAGCGAACCAGTACTGCCTTCGTATCATCCCGCTTCGGCGCATCCCGTGCCAGTCAGGAAGCACTCATTTAAATATAGGGGCGCAATAAAAAGTAGTACTGAGATGACTGACAGCTGACACTGACATTAGACAGTTTTCTAATATCGTACCACCTCCGCACCTACTCGTACAAATCAGGAAGTCGCCTAAGTATGCCAAATTTCAGCTCAATTGAATACCGCGGCAAGTGGTTGAAAATTGAGTGAACAAACGTATTTACATAGTTAAATACATACATTGCGAGTTAAATAAATCTTGTTATCTATGAAAATCATGAATACAACATAACTTTTAATTTACTAAGTCTCATTGCTTCTTTTAAGGCATTTCGACCTTATTTTGATTACAATATGGTTCAATATGCTATACCTTTCATTCTGCGCGTACGCCGCGGGTCACAGCACAGTATCCAGGGTGTTCAAGGACCGACGCAGCGCAGGGTTACGCGCGCACCAACGTGCGAGCTCGTCTGGGGTTACAACTCCGTCCGCGTTGGTATCTATCAGCTGAAATAACAGTTGAGTTACGGGTAGCATAAGCAATACATAATAGATCTCACGGTTCGAAATCAATGCCATACGATAAATAAATAAATAGAGGTTATACAATTCGCGGTGAGAAGCTTACTAGTTAAGTTTGAGTCCCTCACTACGCTCACAACCTAAGCTCGCGCGTCAATCTACTTTGAAACTTACGTGGAAGATCCGATCTACGTGGTCTTGCGCAGCGGCGGGGTGCGTGGGGGGAAGCGACGAGCCCCCCACAAGCTCGTATATTGCCTGAAAACATAATACATGTACGACTTTAATCATCTCCTGACGAGTGACGCGACCGTCTCCATCGGCGTCATATTGACGGAACAGTCATGTTAGCTTGTACTGCTCGGATCCTAGTACTACACTGAACAATCACTCACCTGCAGGACTTTAATCATCTCCCGACGAGTGACGCGGCCGTCTCCATCAGCGTCATAGAGACGGAACACCCAGGCTAGCTTCTCCTGCTCGGAGCCTCATGCTACAACGGACAATCACTAACCTGCACGACTTTTATCATCTCCTGACGAGTGACGCGACCGTCTTCATCAGCGTCATAGAGACGGAACATCCATGTTAGCTTCTACTGCTCGGATCCTAGTACTACACTGAACAATCACTCACCTGCACGACTTTAATCATCTCCCGACGAGTGACGCGGCCGTCTCCATCAGCGTCATAGAGACGGAACACCCAGGCTAGCTTCTCCTGCTCGGAGCCTCATGCTACAACGGACAATCACTAACCTGCACGACTTTTATCATCTCCTGACGAGTGACGCGACCGTCTTCATCAGCGTCATAGAGACGGAACATCCATGTTAGCTTCTACTGCTCGGATTCTCATGCTACGCTGGAATATCACTCACCTGAACAACTTTAATCATCTCCTGGCGAGTGACGCGACCGTCTCCATCAGCGTCATAGAGACGGAACACCCAGGCTAGCTTCTCCTGCTCGGAGCCTCGTGCTACACGAGACAGGATTTCCAAGAATTCCTGGAATGATATGAAAGTGAAAGTTAAATTAGGATTTAATTCATGTTTAGTGACATAAAGTCAAAAATGGAATTGACAAAAAAATAACACTTATTTGT
Source organism: Cenopis cana (assembly GCA_951800055.1). NCBI lineage: Eukaryota > Metazoa > Arthropoda > Insecta > Lepidoptera > Tortricidae > Cenopis > Cenopis cana. The sequence continues at coordinate 2,005,360 of OX637498.1, read as the reverse complement.
TAACGTATTCCAAAATATATTATTCTATGACTTTAGTTTGGTCTACAAACATTCAAATATTAAAGTCAACAAGTAGAAAAAACGCACATTGTTTTGCCCTCGTAGCTGTATCTATACATAATATAATAATATAATAATTATAATAAAGCAGAAGAGGGTCGAAAATCTGTACATTGAAGATATCAGTAAAAAAATCGATGGAGGGGTCTAAGAATCGATAACAGAACACGTTTCAACTGTTTTTAGAATTCGTGTCTGTTTGTCTGTTTGTCTGTCTGTTTATATGTCTAACTATCACGCGAAAACTAGCGAATGGATTTTAATACAGCCTTCACTAATATGTTTATTGGATCTTCGGCCAGGTTATAGGCTATAAAAATCATATAGGTTAGGGATGAAAGGGGGTGAAAAGAGGGGTTAAACTTTGTATGAGAAGTCTTTCAGTTCATGATTTACAGGCTTGAAAATTGGTAAGTATATACATGGACGCAAAGTAAATAGAACCCCATTCAAACATTTTATAATAAACAGATAGTATTTGAAAAAATGGGGGGTGAAATAACAATACCTCTGCCTCTCAGGGCTAAAGACAAAAATACAAAAGTCCCTCAAACCATATTAACTGTTTGAAATGAGAGATCTAATTATGTTGGTCAGTCAGTCTCTATCAATATTCACAAACCTTACTACGAAACCTCGGTTTTTTTTTGTTTTCGATGGAGGGTACCTACGCAGAGCGGCGGGCTCTCGGTTGCATGGTAGCACTTGCGACATGTACCTATATATATTAGGTATGCGCATTTTTGTATAAATTATTGTTTTTTGAGGTGCTCATTACAAGAATGATATCCATTTTCAAATCGAAGATGGCGGACATTTACTTATTTACTTTTCTTAATAATCGATATGGGTGTCATTGAGGTTCTTCGAGGTGCCGATTAGTTGCGTTTTCCGTCAGCAAAATTTATAAAATACGTTCAGCGCGTAACAGACATAAATTTAGGGTATATTGGTATTAGTTAGTAAAATATACCTACGTAACAATAAACATCAAGTATGACCACATTCGAAAGTTATAGGCGGATAGGAAGCAAAAAAAAACAATTCTCAGAAAATCACATAACTCTTAGAAGCAACCAGGGTGGGTGCGCTATCAACCAAGGCCTCTACTCCATCTTCGAAAGTGAAAGAACAGACCAAAGTAGGTATTCAGTTATACCTATGTTTTACAATAAAGCGCTTTGAACTTTGAAAGGTATTCCACTAATTTATGAACAAAAAAATATCTATTCAACCACCTCTTTACAAAGCCATTTGATAGGTCAACAATTTCTTTTTGTTCAATTATCTACATTGCTTGATGCGTATGAAGTATTTTCCGTACCTGCATCATAATGTTCGAATCATTTCGCACTCTCTTTTTTATCTACATTACTTGACGCGTAGGAATTATTTTCCGCACCTGCATCATAATGTTCAAAAACGTTAGCGCGCGCTACGCTCGCTTTTTCATCTACATTACTTGATGCGTTTGAAGTCTTTTCCGCACCTGCATCATAATGTTTGTAAAAATTTCGCGTTCGCTACGCTCGCGTTTTCATCTGCATGACTTGATGCGTATGAATTATTTTCCGCACCGGCATCATAATGTTCGAAATTTCGCGCTCGCTACGCTCGCGTTTTCATACACATTACTTGATGAGTATGAAGTATTTTCCGCACCTGCATCATAATGTTCGAAAAATTTCGCGCTCGCTGCGCTCGCGTGTTCTTCTACATTACTTGATGAGCATTCTTCGCATCTACATCATAATGTTCGATAATTTTCGCGCGCCCTACACTCGCGTTTTCATCTACATTATAGTTGATGCGTATGAAATATTTTCCGCACCTGCATCATAATGTGCGAAACATTTCGCGCTCACTACGCTCGCGTTTTCATACACATTACTTGATGAGTATGAAGTATTTCCCGCACCTGCATCATAATGTTCGAAAAATTTCGCGCTCGCTGCGCTCGCGTTTTCTTCTACATTACTTGATGAGCATTTTCCGCACCTACATCATAATGTTCGAAAATTTTCGCGCGCCGTACGCTCGCGTTTTCATCTACATTATAGTTGATGCGTATGAAGTCTTTTCGGCACCTGCATAAGAATGTTCGAAAAATTTCGCGCTCGCTGCGCTCGCGTTTTCATCTACATTACTTGATGAGTATTTTCCGCACCTACGTCATAATGTTCGATAATTTTCGCGCGCCCTACGCTCGCGTTTTCATCGACATTATAGTTGATGCGTATGAAGTATTTTCCTCACCTGCATCAAAACATTTCGCGCTCACTACGCTCGCGATTTTCTTCATTTCTTGATGCGTATGAAGTATTTTCCGCACCTGCATATTAATGTTAAAAATTTTCGCGCTCGCTGCGCTCGCGTTTTCAACTACATTACTTGATGAGTATAAAGTATTTTCCGCACCTACATCATAATGTTCGAAAATTTTCGCGCGCCGTACGCTCGCGTTTTCATCTACATTATAGTTGATGCGTATGAAGTCTTTTCGGCACCTGCATAAGAATGTTCGAAAAATTTCGCGCTCGCTGCGCTCGCGTTTTCATCTACATTACTTGATGAGTATTTTCCGCACCTACGTCATAATGTTCGATAATTTTCGCGCGCCCTACGCTCGCGTTTTCATCGACATTATAGTTGATGCGTATGAAGTATTTTCCTCACCTGCATCAAAACATTTCGCGCTCACTACGCTCGCGATTTTCTTCATTTCTTGATGCGTATGAAGTATTTTCCGCACCTGCATATTAATGTTCAAAAATTTCGCGCTCGCTGCGCTCGCGTTTTCAACTACATTACTTGATGAGTATAAAGTATTTTCCGCACCTACATCATAATGTTCGAAAATTTTCGCGCGCCCTACGCTCGCGTTTTCATCTACATTAGTTGATGCGTGTGAAATCTTTACCGTGCCTGCATCATAATGTTCGAAACATTTCGCACTCACCACGCTTGCGTTTTTATCTTCATTACTTGATGCGTATGATGTATTTTCCGCACCTGCATCACAATGTTCTTTTTTTTCATTTTGCGCTCGCTACGCTCGCGTTTTCATCTACATTACTTGGTGCGTATGAAGTCTTTTGCACACCTGCATCGTAATGTTTGAAAGAATTCGCGCGCGCTGCGCTCGCGTTTTCATCTTCATTACTTGATGCGTATGAAGTATTTCCACACCCGTATCAGAATATTCGAAAAATTTCGCGCTCGCTCCGCTCGCGCGCGTTTTCATCTACTTCCTTCTTATTATATATTTTGTCCTCTGTCATGTGTTTCATGTGGGCGCATTGAGCCGGCGTGCGCAATGTTTGGCGAGACAGCCGGTGTAGAAGTTGATATGGATATTCACGCGAATGAAGTCGCGGGAAAAAACTTAGATAAATAAATTTAAATCATAAAAAATCCTCTCCCTGTGATCCTGATCTGTGTCCTTTAATTGAGGTGTGCAATAAAGAGTAGGTATTTGTTGTTGTTTAAAACTGGACTACCCGTGCGAAACCGGGGCGGGTTATACATGCGAAAGTAACTCTGTCTGCCTGTTTCCCATTAAAATGCTCAACCGATTTAGATGAAATTTGCTATGGATATAGTATGAGTCCTAGGGAAGGACATAGGATACTTTTATCCCGGAAGTCATCCCTTAACGGGGTTTAAGTTAGAATGGAAGAGAGATAACTAGGTAAGCGCAAGAAATAGAAGTTTTTTTTTAATTAATAATGGGATTGCTCTTGGCCAGCATCTAGCCAGGGAAATAACATTCTAACGTGATGACCGAGTTCTACGCAGACGAAGTTGCGGGCAAAAGCTAGTTAAAAATAAATTTTTGATGACATTCGGAAAAACGCATTTTTCACCACCCATTGTAGAGCTAAATGGGACGGTCTTAAAAGAATTATTATCAGCGGTTGAACAAAGAGATGTGAGGCTGGCAGTTATTGGGGATCGCTTTATTGGTTCGATAAGTCGGTGAGGCGGGGCCACACTGGCAGCGGAATCAATACTGGTGCCACGTAACTTAACTGTATTACCTCTGCTTACATCGTCAATATCGTCATATGCTTTGCTTATATCGCGCGATATTGGTGGTACAGTCGAGGTCAAAAATATCTTTACAATTGAGTGTGACAAAAATATCTTTACATTTAAATAAGTTTACACACTACATGACAAAAACATGCTTACAACGTATATGACAGTTTCATCTTTACACTTAATGAACCAAAGTTCTGTTTACAATTTGTCTTCCATAAAAACATTTACACACATTGTGACATAATAGGTTTACATTGCATGTTACAGAATAAGATTTACTGTCAATGTGCCATAAATACGTTTACAATCTGTCTTCCATAGAAACATTTATACACAATGTGACATAATAGGTTTACATTGCATTTTACAGAATAAGATTTACTGTCAATGTGCCATAAATATGTTTACAATCTGTCTTCCGTGATAATTAGGTTGTCAACTATTTAAATTTAGAATGTTATGACATTCACCGAAAAGAGTGTAGACTTGTCATTGCATAACTCTGTCCCTGTTGCGCGAACGCGACGTTGACAGATTTCTCTGAACTAAATAAGGGCTAAATGTTGTTACGATAAGATACGATGTCAAAGTTGCAAGCCACAATAAGTAGCTTAATTTCAACCACTAGGCCAAATAAGACTTTCGGTGGTGTAGTTAGGAGTCGCTTGCTTTCTGAGAGAGAGGTCTCAGGTTCGAATCCCAGGCAAGACAAAAGTGTCTTTTTAGGGTTCCGTAGCCAGAATGGCAAAAACGCCCTAATAGTTTCGTCATGTCTGTCTGTCTGTCTGTCCGTATGTCACAGCCGGTTTACTCGGAGGCTATAAGTAGATACTACAATTATGAAAATTGGTAGGAAGATGTATCCTATGAACCGCTATATAAATGCGATGTGAAATAAGGAAAAAAAATATTTTAGCGGGGCACCCCATACATGTAACAGGGAACGAAATATTTTTTTCATTCCTCATACTCTGAAAGTGGGTCATATTTGACCTGATAAGCGTGTTGAAAGTGGGCCATGTTGCCCCTTGGGCTAACATGTATACATATTTTTGATTCCAAAACATTTTAAATTAACCAATCCAAATGCTTCACTACATTGAATCCACCAATCACAAAACACGTCGACAGCCAAATCAGCCAATGCCAGCCAGGATTTCAAATTTTATATTAGTTTTGAATTTTAAGTGAAAAAAAAATTTTGCTAAAAATCATCATTATTCTCGATTTCGACTAATTCGGGGATGAGGATTTCAAATTTTATATTAATTTTGAATTTTAAGTAAAAATCATCATTATACTCGATTTCGACTAATTCGGGGATGAGGATTTCAAATTTTATATTAATTTTGAATCTTAAGTAAAAAAAAAATTTTTTTTGCGAAAATTGATCATTATACTCTATTTCGACTAATTCGGGGATGAGGATTTCAAATTTTATATTAATTTTGAATAAAAAGTATATTTTTTTTTTAAATCGCCATTATACTCGATTTCGACTAACTCCGGGATAAGGATTTCAAATTTTACATTAATTTTGAATTTTAAGTAAAAAAATTTTTTTTATTTCAATGCAAGTATCGTTGTGTGGGTTATTTTTGGATATGCCTTTAAAAATGATATAGAGGTTACTCAGATAGTTTTCCATTTAAGTCAATCGTTGGTGAGATATTAGTTCCCAAAGTCGTACAAAATGTGTCCCCCCCCACCCCTCTAATTTCCAAACTATGAAGATTAAAATTCTAAAAAAAATTGAGACAGTGTACATTTATAAATACTATCAATGATTTTTGGTTTGAACAAGATGGGATTAAGGGTTTTTGAGTTATCACTGAAAAACTGTCTTGCCCAAACAAAAGGACGTAAGTGCCGTGACTTCCCTATGAAGATACGACCTTTTTTTTCGATTCAAGGTATTAAATAGTATTTTGAAATGTGAACTAGTAGGTGTCGGTACGGAACCCTCGTTGTGCGTGATCCGACACGCACTAGGCCGGTTTTTTTTTTTAAATAGTATCAAATAAATATGTAGTTTAATGCCGGATCTACGCAATGGACATAATGGCGCCATGTAAGGTAAGGAACGCAAGCGACATGTTTCGAACCCACACGCGACATATTCGGGCTCATCGAGCGTCATGTTGGGGTTACCGAGCCACATGTTTCGGACTAACACGCGATATGTTCATTGTTCTGGCCCATCAAGTGACATGTTTCGGACGCATCCAGCGACATGTTTCGGACTCGCACGCGACATGTTTCGGACTCACACGCGATAGGTATGTTTCGGACTAACACGCGACATGTTCGGGCCCATCAAGCGACATGTTTCGGACGCATCCAGAGACATGTTTCGGACTCATTCAGTGACATGTTTCTGACCCATCGAGCGACATATGTTGGGGTCAACGAGCGACATGTTTCGGACTCTTCTCGCTCCGGTCGCTCGGCTCGCGCGTTGTTATACACATACGCTAACACTAACGTATGAGTCTTGGGTATCAACATAAGGTGACAAACATTGCAACTTTTACCTTAATTGGAAGTTTAACTTTTTAATTCAATGCTAAAAATAATTAATTTGTAAGTACAACAACAACACTACAATATAGCTTGTAATGTGTATCATCATCATCATCATCCTCAGCCTGTAGTCGTCCACTGCTGGACATAGGCCTTACCCAATTCGCGCCACCACCCCCGGTGTATCATATTTAGATGTAATTCTAATAAAAAATGATGCACGAGATTAAGAGGAGGGGTATGGCAAGCTCTCTCCATACAAACTTTGTGCAGGATTTTCTTCGTTTGTGTTTGCATTAAAGTTATAATTTTTGATCAGCATGCTTATTTTTCTGTTAGCTATTTCGTGATGTATTTTTTTTTCATTGATATTATTTTTAAATTTTTTCGTTTTTAATTTTTTTGCAAAATTTGAGAATTTCCACATCACTTTCTTCGCATATCTAATATTTACATCCATAGTACATTACTTAACAAGGGCGGTAAAACAAAGAATGTCTCAGATCGCAGGTATTTTACACCCGAGCCGAAGGCAAGGGCGATAAATATGCGATCTGAGGCTTTATTTATTACCGCCCGTGTTAAGTACAAAATTTTATGTCACCCCCTGGCCAGGAAGTGGGATTTCTCGCGGAGCGTGCGGTAATTGCCGCTTTATGGCCAGGTGTCACATAAAAAATATTACATTCGTTAGTGTCAAAACCTACGAATAAAACGTGCACAGAGTTTGTATGGAGAATGCCTTGCCCACCCCTGCGCCTTAAGTGTAAGCTAACTATTTTTGATGATATGTCCTTGACAATTTTTTGTTGCGATTATAAAATTTCTGGGAACGCCATAAGTAAAATAGCTGCAAAGACTGCTGGAATAATAGGTATGAGTGTTTAGGTGACCCGAGATTGATGATCGATAAATGTTTTGAGTGTTGAGCCATATTTTAGAGTTCGAAAATTTGGTGATATCAAACGTTATTTAGGTGATCATTTTATTTGTTCCCGTTAGGTATATAAAACCATTAAATATGTAATCAGTTCCTAACAGCTGAAAAATATGTAGGTATTCAACATGTAAATCTCCAATAAGCTACTTTATGTTCTTGCTATATGAAACAAACTTGAATAAAATGAACTGACAATTCACGAGAACAGTGCAGACTTGTCAGTGTATATGTTTGTCTCACATTTTACGATCTACACGTCATAATTGAAAGAAGAACGGTGGTTTGTGTCAAACTGTAAAGATATTTACGTAACAAGAGTTGTAAGCAAAAAAATGTACGCTTGAACGTAAAGTTCCAAGTGCCATTCTGAATGTAAACCTATTTATGGCACATTGACAGTAAATCTTATTCTGTAACATGCAATGTAAACCTATTTTGTCACAATGTGTGTAAATGTTTTTATGGAAGACAAATTGTAAACAGAACTTTGGTGCATTAAGTGTAAAGATGAAACTGTCATATACGTTGTAAGCATGTTTTTGTCATGTAGTGTGTAAACTTATTTAAATGTAAAGATATTTTTGTCACACTCAATTGTAAAGATATTTTTGACCTCGACTGTACCTACTGCCTTATATATATATATATATCGCTCATTATGTTACATCGCATTGAAAAGGCACCCCGGGGGTGTACTTTTGGCGGCGCGACGAAACGAAATCAAGGAGTGAGCCGCCCGTGGTGACGGTAGATTAGTAATCACTAAACCTCAAATCAATAAAGGATCATCAACACTCTTGAGGTTCTGCCCAGTCACAATCGTCCTTAAGCTACGGTATAGTACTTGTATCTCACGAGCGCGGGTTGGCCATTGTTGTAGTTGTGACACATACGAACACATAGACAACGTGAACTCATAGCTCCTACGCTGACGCACACATACACAACGTGCATGTATAGCTCAACACACAACCATGGCTCACCCGCGCTCGTGAGACATTTGTTTATTGTTTATTTTTTCTTAGCACTATTACATACATTAGGTACAGTTACATAATAAGGTACTTCAACAGTAATGCTTACATTATTCTAATGCGTACATTATGCTCATTTTGACAAGAGTTTAAATAATATTGCGATAAGAATCTATAATCTCCTTCCTGATGACATTAAAAATATTGATAATTTAAAAACTTTTGACATTAAAGCTAAAGAATACTTTCTAAATCGCCCATTTTACTCAATTAATGAATTTTTTGCAAAACTTTTTGACAAATCTACATGATGCCATATGCCATTGACATCTATTTTAATTATTATTGTTTGACTGTTATTTTATTATTTAGTTACATTTTTTTTTATTATTATTGCCAATTTTGTTTTATAATTTCGTTTCAATATTATAATTATTATTTTGACAAATGTACCTGATACTATGACATCGAATTTTACTTTAATTTTACCGTTTGAATATCAATTAACTAAGTGTTGTGTATAAATTAGGTTAGTATTTTATTTTATTGGGGACAATACCAACTACCTACTTCTGTGTGTTATTATTATTTTTGAAATGTATTTGCGTGCATTGTAATGTGTTAAAAGCAAATAAATGAATGATGATGATGATGATGAATGAATAGTGCAACCCTGTTAGGGCATTGCAAAATTGAAGGTACAAGCATGCACATGCATTATACATTTCATGCTATTTGAATACCAGGCAGGTCGTAGGGATCGTCCTAATTGGCGCGCGGCTACGCGATGATCGCGCGATCGCGCGACTTTAACTTAGAATATATTTTACTAGTAACGCGTAGTCGATTCGAGTTCAATATAGTCGCGAATTTGACTTGCGCGATCGCCCGATCGCGCGATCATCGCGTTGTATTAGGACGATCCCGTAAGCTTTTTTGCCATCGACTTTTAATTAAATAATATTCTCACTTCACTAAATATCCGCTTGCACTTGGCAGCACATACGTAGGTAGGTAATACCATTTTTTCAATAGTTGGGAGCCCGCCAGCTTTCTAGACTAGGTTCGATTCCTGTCCGCCGTTATTCAACCTAACAATGGCAAGACAATACTACCGGAACCTTCTTTGTCGGTTCTAATATCAAGTTTTGTGCAAAGAATCGTAAAAATTACATAATAACTCTTTTTGGCGAATATATTTTTTGCTTCTGAAATAATTTTACCATATATTTCATTATGACCATTTTTAGGGTTCCGTACCCGAAGGGTCCAAACGGAACCTTATTGTTGTCACTCATGCGTCCGTCCGTCCGTCGTCTGTCACAAAATGGTTGATTTGTATAAGATTGTCCACAAATATTTATATTTATTTATTTATTATGGCTGCGGTCTTCTATAAGGTGGTACTTCCCCAATTTGGTTACTCCACAAAATCATATTATTTCGATTAATTTTAGGCATCTGTGGCCCATAATTAGGGAATGCAGAACCGGTACCATTTATCAGTCCCGGGATTTTCGGTACTGGCCGGTAGAGGAACCGGGATTTCCCGGTATTTTCGGTACTTTCGGGAAATTACTTGTGGTGGTTTTGAGACGTGAGTAGTTTTAGCCTAATACCTTTCTTGGACAATATGATAATAATATCAGGGATGCAAAAAGGAAATACACGTGTTTTTTTATCAAAATACACATTAATTATATAAATCACAATGAATTTGCTTACTTTATCTTAGCGTTTTATAAAACGGACTCAAAATTATATCAAAGAGTTTACTAAATGCTTACAATTTGTTCATTATGATTTTAACTTTAATTGAATCAAGAGTCTGTCATAATCATTGCTGCCGTGGAGTGTCTTGTACAACTTAAGGTTGTAGTACAGAATTTGTCCAGAATATAGTAAGTGTAATTATTACGCCGTTATGTTACATTGTTATGAATGAAGACAAATCCTGTACAACATTCTTGACTAAAGGTATTTGCATCTCAAAAAGCGTATAAAATAACCGTAAAATTACGAGGACAGATTGTTTACACTTCACAAACAAAAATCATTTCAATAATTAGTTATTGCTTATCTCCTTCTGTCAAATATTCCTGTGTCATTTGGTAAGCTGTTTGTCACATAATTTTATTGTAACCGTGTAGGATAATATTAATAAGAAAGAAGTAAGATTCTCACTTGAAATATTTTAATAGGTGTAATAAAGTCTAAAGTGGTAAATCGTTCTCAGCGGAAGCACTTCTATAACCCATAGCGGTAACCAAAACCAACCCTCTACAACCACAGTGATACCGGTGGAAGTGTTAGCTGAGGGTGAATTAACACTCTTGCTGTACCTGTAATAGTACCTGCACAAGAGTGTTAATTCACTCTCAGCTAACACTTCATCGGTATTATTGCTGTTGTCGAGGGTTGGTTAACACTACGGGTATAAAGATCACTGCTCTACAGGCCTTCTGTAATCTTTACCTGTTGTATCGCGTGGGCATGTTTCGGGGTTATAACGATGTTATAGCATGTTCTAACATCTTTATACAGGCATGTGTTAACACTTTAATAATCATATGGAACCGATATAAGAATGATATACAGGTATTCTTAACGCGTGCTGGTTGGGTGCTAGTTGGGCGACTACCCACTAATAGGGTAGCTGTAGAACAATCAACACGCACGTTGGAGTAAGTAATGTAAGTATGCGGGTGGAGGACTGGTTAGGTGACGGCGCTGATGAATTTGTATAAGCGGGACGGAGTAATGGCCAGCCGTGGTCGTGAATTGGCTGCTTAGAGCGATGTTTCCGTTTATAAACATCGCTTGCGTTATTTTATCGATATATCTCTTATCATTTATAGATTAGCGTATTAAATTTAAGCTGCAAATTACATTTCCCGAAAATCCCGAAAATACCGGGAATTCGATTTCGTAGTACCGGTTCCTACCTTGGTTCAAAAAACCGGGAAATCCCGGTATTTTCGGTACCGGTATTTCCCGGGAGCAAACCCTACCCATAATACAAATACCTTAAAGACTAACATACATATATAATTTTATTTCCTAAAATTAAATGATATCGCGTTGATACGACGCCATTATGAGCGAGATGGCATGAATTACGCTGACCTCTCTAAAGTAAAGACGCTAATCACGAATAATTCAGTACATTGACACGCATTTCCTACCTCTAGCTCTAGTGGAAAACCAGCCTGACTGCTCAGTCAATGCCACTGTGCGAGCGCAACAGCAATATTTTACGCGTGCGATAAAGACAGGAAATGTCGTGTCAATGTACGATATTATTCGTGCTTAGCGTCTTTATTTTAGACACAGAATAAGTATTCTAACAAAAACGGCGTTAGGCATAAAAAAACATGCCTACTCTGTGCATCTCTGTCTATCGTATAACTTGTATTCATTCACACGCGGCACGTGTAGCGCTAGGGATGTAGGTACTTAAATAAAATTATCGACTCGTCGCTCGTCGCGTTCTAGTCTGCGGCGGCAGCGGTAACGTGCACGTAGCTACGCGCTCGCGCGGCGGCGGGGGCGGGCAGCCCTCGACTGACTGCCGGCCCCGGGCCGAGCGAGCGCTAGGCATTTAAAGCGACACGCGCCACCCACTGCAAGCCCCTTGTTTTAGATGATGAATTTGGATGAAAAAGAAAAAATACACACCTCAAAGTTTATCTTGCCGCTCTGCTTATGTTTCACCGTATTGAACACAAGTTGTGCGTAGTGTGTTGCATCTGTAAAAGACAGACGGTTTTTATAGGTCGACCGCTTAAGGCCGGGTATTACCACTTTTGAGTTTTTAAAAACCATCTGAGACAGAATATAGTGTCTTACAATCTAAAAAAAAATGTGTTACATAAGGATCTTGTCTAGTCAAAATCGCAGTCAGTTACATGACCTGATGAATTTCAGTTACCACTTTTTGGAATGTATTTTCAATACTACGGCTATATTACTGATATTTAACATTTAATTTTTGTACTCAATTAAAGATCCTAAATACTTATAGACAAATTCGCTGGATTTGCTTTGATAAAATGATTGGCTTAATGTTATCGCCCTCTCTTTCTCCCGCCATATTCATTGTCACGCACTTCATTCATCCTTTTCCGCAATAAAACCTTTTTTCACATCATCCGCCTTATGGCCTGCCTGCCAAATAAAAAATAGACGTCATTGTTGTCTTCGATGTCAATGAAAATAATTCCTTAATAAAATACATGATTTTGTTATAAAATTTAATAAACTGAAGAAAAGAAGAGTGAACCTAATACAGCATTCCTGAGCACATCGAGAACAGTGGCGGCCGCCCAAGAATACTTCAGCTTATTGAAGGTAAGGCAGGCCACCATCTACTACATCCTTTTCCCTCCTTCAGACCTATAGACCCCGTCTTCGGCCTACGGTCTTCTACCGCTGGTCCTTCGATTATCCTATCCTCCGCGCCAACATTTCTGGTCTTCGAGCCGGATCTCTTCTTTTTCCGCACCGCATCTCATACATTTATCACGTATTTTCCTCCCGCACCGCCCTTATAAATTACCTAAATTATAAAATAATTATAACCGCTCCCGCAATTTAGGTAAATTTTATAAGAGATTCCTATTCGTCGGTATAGTCTATTGTTTGCACCGCGTATAATATAAACCGCGTCGCACCATGGCGACACCGCATAAAAATCCCGAAAGTGTCGACAGCGAGTATTTCGAGGACGAACTGTCGATGCTTGAGGCGAAACGTAATACGCTATTTGAACTCGTTCAAGGTATTTATAAAAAATCTCTGGTTGTTGATACTGATGAAGCATGTCGAGAAAGTTTCCTCGATGCTATTGACACCATCGAGGAAATTCGCTCGGAGTTTAAGGAGGTAGTAAACGATTACAATCGCACGCTGCTTAGGGGCAAGACCGCTTCTGTTCCTAATTATCAGCCGATTATAGCCTTCGAGGACTTGTACTGCCGCATTAGAAGGGTTATTAAACGACTTCAATCAACCGCCCCGCCGCCGGTCGCTTTGCCGCCTACAACGGTGGAGCGAGCCAGACCTTCTTTGCCAGCGATGGAACTGATGGCGTTCGATGGTGACATACGCAACTGGCCGCTATTCTACGCCAGTTTTAAGTCAAGAGTGCATGAGAACCCGTCGCTTAAAGATGACGAGAGACTATTTTATCTTATAGGGAAATTATCACCGAAAGCTCAAGCTGTCTTTGCGGGCATCACTCCATGCGCTGACAATTATAATTTAATTCTCGAATGTCTTATTGACAGATTTCATGACAAGCGCACTCTCGCCTCTACATACATGGACCAAATGCTCAATTTAAAGATTAATGGCCCCGCTTCTTCATCCAACCTTCAAACGTTCATTGACAAGTTTGTCACAGCCGCAAATGCGCTTAAATCGCTTAAACTTGTCGATTTAACTGACTACATGTTGCTTCACGTGGCGCTTAAGAAGTTGGATCAAGAAACTATTAGAGCATTTGAAATGGAGTATCGTAATGTCAAGATTCCAACGTTTGACAACCTCGCCGACTTTGTCAAGAGTCAGTATAGGATTTATCAAAATACGCTGCCATGTACCACTGCCGCCGCAGGTTCCTCGCGTGACAAATCCGCTAAAACGCCGCCGCCGCGCAGCTTCGCGCCCAATCCACAAAGTTATGTGGCTAGCGCGAATCTATGCAAATGCATTTGTGATAGTATTGTTCATGAACATTTGTTCAAATGCCCCGCCTTTAACAATGTATCGCCTTCCGAACGTTTCAAATGTGTCAAGGAACATAACGCGTGTGTCAATTGTTTAAGCATTAAACATAGAACCCGCGAATGCAATTCTGAATTGAAATGTCGTCTTTGCCGTCAAAAGCATCATACGATGTTGCATTTTGACAAGGATAAAAATGAAAAAACTGTGACATATGACGTGTCAAACGAATCCACGAGTGACGGATCGAAAACGTCATCGCCACCGTCTAACCCGACTTGTAACACTTCCACTGACTCGCAAGTACTCGCAGTCGCAAATAATGAGTCGGAACAAACTGCAAAATATACGACGCGCAATACAATACTGTTGTCAACCGCGAAGGTTTTTGTTCACGATAGTGTAGGGAAAACGCAAGTTGTCAAGTGTTTACTCGACTCCGCATCTCAGAGTAATTTTATTACGGAAGACTGCTGTATGCGCTTAGGATTGTCATATGATAAAACATCAAGCGTGACTGTGCGAGGCATTGGGGGCGCTGAAAAGCCTAGTAGGGGTACCGCAAGCTTTAAAATATTTTCGCGATTTAACGAGAACGTTAACTTTGACGTTTCGGGTCTTGTGGTGGATCGCATCACAGACGAGTTACCGTCAGTCACAGTGGACACGTCCGCTTTCGTGCACGTCCAAGGACTCCCTCTAGCGGATGACAAGTTCGATACGCCCGCCGCAATAGACGTACTGCTGGGTGCGTCTATATTTCCTCATTTGATGCTGCCGAAGATTATACGGAGCGATGTGGAAGGAATACCGCCAGCTATCCAGTCAGTACTCGGATATATAATAATGGGTTCAGCTCCTACTTTACAGGTGCCACGAAAATTTACATCCGCATGCTGTGCCTTCGTTCAAGATTCCATGGATCACCTACTTAAAAGGTTCTGGGAGCTTGAAGAGGTGTCTGCTCCGCCCGCTCATAGTCAAGATGACATTGAATGCGAGGATTACTTCCACGCCACCACTACGCGAGACGATAGTGGTAGATACACTGTCGCGTTGCCTTTTCGCGACGATGTTTTTAAACTCGGAGATTCGCACTCGGCTGCATACAGGCGTTTCCTTTGCCTTGAAAGGAAACTAGAGGCATCGAGTACTTTACGTACCGCCTATGACGATATCATTCGTGAATACGTCCATAAGGGTTACATATCGGAGGTAATGGACTCGAAAGGCGCCTCGGCGCGCGCTACGCAGCAGTATACGATCCCTCATCACGCCGTTGTGCGTCAGGATAAATCAACGACCAAGGTGCGTTTGGTACTGGACTCAAGTAGCAAGACGAGCACGGGCCTATCCCTGAATGATGTTCTGCACTCAGGCCCTAATCTATAGGGGGATTTGTTTTCAATCCTCTTAAATTTTCGTCTATTTAAGATAGCGCTTTTAGCCGATTGTCGTCAGATGTTTCTGCAGATCGGTGTTCGCGAACGTGACCGTCAATTCCAGCGAATCCTCTACCGATTTAATTCACAAGATCCAATAGCAACATACGAATTCAATCGTGTTTGCTTTGGTATGAAGTCGAGTCCTTATCACGCGCTTCGCGTCGTCCGCCAGCTGATTGCAGACGACGGACATAAGTTTCCAACGGCAGCTGCGATCGCATCCTCCTGCACATACATGGATGACGTATGCTTTAGCATAATGTCAGAGGACTCGCAGAAACAAGACGAATCCGTGGCAATCGCAGCTTCTAAGGAGCTAATCGATTTATTTAAATGCGGTCAATTTGACCTCGTGAAATGGACTTCTAATTCCATTACTGTCTTAGAAGCCATACCCGCCTCGCATAGAGCTTCCGACGTTGAAATTGATCCGGGGGTGTCCCAAAAGGTCCTGGGCTTGTGCTGGAACAAGTCTAGTGATGACTTTTATTTCAAAGTCACGGAGCCAGACACGGCGTGCACAAAGAGGACAATCCTGTCTGCTGTCGCACGTCTGTGGGATAACGTGGGCTTGGTAGCACCTGTTATCTTGCATGCAAAACTCCTTATTCAGGAGCTTTGGTTGGTTAAGTGCGATTGGGATGACGTTCCCCCACCCCATATCGTGAAGTTATGGGAGCAATTTTGCTATGAGTTGCCAAGGCTCAATGAAATCCGTATACCACGCCATCTTGGAGTAGTACAGGGCTGTACTATGAACCTTTTAGGGTTCAGTGACGCCTCTGAACGCGCGTACGGAGGTGTTGTATATCTTCAAGTTCTAGAAGGATCAGAAATAACAGTCCGACTGGTATGCTCCAAGTCAAAAGTCGCGCCGCTTAAAACAATCTCCGTTGCGAGATTAGAATTGTGCGCGACAGTTCTCCTGTCCAAACTAATGCGGAAGGTTCTGGACAATTTTGAGCCGCGATATAAAGTAAACGAAGTGTACGCTTTCACCGACTCTAAGATCGTTCTCTGCTGGATTTATTCTTCACCGCACCGCTGGCAAACGTTTGTCGCTAACCGCGTTGTCAAAATTATTGAATCCATTCCGGCCAGCTGCTTCCATCACGTGGCAGGAATGGAAAACCCCGCAGATTGCTTGTCCCGTGGCTTGTCACCTGCTAAACTAGTGGATCATCCTCTATGGTTCAGTGGACCGCCATGGACTACCAAGCATCCGTCAGTATGGCCTTTAAGAGAGCTCGATCATGTGACCGTCGATGAAGTACCAGAGCTTAAGCAACTTGCACACGCTACAACTACAGAGGCTGCAGAGTCGCCGCTTTATTCACTCGCGCAGCGAATTTCGTCGTGGTCGAAGTTATTGCGCATCGTGGTGTATGTATATCGCATTTTAAAACAAAAACCGCGCACCACGGCGCTAACACGGGCTGATCTGGAGTTCGCTGAAAATAAAATTATGTTATCGTTACAGAAGATGCATTTCGATGACGATATTAACAAGATAAAAAATAACCAGGCTTGTAACCCCGCTTTACAAAAGCTTAAACCATTCTTAGACAAAGACGGTTTGATCCGAGTTGGTGGTCGACTATCAAACGCCAGCTTAGAATATGTACAAAAGCACCCTGTTGTGCTTCCGCGCCGCGATCATGTGGTCAATCTGTTAGTTGACTACTTTCATAAGAAACATCTGCATGCCGGTCCCGAAACGTTGATGTCTTTACTCAGGTATCAATATTGGATACTCGCAGCCCGTCGAGTCATTCGCGAGCGCGTTGCTAAATGCAATACGTGCTTTAGAGCGAAACCCCAGTCCTCGTTCCCACTTATGGCGGATCTGCCAAGCTGTCGTGTAAACCAAGTGGACAAGCCATACTCGCATACGGGCTGCGACTACGCCGGCCCAATCCAATATACGCCTTTTCGTGGCAGAGGGGTTAGGAGTCGCAAAGCATGGTTATGTATTTTCACTTGTCTCACCACGCGTTGTTTACACATTGAAATAGCAACGGAGCTGAGCACTGCTAGCTTTATAGCTGCTTTGAAGCGGTTTTTGTCACGACGCGGTCCAGTGCAATGCCTGTACACAGACAATGGAACGAACTTTGTCGGTGCGAATTCCTATTTAAAGGATCTGTACAAGTTCTTGGATAATTACCGCCCACACTTCGGAATGGAACTGGCCGAAAGTAGAATTGAATGGAAGTTTATTCCTCCCGCTTCTCCTCATTTTGGAGGCGTGTGGGAAAGTATGGTAAAGATTGTGAAAAACCATCTTTTCAAAGTGATTGGCACACAAATTTTATCATATGAAGAGCTTCTCACGACCCTCACTCAGATAGAGGCGCTCGTGAACTCTCGGCCACTGACGGCTATGAGCAGCGATCCCGCTGAACCGAGAGCTCTCTCGCCGTCTCATTTTCTAAATACTGCTCCTCTACTATCACTACCATCGCCGTTCATCGAGTCAGCCAATCTGCTCGATAGACATGCCCTGTTGGATGGAATAGTTAAGTCATTCTGGAAGCGATGGCGTGCTGAATACTTGCACCAGTTGCAATCACGAGCAAAATGGACTACGCCATCAGTTCCCATCAATGTTGGTACGGTGGTTGTAATTAAAGTAGATAACGCACCGCCTTTATCCTGGCCTTTGGGTATTGTAGAAGCGGTTCATCCCTCTAAGGACGGGACAACTCGTGTCGTTACTGTGAAGACAAGCAGAGGCAGTTTCACACGTCCAGTCGTGCGGTTGTGTCCGTTACCCAGCCAGTAGATATTACTAAGATGTAGTTATTCTTACATAAGTTTGAGTTTTATTTTCATGTTATATTTAGCGTGAGTTCGCATTTATAAGTTTCTGCTTCTGATTTTATATCATAAGCGTTTATATTCGTATTATTGTACATTTAAATTGCCGGAGTGGAGTTCTCATTCGGCTTATTTATTTGTTTAAAGTAACCCTTTAAGGTCGGGGGAAATGTTATCGCCCTCTCTTTCTCCCGCCATATTCATTGTCACGCACTTCATTCATCCTTTTCCGCAATAAAACCTTTTTTCACATCATCCGCCTTATGGCCTGCCTGCCAATTAAAAAATAGACGTCATTGTTGTCTTCGATGTCAATGAAAATAATTCCTTAATAAAATACATGATTTTGTTATAAAATTTAATAAACTGAAGAAAAGAAGAGTGAACCTAATACAGCATTCCTGAGCACATCGAGAACAGTGGCGGCCGCCCAAGAATACTTCAGCTTATTGAAGGTAAGGCAGGCCACCATCTACTACATCCTTTTCCCTCCTTCAGACCTATAGACCCCGTCTTCGGCCTACGGTCTTCTACCGCTGGTCCTTCGATTATCCTACTTAATGACTATAGCTAAATATTTACGAAACTACGCGCAGAGCTTGCGTAGAGAGCAGGATGGTTAATTGTAAACTCATGCGTGTTAGAGCTGGACATTTGCGTTGGGGAAATCTCCCCTTAAGAGCCCACATATGCAAATATGCCAATGTTTATCGAACATTTCTCAACATCTATAGTGATTAAATATCTGTCCTTTCAGTATATTAATCTTTAAGGCGCTACACTGAGAAATTTGGAGACTTTGAAACGCTGTCCTGCCCAGACTAGCTAACAGTAGGGGCTGATTTTCAGATATATGATTCTTGGCTATACGATTGTGGTACTGACAATAGCGAAACAAGATTGCTTAAAATTTTCTCGATAGAAAATAAATCCAAAGTCGAGTCTATATTTTCCTTTTTTTCCTCAGCCTACTAAAACAACGCATTATTGAAAGACACGGTTATTAAGTTAATATGATGGTATTTTACCTCATCTAGGTACTGACAAGAGGAAATTTAATAAACCTGCACACAGTCAGATATTTAACAAAATTTGTCTAAAAAGCCATTCCCGGAGATGGTTGCATCCCGTTTTGTCGTGAGCGAAAGGCAAAAAGCAAAGGGTGTCTCTTTCAATCGATATATCGCCTTAACAATTTTCCTCCAGTCTGCTAAAAGTGAAAACACGATTTGCTAAATTTTCTCGATACTTTTATTTTTCAAACATAACGCTTCTTTTCGATGTTTTTGGTTGGATCTTTAAAACCCTCCCATCTTTAACAATGTTTTTTGGTTTAATAGTTGTACAATACAATGATAAGTTCTCAAACCTGATGAAAAAGATTATCCTTATAAATGTAAACGTTTAGAATAATGATTATATTTAATGTCATGTGGATAGATGATAATGATTATATTATTTAATGTTTTAATTTTATTATTCTGATTTGTTTATTGACATGTTATTTTACTATTTATGCTAACATAGTTCTATAAGTTTTAAATTGTTACTAACACGATATGGACATTGTCTGAAATAAATGATTTGAATTGAATTGAATTGAACAAACATCAATATTTACGAAAAGTACGCGCTGAGCTTCCTTAGAGAGCGGGATAGTTAATTTCAAACTTTTCACTTTGGGGTGGATTTCAACGAGAAATTTTTCACCATACAAAAAAATATTTTTTATTTTATTTCTTTCAAATGGGACAAAAACTATTCTAAATGATGTAGGAATGTTTTCTGAGTAATTTAATAGTATTTAGCCAAGCATTTAATGCGTATTTTCGAAGTTATAAGATTCGTAACATTGAACCATAAGATGGTGTTGACGAATGTGGTCCGGCGATGATTTTTTAATAGACGGTGATGATATCACTTGTATGGTAATGACTAGTTGCTGGTACAAAGGTAGGTATAAAATAAACCACAGAAAAGCAAATTAACATATTTTTTTATTTGATAAATCAATTATAAGTACTAGTGATGCGCCGAATACGTTTTTCACCGAATACGAATACACGGCCGTTCAAGGTTCAATTTTTCAGTTTTTCATAAAAATCTTGTCAAAGGTGGCCCATAGCAAAAAAACTTTCTGAGGCATAAATGATCTACATAAAATTATCTACAAAAAAGGTTCTACACACTTTTCCGCCAGGATTAACATTTAATGAGATAATAAAGGGGGAATGTAAAATTTTATGATAATATAAGTGGCTTCTCATTCCTGTTTTTGAATATTTTTAAAAACAAAAAATACTATATTCTTTCACTCAATGAGCTCTACTCGTCGATATACCCTACTCGGTGAGGAAGGCCATTTTTCATATATTCTTGAAATTTGTAACAAATTCCACTCAAAAATATTTCTTAAATATTCGGCAATTAAACCGAATAATTCGGCTGAAGACCGAACATTCCAAAACATGCCGAATCGGTTATTATTCTTTATATGCCGAATACCGAATAACGGAATATTCAGCGTATTTCTAATAGAATATGCCAAATACCGAATAATAACCAAATATTCGGTGCATTTCTAATAGAATACGCCGAATACCGAAAAATAACCGAAAATTCGACGTATATCAAATGGAATATGCTGAAAACTGAATATTCGGCGCATCTCTTATAAGTACACCACTTCTTAATAATCTTATATTTTTGTAAAACTTGACAGCCAAAGTGTGTATGGTTTTTTATCGAGGTCGTTAATATTAGTATCATATTTGATTTAATTTTCGCTCCGACGATCTGAAAAGAAGAAAATCTATATTATGAGTCCAAATCTAAAATGCGGCAAAAATATCATTTAAAACGTGAAAATCGTAAAACCAACAGGGTAATAATATATTTTTCGAACGCGCGTCACCAAACATAAGCATGGAGTTTATTAATTTGTTAAATATTTACAACTCGTAGTGCATAATACGCAAAACCAAATAAATAAATAAAGGAAATCGTCATCACCATACATATGGAATCATAACCGTCCATTGCTTGAAAACCGGTGATGACGGGTATGGTGTTGACAATTTGCAAACTTTTTGAAGATTATTCTTGAACGCTAAGTAATATTGCTAAGCCACTGTCACGTCATTAATCTTCATTTGGAGTTACGGTTTCTTAGGTAATTTGTTTTAATATCATATAAGTACTTACTTTTAACGGCTCCTGGATGGTTATGACGCGAATCATGGCTAATCATTTCTCCCAAAAACACTTTTTTGATTTTTTCTGTTCGGTGCGCCTATATGTAAACGTCCACTCATTTTCGATGTTCGAATCGAATTCAGGGAGCAGAAGGGGACACCCACGATGTGTTTCACCGCGGATATACAAAACTACCTCGACTTTGATAATACGCTGACGGTGTTGACGAATTTCGGTACTAAATTTTTAAATAATTTTATTTGTACTTATTTGATTAATATTTTTTTATATGTAAAAAGGCAAAATAGAAAAACTGTAACTGACGAAAATTTCGGAATCGTACGTTGCGTACGCGATATTTTTCACTACAAACATAAAGACTTTGATTTTTTCACACGACGGTGATGATTTTGAACATATAAAATATTTTCCTCCAAGAAAACTGTTTAATTATTGGTGGTTTTGATTGAGGCACTATTAATATATAAAAGTACTAGCCAATGAATAAAAAAGTTTCTATATCTGAAACTTGTTAACTTTTTTTTATAATGACCGAAACATAACTTTTCGCCTGATTTTGAAATCCACCCTTTGACATTTGACACTAAACAATAAAGATCCATAATAATGGATATAAAAACGTCACTCATTTAATACAATCATTGATTGACAGTCCGGGTGCCATCGTATTCCGATTGAGATCCGAGTTTTCCCGAAAGAAAATCATTTTGCAATACATCTGTACCTACTATGAATGTAACTCAAGATCTACCTGGGTCATAAACAGATTTAGGTTCGCGTCTTTCCTGTGGACATATCAAAAGTTAAGGGCTACAAAGCTTAATTTTAGATTGGTCTAGTAACCCGCATAAACGGCGTCTCTGGTTCTATAAATCCATGTAATAAAATAAAATCATTACTCACATGCTCATAAGCCGTTAACTATTGACCACAGGGGAGATGACTTTTGTTTTTTCAAGTGTTTATGGGGTCATAAAATAAGAGGTGGGTACCTACTTATGCTATCAATTGACAACATTTCATATTTTTAACTACTTTATTTTATGAACTAGTTAGAAAATAGGTAAAAATTTAAGCCACCCGCATTTTTTCTTTTTCAATTTAACTCATTATTTCATACAAAAAAAAACACATTGAAAAGTAGGTCATTCCAAAAGGGCGTAAGTAAAATATGACGTCATCTTCCCAACAAGAATCCAGAGCCACTCCAGAGCAGCGATTGTCTGTACGCTGTACTAAGGTCTCCCTGAATACAGCGAGGAAGATGACGTAATTTGCAATTTTTTCCAAAATTACCAGAGAAAAAAATCTAAAAAAATGTTTTTTGTGTACTTCACACGTTTTTACCGATGTAGTTTTCGAATTAAGACTTTTGGAAATTATGAAATATTGTCAATTTTGTGTTATTGCCACTTGTCACTCACCACCTAGAGGGAAGAATTGACAGAATATGTGCTTGAAAGATTCCTCATCCACCACTCCTGAAGGACATTCCTGAAAACAAAACACGAAATTATAGACATTGGATAGGTCCTCTTTTTTTAGGGTTCCGTACCCACAGGGTAAAACGGGACCCTATTACTAAGGCTCCGCTATGCGTCTGTCCGTCTGTCCGTCTGTCACCAGGCTGTATCTCAAAAACCGTGATAGTTACACAGTTTAAATTTTTACAGATGATGTATTTCTGCTGCCGCTATAACAACAAATATTAAAAAAATAAATTAAATCATAGTGTTAGTAAGTTTTAGCTTAAGTTAGTGTTAGTTACAAGACAGTTACATAAGGGCTAGTGTTCGGCTATATACCTCCACAGTGCTCCGCACGTGAAGCTGGTTTACAGTGCTTCAGGTACGTGCAGTCTAGCCTACTTGCGACCATGCTTCAGGATGCTGTTGGTAGGTACTACTACGAACTCTGCGCATCAGGGATGCACATCGTTTTCGCAACGTTGCATAAAAACAGTCTACTCGAGCCTCCGTGAACATCCCCGACGCACTGTAGAATCGAGGTAGCCCCATCAGCATCCTGAACGCATTATTATATTGAACACGCAGAGCGTTGTATTGTCTCTGCGTATAATTCACCCACAGGCTGCTTGTATAGAAGTTGGTACAGTATGCTTTAAAAAGGGTAAGCTTTACTTCCCTCGAACAGTGAGCAAACCTGCGGGCTATCATATTAGCTCTCACACACAACGCTCTGCGCTCACGTTCAATATCGGCATCGTCTTTTAAGAGGAGGGGTAGGGCAAGCTCTCTCCATACAAACTTTGTGCAGGATTTACTTCGTTTGTGTTTGCATTAAAGTTATGATTTTTGGTCAGTATGCTTATTTTTGTGATAGCTATTTCGTGATGTAATTTTTTTTTATTAATTTTATTTTAATTTGTTTTTTTTTGAAATATTTGAAAATTTTCACATCACGATCTTCGCATATCTTATATTTACAACCAAAAAAAAATATATTTGTTAGTGCCAAAACCGACGAATAAAACGTGCACAAAGTTTGTATGAGGAAGGCCTTGCCCTACCCTGCGCCTTAAGCCAGATGTTACCAAGTGCCCTAGGTATTTAAATTGGTCTACTAGTCGGAGTGGATTTAAGGGGGCTCCCTTACAACAAACATGATTTTTTTGCCATTTTTATAGATAATGGTACGGAACCCTTCGTGTGCGAGCCCGACACGCACTTGGCCGGTCTTTTTTACCTGACTGTGCTTTTTGTAGGCCGGGCCCAATATAGCAATATGAGTGTACGGTTGCAGAGTGGCCTGGGGAAAGTTCAGGGAAATCTCCGACACGACCACGCGGCTTTAAACACTGGAATACTCTAAGAGTTTGCGCTCCAGTGAGATTGGTTCAGCGGCTTCAAACGAATCTGAGTTGAGCAGAATCGAGCTACTTACTGTTCAGTTCACTTAACCTAGCCTATTTTACTTATTTTATACTAGCGACTCGCCCTGGCTTCGCACGGGTGCAAATTATACATTATAACCTTCCTCTTTAATCACTCTATCTATTAAAATAAACCGGATCAAAATCTGTTGCGTAGTTTTAAAGATCTAAAGCATACAACGGGACAGACAGCAGGAAGCGACTTTGTTTTATACTATGTAGTGATTATTTAACACATCAACAGTAAATAAACTTTGTAATCAAGACAACATGATGACAGTACAGAACACCACCATCGATAGGCTCGATAACCAGTGATGACGTAGCTAGTGTCAGCCGAACTACCGGAATGCCATACCATACCACACTCGCGGACAAACAGTACGGGTCGGTAAAAAACCATCATAACTCCTAAAATACTGCGAGGTTGTAAGTTTTTTTAATCGTGTGATTATCTTTATTTAATTTTACATCTATACTGCAAAAGTAACAGCCAAAAAAAGTCACGTTGCCAGGTTTAAATCTGACCCGTAAAAATCCATGAAAACAACAACGTTTAACGGAGCGAGATTTCGCGAAAATCGTCATTTTTGGACATTGATATTTTTATGATAGGATCCCGGAAATTCCTAATACAGTTGGGCAATACGAAGAATAGTATATTATGTAAATAAAACGAGTGTAGAATATTTCACAAAACCTATTGAGGCTATTTAAACTAGGGTGACCCGAAAAATGACCGCCAATGGATTTGTGGGCCATATTCTCTGCTGTCTGACTATTGATGCCTCACACATGCACAACTTGCTGCTGTACAATTAGAATTTTTTATTTTATTTTATTCAAACTACTTATGTTTTGCTTTTATAAGGACTAAACTGTAGTTAATTCCTGTTTTTTATTTTTTTATTTCTGTTACCTAAACATGGTTGCTAGCCGCTATTGAAATGTCTCTTATGTCAATCATATGTATTCCCCCACGGGACAGGCTACGCCTAGTGTGGGGGTCAGTTAAAAATGTAACTATGTTTCTTTAATTTTTTTGGTAATAAACTATTTGTATTTGTATTTGATTACTGACCTGTTTGAAGCCACGGTACATGAGTTGGATTTCTCTGGCTGTAAACTTGGAGCCCCGCGCCAGTTCCTTTAGTCCTTCGGGGCGGTGTCGCGCGGGCAGTGGGGCCTCTTCGCATTCCTCTTCTGTAGACAAAGAAAACTGTATTTTAGTATATTGAAAAGAATAGAATAGAATAGAATAAGCATTTGACTCGCACTTGGCCAGTTTTTTACTGATTATTGGCCATTAAACTACATAATATAAGTAACATCGTATTTCGTACAACTACCTAACTCAAACAGCAACATCAAACCTATTCAAAACATGTAATATATTTGCTGTGTCATAGATATGCATTAGGTCAGAAAATGATGAATTGAGCCCTCAAAGTAGGTTCTTTTAGTCACCTTTCACTTGAAAGCTATTCGGCTTAAAATACGCCTCAAAAGCTCTTTCAAAACTCCTGAAAAAGCTCTTTGAAACTGTAGTTTTCTGTTAAACGCAAGTTGAATAGAATACCTTACATTTTTGAAATTGTTTTCACAATATAATGGAATAACTTGGATTTTAAATGTTTATACATACGTTGTGGAAAATCAGCATACGACCCGGCCTGTGTGATGGTATTATTAAGCAGATACCATAGCCACTGCAGAACAACCAAGCGCGCAGCCGTCTTTTTTTAGGGTCGCGTATCCGAAGGATCCTAACGGAACCCTATTGCTGTCACTCACGCGTCCGTCCGTCCGTCCGTCGTCTGTCACACAGTTTTTACAGCCAAACGGTTCGATAAGCATAAGTATCTTGTCGACCTAAAGCCAAAAAATACAAATCGATAATATGATATCAAGTTCATTAGATGTCTGATGTCTATGTGTTTTCGAGGTACTACAGTGCCATCGTCGTAAAATATCAAGAACTGTTACTTCGCTTAGACAGTGCCATATGGCGAAACTGGGCATCGGCAGCCATTTTTAAGGAGGGCCATTCCTACAACTAACCGGGGGCATGTTCAAAAAAATTTGGTTTACCCCATCGAGTGCGGTGACGTTGTTTAGAGTGCGTTTATAAGATGAGTATTGTATTTTTTGTATAAGAGATATTGGATAACAAAGGAATGAGAAGCCACTTTACTTTGTTATGTGAATTGCCAATTTGGAGCCGGAATAGTAGATTTCCTAACGTACCTATATATATTTACAGTTCCAACTAAACTTTTAATTTGTACCGATTTTATGTAAACAACGCACACATACATATATATACACGCGCCCATTTACGCTACACACATTCATAATATGTCTTCGTTTCCGACCAACAGCAAACAATGTAACAAGCTCTACTGTAGTTACCCAGGGTCTGCCTGAAAACCAGCGTTGTAGTAAGTCAGTAAACTTGCTGCAACATTATGCTGAGGCAAGCCCCTTTTTAGCATCACAAAAAAAATACTACCTAATTACATATGCATGATTATTTTAAGTTATATCTTAAGTCTAATTTTAAGATACTTGTACGTGTAATTGTGTGTAAGTTTATGTCAACTCGTGCCTTGTGATGTTGAATAAAATATTTCTATGTCTATGTCTATGTCTATTTCATACTAAAACTCTTAATTACTATACATTTCTCTTCAACCAGTGGAAATTGCCAAACTAGATGCAACAAACTCGGGAAAGTTTTAGCACCCACAATATTAAACTAGATTTTAGCTAATTAAAGTTGAGACTAGAAAATAGCGGCAAGCTTACAAAATATACGAGTTACAACACTATAATGCGACTAAACAAAAAAGTTTAATATCAATAGATTATGTTAACTTTTGGACCACAGTGTCAGACTGAAGTTACGATAATTGGTTATATCATGTGATGTCACTAAACCGTTTCGAATAGCGGCCTGTTTTCTTGCTTTGTTCACACGTCACTGAGTTGGCATTTGAGTGACAGCCGCAAAGAAACAAAGAAACGAAAGTATTGTGGAAAAAAATCGCTTTTACTGTTTTTGTTTGTAGTTCTATAGGCACGTTGCCAACTTGTTTTAGTCTCAATCAATTGTTTTGTGAGGGTAAACTGAAGGGCATTTATTTTATTATTGACCGAGTGAAACGAAGGTTTCTGTTTTATTTATTTTTATTTATTATTTTTATTTAATCTTTATTTCGGACTCACATCCATATATTTAGCTTCGACAAAAATGATATCGTATGTCCGGAATTCCGGTTGTTCTCGTCTACAGATTATCGTTAAATTTTGGGAGCAGGGGACCGATTTTTGAGCGTCGAACGCTCGACTTTTCACGCGACATCTGTCAAAACGTCATAGTTTTTTGACGGATCTCGAGTGAAAATTCGAGCGTTCGACTCTCAAAAATCGGCTCCCAGGTTGGTAACTATACCTTTAGAATTTTTTTGTCCAGTCACTATTTGGAAATTTTAAAAAACCAACCTTTTATCCATGATTTTGAATTTTTCTGCGGTCGAATTTTGGTTTGTTCTCCTCTACAGGTCGAACCGATTCTCGAGCGATGAAATTTAGTGAGCAGGCTCTATGATTACATAGAATTTATTTGTAGAGTATTTTTTTGTAAATTTTGTTTTTTTTTTGTTAATGGTTTGTTCTCCTCTACAGGTTGCATTTCGCAGCCGATTCTCGTGAAATTTTGTGAGCAGGTTCGATATCTAATAAAAATTTTGGAAATAAAAAAAAACTCTCACGAGGTGTACAGCTCACGTAGCCACTAGTTATTAGTATATGTAGGTAGGTACTTTGTGTTGTTTTTCTTACTTACTTTGTGGGATTTAATTTTTGTTTTTCTTTAGTGTATTTTATTTAGTGAGCAATTATAGTACATTACTTACCAAGGGCGATAAAACAAAGAATGTCTCAGATTGCAGGTATTTTACGCCCGAGCCGAGGGCAAGGGCGATAAATATGCGATCTGAGGCTTTCTTTATTATCGCCCGTGGTAAGTACAAAATTTTATGTCACCCCCTGGCCAGGAAGTGGGTTTTTTCGCGCGCGGAGCGTGCGATAATGGCCACTTTATGGCCAGGTGTGACATAAAGAATATTTGTACGTATTGTATTTAAGCGTGATAAACGATAAGATAGAGTGTCTGACACTTTCTATCGAGTGGTATAAAGTGACAGATGCTTTATCTGGTCGTCTATCACGTTATCACACGACCTTTTATCTCACGAACGCGGGTGAGCCATGGTTGTGTGTTGAGCTAGTTACATCCCAATTGTCTATGTGTGCGTCAGCGTAGGAGTTCGTATGTGTCACAAATACAACTATGACTGGCTACCCCGCGCTAGTGAGATAAATCACTGGTAGGTACCAAGCAGGGCTTGGAACCGGTACCAAAAATACCGGTAAAATACCGGTATTTTATAGGTTCTCAGAGTACCGGTACTCGAAAATACCGGTATTAGTACCGAAAAATACCGGTAGGTACTTTATAAAGGTTGCTACGCGTGTATGCGACCTAGGTATATTTTTTCATCCATCCGATGCTCACGCTTGCTTGCACGCACAACCGCAACGTCGCAACTCGCGATAACTTATTGTGTTCTCTTTCTCTCTCATTCGCTCACTCTTTGTAAATTACGTACTAGGTGTAGAAATATTGTTTACTAGCTCTGTACGATTGCATGCCTTTTATCAATGCTTGTTGTTCATCTGGGTCCTGTAACACAAGGAATCCTAGCTCAGGACCCAAAGACTTGTATTTACCTTGTATTTTTTGGAATAAATATTTCTATTTCTATTTCTATTTATTTCGAGAACCGGTATTTTATCAAAATACCGGTATTCAGCTACCGGTACGTCGACCGGTACCGTTACCTACTTCAAGGTCACGATACCGGTACTTGAAAATACCGGTGTTTCAAGCCCCGGTACCAAGTAATTTGTAGCTACCAACTATAGAATTCCGGCGTGATCCCTAGAGATATTATTCCAAACCCGAAAATGTATGTGCAGCTGTCAGTCCCTTTTATTATGACTTCGCTTATATGTTGCTACGTCGCGACGTACGTGCCTTGAATAGTACTCGTAGTCACAGAATACAGAGAGTGCAGTGTGGGTCACTCACTGAGCAAAGATTCTATAGAGATCCTATAAGCGTGCCACCAATAGGAACAGAAATGCTCTTAGGCGATATATCGATTGAAAGAGACACCCTTTGATTTTCGCTCACGACAAAACGGGATGCAACCCTCTCCGAGAATGGCTTTTTAGACAAATCTCGTTAAATATCTGAATATCTGACTGTGTGCAGGTTTATTAAATTTCTTCTTGTCAGTACCTAGATGAGGTAAAGTACCATCATATTAACTTAATCGTGTCTTCTAATAATGCGTTGTTTTAGGAGGCTGAGGAAAAAAAGGAAAATATAGACTCGACTTTGGATTTATTTTCTATCGAGAAAATTTTAAGCAATCATGTTTCGGTTATTGTCAGTACCACAATCATATAGTCAAGAATCATATATGTGAAAATCAGCCCCTACTGTTTGCTAGTCTGGGCAGAACAGCGTTTGAAAGACTCCAAATT
Source organism: Cenopis cana (assembly GCA_951800055.1). Lineage (NCBI taxonomy): Eukaryota > Metazoa > Arthropoda > Insecta > Lepidoptera > Tortricidae > Cenopis > Cenopis cana. Next base: position 1,975,102 of record OX637498.1, on the reverse strand, counting down.
TCTCAGTGTAGCGCCAACATGTTTTCGCATCGAAATTGCAGCGGACTACGTGTATGAATTAGACATGGTGAAGCATGAACGTTGCAGAGCAGATTTACCAGATGGCAACTGGTATTATAATATTTATAAACCTATTTGTGGGTCGTAACGAACGAGGAGGTATTACACAGAGTGAAAGAGAAGAGAACGCTGTTAAACACCATAAACAGTAGAAGAGGGAAAATGATTGGACATTTGATACGGCACAACTACTTCTGCAAGACCATTTTGGAAGGAAAGATAGAAGGAAGGCGGGGCAGGGGAAGTCCAAGGCGCAGTTACATGGACCAAATAAAAGAAGCAGTTGCCGTTGTGTCGTATCAAGAAGTCAAAGAACTGGCGTATGAGAGGGAAAAATGGAAAATACTCCACCGACAAGAGGATACCTCTTAAATTTGATGATGATGATGATGACACTCTATCCACGGAAACGAGTTAGTAGGTATTAGAAATCTGAGAAAGCATGCAATTGATCAACGATACCTAAGGGTAACGACCGCACATAGGATAGGTTTTACATACACATAGTCCAAAATTTATATATCATAATATCAACTGCTCCTCCCCCCATCCCCCACACTCCCTTCAAACAAACAATATGTAATACACATGCCATGAAATTTTCACTTTTGGTCTAAAAAGTCTTACAACTCACATTAAGGTTTTTTTTTTATACTACGTCGGCGGCAAACAAGCGTACGGTCCACCTGATGGTAAGCGGACACCGCAGCCTATAGACGCTCGCAACTCCAAAAAAGTCACGTGCGCGTTGCCGACCCTATATAAAATTTGAGGATTCATTGTGTTGACAACAGAAGGGTTAAAAGCTCCCTCGCTCTCAACACAGTGCATCCTCGGGAGCTCTGGCAACCTTGCTCACCTCCAGGAACACAACACTACATACTGGTATAGTAAATAGGTTATTATGGCTGTGGTCTTCTGCAAGGCGGAGGTACTTCCCCAGTTGGGCTGCTCCAAATAAGCACACACACTCACATTTAGGTCGAATAATATTAGGGAATAACCTAATAGCACAATCAAATTTCGGTCAAAATGTTTTAGGTAAATCATTAATAGGACTAAAAACGTTAGGACATAATATGATCATTACATACGTAGGTACGTAGATAGGTAGACAAACTATACGCAACCCTGGTACCATGGTCGACAGATACTAAAGAATTTGTCAAAAAAGTTTGTCAAAAACTGATCGGGGTCTCAGGGCTGGCTCTTACTTCGCCCAGCGGCTGAGCCTGGCCATTCAGCAAGGCAACGCAGCGAGCGTCCTGGGAACGATGCCTCGGGCAACATTAGGAGGAATTGAGGAGGGGCGTTTCCATTTATAATTATTATTTTTAAATATTAGTTAAGTGTCATGTATTTTTGTGTTGTAATAAATAACATGTGTTGTAATAAATAACTATACGCGGGAAAACGAAAATAGGACAAAAAGCTAAAGCTCTTTGTGTGTAAACCTAGGGATTCCAAAACCCGTGATGACGTTTTGTTTTGACCTATCTCTCCCCCTATCTTAAACCGAAAAGCCAATCCGGAACCAAATCCAGCCCAGAGCGAACAAGCTGACATACATTAATATTGGATGAGGTACAGTCGCGGGCACAACTCTAAAGCAAACTTTACGCTAGGCAAATAGCCAAGTCATTTAGAGGGTCCAAATTGGCTTAGAAAACTCGTTACTTGAACGAACGCTGAAAATATTATTTTAGTAAATGGAAATTGGTAACATTTGCAGCTGAACAGCAAATGCAGCAAATGAACCAACTTATAAATAATCTAATCGAACAATTAGGTACAGGGTGTTTATAATAGTAGTTTATGCAACTGGTACCTACCTACATATAGTGCTAGCGGCACACAAGGGCTACATATGGAAAATGCTGCAAATGGTGTTAAAAGCATGAAAATCGGTACGATTGATCTTTAGGAGGGGCTCCTGTGGGGCTAGCATAACATGCATCTCGTCTCTACTCGCGCGCGAGATAGGCTACCTGTCACTGTCTGATTAATGCTGTCAAAAAGTGACAGGTAGCTTATCTCGCGCGCGAGTAGATACGGAATGCATGTTGTGCTAGAGGGGCTGGAGGAGCTCAAACTGGGCATGTTTTGAGAATTATTTTAATTTTATTTTAAGACAAGCGACTTAAATGTAATAATGTGATATATTTATAGAACCAGCTTAGAAAGCGTTTTCGTTTGATACCACACACGATAGGTTTCAGATATTTTTTTTTTAATTCCATACAAAAAAAAGAAGTCGTCATAACTCTTCTCCTCTTCGTTTTTTTTTTTCGTCCAACTGGTCAAATTGATTTATATGGCCTAAAGATCAATCGTGCCGATTTTCATGCTTTTAACACCATTTGCAGCATCTTTTGGCGTACCAGTAGGACTAATAATGAGGGGCACACGAGTGTTTTAATGCCTAATTATGTACAGTTGCATACACCACTTTATCTGCATCCATATATTAAATCCTCTTTCATGTGTTTCGTGTGGGCACGTCTCGCCGGCGTGCGCCATGTTTGCCTCGACAGGCCGGCCCGCGCGCCACCGTCAGCCCGCAGCTGTGTCCTTAAAGTTGTACGTGATCTCATAAGACTATTGTATTTGGTGATCTTATAGGGGACGCGCGCAACCGCCGCACAGTATATTATAAAGCGGGGTCTTATCTACGGTTTTTGAACTTATTAAAGAGGATTTACTATATGGGTGTAGTATATGGCTGTATGGGTGTATGGGTGGGTGGGGTATGGGTGTATAAATTTGTTTAAGGGCGCGCAAACGGGTCCACTAGCGCCATTCGTGAAATTTAACGATAGATATTTCGAAAAGGGGAATGGCTATGTACTGTATTTTGTATTTAAGTACATTTTGAATACATCAAACTAGTTTTTACGTTGCTAGATTCGTCGAGGAAGAGCTCGAAAAGAAAACGGCCGTTTTAAAAACTGAAGTGAATCTACGACGATTACAGTACCCTTACCATGAGTTTGCAATATTTGCATTACCGTACTCGCTAGCGACTGCGTAAACGATTTAGTATGGCGATTCTTAGTTCTATTGCGTAACCGCCAGAGGCGCTGTACTTTTGTTCATACCTACTAAATCGTTTACGCAGTCGCTAGCGAGTACGGTAATGCAAACATTGCAAACTCATGGTAAGGGTACAGTAAGCATGAATGTTTAGCTACACGTCATATAAACTTGTGTCCGTGACTGTCCATATTTCAGGCATCTCATACAATATGCATGTCGCCTAATGATTTGTCCTAATGGATCACATCTACAAGCAAATATGGGCCTTATCGCCTATGAATAAAGACGATATCTATTCAGTTATAAAACATAATTCTATGATGTTTCGTTAGGAGTACTTCAGTTTGTTTTTTTTTTTTAGACTGTATCGATTTTACAAGCGGATATTGGGTTGTTATGAAATTGTTTTTTTACAACTGACTTACTTAATTCATTATTAATTGTGAGTCGTTGCATAAGAAAACTGTTGTGGTGCGCCATGAAAATGAAAATGAAAAATGAAAATGTTATGTATTGGAGTTGTGTTTATTTGTTAAAAGAAATTGTGGATACTTCATCAAAAAATCTGCAGTAAAAAACAACTTGCGCAATCAATATAAATTTGATTTAGTCCTCCCTCGGGTGAATAATAGCATGTATAAATAAATTAATAGTTTAAAAACACTAGAAAAACACGCTTTGCGTGTTAATTGAAACTTGATCGTGTTCAAAGTCCATTACGTGACCTTTCTCACAAGTGCAAACATGACTATGATACGATATTCCTTCATGGAATGCCAGTGCCTATCTATTGAAACCTAATCGTGGTCAAAGTTCATTACAAGACTTTTCTAACAAATCCAAACATAGCTATGATACGATGTTCCATCATGAAGTTCCAGTTCATATCTTCCGGCTCCATCATCAGATCAGTTCGACAGTACCATATTATTGTATTGTCATCAGAACTACATACAGCTGCCAATTTTCATGATGCTACGATCCTTGGAAAATGGTTAAACTAGTTACCTTAGATTCCATTACATATTTAGTTACATACAGGACGACCTATCAGACCTTGAAACCTAATCGTGGTCAAAGTTCATTGCAAAACTTTTCTAACAAATCCAAACACAGCTATGATACGATGTTCCATCATGAAGTTCCAGTTCATATCTTCCGGCTCCATCATCAGATCAGTTCGACAGTACCATAGTATTGTATTGTCATCAGAACTACATACAGCTGCCAATTTTCATGACGCTACGATGCTTGGAAGATGGTTAAATTTGTTACATTAGATTCCATTACATAGTTACATACAGGTCGACCTAATAAAAGCGTGTTAAAAAGCGCATTTATCAGTGCTATAATAGTACATTACTTAACAAGGGCGGTAAAACAAAGAATGTCTCAGATCGCAGGTATTTGACCGCGATCTGAGGCTTTCTTTATTACCGCCCGTTTTAAGTACAAAATTTTATGTCACCCCCTGGCCAGGAAGTGGGATTTCCCGCGCGCGGAGTGTGCGGTAATTGCCGCCTTATGGCCAGGTGTGACATAAATGTATTTAATAAACTGCCAGGCCAAAACAAAGTCCTAGAAGGTAACGAATTTAAATGTAAATTAAAAAAATGGCTTCTGCAGAGAGTGTTTTATAATATTAATAAGTTTTTTGCGCTGTATAGCTAGTTTTTAAGTATATATTTCTTTGTACCTATTGTTGTATGCCCGCAACCGGGTGGCTGTTGTAACTAAAATCATTATGTCCACCTTTCTTGTACACAGCTTTACAATAAATGATTTATTTCTATTCTATTTCCATGTTGTGCACGAGGGCCTGGCACGCTTTGATAGAGAAAGATAGCCTTATTCCTTATGAGCAAATTGAAAAGAGTGCTATGTTTAGGGATCGTCCTAATACAACGCGATTACGCGATGATCGCGCAATCGCGCGAGTGAAACTCGCGAATATATTGAACTCGAATAGGTGTCCTAAAGGGATCGTCCAAAAACAAAGGTGACTACGCGATTATCGCGCGAACTCACGACTTTTACTAGTAAATATTCTAAGTATAAGTCGCGCGATCATCGCGAAGTCGCGTTTTTATTAGGACGACCCCTTAGTCTCTATCGCCGACCATTTTTTCATGGTCCGGTTATAGGCACAGCAGACACACTTAATAATATATGATCCGTATGATCTTTGAATAAGGGTTGAAGTGTCCATTATTGGTGCTTGTTCTTAAAGTGTCCATAATTGGTGGTGTCACCCTATGTCATTTTCAAACTGAAATCTATCGTAGGTACTGTAGCTTAAGGAAATTTCCACAAACTTGTTCCATTTATTCAAATTCCCTTTTTAATATGGCATGATACTGTGATTCATTGCAAAGAAACATCTTAGACAAAGGTCCGTCCCTTTGATAAGAGCCGGACCCTTTTTCATCCCTAAAAGCTTTGGAGATGAGAAATGAAGCAAAAGACAAACATTACTTATTTCAATATTTATGTAAAAGAATTGAAATAGCAGTAATATATATATATTATAATGAGAATGGTAAAAAGGAATACTTTTCGATATTCAATGATTTTTAGGGTTCCGTAGTAAACAAGGAACCCGTATAGTTTCACCATTTCCGACCGTAATAGAAGGGCCCGCATGGGATCGCTATACTGGGATCGATATACCGGGATAAAAGTGTCCGCATGGGATCGTCTTTCAGGCCTTCGGCCCGCGGGGTCGCGTAAAAAATGTAAATGACACTTAATTCATTTAAAAAAATGACATACATTAAGATCGAAAGAGTTAAGTGTGTGGTCATCGTCAATCACTGGTGCGTTTAGTTATTGATGGTGGATAATTTTCAGGCACATAATTTCGTCTGCGAATCAGCCTGTTTACTTTTCAAAGCCTACGCAAACTCCGGACTCCACAATAATTGGCCACTGTGCGCCTTATTCTGGCCGAAGAAGCCGTATTCAGCACAATTTCATGAGGGTACTAAGCTGTCATTGGTTTCCGAACATGTTATACTCTTTTAAATTCTTTAAAAAAGATATTTAGACAGATTTAATGGTGTACATATTATGTATTAAATTAGGGGTTAAACTTTTGAAATTAAATTTAAATATTGTTGGTAAAAAATTGCGTGATAGGGGTTGCGATCCAAGATCTGGTTCAACGCATCTCATTGGCTATCCAGCGCGGGAACGCCGCCACTGTTTTGGATGGTTTGAGATGGGTTTGAGCCATAAAAGGCAAAACGTTAGTATTTGGGGCATTTTCACTTTAAAGTGTAACCCCTACTTTTTTTTTCGGATCTCGGTGATTTTGGGTATTCTGACTCAGAATCACGAGTACTATTGACCTTGATTTTCCATACAAATTTTCTGTGTCAGTTTTGTGACGAGCCATATAAACTGTATCAAAGAGCGTCACAAAACTGACTTTTATTGGCGGGAAACTTTTTTTTCGCGGAAATGGATAGTAAGTACTCGTGATTCTGAGTCAAAATACTCAAAATCACCGAGATCCGAAAAAAGTAGGGGTACACTTTAAAGCGAAAATGCCCATTTAGTCCAGTAACTTTATACATTCAGAGCGTGCGTTAAATCCGGTAGTTCTGATTTTTTGCAGACTTGTTTATGATGTTGGCCTAATGAATAATCCAGGTTTGTGACCTCGAGCGCCAAAAGCATGTATCTCAAAAATCGAAAAAAAACCCTACTATAACCCGAAAGTGCTAGTTGCTGATAATACCTTGATGTTTTTAAAATATACTAAATTTGCTATAATATGACACTAGAATTGTCTCTGTAGACCCAATAGTTACCGAGATAAATCCTTTCAAAGTTTGAGAATGTCAAAAAAAAAAGAACTTTGAAAGGCTGTATCTCGGAAACTATTAGGTGTACAGAGACAATTATAGTGTAATGATTTCATGTTTAGTGTAGTTAATTTTAATTTAAGTTGCACTTCTAATTAAGTTTGAGGGTACTTCACCGCCATTACGACTTAAAAAAAAAAAGATGGCGGGTGGTCTTAAAAAGGAGGGAACGTTTTTCTGGGCTCTCCTTGGTTAACCGTGCTAAAGTGTAGACGTGGTTGAGTATAGTTTGAAGACGTGTTTTAGTTTAAGTTAGACCATAAACGTGTACGAGTGATTGTAACTTCCAGTATAAGTGAATAAATTATTCAAGAGATCTTCGAAGTTTTAACAATAGTATATTTTTATAGCAAATTAAGTCTACTTTAATACACTAAAAGAAGGAGCTATTGCTACTATCAGAAATGAGTCCTTTAGGGTTATAATCGTTCTTTTTTGACATAACATTGAAAAAAATCGAAGAAACCGATTATAACCCTTAAGTACTAGTTGCTGGTAATACCTTCTCTTGTATTTTTAAAGTAGACTAAATTTGCTACAATATTATACTAGAATTGTCTCTGTACACCTAATAGTTTCCGAGATACAGCCTTTCGAATTTCATCATTTTTTCGACATTCTCAAAGTTTGAAAGGATTTATCTCGGAAACTATTGGGTCTACAGAGACGATTCTAGTGTCATATTATAGCAAATTTAGTCTATTTTTAAAACATCAAGGTATTATCAGTAACTAGCACTTTCGGGTTATGGTGTTTTTTTTTTTCGATTTTTGAGATAGTTGCGTTTGGCGCTCGAGGTCACAAACTTGGATTATTCATTGGGCCAACATCATAAACAAGTCTGCAAAAAATCAGAACTACCGGATTTAACGCACACTACCCCGTACTTTCAGGCGACAAGGTTACTGGATTAATTTAGTATATAAGTTACTGTAATGTTTTTAGGGTTCCGTACCCAAAGGGTAAAACGGGACCCTATTACTAAGACTCCGCTGTCCGTCCGTCTGTCTATCTGTCCGTCTGTCACCAGGCTGTATTTCATAAACCGTGATAGTTAGACAATTGTAATTTTCTAACACTAAAAAACTAAGTACCTACTATACTACTACTAATACTCCGCTGGCTCACCGACCCAAAGTGTGTCTTACCCTCCAATATGAGTGCCCGCCATTGATCCCATTTATCCATTTATACTAAAAAAACAGTGTATAAAATTAATTTCTAAATGGGATAAAACTCAACTGGTCAACTCAACTCAAGTCTCCAGTCCGGTAATGAAACATCTGCAAACTTTGTAGGACAATCTCTGAGAAACTAAAATGTAAATTTCATGCAAACTTGTTTTAGTTTTGTAACTTTACTAGATAAGAATGTTTTGTGTTTCCGTATCATTTCTGTGGCTTTATATTATGAAGTTTTTGGTAAGAAATTCAGTTTTGTACTAAACCTTTGTAGGGACAGTCAGCATCAAAATTCAAAACTAGCTTGGCATATGAAAGAGGTCAAAAGTTCAATTCAATTCAATTCAAATACTCTTTATTGCACACCTCAAGAAGAACATAGTACAGAAACATTAGGCTTAAAGTAGAGGTAAACAACAGGCGGTCTTATCGCTAAAGAGCGATCTCTTCCAGACAACCTTTGGGTAGCGGAGATAATGCAACACGTTAAATTGTAACTGAGTAGGTGGCAAACCGATATAAATGGATTTTTTGGAAATACCAGGAGGGTGTACTAATCAAAAATAAATTTTAATAAACGTACATACATACAATAAATATAAAATAAACATACATACACTTTTACATAAATACAATACAATATCAGCCAAATAGATATCAATAGGATAGGACCAACAACCGTATATAACCGTGGAGAGACAAATAATAGTTAGTTCGTATTCCCTTGTAATAAAGAAATTTGACGTTTTCATTTGCCAAGCTAGTTTTGTTGCTGACTGTACCCTGTCGCTTTAATTTACCTGTTCAACTGTTATACTGGATTTTGATCGTCGCCGCGTTGGTGAGCACACGTGCCCGGGGCGACGACGGGCAGAATCCATTTACCGTACAAAACCTTATCTACTGTCATGGCGTCGTTACCGAACAACGGCATTGAATATAACACGTGACATTGGCGAAATCATCATACATATGATGGAAGCCATTTTTTTAAAGAATTAATTAACTGTTATACTAAATGTTCAACAGATGAAAGCGACAACCGATTTCCCCTCCGATCCCTATAATTTCGTATCAGTAGCTCTAGTATAAGTTTTTTCGAAACATTAACTAATTCGAACGCGTTTGCGTTTTGTCTCAAAATGTATGAAAACGCTCTCACCGAGTTTGAAATACGCGCGTTCATCGGTTAGCAACAGATGTTATACTCGCTGTCTTAGTTTCCACTAGTGACCACTAGAGGCGCTGTTCACGTTTTTATACTACTTTCATACATTTTGAGACAAAACGCAAACGCGTTCGAATTAGTTAATGTTTCGAAAAAACTTATACTAGAGCTACAGATTTCCAAGCTTCCCTACAATTTCGTATCAGAATACGGCCGTAGAATGTTTGAGTTCAGAAAATAAGCTCGCCCTAATAAAACCACTGTTTGTTCGCGCTGTGTGTTTTGGTATAACAACTCGATATTGTACGAAAATAACGATGTTTTTTTGTTATGTAGAGAATGCTTTCCGTTATTAAAATAGACTAAAATAATAGAGCATATCAAATAAATACTGATACATAGATGGATAGATAGATAGATGAATAAAAGATTTATTTGCATTTTGCATACCTACTGCAATTGTGATCTTTATGATAAATGCTTTATTATGGACAGCGTCTTATAATAGTACATTACTTAACAAGGGCGGTAAAACAACGCGGATTGGATGTCAATTAAATTTCACTATTTCTCCATAGTAAATGTATGGGAAAAGTTTTCCTCGATTTGTGGCTTTTCTACCCGGAAAGTTTTTTTAGTCCCATACAAGCTTTTGATCCTGGGCAGGAATGGGATCGATTGGCATTGTACGGTTTAGACCGTAACTTCCCAAGGGCGGAGTGGTTGTGACCGTGGAGTAAAAGTTAGCGCGTAATTTAATAGTACATTACTTAACAAGGTCGGTAAAACAAAGAATGTCTCAGATGGCAGGTATTTGACGCCCGAGCCGAAGGCAAGGACGATAAATATGCGATCTGAGGCTTTCTTTATTACCGCCCGTGTTAAGTACAAAATTTTATGTCACCCCCTGGCCAGGAAGTGGGATTTCCCGCGCGCGGAGCGTGCGCTAATTGCCGCTTTATAGCCAGGTGTGACATAAATTAACAAACAATCAATAAAAACTTAGCAGCTTAGCACTTACGCATAAACAATAAAACTTAAAGATAAAAAAAAATACCCAAGTCGCCGTAAGGTAGGGTGCCCAGAAGGCTGGCCGCATTACCACGCTGAATGGTAATACTTATTCTTTGCGCGAAACATTAGCATAAACTTTGGGTATCTATATAAAGATACCTATTGCAAGTTTGCAACTACGAGAGAAAGTATAGTAAAACAATTGTGTAGGTATTATTTTGAACATCGCATCGCATATAACATTTGAAGTATAATGTGTGTCAGTTTGTAATGTGATTTATGCAATAAACCATTTGAAATTTGAAGTGCGAACCGATGACCTGGCGACTCCCTCGCACGACCGACGTATTAGCACTGCGATATAGAGGTGGGTGATAAATAACTTCACGATGAAAAAATCACGGTGATCCGCCGTTAAAAAGTAACAGTGTGACTTGTTACGAAGTAACAACGTTACAAAATAACGTTGTTACTTAGCGACGATATCACTGGAACAGTGTGTAGGTAAGTGACGCGTCGCGTCGTGCCTCGTGACCGCTGTTACTAACTGTGACTGTGACTGCGGTGCGTGACACGAAATAACCGAAGTGACAAAGTCACGGTGATTTTTCAATGTGATTTTTTTGGAACGGGAATAACAATAACGGTGATCGAAAAGTAACGCTTTTCCCCATGTCTACTGCGATACAGCGAGGAAATGCCGCCAGCACCCTCTATACTGTAGGTGTAGGCGATGCCTCAAGGGACTGTTTTGGATTTAATTTTTATTTTTAATTTAGTTTCAATTGACTGAGTGAAACGAAGGTTTCCGCTTCAGCTTCGATAAAAATACTCTCGTACTGTAGCTCTAGTATAAGTTTTTTCGAAACATTAACTAATTCGAACGCGTTTGCGTTTTGTCTCAAAATGCATGAAAACGTGAACAGCGCCTCTGGTGGTCACTAGTGGAAACTAAAACAGCGAGTATAACATTTGTTGCTAACCGATGAACGCGCGTATTTCAAACTCGGTGAGAGCGTTTTCATACATTTTGAGACAAAACGCAAACGCGTTCGAATTAGTTAATGTTTCGAAAAAACTTATACTAGAGCTACTGTCCGGATTTCCGAGTTTCCAGATATCGTGTTGTTCTCCTCTACGGTCGTATTTCTCAACCGATTCTCGTGAAAAATTGAGAGCTGGGGGCCGATTTTTGAGTGTCGAACGCTCGACTTTTCACTCGAGATCTGTCAAAAAAACTATGCTGTTTTGACAGATGTCGAGTGAAACTGAAAAGTCGAGCGTTCGAAACTCAAAAATCGGGCCCGGTCGGTTCAATAATTATGGAGCAGTATCGTTTTTATTTGTCGAATCGATTTTTAGAAATTTACATCATCATCATCATCATCATCAGCCTATATACGTCCCACTGCTGGGCACAGGCCTCCTCTCATAGATGAGAGGGATTGGGCAAATTAACATATTTATATATTTAATTAATATTATTATATTATTCAATTAATTATTATTTTATTTATTAATATTTTTATTTATATTATTTTTTAATTTTTAAGAAATTTACATATTTATATATTTTTTCAAACATTCCAAATAAGAAATAAAAAGAATTGCAGGCTTGAAAGCTTACAGAGCCACTTATATTATTTAAGTTATTGTATTATTAGTAGTTTGTAGTTAGTTATGTGATATTATACTGTATCAAATAAAAATCAGCCATTTCGTGTTTAGAGAAAATTATTTGTGATTTATATAAAAATAAATTGCTGAAATGTAATGATGTGGTATATTTTTAGAATCGCCTTAAAAAGCCCTTTCATATGATACTACACACGATAGGTTTCTGAAGAAAAATTTTTTTTTTTTCCATACAAAAAATAGAATGTCTCGGCACTTCCCTCCTAAGGGAATTTTTTTTAGGAACTGCGGGTCAAAAACTTTGTTTTGGCCTCTAGTATGCGTGTGCCAAATGGCTAATCTGTACATCGATTTGCGGTTTTTCTTTGAAATTGGGCCTGTACCACCACTAACTGTAAAAATAAAGTTTAGCGGTTTCAACAACTCTATATTATTTATTTAGTAGACGATATACCTAGGTAGTGTTGTGACAACGCTCTACAAGGCCGAAATTAGCCGAGTCTCTATCCAAAGGTCGATGTGCAAAATTTATCGCCGAGTACTCTGTGATTGTTTCCAAAACTCCCTATTCCACTGTGATGCTGATAACCGATCCTTATGATAAGTCATAAGTCATAAGTCATAAGTCATTTATTCGTAAAGCTAATTTACACGTTAAAAATACAGACCATATTTACAAAATAAATATGTCGTTAAATCATTCAATTCAATATAATATAAATTAATACATGTCATTATTACATCAGTACCTATATTATTTTATTTTATTACATCAATAAAAAATAAAAATAAAATTACCAAATATCCTTTGCGTGGATACTTAAAAACTCACTGTAATTATAGAACGGGTGCTCAACAAGCCAGCGTTTGAGGCGACGTTTAAAACTGTCCAAAGTTTAGGCGCTGGTAATGCTGTCAGGTAGGTTGTTGTAGACAGTGGGCCCCATGACATGAGTGAGCTTGGCCGACTTGACCAACTTGCGGCCCACGCCGATGAGCTTATGGGCGTTACGCGTGTTGTAGTTGTGTACCATGCTATGTGTTTTGTACGCTGTTAGATTTGACCTCACATACACAGCCACCTGTAGTACGACTATCGCTGGTAAAGTCAGTATACCCAGTTTTTTAAAGTAGGGTCTTGCAGGAGTATTGTGCGGCACACGGGCGATTATCCTTACCGCGCGCTTCTGAAGACGGAAAACCCTTTCCCACTCAGCACAGCGTCCCCACAGCTCCGCACCGTATTGTATCAGCGAGTGCACCGTGGCAAAATAGCACGAGCGCGCGACCTCATCCGACACTAACCTGGTTACTCGTCCTAATGCAAAGCAGGCGCTGCCGATTCTTCCACTGAGTCTGTTAATATGATGGTCCCACTTTAGACCGGTATCTATTTCGAACCCTGATATGATAACGACATTGCCTATTACAAAATAATACGCAAGTATACCACGTGTAGTGTGTATCGACATTTATCGCGTTATCTGCCTACTTAAAGATAAATAAATAAAAAATGGATTCTCAAATATTTCTAGCTGGTTCAGATAAGCGGGAAACCCCAAATGTGAAAATAACAAACACAAACCGTAGCTCTCTAGTATAAGTTTTTTCGAAACATTAACTAATTCGAACGCCTTTGCGTTTTGTCTCAAAATGTATGAAAACGCTCTCACCGAGTTTGAAATACGCGCGTTCATCGGTTAGCAACAAACGTTATACTCGCTGTTTTAGTTTCCACTAGTGACCACCAGAGGCGCTGTTCACGTTTTCATACCACTTTCATACATTGTCAGACAAAACGCAAACGCGTGCGAATTAGTTAATGTTTCGAAAAAACTTATACTAGAGCTACCGAATGGTTCTCTCCTGTCACCTCAGCCCTGTGAGCGTACCCTTGCCATGAGTTTGCAATGTTTTCATTACCGTACGAGTACTGGCTAGCGACTGCGTAAACGATTAATAGTAAGTAAGTAAGTATTTTATTTGTGATACACAGGTACATAAGCTACGGTAGCCCAGTGATTCAAGCATGCGGCTGTCAAGCGGCGGTCGTGGGTTCGAATCCCAGCTCGTCCAATGAGTTTTTCGGAACTTATGTACGTAATATCATTTGATATTTACCGTTAGTTTTTCGGTGAAGGAAAACATCGTGAGGAAACCTGCATACATCCGCGAAGAAATTCAAAGTTGTATGTGAAGTCCCCAACTCGCTCTGGGCCAGCGTGGGGACGACTGCCCAATCCCTCTCATCTATGAGAGGAGGCCTGTGCCCAGCAGTGGGACATATATAGGCTGATGATGATGATGATGATGATGATGACACAGGTACATAATAGGATGACAGTAAAATGAATTATACAGTGCTCTGTGATCTACCCAGAAGGGTGTACAAATATTTGGCCTTAAAATAAAACATTACATATAATTGGTTTTGCATTGCTGACATTTATAAATTTATGAATCCAAAATTACTTTAAAACTAAGAATACAATTTCAAATTTACTTTTAGTTATTTAAGCTGATTTTGTCATGGAAGATATCATCGATAGTGTAGTAGGCTCCCTGTATAAGTTTTAATATTAATTTTCTTTGAAACATGCACAAATCTAACCCAACTAGCAAAATTTCGTCATATAATGGTTGCGGCAACGTTTCTGCGGCAACCTTTTAGCTCTTACTATTAGTCATAGAAACGTAATCAGAACGTGTATACAACGCGATTTGGGCCCATTTTATTCAGCATTTCAGTCATATAAAAGTTGTATAACTGCAACCACCGCCACTTATAGATCTTAATAATAATCACCGACGTGACTATCTTATTACAATTTAGCTGTATATTAGCCTTTTATATGACTGATTTGATCTATAACTTCCACTTATACGACATATTTGTGGAGTAATTGCATCCTTGGCAACTAAACAGAATATAACTCGATACTACAAGGTGTTTGTTGAAAAAGGAATTTAATTGGTTTGCATTGGATGACGGTAAGTATTTTTTTTATCCGCCATGATGTTACATGTTTTAATTAAGAATGCTCATAACTTCGGCGTATGGTGGAAATGTATTGTGAAGCTAAGTTTATTGATGAAGTAAACTATGTTTCACAGTAAATATTTAATGCCCCACTGTAATTCTTAGTTAATTAAATATAAATTTAGTTAATATTGTTGATTGTCTTGAACGCCGCGGTTATACTGCATTTATCCAGCTATTAAGCTATATAATCGCATCTTATATAGCAAGTTTAGCGGTCCAAGCGCCATTATACATTTGTCGGACATATTTTAGGGTTCGTTAGAGTTTCTGAAAAAACCTTTTTAACAGATTTATGTATTTTACTTCTAGAGACAAGTAGAACCATAAAATATGGTCATTGTAGCTGATGTGGGCTGTTTTTAGGGTTCCGTACCCAAAGGGTAAAACGGGACCATGTTACTAAGACTCCGCTGTCCGTCTGTCCGTCTGTCACCAGGCTGTATCTCAAAAACTGTGATAGTTAGACACTTGAAATTTTCACAGATGATGTATTTCTGTTGACGCTATAACAACAAATACTAAAAAGCAGAATAAAATAAATATTTAACATGATTTTTTGCCGGTTTTATAGATAATGGTACGGAACCCTTCGTGCGCGAGTCCGACTCGCACTTGGCCGGTATTTAAGAAAAGAAGACTATATGACTCCAAATCGCTGAATAAGATACTCATATATAACATGTTCTATAATTAGCTTTTATATGACAGCATGTAACATTTACAGCTATTGTGCTGTATAAGTTACATGATGTCATATAATAGCAAACTACATTGCTTTTACTCGACTGCACTTGACATGTCGTAAGTCAGATATATAAGTGACTGTTACTCGACTAAATAGTCATATAAGCCTCGTATAAAAGTGACTTATTCTGCATTTCTTATATGACTTATTAGTCATATAAGCAAGTCGAGTAAACGTTTACTCAGCACCATAGTATGACTAATATGCTGAGTAACTATAAAGCTGCATAAGCTGGCTTTATACGACAGGTGCTGTAAAATTCACGTTTACATGACTTTTATATGATTTATTAGCTGAATAAGCCCAATCTTATATGACTACTTTGCTAGTTGGGAATGCTTTAATGCTCTCCGCCTCCGGTAGGAAATTGTATATTTTGATGCCATGCCTATGTCGCAGGCAAATTGCATAATCCGCCGTATTACATTACGGCTAGCCGTTTTACAAAACAGAGCCGTTTTGTATTATGGCGGGTCAACGATTAGCCAGATTGAATACGGCTGAACGAAAATCCGCCGGAATGTGTTCGGCGCTTTACGTTATTCAATTCGCCTAGCCGTAATGTAAAACAGCGGTTCAGTCGGATTGTATAATACGCCGTAATGCATTACGGCTAGCCGTTTTATATAACGGTGGATCAACGATACTGAATACAGCTCCGCTCCCACAAGTCCGCCGGATTCAATTCGCCTAGTTTCAAAGTTTCTAAATTTCTCGTTGTAGCGCCTTAAATACTAAATACAGTACATAACATTCGCCTTTTTTTAAATATCATTAAATTTAAATATTCACGAGTAGCGCTAGTGGATTCGTTCGTGCCCTCTTAATAATTCATGCTAGCTATTGTTATTAAATATTATCGTCAATCAATCAATACATAATTAATAATACTTATACTAGATATTCTAAGTAGGTAATAGAGATATAGATAACATTCGTTTTATATGGATTTGATTAATCTTAACTCGGCATATCGGAGTGGCCTCTCGTTGTGAAGACATGACTCTGACAGTGGTGTTCTTGGGCGTAATAGCTGCGGCAACAGGTTAGTTCAGGGTTCAGGGTAAATGTGCCAATGGTTGTTACGTTAAGGTATTTTCACTCAAAATTTTAGAAGAATCATGCTTTGAACAATCATGACATAACAAGGCGGGACATAAATAGGTACAATAGTTTTTAAACAATTTTTTTTTTTTTTAATTTTATTATTGAATTGAATTAAAATGGTAGCACATCGACATGCTCCTCCGCCGCCGCCTCCGCACCGACAAGTCAGGAAGTCACCTAAGGCTGCGTTTCCACCAGAGATGTGCGAGGATGTGTTTTCATACATTTGACACCTCGCTCGGCGCGTTGCGACTTGCGAGGTGCCAAATGTATGAAAACGCATCCTCGCACATCTCTGGTGGAAACGCAGCCTTAGTATAACTTTTGCATGTCGTTCACCGATTGAATACTGTACTTCTGTACCTCAACACCCTGTACTATATTAATAAGTATTCTTGCAAATAAAATAATTCTGATTCTGATTCTGAAACCCTTTGCTGACCACGATCCTCAGACATGAGAGACCGACCAGAGAGAGAGAGATTTGATAAGACACTGGATGAGCTGATGAAAGGAATTTAAAAATCAATCGCCTTTGTACATAATTACATATATAATCTATTCTGCGTAAATACCTATACCCATATTTATAGAAGTCACAAAAAAACAGGAAATGAGAACGTAGTTGTTTTGTTAAGATATTCTTTATATCTCTAATAATGTCAACAGGTATTTTATCTTATCGATATATACTAATATACTAATATTATAAATGCAAAAGTGTGTCTATCTGTCTGTCTGCCTGTTACCTCTTTACGCTTAAACCGCTGAACCGATTCAGATGAAATTTGGCATGGAGATAGTTTGAGTCCCGGGTCCCGGGGAAGGACATATGATACATTTTGTCCCGGAAATCATCCCTTAAGGGAGTGGATGTTTGTATGGAAGAGCGATAACTATACGTAGGACGTTATTTGAAGATCGCTATGACACTTGCAGTGACAGTTTATTTATATAACCTTGGAACAGCGTCGCTGTCACATCGAAATGTTAATAAGCATCTTTTGGGAATGTAGCTAATTAATTTATGTAGGATTGTAACATTTACATTATAACAATATGAAAGAAACTTGAATTGTCTCTTATTTCCCAGAAATATGCTTAACGGAATATACACGGTGACGTACTGCAAATGTTATATCGTTGGTCTGTATCGACTAAGGAAGCGGTGCTGTCGATAACAGATGTCGATAATTGAAGTGATAATAATAAAACGTGTCTTATATTTCATTTTAATTGTTACGTGACTGTGTAAAAATAAAACAACGTTAAATAACATATTTATTTATTATTTAACACGTTCACTGCGGCACAGGTCATTTTTGACCTGTAGGTACTGGTCTTTCTTCTGGTGCGGCGTAAGAATACGTTATGTCCAAATTTTATGTCAATAGGTCAAAGGGAAGTTGAAAACATCTTCGAAAAAATTGACAGACGACCGACGGAAGCACGCATGAGTGACAACAATAGGTTTCCGTTTGGACCATTCGGAAACGGAACCCTAAAAATGGAGGTTTAGTAGCCAGAAAGGTCTTTTACACGATAACCGCATTTGAGGTTTAAATTAATGTACGTGAGAGGACGCTGATAAGAACCGCCACAGATAAAAAAACAATTGAAGTATCGACACATGCACATCACTATAATGTATGTCACTGTCAGTGTCATAGGGATCTTCGTATAACGTCCGCTCTATAGGTAAGCGCCTGATATGAAAAAAAAACCAATCGCGATAAACAAGTTCCACGCAGACGAATTCGCGGCTAAAACAAGTTAGGTAGCTGTGCAAACAAACAGGCAATGTTTCGTAAATTTTTTTTTGTCTGTAATTCCCAGCTCTGCCCACCGACCCTGTCATCAGCAAGTTGGGCGATGAGCGGCGCTACACGCCGATGCGCGGCGGCGACGGCGCCGTCCACATGGTGGACACGTGGCTGAAGGCGAGCGACCTGCGGGAGGCCGCGCGCTTCCAGCCAGACACGCAGAATGTATACCATCTGTTCACTAGGTGATTTCTTTTTTCTTTTCCTTTCTTTTCCTTTCTTTTCTTTTCTTTTCTTTTCCTTTCATTTCCTTTCTTTTCTTTTCTTTTCAATTCTTTTCTTTTCTTTTCTTGTCTTTTCGTTTCGTTTCCTTTCTTTTCTTTTCTTTCTTTTCGTTTCTTTTCTTTTCGTTTCGTTTCGTTTCGTTTCGTTTCCTTTCCTTTCTTTCTTTTCTTTCTTTTCTTTCTTTTCTTTCTTTTCTTTCTTTTCTTTCTTTTCTTTTATTTATTTCCTTTTTTTGTCTTGGCTACAGTGGTTCCCATGCGTAATTGACGTCATATCAGATCAGTTCTACTTAGTTTCCAACCGTTATACGTGAGTTTTTTTTTTCAGGCAAAACCCTACAGTGAGCCAGCCCTTACTGCTCGGCTCCTCTGGTATCCTAGGCAGCTCGAACTATAACCGTAACCGGCGCACTGTCTTCCTCATCCATGGTTGGACTGACAACGTGCTTGGGAATGTCAACAGGGTGCTTATTCCAGGTATCATTATCTTCGTCATCATTGTTAGCAACATCGGTCTTAAAATCATTATTACAGTCGTTATTTTTGTCATTCACAAAATCGTAACCATTTTTATCATACTCATCCATGAGAAAAGCCATAGTTGGACTGACAGCGTTCTTAGGAACGTTAGCAGGGTGCTCCAGATATCAGGGTGTTAGACACATCAGTTTCAACATCATTCATATTTATGTCATTCTCTAAATCTTTACTATCATAATTAAATAAGTAAGCGTCATAATCGCCACTGTCAATCTCATGATCAAATCAATTAGCGTCATCAGTTGTACGATTGTCATGTCTTCTAACATATTTATTATATCCGTGAATGTAATTATCATTTTATTATATTGACGACCATCAGCTTGGATAATAATCTTGTCTACGAAGCTGACGACCTTGGATCCGAATCCTTGGTAAAGGATTCTTTTTGTGATATTTTAAAATATTCCCATATCTTATTATATGTACAGGATGTGGCCTGAAATAGGAGCAAGAAATAAAATATAGACCGTTTTACTATCAGTAATTAAGTGCAAATGGTTTCAATTAAGTAAATTGCAAAAATAAATTACTATTTTTATCCAACAAAATTAATTGAGCCAGCAATTTACAGCAGACATATGCGTCCAGTCGGAATACTTGACATTTACGAACATGAAAATTGATTGTGGGTTGTAAATTTTCATGAAGATATCTCAGAGTTTAAGCCATTTGTATCATTGGTATCAAATCAAGATAACTGCGGATACTCTAAGGAAACACTGTTCAAATTTTTTGCTCCTGTTAAATACAGGCCACACCCTGACAAATTACGTGACAGCTACCAGAAATTCCTAGAAGAGTACCAGGAATGCCAAAATAAACTGGATCCTTCGTGCTTTTTACCTTTTCACGGAGTCCATAAACCTGACTCAACCACAACAAAATTACGAATTGTCTTCAACGCTTCATCCCCCACTACCTCAGGATACAACTTGAACGACTTGATGGACTAGTCTGCGAAGTACGTTAAGTCCCCAAACAGCACTGTTCTGGCATAGTGGACTAGCGACTGTTGGCTTTCATTCATGAATGCTTGGACCTATCAGTGGGACTTATATGAGCTAATGATGATGAACTTGTTTCAGCTTTCTTGAACGCTGAGGATGTGAACATCATCTCTGTGGACTGGAGTGTTGGAGCCGGTACCATCAACTACATTGCTGCTGTTACCAACACGGTCACTTCAGGTACATACATACATACAAATACATACATGCATACAGCCAATAACGCTACGTCAATTGGATAGGTGACTCATGTTACCATTTATAATTATAACATAGTGTGGTTTACGGATAGAAAACCGTCAAATTATCAAAATAAATACGATCCGAGTCCTTGGTAAAGGATTATTTTATATCTTGTATTGTAAAGGATGTGGATGTGGCCTGGAGTAGGAGCAAAAAAAAAGTAAAAAAGTAAATTAGACAAATTAATCAAAAACATAAAAAGATATGGGACCACAAGGATTCGCAAAAAATTCGTTTTTTTATAGCCTAAATATAAATAGAAAATGACCATAATTTGTTGTGTTCAAAATTTTTTCGACATTCTCAAACTTTGAATAGATTTATCTCGGAAACTATTCCGTCTACAGAAACAATTCTAGTCTCATATAATAGCAAATTCAGTCTACTTTAAGAACATAACTAGGAACTAGCACTGTAGGGTTGTAATCTTTATTTTTTTATTTTTGAGATAGTTGCGTTTGGCGCTCAAGGTCACAAACTTGATATATTCATTGGGCCAACATCGTAAACAAATCTGCAAAAAATCAAAACTACCGGATTTGACGCACGCTCTGAATGTATAAAGTTACTGGATCATATGTGTTTTATTGTATCATTACAGGCGAGAGCGCAGCTCGTTTCATCAACTGGCTCATGTCCACAACTGGGACCACTCCTGCGCAGATACATCTTGTGGGGCACTCTCTGGGCGGCCATAAAGCCGGCATTATTGGCAGAAACGTCAATGGAAATATCGCTTACATTACCGGTTAGTACCACCTCAGCCAAGCCCAAGACCCAAGGTCCAGAATGGACTCCACAAGGGAAAAGGAAACGTGGCCGACCTAAACACACCTGGAGGCGCTCAGTGGCGACGGAACTGAAGACCATCGGGCTAACCTGGTCCGAGGTGAAGCGCTTAGCCCAAGATAGAACGAAATGGCGGAGTACTGTGGACGCCCTCTGCCCCACCTAGGGGTTACAGGACCTTAAGTCAAGTCAAGTCACAGTACCACAGGATAAATAATAAGGGGAACAAATAAAATGATCACCTAAATAACTTTTGATATCATCAAATTTTCGAACCCTAATATAAGGTTGAACACTCAAAAAAATTTATCGATCAGCAATTCCGAGTCACCAAAAAAATTCTACCTATTTTTGCAGCACTTGCACCTATTTTACTTATTGCGTTCCTATAAATTTTTAATCGCATCAAAAAATTGACAAGTACCACCAAAAACACTAAACTACCACCTAATCTCATGCACCTTTTTTCATTAGAATTACATCCAAATATTATACGCATCGCATGCTACATTTTAGTAAACAGTTACAAATTAATTGTTTTAGCACTATAAATATTTTAGTCATTTCCAAAATGTTATAAATTAGAAAGTAAAATTCTAAATTAATTTAAAAAACAACGCGCAATGTGTCTGTGTTAAATAATAACACGTATACTGCTATCTCACTCAATCAAATACAAAGAATTGTCTGAAGCATAAAACCTATTGATATGTCGTTAGAGTGAAAGGTACCTATTGCTGTTTCATTCTAACTACCTATTGCTGATGGTTTACAAACTGCAAAAAGTTTTATTATTAATTTTTTAATGCGTTGACGTGAGCGCGTTTGATTGAAAACATTTATTTGAAAATGAGTTTTGTTGATTTATTAAATTGTTAGTTTGTTATGAAAATGGATAAAGGTCCTCAAATGAGTTTACTTTATTAATTTAGATAGACTTTCATGGAAAAATTAAAGGTAGTTAGGGGCTATTCATAAATTACGTCATCTATTTTTGACGATTTTTGACCCCCCCCCCCCCCCTAAAATCATCCAACCATCATAATTCGAATGACCCCCCCCCCCTATCAAATAAAATGATGTCATTTCTAAAAAACCGGCCAAGTGCGTGTCGGGCCACGCGCAAGGTAGGGTTCCGTATCCGTAGTCGTCCACCCGTTACATTATGTGGACTAAAAAGTTCGCAAACTTATATTTACTATGTTTTTGACAGAATTAACAACATTATCTAAGTTATCAATGGAAATTGTACGAAAGTTTGCTTTTGCAAAGTACATTTCTGAAGTTCGACTATTACTCGTTAACTAGTAATGTCTACTTAGCTGTGATAGTTTTCCTTTTAAATTCATCGTATATAATAGTATATAATACCATGATTTTTTTCACATGCCTAGTAGCCACCGTTTAGCTGGCAGGGGGGGGGGACACTTGACCATAACAAAAATTATCACTTCAAAGCTTAATATCACGCCAACCAATTGTTTAATCAAAAAATGCTTTTTGAAACCTTATAATATTTTTGAAAGAGCTATACAACGATACCCCACACGATGGGGTTTGAAAGAAAAAAAAATTGCACCACCACTTTACATGTATGGGGAGGTACCCTAAAAAAAATTTTTTTTTTTAATTTTATTCTTCCGTTTTGTTGGCGTCATTGATATGTATCCTCATGCCAAATTACAGCTTTCTAGTACTAACGGTTACTGAGAAAAACGGGGGTCGGAGGGACGGACGGACGGACATGGCGAAACTATAAGGGTTCCTTGTTTACTACGGAACCCTAGAAATGCGTTCTTAGCTTAATTTTTCAAAAAACTATTTAAAATGATTTAGTTATTATTATTTCTTTAAAGTTAAAACAATCAACAAAACAACAAATTAACAATCAACTCTAAATATCAAATAACAATTTTTATTAATTTAGTGTTTATAACAATTTATTGTTGATTCAAGTTTAGTAGGTAATTTTTTATAGCATTAACAGTTTATAGAAACACGAATTTCATTCCTTTTTTACTCATTAAAGCACTTTTTAAAGATGCGAGAGATGATGTCATCTTGGGATTGACCCCCCTCCCCTCCTACGTCATGCTGCCATCATCCAATGTTATGACCCCCCCCCCCCCAAATTTGAAATGACGTAATTTATGAATAGCCCCTTAATAGGTAGAAATAGGTATAGGTAGGTTTAGGTTATGTTAGTTTTGCATCGGCCCAAAGGGCCAAAACAACTCAAAATAGGAGCTCCGCGCTAGCGGAGATCCGTCAATACTGTTCCAATGTCCACTCGTTTGAAATAAAAATAGATGTCATAGAAAAATACTACTACCTAGGCAAATTGACGATTATCAGCGAATAGAGTAGAGGCAAAAACATCTGAGAACAAATAGCTGTATGCGACCAGTACGGAAAACACTGTTGAAAATATATTAAATAAATTATGTTATGTACGTGTCTCATTAAAATTACAGAAATCTTGAAGCTTCTATAAAATAAAATCATTTAGCGCTGTCTTGCTCGCACGCGGTGCGACGTGCGAGCGAGACGGACCGTATGGAAAACCACATCAGTGTGCTAGCAATGAAGTTAGATTAGATTGGAACTGCTTTGCGCGTGGGGCGTTAAAAACAATTGCCGCGTGAAATTTGGTGATCATGTAGTATTTCTCGGTATCGAAAGAATTATTTGGGTGTAAATAATTTTTATGTCACACCTGGCCATAAAGCGGCAATTATCGCACGCTCCGCGCGCGGGAAATTCCACTTCCTGGCCAGGGGGTGACATAAAATTTTGTACTTAACACGGGCGGTAATAAAGAAAGCCTCAGATCGCATATTTATCGCCCTTGCCTTCGGCTCGGGCGTCAAATACCTGCGATCTGAGACATTCTTTGTTTTACCGCCCTTGTTAAGTAATGTACTATAATAGGATTACGAGCCCTGTAATATTTGGATGTAAATTATATGAAATTTGGTGTTTGAAATTAGGTGATCATTAAGTATTTTTGGGTAGTGACTAATTTATTTGGTAACAATTTAATTTAATAGGTTATCGACATGTTACTTCTTTGAGTTGCACTTTATATTTAAAAGGAGTTGAAAATTTGGTGCGAATCTAGTATTTTTGGTAATCAATGTAATTTTTTAGAGCATCATTCGGCAACTATTTTGGTGGTTCGTTAAATGCTACCCAATAATAAGTAGTACTACTTACAGAAGTCCCACTGTTAACATACCCCAATTTACAACCCCAACTTATAGTAGGTAAATAACAAACGCGACGACGCGACCGTCCGGTAGCAATGCGCGGCAGCCACTGAATGGTACCACATACGGGTGTACTTGCAGCGGCGCGGCACGGAGTGAACCCCCCTCTGACAGTACGAAAAGAAATACTTTTCCTAAGTTTTGGTTCAATTATTAGTTTATTGAAGTTCAAAGCGGTTTTATATATTTCATTTATCCAATACCCAAAGGTTGTCTGGAAGAGATCTCTCTTTCGCGATAAGACCGCCTGTTGTTCTAACTCTGTCTTCCTGTATCTTTGTTTTTAATATTAATTTAATTCATATTTTATTACAGACATCACAGATCCATAGATTTCTTCCTTACTGCTAAATATGTTAGTAAATTGGTAGTTAAACTTAAAATATTGACAAATCATACTTTGATTTATTTTGAACACTGGTAAATGGGCACATGTGTCGAGACCCAGTGTTTATAAAAGGGACTATCAAGTCACTCCGCTATCTCTGCCAGAAAACTGTTGGCGCTGCCTCTAAGGCGACTTCCTGATTTGTCGGTGCGGAGGCAGTACGATATGAGAAAAGTGTCAAATGTCTGTGTCAGCTGTCAGTCGACGCGATACTATTTTTTACTACGCCCCTACATTTAAATGAGTGCTTCCTGACTGGCGCGGGAAGCGCGGTTGCGGGACGATGCGAAGGCGGTACTGCTCCGCTTCTGCGCATGATATTACTACTGCGCAAACGTAATACTGACAGTATTATGTCAAGTGAGAATCTTTGCGACGACAGTAAGTTTACGTCAAAGAAGAAATGTCACATATCGATCCCGCCCCGCCAAGTCAGGAAGGCGCCCTCAGCACATCTGGGCAAAAATGCGTTTCCGCATTATTGCATGGAAATTTTCTTTTGTACGTGCTGTTTTATTATGAGAGGTGTGTAACCGTCGTCACTCCCGTGTTGTCACACCTGTGACACGCGAAGGAACGTAAGCGCTGTGGGTAAGTATGTGTGCGTGCGACGCCGGTACACGCGTCAATTGTGTGCGCGGGTGCGTAGCGCGTGGCGCGGACGAATCGCGAGGCGCGACGGCACCCGATCGACACGGTCTCTCAGGGACGAGGTAACTGACCTCGGTGCGGGAGGTTCGTGTCCGTTCTGTATGGAGTACTATTATACTATTCTGTGGTATTGTATTGTACTGGGATCACGCTAGGACGATGAATTCTGTTACAGCTATGGACCCGGCGTTCCCAGGCTGGCTCAACAACAACAACAAATTCCGACCCAACGATGGCGCCTACACCGAGGTCATCCATACAAACGTCGGTATGCTTGGCTACGTCGCTCCACTGGGCCACGTGGACTTCTATCCAAACGGTGGTACTAACATGCCTGGCTGCAGTGGCATGACTTGCGATCATGACAGGTATGTCATATATGTCATCCGTCATAATTTCTATTATCGACACACGTTGCATACAGTTGATACTAGATGAATGTTAAGCGGGTATTACACTGTCCTGAATTCAGAACGTTTAGTTTAGAGTCGTACTCTATATGTTAGAGCGAGATGCTTCAACTCCTCCCCTAGTCAGGTTTCTGAAATCAGGAAAGTGTAGTACCCGCATTAGATCTACCAGCAAAAAAGGTTAGGTTAGAACTGTTTTCTATGAAATGAAAATTCTGCGAAACAATACATTATATAAAACATTTTTTGCAAAAGAATGTACAGCTCATATCATCATTATAATATCAGCCGAAACGTCCACTGCTGGTCACAGGCCTCCCCCAGAGTAGGTACCACATTGACCGGTCATGCGCCACCCGCTCCCTTCCACTGCCTTGGAGTTGCGAGCGTCTATAGGCTGCAGCGTCCGCTTACCACCAGGCCCCTATTTCACCAACTTGACAAGTGTCACCTTACAATGACAATTCGGTTTACATTGCGGGGCCGGTAAGTATCGATGCTATCCAACGACCATCTTTACGTGACGACTCAGAAGTGTACTTGTAATTGTCATTGTCAGATGACAATTGTCAAGTTGATGAAATAGGGGCCAAGTGGACCGTACGTTTGTATGCCACCGCCTTTGTATTAAAAAAAAAACAACTATACCACATTCCTATTGCCACAGCCACAGCCTATAGGGAATAATAGAAAGAAGACATAAAACTATGCCAAATAGTGAAAATCCTATTCAAATATCTCAAAAAATAACGAAGCTACAACGGTTAGAATGTTCGTAGTTAGAGAGAGAAAGTGCTACCTAACCGTGACGTCACTGTTAAGTAGCGCCATAGTAAATGACGATCGTTCAATACAAAGGAGCGTTTTGCGGAAAAGGGACAGAACATACCCACTCCTAAAACTTTGAAGACTTATAATTACGTAATTATTTATTTTTTAAATTACTTTTTTCGCCATTTGATTGAGATTTTGAGCCTTTATGTAGAAAATTTGGATTTATTGATTTTCTTTTATAGTGTCGTCATCCATATTGTACGTCTTTTTACACGTGCAGTCTATGGATGAAGCATACAAAGCGTGTCTATAACGCGTTGCGAGTCCAATACAACAATATCTTCAGGATGCTATTCAAACTGCCTCGTCACTGCAGTGCGTCAGGCATGTTTGCCGAAGCGCACACTGATGGCTTCCACGCTATCATACGCAAGAGGGTCGCCTCACTGCTGAGACGAGTGAGAGGAAGTGAGAATAGTATCCTGAAGATGTTGGAAGGACGGTTAGACAGCCCTATGTTAAGGCACTGGGTAGGTATTGTGACAGGGAGAATTAAATAAACAATAATAATAATTAATGTTTAAATAATAATAATAATAATTAATTAATTGAATGATAAGATTTAATATTTGCCTACTAACACCTATTTATTTTTGAGATGTAACTACTAACAAATATGGATTCTATGAGTCTGAAATAAATGATTTTTATTTATTCCAGATGCTTCCACTACTTGGCTGAGTCGCTGTCGACTGGTGGGTTCACTGGCACCAGATGTGCGACTTACGCTGGTGCCATGACTGGCAACTGTGTCCTTTGGGGATCTCTGAAGATGGGAGGCCTTAGGCCGAAGACTGGGTAAGACAAAATCCTCCTCAAATTCTTTTAACACATTCACTGTCCCCATACAAAACGATCTGACAATGTCACTAGTCGAGCTCACAGTTGGACTGTGCATTCAGTATGGGGACCCTACAGTGGAAGCATGGACTCCTGAAAAAAAGGCTTAATACCCCACATTGGGAACACCCGGACAGGGAACGTGTTAACCTGCCTGTGGTATGCCCAATAATAAATAGGCTGTCTCCTCTTGTATATACGCGGTCTCCGATACATCAACGAGATGCTCGCATCAGCACCGGAGTGCGATATTTTAGCAAGTATTTGGATGGATATATGTGTAGACTATATGAAGTTCTGTGAGGTGATGGATAAGCGATCGCCTCCTGTATTTTATTGATTAAATATTGTAAGTGTCTTAGGCTTAAATCCTGCAAACCGGAGTTTTTTTTTGGAATGAAATAAATAAAGCGATAGGAGTGCGTGGTTGGCGACTTTGGCGAGTGCTTGGGGAAAATCTCCGATACGACTAAGCTGTTTAAAAGTTTAAAACCAATTACTAAGAGTTTGCACTCCAGTGAGATTGGTTGAGCGGCTTCAACCGAACCTGAGGTGGGAGTGGAATTGAGCTAATGGGAGTTTCCTCAATTTCCTAAACCTAACTGTAACTTAACTACCTATCCGTTGCACCGTAGCCAGTCGTATTTTTTAACTTTTCAATCGGTCAGCCGTATTTTCAATTTTTCTGAGGACTTTTAAAGCCTATGACAGTTATTTTAATTATATTTATACAGATTCGGCAAATCTAATGCATTTTAATGTCTGTTTTACAGAAGTTCCGGAATCTTCTACTTGCAAACCAACGAAGCCCCTCCCTTCTCTCGAGGTTAATTTAATAGGTACAGTATAGGTTTTACTAGGTGATAAATATAGGTTTTACAAGGTGATAAGTTCGGCTATGAAACCCTATAAGGGTTCTGCAACACACAATGTAACTAATAAAAGTCCGATTAAAAAAATATATGGCACCTTTGAGACTAATAAACATCTAAACGATACCTAGCGTGTAATGCCTAACTTTTTAAGCCCGCTAGTTAAGTCTGTGACAGTGAAAGTGTTAACCAATTTGTGAAAATCAAATCAATGAATGGTTTTTGTAATGCGTTTAATTATATTTCCAACCACAGTTTCAAGATTCCTCATATTTCCGACTGTGGTTTAGGGGTCAATTTAATCCAATTGTAAATAAAATCATTTTTGTAAAAATGTATTTTATTTTATCTTTAAAATAAATGCCAATGTTATGCGCATACAACTGCGCATTGACTAGCATGAGATTCGCTGTGGAGGGGCGCGTCGTCCTCTTATAGCCGTTTCAACAATATTACATTTCCACAGAAAATAGCCCTTCATATGTCATGGCTTGTAAGCTCCGGCAAAGTTTGAGGAAAAAATAAATATTCGACAAAAACGTTTTCCTAATAAGGGCCGAGTCCATTAAACACTGCCGATTGTACTTGTAAAGGTATTATTTAGGCGCACGAAGTAACCGCAAATGAATAATGACGCTAAGTTGTAGGTTGTAAATCAACCCCTGTCGTACTTGGCCAATTCTGCACATTTTAACTTTAAGGCCGGGTATTACCACTTTTGAGTTTTTAAAAACCATCTGAGACATAGAATATAGTGTCTTAAAATCTAAAAAAAATATATGTGTTACATGAGGATCTTGTCTAGTCAAAATCGCAGTCAGTTACATGATCTGATGAATTTCACTAGATAGAAAAAAAACGCGAAGTTACCCCTTTTTGGAATGTATTTTCAATACTACGGCTATATTACTGATATTTAACATTTAATTTGTGTACTCAATTAAAGATCGTAAATAGTTATAGACATTTTCGCAGGGTTTGCTTTGATAAAATGACTGGCTTGATGACTATAGCTAAATATTTACAAAACTGCGCGCAGAGCTTGCGTAGAGAGCGGGATGGTTAATTGTAAACTCACGCATGTTAGAGCGGGACAGTTGCTTTGGGGATACCTCCCCCTAACAAGACTATAGTCGAAGTAAAAGTTATTCTTATTCATACCTATTTAGGCATATACATCATGCTATGCATGCATGTGTGTTAGGTACAGTCGCCATCAAATTTATCTGTACTCTTCAGGGAGCTCAAACATATCTGAACATCTCTAAAGCCTTCACAATTAAGTCGTGTTCAGATATTTGTGTAGCTTAACTGGCGCAGATATCAAGATTAACCTGGACTCACCCCCCCCCCCCCCCCCTCAAAAATTTGACATAAAAAATTTCGAGGGCTCTACTTCGAAAATCCATCTCTGGGTCCTAAAGGACCTACCCTGATATTGGAAATCTTTTGTTCACGAAATGCCGTATAAGTCCTCTTACCGAGGCCACTATTAATGCAACCGTGTCCGTACTTTATCACGAAAAACTTTTTCACGAACACTTTTTCACGAACGACTTTGCCACGAAAAACTTTATCACGAATAGATTTTATCACGAAAAGACTTTATCACGAAAACTTTACCACGAAAATTTTATCACTAAAGACTTTATCACGAAAACTTTATCACGAATAGACTATATCACGAAAAGACTTTATCACGAAAACTATATCACGAAAACTTTATCACGAAAGACTTTATCACGAAAACTTTATCACGAAAACTATATCACGAAAACTTTATCACGAAAGACTTTATCACGAAAACTTTATCACGAAAGACTTTATCACGCAAGACTTTATCACGAAAACTTTATCACGAAAATTTGATCACTAAAGACTTCATCACGAAAACGAGTACGCCTCCTTAGCTCGAAATACGGTCCCACCTGGC
This sequence comes from Cenopis cana, assembly GCA_951800055.1. Taxonomy (NCBI): domain Eukaryota; kingdom Metazoa; phylum Arthropoda; class Insecta; order Lepidoptera; family Tortricidae; genus Cenopis; species Cenopis cana. The sequence goes on along the minus strand of OX637498.1, from coordinate 1,944,418 downwards.
AGAAAGCATAAGGTACTTATCATCCGCAGCGGGTGTGCGCTTACAATTTATTTAAAAGCTAATTTATAATAAATTTTACTACTAGACCTGATGTCGAGGGTCTGATGATGCAGCCGCAGGAGAGGCACTGGAACTGTCTAACGAAAAGTGGTAAGTAGTCGAGTTTGGGCTTATATGTTTTGTTGCCTTGAGTCCTTACCACTAGACATGATGTCAAGGGTCTGATGATGCAGCCGGAAGAGAGGCCGGAAAAGTGATAAAGTCGTCGAGTTTCGGCTTGTTTGTTTTGTTGCCTTGAGTACTTACCACTAGACCCGATGTCGAGGGTCTGATAAGGCAACTCGACTACTTACGACTTTTCGTTAGATAGTTCCAGTGCATCTCTTCCGGCTGCATCTTCAGACCCTCACATCAGGTCTAGTGGTAAGTACTCAAGACAACAAATCAAACAAACCCAAACTCGACTACTTTATCACTTTTCGCTAGGCAGTTCCAGTGCCTCTCTTACGGCTGCATCATCAGACCCTCGACGTCAGGTCTAATGGTAAGTACTCAAGACAACAAACCAACAAGCCCAAACTCGACTACTTTGTCACTTTTCGTTAGACAGTTCCAGTGCCTCTCTTCCGGCTGTATCATCAGACCCTCGACATCAGGTCTAGTGGTAAGTACTCAAGATAACAAAACAATCAAGCCCAAGCTCGACTACCATAGCACTTTCTGTTAGGCAGTTCCAGTGCCTCCCTTCCGGCTGCATCATCAGACCCTCGACATCATGTCTAGTGGTAAGTACTCAAGACAAGAAACCAAACAAGCCCAAACTCGACTACTTTATGACTTTCCGTTAGACAGTTCCAGTGCCTCTCTTCCGGCTGCATCATCATACCCTCGACATCAGGTCCAGTGGGAAGTACTCAAGCCAACAAAACAAACAAGCCCAAATTCGACTACTTTATGACTTTCCGTTAGACAGTTCCAGTGCATCTCTTCCGGCTGCATCATCAGACCCTCGACATCAGGTCTAGTGGTAAGTACTCAAGACAACAAATCAAACAAGCCCTAACTCGACGACTTTATCACCTTTCCTTAGACAGTTCCAGTGCCTTTCTTCCGGCTGCATCATCAGACCCTCGACATCAGGTCTAGTGGTTAGTAACCAAGACAACAAAAGAAAGAAGCCCAAACTCGACTACTTTATGACTTTCCGTTAGGCAGTTCCAGTGCCTCTCTTCCGGCTCCATCATCAGACCCTCGATATCAGGTCTAGTGGTAAGTACTCAAGAAAACAAAACAAACAAGCCCAAACTCGACTACTTTATCACTTTTCGTTAGGCAGTTTCAGTGCCACTCCTGCGGCTGCATCATCAGACCCTCGACATCAGGTCTAGTAGTAAAATTTAATATAAATTAGCTTTTAAATAAATTGTAAGCGCACATCCGCTGCGGATAATAAGTACCTTATGCTTTCTGCCAGGTGGGACCGTATAGAATAGAATAGAATATAATAGAATAAACTTTATTTTATATAATTGGTTTTACAGATTTTGGCCCGCCAAGTACGAGCAAAGCTATTATTTTACACATATGTCTTAAGTTAAAGATCTAATTGTAAAGTTAATGGGGCTCAGCTCAGGCATGAGCTGGCTCACGCAACACTGCTATATATTTTACATTTAAATAACAGGAATACGAGGAGGGACCAGTCGCTTGGAGAGTGGTTTGCCTCTTTGTTGTTTGCATACATAATCAATATCACCAGCGCGCAAACTAGGTAACATAGGATTATGATGGTTTCGTTTATCATATTTATCACCAGGTTGTGTAAGACCGGGAATTTGCAGATCTCTTAACTTGAGTAGCATGTCTTCATGGAGGTCCCTAGCACGTAGGTACCATGGGTCTTCATCAAGCATCTCCCAGATCACTCTTGAACTCGTATTACGAGGAAAATTAGCAGCAGTTTTCAATGCCATACGGTATTGTCTCTCTAGTTCGGTCAATTTGGATTTACACACCCGAGGGTAAAGTTGCACTATGCCATAGTCTATGATCGGTAACAGTGTTGCTTTTATAACTTTAATCTTTGTTTCGAGCGATACCTTGCTATACCACCCTATAATCGGTGCCAACATACCACGGACTTGTTTTACTTTTTTTACAGTATTTTTAGCGTGATCTTTCATTACTAGTCTCTGGTCAAGGTGTACTCCGAGATATTTTATGCACGTTTTTATTGGCAAATTCTCACGGTCAAGTCTAACTGTTCGACTATATTTACGTTTATTGGTGAACATAGCGCAGTCCGTCTTACTGACGTTGCACTTCAGACCCCACTCCTTGTAATAATTGATGACCGTTTTGGCAGCCCATGATGCCCGTCGCGATGCAGTATCTGGATGGCACGCTTCATTAAGAATACAGAGGTCATCAGCGTATTGTGATAACGTAATACCAGCTATGCGATTTTTCGGCATGTCGCTCACATATAAATTAAACAGGATTGGCCCCAAAATAGAGCCTTGTGGCACTCCATGTGGTACTGGCATCTTTTTTCCATACATCGTGCGGTATTTACCACGAGTTTCTCGACCTGCAAGGTAATTCTCAATGAGCTTAATAACGTTATTTGCCATTCCTGCGTCGAACAGTTTTTTACTCAGCCCAGCGTGATTAATGGAATCAAATGCTTTGCTAAGGTCGGTAGAGATCATTGCTACGCTGTTCCCTATAGCCAAAGCATCAGTAATAATTTTGCCAGTTCGTAGGATTTGGGTGCCAGTTCCTTTATTTTTTGTGAAGCCATGTTGATACTCTGGTATAAGTTCCAGTCTATTAATTTCTGGCAGGATTCGACTGTACATAATCCGTTCGCAGAGTTTCCCCATGATACAAAGTAAAGTAATCGGACGATACGACGCAGCATCTGTGTTCGTTTTTCCTGGTTTGTGGAGGAAAATACAATCCCCCAACTTCCATCTTTTAGGATAGTATCCAGTGCGCAGAGTGTAATTGATGATACGTACTAAGGCATTATGATACGCTGGCCCGGCAAGCTTCAGTGCGTCGGCCCTGAGTTGATCAGGACCCGGTGCCTTCTTATTTTTAAAAAGACGAAGGGCTCGCACCACTTCGTCTAAGTCAGTTTCTGGTAGTGGCTGGTACGGTGTAAATATTTCAGAATTTGTGTGATCCTGTTCAATATTTGCATCCTTTACTATTGCGGTGTCAACTAAGGCGTTGATTGTGTCCTCCTCAGTCACCATACCGGGCAAGTCAGGCAGACGCTGTGGCTTCGCTTTCAGTGTTCGTTGAATTTTCCACATCTTGGTAAAGTTATTTTCAGGACTTTCAATAACAGTGTTCCACTGAGTTTCACGGTATTCTTGTAGTGCTCGTTTTAGGATGTTTTTGGCGGCATTATATATACGTCGTAAAATATGTCCTCTCGGTGCATTTTTGGCTCTCAATTTGCTTCGGTTACGATGTTGTATCATGTATTGGATGTTCATCGGCAGTTCTTCTCTTCTTTTTGCCTCTCGCAACGGTGCCATTTCATCTAATGCCCCAGTCAGTATATTCTCCATTTTCTCTACATATAGTTCCGCTTCAGCGTCGGTTGTTGGGTCCGGATATGGCAAATTAGCCTCAACGAGTTCTTGAAATTGTATACGTGATTCTTTAGACTCTGTGATATTACTCATCGTTCGCCTAAGTTGTACGTATTCTGAAGTTTCTATATCAACCTCCAGTTGCCATGGGTAGTGATCCGATGAAATGGACTCAAGTTGTTTAGTTCGATAAGTTAATTCCATAGCCTCTTGTGTAACTAGTGCAACATCGAGTATTCCATCTCCTCGGTGGCATGGTCGTGATGGTAAGTTAGTATGGATTAGCTTAGCCTCTCTATTGTCGATGGCACGTTTTACCAAGTTGCCTGCAGCCTGTGTTTGAGAGTGTCCAAGTTCCTGCATTCTTAAGTTTAAGTCGCCAACATTGATTGAAGTAGTGTTATCTTCGAGTAATGCTTCCCAATCTGCTCGTATCTGACTGAAGCGTAGATGTGGATTGTATAGACCACGCACGATAATTCCGCCATTTAATGTCTCCAACCTGATGGCAACCCCCTCAATACACCTGTTCACGTCATCCACACCCGGAATTACACTAGTAAGATTCCAACGGAGACCATGCCTTACGTACATAGCTGTGACGAGATGAGCTGCTCTCGCATCATAGATCTTATTGAAACCCGGTATATTATACTTGCTCTTAGTGAAGTCAATTTTGCACTCATTTAATATCAAAATATCCGGATGATGTTTGATCGCCATTTGTTTAAGTTCTATGTATTTGTTTCGAATGCCTTGAATATTACAGTGCACAATTCTCAAGCACTGTTTTCGACTTCTAAGCACGTTCGGCAACTTATCCATTGATGAGGTCTAACATAAAATCAAGAATTGTTTCTGCGGGATATCCTTTCGCTTGTAGACTTCTCATTAGGTCTTTAGCCTTGGAGAGTAAATCTGGTGATGCTTTTACACTTGATTCCCTCACACCAGATGTGCACACAGCATTTGGGTTGTTAATTGCGCCCGTTACAGCTGCATAACTAGTACCATCTGTCTTTGTTTTGGACTTTTCTAGATTTACTCTCTTTTCTGTTTGTTGTTGTTTCGCTTGTTGGATATTTTTAGCAAACGCCTGTCTCCTATTTTTTTGCTTTTGGATTTCCATCTGAAACAGCGGACACTTGGCTTGCCTCGCTGTGTGCCCAATCTCGTGACAGTTGTAGCATACGTGCCAAACTTCTCCATCTTCCCGTCGCTCAATAGACTCTGGCTGCTTAGGTCTGTGGCAGTGAGCTTGTACATGGCCAAATTGCCAGCACCGTTTGCACTGAGTTATCGCTGAATCGCGGACGCATGTATTTAATGTCACGAGCCTCACGCATGTCAGTCTCCCCGGGAAAAATTAGAATCAACGCCGAATTTTTCATAATGATTACTCTTTCTAATTTAATTCCGTACTTCGCTAGAATATCAGCTTTGATTTCTTCTTCTGTGTAACCTTCTGCACGAACTCCCTTGGCTACAAGCTTTTTTGCTGGGCGTCGATCGTCTTTGCAACCTGGGACCGTATTTCGAGCTAAGGAGGCGTACTCGTTTTCGTGATAAAGTCTTTAGTGATCAAATTTTCGTGATAAAGTTTTCGTGATAAAGTCTTTCGTGATAAAGTTTTCGTGATAAAGTCTTTCGTGATAAAGTTTTCGTGATATAGTTTTCGTGATAAAGTTTTCGTGATAAAGTCTTTCGTGATAAAGTTTTCGTGATAAAGTTTTCGTGATAAAGTTTTCGTGATAAAGTCTTTTCGTGATAAAGTCTTTTCGTGATAAAGTCTTTTCGTGATATAGTCTATTCGTGATAAAGTTTTCGTGATAAAGTTTTCGTGATAAAGTTTTCGTGATAAAGTCTTTAGTGGTAATGTTTTCGTGATAATGTTTTCGTGATAAAGTCTATTCGTGATAAAGTTTTCGTGATAAAGTCGTTCGTGATATAGTTTTTCGTGATTTAGTACTAGCGCCATGCCAAACTCACCCACGTGATGGGCCCGACTGTGTACAATCGACTGCCGGCACATGTTAGAGAAGCACTGTCACTAGCCAGTTTCAAATCATCATTAAAAAGATGGCTTATCGAGCACACTTTTTAAAATTTTAATGAATTTATTACGTACGACACTCGTACATAATGTATTTTGACATTTATTATAATAATTATTATTTTTTGATTATTTGAAATTGATATTATTTTTTGTATTGTTCTACAACTTTTGTTTGTAGCTCGATGTTTTTGTTGTATATTTTTATTTTTATTGTGAATTGTATCTGATTACGAGTAAACTGACATGTAATATGAATTATTATAAATAAATGAATATGAATAATGACAGGCATTTTAATGCCAAATTATATACAGTTGCATACATTACTTTATCTACCATCCATACACCTCTTCATGTGGACGCGTTGAGCCAGCGTACGTGCGCCATGTCTGACGAGACAGCGAAACCGGCGCGCGCGAGCACATTAAACAGGATTTACTATATGGGTGTAGATAAAAACTTAATACCTATACGCTTAGACTACTACTTACCCATGTCTTGTTACTGTCGAAGCGTCGTTCGGAGTAATTTGTTCGCCTTCTTCGGTTACCCACACTGGTAATAAAGTTCGTTGACTGATGCGAACTAATTTGAAAATGGAATGTTTTCAAAAGGAAAACTACATTCGTTCAATGCTGCCACAGATTTTGTTATAATATACTGCGGCGTTCATGTCTAAAACAGCTGGATTTTCTTTTTGGGTTAGGTTGGGTTAGGTTATTATCGTTATTATATTAGGTTACTAGCTTTTTATCGTTAACACATAAACTCAATTCGAAAAGCCATCTTATTGCCCTATTAGAAACGGAAATTTTAAGCTCCACATCAAATAGGTAGGTTAATTATTATAAAGGAAAGTTCGTTTAACGAGTATAATAATGGAAAACATCTCGAGGAAACTAGTTTAATCCCGACACTTAGTTTCCCCTCTAGATTGTAGGGTCAGGTTGCTTTCGTAAAAACTAGTCCCTACACCGAATCTTGCTGTTGGGTACTTAAAGCGACACCGGGCTTCTATGGTCTCGGAAGGCCCATTGGCCTTATTTTAGGACATGAGGATAGGATAGAACTGGAAAACGCTAAATAAATGTAAATAAGATGTAAGAATCATTTATTTACAACAAGTTACAAAAGAAACATTGCAATAAAAAACTAAAAACTAAAAGCTACCTATAAATAAAAAATATCTTCCAAATCATTGCCGATGGGCAGTGTGCGCAGAAGGCTGGCCGCGTTACCACGCTGTATAGCAACGCTAACGCGTTGTGCAAAGTATTGGCCAGCCCTCTGGTCACCTGTGGCTTCGATCAGGCGCGCCGCTAAATCTTTATAAATATGCGGCGCGCGCTCGGTCCCCACGGCCCCAGCGTCTCAACCCCAAACGCCTCAAATATGTAACCACTAGTACCAAGGGTGGCGTATTTGCGGCGTTTGAGGTCTTCCGCTGTGGATGCGGCGTTGCCAGCATTTTTGCTGGTACCTGGAAGATGGGACGGTGCGAGGGTGTCTACACATGTAGCATCCCAGACAAGAGGCCGTCCCATCTTCCAAGGCACCAATGTCATGCCGTCGGGCCTCTTGCCGTCGTCCCTTGCCAAACCAACGGGTTCTAGGACGGCTGGAACTTTGACGCTGACAATAGCCCTTCGGATGACATCGTTTATGCTGGCGTGACGGGGTATGCGCCCAGTGCTTCTGCCACAGGAGAGGCCGTGGTGACCCAGGCTATCTACCATCGCACCGCATTGGCACCGATGTCGAGCGTTTGTTGCTGCCCCAATTCGCAAACTAGTCGCCAGTCTAAAAGTGGAGTTATCTAGGAGTGTGCCTATATACCTACGATAAAATGAGCGATCAAGAGTTATATTTATCGAAAGACATAATAATGTTAAAGGTTATAATGTGAAATGATATTTTTCACGACTATAATATAAATCTGTTAGCTTAGTAAGCCAGTCAACGAAGACTTCGATTTCATATAACCTCCTGAGGTTTAAAGTGATTTTACTAGGACAAATACACTACAATAGAATTTATATCTTTCGAACTTGGAACAGAGTTTCAATTAATTTCAAAACAAAACTGTATTTCCTGTTACATGAGATCAAAATTTCATTACATTTTTCTCGTATGGTGGGGTGGCTAGAAGAACAAGTCTATACGGCGTCTTATTATCTCAAAATTGAAACTTATCAGCGGTGACCAAATAAGATTTTCTCTTTTAGTTTAGCAATCGTTATGTTGTAATCAGATTTTGCTGACATAGTATTTAATATTTTACAAAAAAAACTAATTATAAATTAGTTTATTTTTTTATTTAAGGTTACTTTTATTTATTCTTTACCACTTTATATTTATTGTAAGCTTAATAATAACAAAGCACAACAAACCCTAAGTTACTAGTAAAAATCAAGTTTTATTGCATTTACAAAAGTGATTCCTAAAATCCTAGTGTTCATAAAATGATTACTATAGATTATGAATGAAAGATTGAAGTATAATCATATAGGCTAATTTGATGCGCCGGTTTGCGGCCACTTGGACGAACTAATGAACTGAAAAGATTGTTTTCTCGTTTTTAATATATTGACATTTAATTCAATAGCTACCAATTAAAATGCATAAGACTTACTATATATTTTATTGAAAAAAACTTCGTTCCTCATGCGGCCGCAAACCGGCGCAGGACACGCAACAGGCCTAGCGAACCTACTTTAAAAAAACATCCAGCAGTACCCTTACCATGAGTTTGCAATATTTGCATTACCGTACTCGCTAGCGACTGCATGCGATTTAGTATGGACAAAAGTACAGCGCCTCTGGCGGTTACGCAATAGAACTAAGAATCGCCATACTATCGGCTAGAGCTTATCCTTAGCGTTCCTTGTGTTAACGTAATCTATCATTGGTATGTCCGCGACTTGAATATAATCTTGGGATAAACTCTTTTCTCGTTTGGTCGTATTGACACATATAACAACAGGCGTATGATTGATGAGGTCGATTAAGTACTCGACCTTGAGACTTCTTATGTCAGTGCATAATTACATACAGTATTGAATGTATAGAGATAATATCATATGATGTGGTTTCTCGGCGAAAGAAACGAGAGGGGAAAGATTCTAATTAGTAAGCTAGGGATATAAGTATGGATTAGATTAAAAATTATTAAGAACTTACAATATTGTGCCTTGGAAAATTAAATGAAGCTGCACTGAAAAATAGCACGATTGCAGATAACTAGTAGGATATAATAGAATCACATTTATTCAGGGAACACACCATAAGTGGTACCTACTTATAAGCTATTACCATTTTACCATCCATAGCTATTGTGGCAATTAGCCAAGGAAAAGCAGATCTTTACAAACAATTAACTATATTCGGCTTGAATATTTACAACTGGAGAAATACACAATAAACGAGAATTAGATTACAGTTTTATGCATGACGTGCTGTCATAAGTCAAGTCTCTAAGCAATGACAAAACGACAGAAACAATTCGTGTAGGTTGGGAAACCTTCGTGGTGTAATTGAACCTGCCGCGTTCCCTACACTATATAGCAAGCTATGGCCACTACTAAGCATGTTAGTAGACATTGATGCAACATTTTTTTAATAAACTGTGCTACTAGTCTCCCTTGGACCACGGGTCAAAATAACAACACAAAAAAAGTTGATCCAACCACTTCCTTACGACAAAAACATCAATAACGCGTTCCGACAGTCAAGTTTCCTACGTATACTTGATCATTTGAATAGGATGAGCTGCGTCAAAGTAATTCGTTCAAAAAGAAAGTTTGCTATGTAAACGATAAGGCTTAAAATCCAGTAACATTTTCATAGATTTTCGGCAAACAGAGAATTTCAGCCTTACATAATAATCACATGAATCTAGCTATATTCGTACGGTGTCGATTCCCGATTACCGGAGTGCCGGAACCGGATATTGGTCCGGCGCACCGGACGTGGCCGGGCCCGGTTTTATTCGGACGATGTAGGTATATTTATCCCATCAAAAACATTACATGTAAAAAGATGCAAGTCTCGCAACACAGTTCTTTTACAACAAAAAGTAATGATATGTAATCTTAAACCAAGTCTGTTATATTTTAGTCAATCAATAGTACCGGAGCGGTGCCCACAGAACAAAATTTCCACCAACTTGCATCAGCATTAGGTACTTTATGTTTTTGATCATGTCATTATATATATTAAAAAAAATAAAGTTACGCAGATGCAAGTCGGTGGAAATTTTGTTCTGTGGGCACCCCTCCGGTACTATTGATTGACTAAAATATAACAGACTTGGTTTAAGATTACATATCATTACTTTTTGTTGTAAAAGAACTGTGTTGCGAGACTTGCATCTTTTTACATGTAATGTTTTTGATGGGATCTCATCCTTTTTTTTTTCTTTTGAGGTATGTATGACTTCTAGTAACGATCATGAAAACTGTAAAAGTAACTTTGTAATCGCATGTATTTTGTATAGGATTACAAACTTACTTATGCAGTTTGTATATCTCAGATACGTGACTGATATTGCAATATTTTTTAATTTTCTAGCAATTAATAGGCTAAAAACTAATTATGTTTAAAATTTGGAGCTTGTGGGTCTGCTAGAAGTACCTTAAACGATTGATGATCTGTCAGTCAGTCAGTGAGTCAGTGACAAAACTAAGGAATTTTGAGGGGCAATAGTTCTTAAAATAAAAGTTCAAATTGAATGTTATTGAGAATATATCTAACCCATATTATGCCCAACATGTTACTGACAATTCAGGGTTCTAGCTTTAACTGGGACAAAATTACAGGATGTTGAAAATGGCCTGAATGGCTTCGAGAAAAGGATGGTACGGCCGTGCACCTTTTTGCTCGACTTGCGGGGGCACTGCCGTGCCCCCAGATAAGGGTAGCTACAGTCAGTTACGTAAATTGCTATTGTTAACTGATTTCATGATAGATGAATACGTATATGTAGCAAATACCCAATTGCTAGAAATGACACTGTATATTTTCAGTGCTCATGCTCACAGGGGGCAAAGTTGTGAGTGTCGAACGCTCGACATTTTTACTCGACATCTGTCAAAACATCATAAGTATTACGGGGTATGTGGCACTCGAACTTGACCAGTTTTTGGGTTAAAAATTTCCACCCTTTAACATAACACAACATAACTTTCTTTTCACAAGTTTCGTCCCCCGAAACTTGATTGTTGCATTTTTTTGCCGCGGTCGGGAAACGTAAAACTGTATAAGATAGGGATTACTGAAAACAGGGACTTTGTTATAAAACTTTTACACGACGAATACGGGATTTCAAGTTAGGCTTTTTTATAGGTACTTTGTTTTTTTTACTATAAAATACTGCTCATAGTAAAATGTATGGCGCGTTCATCTGTTTCTTGCATAGAACTTGTCTAGGATAGTACTTTAAAATTAAGGGGAGGTATCCCCAACGCAAATGTCCCACTCTAACACGCGTGAGTTTATAATTAAGGCGAGGTTCTTCCATTGCAAATGTCCCGCTCTAACACGCGTGAGTTTGCAATTGACCATCCCACTCTCTACGGAACTGTGCGCGTAATTTTCGTAAATTTTTAGTACATTTTTGGGTGAGAAAAATACATGGCTTACTATATTAACAATATTAATCCCGACATCCCTCATACCATCAAATACGTTTATTTTAGTATTATTTTCTACTCATCATGTTACCTAAGATTGAAATAAAATGAGTTTTAAGATAGAAAATAGAGGTATGTTTGGAATTTTTTTCTATCGAACAAAGTTTTGCAAATTGTGTAACGGACATCCGACGGCACTAGATAAAGGTCTCAAATATAACATCGTATTTTTTTACATTTTTAATATGTAGTATTTCGAAATAAAACCGTTTACCAAATCAGATTTTTACTATAACCCGGCCTTCCATCCCGCTCTCTACGCAAGCTCTGCGCGCAGTTTTGTAAATATTTAGCTATAGTCATTAAGCCAATCATTCTATCAAAGCAAACCCTGCGAATTTGTCTATAACTATTTACGATCTTTAATTGAGTACAAAAATAAAACGTTAAATATCAGTCATATAGCCGTAGTATTGAAAATACTTTCCAAAAAGGGGTAACTTCGCGATTTTTTTCTATCGAGTGAAATTCATCAGGTCATGTAACTGACTGCGATTTTGACTAGACAAGATCCTTATGTAACACTTTTTTTTTTTTGATTTTAAGACACTATATTCTATGTCTCAGATGGTTTTTAAAAACTCAAAAGTGGCAATACACGGCCTTAAATAAAAAACAGAGTTACTATTGTAGTAAGTGCAGTGTGTTATATTTTATTTAAGTTTGTGCGTAGGTACGCGTACCGCTATTGCGAAAGTGTAAAGATTCCGTGAATTTAAATCTTGTATAGTGAGTAGGTAGAATTCAAGCGAAAATAGTAGTTTATGCAACTGGTACATAATGAGGGGCATTAAAACACGAGTGTGTTTTATGAAACGAGCCGAAGGCGAGTTTCATAATAAGGTCACACGAGTGTTTTAATGCCTAATTATGTACAGTTGCATACACTACTTTATCTACATCCATATATTAAATCCTCTTTCATGTGTTTCGTGTGGGCACTTCTCGCCGGCGTGCGCCATGTTTGCGTCGACAGGCCGGCCCGCGCCTCCGCCGCCAGCCCGCAGCTGTGTCTTAATTTTGTACGTGATCTCGTTAAAGTGTTATATTTCGTGATCTAATAGGGGACGCACGCAACAGCCGCACAGTATATTATAAAGCGGGGTCTTATCTACGGTATTTGAACTTATAAAAGAGGATTTACTATATGGGTGTAGATAAACATCTTTAGAATAGCATACACGGTTTGAATCAATGTTTTCCAAGTATTTTCGTAACTTTTGCTTATTAGTAACGAATGAAGGCGCGACAGGCGACAGTCCGACTCGAAAGTGGAAAACGGTCGTTTCCGAAAATCCAATATTCCCGGAAATTGACCATAAGCACAGTATAAAAGACCAACAAGACTTGAACAAGTACGTACTTGTCATTAAAGCCATTCTCCGCCATCTTCGTTAAAACCGTGCTATTGTTAAATGTTTGAGGATTTAAAAAGGACAATGGGCACTTTATTTTAAAATTTCCCACTGGAAATAGGGGTGTTTTGTTTTGAAAAAAGAATTCGGGAGTTTAAGGAGATTGTCATTGGGGGCACGAAAACGAACCAACTTAATTTTGCGGTTGGTTCGGAACCCTAAATTTGCAAAGTCTGACTCGCACTTGGCCGGAATTTTGTTCTTGTGTAATACGAAATCCTAAAAAGTACCAATTCCATATCGTAATGACAAAAATTCATTCAGATTGCCCGTTCGGCCACCACATGCTGAAATGCCGGTTGTTCGCACCCCATCCATTTTAAATCGGCGATAAATGGCCCGGAGGAATCCACTCTATTTATTTGAAATGGAAAATGTTTATTGCAACATCTGTTAGTGTAGTTGGAAATGGTTTTCAGTGTAGCGACCAAAACGTTTCATTACGCTCCGCGTATATAAGGATACTAGATAGCTTTTGCCCGCGACTTCGTCCGAGTAGAAGTCGTTCATCGCGATAGAATTTTAATGAAAAGCGTTTGATTCGAGTAAGAGGAATTCCCAAGGATGCACTGTGTTGAGAGCGAGGGAACTTTTGTCCCTTCTGCTGTCAACACAGGTAATCCTCAAATTTTATAAAGGGTAGGCAACGCGCACGTGACTCTTTTCGAGTTGCGAGCGTCTATAGGCTGCGGTGCCCGCTTACCATCAGGTGGACCGTACGCTTGTTTGCCACCGTCGTAGTATAAATAAATAGTAGTAAGGATGGTACCCAGCCGTGTCTGGATATCCGATGGCAGAAGGGGCAAGGCGGTATGAGTCCACGCTGAGCACACTCACCGAAGTACAATTTGTAGAAGACGCACAGACACGATACTTTGCGTCTATGTGTGGTATTTCTTTCAGATGAACTACTTCAAGTTTGACCGAGACCTCTTAGCTAGCCACCCACGATCAATTCTACTGTCAAGATTGCTTGACGCTTGAAGCTAGCTAGAATTGTCAAGCATACTGATACACACAAACGATCAATTATACTTGACGCCGCTTCAAGCGTCAAGCAAACTTGACAGTAGAATTGATCGTGGGTGGCTGGCAAAATCCACATGTTAATATTTAAATAATATTGAACCCAAGCGACAATTACAACTTTTCCAATCACTGCGTGCCTCTGGCAACTCTCCCTTTGAGCTCAAGGGATCACGTTTATGTAGTAATTTTATCAAATTGATGGTACTTATTCAGAAAGTTGAACATTTAGGAGCGAGTCTAATCACATTTAAACTTTGTAAGGGTTCCTAGTAGACACTGGTAAATTATTAATCATTAGTCGTCAATCATATTAATCATGTACAAATGAATTGAAATGAATGTTATTTTAAGACGATCGTGATGTAAATTCTTATGATTTTGACACAGGCAAATTTTGTACTTACTGTAATTTATATCATGAAATAAATATATCTTATCTCGACGGGGTGTTCTTCTTATAGTTTTTTTTAGTTATTTTAATTGTAAGTAGTTTTAGCTTTGTATTTAATTATTAATGTTATGTTTTTAGTTACACTGTATATTGTGATACGAAATAAATATATCTAATCTAAGCTAATCTAATGATTTCAAAGTAATCTATTCACACATGGAATAATTAATACCTAGGTATAGTAGAAATTATTTAAAATGTCCGACATTTTATAAAACTTGTCATTTGACTTTGAATCTTCACGCTTGGACAACTACAGAGGGCGCCACCGTGCTGTTAGTGGTAAAAATCAAAAGCTCCTCTGAATTTATAACTATTTAATAATATAAACACAGATTTACGTTACAGTTTTGGGATATTACTATATATACAGCTATATTGAACAAGTGAACACAAAAACTATACTTAAAAATGGCACCATCAATTGCAAAACAAGTGATAAATGCGGCGGCCGTTACGAAGTTAGTGGAAGAAATTTCAAATTTAAAGGACGAAATAATTGGTATGAAGGATCAGATACAGTGCTGTTATAGTGTTATACGCGAACAGGGAAAGCTACTCACACACCAGAACCGATGCATCCAGGTTATCCTGAGTACAGTCACTCACAACACTGACACAGAGAGGATACCGACAACCCCGTATGAACCACTGAATGAGTCTGGACCTGAAGGCTTGATATTTCTAGATGACGAAACACAACGTCATGATGAAGATCGGTCAGTATCACCACAAAAAACACCAGTATCCCAGTCTGATAGATCTCCAACTTTGAGTCCTGTACCCACTAGCCCTGTATTGTCAGCCGTCAAGCCAACAGGTGTTAAATCTTCCACTTCGGAGTCCAACAAAATATCTCCTGCGGCTGCGAACCAAGGTCATCAGTCTGAGCAGCGCTACTACTGCGCAAACGTAATACTGACAGTATTATGTCAAGTGAGAATCTTTGCGACGTCAGTAAGTTTACGTCAAAGAAGAAAATGTCACATATCGATCCCGCCCCGCCAAGTCAGGAAGTCGCCTTATGATTAATAATTACAAACGTCATTAAGTGACGTCAAATTTATATCATCGGCATGAAAAGTACGGAACCTGCGTATGAATGAATATCTATGTTTAATTGCACATCAAAAAACACTGACTGCGCATAAAAATAATACTGATTTGCATAGCAAAAACTCTAATTTCACAGCAAAACGCGGTTTATATGAGCAATTAGTATTTATCCTTTTAAGTTTAGGTTAGTCCAGTTTTAAGTTGCGAGGTTTCATTTTGATATGCCTTTAAATGAGTGCCATTTAAGTATGGCTGTCACTGTGTTTCATCTGGAAGTTAAGGCGCTACACTGAGAAATTTGGAGACTTTGAAACGCTGTCCTGCCTAGACTAGCAAACAGTAGGGGCTGATTTTCAGATATATGATTCTTGACAATATGATTGTGGTACTGACAATAGCGAAACATGATTGCTTAAAATTTTCTCGATTGAAAATAAATCCAAAGTCGAGTCTATATTTTCCTTTTTTTCCTCAGCCTACTAAAACAACGCATTATTAAGAGACACGATTAAGTTAATATGATGGTATTTTACCTCATCTAGGTACTGACAAGAGGAAATTTAATAAACCTGCACACAGTCAGATATTTAACGAGATTTGTCTAAAAAGCCATTCTCGGAGAGGGTTGCATCCCGTTTTCTCGTGAGCGAAAAACAAAGGGTGTCTCTTTCAATCGATATATCGCCTTAAATGACATTGGAAAGTCTCTATTTGCGACGGTTCTGACGGCCTGGGGGACAGGACCACGCGGGCGGTTTAAACACTGGAATACTCTAAGAGTTGGCGCTCCAGTGAGACTGGTTGAGCGACTTCAAACGAATCTGAGGTCTTAGTGGAATCGAGTGAGTCCCACATAACCCCCATCAGGTTTCCCAGACCAGGGGGTATGCATAAAGCATTTCCACATCGTGAAAAAAAAAAAAAAAAAAAAAGGTAGAGTTGAAACAATTATAACTGAGCCGAGGAATAGTACAATAGATACAAAAGCCATTGTATTTATACAAAGCCTTTCATCTGTTTTAATTCAGGTAACCGCTAATAAGTTACCTTACAAAAAATGGTTGGAACTACATTTCATGTTTATAATTATATAAAATTTTCAACCTTATACCTTGTTGAGTAGGTTTAAAATTGCCTAAGAGGGAAATAGCACCTTCAACACTTGTGTATTTCTTAAGAACAGATAAGCACACGCGCCACGGCTGGTGTCTGTAAATGCAAAACGTGCGAAATATTTTTTTCTTTGAACGCATTTTTATTCTTATGGCAAAGCTATAGAGTCGATAATCCGACGAAATCACTTGGTATACCGTAGTCCTTTTTCTAGTGATTGTTGGGTGGCGGGCGACCGGTGGTTGTAAAATCCAAGCGCCCGCCATTATTCTTTTGTTGTGTTAATTTGTGGCCTTAAATGGATGAGCTCAGTTGAAATTGTTTCAACTATACTGGGAGTTCGTCGCTGGTTCAAAAACATGACATGATATTTTGTAGGTACATGAGTGCAACGCAACACAGCTTATTGATCATTAATTATGAACACAAAAGACACAATTAAAACGCGAAACCCGATAATGCGAAAGTTATTTATGATAACATTAATTATGTGATGTTTGCGAATATGCCAACGGCTCTGTAGCTCTAGTATAAGTTTTTTCGAAACATTAACTAATTCGAACGCGTTTGCGTTTTGTCTCAAAATGTATAAAAGTGGTATGAAAACGTGAACAGCGCCTCTGGTGGTCACTAGTGGAAACTAAAACAACGAGTATAACATTTGTTGCTAACCGATGAACGCGCGTATTTCAAACTCGGTGAGAGCGTTTTCATACATTTTGGGACAAAACGCAAACTCGTTCGAATTAGTTAATGTTTCGAAAAAACCTATACTAGAGCCACTGTTCAATTTTGTTTTGCATTTTATAGGCCAAGTCGAGGGGCAATATTTTGACATCCCAATCAGCCAAGTACTCCTAAAACCCACAACACCAGGGCGATGTCGTACTTTCTCTGAAAATCGGGCCTATAACGCAGCTATAAAAAAAAACATTTTCAATATTTAAAATAAAATCCAAACTTTTATTATAAATGCGAAAGTGTGTCTGTCTGTCACCTCTTCACGCTTAAACCGCTAAACTGATTTACATGAAATTTGGTATGGAGGTAGACTGAGTCCCGGGGAAGGACATGGGATACTTTTTATCCCAGAAATCATGACTTAAGGGGGTGGAAGTTTGTATGAAAGAGCGATGACTAGGTAAGCGCCTAATATTTAAGTAAATATCAATTACTTAAATTATATCGCGATGAACGAGTTCCACTCGGACGAAGTCGCGGGCATTAACTAGTTTAGAAAATATTTTGTAATGGTCAACACCCTAGTTGACTGAGGTATGGTATGGGGTAATTATGTAAATGTGACCATTGCCTGGAATGTCCATTGTGTAATTAAGGAAAGGTGGCCATTACGGTAACAACATGGACTATACATACATATGAACACTGCTATATACATAAACCGACGCCTGAGGGGCTAAGATGATCACGTATAATGTCCGGCGTTCGTTCCTTACTATCAATTATGTATGTGCATAATCATAATCATAATAATCATAATCATATATTTATTTGTTATGGTACTATCGTCAGCAAAAATAACTGTAGGGTACTCGATGACTTTTGGTAGGTCATTTTTATAAATAATGAATAATAAAAGGCCTAAAACACTTCCCTGAGGTACACCATAGTGAATACGGCTGATTTTCGATGAACAAGTTCCTTCAGTTTTTGTTTTAATGCATATTCTATTTATTTGCGTTAATTGCTTACAGTTACTTAAATATGATTGAATACGGCTGATTTTCGATGAACAAGTTCCTTCAGTTTTTGTTTTAATGCATATTCTATTTATTTGCGTTAATTGCTTACTACAGTTACTTAAATATGATTGAATACGGCTGATTTTCGATGAACAAGTTCCTTCAGTTTTTGTTTTAATGCATATTCTATTTATTTGCGTTAATTGCTTACAGTTACTTAAATATGATTGAATACGGCTGATTTTCGATGAACAAGTTCCTTCAGTTTTTGTTTTAATGCATATTCTATTTATTTGCGTTAATTGCTTACTACAGTTACTTAAATATGATTGAATACGTCTGATTTTCGATGAACAAGTTCCTTCAGTTTTTGTTTTAATGCATATTCTATTTATTTGCGTTAATTGCTTACAGTTACTTAAATATGATTGAATACGGCTGATTTTCGATGAACAAGTTCCTTCAGTTTTTGTTTTAATGCATATTCTATTTATTTGCGTTAATTGCTTACAGTTACTTAAATATGATTGAATACGGCTGATTTTCGATGAACAAGTTCCTTCAGTTTTTGTTTTAATGCATATTCTATTTATTTGCGTTAATTGCTTACAGTTACTTAAATATGATTGAATACGGCTGATTTTCGATGAACAAGGTCCTTCAGTTTTTGTTTTAATGCATATTCTATTTATTTGCGTTAATTGCTTGCAGTTACTTAAATATGATTGAATTAAGCCTTGGATATCACCCCTAACAGTTTACGAAGTGCAAGAGGGACGAATGCTATATGTCCGACATATAAGCGATTATGTTAGCTACTCTGTAGTCCCTAAAGGGTGCTTTGGTGCAACTGTGGACGCAACTGTCTTGTTTGTTTGTATGAGGGGTACATTCATTCATCCATTTATTTTTCGAAAAAAACATACATAAAAAATAATAAATTATTGTTACAATTATACGTTTTCCAAATACATGTAACATTTTATAGGTATTATTTATATGTCCATAGGCATAGTTTCAATATTACCTACCTATTTTATTGGCTAGACAACCAGTTAAGTTGATTTTTTATCAGTGTTGGAATTTAGAAATTCGTCTACTGTATACCATGCATCTGCAGATGCTAGTTTAGTTTTAAGCTTGTTTACAAAACACCTCATGCTCGGCGCACTTTTGATTTCCAGAGGCAGCTTGTTGTATATCTTAGGGCCTAAGCTTAGGGCCTATCGAGTGGAGACATTTTTTTAGATTTTGCGAGACGTGTAGCGGGCGCGCGCAGCTCGTCGTTCATTAAAAGTAATGAAAATAACATACGAGTATAAGGGCATTTTCACTTTAAAGTGTACCCCCTACTTTTTTTTCGGATCTCGGTGATTTTGGGTATTCTGACTCAGAATCACGAGTACTATCCATTTCCGTGAAGAAAAAAAGTGTCCCTCCAAAAAAAGTCAGTTTTGTGACGCTTTTTTCACACAGGTCACAATGTTCACATCACATCACAACACAAAACTGACACAGAAAATTTGTATGGAAAATCAAGGACATTTTTTTTTCATCTGAATCAATAGTGATTCTGAGTCACAATACCCATGAATTTTGAAATAAATTATAGCCTATGTCCTATTCTGATGTCATAGCTACAATACTGGAAAGTTTCATAGAGATCCGTTCAGTAATTTTTGAGATTAAGCGGAACGTACATCCATACATCCACACAAACTTTCACGTTTATAATATTAATATTAGGAAGGATTTCCTAATTGGTCGAATCTGGCCAAAATCTGTTCCAACCTTGGGATTATTTTATTTTTACAGCCATAAGTTTAGGCTGGGTTGCACCAAACCGTCTGTAATCGTAAGCGGTGTTCGTCAAATCTGATTGTATGGAAAGTTTGACAAGTATCTATGGGATGACAGCTGCCGGCGCCATATTTGACGATGACCGGTCTGTGTTCGTACGTTGGTGCAACTGGCGCTAAGTGAGGAAATGCTGCCAGCGTCCTCGGTAAATTATCTACATACCTACCTATTTATATTCTGCCACAAGGAGTATCTTAGAATTAAATTTGTAATTTCATATTTATTTGCTTGTGTTTATTTATTTTATGTTAGATCCATTTACTTGAATGTAATTTGCAAAATTATATAAGAACCATACTAATACTAATACTAAAGTGTGTCTGTCTGTTCCGTCTTCACGCTTAAACCACTGAACCGATTTAGATGAAATTTGGCATGAAGATAGTTTGAGTCCCGGGGAAGGGACATAGGATACTTTTTATCCGGGAAATCATCCCTCAAGGGAGTGGAGGTTTGTATGGAAGAGCGATAATTGGGTAAGCCCCTGATAAAAAAATAGGAATTAAATACTATCACGATAAACGAGTTCCACGCGGACGAAGTCGCGGGAAAAAACTAGTAATAAATATGACCATCTAGGGCAATTACATATGCAAATAGACATATTTTATAAAGCGTATAATCAATGTGGATAATACGGGAATACGGGAGCTTTGAAATCTAGATAGTTCTTTATGTAAATCTTCAATCAACAGGTGAAATGGGGCTTACACTTCAACGAGAAACATAATTTACCTTGACTTAAACCAGTTGAACCTTAACATTTGAGACTGATATACCAAACAACCTACAGGTAAAATTGTTAGCTACCTACCTAATAGTGAAAAATATCGTTTAAATATCAATTTTTATTCATTTTAAATAACTTAGTTAGTTGTTTGAATTTAATATGCTCTGAAGACGTATTTAGTACCTACAAAACATTAACATAATTTTTTTAAATGTCAATGTCCTAGATTCGAGTTTTTTAAGCCAAATTTGAGAATTATGTAGGTTGTAGAAACATTTTTCAATAAGTTCGATACAGGCCCCAAAATCAGACGCAAAAATCGATATATCGATTCCTACCGAATGCGTTCGAATTTGACAAAAATACGAAAAACGCTCAAACATTCCATTTTCAAAAATCGTGTTCGCACCAACCTGGCAGCTTGTCGATGTAATGTGAGCTGTAAGCGTATACTCAAACAAGTGGTTTTCGCGTGGCGGGCGAGCGGACGGCCGGCCCGTAGGTGGCCCGAGCGAGACTGGGGGTTGAAGCTTTGTTGGTATATTTTATGACTGGATTGCCGGGTGAGGGAAAAAGAGGAAAAGAGTTTTCTTAAAATTTAAACTGAAAAAAATACAAAACGTAGTTTGCTGAGGATCGACTTTTTATTGGCATCCCGCTGCTGTAATTTGCACCTTGAAGGGTTAAAACTATATATTTCATTGAATAACCCAAAAAATACATGTGTAATCTATATTATTAGCAATAGTCATGTACTAGATAGTAACGAAATAAAAATTTAATACGTGTCAGTTGTGAATATGCATCATCTTTTTCGTGATGCAGTTCGAACCAGTTTTTAGAGGTTAATGCAGATGTTTATATGGAGAACTACAATTAGAAAAACACAAAAGACTAAAAAGGTTTCAATACTTTCAATGCACACCATAACGGCCGACCCATGAAAACGTCCCATACAAATTAGACGTTTTATTTATTGTCACATACTACGTGCCCCGTACAACATTTGTATGGAAAAACTTTAAAGAAATTTACTGTTCCGGTCGTGAAAAATTGCGTTAAAGCATAAGAACCTTGATGATGGTTCTTAATTTAAAAAATATATATATTTTAGTAAAAAAAAAATACTTTTCAAAACTTTCAAGTGTCATAAATTTGTTTAGGATTTTGAGCATTATTATTTATTAATTGACTTCTTTTTGGTATATTTTTCTTCTTATTACTTCCGTCTGCATATTCTCTATTGACACACAATATTTATATAAAACAGGTGAGCATTATTAAGTAATAAGGACCTTGATGGTAAAACAATAACAAAGAGATGAAACAAAACACGTACATTTCATCTAAACAATATTTAGACTGGCGATCCTTCTAAAATCATCCACCCCACGCGTGAAAACGCGCTTGCGTGCTGCCATTTCGAATTTAGAAACTATTCCATCCAACCGCCCCATTCTAATATGAACCTTAATCAAAACCATTAAAGCCCATTACCATTTGTATAATTTCGAACATCTCTAAAATATATGGCAAGAACAAAACGCCGCATTGAAAGTTAGAATAAATTGAATTTTACCCTTATTTCAGACACTTAAGGCACAATTTCTATTATCGAATTAAAATATTAACAGGAAAATTCGAAATTAAATAGGGAATTGAATGCTGTCAGCATGTACTTACTTATTTCAAACTGTATTTAAATAATCTTAAGGTGGGATTTTGATTGTATTGGTGTTTGACATGAGACGTTTTTTCTTTACTGTTGTTTTAAGCAAGACATTATTTTCAGTTGGTCTCCCTCGCGGGTTATAAGAAATGATACTTGGTTACAACTTTTATAGAGTTCTTATCTCCTGGTACTTTGAGGCTGTAAAATTTGGGTAAATCTACTTATCCTAACTCCAGAGGAGGCTAAATATAAATTCCACATTGGCTCACATAAAATTCATTGTCCTATTTTCTGTTATATTTTTACTTTTTCAGAACTTTTACGTTCGGATTTTCTATAGGCGACAGACATGTGTAATAAATAAAAGGAATTTTTAATTAATTACAAGTTATTAATCGTTTTCCACTCACTATTTCATCCCTTCTCGTCCGTAGGGAAAGTACCCACCGCTACCCTACACGTGACCCCTGGGTGGTTCTAAAAGTGCAACAAAAACTGGCAACCGTACTGTCTTCTTGAAGATCTCACGGTTCGAAAAAATAAATGCCATACGATAAATAAATAAATCCCTTCAAGGATTATTTTTCGGGTTAAAAAGAATCCTTAAACTTAATAGTTTACCAAGTTTCATCATAAATATCATAATCCGTTCTGCCGTTTTTGCGTAATTGAGTAACAAATTTAAACATCTAATCTGCCAACTTTTCGCTCGGACAAGTGTTGTTGCGACACGATACTTGTCCGCTCATTTCAAATTGAGCTTTTTACGCATACATTTACGGTTCAACTAAGTCCAATATCGGATAGCCACACTGACCGTTCTTATTGTCCCTAAATACGATGACAGTTCACGTCAAAATAGTGGCCAAGCGTGATGGACAAAGTACGAATAATTTTGAGTCGACTTTGTAATCGATGCTTGGTTTCCGATTTCAATTAAAACTTTAAGAGATTCTGAGACTGAATTTAATCGATTAATGTAGTAGTTTTTAATAGCGTGGCAGATTTTTCTCTTATGCTTTTGGCAGAGGCGTAAGTATATCAATGGCGGCTCCCGCCTTAAATGTTCTAATGTATATATGTAGATGGATTATTCGAATATGAATATCTTCTTTGTTATTTACTTCCTTTATAATGTCATTGAATTTTCACTTCTGGCACTCTCGGAGTGCAACCCGTTGTTTTTTTTTTAATCTATAAAGTATATCCTATAGGTATCAGTTACACGGTGATTATAATCAGACTATTCATTGTGTATTCATTAATATTGAAGCACAATTCATACAATTTTGAATACCACGATAATATTGACGCCGCGGTATTGTTAATAATAAAGTTCTATGCAAGAATTGCCAAGAAACAAATGAAAATGAAAACGTATTTAGTACCTAGGCCCCAGGCCTATGAAAATGAAAATGAAAATGAAAATGAAAATGAAAATAAACAAGGAAAATGAAAATTAATGAAATGAAAATGAATAAGTAGTAACAAAGTGAAAATGTCAAAATACGTTTCAATTCATACATAAATAGATGAGCATGTTTAAACTGATAATGTCCCGTATTAGCTGTGTTCAGTCAAGTGCAAAAATATGGGTGCATACAACTTGCTCAAAAATATGTCCCATAGTACATACTTATATCGGTGAACTAAGGTTTTGGTACATATTTATGAGAGGATGCATTAGATATAAAATATGTTTTCACGCAGTGCTAGAAGCGCGGCAGTCGCGCCTGGTTCTCATGAATAAGGTATACGTATTGGTCCGAGACATGTCGAGCTATATTCGTCCTTAAAAACGTAAGTACCCGTTTCATTATATTTCAATAAGGACCTTTTAAGTCCAAAAATACGCCATTGGTATTTTTTTAATGCCTACATCGATGGTGGCAAACAAGCGTACGGTCCATCTGATGGGTAGACAGCGCAGCCTATAGACGCTCGCAATTCCGAAGCAGTCACGTGCGCGTTGCCGACCCTTTACAAATTGTGAGGATTCACAGTACCTACATTTCAATCTCAATATTTTCAGGAAATTTTCAAATAGCTCATCGTGCGTACCAAAAATGGAACAGTGAATATCCATTTCGCCCTTCACCCCGTGCTTTTGTTCCATTGTTCCAATAATTACGAAACTTGACGATATGTGGAGCAAGTGACTCGGCGGTTCTTCGAATTCAAAATGGCTGCGTTTCTAATTTTCATATGTTTTCGTATAATGGGCGAAACGATTTGCAAGTTCGATTTCATTATGATGATAATGGAATTAATCTTGTGAATATGGAAGAAAGAAATAATTGTAGGTACATTATAAGGGGTGAGGGAGACCGAGGCCTGCCAAAAGACGAGTCAGGCAACACCGGTATCAAATAGGTAATTATAATTACATTTACACAGTATTGCAGCACGTAGTTTTTATTAATTTTCCGCCTTTTTCCAGACTCAGCTTTCATTAGCCAGACTCTAGGCCACTTGGCTTACTGGCTGCAAATAAAAAAAAATCATAACACAAATAATCCCTGAAACGTCCAATTACACGAGTAACAAATGAATGGCTTAGTGGATTCCACAATACTGTCAGAGCGAATAAAAAGAAGTAGCATAACCTCACCAACCGAGGTACCTACAGTATGGTATGAGGTTCTACAAAAAAAGTGTTTAAAGGCGCAGGGGTCGGCAAGGCGTTTTCCATACAAACTCTGTGCACGTTTTATTCGTATGTTTTGGCACTAACGAATATAATATTTTTTTTGGTTGTAAATATTATATATGCGAAGAAAGTGATGTGAAAATTTGCAAATATTTCAAAAAAATGAAAAATTAAAAAAACTACAGCGTTTCAAACCTTTCGTTTTGGTTGGGTTATAGGCACAGGTACACTTCCATAAGCAATACATTGGACATGCAAACCGGTCGAATTGCGTAGTACCTATAAATTTTATATGAATATTCTTTCTCATACCCCTCACTCGTTGGCGCATCTATATAACTACTTGTATATACTAAGTATATCTATGGAAAGAATGGTGTGCGCAAACGAGCTTGAGCAACATAAACCGGCTTAGCTAAGGCCCTAATATACCCGTACGAGACTCGCATCAGAGTTAAGGCGCAGGGTAGGGCAAGGCCTTCCCCATACAAACTTTGTGCACGTTTTATTCGTCGGTTTTGGCACTAACAAATATAATATTTTTTTTGGTTGTAAATATTAGATATGCGAAGATCGTGATGTGAAAATTTCCAAATATTTCAAAAAAAAACAAAAAAAAAAAAAAAAAAATACATCACGAAATAGCTATCAGAAAAATAAGCATACTGACCAAAAATCATAACTTTAATGCAAACACAAACGAAGTAAATCCTGCACAAAGTTTGTATGGAGAGAGCTTGCCCTACCCCTCCTCTTAAGGAGCTACAACGAGAAATACCGCCGTTGCTGAGGTTAAGCAACGTGGGCAGCGGTCAGGACTTGGATGGGTGACCGCTTTGAGTGGTTACTAACTGAGCGCGGTTACTAACTGGAAGGCATGTTAAGCCGTTGATCCCGGTTGCTGTCTATGGCAGCAGTCGTTAAGCCAAGTTGGAGGCCTTCGGGCGGCTTGAGAACTTCTAACAGTCAAGTTGCCCACTCACTTGACGAAGCCTAATCCCAATAAGGTCTAGTTTCCCCTCGGGGTTGGAAGTTCAGATGGCAGTCGCTTCCGTAAAAACTAGTGCCTACGCGAAATCTTGGGATTAGGTAGCGGACCCCAGGCATCCTTCAGGATGCAACTGTACCTACTGGGATAACGCTAGGAGGATGATGAACGAGAAATACCACGTTCTTTGAAACGCTGTTCTGCCCAGACTAGCAAACAGTAGGGGCTGATTTTCAGATATATGATTCTTCACTATATGATTGTGTTTTTGACAATAGCCGAAACATGATTGCTTAAAATTTTCACGACAGAAAAAATCCAAAGTTGAGTCTTTCCTTTCCTTTTTTTACTCAGCCTACTAAAACAACGCATCATTAAACGACACAAATAAGTTTATGTCACACCTGACCATAAAGCGGCAATTACCGCACGCTCTGCGCGCGGGAAATCCCACTTCCTGGCCAGGGGGTGCCATAAAATGTTGTACTTAACACGGGCGGTAATGAAGAAAGCCTCAGATCGCATATTTATCGCCCTTGCCTTCGGCTCGGGCGTCAAACACCTGCGATCTGAGACATTCTTTGTTTTACCGCCCTTGTTAAGTAATGTACTATAATACGATGTCATTTTACCACATCTAAACTCTGTCAAGAGGACATTTCATTTAAAAGTGCACACAGTCAGATATTTATCGAGATTTGTCTAAAAAAGTCATTAACGAAGAGTGTTGTATCCCGTTTTGTCGTGCGCAAAAGACGGGGGGGTTTACCGAATCGATATATCCCCTTAAACTACATTGCGCGATTTTATAGAGTGATTAAGGCCGGGTATTACCACTTTTGAGTTTTTAAAAACCATCTGAGACATAGAATATAGTGTCTTAAATACTAAAAAAAATATATGTGTTACATGAGGATCTTGTCTAGTCAAAATCGCAGTCAGTTACCATGATCTGATGAATTTCACTCGATAAAAAAAAATCGCGAAGTTACCCCTTTTCGGAATGTATTTTCAATACTACGGCTATATTACTGATATTTAACATTTAATTTTTGTACTCAATTAAAGATGGTAAATAGTTATAGACATTTTCGCAGGGTTTGCTTTGATAAAATGACTGGCTTGATGACTATAGCTAAATATTTACAAAACTGCGCGCAGAGCTTGCGTAGAGAGCGGGATGGTTAATTGTAAACTCACGCATGTTAGAGCGGGACAGTTGCGTTGGGGATACCTCCCCTTAAACTCATTATACTTCCATGACCCGCAGTGAAATGAAATTCGCGTGCGATTCTCGTTCGAAATATGGATTTTAAGTTAAGGGAAAATTATTGACGTGGCATTATCGAGATTATTCCTATATTAAGAATAATCCAAAGATTATTTGCACCTCGATTAGGGCTTAATCGGCCCGATAATGTTTGTTTATACATTCGTTACGCTACAGACCGTTTTGGTAATCAGTTTTTTGTAAAAGTGTCCAGTAGCTCTAGTATAAGTTTTTTCGAAACATTAACTAATTCGAACGCGTTTGCGTTTTGTCTCAAAATGTATGAAAACGCTCTCACCGAGTTTGAAATACGCGCGTTCATCGGTTAGCAAAAAATGTTATACTCGCTGTTTTAGTTTCCACTAGTGACCACCAGGGG
The DNA here is from genome assembly GCA_951800055.1 of Cenopis cana. Lineage (NCBI taxonomy): Eukaryota > Metazoa > Arthropoda > Insecta > Lepidoptera > Tortricidae > Cenopis > Cenopis cana. The sequence continues at coordinate 1,916,748 of OX637498.1, read as the reverse complement.
CGCTGTTCACGTTTTCATACCACTTTCATACATTTTGAGACAAAACGCAAACGCGTTCGAATTAGTTAATGTTTCGAAAAAACTTATACTAGAGCCACAGGTTATTTTTATTCCCTACCCAAAAGTAACTTAGGAACAGTTATGGTGTGGCTTGTCTGTCAGTCTGTCAAAACTATGTACCTAACTCGGGAACTCATGCTATCGATTCGAAATTCGGAAAAGTTAAAAAGTAAAGTTTGTTAACTTTTTTATTTATTTATTTTTAGTGTATATATATCTCTCTTTTTATAAGTAGTAGTGTAGATAGAGGCTTGCTGGAGCTGACATCGTCATGCTGACGAGCTTCAAAAAAAAAGAATTAAAAAAAAAGAAAGTTTGTGAAAGTGTGTGTTTGTTTGTTTGTTGAAAGATTCGCCGTCACAAGGTATTACCACGGTGGCTCAGTTGGTAGAGCAATGGCCGGATTCCAGAGGTCTTGGGTTCAAATCCTGTGGCGTTGAGTTTTTCAATTTTTCACTTTAATTTTAAATTGTAAGTTTGTAAACGTTTGTAACCATTTGAAATAAAACTTGAATAATTATTTTGTATTTTTTTTACTTCTGCCTTTTTGCTATAATAATTTTTACTTCGACTTTGGTCAATTCCTAAATTGTCCAACTATGACGAAAGGTACCTGACTCAAATAAATATTACTTAACTTGCAAAATAGTTGCTTATTTAGGATTGTTTGCTCTACAAGTCAATTAATATTATAATTATGGGTAGGTACAGTCAGCATCAAAGTAGCTTGGCATATGAAAGAGGTCAAAAGTGCCTATTCCCTTGTAATACTTTGATGTTTTCATATGACAAGTTACATTTTGATGCCGACTGTACACTTGAAATTGAGTTGGCCGCGTTTAAAAATATGTTCTATGATTAAATAATAAGGTGCAAAAATCCAATAACTTTGTTGTTTTTTTTGTAAAACTTAGTGGTATCAGCGGGAATTCGAACTTGGGACCTCCAGATTCAAAGCGGCGTGTCTTATTACTCAGTTACGGGTACCTAGTGGCTTCATCCATATTATATTACCTTTGTGTAGTGATATATCAGTACCAGGTAATGCAAGGATCAAGGTAAATCTTCATAGTCTAAGAGCGTCGTCGAATTTTTATATTCTTTTCGCTTTTTAAGGCTGGGTTTTACCACTTTTGTTTTTTTTTAACCATCTGAGACATAGAATGTAGTATTTTAAATAAAAAAATGTGTTACATTGACGATCTTGTCTAGTCAAAATCTAAGTTACAAGACCTAATGAATTTCACTCGATAGAAAAGAAACGCTAATTTACCCCTTTAAATTACTGATATTTTACAATATATTTTTTTACTCAATTAAAGACCCCTAAATGGGAGCGCTCGTGTTCCAGCGGTGCCTGTGTACCGCTTGCGGTATCTAAGGTCGTTAAGCCAAGTTGGAGGTCTTCGGGCGGTTTGAGACAGTCAAGTTGCCCACTCACTTGACAAAGCCTAATCCCAATAAGGTCTAGTTTCTTCTCAGGGTTGGAAGGTCAGATGGCAGTCGCTTCCGTAAAAACTAGTGCCTACGTCAAATCTTGGGATTAGGTAGCGGACCCCAGGCATCCTTCAGGATGCAACTGTTCTGGGATAACGCTAGGAGGATGACTCAATTAAAGAACCTTAATAGTTATAGACAAATTCGTAGGGGTTGCTTTGATTAAATGTTTGGTTTAATGTCCATGTTTAAATGTTTACGAAAACTACGCACAGAACTTCCGTAGAGAGCGGGATGGTTAATTGCAAACTCACGCGTGTTAGAGCGGGACATTTGCAATGGGGATACTTCCCCTTAACCTGACTGCGGCTTTATAGACGGGCCCAATAAAGCGATAGTAGGGCGCGGTTGGAGAGTGGCCTGGGGAAAATCCAGGGAAAACCTTCGAGACGACCACACGGGCGGTTTAAACACTAGAATACTTTAAGAGTTTGCGCTCTAGTGAGATTGGTTGAGCGGTTTCAACCGAATCTGAGGTGTCAGTGGAATTATTTTAGTATGGTATAAGTTGAGAGCTCATCGCCTACAATGGGCTTGGCCTATGTTAAAGCAGAATGAAGATAGTCAAGTAACCAGTTCCCTTACCATGAGTTTGCATTGTTGGATTAAATTAGTACGGACAAAACTACAGCGCCTCTGGCGGTTACGCAATAGAACTAAGAATCGCCGTACTAAATCGTTTACGCAGTCGCTAGCGAGTACGGTAATGCAAACATTGCAAACTCATGGTAAGGGTACAGAAGAGGTATTAGGTATATGAATGTGGAGGGATGTAAGATAAGGGGTAGGTCAGGGAAAAGATGGATGGACCGCGTTAGAGACGATACGGAGAGAAAGTATGTGAGTGACGAGATGACGCGATGTAGAGTGGTATGGAAAAAAAAACATCCTATGCCGACCCCAACTAAATGGGAATAGGGCAAGCAAATGGCGAGGTTATAGCTTCATGAAGTTCATATTTTGTTGTTTGTAAGATCCATAGTAATTTTGGGAGATAATAAGAGACCAAAATAAATTTAATTTAATATTGATATGAGTATATGTTTGTGTTGTAGCAGGTTAATTAATTACTTCTTTTCGAACGTACTTTGTAAATTGAATTCTGTATTTCACCTTCAAACAATGATTGCCGCGATATGAAGTTTAAGGCATAATTTACTATTTTATTATAACATATTTTCCATCCTATTTCGGACGCTAGCTCTCGGCGCCCATACGGTATGCATTACGGGGTATTGGAACCGGATCCTTTCAGACCCCCTGTCGCATTATACGGGACCCTACTTATAAAACTGAAGTCTGTAGTCGAGTTGATAATATATTTCAGTATCGAAAGTTTCAGAATTATCTGAGCGATCTTATGCGCTTTGCAATAAAGTAGGCTTTTCTACTTCGTTTATGTATAAAACTCTTTCGTTTGTTTATGTATAAAGAATTGGTTTTTGTTTTACTAAAAATTTTAGTAAGTTGTGTTTATTAGTAAGGCGACTTCCTGATTTGTCGGTGCGGAGGCGGTACGATATGAGAAAACTGTCAAATGTCAGTGTCAACTGTCAGTCAACTCAGTACTACTTTTTACTGCGCCCCTACATTTAAATGAGTGCTTCCTGACTGGCGCGGGATGCGCGGAAGCGGGACGATGCGAAGATTGCGAAGGCAGTACTGGTTCGCTTCTGCGCATAATATTACTACTGCGCAAATTTAATACTGACAGTATTCTGTGAAGTAGGAATCTTTGCGACGTCAGTAAGTTTACGTCAAAAAAAAAATGTCGATCCCGCCCCGCCAAGTCAGGAAGTCGCCTAATGCAAAAATAAATTTCTGTCAAAAATGTCATTTTTGGTACTGTAAGCTTTTATTGCCGACTGTATAGTGCGTGACATCCACGACGACGCGCCCCTCCATAGCGAATCTCATACTAATCTATGCGCAATTGTACGGATTGGGCGGTGGCACAGAAATATATCAAGATAGAAGGAACGAGTGTATGTACCTCGCGTGGCGAAATTACGTCCCGGAGACACAACTGCTCGCCGCAAACTTCAGTGTGCTCCCGATCGCGTTATGCGTGCGACGCCAGGTTTTAAAAACAAAATGGTTCGTTGCGCAATAATTAATTGTTCAAACACTTCCAAGAAAGTTGGAGCTGTTAATCGAGGTATTTCCTTTCATTGGTAAGTACAATTTGTCCTTAAATATCTGTTAATAATTAAAAAACGAAATATTTTATTATTTTCATCATAACGGTAGCGGGCGATTGTGTGTCAACGCTAGCTTTCCATTGCGGCTTTAATTTGACGAGCCAGACTTGGCGTGCGTTCAAAACCAGCAATGTAAAAATAAGCTATTCAAACTGTCGAGTCACGTTCAAGGTCGATAGTCATTTTTTCTGTCAAAACTAAAGAATAGTGCTGTGCACTGCGATTTTCTTACTCGATTATTAAAATCGAATTTGAAAACAGACGAAATAATAATTACGTTCTTATATTATTATGCAACTATATAATGTACGTAGTGCAAAACAAATATTATTAATCGCTTTCCTCTTAGCTTCTAATATTTCTTCGCGGGACTTCTTTGATTTTTCCATGGTCTGTAACAAAGAATATATAAAAAACCGGCCAAGTGCGGGTCAGACTCGCGCACGAAGGGTTCCGTACCATTATCTATAAAACGGCAATAAAAAATATATCTTTTGTATGGGAGCCCCCTTAAATATTTATTTTATTCTTATGCATATTATATTAATATGCATTTGTTGTTATAGCGGCATCAGAAAAACATCATCTGTGAAAATTTCAACTGTCTATCACTTTTCATGAGATACAGTCTGGTGACAAACGGACGGACAGCGGAGTCTTAGTAATATGGTCCCGTTTTACCCTTAGGGTACGGAACCCTGTAAATGGTACACGTTTATAGGTACTTAGTTAATAACTGGAGCGGCTAATATGTACAAATTACTGAGCTTACTCATTTCCTCTGTCAAAACATTTCTTCTGTCGAAAATAATAATCATTTCCTCTGTCGGTTCTTATCGATATTTTAAATCGATGCATAGAATCGGTGCCGAGTTCTAATACTTCTAATCGATCCTTTTGAATCGTTTTCGCGCGGCTTATGTTTCTCATCACTAAATTACGCTCGTGACGTCAAAGTACCTACGCAAAATGTTACACGCTCGGTCTTCCTACAAATTGCTGAACTCTTTCCTTCTATCTTGATATATTTCTGTGGGCGGTGGAGAACGCGCCTTCGTGGATGACTTTACGCAAATTTTGTGATCAACAATCTTGCCGACCCATGTTTTGCGCTAGAATAAACTAACGAGAGTACAAGCAAAACACTTAAAAAAGTGACATATTTTCCAAGATGGCGAAGAAAGGTATGGAGCTGCAGGGACGAAAATTTCGTGGTACCGTGACAAATATTGTTCTTTACAACATATCAAAAAACCATAACAATCGGACTCTGTAGCTCTAGTATAAGTTTTTTCGAAACATTAACTAATTCGAACGCGTTTGCGTTTGTCTCAAAATGTATGAAAGTGGTATGAAAACGTGAACAGCGCCTCTGTAGGTACTAGTGGAAACTAAAACAGCGAGTATAACATTTGTTGCTAACCGATGAACGCGAGTATTTCAAACTCGGTGAGAGCGTTTTCATACATTTTGACACCAAACGCAAACGCGTTCGAATTAGTTAATGTTTCGAAAAAACTTATACTAGAGCTACTGTTTACCGTAACAACGATTTACCAAATGTACCACGAAAATTGATGTATAGGATGCACCTTTTCCGGTATACCGTACTTCCGGCTCAAATTTCGGGATGGCGACAGGCAGGGGACCGATTTTTGAGTTTCGAACGGTCGACTTTTCACTCGAGATCTGTCAAAATACTATGATGTTTTGACAGATGTCGAGTGAGAAATCGAGCGTTCGACACTCAAAAATCGGCCCCCTGATCCGTATTCTGCAGGGTCTAAACCCTCTGATAACGTTGTCACCCCAACTGTTACATGATTTGCCGCGTGCACAGTTTAGAGACGCGTTTTCTAGTTCTGGGTCTGCTCTAATTCACATTTTATACGTACGATTAAGGCCGGGTATTACCACTTTTGAGTTTTTAAAAACCATCTGAAACATAGAATATAGTGTCTTAAAATCTAAAAAAAATATATGTGTTACATGAGGATTTTCTCTAGTCAAAATCGCAGTCAGTTACATGATCTGATGAATTTCACTCGATAGAAAAAAATCGCGAAATAACCCCTTTTTGGGATGTATTTTCAATACTACGGCTATATTACTGATATTTAACATTTAATTTTTGTACTCCATCAAAGATCGTAAATAGTTATAGACAAATTCGCGGGGTTTGCTTTGATAAAATGATTGGCTTAATGACTATAGCTAAATATTTACAAATCTGCGCGCAGAGCTTGCGTATAGAGCGGGATGGGTAATTGTAAACTCACGCGTGTTAGAGCGGGACAGTTGCGTTGGGGATACCTCCCCTTAAGCGCAGTATCGCTATCTTACTCGCTCCACTACACAATACACATGTCTCCCATGAATGCGTCAATAAAATGCTAATTTCCAGTCACTTCTAGATTCCTGTTCAGATTGAAGATATTGGATAGGGTAAAACCACCATTTATTGTCACATGTATAAGGTTTTTGCACCAAGTTTTTGCAAAATTGGCAAATTGTCATATCCATGTCGCCCAACCGCAATAGGTTTACCTAAATATTTTACACCTGTTTAATTTACATAATATACTAAGTATTTTTCGTAATACCCAACTGTATTAGCAATTTCTGGGATCCTATCATAAAAATCGCCTCCTATCTAACGTTGTACACGCTGTAAGTTTGTCTATTTCATTTTCTTTCCACTCAATCCCTCAAAGGTTAGCTGGAAGAGATCCCCCATAGGGATAAGTTCGCCTTTGTACTTTAATCTTATGTGACATGTATATTGTTTTAACCTGTTTTGTGTACAATAAAGTGCTTGCATTTTATTTAAATTAAACTATAACAAAATTAAACCTAACAAGGAAAACTTAAATATTATTAAAAATATCTAAACCTAAAATAAAAACCTACTAATAATACCTACTAAAAATTAAAGTCTAAAAAGGGACCCTGTGGCAGGGTACAGAGGACACTGGCAGCGTTTCCTCGCTGAATCGCAATACTTATGCGTTGAGCGAGGAAGCTGCCAGTAGCTCTAGTATAAGTTTTTTCGAAACATTAACTAATTCGAACGCGTTAAAATAAAAAATAAAATGAATAAAATGAACTTTATTCTGTAAGTAGGCCGCAATGGCACTTTTACAAGTCAAACCCTACTAGCCGTTTGCGTTTTGTCTCAAAATGTATGAAAACGCTCTCACCGAGTTTGAAATACGCGCGTTCATCGGTTAGCAACAAATGTTATACTCGCTGTTTTAGTTTCCACTTGTGACCACCAGAGGCGCTGTTCACGTTTTCATACCACTTTCATACATTTTGAGACAAAACGCAAACGCGTTCGAATTAGTTAATGTTTCGAAAAAACTTATACTAGAGCTACAGCTCTCTTGTACCCGGTAACGTCGACCAACACATACATTACATACATACATATAAAAATATCAATATCCGAATTACCTGTATCATCATCCTCATCATCCTCCTAGCGTTATCCCAGTACAGTTACATCCTGAAGGATGCCTGGGGTCCGCTACCTAATCCCAAGATTTGACGTAGGCACTAGTTTTTACGAAAGCGACTGCCATCTGACCTTCCAACCCCAAGGGGAAACTAGACCTTATTGGGATTAGGCTTTGTCAAGTGAGTGGGTTGATTGTTAGAAGTTCTCAAGCCGCCCGAAGACCTCCAACTTGGCTTAACGACTGCTGCCATGGACAGCAACCGGGATCAACGGCTTAACGTGCCTTCCAAAGCACGGGAGCGCTCAGTTAGTAACCACTCAAAGCGGTCACCCATCCAAGTCCTGACCGCTGCCCACGTTGCTTAACCTTAGATACCGCAAGCGGTACACAGGCACCGCTGGGCCACGAGCGCTCCAACGGACGGAGCGGACGAAAATTACCTGTATAATAGGTATATATCCAGCCTTGCATATTTGCCCTACATTAGAGCCAAAGTACACTTATCCACAATTTCAACGTTTTGTTTGTGTAAAACAAAGTCGCAAAGGCTTCATAAGCATTAGCTTTTCTGTTATAATTAATTAGCGGCTCTTCTTAAAACCTGTCGCAAATAAAACGGCTTTTCGAAATGTGACACCAGTCAACGAGGACTATTAAAGTGCTGCATTAAATCTAAATGCTTGTGATGTTTCAAAATTTTGATCTTGGACAAAAATGCTATCCAACTGGCTTTTCCATAAATAAAATATATTTATAAAATGAATGCTTTATTATATAAGTATTTAATTATGAAATAACACAAAACACATTATATATAAACAAAAAACACAAAACACGAACACGATTTACTCATATAATCCGTCCCTTGCCGTTCCCGGTGCAAAAGTGCCCATAACGCTAGCGGCATTTCCATGTTGGCTAGCCATGGACATTGGACAACCTCTGCACCAGCAACGACTCGGAGCGATAGTATATATTTTATGTCACACCTGGCCATAAAGTGGCCATTATCGCAGCCTCAGATCGCATATTTATCGCCCTTGCCTTCGGCTCGGGCTAAAATACCTGCGATCTGAGACATTCTTTGTTTTATCGCCCTTGGTAAGTAATGTACTATTATAAAGTTCGTAACAGAAAGGCAACCTAAAGAAAATCATTTAATTATCAATAGATTACGCACGGAACAAGTACCGTTAAATGACATCGTCTAGTCGTAGATAGATAGATGAAAACTTTATTTACGGATATGACTTGACAATTAAAAAAAAATACTTTTACACCATGTCATTCCATCATCATTGTTATTTGTTTCTATTATTTGTTTTAGTGTACTTTATTTGGTAAACAATAAAGAATATTTGTATTGTATTGTATTGTCATGTTATGCAAACTATCAAAACAGCTCGCCCTTTTCGAGCTTTGATAATGCATTCGGAGGCCGCGTCGGAGGTTTCTTCTGGATTGGTCGCGTTGGATGTTCCCCTGGATTTTATTTACCCAGGCCACTCTCCAACCACTCCACTCCACTCTTATCACTTTCATCATCATCATCTCTCCTAGCCGTATTCGGCCACAGCGACTACTTCCTACTGCTGAGAGCGACGCTGGCGCGCTCTCTGGTGATTGACATAGCCAATCTTTGCAGCGAATGTGCGACTACACTCGCTGCATGTCAGCACCCCTCCGATATAGTTATAATGTTATGGCCACAGGTGGTCTGGCCTTAAGCTCGTCGCGCTTAGCGTCAAGTTCTGCGCGTCGCCTGACTTCAAAATCATTCACCCGAGTGAACACAGTTTGCCTCCATTCGGGTCGACCACCAGCTAATGTCTCCCAGGAGGAAGGCAACATCTTTATACCGCAAATAAAGCATATAAAGCCACAGTCAGGTTAAAAAAAGTTCACAGTTCGGGAACTTCGTTGACTGGACTATGTACAGACAGATCCTGCAGGCATTAATTATAGCATTAGGCGGCCATTCTAGATAATTAATGAACCAGGACAGATTCGTACATTTATTTATGGGTAGGTATTAATAGAAGAAAAGTTTAAGGTCGTGTCTTATCAGAGAGTGTAGCAGTAAGGGACAAAATAAGTTCTCAAGTCAACAAATGCAATGCAAAGTAAGTACGCTCATAGCAATAATTTTTGTAAATATCATAAAGCATAATAGTATAAACAGCTACGGTAGCCCAGTGGTTCAAGCATGCGGCTGTCAAGCGGCGGTCGTGGGTTCGAATCCCAGCTCGTACCAATGAGTTTTTCGGAACTTATGTACGGAATATCATTTGATATTTACCGTTAGCTTTTCGGTGAAGGAAAACATCGTGAGGAAACCTGCATACATCCGCGAAGAAATTCAAAGTTGTATGTGAAGTCTCCAACCCGCTCTGGGCCAGCGTGGGGACTACTGCCCAATCCCTCTCATCTATGAGTGGAGGCCTGTGCCCAGCAGTGGGACATATATAGGCTGATGATGAATGATGAATCATAAAGCATTAAAAAAATTCACTTCTCTGAGACACCCGTCATTTCGATGGCAAAAATATCTTTAATTTCCATTTGCTTCTAAACTATTAATTTCAAAGTGATGCCATATGTACATGTAGGCTACTCCTACCCATTTTACATTTTACACTTATATATTTGCACGTTAAAACATATATATTTACACTTTTTAACTTTTACACATTATATACATATATACACCTATTTATACATATACCTATACTTATACAAACATTTTAATTATATATTATAGAATATTACACTTAAAGCAACACATATTTATGTCAACCAGTTTGTCGATATCGATAGACAGTTTATCGATAAACCGAATCGACCGCGCCCTCGCACTAGCGGGCGACTTGTTATTGCTAAGCGCGCCGCCTGCGCACTAGAGGTCATTTGACAGTCAGAACTTTGATTCGACGCCGAGCGCATGTTCCTCTTGCCCGCTAACGCAGTAGCCGCGATCTATGTGCTTGCTTTCTCGCTTGTTTATTTTCCTGTTTTCTATCTTCCGGACTGTATCCTATGCTTTAAGACTTTCATCTGTTAAATAGTGCCTGTGCTTTCTACCCTTTTGTGCCTTCTGTTGCTTGTGTACGGATATTGTGTGTACTGGACAATATACCATCAAACTGTAAGTTGGTGCATTATTATTTATAATTCCTGCTGCCTAGTACACATCGCTTACCAACTACACTATACTGGTGACCCCTATTATGAGCAAAGAAAGGGAATTCAAAGATGCACTTGGGCCAGGCACGTCTACAGAGAATAATAGTGAGGGGACAGAGTCGATAGACGCGAGCAACGTATTTAAGGTCGGCGTCAGAGTGCCACCGTTCTGGCCAGAGGAACCGGAAATATGGTTCGCGCAAGTCGAGGGACAATTTACAATTTCCGGAATCACCAGCGATGCCACCAAATTTAATTATGTTATCGCCCACCTCGACAACCAATATGCTCGAGAGGTGAAGGACATTATAATAAGCCCTCCTGCGACACAAAAATATGACAAGCTGAAATCGGAGCTCATCAAGAGGCTGGGCATCTCCAACGAGAGGAAGACCAAGCAGCTGCTGATGCATGAGGAGCTTGGCGAACGCAAGCCCTCGCACTTCTTCCGTCATCTCAAGGACCTTGCAGGGCCTGCAGTACCAGACGACTTCATAAAATCTATCTGGACAAACCGTCTTCCACATGGGGTGCAGATGGTGCTCGCAGGTCAACCAGCATCGACTTCGATTGAAGATCTCTGCGACCTAGCTGACCGCGTCAACGACTTGGCCTGCTCTTCACCCAGAGTCGCCGCCGTGAGTAGTGGAGCCCCGGGTTCTGTTCCTAGCGATCTCGCCCGGGAAATCGCAGAGCTCAGGAAACAATTCCAGGCGTTCACATCGGGCAGGACCAGCAGACCTAGAACGCGCGCATCTCCTGGCAAACGAAACGCTTCGAGGCAACGATCCCAGTCGAATTACCGCAAATATCCTCTCTGCTGGTACCACGGGAAGTTCGGCGACAAGGCCAGCAAGTGCGTTCGACCATGCGACTTCAAGCCGGCGGAAAACTCGAGGGGCAGTCGATAATGGCGACTGACGATTGCCCATCGACATCTACTGGTCGCCTGTTCGTCACCGACCGCACATCAAAGACGCAGTTTCTAGTCGATACTGGTAGCGACCTCTGCGTCTATCCACGGTCGGCGTTGTGTGATCGTCGTTCTCGGACTGGGTATACATTGTGTGCTGCAAATGGTTCTGATATTGCTACCTATGGTTATGTAAATTTAAACTTAGATTTTGGCTTACGTAGAACTTTTGTATGGAGATTTGTAGTGGCCGATGTAACCAAACCAATTATTGGTGTAGATTTTTTAAATTACTACAGCTTAATTGTTGATTGTCGTAATAGACGCTTAATAGATAATTTAACTTCTATTGCTTCCATTGCCACTGTAGCTGATTGCAGGAACGTGTCCTCGGTGAAAGTCGTAACTGGCGAGTCCCGGTATCATAAAATTCTCGATGAATTTCCCGAAATTACTCGACCAGCTGGTAGGCATAACACCAATACACCACACAACACTGTCCACCATATTCGCACGACACCAGGCCCCCCAGTTTCTTTGCCTCCCCGTCGTTTAGCTCCCGACAAGTTGAAGATCGCCCAGGAGGAGTTCCGGACCATGCTGGCTAATGGTACAGCCAGGCCGTCCGAAAGTCCCTGGTCGTCACCCCTCCACCTCGCTCCAAAGAAGGGCAACGGATGGCGGCCTTGCGGAGATTATCGTGCCCTGAACGCTCGTACGGTGCCTGACAGGTACCCGATTAAGCACATTCAGGATTTCGCTTACGACATTGCTGGCAGTAAGGTATTTAGTACACTCGACCTTGAAAAAGCCTACAATCAGATACCTGTCAGTCCCGACGACATCCCCAAGACCGCCATAACGACCCCGTTCGGGCTATTCGAGTTCCCGTTTATGACGTTTGGCCTCCGTAACGCGGGGCAAACGTTTCAACGGTTCGTCGACGAGCTTACCAGGGGCCTCGACTTTGTATATGCTTACCTCGACGATTTTTTAATTTACTCTAGGAGCGAGGCAGAGCACGAGGAGCACCTACGAGTCGTTTTTGGTAGGCTTAAGCAGTATGGCATGCTGGTGAATACTTCCAAGTGTGTCTTGGGGGTTCAGGAGGTGACTTTTCTAGGACATCTGATATCAGCCAGTGGATGCAGACCCCTGGAGTCGAAGGTGCAAGCTGTTATGGATTTTCCACCACCAACTACTGTCAAGCAGCTCCGAGGCTTCTTAGGGATGCTTAATTTTTATAGAAGGTTTCTTCCACGAGCAGCCGAAATACAAGCCCCATTAAACGCCCTGTTGACAGGTTCAGTCAAGGGATCACACCCAGTTAACCTCACTGGGGATGCCTTAGACGCTTTTCAGGCATGTAAGGAGAGCCTGTCAAACGCAGCCATGCTGGCCCATCCCGACTGCTCTGCAAAACTAGCAGTGGTCACGGATGCGTCAGACCGGGCTATTGGCGCAGTGCTCCAGCAATTTAAAGATGGCGCTTGGGAGCCATTGGCCTTCTTTTCTAGGAAGCTTAGTCCCTCACAGACTAAATACTCGCCTTATGATAGGGAGCTGATGGCCATTTACGAGGCAATACAATATTTTAAGCACATGCTCGAGGCTCGCCATTTTGTCGTTTATACTGACCACAAGCCGATCATTTACGCATTCCGTGAAAGGAAGACCAACTGTTCGCCCAGGCAGTATAGACACCTTGACTTAATTTCTCAATACACGACAGACATCCGCCACATAAGTGGTAAGGACAACGTGGTTGCGGATGCTTTGTCGAGGATTGAGGAACTAGAAGCACCTGCCAGCCTCGAGACGATAGCCCATCATCAAGCCGCTGATCCTGAACTCCAACAGCTTTTAGAAAAGGGTTCATCACTGCAGCTGCGGAAACTTCACGTTCCTGGAAGCCAAGCTCCTTTGTACTGCGATGTCAGCACACTGGTTACCAGGCCTTATGTACCCAGGTTTCTGAGAAAGCAGGTCTTCGACAGCCTGCATTCTCTTAGCCATCCTGGTTGTAACGCTTCCGCGAAACTGGTCTCCGAGCGTTTCGTCTGGCCAGGCGTAAAAAAGGATTGCAGGGATTGGGCGCGTTCCTGTTTGCCGTGCCAGCGAGCCAAAGTCAGCCGTCACGTGACTTCCTCTCTGGGCACTTTTAATTTGCCGCGCGCCCGGTTCAGCCAGATTCATATCGACCTGATCGGGCCGTTGCCACCTTCTCAAGGCTATCGGTATTGTCTCACAGCAGTAGATCGATTTACTCGCTGGCCAGAGGCAGTACCGATAGAAGATATCACGGCAGAAACCGTTGCAAAAGCACTGCTGTCGACCTGGATTGCTCGCTTCGGCTGTCCTACAAGCATTACAACTGACCGCGGCCGTCAGTTTGAGTCGGCCTTATTTCAATGCTTGTCTAGGATAGCCGGGTTCGAGCATAAAAGGACGACAGCATATCATCCAGCTTGCAACGGTTTAGTGGAGCGATTTCATCGCCAACTCAAAGCGGCTATCGTCTGTCATGCAAATGACAGATGGACTGAGTCGTTGCCGTGGGTCCTGTTGGGAATACGGGCATCATTCAAGGAAGACTTACAATCGTCTTCGGCCGAGCTCGTCTATGGAGAGCCGTTGAGACTCCCCGGTGAGTTTTGGGAGCCGAGTACTGGCTATACTTCGGATATGTCCGACTTTTCCGCCAGACTTAGGAGCTTCATACATAAGTTAAGGCCCATTCCTGCTTCGCGCCATGGTCAGCCTAAAGTGTTCGTGCACAAGGAACTGGAAACCTGTAGTCATGTCTTCCTGCGTGATGACACTATCAGAGGTTCCCTTACCCCAGCTTACTCGGGCCCGCATGAAGTAATCGTCAGAGGAGACAAAATATTTAAAATTTGTCTCAATGGTAAAGAGGTCACGGTCTCCATTGACCGTCTTAAACCAGCTTTTACACTGGACACCGCTAAGAATACTCCCGCGCCAGAAGAAACTCAGAATAGGACAACTCGCTCAGGTCGTGTAGTTAAGTTTCCAGAGTATTACCGTCCCTGAGGGACTCTGGTGGGGGGTGGTGTAGGCTACTCCTACCCATTTTACATTTTACACTTATATATTTGCACGTTAAAACATATATATTTACACTTTTTAACTTTTACACATTATATACATATATACACCTATTTATACATATACCTATACTTATACAAACATTTTAATTATATATTATAGAATATTACACTTAAAGCAACACATATTTATGTCAACCAGTTTGTCGATATCGATAGACAGTTTATCGATAAACCGAATCGACCGCGCCCTCGCACTAGCGGGCGACTTGTTATTGCTAAGCGCGCCGCCTGCGCACTAGAGGTCATTTGACAGTCAGAACTTTGATTCGACGCCGAGCGCATGTTCCTCTTGCCCGCTAACGCAGTAGCCGCGATCTATGTGCTTGCTTTCTCGCTTGTTTATTTTCCTGTTTTCTATCTTCCGGACTGTATCCTATGCTTTAAGACTTTCATCTGTTAAATAGTGCCTGTGCTTTCTACCCTTTTGTGCCTTCTGTTGCTTGTGTACGGATATTGTGTGTACTGGACAATATACCATCAAACTGTAAGTTGGTGCATTATTATTTATAATTCCTGCTGCCTAGTACACATCGCTTACCAACTACACTATATACACTTCATATTCAAATTGAAACGTCTTTCATAATTCGTTATCATAGTTATTTTATCCAAAATCTAAATAAAAAATATGCCATCGAAATGACGTAACAATTTCATTTAAAAATATCATCCAAATATAAATTTGCAAACTTTTTAGTCCACATAATGTAACCACTAGTCAACTACAGAAATCTACATTGCTAGGTGGCCCGACACGCACTTGACCGGTTTTTTGGAATTAGGAATAACTAGGTAGTTTTTTCATTATTTAATTTCAATTTATTTTTTTATTTGTAAGGCCTCGTACTGGTCGGCAAACGATCATTTGATTATGATTCCGTACATAAAGTGTACGTCAGTGAATCCTCAAATTGTATAACGGGTCGGCAACGCGCACGTGACTGCTTTGGAGTTGCGTGCGTCTATAGGCTGCGGTGACCTCTTACCGTCAGGTACGCTTGTTTCACTTGTTTGCCACCAACGTTATATAAAAAAAACATATCTACTTATACAGGGTCCGGTTTTGTACTGTTTCGGTTGTCAGACACTGGAGGAACAGAAGAGGACATCACGTCTAGGATAGCCAAAGCTCGGGCGACCTTCGCGCAACTGCGTCCCATATGGCAGTCTAGGAAACTGACACGAAGAGTTAAATTAAAAATCTTTCGCTCGAATGTCAAGACCGTCCTGTTGTATGGGTGCGAGACGTGGAGAGTCACCAAGGACATCACACAACGGATCCAAGTCTTCATAAACAGATGCCTACGACAGATACTCGGAATTTTTTGGCCAGAAAAGATTTCCAACGAAGAACTGTGGAATATCTGCCGTGAGACGCCGGTCGGTCACCAGATCAAATTCCGTAAGTGGACTTGGATCGGCCACACCCTAAGAAGAGCTCCCGACCACATCCCTAGACAAGCTCTAGAATGGACTCCACAAGGGAAAAGGAAACGTGGCCGACCTAAACACACCTGGAGGCGCTCAGTGGCGACGGAACTGAAGACTATCGGGCTAACCTGGTCCGAGGTGAAGCGCTTAGCCCAAGATAGAACGAAATGGCGGAGTACTGTGGACGCCCTCTGCCCCACCTAGGGGTTACAGGACCTTAAGTCAAGTAAGTCACTTATACAGGATGACAATAAGTACCTTTATTAATGATTTTCTTTAGAAGCTTCCGCTTGAGATTGATCGTTTATAGGACCGTCAACGTCAGGAGCTCTAGTATAAGTTTTTTCGAATCATTAACTAATTCGAACGCGTTTGCGTTTTGTCTCAAAATGTATCAAAGTGGTATGAAAACGTGAACAGCGCCTCTGGTGGTCACTAGTGGAAACTAAAACAGCGAGTATAACATTTGTTGCTAACCGATGAACGCGCGTATTTCAAACTCGGTGAGGGCGTTTTCATACATTTTGAGACAAAACGCAAACGCGTTCGAATTAGTTAATGTTTCGAAAAAACTTATACTAGAGCTACAGATGAAAAAGTTTTTAGATTATTTGCCAATAGACTACAAATAAACTGAGTCAGATTTCGCACATATAGAGTTCCGAACCAACGTGGAACCAACCGCAAAATTAAGTTGGTTTTTATAGGAAACAGGAAAATATAAAAAATAAAATCTGATTCATCAATATAAATCATTATATTAGTATCGAGTGGTAAAATATACGTAGTAATAAACATTATCACAAAAATTCAAGTTAGGCCAGTGGGAAGATAAAAAAATCTTCGAACCAAAATTTTAAAAAAATAGCTGAATTTGGTGGCTTGTCATTCTTATGTTTTTAATTCTTAAAACAAAAAAATATAGTATTTATCTACTCAACGAGCTCAAAACAATGATACCCCATTCGTTAGGATAAGTCGACTTTTGGGTGCATGGGACTTTGACTGCATGGGAGTCAAAACTTATTTTTAAATCTTTTAAAAATATTTACAGATTTGCGCTAACACGATCCTAAGGCGACTTCCTGACTTGGCGGGGCGGGATCGATATGTGACATTTTCTTCTTTGACGTAAACTTACTGACGTCGCAAAGTTTCTCACTTGACATAATACTGTCATTATATAATCTGTGGTATAACGTTTGCGCACTAGTAATATCATGCGCAGAAGCGTAGCAGTACTGCCTTCGCATCGTCCCGCTACCACGCTTCCCGCGCCAGTCAGGAAGCACTCATTTAAATGTAGGGGCGTAGTAAAAAATGGTATCGCGTCGACTGACAGCTGATAATGACATTTGTCACTTTTCTCATATCGTACTGCCTCCGCACCGACAAATAAGGAAGTCGCCTTATACTGTAAAAAATTTAAGACTGTAGCTCCAACCGTTTGGCTGTAAAACTTGTGTGACAGATGACGGACGGACGCGTGAGTGACAGTGACTGTATTCCGTTTGGACTCTTCGGGGACGAGAACCCTAAAAATGACGACCACTGGCCTAGTTGGTGATCCTACTTTGTTGGATGTAATTATGACAATGTGGAAAAATGACATTAAATATGCTCTAACGGCAGTAGACAAAGTTACGTGATTACCCCGCCGGTTATAATTACATACGGATCATAATCCACCCGGATTAACTACCCGGTTCAACATGGGCTTAGGAAGTTCATAATTATGTTTTCATCATTAAATTGAGTGTAAATTCAAAACGTAGACTGTTTTTTACAAAACAATATTTAATCTTACAGGTTTTAGAGTAAAACAATTTTAAAATGAACGCTCTACTCCTTACGTAAGATATGCCCATGTAAATATTTACTGATATTAAAAAATATAGGGTTAAAGATGCGGTAACTGCTGATTTAAGGCCAGGTGCGACATTTATGTGAATTTATGTGAAGTCTCAACTTCACATACACTTTTAACCTTTAAAATCCTTTTCATGCATAATATGTCTTTATCTACACCCATATAGTAAATACTCTTTAATAAGTTCAAAAACCGTAGATAAGACCCCGCTTTATAATATACTGTGCAGGAAACTTCTCGCGGTTGCGCGCGACCCCTATAAGAACACCAATTATAATACTCTTACGAGATCACGTACAACCTTAACGACACAGCTGCGGGCTGGCGGCGGCGCGCGGGCCGGCCTGTCGTGTCGAGGCAAACATGGCGCACGCCGGCGAGACGTGCCCACACGAAACACATGAAAGAGGATTTAATATATGGATGTAGATAAAGTAGCGTATGCAACTGTACATAATTAGGCATTATTCACACTATAAATACACTATTTTTTCTTTTTTTTCTAAGCCTATAGGGTGTCCCACTGCTGGGCAAAGGCCTCCCTACTTGACTTCCACTCGTCCCGGCTTTGGGCTGTTTCGGGCCAGTCGTTTAGAAATGTGTCCAGGTCATCCCGTCATCTCCGCCTCGGCCTGCCACCGTGCCAAGTCGTCTCCGTGCATCTTGCGGCATAAATACACTATACATTATAAAATCCTTTTTACTAATAATAAAATATACTTCATCTTCCTTATTGGTATCATAAATTTCGTATTTCAATTTGAACAAAACATTTGCTGATCCCATACTATATTTTTGAGCTTTCATTTTAACCCGCTCAAAATACGCGAATATATCGTCGTCGTAAATAGAGAGCGGGGGTTTAACCGCTCGCCTGCCGGTACCCCACACAAACATAATGAAAATGTAGAGAGGTACGGTACTGCGAAATAAAGTAAAGGAAGAAGTAAGAAAGAAATGTGTTTATTTGGTGTTCAATAATAAGTACATTACTTGCCAAGGGTGGTAAAACAAAGAATGTCTCAGATCGCAGGTATTTGACGCCCGAGCCGAAGGCAAGCGCGATAAATATGCGATCTGAGGCTTTCTTTATTACCGCCCGTCTTAAGTACACAATTTTATGTCACCCCCTGGCCGGGAAGTGGGATTTTCCGCGGGCGTAGCGTGCGGTACTTTATGGCCAGGTGTGACATAAACTATTTAAGCGTCCCACCTCTTCCTCGCATCCCGGGCGCATCGCGCTTCTATTGACAAATGACAGACACTTGAAGCTTGGCTCGCATTCGAATAAGGCGTATGTCGCTCCTGCATGTGACGTCAGATACCTAAAATTTATGTTTTTTTTTTTTTTATTAAAATGGGATCGCTCTTGGCCAGCATCTAGCCAGGGGGCAAAGATGAGGCCCACGATGAAGCGAGCTCACCCAGAAGATGCCTATTCACTCGTGCCTTAAAAAGGTCTAGGTTATATGAGCTCGGAAACACAAACGCCGGCAGAGAATTCCAAACCTTAGAAGTGCGCATTATAAAAGATGATGCAAAGCGCTTGGTATTGGTATTTAGCTTTATATGCATGTCAGCAAGGTACGTGACATGACCTAAAGACTATTGTCTAATAGACTATTTGACACATCTTAAAATTTGTAACATGGTGTCACTTTATGTATAGTAAACCATCAAAATATCACATTGAATTGAAAATTATAAACTTTTGCCAAAATAGAAAAAAGATATTTAACATCGAAAATTCGGAAAATTATGTTTATTTTTTTGTCATCCAAAATTCAAATAAAAGGTACCTATCAAATAGAATACTTAAGTAAAAATAAATAAATAAATGTACGGCAACTATGTACCTAAACGCATTTATTTTACGACCAAAACAGCAAAATACTTATTTTCCCATACAACAGGTTGGTTCGATACCAGGCGGGTGACGTCATCTGCCCGTGCCAATTTGTAGGAGCCGTTTGGGCGGCCGCTAGCGGCGAGCTAGGTTCATCTCTATTTTTAGCCCTTTATTGGGGTCTAATGGTAGTTGGTCCCATATAGAAATTTGATCGTCTATGAAAACTGGTTCGAATGGCACCATAATTTTTTTTTTGTCAAATAGTGTATTCTTTGTGTTAATTCCCATTTTAAACATTTGGTGTATACCTAATTACAATCACTGCATAATTTTAAGTAAGTACTACATAGCGATTTAGCAAGAAATGCTGGTAGCATCTTAGGCAGTGGTCCCACTGTCGGCGAGCAGCGATTATTTTCATAGTAATTCTACTCGTTTTATTGCTCAAGCGAGTAGAATTATGAAAGTATTCGGTGGCGGTTATCGTACTTAATCGAGACCTCCTTGCACCACAAAAAGCTAGTTTTTAATGAATGTGTTTATCACTTACTCACTACACACACGTGGGATGGGACCATATTAGTAAAAATAAATAACCCGTAGACCCACTGGCAAACACTGTTTACAACGGTAGGACAAACGGGTAAATATACCCGTGGACCCACCAGGGGGACATGTCGGTGGGACCAGGGGTAATAGCCGCCATTAACACACATCCCGCTCTCTTACGGAAGCTCAGCGCGTAGTTTTCCTAAACAATATTAGGGCATTTTCACTTTAAAGTGTACCCCCTACTTTTTTTTCGGATCTCGGTGATTTTGGGTATTCTGACTCAGAATCACGAGTACTATTGATTCATATGTAGAAAAAAATGTCCTTGATTTTCCATACAAATTTTCTGTGTCAGTTTTGTGACGAGCCATATAAACTGTATAAAAAAAGCGTCACAAAACTGACTTTTTTTGGCGGGACACTTTTTTTCTTTGCGAAAATGGATATTACTCGTGATTCTGAGTCAGAATACCCAAATCACCGAGATCCGGAAAAAAGGAGGGGGTACACTTTAAAGTGAAAAGCCCATTAAATCAATCATTTTATCAAAGCAAACCCTATGAATTTGTGTTTAACTATTTAGGGTCTTTAATTTATCTAATTTAATTTTTCTAGTAATATTGAAAAAAACATTCCATAAAGGGGTAACTTTACGATTTTTTTCTATCGAATGAAATTCATCAGGTTTTGTAACTGACTACCATTTTGACTAGACAAGGTCCTTATGTAACATATATATATTTTTTAGAATTTAAGCCACTATATTCTATGTCTCAGATGGTTTTTTAAAACTCTAAAATGGTAAAATCCAGCCTTAATAACAGCAGAATTTTGCTGAAATTGCAAGGGGAATAGTACTGCCGTAACCGCATAGAAGCGTAAGGCGCCTTCCTGATTTGTCGGTGCGGAGGCAGTACGATATGAGAAAAGTGTCAAAAGTCAGTGTCAGCTGTCAGTCGACGCGATATCATTTTTTACTACGCCCCTACATTTAAATGAGTGCTTCCTGACTGGCGCGGGATGCGCGGTAGCGGGACGATGCGAAGGCGGTACTGCTCCGTTTCTGCGCATGATATTACTACTGCGCAAACGTAATACTGACAGTATTATGTCAAGTGAGAATCTTTGCGACGTCAGTAAGTTTACGTCAAAGAAGAAAATGTCACATATCGATCCCGCCCCGCCAAGTCAGGAAGTCGCCTTAAACGTTTCCGAGATAAGGAAGTGAACGTTTAACCGTCTTTTAACTCGTAAAGTAAGCGGATGATCCGCCATTTTGTTTTACTTCGTTTTAAAACCGTTCGAAGGCGGCTGCCATACAAATATCTTATATATATATATTATATATATAATTCTTCTGTACGTGTGTTTGTTACCTATCTCCTCCTAAACGGCTGCACCTATTACGATGAAATTTTGTGTGTATATTTGTGTTGGTCCCGGGAAGGTTTGAAAATACAATTGGACCCGGTAGATGGCGCTGCTTCGCCGGGCAGGACGACGTCTGCCGGGTCCGCTAGTAATTTATATATCTACAGGATGTCCCACGCCTGTCCCACATGGAAGGAAAGTACTTTCAATATTAAAGATAGGACTTTATTAGAACGGACCACCGGACCACAGAAAAGCCACTGTTAAATATGATATTTAATTTTTTTTTAAGCCCTGTGATACGAGCTGCGCTTCGAACTCAGGATACTCTACACCTAGTACCTCTAGTATAAGTTTTTATTTATTTATTTATCGTATGGCAATTATTTCGAACTTTGAGATCTTCGAGACGGTACGGTAGCTCTAGTATAAGTTTTTTCGAAACATTATCTAATTTGAACGCGTTTGCGTTTTGTCTCAAAATGTAGATGGTAACAATTTGCTGCCATATAAATTACGATTAAACACAAAATGTTATACTAGAGGTACTTACAGATCGAAAGGAATGCTTCACCGCTTCGCTATAGTGGCTTAAACTCGCCTAAATCTCTCTTAAAGCTAAACAAACAAAACATCAAAAGCTAAACTATAATCCTACTAAGCACTGACCGCATTTTGAGATTTATAAACTAAAACTTAGTTTTCAACTTGCTTCGCTGAGCATCTTAAGTTAGTTTAAAGCACATCCATGGTAAATTATATTAAATTTGAGAAGTATTGTAGCCATTTTATCCATTTAACATTGCAATCGACAACGATTTGTAGTGACCCTGCCTACGAAGCTGGAGGTTCCGGATTCGAATCCCGGTCAGGGCATTTATTTGTGTGATGAGCATGAATTTGCCTAGTACCCAATTACCCATAGCTTTGCGTATAGATGCCCTGAATACATGAGCGTTTTTTAACTGATAAGAACACTTAAAACCGCTTAGACCTAAAATTAAACGACACACAACCGTCAAAGCAACTTCTCATTTCAACTTGTGTCCCATTTCAACTTACCAAGCATTTGCACGCAATTAAAAAACAGGCCAAGCGCGATTCAGACTCACGCGGAGGATTCCGCACAAATTTAGTGACCACTAAAGGGACCGTAGTCCGAATGGGTGACGATCGTGCTGTCCGGAGAGCGTACTCGGGTCTTCAATCGGATCAAAGACCTGTAGCACAGAATAGTATAATAGTATTACATACAGAATGGCCTTTGAAATGTGGTGCTGGCGGCGGATGGAGAAGATCAGTTGGACCGAGAGAAAATCTAACGAGGAACTTCTCAACATTGTGCAGGAAAGGGGGTCCCTGTTGCAGACTATTGAGAACAGAAGAGGAAAGATGTTTGGGCACCTGTCACGACACGACGAATTCATAAAGCATATTGTGGAAGGGAAGGTAGAAGGAAGGCGGAAGATGATGATGATGTCATCATCATCATCATTTTCAGCCTGTAATCGCCCACTGCTGAGCAGAGGCCTCTCTTGGAGTACGCCACACGTGCCGGTCTTGAGCCAGTCTTATCCAAGAGTGACCCGCGATCTTCCTAATATCGTCGACCCATCGAGCCGGAATACGTGAGTAAAGGGATCGTAATAAATGGCGTCTGTCTGTATGACGCTGACTGTAAACGTCAAAAGTAGCTAGGCACGCACTTCCGTACCCTTACCATGAGTTTGCAATGTTTGCATTACCGTACTTGCTAGCGACTGTGTAAACGATTTAGTATGGCGATTCTTAATTCTATTGCGTAACCGCCAGAGGCGCTGTACGTTTGTCCATACTAAATCGTTCACGCAGTCGCTAGCGAGCACGGTAATGCAAACATTGCAAACATTGAAGACGTTATGACTCTGACTGAAACTCACGTATTTTTTATGTTATTTGTTTTAATTTTTTTTTTTATTTATTTATCGCATGGCAGTTATTTACTTATTTCGAACCATGAGATCTTCGAGAAGACATTACGGTTGCCAGTTTCGTTGCACTATTAGCACCACCCAAGGGTCACGTGAAGGGTAGCGGTGGGTAATGGGTACTGGGCCTTTTTATATGTGTAATCTGTTTTGTCTATATTTTTATCTTTTTCAAATGTACAAAATTTTATGACACCCCCTGGCCAGGAAGTGGGATTTCCCGCGCGCGGAGCGTGCGGTAATTGCCGCTTTATGGCCAGGTGTGACATAATAAATTATTAACATACATACACATAATGGTTTGACATGTAAAATGAGCATTGCTTCTTACTTGCAGAAAAAATATAACAATAAAATTATAAATATTTGTGGACAATCTTACACAAATCAACCTAGTCCCAAAATAAGCAAAGCTTGTACTATGAGTACTAAGCGACGATATAGGTACAGTCAGCGTCATATAGTATTTAGCAGTCAAAGTGGCCAAATAGTTCGGTACACCATACAAAATGTATGATGTACCGAACTATTTGCCCATGATTGTGGCTGCTACATACTATATGACGCTGACTGTACATACTTATATAGATAAATAAATACTTAAATACACAGAAAACATCCAAGACCCAAGAACAAATATTCGTGCTCATCACACAAATAAATGCCCCGGCCGGGCAAAAAGTATCTATATTTCATTCATTTAAATTTTTGGTACGGAACCCTAAAACGCTGCGTCAATGCCGTCCGCTTCTCAGAAGCGGAAAGAAGCAAGTTGGTATGGTATGTACTGGTTGATACAGCGTTTAAAATTGTAGCCTAGTTTGATATTAAAATGAGATACTTGACCCAGCGGCATGGTATGACCAGGTTTTGAGTTTCGTTTTGAAAACTCTTTTTAATACTATGACGGTGGCAAACGAGCGTACGGTCCTCATGGTAAGCGGACACCGCAGCCTACAGACGCCCGCAACTCCAATAGAGTCACGCGCGCTTTGCCGACCCTTAGGCGACTTCCATCTTCAATGTGATATTATCTTCTTTGGCGTAAGCTTACTGACGTCGCAAAGATTCCCACTCTGACAGAATACTGTCAGTATTACATTTGCGCAGTAGTAATATTATGCGCAGAAGCGGACCAGTACGGCCTTCGTATCGTCCCGCTTCCGCGCCAGTCAGGAAGCGCTCATTTAAATGTAAGGGCAGAGTAAAAAGTAGTACCGAGTTGACTGACAGTTGACACGGACATTTGACAGTTTTCTCATATCGTACCGCCTCCGCACCGACAAATCAGGAAGTCGCCTTAAAAGCGCAGGGTACCTAGGGCAAAGCCTTCTCCATACAAAACTCTGCGCAAGTTTTATTCGTCGGTTTTGGCACTTATTTTTTTTTGCTTGTTAATATTGGATATATACGAAGAATATCCAGAAAAAAAAAAACAAAAATTTCAAAAATTTGCAAATTATAAAAAAAACTCCAGGTTCTGGCTAACAGAAAAATAAGCATAGGTACTTACCAAAAATCATAAGTGTAATGCAAACACAAGCGAAGAAAAACTTGCACAAAGTTTGTATGGAGAGAGCTTGCCCACCCCTGCGCCTAAAAATGTATACTCCTTTCTTAAAGAGTCTTTCGGGAAAACCTCAGCATTGAGCTGATTCCACTTTCTACATCATCAACTAGAAACTAGCTGGGTTCATGACATGATTATACTGGCGAACAGTGAGTCGAGGCGACCTTATTAGTGAATCGCAGACCTCGACGTTCGGTTCAAGTGGTGGAAACTTTTAATTTGCTAAAAACTCACTGCCTTTTCAAACTGTCGACTAACGAGTAGGACTACACTACAGTACCCTTACCATGAGTTTGCAATGTTTGCATTACCGTACTCGCTAGCGACTGCGTAAACGATTTAGTATGGACAAGAGTAAACCGCCTCTGGCGGTTAACGCAATAGAAAGAAAGAAAAAGAAAGAAAAAAACATTTATTCATGGCACAAATACAGTACAAATAAACATAACACCACAATACAGAACATAGCCACGAAATGGCCCCAAAGCAGCATAGTGCTAGCCATTGGCTAGCGCTGGTCTTCCTTTGGGACCACGTGAAGCCACGAAGGACAAAAAACAAACAATATAAAAACATAAATAAAAATAATTAGCTTAAACAAATTCGCACGCAATCGCTATTCGCTAACAGCAAAACAACAAACAATAGAACCTAGGCCACTTCCTGACTTTGGCGGGGCGGGATCGATATGTGACATTTTCTTCTTTGACGTAAATTTACTGACGGCGCAAATATTCTCACTTGACGGAACACTGTCAGTATTACTTTTGCGCAGTAGTAATATATCATGCGCAGAAGCGAAGCAGTACCGCCTTCGCATCGTCCGGCTACCGCGCATCCCGCGCCAGTCAGGAAGCAGTCATTTGAATACAGGGGCGCAGTAAAAAATAGTACCGAGTCGACTGACAGCTGACACTGACATTTGACAGCTTTCTCATATCGTACCGCCTCCGCACCGACAAATCAGGAAGTCGCCTTAGTATATGGACAAGAGTACAGCGCCTCTGGCGGTTAACGCAATAGAACTTAGAATCGCCATAATCGGAGTAGTAGAATTAATAAACTGGCCTGTAAATACAAAAACTTCGCCCTCCTCTCTAGATATGTCGGCAAATATTTTTCCTAACCTCAAATGGCGCGGAAACTGCTATATTTTTCATTTTTTCCGCAATCATAAGTCTCGTTTTTTTCGTGATTTATATTACTCGAGCCGTGAGGGAAATACTATAGCCACCTCCATTAATATGTATACTCATTGAATCTTATGTCTGGCTAATAAAGTTGAAAATTGCTTAGATATTTTTAGATATGGCCGTACATAAGGAAAACTTGTACTCGACACGTGGTGAAAGTATTGCGTTCATATTTCATGAGCTTAGAAGTAAAAAATAATAAATGCATATTATTGTTAACTAGCGTTATGCTGTGGCATTGTCTGCGATGCCAATTTAGCAAAAGTTCGAATATTATGCAAAAGATTACATAAATCTAACAATAATCCTATGATATTTCACTGAAAGAATGTGTAGGTATCAGTAACAATGAGATGCAGTGAATCATCAAATTTTATAAAGGGTCGAAAACGAGCATGTGACTCCTTTGGTGTTGCGAGCGTCTATAGGCTGCGGTGTCAGCTTATCTTTCTGTTAAGCCTTAGACCAACGAACAAACTATACGGAACCCTAAAAACCCTCCGGAAAAGCATAAATCATCAGTCGTCAGCTGCGCGAAATTTCGTTACTTAATTAATTAAAGGCAGCGTAATTAAAGCGCTATAAGTAATTAATTCTGACGACTTTATTAACGTTTCACAATTTAATATATATATGAGAGTAAACAGTTATAGATTACTTTGAGTTTGTCACTGAGATATGCTCTTATTCCATATTACAAACACACAATATTTAAACAGTGTGTAAAAAATTGAAACTTCATTAAATAGTTTTAAGGTGTAGCGCTCGAGGCCCAGCGGCGCCGGGTACCGCTTGCGGTATCTACGGTTAAGCAACGTGGGCAGCGGTCAGGACTTGGATGGGTGACCGCTTTGAGTGGTTACTTACTGAGCGCTCCCGTGCTTTGGAAGGCACGTTAAGCAGTTGATCCCGGTTGCTGTCTATGGCAGCAGTCATTAAGCCAAGTTGGAGGACTTCGGGCGGTTTGAGAACTTCTAACAGTCAGTCAACTTGACAAAGCCTAATCCTAATAAGGTCTAGTTTCCCCTCGGGGTTGGAAGATCAGATGGCAGTCGCTTCCGTAAAAACTAGTGCCTACGCCAAATCTTGTGATTAGGTAGCGGACCCCAGGCATCCTTCAGGATGCAACTGTACTGGGATAACGCTAGGAGGATGATGAGTGTCATACTTAAAGAAAATAACTAGGTGGTTTCGTTAGTGTCTTCGATATGACGTTCGATAAGAAAAAAATTGCGGAAATTTGCGGCATAAACGGCTGTATCTTTTGATTGCGTTGGCTTAGAACTTTAATTTTTTCACAGCTCTAAGGGACAGTAGACCTGAGTATTTGATATAAATTACAGCTTGATACCTCCACGCGTTCCTGAGAAAAAAGGATCTTAATAGACAGACAGACGGACGGACAACAAAGTGATCCTACAAAGGTTCCGTTCTAAAAATTGCTTTGATGTCAAAATATACATCAAAACTTGATTTTTTTAGAAGGCTGGTAAAGTTATATAGGGAGCGAGCGAAGCGATCGAATACCGATTCAGCTTTTGTAAAAATGTTTTCCGTATCTCCGGTGTATTTCCGGATGTCCTGCCGTTCTCCTCAGTAGGTCGCATTTCTCAACTGGTTCTCGTGAAATTTTGCAACTAAGGCGACTTCCTGACTTGGCAGGGTGGGATCGATTTGTGACATTTTCTTTTTTGACGTAAATTTACTGACGTCGCAAACATTCTCACTTGACGGAACACTGTCAGTATTACTTTTGCGCAGTAGTAGGTAATATATCGTCCCGCTACCGCGCTTCCCGCGCCAGTCAGGAAGCACTCATTAAATATAGGGGCGCAGTAAAAAATGGTACCGAGTCGACTGACAGCTGACACTGACATTTGACACTTTTTTGATATCGTACTGCCTCCGCACCGACAAATCAGAAAGTCGCCTAAGAATTTGATCCCTGAAGGATTGCCATACTGGTTGGTACAAATGACTCGAAATTTTGTGACATCATCTCTCGGTTTAATACTATATCTATGACTTTAGCAGTACCCTTACCATGAGTTTGCAATGTTTGCATTACCGTACTCGCAAGCGACTGCGTAATTTAGTATGGACAAAATTACAGCGCCTCTGGTGGTTAAGCAATAGAACAAAGAATCGCCATACTAAATCGATTACGCAGTCGCTAGCGAGTACGGTAATGCAAACATTGCAATCTCATCTCATGGTAAGGGTACAGGTATGCGGCCATTATGAATTCACGGTAAGTAATGCTGCGATAGCACACAACACACAGTAAATCCGACAGTGTATATATTACACAGTAAATCCCTATATGTTCGAAATATCTGTCACCGTTGACGAGATCGAGTGAGACAGGGTGAGATCGAGCGAGATAGGATTTATAGCCTCGTAAACGCGTGAGTTACGCAATGTTACGAATACGGGAGGTATATTTAAGTTCACCGCTTCTTATGATACAGTAATAAAAACGAAATTCCTCCTACCCGAACCAAACGCTTTTCATCATCTTTTATAATGATCCAAGCAATGAAGACACGAATTATTTCCGCCAAGTTTTCCTTAATTTCCTGAATCACTGGCCTTAATGTTATGTGACATGTATTAAGACTGGGTAGACCCTCTTTTGAGTTTTTTAAAACCATCTGAAACAATAGAATATAGTGTCTTAAATTAAAAAAAATGTGTTAGGTAAGGATCTTATCGAAACTTAGTCGAAATCTTATTCAGGTACAAGACCTGATGAATTTCACTCGATAGAAAGAAAACGCAAAGTTACCCCTTTTCGGAATGATTTTTCCATATTACGGCTATAATATTACTGATATTTTACATTTAATTTTTTTACTCAATAAAAGACTAGAGGTGAGACGTATTTACGGGAACAGGTTTTTGGAATAGGTTTTGACATGGACGCGTAAGTAGGTACGCGATCCCGCTCGCGCGTCTTTTAGCGTATCGAGTACTAGGCGTACGACGACTCTGAAGACTCGAAACGTCTAAGAGTCTTTATGTTCCGCGCTATTCGTATTCGTCTGCGCGTTCGGATTCTTTCGGGGCACCTCGGGTCGGGGTCGGTTTAGCGCGTATTTGGACCTAGTCATTGGATCTAGTCTTTTTGTGGACGCGTACTCGCAAGACTCAGTACGCGTTTTGCCTAGTACGTCTCACCTCTATAAAAGACCCTGGTCATGTAACTGACTGCGATTTTGATTAAACAAGATCCTTATGTAAAACATATATTTTTTTTAGAATTTAAGACTCTATATTCTATATACAATACAAATACTCTTTATGTCACACCTGGCCATAAAGCGGCAATTACCGCACGCTTCGCGCGCGGGAAATCCCACTTCCTGGCCAGGGGGTGACATAAAATTTTGTACTTAACACGGGCGGTAATAAAGAAAGCTTCAGATCGCATATTTATCGCCCTTGCCTTCGGCTCGGGCGTCAAATACATGCGATCTGAGACATTCTTTGTTTTACCGCCCTTGTTAAGTAATGTACTATTATTGCACACCTCAAAAAGAACACAGTACAGAACATTAGGCTTAATGTAGGGCTATATCTCAGATGGTTTGAAAAAACTCGAAAGTGGTAATGCCCAGCCTTAATCTTACAACTCAATCGTATCGGCCTTTGGCGTAATGTGATAATATGGTAGTAATATCACATTACGCCAAAAGCCCACATTATGTTATTAGCTAATGTTCCCAAAGTTCAGCCTGACCGGAATCTCACCCCATCAATCATATCCGTATCAAGCAGTATTAGGGTACCAGGGGACTAGGAAACCGAAAGATTCTATTCATGTTCACAAACCTATTCTCAAAATATCATGTAAATTAAATTCTCTTGAATGACCCCCGTTTCCCAACATATGACGTTGACATTTTCTCACACTAAGGTGACTTCCGGATTTGTCGGTGCGGAGGCGGTACGATATGAGAAAAGTGTCGAATGTCAGTGTCAGCTGTCAGTCGACTCGGTACCATTTTTTACTGCGCCCCTACATTTAAATGGGTGCTTCCTGACTGGTGCTGGAAGCGCGGTAGCGGGACGATGCGAAGGCAGTACTGGTTCGATTCTGCGCATAGTATTACTACTGCGCAAATGTAATACTGACAGTATTCTGTCAAGTGGGAATCTTTGCGACGTCAGTAAGTTTACGTAAAAGAAGAAAATGACACATATCGATCCCGCCCCGCCAAGTCAGGAAGTCGCCTGCGGTACTGAGTCGACTGACAGTTGACACTGACATTTGACAGTTTTCTCATATCGTACCGCCTCCGCACCGACAAATCAGGAAGTCGCCTTACAGTTCGTACACAACTGTAAGGCCAAGTGCTGTCAAATTAACGCAAGCAAAAATCTACCTAACAGTCAGAACTCTAAGTCGAGTTTTGCGCGCGTTCGTTTGACAGAATTTGGCCTTAGAGTTGTGTCCGAACTGGTACCACAGAATTAAATTAAATTATGTTATTATTTTCAACACATTTTCCATAGAGAGCGGTGATGGTGAGCGACTTTTCGCTGTCAATTAGTATGGAGCGTTTTCAGTGCTCGACAGCTATGGCTATCATTTTCGTCTATTGTGTTGCTGTAATTTTAGTTATTCCCATACAAACATTTGATCGTCTTTAAAAACTGGTTCGAATGGAACCATAAAAGTGGATTTAGTCAAATAGCAAATTATCAATCATAGTAGAAATTATTTAAAATGTCCGACATTTTATAAAACTTGTCATTGGACTTTGAATCTTCACGCTTGGTCAGTAAAGTCGCTTTTTGAACGGCCTAATTTGATACAACTCGGACAGTTCAAATAATTTTAAGTATACTTCTGGCATGTGGGTTCAAAACATTTTATAACTTGTAACGCCTCTGATCGTTCCACGAATTTTATATTCAAAGTCAAATCATTTACTTAATACATTTAAAAAGTCAGAAGTCAAAAAAATGTTACAATAACTTACAAAAATATTGTACAGTCAGCCCATGAAAATGTTGAGCATACTTAGAACCTTGTCACATCAAAATCTAAGAAATATTTAGACTAAAACGTCATAAAATTTGAAACCTCTTTAATTTGACAAAGTACTAAAGTGCTCAACATTTTCGTTGGCCCACTGTACATGTTAAATAATTCACCTATCAATAACAATAATACATAAATACAAGTAATACTAATAATTTAAAATAAAAATACTAAAAATTCCAAGTCACCTTACACTTAATTTATCATCCATTATTCAAATAGTGCACAAGTTTTAACTTTTCTTGCATCGTTTCCACTACCCAAAGGTTGTCAGGAAGAGATCGCTTGTTAGCGATAAGACCGCCTGTTGTCTACCATTGTGCAATTTGTTTCTGTAATTTGTTTTTAGTGTACATTATTTGGTGAACAATAATAGTACATTACTTAACAAGGGCGGTAAAACAAAGAATGTCTCAGGTCGCAGGTATTTGACGCCCGAGCCGAAGGCAAGGGCGATAAATATGCGATCTGAGGCTTTCTTTATTATCGCCCGTGGTAAGTACAAAATTTTATGTCACCCCCTGGCCAGGAAGTGGGTTTTTTCGTGCGCGGAGCGTGCGATAATGGCCACTTTATGGCCAGGCGTGACATAAAGACTATTTGTATTGTATTGTATTGTATTGTAATAGTCATTTACGCTGTGAAAGGCTTTATCAATTAATAATAGTTTTAATTTTTTCTACGGAACCTTATGAAAAAGAATTCTCTAATCCCCGAACTAATGTAGTGCGGGTGACGTATTGGTCTACACACGACAACTAATAAATTCGCCGTTTAATTGTGAGAACGTATTAGAGACGTCCGTTTTCGACGGTTGGCTCTATAAATTTTAACGCCAACGTACCTATATCAGTTTTCGAAACATCATTTTAACATTTTGCGCACTGCTAAGGTTTGGAATTCCCTGCCGGCATCTGCATTTCCGAGTTCATATAACCTGGACCTATTTAAGGCAAGAGTGAATAGGCATTTTCTGGGTGAGCTCGCTTCATCGTCGGCCTCATCTTTGCCCCCTGGCTAGATGCTGGCCAAGAGCAATCCCATTATTAATTTTTAAAAATCCCGGTCGTGGCCTGAGGGGCTTGGGGACCGCGTTGCCACGACATCTATGCTCAAGATTTGTCGTAGGCACTAGTTTTACGAAAATGACTTCCTTCCCACTTCCAACCCAGTGGGAAAACTAGACTTTGGTCTCCTTGGTTTTCTTACGTTTTCCTTCATTATAAGTTATTTTACGCTTTTTAGGTAATTTAATAACTCCCTTTTTTCTACTCTTGGTAAGATAAAATAATATATAATTTACTGTCAAAACGGTGTACATAACATGCCATAAAATAATAAGTCTCAACAATCTGCCCATTTCAGACGTACACTGTCTGAAATGAACGGACTCTTTGAAATAATACCAGGTAAACCCGTACCGCCATCTATTATCGTACAGGTGAAGCTTTAGTATTAACAACAGCGCCATCTAACGGACTTTGATAGATTTATTTACTCTCTAGTTTGAGTAACACTTATCACAAGCATAGCTCTGAATACAGTACACCAATGAAAAAGTCAGCTGTATAGTCCGTATTTTGAGTGTTTTGACGTCAACAATTCAACATCATATCAGCCGAAAAACATCCGCTGGACTTAGGCTTCCCCCAAAACCTATTACACGTATGATGACGGATGCAACTATATGGAGAACATTGCCACCTAGCGGTTAAATGCCGAACTTAAATGTAAGCAGGATGTGATTTCAACACTCGATCATAGGTGGCGCTAATTTAAAACTATGATTAAATGCCACACTATTAGGGCCTATAGTATCTGAACATGTCTATTTTTACTGTGTCTTTAGGTATTTTAAAAACAGGTTTTCGTAGGGTAAACTCACCTATACAGGAGGTTGCTGTGCTCTTTTTAGGTATTTTAAAAACAGGTTTTCGTAGGGTAAACTCACCTACAGGAGGGTTAAGCCGTCGTCTCACGTACGCTACCAGTTTTTCTCCAATGGTGAGTTTCTTTGCCTCGGCTTTTTCTTCGGCAGTCTGAAAAAGAGAACAGCATAAAAGTATCATTAACTCTCACGCTTTGTAAACATACTTAATAGTACATTACTTAACAAGGGCGGTAAAACAAAGAATGTCTCAGATCGCAGGTATTTTACGCCCGAGCCGAAGGCAAGGGCGATAAATATGCGATCTGAGGCTTTCTTTATTATCGCCCGTGGTGAGTACAAAATTTAATGTCACTCCCTGGCCAGGAATTGGGTTTTTTCGCGCGGAGCGTGCGATAATGGCCACTTTATGGCTAGGTGTGACATAAAATACTTTATGTCACACCTGGCCATAAAGCGGCAATTACCGCACGTTTCGCGCGCGGGAAATCCCACTTCCTGGCCAGGGGGTGACATAAAATGTTGTACTTAACAAGGGCGGTAATAAAGAAAGCCTCAGACCGCATATTTATCGCCCTTGCCTTCGGGTCGGGCGTCAAATACCTGCGATCTGAGACATTCTTTGTTTTACCGCCCTTGTTAAGTAATGTACTATATTTCAATAGAGACGGTTTCAATCTATCAGCGACTTGGGGACCAGTGATACCTATTAAAACATAAAATCTCGGGATAAATCTTTGGATCTGGGCGTTGATATTGCACGGAGAGATTTTTTTTTTATACGACGACGGTGGCAATCAAGCGTACGGTCCACCTGATGGTAAGCGGACGCCGCAGCCTATGGAGGCACGCAAGAGGCAAGTAAAAAATATTAATAATTAGTAAGTTTTATTGAATCCCAGGACAAGGAGATTATATAGTAACGGTTACTAACTAGTTTTAAGTACTTATAGTATTTACTGACACCAAAAAATGCTCATTTGTAATATTTACTATGGATTATTAGGATTAAGAAGGATAGGATATTAGGATTAGGATTGTCAAAGTTTTCATAATTCCGTTAAGTTATGATACTTTAGTAAATTCGTGGTGAGGATGCAACTCGCTCACTCGTTACATGAAGTAGATTGCATTTAAATAATAAACGCGGTTCTTGACTCATTAGGGATTAGCGGGGTCGGAACTTGGCGACTGACCTTATACCTTGGCACAGAATAGTATAATAGTATTACATACAGAACGGACACGAACCCCCCGCACACAGTCAGTTACCTCGTCCCTGAGAGACCCGCCTGATGTCGATCGGGTGCCGTCGCGCCTCGCGATTCGTCCGCGCCACGCGCTACTCACCCGCGTAAACAATTGACGCGTGTACCGACAGCGCTCGCACACATACTTACCCACAGCGCTTACGTTCCTTCGCGTGTCAGAGGCGTGACCTTGGAGACCTGACAAAGCGCAGTTTTGAGTGCGCAGTGAATTTTCATTACATGGCAGGGTTTGATCGTATTCACCTTGCCTCGGTCGCCCACAGCCCCGCATTGTTATGTAAGGCGACGTCCTGACTTGTCGGTGCGGAGGTGGTACGATATAAGAAAACTGTCAAACGTCTGTGTCAACTGTCAGTCGACTCAGTACCGCTTTTTAGTAGGTAGTGCGGCGATGCAAAGTGTAATACTGACAATAATCCGTTAAGTAGGAATCTTTGCAATATCAGTAAGGCAATTTCCTGACTTGGCGGGGTGGGATCGATATGTGACATTTTCTTCTTTGACGTAAATTTACTGACGTCGCAAAGATTCTCACTTGACGGAACACAGTCAGTATTACTTTTGCGCAGTAGCACTTAATATCAAGCGCAGAAGCGGAGCATTACCGCCTTCGCATCGTCCCGCTACCGCGCATCCCGCGCCAGTCAGGAAGCACTCATTTAAATGTAGGGGCACAGTAAAAAATGGTACCGAGTCGACTGACAGCTGACACTGACATTTGACACTTTTCTCATATCGTACAGTCAGCAGCAATGGTTGCTACGCGGGCGAAGTGCTCAAAATGATCTTCACACATCTTTATTATAAGGGAATAAGAGCGTGTGAAGAGCATTTTGAACACCTCGCCCGCGTAGCAACCATTGCTGCTGACTGTACTGCCTCCGCACCGACAAATCAGGAAGTAGCCTTGGGCTTGGGAGGCAAATATTTGCTATATCTGAGACATTCTTTGTTTTATCGCCGCGTTTAATACGCAAACAGAAACAAAACAAATGCAGGCAGATGAACACGACTAAGCTCTAGCAATAAAACCACCTGTCGTGTTCATCTGCCTGCATTTATTTTGTTTCTGTTTGTCGAATAGTATACATAGCCGTATGTAGTACATATACGAGTATGTAGATTTTATCTATATTTTAATATGCTTAAACCACAATACAAAATAAAAAATAATAAATAAATAAATAAATAAATAATAATAATAATTATTATTATTTTTTGAAATGTCATAGTACCTACTTTAGTTGTTAGCAGTTCAATTGCGAGAAATAAAAGGCTTTTTTATTTTTTATTTTTATTTATTTATTCCAACCCAACAATTGTTTTATTTAGCCCAACTTCTATGTAATTTTTGGTGAACAATAAAGAATATTTGTATTGTATTGTATTGTATTTATTTAAACCACAATACATGTAGTACAAACATGCCTGCATTGCGGAAAGTAGATAAGTTTATTCCAGAGCTTTCGGGTTTCTGCGCCCTAGTAAATCCTGCGTCAGCTTTACTAATTAAGCAAGTACTTTACACGCTCTTTAAGGCACGAGTGAATAGGCATCTTCTGGGTGACCTCGCTTCACCGCCGGTCTCATCTTTTCCCCCTTTCTAGATGCTGGTCAAGAGCAAAGCAAATGTCACATATCGATTCCACCCCGCGAAGTCAGGAAATCGCCTCAGGCAAAGCTTTATTACTGCCCGTCAGTGGCGGCGCGTCAAAAATATTCTTAGGGAAGCCGGAAATACTTGGCTTTTCCTATTCTTCATGAGCCGTAGTAAAAGAACTGGACTGGCTGGAAATTAGGTAAGCCGGTGGGAATCGAGTTGTATGGACGCTCCGCCACTGCTGCCCGTGGTGAGTAGGTACAAACTGTCACGTCTCCGCTTAGCTAGAAAGCGGAATTTTCCGCACACAAAGCGTGCTGTAATTTCCACTTTATGGCTATAGATCAAGAGCTGACAGCAAAAATAATAAGTGATTTTGGGCATTTTCACTCTAAAGTACACCCCCTACTTTTTTTTCGGATCTCGGTGATTTTAGGTATTCTGACTCAGAATCACGAGTACTATTGATTCGGATGAAGAAAAAAAATGTCCTTGATTTTCCATACAAATTTTCTGTGTCAGTTTTGTGACGAGCCATATAAACTGTATGAAAAAAGCGTCACAAAACTGACTTTTTTTGGCGGGACACTATTTTTCTTCGAGGAAATGGATAGTACTCGTGATTCTGAGTCAGAATACCCAAAATCACCGAGATCCGAAAAAAAAGTAGGGGGTGTACTTTAAGTGAAAATGCCCTTTTATAACATTTGGAATTGGTAAAGTTGGGTTAAGGCTATCCAACAACACCCAACACGATACGAAAAAAAATGCAATGCATCAGCACTTCATGTGTAGGAGACCCACCCCTTCCAATCGCAACGGCTCTCAGTAGCCAGACTGGCATATTTATAGTCCAGAGACAAGCCTTAACACAACTATACCAATTCCAAATGTTACAAAATCACTTATTATTTTTGCTGTGAGCTCTTAATCTACTAGCTGGTGCTGGGACATCTAGATTTGGCGGAAGAGTATTTTCATTTCTAATACTCTGAAAGTAGGTCATTGTTTAGCTAAGGAGCTTGCTGAAAGTTTTACATTTTCTGGGCATTCTTTTGTTTCAGCCGCTCACCAAATAAGAAAAATCTAATAATACAATCCATCAGAAAATTTTGTATTTAAAAAAATATGAACAAAAGAATGCTTATCATTTGATATAAACATTCAGTAAGTTAAGATTGTTTTTAGGGTTCCGTACCTTGAAAGGAAAAAACGGAACCCTTATAGGATCACTTTGTTGTCCGTCCGTCCATCTATCTGTGTGTCAAGATGCTTTTTCTGAAGAACGCGTGGAGGTATCAAGCTGGAATTTATATCAAATACTCAGGTCTACTGTCCCTTGGAGCTGTGAAAAAATCAAACTTCTAAGCCAACGCAATCAAAAGATTCAGCCGTTTATGCCGCAAATTTTCGACACTCGCAAGGGAATCAAAACCTACAGGGTACTTCCTGTGAACTCAGAACCTTGAAATTTGGTGCGAAGCAACGTCTTACAGCACAGATAAAGGAAAAATTGCGAAAACCGTAAATTTTTAGTTACATCATATAATAAAAATATTTTTAATCATTTTAAATTTACTACACCTTTCCGTTATGTACGGAACCCTCGGTGCGCGAGTCCGACTCGGAGTTGGCCGGGGTTTTTTTTTCCGTATGTACAGCCGCAGCCGGTATCAACGGCTTAACGTGCGGAAGTAAAGTCTTATTTCAGTGTCAGTGGGGACTGTATAACAGTGTTTATATAATATTGCTGCAGAAGCCACAAACGTA
Source organism: Cenopis cana (assembly GCA_951800055.1). NCBI lineage: Eukaryota > Metazoa > Arthropoda > Insecta > Lepidoptera > Tortricidae > Cenopis > Cenopis cana. The sequence continues at coordinate 1,878,920 of OX637498.1, read as the reverse complement.
TCCCTTTAGAGCACCTCAGAGCTTTTGGGGCAAAACTTTTTGCGACAAATTGCCTGGGAATACGCAGCGGAGCTTATTTTTAAAGTTACACGCTTTAGTCACAGTCGCATAATCATGTCAGTAGAGTTTGGCTACTTTAACTCTACCAAGCAAATGAACTGTCAAACAAATATTTGGTTTGGCAACACTACCTCACACGTCACATTTCCGTGACATTTCCATAGAAATATGACGTATAATGCACAGTGTTGCCAAATTATATTTGTTTGACAGTTCATTTGCTAGGTAGAGTTAACGTAGCCAGACTTCTAGATGAGATGATTTCTAATCTATACATATAATAAAGCAGAAGAGGGTCGAAAATCTGTACATTGAAGATATTAGTAAAAAAATCGATGGAGGGGTCTAAGAATCGATAACAGAACACGTTTCAACTGTTTTTAGAATTCGTGTCTGTTTGTCTGTTTGTCTGTTTGTCTGTTTGTCTGTCTGTTTATATGTCTAACTATCACGCGAAAACTAGCGAATGGATTTTAATACAGCCTTCACTAATATGTTTATTGGAACTTCGGCCAGGTTATAGGCTATAAAAATCATACAGGTTAGGGATGAAAGGGGGTGAAAAGAGGGGTTAAACTTTGTATGAGAAGTCTTTCAGTTCATGATTTACAGGCTTGAAAATTGGTAAGTATATACATGGACGCAAAGTAAATAGAACCCCATTCAAACATTTTATAATAAACAGATAGTATTTGAAAAAAATGGGGGGTGAAATAACAATACCTCTGCCTCTCAGGGCTAAAGACAAAAATACAAAAGTCCCTCAAACCATATTAACTGTTTGAAATGAGAGATCTAATTATGTTGGTCAGTCAGTCTCTATCAATATTCACAAACCTTACTACGAAACCTCGGTTTTTTTTTGTTTTCGATGGAGGGTACCTACGCAGAGCGGCGGGCTCTCGGTTGCATGGTAGCACTTGCGACATGTACCTATATATATTAGGTATGCGCATTTTTGTATAAAATATTGTTTTTTGAGGTGCTCATTACAAGAATGATATCCATTTTCAAATCGAAGATGGCGGACATTTACTTATTTACTTTTCTTAATAATCGATATGGGTGTCATTGAGGTTCTTCGAGGTGCCGATTAGTTGCGTTTTCCGTCAGCAAAATTTATAAAATACGTTCAGCGCGTAACAGACATAAATTTAGGGTATATTGGTATTAGTTAGTAAAATATACCTACGTAACAATAAACATCAAGTATGACCACATTCGAAAGTTATAGGCGGATAGGAAGCAAAAAAAAAACAATTCTCAGAAAATCACATAACTCTTAGAAGCAACCAGGGTGGGTGCGCTATCAACCAAGGCCTCTACTCCATCTTCGAAAGTGAAAGAACAGACCAAAGTAGGTATTCAGTTATACCTATGTTTTACAATAAAGCGCTTTGAACTTTGAAAGGTATTCCACTAATTTATGAACAAAAAAATATCTATTCAACCACCTCTTTACAAAGCCATTTGATAGGTCAACAATTTCTTTTTGTTCAATTATCTACATTGCTTGATGCGTATGAAGTATTTTCCGTACCTGCATCATAATGTTCGAATCATTTCGCACTCTCTTTTTTATCTACATTACTTGACGCGTAGGAATTATTTTCCGCACCTGCATCATAAAATGTTCAAAAACGTTAGCGCGCGCTACGCTCGCTTTTTCATCTACATTACTTGATGCGTTTGAAGTCTTTTCCGCACCTGCATCATAATGTTTGTAAAAATTTCGCGTTCGCTACGCTCGCGTTTTCATCTGCATGACTTGATGCGTATGAATTATTTTCCGCACCGGCATCATAATGTTCGAAATTTCGCGCTCGCTACGCTCGCGTTTTCATACACATTACTTGATGAGTATGAAGTATTTTCCGCACCTGCATCATAATGTTCGAAAAATTTCGCGCTCGCTGCGCTCGCGTGTTCTTCTACATTACTTGATGAGCATTCTTCGCATCTACATCATAATGTTCGATCATTTTCGCGCGCCCTACACTCGCGTTTTCATCTACATTATAGTTGATGCGTATGAAATATTTTCCGCACCTGCATCATAATGTGCGAAACATTTCGCGCTCACTACGCTCGCGTTTTCATACACATTACTTGATGAGTATGAAGTATTTCCCGCACCTGCATCATAATGTTCGAAAAATTTCGCGCTCGCTGCGCTCGCGTTTTCTTCTACATTACTTGATGAGCATTTTCCGCACCTACATCATAATGTTCGAAAATTTTCGCGCGCCGTACGCTCGCGTTTTCATCTACATTATAGTTGATGCGTATGAAGTCTTTTCGGCACCTGCATAAGAATGTTCGAAAAATTTCGCGCTCGCTGCGCTCGCGTTTTCATCTACATTACTTGATGAGTATTTTCCGCACCTACGTCATAATGTTCGATAATTTTCGCGCGCCCTACGCTCGCGTTTTCATCGACATTATAGTTGATGCGTATGAAGTATTTTCCTCACCTGCATCAAAACATTTCGCGCTCACTACGCTCGCGATTTTCTTCATTTCTTGATGCGTATGAAGTATTTTCCGCACCTGCATATCAATGTTCAAAAATTTCGCGCTCGCTGCGCTCGCGTTTTCAACTACATTACTTGATGAGTATAAAGTATTTTCCGCACCTACATCATAATGTTCGAAAATTTTCGCGCGCCCTACGCTCGCGTTTTCATCTACATTAGTTGATGCGTGTGAAATCTTTACCGTGCCTGCATCATAATGTTCGAAACATTTCGCACTCACCACGCTTGCGTTTTTATCTTCATTACTTGATGCGTATGATGTATTTTCCGCACCTGCATCACAATGTTCTTTTTTTTCATTTTGCGCTCGCTACGCTCGCGTTTTCATCTACATTACTTGGTGCGTATGAAGTCTTTTGCACACCTGCATCGTAATGTTTGAAAGAATTCGCGCGCGCTGCGCTCGCGTTTTCATCTTCATTACTTGATGCGTATGAAGTATTTTCCACACCCGTATCAGAATATTCGAAAAATTTCGCGCTCGCTCCGCTCGCGCGCGTTTTCATCTACTTCCTTCTATATATATATTTTGTCCTCTGTCATGTGTTTCATGTGGGCGCATTGAGCCGGCGTGCGCAATGTTTGGCGAGACAGCCGGTGTAGAAGTTGATATGGATATTCACGCGAATGAAGTCGCGGGAAAAAACTTAGATAAATAAATTTAAATCATAACAAATCCTCTCCCTGTGATCCTGATCTGTGTCCTTTAATTGAGGTGTGCAATAAAGAGTAGGTATTTGTTGTTGTTTAAAAGTGGACTACCCGTGCGAAACCGGGGCGGGTTATACATGCGAAAGTAACTCTGTCTGCCTGTTTCCCATTAAAATGCTCAACCGATTTAGATGAAATTTGCTATGGATATAGTATGAGTCCTAGGGAAGGACATAGGATACTTTTATCCCGGAAGTCATCCCTTAACGGGGTTTAAGTTAGAATGGAAGAGAGATAACTAGGTAAGCGCAAGAAATTGAAGTTTTTTTTTTATTAATAATGGGATTGCTCTTGGCCAGCATCTAGCCAGGGAAATAACATTCTAACGTGATGACCGAGTTCTACGCAGACGAAGTTGCGGGCAAAAGCTAGTTTTAAATAGAAAACTTCCGTGAATCTCAGAGGCATTGAAATATAATAACGGGTCACTCACGTCTTTCGCGCGCAGTGTTAAACGCGAGGCCGTCGCGACTACTCATGATTAAGGACCACGTATTGGCCCGAAACATGTCGAGCGATATTCGACGATAAAGACGTGCGTGACCCGTTTATTATATTTCAATACGAGATGATTTCTCCCGAACTACTAGGTATTAAGTATGAAGTTGTTTAAGAATTTGGAAAAACTGTGTGCTTTTTATTGTATGGCAATTATTAACCGTGAGATCTTCGAGAAGACAGTACGGTTGCCAGTTTGTTGCATTTTTAGCACCACAAGATCACGTGTAGGGTATATTAAAAAAAACATTCAACCGTTTCCTATCAGGAAGAGACCAAACTTGGTGTGTTTTGAAAATGAACTTTATTTTTTACGGCACCACTGGCCGAAATCTAATGGTGTGGTATATTTTTAGAATCAGCTCATAGAGCCCTTTTGTTTGATACCGCACTCGATAGGTTTTTGAAGAAAAATTTATTATTTTTCATACATAAAACTTATGACGTCATAAAAACTCACTCCACCACTTTAGAAAGCGACAACATGCGTTTTGATAACCAGTAGAGCATGCTGATTCCAACGATACCACTTGTCGCTATAAACCTTTTCAGTCCTACGGAAATTGCGTTTATTCAACTTGGCCTCTCTACTAGCGGTGGGTTCAATCTATGGATGTGGTACACCTCGACCCGTTTGACGAGTGAGTGAGCAACTTGACTGCGAGAAGTTCTCAAGCCGCCAGAAGGCTTCTAACTTGGCTTAACGACTGCTCTCGTAGACAGCAGCTGGGAACAACGTCTTAACGTGCCATCCAAAGCATGGGCTCAGTTACTTAGTAACCACTCAAAGCGGTTATCCATTCAAGAGCTGATCTCCTCGCATACCGCACGCGGTACGTTATCGGATATCGGAATCGGAATATCATCACGATACAATATACAATGGCCAATTTGTAGGAGCCTTTTGGTGGGCCGCTAGCGTCGAACTAGGTTCGTCCCTAATTTTGCCCTTTACTGCGGCCTTATTGGAGTTGTCCCGTAGAGACATATGATCGTCTATGAAAACTGGTTCGAATGACACCATAAAAAAATATAGTCAAATAGCGAATTCCGGATGATGAGTGATGGCAGGTGGACCAAAAAAGTGTCAGACTGGTGGCCAATTCATGGAAAAAAGAGCGTCGGCCGTCCACCGGCTAGATGGGTCGATGATATTTAGGAAGATCGCGGGTCACTCTTGGATAAGACTGGCTCAAGACCGGGACGAGTGGCGTACTCGAAGAGAGCCTATGCTCAGCAGTGGGCGATTACAGGCTGAAAATGATGATGATGAGCAAATTCAGGAAAGTACGAGATCAGTAATAATCTCGGTAAAAATAGAGAATACAGCATGGTCCGCAAACTGCCTTGCTAACGCTCTTTCCTTTAAATAAATCGCACGTATTCGGATACCATCTCTTATTGATTATACATTAAATAAAAATAATGGCATATTAACCCTAAGGTAATGTTTATAAAACAACCGAGATAAACGATCCGTATCAGAATTTGACAGGAAGATTAGAGAAGATATATTGGCTTTGGATTATTTTCTTGTCTCATTCTGTGAACTGTAGCATACTTGAGTTCATTTGAGTTTCTAAAAGCTATTTTACCTTTCAAGCAATAAGGTACAAAATCTAATAAATTGTTTATAGAAATTCGGGCAATATATGAACATTAGCAGCAGTAATTTCTACACATTTGTTTCATATGATGCAGAAGTAACAAAGATCTGCCACTGACGTTAAATAAATGGTGCGAATGTTGTTATATGACCGTTAACACAGGTTATTAACTGCAATAAACAGAAACTAACGGGAAGAGATCCCTCATAGGGATAAGTTCGCCTTTGTACTTTAATCTTATGTGACATGTATATTGTTTTAACCTGTTTTGTGTGCAATAAAGTGCTTACATACATACATACATACTAACTGCCTATGTAGCCGAGTGGTTACACTGTCTTATCGATGATATATATTTAAATTGCAGATTTTATTATTGCAATCCATTTGATAGCAAAAGCTGATTTCTGCAAAATTAAACAAATTTCCGCTTTATCTCGTTTACATTACAGTACAAATTCTATATTATATGTAACAAAATCCCGGCTCTGCGGCAAGCGTGGATGGAATTCTAATGGGTCTGATACTGAGCGGGCATTCTGAACTCACATGTAAAATATTTTGGTCTAAAAAGTATTTTTAATTTAAAAATCTGCAAAAAATATATTTCAACGAGCGAGCGAGCGAAATTCCTTGAATCTAGAAAAAGGTTCTTCCCAGAGGTTGTCCGGAAGGGATCGCTTGTTAGCAATAAGACCGCCTTTTGTCTACCATTGTTTGAGTGCGATTTAATTGCTATTGTGCTTTAGTGTAGGTACTTTATCAGACAGTTGAAATTTTCACAGATGATGTATTTCTGTTGCCGCTATAACAACAACTAGACTAAAAAACAGAATAGAATAAATATTTAGGGGGCTCCCATACAACAGACATGATTGTTTTGCCGTTTTTATAGATAATGGTACGGAACCCTTCGTGCGCGAGTCCGACTCGCACTTGGCCGATTTTTTTGGTACTTTGGCCTCGTGCTTTGGCTCCATGAACGCCTCCGAAAAGCCCGGGACATCATTGTCCCATGAACGGGAAAAACATACACACATACACATAAAAGAAACATACATAAAATATAACACATAGCTGGGCCATTTTACGGAAAGTTGTACACTCGACTTTTTTTTAATTCGATAAAATCGGGTTTTTTCTACTCAGAATCGAAAGCACTTTCGAATGATATAGGGGAAAAAAGTGTCCCAAATTTTTTTTATTCCTTTCCGTTACCGTTTTCATACTCAGTTTGTACTTAATGTTTGTATGGTGGTAACGGAATGGAAAAATTGAAAATTGTATGAAAAATTTGTGACACTTTTTTTCTCCTATTAGGTTCGAAAGTGCTTTCGATTCTGAGTAGAAAAAACCCGATTTTATCCAAATTAAAAGAGAAGTCGAGTGTACAACTTTCCGTAAAATGGCCCAGTTATCAATGGATATAAATTTATGGCTTTCAGCAGTTGCAGTGATGCCGTAAATCAAGTCGCTGCGGCTATCGACCACAGTAAATATTATTGACCGAGTGAAACGAGGTCTCTGTTTTAGCTTCGACAAAAATGCTTTCGTATGTCCGGCCGGATTTTTGTATGTCCTCCTCTACAGGTCGCATTTATCAACCGATTTTCGTGAAATTTTGTGAGCAGGTTCGGTAACTATATAGAATTTTTTTGTCGAGTCACTTTTTGGAAATTCAAAAAAAAAAAAAATTATCAATGATTTCTGCGGCCGTTTTTTCCTCTACAGGTCGCATTTCTCAACCGATCCTCGTGAAATTTTGTGAGCAGGTTCCATGACTACATATAATTTATTTGTAAAGTATTTTTTTTTTTAATTATGAAAAAACATTTTTTTCGTCTTTGGCTGTTCTCCTCTACAGGTCGCATTTATCAACCGATTTTCGTGAAATTTTGCGAGCAGGTTTGGTAACTATATAGAATTTTTTTGTCGAGTCACTTTTTTGAAATTCGTAAAAACAAACTTTTTATCAATGATTTCATATTTTTCTGCGGCCGTTTTTTCCTCTACAGGTCGCATTTCTCAACCGATTCTCGTGAAGTTTTGTGAGCAGGTTTTATGATTACATAGAATTTTTTAGGCATGTAAATTTCTGTAATTTTTTTTTTTTTAATTCACTGGTTTGTTCTCCTCTACAGGTCGCATTTATCAATCGATTTTCGTGAAATTTTGTGAGCAGGTGCGGTAATTCTATAGAATTTTTCTATCGAGTCACTTTTTCAAAATTAATAAAAACAATTTTTTTCAATTATTTTGTGTTTCTGCGGGAGCGCTCGTGGCCCAGCGGCGCTTGCGAACCGCTTGCGCTTGCTAAGGTTAAGCAACGTGGGCAGCGGTCAGGACTTGGATGGGTGACCGCTTTGAGTGGTTACTAACTGAGCGCTCCCGTGCTTTGGAAGGCACGTTAAGCCGTTGATCCCGGTTGCTGTCTATGGCAGCAGTCGTTAAGCCGAGTTGGAGGCCTTCGGGCGGTTTGAGAACTTCTAACAGTCAAGTTGCCCACTCACTTGACAAAGCCTAATCCCAATAAGGTCTAGTTTCCCCTTGGGGTTGGAAGGTCAGATGGCAGTCGCTTTCGTAAAAACTAGTGCCTACGCCAAATCTTGGGATTAGGTAGCGGACCCCAAGCATCCTTCAGGATGCAACTGTACTGGGATAACGCTAGGAGGATGATGATGATTTTGTGTTTCTGCGGCCGAATTTCGATTTGTTCACCTCTAAGGGTCGCATTTCACAACAGATTCTCGTGAAGTATTGTGAGCACGTTCTTTGATTACATAGAATATTTTTGTCGAGTAATCTAAAAAAAATTCTATGGTTTGTCCTCCTCTACAGGTTCGATATCTAACATAGTCATGGAAATAAAAAAAAACACTCGCGAGGTCTACAGCTCACAGAGTCACTAGTATAAACAGTTAGGCGACTTCCTGATTTGTCGGTGCGGAGGCAGTACGATATGAGAAAAGTGTCAAATGTCAATGTCAGCTTTCAGTCGACTCAGTACCATTTTTTACTGCGCCCCTACATTTAAATGAGTGCTTCCTGACTGGCACGGGATGCGCGGTAGCGGGACGATGCGAAGGCGGTACTGCTCCGCTTCTGCGCATGGTATTACTACTGCGCAAAAGTAATACTGACAGTGTTCCGTCAAGTGAGAATCTTTGCGCCGTCAGTAAATTTACGTCAAAGAAGAAAATGTCACATATCGATCCCGCCCCGCCAAGTCAGGAAGTCGCCTTACTTTGAATTTGAAACTAACATAATATGCTATAATTAAATAAAAATAAAATAAATAAATAAATAAATATTTGTGGACAATCTTACACAAATCAACCTAGTCCCAAACTAATCAAATTAATTAATTAATTTATTTATTTATTTTTTTAATTTCATTGGATATTCTACTTTAAAAAAAACCAGCCAAGTGCGAGTCGGACTCGCGCGCGAAAGGTTGCATACAATTATTTATAAAAACGGCAAAAAAATCATGTTTGTTGTATGGGAGCCCCGTTAAATATTTATTTTATTCTGTATTTTTTACAAATTTTATAAATACACCACGTGAGAAAATGCTGTTCAGCCATTGGTTAAAAAAAAATCAACTATCTAACTATCACGTTTCATGAGATACAGCCTGGTGACAGACGGACCGATAGTGGAGTCTTAGTAATAGAGTCCCGTTTTGGCCTTTCGGTACGGAACCCTAAAAAGCAAGCAAGCACAAAAGACTTCGGGCTTTACAGGAACCATCGACCGATTCGCGCTTCACCTGCGATCTTTGTGGTAGGAAGTGTTTTGGTGGTGGGTGGTGGCTTTTTAAAGTAGAATATCCAAAATTTTCTCTTTTTAAAAAAACATTAAAAACATTCTTGATTAACAAATCCTTTTACAACATAAATGAGTATTTTAATGACAAATATAATTAGTAATATTGATAGCACTTTCCCTTATGTTAAATTCTAAGCATGATGTTAGATGTTAGTTTTAAGTATGTATTGTTGCTGTGCCCTAGCAGGGCGTCACATTGTTACCTAGCTATTTACTGTTCCATCTTATTATTATATTGTAATGTGATTTATGTCACACCTGGCCATAAAGCGGCAATTACCGCACGCTCCGCGCGCAGGAAATCCCACTTCCTGGCCAGGGGGTGACATAAAATTTTGTACTTAACACGGGCGGTAATAAAGAAAGCCTCAGATCGCATATTTATCGCCCTTGCCTTCGGCTCGGGCGTCAAATACCTGCGATCTGAGACATTCTTTGTTTTACCGCCCTTGTTAAGTAATGTACTATTATGCAATATGTAATGACCGTCGCTTAGGGCGGGCCACACATATCCTTCTGCCTTAAGGGCGTCGTGAAGGTTTCCTAGCTAGCTCAGGGTTAGAAGGGTTGGACACAGGGTTTAAATACCAAACACAGATTGACGTACTGACGAAATGGGTTCTTACGACCCTTTTATTGATAATAAACCAAACCTTATCTAAATATTATACTATAGGCACTACGGATAGTGATACGGAGTCCGGGTCCCGTGGGACGTTGCGCTGACGAGGTAAGCTAAGTGGAACGGGTAGCGGATTGTCCTCCGAAGAACAAGGGAACCCTGCAGTGCGTACGCGAGGGATGACACGCCGCAGCTGACCAGGGGTGATCGGGAGAGGGTAGGAAGGATTGAACCTCAGGACTAACTACGCGATGTCCGCCCGTAGGCCGACCGACACGCGGCCCTGAAGTTCCCCTAGGGTACCTAGGCACGTACGCGAGAGAAGACACGCCGCGCGCTAGGCTTGGTCAGCCCTTGTTCCTCCCACGGAGTCGGAACAAGAACTGACGCTCCGCGGCCGCGCGCTTCCTTATATAGGCGGCCGGCCCGGTGTGTCGGTGTGTGTGCGCAGCTGGCCAGCGATCCTCGCCTTTCGCGCGCCATCCTGCGCCACTGCTGGCGCACGCCGCAAACACGCGTCGCGTGGTGCGCGCTGTGTGCCGTGTATGAGATGGGGATCATCACATTGCCTCCCCTCGCGAGGAGATTTTTACCTAGGGAAAAATCACCGTTTGTAAAGAAAGTAGGTATATATTTCATTGAAATTACTATCTCCTTAGGTTTCGAAAGTACGTGGCGTATAGGTTATTATTACCTAGGAAATACAGGCAGTCTAGGTTTACTAGCATACCTAGACGTCTGCACGGCTATGTTTCATTTGGCTGTGTACCTGTTTCGGTTACACATTCGGTTATATGTCTGGTATTTATTAGGGAAACATCTATCTTATTGTTGTTTATGTATAATCCTATGTACTTACTGTTTAGTCGGTTATGTAATCAGTTATATTTGCCGGTGTCAGATGTAAGGAGCAATACTACCTACTGCTAGTGTATGGGCGTTTATCCCTATACCGGTTATATCGGAACATCTCGGAACTTCTCGCGAACTCGCTGGTTGGTAGGTATCTATTCGCGTAGAAAACGCGCGGTCTTTGCGGTAAATAATTTTGTTGCATGTTGTGTATATCGGCGGCTGGCAAATTGAATTCTTGACTTGTATCTTGGTATCTTTTGCCTTCAGGTATGTATCTTTTCCGTGTGAGGTTGGGGTCCGTATATTTATTGTGAGCAATGTCAGGTGCTCTCTTACACGACTTCTTGCCTTCTATACGGCATTTCGGTGATGTTCTAGTCAGGTTTTCCACTTGTACGGGTTTAGGCCTATACCGGTTGTATTCGGTTGCGGTGCCCACAGGGCTCCAAGATAATTCATCGGATATCGGTAACGGTATTTCGGGTTGCACTGTCGCACGCTGTTGATGTGACTGCGTATCGGTATTAGGTGTGTTTCGGGTACGGCTTCGGTTCGCCGTATTTATTTGCGTTTTCTTTGTGGCACTGGCATGGGGCTTACCTTGGGGCTCTTTAGCCACTTGTGCTGCGAAAACAGTGTGGGAGCGGGAAATCGGCGGATCCTGCGCTCTCTCAGGCAAATATCTTTTCCCCACAGCGTTCGGGGTCTTCGGCTTGCGGATGTCATGGTTGTTGTGGGATTTATTCGGCGGCGGTTGATCTCCTGCCCAGGCTATGGACATGCCCACTCTCCTCAGCAGGTCCATACCTATGATCGTGTGTGCGGCTGATGGCAGTACTCGGACCCAGTGCTTGATGCTTGCGCCTTTCATGTGTATATTCACTAACAGACTTTTATTTATCTGTGTTCTTGTCTCGTCGGCTAGTATGATACTCTTACGTGTTACTTTTTCTAATGCGCCTTTTCTCTGGCAGGCGTTATATACCTGTTCATTGATGTAGGTATTTGTGGACCCTGTATCCACCAAGCAGCGGTGTCTGGTCCCCATTATTTCGGCTTCCATAAAAATTCGGTTATCCTGCCGGTCTAGGTCGTCTGCTGCGCCTAGGAACTCTTTCTTCGGTCGGATACTGGTTTTGCAGCAGTCTTTGCTTAATACGCCCGTTTTCCCGCAGGCGCTACAAAAGATCTGTTGCTTGGACCTGCACTCTCTTGCGTCGTGTCCCGGTTTACCACACGACCAGCAACATGTCTTCTGGTCGTATTTGGCGTGTACCTTTGTACCTCTGGTGCCTCCTGGCCTGTATGCGTCTCCCTCTTCAAAACGTGCAGGTCGGGTTTCGTCGGATGGCGGCGTGATATTTTCATATTCGGCTGCCAGTTTTATAAGGCCTGGTAGATTGCTGTAATCTTGTTTCTTAATGTACAGCTTGTATTCTCTTTGCATATTCTCGTGTATGCGGTGTAGCTGTTCGCCGTCAGAAAGTTTATCGTATCTTCTCATAAAAGTTTGCAGGTCGGTTAAATAATCGGTGAAGCGTTCTCTGTACCTTTGTTTTCTTGTTACGATTGCGACGATCAGGTCCTCTTCGTAATTAGTCGGGAAATAATATAGCTTGAATGATTTCAGGAATTCGTCCCATGTCTTCCAAGACTTTGCGTTGTTCCGGTACCATAGCAAGGCTTTACCTTGTAGGATTTGTGGCAGGGTCGGGAGTACCTCGTCCTTGTCGATGCCGCTCGCTGCCACTAGCTCTTCGAGTCTTTCCACGAACTCGACTGCATTGTCCGTGGTTGTGAATGATAAATTCCATTCTTTTATAAGTTTACTTAGGTTTTTTACCTTGTGGCTGTCTTCGTTGTTTCCCATTTCGGCGGGCTGTTTCTTCTCTGGGGTTCGGAATTCGTCGGTCTTGGTTTCTTCTGTGCCTCTCACGGTTTCCGCGAGGATCTTCCTAATTTCCTCTACGGTCAGTCCTTCTGTTAGCAAACCTCTTTCCTCGGCCTCTTTGACTAACTCTGGCTTCTTCAGGTGGTATATCCAACTTGTGGACATTCTCGTGACGGTGCGCTCTGTCTTCCGATGTGGGAGCGACGCGCTGGGCTTACGGCTGGACTGAGAACAATAGTATCTACTTACTGATCGCTGACGGCGTCCGGTGGGTGATAGACGTGGCAAACCTGGTCTTGGTGACTTTGCTTCTGCTGCAGGGCGGTGGACGGCGGGCTGAGTGTCCCTTCTCTTTCGGGCGGGTGGGGCGCGTCGCGGGCGCTTGTACCTACTTTCGGCGGTTATATTTATTTGATATCCCCTTTTGTGTCCCTTCTGAGCCAGTAAAACGTGAGTTTTTGAGTTGGGTGCCAAATGTAATGACCGTCGCTTAGGGCGGGCCACACATATCCTTCTGCCTTAAGGGCGTCGTGAAGGTTTCCTAGCTAGCTCAGGGTTAGAAGGGTTGGACACAGGGTTTAAATACCAAACACAGATTGACGTACTGACGAAATGGGTTCTTACGACCCTTTTATTGATAATAAACCAAACCTTATCTAAATATTATACTATAGGCACTACGGATAGTGATACGGAGTCCGGGTCCCGTGGGACGTTGCGCTGACGAGGTAAGCTAAGTGGAACGGGTAGCGGATTGTCCTCCGAAGAACAAGGGAACCCTGCAGTGCGTACGCGAGGGATGACACGCCGCAGCTGACCAGGGGTGATCGGGAGAGGGTAGGAAGGATTGAACCTCAGGACTAACTACGCGATGTCCGCCCGTAGGCCGACCGACACGCGGCCCTGAAGTTCCCCTAGGGTACCTAGGCACGTACGCGAGAGAAGACACGCCGCGCGCTAGGCTTGGTCAGCCCTTGTTCCTCCCACGGAGTCGGAACAAGAACTGACGCTCCGCGGCCGCGCGCTTCCTTATATAGGCGGCCGGCCCGGTGTTCGGCCAGCGATCCTCGCCTTTCGCGCGCCATCCTGCGCCACTGCTGGCGCACGCCGCAAACACGCGTCGCGTGGTGCGCGCTGTGTGCCGTGTATGAGATGGGGATCATCACAAATAAACCATTTGAACTTTGAACTTTGTGTTGTGTTACGATCAGGCTTTGCAGCTACACGTCAGGGGGCCGATTTTTGAGTGTCCAATGCTCGACTTTTCACTCCACATCTGTCAAAACATCGCTCAGCAGCGCTCGTGGCCCAGCGGCGCCTGCGTACCGCTTGCGGTATCTAAGGTTAAGCAACGTGGGCAGCGGTCAGGGCTTGGATGGGTGGCCGGTTTGAGTGGTTACTAACTGAGCGCTCCCGTGCTTTGGAAGGCACGTTAAGCCGTAGATCCCGGTTGCTGACTATGGCAGCAGTCGTTAAGCCAAGTTGGAGGCCTTCGGGCGGCTTGAGAACTTCTAACAGTCAAGTTGCCCACTCACTTGACAAAGCCTAATCCCAATAAGGTCTAGTTTCCCCTCGGGGTTGAAAGGTCAGATGGCAGTCGCTTTCGTAAAAACTAGTGCCCACGCCAAATCTTGGGATTAAGTAGCGGACCCCAGGCATCCTTCAGGATGCAACTGTACTGGGATAACGCTAGGGAGGACGATGATGATGATCTGTCAAAACATCATAGTTTTTTGACAGATCTCGAGTGAAAACTCGAGCGTTCGACACTCAAAAATCGGCCCCCAGATCTCCGACGGCGCACATACCTCTTCTTAACTATGGTTTTTTTTTATGTATGACTGATGTAGCTCTAGTATAAGTTTTTTCGAAACATTAACTAATTCGAACGCGTTTGCGTTTTGTCTCAAAATGTATGAAAACACTCTCACCGAGTTTGAAATACGCGCGTTCATCGGTTAGCAACAAATGTTATACTCGCTGTTTTAGTTTCCACTAGTGACCACCAGAGGCGCTGTTCACGTTTTCATACCACTTTCATACATTTTGAGACAAAACGCAAACGCGTTCGAATTAGTTAATGTTTCGAAAAAACTTATACTAGAGCTACTGAACAGCGGTTGACCTTAGTCTCACCTGATGGAAAGCGAAGACAAGGCCTAAGATGTAGCTCACTGGTTCAGTAATAGCCTATTCACTCTTGCCTTGAAGAGGCCCAGATTATAATTGTCCGGAAATACAGAAGACGGGAGCAAGTTCCACTCCTTTGCTGTTCGCATTAGAAAAGAGGAAGCAAATCGCTTCGTGCGAATAAACGGAATATTAACAACATAAGGATGACACCGCTCCCCTCGTCTGGACGTCCGCTGATGGAACGGAGAAGGCGGAATTATATCGTGTAATTCCTGTGCACACTCCCCAATTTTTTTAAGTTTAGGTACCCAGAGACGCATTATATTCGTCTTACCTGCTCTTTATGATGTGTTCTTGTTCTCCGTTCACCTTCCTGACCCGCCAGTGCCGCGCCCGCGCCGTACATGCTCACTTAGTCCACTATAATGGACACAACACTAATTGTTTGTTCAGTTAATCCAATATACTGGACACAACACTATTTGTATAATTACTTGGACCGCTATAAAAGACACATTTCTATTTAATTGTATGTTTACATTGTCCAATATGCTGGTCACGACACTAATTGTACTATATACTCGTATCACACTTGCAATTGTGCGATAAATTTCACTTTAGAATACTGTACTTTATACATCACTTTTAAAGTTGGTACGATGTACGTTAATTTAGATTTGGTCTAATTTTGAACTAATTAGGTTTAAATATATTCAAATATAAATTTCATTCTTATATTTGAACTACTAAAGCTACGGAACATAAAGTTAGTTCTTTAGTAATGATATAATATCAATGGAGGCTCCCGTCTTACCTGTAAGAGGCAAGGCCTTCTCCATACAAGCTCTGTGCAAGTTTTATTCGTCGGTTTTGGCACTCCCGCATATAATTCTTTATTTGGTTGTTAATATTGGATATACGAAGAATGTCAAGCAAAAATATTCAAAAATTTCAAAAGGATTTTTTTTTCTTGAGGGTCTGGATAACAGAAAAATAAGCATACTGACCAAAAATCATAAGTGTAATGCAAACACAAGCAAAGAAAAACTTGCGCAAAGTTTGTATGGAGAGTGCTTGCCTCTACAGGCGTCTTAAATGCTCTAAGGTATATCTATATACGTAGACGGAGTATTCGAATATGAATATGAATATCTTTGTTATTTGAATTTAAACTTTCGCGAGACATGTTATAACTTTATTTTACTAAACGGTTAAAACTCACGTATTAATTGTCACTTCGGGCGACATGTTTCGAACTCTTCGGGAGTTCTTCATCAGGATGAGTGCGTCTGCGACCCGCGCCGATTGCACACTGTCGAACTACCCGCCGCCCGCCGCAAGGCACGTGACGCACGCGCAGACAGCGCGGGGGCGGGGGCGGGGGGGCAGCTCGGCGCTGAAGGTGTTGTATGAGGTCGTGGTGAGGGATCGTCCCCCCCGATCAATGGTAGGCACACTGAACTCACTATGTCGCCCGAAGTGACAATTAATACGTGAGTTTTAACCGTTTAGTAAAATAAAGTTATCTTTGTTATTTACTTTCTTTATCATATCACTGAATTTTCACTTCTGCCAGCACTCCCGGAGTGCAACCCGTTGTTTTTTTAAATTTAAGACGCTAGGTAAGTATTCTATGTCTCAGATGGTTAAAAATAAGTCAAAAGTGCAAGAACCCAGCCTTAAACCACCTTAAGGCAAGCTCTCTCCATACAAACTTTGTGCAAGATTTTCTTCCGCTTATAACGACTCCGCTTATAACGACTCCGCTTATAACGACTCCGCTTATAACATTTGACCGCTTTTAACGACTGCTAAATCACCGACGTTAGGATTCATACCAAACATTTTCAGAGAAAATCAGTCCGTTTTGTACGACGTCCCGACGTAATATCGCCGGGCCCTTGACGGTCGCTGTATCCGGATTCTACTGTACTGATGATTTTTGGTCAGTATGCTTATTTTTCTGTTAGCTAGAACCTGGTTTTTTTTTTACATTTTGTATTTTTTCAATTTTCATTTATTGAATTTTTTTTCTTGACATTCTTCGTGTATCCAATATTAACAAGTAAAAAAAATATAACTTTATTTTACTAAACGGTTAAAACTCACGTATTAATTGTCACTTCGGGCGACATGTTTCGAACTCTTCGGGAGTTCTTCATCAGGAAATAAAGTTATAACATGTCTCACGAAAGTTTAATTAAAAAAAAATATATATTCGGGAGTGCCAAAACCGACGAATAAAACTTGCACAGAGTTTGTATGGCGAGCCCATAAATTGCTCGGTAATACAGCTTACATTGCCTTGTTCAGGCATGATCCCGTTTAACAAACTTGAATGTTAGCTCAAGTCTATTACCATGCAAATTAGTATGTGATTAATTCAGACTTGGCTTTACATGGGCTACATGATGGGTGTCTTGTAGAACTTTGTTAGGCGACTTCCTGACTTGGCGGGGCGGGATCGATATGTGACATTTTCTTCTTTGACGTAAACTTACTGACGTCGCAAAAATTCTCACTTGACATAATACTGTCAGTATTACGTTTGCGTAGTAGTAATATCATGCGCAGAAACGCAGCAGTACCGCCTTTACATCGTCCCGCTACCGCGCATCCCGCGCCAGTCAGGAAGCACTCATTTAAATGTAGGGGCGTAGTAAAAAATGGTATCGCGTCGACTGACTGCTGACACTGACATTTGACACTTTTCTCATATCGTACTGCCTCCGCACCGACAAATCAGGAAGTGGCCTTAATCTGCATCAAGGATGATTCACGCTAGACCGTTCCGTGTCCGGGGCCCGGCCCGTTGTAGTACGCAAGAAATCGATGATGGTCGCGCGACGGCCGTCGATTTCTTGTACTAGAAAACGGGCCGGCCCGGACACGGAACGGTCTAGCGTGAGAAACGAAGGTCACTGCTTCAGTAGCTCTAGTATAAGTTTTTTCGAAACATTAACTAATTCAAACGCGTTTGCGTTTTGTCTCAAAATGTATGAAAGTGGTATGAAAACGTGAACAGCGCCTCTGGTGGTCACTAGTGGAAACTAAAACAGCGAGTATAACATTTGTTGCTAACCGATGAACGCGCGTATTTCAAACTCGGTGAGAGCGTTTTAATACATTTTAAGACAAAACGCAAACTCGTTCGAATTAGTTAATGTTTCGAAAAAACTTATACTAGAGCTACAGGTTCGACAAAATACTTTCGTATGTAATTCCGTTTGTTCTCCTACAGGTCGCATTTCTCAATCGATACTCATGAAATTTTGTGAGCTGGTTCGAAGATTAAAAGAAAGTTTTTTGTCGTCAGTTTTTGGAAATTATAAAAAACAATTATCAATGATTTCGTATGTTTTTGCGGCCGGATTTCAGTTTGTTTTCCTCTACAGGTTGCATTTCTTAACCGATTCTCGTGAAATTTTGTCAGCAGAGGGCCGATTTTTGAGTGTCGAACGCTCGACTTTTCGTTCAACATCTGTCAAAACATCATAGATCTCTAGTGAAAAGTCGAGCGTTCGGCACTCAAAAATCGGGCCCCGGTTCTACTATGAATTTTTGTAAATTATCTATTTTCTTTTGTCAATGGTTTGTTCTCCTTTACAGGTCGCATTTCTCAACCGAATCTCGTGAAATTTTGTGAGCAGGTTTGGTAACATTATAGAATTTTTTGTCGAGTTACTTTTTTTAATCAATGATTTTGTCTTTCTGCGGCCGAATTTCGATTTCTTCTCCTCTACGGTAGCTCTAGTATAAGTTTTTTCGAAACATTAACTAATTCGAACGCGTTTGCGTTTTGTATCAAATGTATGAAAACGCTCTCACCGAATTTGAAATACGCGCGTTCATCGGTTAGCAACAAATGTTATACTCGCTGTTTTAGTTTCCACTAGTGACCACCAGAGGCGCTGTTCACGTTTCCATACCACTTTCATACATTTTGAGACAAAACGCAAACGCGTTCGAATTAGTTAATGTTTCGAAAAAACTTATACTAAAGCTACGGGTCGCATTTCCCAACCAATTCTCGTGAAATTTCGTAAGCAGGTTCATGTTTACATAGATTTTTTTTGTGCATAAATATATGGATTTTTTTTTTTTCGATGGGATGTCCTCCTCTACATATTGCATTTCTCAACCGATTCTCGTGAAATTTTGTGAGCAGGTTCGATACCTTATGGAAATTAAAAAAAAAACTCACGAAGTTTACATATCACAGAGCCACTAGTATTTAAGGTTGTAATGGGTTTCCAACCCTCACTTAGAAACGCCTCATTTCTTTGGCATCTTTACGGTGAAGTTTCTGCAAGGATTCGTTATAGTTATAGGCTGCGTTTCCACCATAGATGTGCGAGAATGTGTTATCATATATTTGACACCTCGCTCGCCGCGTTGCGAGGTGTCAAATGTATGAAAACGCATCCTCGCACATCTCTGGTGGAAACGCAGCCTTATTGGAAACTTTATTACGCCGCATACCGGGTAGAGTCAGTCCGACCCAGGTCGGGCCTAGCTGAGTTTCTTGCTGGACTCTTCTCAGCTAGACTAGGTTTAGTGAACCTGCGACAAAACTCCCAGTAACTCGATTCCACTCACAACTCAGATTTGGTTGAAGCCGCTCAACCAATCTCACTGCAGCGCAAACTCTTAGAGGGAGTATTCCAGTGTTTAAACCGCCCGCGTGGTCGTGTCGTAGGTTTTCCTTGGATTTTCCCCAGGACACTTTCCAACCGCGCACTCCTATTGGTTAATTGGGCCCGACTTATAAAGCCACAGTCAGGTTAAGGCGATATATCGATTGAAAGAGACGCCCTTATGTTTTTCGCTCACGACAAAACGGGATGCAACACTCTCCGAGAATGGCTATTTTAGACAAATCTCGTTAAATATCTGACTGTGTGCAGGTTTATTAAATTTCCTCTTGACAGAGTTTAGATGAGGTAAAATACCATTATATTAACTTAATCGTGTCTTTTAATAATGCGTTGTTTTAGTAGGCTGAGTAAAAAAAGGAAAATATAGACTCGCCTTTGGATTTTCTTTCTATCAAGAAAATTTTAAGCAAGTCAAGAATCTAAATATCTGAAAATCAGCCCCTACTGTTTGCTAGTCTGGGCAGGACAGCGTTTCAAAGTTTCTAAATTTCTCGTTGTAGCCCCCTTTTTTATTTTTTGAGATAAAATAAACTGGTCACTCACGTCCTTAAGGTCGATTATCGTATTGAATAACACGTGACTTGCTAAAATGGCGCGAAAGTTTGTTTCAAGTGTTGTCAGTTTATTGTTTATTCGATTAGCTTTCGTTCCTATGTGGACGGTTATTGTTTTTCAGTTATTTCATAAATCAATAAACATTACACAATATTTCATAGGAATGTACCTATATGTACCTATACCTAATGTACCTATATTTTAAATAATTTGTGTAAAAGGAGAAAATTATATCAATGGTGTATAATTTTAACGTACAAAATAACGTACAATTTTAAAATTATCACTACATACCTAGTATAAAACAAAGTCGCTTCCTGCTGTCTGTCTGTCCCGTTGTATGCTTAGATCTTTAAAACTACGCATAACGGGTTTTTGTGCGGTTTTTTTTAATAGATAGAGTGATTCGAGAGCAAGATTTATATGTATCATACATGCATCCGTGCGAAGCCGGGGCGGTTCGCTAGTATAAAAAAAACACTAATCACGCCACATGTGGGTAGTATCTAATAGTTTTTCTATCATAGTTTTTCATACCTACCTACTTGTCGAATTGAGGTGATGTCCGAAACAGGTTTTTTTATACAAAAAACGGTGACAAACAAGCGTACGGTCCACCTGATGGTAAGAGGACACCGCAGCCTATAGACGCCCGCAATTCCAAAGCAGTCACGTGCGCGTTGCCGACCCTTTATAAAATTTGAAGATTCACTGGTGATGATGAATGAAAAAATGCAAAAAAAATACGTGTATATGTCAGTTTCTGATATTATGCCGCATTTGTCCTTTAGTTAAGTATTTACTACATAGTACTTAACAAACATAAAATATCAAGGTACGTGTCAGTGCGCATAATAAATAGACTAATTAAATTAGGATTTTCCCTAATAAGGACCCTTAAAGTACATCGTACTAATAAATTACTAAATTTTACCTAAAAAACTTTTCACTTCACTTTCCCGCGCGCGGCACAACGCACCAAGCGTTTCATACACACTGCCGTACGTACATATAGCTTGTGCCGCATCGAACAAACTAACTCCCTTATACCTTTTTACACGCTAAAATGAACCTTAAACCTACTAACGTAACGATCAGAAGGCCTGCACGATTTAACTCTGTCATAGAATTTTCCTTTTGCAGTTGGATCACGGAAAATTCGTTATTATTTGAAAGGATATATGACTATTGTCACAAAGTAAATAGCGGCGGCGCGCGCCGGAGCAGAGAGTCCGCTCAGTACAAAGTGCCATTTTCGCCGCACGCACACAGACGTAACATTTACGGGCATTCTCGGTTGATTTCGGACGAGCTTAGTCGCGACTGTCACTGTCGCGTCGCCAGTGCTAGTTGTGCGCGCGTTGATCACTTGACGTCCCCGCCGCTACGTAGGTACTTTGTGTCACGTACGTCAAAATGAATAACCGATATTATTACAGTTGGAATGTATTTTATTGTTTAAGTACAGCAAAAAACTGTGCCTACACTTGAAATTTGGTGACAATGTTCAATATTTCGTATATTTTAACAACAAATACTATTATATTGATAAATCATATTTTTGAGGTTGATTCGGAACCCTAAATGTGCGAAGTCCGACTCGCACTTGGCCGGTTTTTTACCAAGATACGCTGGTTCATATTCAAATGTCATGTTGAAGAATTTTTATTATACCTACTCCTTTTTAAAATTCAGAATCAATACAGAAGCAACCCTGTAGTTTAGGTATGTATTTTCAAGAACGGCGGGAACGGACCTTCTGTATATTTTTTATTTTGTGCTATTGTGCTAGCAGCGTAGTACGCAATATTACCTACATTTAAGCAAAATTATATTTGCTGTGAACGCAACCAATATTGAACGTTATTTTGTATTAGAATAAAGCTGTAAGTAACAGCATTGTGCAGTCTCTTCTAAGCCAAGTTAGTTGTGCAGTTGTTTTAAAGCTTATAACAGTAACAATAAGGTGCAACTTCAATCGTTTCAGCGTAACAAAATAACTGCGAGATGTAAAAAAATGCAATCCTTTTTCTCTCATGGTAGTGATTTATGGTAGTTAGTTGTTAAATAATAAATAGGATTTAAGCTAAGTACCTACAAATGCTTGTATAGTGCCTATTTTTATCTCACGAGCGCGTATTGGCCATTGTTGTAGTTGTGACACATCATCATCATCAGCCTATATACGTCCCACTGCTGGGCACAGGCCTCCTCTCATAGATGAGAGGGATTGGGCAGTAGTCCCCACGCTGGTCCAGAGCGGGTTGGGGACTTCACATACAACTTTGAATTTCTTCGCGGATGTATGCAGGTTTCCTCACGATGTTTTCCTTCACCGAAAAGGTAACGGTAAATATCAAATGATATTCCGTACATAAGTTCCGAAAAACTCATTGGTACGAGCTGGGAATCGAACCCACGACCGCCGCTTGACAGCCGCATGCTTGAACCACTGGGCTACCGTAGCTTGTGACACATACGAACACATAAACAACGTGAACTCATAGCTCCTACGCTGACGCACACATAGACGATGTGCATGTATAGCTCAACACACAACCATGGCGCACCCGCGCTCGTGAGACAAAAGTACTCTACAGTATGATTACTTTTACAATGATACAAAAAATTACAAAATACAATTACAAAAAAATATATAATAGACTACCTAATTCTATAAAAATAAAAATGTACTCGAATTTAAGCGAGCTCTAATCTTATCTTATATCTTATATCTTTAAACGAGCAATTCTTGTATATTTATTTATTTATATATATATTTATTTCGGGGATCTCGGAAACGGCTCTAACGATTTTGATGAAATTTGGTATGTGGGGGTTTTCGGGGACGAGCAATCGATCTAGCTAGGTCTCATGCCCGGGAAAACGCCGAGCAAGGCTCGGTCGCCCAGATATTATATCTTTAAACGAGCAATTCTTGTATATTTATTTATTTATTTCGGGGATCTCGGAAACGGCTCTAACGATTTTGATGAAATTTGGTATGTGGGGGTTTTCGGGGACGAGCAATCGATCTAGCTAGGTGTCATGCCCGGAAAAACGCCGAGCAGAGCTCGGCCGCCCAGATATTGTTATTAATAATTGATAAATGTTACTATCCGCTATCGGATTATTTACTAAGTTAGTTTTTATTTTGACACTAGCTTTTGCCCGCGACTTCGTCTGCGTAGAACTCGGTCATCGTATTAGAATGTTTTTGCTATTCTTTTATTTTAGGCGCTAAGCTAGTTATCTCTCTTCCACCCCCTTGCGGTGTCCCATGTCCTTCCCTATGTTTCGAACATTATGATGCAGGTGCGGAATATACTACAAAGTCTACAAACGCATGAAGTAATGTAGATGAAAACGCGAGCGCAGCGGGCGCAAAATATTTCAAACATTATGATGCAGGCGCGGAAAAGACTTCACACGTACCAAGCAATGTAGTTAAAAAGGCGAGCGAAGCGAGCGCGAAATATTTGGAACATTATGATACAGGTGAGGAAAATACTTCATACGCATTAAGTCATGTACATGAAAACGCGAGCGTAGCGAGCGCGAAAATTTTCGGACTTAATGAAACAGGTGCGGAAAAGACTTTATATGCATCAAGTAATGTAGTTAAAAAGGCGAGCGAAGCGTGCGTAAAATGTTTGGAACATTATGATACAGGTGCGAAAAATATTCATACGCATTAAATCATGCAAATGAAAACGCGAGCGCAGCGAGCGTGAAATGTTTCGAACATTATGATGCAGGCACGGAAAAGACTTCATACGCATCAAGTAATGTAGTTAAAAAGGCGAGCGAAGCGAGCGCGAATTATTTGGAACATTATGATACAGGTGTGGAAAATACTTCATACGCATTAAGTCATGTAGATGAAAACGCGAGCGTAGCGAGCGCGAAAATTTTCGGACATAATGATGCAGGTGCGGTAAAGACTTTATATGCATCAAGTAATGTAGTTAAAAAGGCAAGCGAAGCGAGCGCGAAATGTTTGGAACATTATGATACAGGTGAGGAAAAAAAAAAGAAAAAAAAGGTGCGGAATATTTTTCACACGCATTAAGTAATGTAGGGAGCGTAGCGCGCGCGAAAATTTTCGAACATTATGATGCATGTGCGGAAAATACTCCATATTCATCGAGTAATGTAGATGAAAACGCGCGCGCAAATTTTTTCGAACATTGTAATGCATGTGTGGAAAAGACTTTATACGCATCAAGTCATGTAGATGAAAACTCGAGCGAAGCGAGCGTGAAACTTTTAGAACATTGTGATGCAGGGCGCAGAAAAGACTTCTTACGCATAAAGGAATGTAGATGTAAACGCGAGCGCAGCGAGCGCAAAATTTTAAAGAAAAAATGTAGTTGTCGGTGGTTGAATACATATTTTTTTGTTTAAAAATTATTGGAGGACCTTACTACCTTTGTTTGTTCTTTCACATTCAAAGGTGGAGTAGAGGCCCAGGTTGATAGCGCACTCACCCTGGTTGTTCCTGGGAGATGTGTGATTTTCTGAGATTGAGTTTTTGTTTTCTATCGGCCTATGAATTTCGAATTTGGTCATACTTAATGTTTATTGTTACATACCTATATTTTACTAACAAATACCTATATACCCTAAATGTGGAAAGTCTGACCCGGCCGGTCTTCGGTATGTTGTATGGATCAGTTAGTTCATCCAAATTTGCAACTTTGACAAACTTTACTTCGATGCGAACTGCGATTTCGTTTATTTTCTGGCTTTGAGAACCCCCCCTTCCCCACTCCTGATATCCCCGTATTCCGAAGAACCTCAAACATATCCGCCATCTTGCATTTGAAAATGGATATCATTGTTGTAATCAGCACCCCAAAAAAAGATTTATTATACAAAAATATTAATATTTAAATTTATACATTTTGAACCTTATTATTTGAACAGTAAAATGGCTTTTTAAACAAATAAAGTTGATGCAACGCGGCCAACTCTCTCGACTGGTATGTACCTAGGTTTGTGAATATTGATAGCGACCGACTGTCCAACATAATTAGATCTCTCATATCAAACAGTTAATATGGTTTGAGGGACTTTTGTTTTTTTGTCTTTGGCCTCTCAAGTATATTTCGTCCTCCGTTTTTTCAAATACTATCTGTTTATTGCACAATGTTTGAATGGGGTTCTTTTTCCTTTGCTTCCAAGTAGATGCTTACCAATTTTCAAGCCTTTAAATCACAAATTGAAGGACTTCCCATACAAAGTTCAACCCCTGTTTTCACCCCTTTTAATCCCCAATCTGTATGATTTTTATAGCCTATAACCTCACCGAAGATCCAATAAACATATTATTGAAGGCTGTATTAAAATCCATTCGCTAGTTTTCACGTGATAGTTAGACAAATAAACAG
The DNA here is from genome assembly GCA_951800055.1 of Cenopis cana. Lineage (NCBI taxonomy): Eukaryota > Metazoa > Arthropoda > Insecta > Lepidoptera > Tortricidae > Cenopis > Cenopis cana. The sequence goes on along the minus strand of OX637498.1, from coordinate 1,853,569 downwards.
ACAGACAAACAGACAAACAGACATGAATTCTAAAAACCGTTGAAATGTGTTTTGTTATCGATTCTAAGACCCCTCAATCGATTTTTTTTCTTATATCTTCAATGTACAGATTTTTGACCCTCTTCTGCTTTATTATATGTATAGACTAGCTTTTGCCCGCGACTTCGTCTGCGTAGAACTCGGTCATCACGTTAGAATGTTATTTCCCTGGCTAGATGCTGGCCAAGAGCAATCCCATTATTAATAAAAAAAAAACTTCTTTTTCTTGCGCTTACCTAGTTATCTCTCTTCCATTCTAACTTAAACCCCGTTAAGGGATGATTTCCGGGATAAAAGTATCCTATGTCCTTCCCTAGGACTCATACTATATCCATAGCAAATTTCATCTAAATCGGTTGAGCATTTTAATGGGAAACAGGCAGACAGAGTTACTTTCGCATGTATAACCCGCCCCGGTTTCGCACGGGTAGTCCAGTTTTAAACAACAACAAATACCTACTCTTTATTGCACACCTCAATTAAAGGACACAGATCAGGATCACAGGGAGAGGATTTTTTATGATTTAAATTTATTTATCTAAGCTTTTTCCCGCGACTTCATTCGCGTGAATATCCATATCAATTTCTACACCGGCTGTCTCGCTAAACATTGCGCACGCCGGCTCAATGCGCCCACATGAAACACATGACAGAGGACAAAATATATATTAAGAAGGAAGTAGATGAAAACGCGCGCGAGCGGAGCGAGCGCGAAATTTTTCGGATATTCTGATACGGGTGTGGAACATACTTCATACGCATCAAGTAATGTAGATGAAAACGCGAGCGCAGCGCGCGCGAATTCTTTCAAACATTACGATGCAGGTGTGCAAAAGACTTCATACGCACCAAGTAATGTAGATGAAAACGCGAGCGTAGCGAGCGCAAAATGAAAAAAAAGAACATTGTGATGCAGGTGCGGAAAATACTTCATACGCAGCAAGTAATGAAGATAAAAACGCAAGCGTAGTGAGTGCGAAATGTTTCGAACATTATGATGCAGGCACGGAAAAGATTTCACACGCATCAACTAATGTAGGTGAAAACGCGAGCGTAGGGCGCGCGAAAATTTTCGAACATTACGATGTAGGTGCGGAAAATACTTTATACTCATCAAGTAATGTAGTTGAAAACGCGAGCGCAGCGAGCGCGAAATTTTTGAACATTAATATGCAGGTGCGGAAAATACTTCATACGCATCAAGAAATGAAGAAAATCGCGAGCGTAGTGAGCGCGAAATGTTTTGATGCAGGTGAGGAAAATACTTCATACGCATCAACTATAATGTCGATGAAAACGCGAGCGTAGGGCGCGCGAAAATTATCGAACATTATGATGTAGGTGCGGAAAATACTCATCAAGTAATGTAGATGAAAACGCGAGCGCAGCGAGCGCGAAATTTTTCGAACATTCTTATGCAGGTGCCGAAAAGACTTCATACGCATCAACTATAATGGAGATGAAAACGCGAGCGTACGGCGCGCGAAAATTTTCGAACATTATGATGTAGGTGCGGAAAATGCTCATCAAGTAATGTAGAAGAAAACGCAAGCGCAGCGAGCGCGAAATTTTTCGAACATTATGATGCAGGTGCGGGAAATACTTCATACTCATCAAGTAATGTGTATGAAAACGCGAGCGTAGCGAGCGCGAAATATTTCGAACTACGCGTCAAGTAATGTAGATAAAAAAGAGAGTGCGAAATGATTCGAACATTATGATGCAGGTACGGAAAATACTTCATACGCATCAAGCAATGTAGATAATTGAACAAAAAGAAATTGTTGACCTATCAAATGGCTTTGTAAAGAGGTGGTTGAATAGATATTTTTTTGATCATAAATTAGTGGAATACCTTTCAAAGTTCAAAGCGCTTTATTGTAAAACATAGGTATAACTGAATACCTACTTTGGTCTGTTCTTTCACTTTCGAAGATGGAGTAGAGGCCTTGGTTGATAGCGCACCCACCCTGGTTGCTTCTAAGAGTTATGTGATTTTCTGAGAATTGTTTTTTTTGCTTACTATCCGCCTATAACTTTCGAATTTGGTCATACTTGATGTTTATTGTTACGTAGGTATATTTTACTAACGAATACCAATATACCCTAAATTTATGTCTGTTACGCGCTGAACGTATTTTATAAATTTTGCTGACGGAAAACGCAACTAATCGGCACCTCGAAGAACCTCAATGACACCCATATCGATTATTAAGAAAAGTAAATAAGTAAATGTCCGCCATCTTCGATTTGAAAATGGATATCATTCTTGTAATGAGCACCTCAAAAAACAATATTTTATACAAAAATGCGCATACCTAATATATATAGGTACATGTCGCAAGTGCTACCATGCAACCGAGAGCCCGCCGCTCTGCGTAGGTACCCTCCATCGAAAACAAAAAAAAACCGAGGTTTCGTAGTAAGGTTTGTGAATATTGATAGAGACTGACTGACCAACATAATTAGATCTCTCATTTCAAACAGTTAATATGGTTTGAGGGACTTTTGTATTTTTGTCTTTAGCCCTGAGAGGCAGAGGTATTGTTATTTCACCCCCATTTTTTCAAATACTATCTGTTTATTATAAAATGTTTGAATTGGGTTCTATTTACTTTGCGTCCATGTATATACTTACCAATTTTCAAGCCTGTAAATTATGAACTGAAAGACTTCTCATACAAAGTTTAACCCCTCTTTTCACCCCCTTTCATCCCTAACCTATATGATTTTTATAGCCTATAACCTGGCCGAAGATCCAATAAACATATTAGTGAAGGCTGTATTAAAATCCATTCGCTAGTTTTCGCGTGATAGTTAGACATATAAACAGACAGACAAACAGACAAACAGACAAACAGACACGAATTCTAAAAATAGTTGAAACGTGTTCTGTTATCGATTCTTAGACCCCTCCATCGATTTTTTTACTAATATCTTCAATGTACAGATTTTCGACCCCCTTCTGCTTTATTATATGTATAGATAGATTATGAATAAGTTATGACATGCTAGTAATTTTATGTCACGCCTGGCCATAAAGTGGCCATTACCGCACGCTCCGCGCGCGAAAAAACCCACTTCCTGGCCAGGGGGTGACATAAAATTTTGTACTTAACACGTGCGGTAATAAAGAAAGCCTCAGATCGCATATTTATCGCCCTTGCCTTCGGCTCGGGCGCCAAATACCTGCGATCTGAGACATTCTTTGTTTTACCGCCCTAGTTAAGTAATGTACTATAATCGTTATGACATTATGACTCTTCCTGAATACCTATTTATAACATTTTGTATTTTAATGACTAAGTAATAAGCATAAAATAAGCAGCAGTCTAAAAAAATATATATGTGAAATTGTGAATCAATGTTTTGCATGCCTATCGGTAAAATATAGCGCTACTGTTAAAAATAAGTTCCATCACTGTAAATGTGTTACCTATATTTGCAAATAAACATTTTTGAGTTTGAGTTTGAGTTTGAATGGCGTATGCTCTTATTATATTGGATTTTGTACTATAACGCCATTCAATAGAGATTCTCAATCAATCAATCAATCATTTATTGTTCAATTATAGGTAAACATATGGATGGTAACATGTTTAAATAGATTGGTCGCTATAATTTGCCTGCTAGGCGTACAATATAAGGCCGTGTATTACCACTTTTGAGTTTTTAAAAACCATCTGAGACATAGAATATAGTGTCTTAAAATCTAAAAAAAATATATGTGTTACATAAGGATCTTGTCTAGACAAAATCGTAGTCAATTACATGACCTGATGAATTTCACTCGATAGAAAAAAATCGCGAAGTTACCCCATTTTGGAATGTATTTTCAATACTACGGCTATATTACTGATATTTAACATTTAATTTTTGTACTCAATTAAAGATCGTAAATAGTTATAGACAAATTCGCAGGGTTAGCTTTGGTAAAATGATTGGCTTAATGACTATAGCTAAATATTTACAAAACTGCGCGCAGATCTTGCGTAGAGAGCGGGATGGTTAATTGTAAACTCACGCGTGTTAGAGCGGGACATTTGCGTTGGGGATACCTCCCCTTAAACCCTATATCATAAGTATTAATATCATACATCAATGGTTATACAATCAACAATTATATGGAAGTCATTAACATTATACAGTAAAAACATTATTTAAAAAATCGTTTATGTCATAAAAGGTATTATTTTTCAATATGTTAAATAAGGATTTCTTAAAGAAATGAACATTTTGATATTTAATAATATCTGGCAATTTATTAAATAATTTTGCAGCTAATGCATATATACTTTTACGAACATACGATTATTAGGGTTCCGTACTGTTCAATAAACAATTTTAATGCCCCTCCCCCCCTGGCACCCCCGGGCGCATCGCGCTTCTAATGACGTTTGACAGAGAGTGGACCCATGGCTTGCATTCGAAAAAGGCGTATGTCGCTCCTGCCTGTGACGTCACATACCTAACCTAAAATATTGCCCCGCGTGTGAAACAGTGTGTGCCAGTGACATGAGCCCTGGACTTCGCAATTGAGGTATGTGAGCAAGGGACATGACCTAAAGACTATTTTCTAATTCTTTGTGTTAAGGCGATGTATCGGAGCAGCGTTAGGTATTTTAAGCCACGCCTTACTACGCTTTCATTCGTCTAGACAAGCTCTCGTACATATATTTTACGCACACATTCGAACTCGTGCGTGCACGTCACGTCACCTAGCGACATGATTGAGAACTCGTTACTAAGCATTATGCACAGCGGAGTATTTATGAATACACATATAGATGTCGTGCATTCGAGACTAAATATAATTTTCTCAATTATTATTTGGGTTACTCACACATACAAACAGTGTTTTTCTGATTGTTGTAGTAGACAATTTCACCCTGTGTCAGTATGCTCTAATAGTGTTGCGGTATGTACGTGGGCATGCATGCGAGAGGACACGAGTTCGAAACTCGACATAGTACTTTTTTTTGTTATTAGAATTATCATTAGAAATAAATAAGTTAATGAGCGTTTTCCATAAAATATTGAAATTCTCATAGATCCTGATCTTTTTGGTGTCCTCCAACTCAGAATCACTACCATATTCAATCCTGATGCAAAAAAAGAACGGAGCCCTTATAGTTTCGTCATGTGCGTCTGTCCGTGTGTCACAGTCATTTTATTTTATTTTATTTTTATTTTATTTTATTTATTTTAGGGACAACTATATAATATAAGTGTTACAATGTCTTAATGCTACTACATTTACTTTATATATAGCCAACGACATTATCCACAGATTACTGTGATAATATGTTATGGTTGGCACAAATAGGACAGTTTTACATATTTTAATAAACCATAATGTTAATTAGGTTGAGTATTCAAAAACTATAAGGTGTTAATCCAGTCGATATGTCCTATCAAGGGGGAGGTACCTGGAAAGTGCTCGGAAGTTGATGGAATTTTATGGGTTTATTTGGGGTTACACAAGGAAGACTACCCTAAGTTTTCCACCTCCAGGACCTTGTGCTAAGGGGGGCAGGGGGGGAAATGTGTGACATTTTTCAGATTTTCGCTTATACCTCTGAAAATATGCACTTTTTGGATACTATATTGTATGACAAAGTTGAAGAGCATTAAATTACCTAAACTTTAAGTGGTCGACCAGATTTGTAAACTAAATATTAAAGGCAATACAGCCGATCAAAGTTAGAAAAAATAATAATGGTGGAATTACAGTTATTTACCATTATTTGTATGTTAACTATGTCGGATTAATTATTTTTTTCTCAAAAGGACATCATGACAGTCTCTCACATGAGAATCACAAAAAATATATATAAATATATGTAAAACTAACTTTTTGCCGCGACTTCGTCCGCGTCAACTTCGACTTCCTATTTCACTCCTTGGTGGGGTGATTTTCGGGATAAATTATATTATATGTTAATCCAGGCTATAAACTAGTAGTGTACCAAGTTTCATCAGAATCCGTTTAGCCGTTTTTGCGTGACTGAGTAACAAACATCCAAACACCTTTAAACGGTTCTATGTCTTACGTATGGGTCTGCAATTAAAAACATAAAGTCAACATATTCATACCTAAACCGCTAACGAGCTATATTTCACAAATAATCCACACTTTTTTTATTTCAATATTATTGTAGTATTTATTTACTATTCTACGCGCAGAGCTTCCGTAAAGAGCGGGATGGTTAATTGGAAACTCACGCGCGTTAGAGCGGGACTTTTTCTAGGTGTTGTCAGCCCCATAAGCATTTGGTTATTTCGTAGTAAAGTATTGTTACAGATGTAATGTTGCGTGTCAAGTGTCAAATGACATTTGACAATTAGCTTGACATTTGACACTAAACAATAAAGTTCCATAATAATGGATATGAAAACGTCACTCATTTAATACAATCATTGATTGACAGTTCGGGTGCCATCGTATTCTGAATGAGATCCGAGTTTTCCCGAAGGAAAGCCATTTTGCAATACATCTGTATAATCTGTATATGCATTAAAAAATATTCCACTTGTTATAACTTATCCTTCGCATTAAACCTATTTAGGTGTTAAGAAGTGATAGTAGTAAATACTGGCCATATATTGAAATAATACCTACATGTCAAATTTATTCTACTTATAGTCAAATCACAGCTTAAAACAGAGTGGTCAAAAAATTAAATAATTGTCTGCGACAAGCTCTTACTAACTTTACTTTATAAGTATGCATATTTGTATACATGAACAAAAAGTTTCCTTTGACCACCGCAACGTGTAAAGGCAATGTTCCGTAGTGATTAGTTTAAAAATTAACTGCGTTAAGTGGTAAGCTACGACACCCATCAAGTCATCACGTTCATCAACCCATCAAGTAATCAAGAACGGGATTGGAGATGACAGATATGTCTTATACCTAACTACGTATACTTACGTTAAAGCTGTATGAAGTGACAGCTACCTCAATCCCTAACTAATCGCGCTTCAATAATAGAAGTAGTAGTAGTAAACACTTTATTGCACAAATCAAGTACATACAAGGAAAACAAACGAATAATAGGTACTTGTCCCGCGACACCTTATTTAATGGAGAGAAAAAAAAACCTTGGCTGGTGCATTGAACTATCTGTAACTTACTCTATACCTACTTCGCAAAAAGCAAAATCTGAAAATATAAATGTACCTATGTAATTATGCATAAATAAATGAAGGCCCAATGACGTAGATAAAAATGAAAGGGACGAATGTATCGTTTGACATTACTGATCTCTTCTCAGTGAACTTCATTTTTCGAAATTAGAATAAAGGTTTACTACAACTAAGACATACGTAAATAAGGCGGTATTAAATAGTACTATTTTTTCGCCTACTCGCTGAATGCATACGGTGGTCCTGTGGTTTTCCGTTTTGCTTAAATCTCCAAGTAACGTTAGAAACATACTTGGGTTCGATCCTTGGTAGAACGTCATCTTTTTGTGTTTGTTGGAAGTGGATTTTTTTTTTTTTATGTACACTCGGGGACTTAATGTTTATGGTACTTGTTCGATTGGTGTAAGTTGGCCCCCTGAACTGTTTTAAGCATTTATTTATATTCATGTATTTAGTAAGCGAGTAGAATATAGTATTTAATTTTAAATAAACTGTTTTACTTACTACATTTTACGTTTTCTTTAAAAGCTTTTGTTACATTCGTTATTTTTTAAATTGTAACATTACGTTTGTATCCGCAATCAAATCGACAGTTTTTTTTTCGTTAAAGTACATGTACTCGTACCTAGGCTAAAATACTGTAAGTAGGTACATTACATACTTAATTATTACGAGACTTTTTATATATAAGTATAAAAAGTTGTAAATTTACCTTAAGTAGGTATATCCTTATTTTTATGAATAAATGATATAACATAATTCAGTATAAAAACTATATACATATACTTTTAAAAAGAATATATAAAAAAATGAAACAAAATTATGCGCAATAAAAAAAGGAAACAAATAAAATTAGACAAAATGAACGTTATTCAACGAGATTCGAACCCTGATACATAGTTTCCGTTATATAGTTATATTGACGACAAGGGATCCACTGAGCCACCATTACACTAGAGCTCCTGTTGAAAATTTTAATCATTTACGTAAATATTTATTGTGTATGTGTGCGTGGGATTTCGGCGCGGCTGACTGGCCATTAAGAATGACCTTTGGCTCTTTCCCCACTGCACGGAGCTGTGGGTCTACATTTAACTGGTTTTTATTTTTTACGTAAAATATTTTGCCGCGTTGTCTGACATAGATCCGACGTCTCTGGCGGCTCGCGGCCGAATGGGCGTACCACCGGTAAGAGACAAGCTTATGTCATTGTCGTATGAAAACACAAGATGCAACATTGAAAGGAAGGGGGCGTTTGTGTACGAAAACGCGAAATCAAAAATAATGAGAAATATTAGAATTTTATTATGAAGGAAATTATTTCCTCTTGTCCAGTTCAAGGCCAGTAAAATAGCATCACTTTTAAGTAGGTTTTGTCGCTTGATAACTTGTTTTTTACCTACACTGAGAGACAATCCAAAAATCAAGACGCAACTTTGGACGCAATTTCTATCGAGCGAAGTGTAAGCATTCATGTTTCGGCTATTGTCAGTACCACAATCATATAGTCCAGAATCATAATATCTAGCAATCAGCCCTTGTAACTTCCTACTGTGGTCAGTACAGAGTTACAAAGAGGGCTAGATTTTCCAGTGTAGGGCCTTAATTCCCATTTTAAATTTTAAACACCGTACCTTAAAAGGAAATACGGAACCCTAAAAATGGCCTAACTAGGTCAACGTTTTTTACCTGATAAGGATCCTTAACGACTGCTATCATAGACATTACGTAAGTACAGTAATAAATTATTTTAATTATCATTAATCCTCTTATCATTAATGTATCAACCTAACATTAATTTATCAGTGTATACTAATCAGCTTAGGTGTACGAGTATCTCCGTTTTTGACATTGATAATCATTATATTAGATTGATAAAATCGAATGACAGGATTTAATAACTTTATTGTGCACAAAAAACAAGGAAAAAATACAAACAAATTACAACAACAACAACAACAACAAATATTCTTTATTCTTCACCAAATAATGTACATTACAAAACAAGTAACTGATACAAATGCAATGCGGCCAGCCTTCTGGGAACCCTACCGTGCACCGAGGACCTGGGGCAATTTTTATATTTAGTATAAGTTTTTATTTAGTATAAGTTTTCGTTTATATCGCGACGACCGCTTTAGCTTAGATGGTAGTGACCCTGCCTACGAAGCTGGAGGTCCCGGGTTCGAATCCCGGCCGGGGCATTTATTTGTGTGATGAGCACGAATATTTGTTTTTGGGTCTTGGATGTTTTCTATGTATTTAAGTATTTATTTATCTATATAAGTATGTATATCGTCGCTTAGTACCCATAGTACAAGCTTTGCTTAGTTTGGGACTAGGTTGATTTGTGTAAGATTGTCCACAAATATTTATTTATTTATTTATATTATTTTCTTCCCTTTTTTATGTTGTTATTAAAATTCAATTACATTACTGAAACAAATTGCACAATGGTAGACAACAGGCGCTCTTATCGCTAACAAGCGATCTCTTGGGTAGTGGAAACAATGCAAAAAAAGTTAAAACTTGAGTAGGTGAAACACAGAACCACATAAAGACAGAACCTACGAGTAATTACGGGTGAGATAAATAGTACTCCTTTAACCTGCTTTTGAAAACGGGAAGAGACTTAGCACGTCTAATTTCGGTAGGCAAGGATTCCACAACCGAACCGCTCGGAAGGTAAAAGAACTGTTGTAGAATTGACAACATTTCATATTTTTAACTACTTTATTTTATGAACTAGTTAGAAAATAGGTAAAAATTTAAGCCACCCGTATTTTTTCTTTTTCAATTTTACTCATTATTTCATACAAAAAAAAACACGTTGAAAAGTAGGTCATTCCAAAAGGGCGTAAGTAAAATATGACGTCATCTTCCCAACAAGAAACCAGAGCCACTCCAGAGCAGCGATTGTCTGTACTCTGTACTAAAGTCTCCCTGAATACAGCGAGGAGGATGACGCCAACTTTCGGTTTACAGTAATTTGCGATGTAATTCAAAATTAACGGAGAAAAAAATCAAAAAAAAATGTTTTTTGTGTACTTCACACGTTTTTACCGAAATGGATTTCGAATTAAGACTTTTGGAAATTATGAAATATTGTCAAGAGAGGACACTGAGAAGAAACATCTGAGCACACCTAAATAATACAAACTAATAACTGTTGAGGTACAGTGAAGGGCATCAATAGTATACATATTTTCACCTTATTCCATTGTAATAGAGTCCAAAAATGTATATATATTTATGCTCTCGACTGTACCTACTTATTGTATGTGGCGCCACATTACACTTGGGCATTTTGGCATTTTGCGAATATTTTATATTCATACTAGCTTTTGCCTACGGCTTCGCCCGCGTACTAAACATAATTTTTAACCGTCTACAAAAAAAATGATCTCAGATTGATTTGACCCGACAGGTATGTTATTGTACGTATGTTTTTCCGCGATTATTTGTTAAATTCTAGAGGTTTCGGTATACGATATTTTGGTGAAGGCGGTTTCCTTATAAAAAAAACCGGCCAAGTGCAAGTCAGAGTTTGTACATTTAGGGTTCCGAACCAACCTCAAATATAAATGATTTACCAATATATTAGTATTTGTTGTTAAGATATACGTAATATGTAATAATAATTTTCGACATTAGCTCATAGATTTATACGTCAAAATTGACATTAAATATGCTTTAACGGTAGTACATAACGTTACGTGATTACCCTGCCGGTCCGAAAATGTGCTGAAAATTTCGTGCTTTTGATAAAATATATACTGACAAGTAAAAATAACGGGTACACTGTGTATGGAAGTTCCATAGAATGTGTACCCGTTACTTTTGCTCGTCAGTATAGTACTCAAATGATTCTTCTAAAATTGGTGACCATAGGAGGTGAGGTGCACTATAAATTTCTTTGATATTTGGTGCTATTTTATGAAAACTGGCTAAAGCGATGTCTTTTTCCCTGGAGCAGTCTGGAACGAAAATTTCACATATTGAGAAATTTAGGTCGAGGGCTATGTCTGCGAATTTTTCTTTAATGACTTGCAGGTCTTGTAGCATCATGTTAACGTCACCACCAAGGGTACAGTCATCCAAGTACCATACATCTTTGTGTTCTTTTGTAGTCCAAGTTTCCTAATAATCCATTTAGCCGTTTATTTCCTGATTGAGTACCCAAAGTCCAAACATCTACACACTAATATATATTAACAGAATCATCATCATCATCATCAGCCTATCTACGTCCCACTGCTGGGCACAGGCCTCCTCTCATAGATGAGAGGGATTGGGCAGTAGTCCCCACGCTGGCCCAGAGCGGGTTGGGGACTTCACATACAACTTTGAATTTCTTCGCGGATGTATGCAGGTTTCCTCACGATGTTTATTAACAGAATATTTATGGCATAATCTTTCCACTGATGTGAGCATATCAATGTTTTTATCCATTTTCGACTTGTTTGACTCGGTAACTGACTATTAACCTTTACATGAAATAATTTGAGTTAGTCTACTTGCACCAAAGCAATTTGCAAAGCTATTTTTCCGTTTAAACAATATGGGTCAAAATTGAATGATATTTTAATATAAATTCTGCCAATAAAAATAATTTCAACCCAAACAGTAGGTAGCATGACTAGCATGTTATCATTAGACCGCGGACATTTATCGCAATGACGTCAGAAAAGAGTAGTATTGGGTGTGAATGGAGCAGTGTTAATTAATAAGAAAAAAATACGAGTTTTAACCGAATAAAATTTGATAAATCACGATAAAAATTACCCAGTGAATTGATCAATATTGTTTTTTGGTTCATTACTGCAAAACATAAATTTGTACGTTAAAATAATTTTTGAAGATTAAAAAGTGACCGGCCGAATAACCGATTCGTTCCATTGTTCCGTTCAGGAAATGGAACAGGGGAGTATAATGAAATATATTATAATAGAGATGTCGACTCAAAAAAAATTATTACTTCAATAGAAAGGAGACACAAAACTTTGCCAAATAGTGAAATCCCTGTTCAAATATCTCAAAAACTAACGAAGCTACAACGGTTAGAATGTTCGTAGTTACAGAGAGAAAGTGCTACCTAACCTTGACGTCACTGTTAAGTAGAGCCATAGTAAATGACGACCGTTCAATACAAAGGTGCGTTTTGCGGAAAAGGGACAGAACATACCCACTCTTAAAACTTTGAAGAATTACAATTACGTAATTATTTATTTTTTGAATTACTTTTTTCGCCATTTGATTGAGAATTTGAGCCTTTATGTAGAAAATTTGGATTTATTGATTTTCTTTTATAGTGTCGTCATCCCTATTAACTTTATCAATTTATGCAACCTACACAATTTAATAATGTTTGATTTGACGTTAGATATAAACTGTTTGCATTATTTGCAACTGCACGTCACTTTGGTTGTATCAATGTGTCAAGACACTGGCTTATTGTTCGCATTAATATACCAAAAAATAAAAAAGTATTTTTTTCGTATAAATGACACCGCTCCATTCACTCCCCACACTACTCTTTTGTGACGTCATTGCGACAAACTTCCGGTGTATACTTATCATTCTTAGCTCAATTTATAAAAACAGGATTACGGTTATTTTCCGAGATTAAAGTAGCGTTGGTTGACTCAAGTTTTTGAGTCTTCACTTCTAAGACTCGACTTAGTTTTTTACACGGCTGTCCAAAAAAAGGAGTGTAATGTTTTCAGGTTTCATGTATGTATATTTGCGTATGTATGTGATTTTTTTTGTTCCCCCAGAACTTCTCAACGCGTTAACCGATTTAGATGTGTGAGGTATCGTTGGAATCCTGACGTCATCCCGGGTGACATAGGATATTGCAATAAAAACAATATAGCGGACTGTAGACTCCATTTTGGGTGTTCCGAAAAAAATTTTTGAAGTGAAAACTTCTTTAGCGGCGCTGAGCACTTTTGTACTGGGGAAAAATGTATAAACTCGCGATAAATTCTATGACCAGGTTAGTTGACCCCTCCTAGTATCGTGATTGCTATGTTGCGAGGGGTCCTCAGCTGGTCTTCCTAGAAAGCCAAGGTTCTAACTGTTCGAAGACAATCCTAAGATTTTCCATAAAGATCATATTTCAAATAAATTCTCATGGAAAGTAGCTCTTATTGTCCCTAAAAAAGCGTTTCCAAAGTCCAATATCGGATAGCCAGACTGACCGATTTCCGTAAAGATCATATTTCAAATAAATTCTCATGGAAAGTAGTTCTTATTGTCCCTAAATACGGTGACAGTTCCCTTCAAAATACGAGTGATGGATAAAATACCAAGGGCCTGACACGCTTTGTAAGAGAAAGATAGCCTTATTGCGATTCCTATGAGAGGAAGTAGAAAATAGTGCGATGTTTTGTCCTTATCACCGACCGAAAAAGTTTTCACGGTCGGGTAAAGGCATAATCTTTCATGAAGTGTCAAGAAGATTGCAAAACACATTGGCAATATTTGGTAGTGCATTTTATAAATGGAGAATTAATGATAAGTTTGGTTTAAATGAATAATAATTTACCAATTATCAGATCCGTAGTGTTTGGGTGTTCAGTGCAACTGCAAACATGGTGGGGTGCTCAGTGTTGGGCTGTAAAAGCAAAGAGTATAATAATATATGTCAGGTAAAGAGAGCCATCTCGCGTGAAAACTTGGATACACGTGAGCACAAGCGCCGCACACGGATTTGGTGTGGACTAATTTCGTGTGTCTGTGTGCGTGCACACACACACCCATAATATTATCCGTTAAATATTGTTCATGTACCATCCACCCACTGTGACATCTTAAACTTCCCGTGGCAACTTCCCACTTTTTAAATTGAATAATGGTAATAAAGTTATTCTTTTCAGAAGTCATAATTTACTTTCATTTTTTAGTATGAAAATGGGGAAGTTTATACGGGAAGGTTAAGATGGCACAGTAGGTAGATAGTACATGAACAGTATTTTATTGTTTACTTTTATCTATAAAAAAATCTTTCTCAGATTGGCGAGTTAACTCGTCCAATTTGAGTACAAATTATAATCACGCCGTACTGAAAGGGTTAAGTGATTTGTACACAAATAATTATTCCAGTCAGGAGACTAATAAAATTAAGTTGTATATATAATATCATTTATTTATTTTTGACTAACTTATTTATGAATAGTATATTAAAAGGAGGATTAAATACGATTACCTATAACTTGTAGCGATTTGTTTAACTTCTTCAATCACTAACTGGTAAACGAATTGGTGAAGTACGATCGTCTACAAAAATATGTATCCATTTTTTTCACCTTGAAATGGATGCACGCTGTATCTTCCTGATTTCATGTATTGGCCCAGGATAATTGTTGTTTTCTCCAACAATTGACATCCATGTTGAAAATACCTCTGTCCTGACTTTTTCTCAGCATGAGGACGTGGCATGATTGTATGCACTATGCACCTGCAAACCATAACATTAAATAATGAGATGAAAGTGTAGGAGGTATGTATGTATTTTTGAAATTATGTTTCTAATTATCTACTATACCTATTTCAAATTTCAAAGACAATAACAAGAAGAAAGTGGGCTTCATATTCGTTTATCGTATAGCTCACGTAGTTCAATACTCAAACGTTTATATTGCTAAGTAACCAACTGTTTTCGTTGATATTCATTTATGTATGAGCTGCATAACCACCCGGCAAAACAGACTACCTACCTAAATAAATCAATTGATTGGAATATAAATATAACATCGCATCGGTGTGAAAAGGGATAGTAAATAATGAATTAAAAAAAAACTTACTTAACTCGGCGTATCCGATAACACATCGTATTCGATCTGGGAAAAGGCGTTTCCGAAAAGTTCATAAAAAAGCACTTTTAAGAAAATGATAAATCAACTTGACTTTGTAGATCTATATCACTAACTGCTTTTCACAAGAATAATGCAGATAATTTTATAATTAGCATTATTTTATTTTCAATATGTTGACACGTTATTGACACACGTGTTATTTCAATATTTAAAAATAACCATGGCAACCATACGACCATAGAGTATTATAAAATCTGTGACCATAGAGTTGAAAATTTAATTTTACGATAAATTGTAACGTTTCTTTTCACGTTCAGCTTTGATTAATTGTATTGGGATAGATGAAATGAAAACGAAACCTGCTTGAGACGGATTACACAAAATATGTCGACATCAAATATAATAGGAGGCAGCACTTTCTACGCCAAATTCACGCGAAATTGGTCTTTTCTTTTAGTTTCCCCCCCCTGTGTAAAAGCAAACTCGACCGAAAAAAGGCGGATGTTACATTCCATGCGTAAGTACATTTTCTTTGCATTTTGGACCCGTGTTTATTTCTAAAATCTCACCGGAACCAAGTTACTGAGCTAAATCATTAGTTATATTATGAGACACTTGATGAAATAGGAAAAATATGTAAATTTAATTCAAAAATAACCTCCAAACATTTCACATACAAACCGGTCAAATCGCGTAGTACCTATATAATAAATCTACCATAGAAGAAGCCAGCTTAGAATTTATGTCCCATCATTCAGTCGGTTTATAATTCGATTTCGGGATACCAACAAATAATAAAAAAAACCCCTGAATATTACCCCACGTTTCGGGAAATTCAAGTACCTAATTTGATTTTTTCAGTTTTTCAACAAAGGATGAATTCCGAAAAAAATGGATTTGAGGACTGAGGGAACAGGAAAAGAGAATTGGGAAAAAATTATCTACTCGTATAAGTAGGTATTTGTTTATTTATTGTAAATAAAGTTATAAATATATTAAGTAAATTACTTGTTCTAATTTAAAGTTTATCCTTTTATTTCAACAACGACATACCTAATTTATCTATGAAAGACAAAAAGGAGCATGTAAGTAGTAGGCACTTTAAGGTTACTTATTACTTATAATAATTAGTAATTACTTACTACTTTCATCGTCTAGAGACTATTTATTTATTTATCGTATGGCATTTATTTCGTACCGTGAGATCATCTAGAAGACAGTACGGTTGCCAGTTTTTGAGAGACTTAACATTTAGCATGGTTCTATGGGCGACGTGATGACCAGGAAGTCAAGCGGCGAGCAGCAAGACAAGACCAGCGACCAGCGACGAGCGACAAGAAGAAAATGTATAGACTTGAATCAGTGAAACCGCCGTTTTACGCAACGGTAATAACTTTATATACCTAGGTAAGATTATCACAAAAAGAGTGGCCGGTCCGGATCAATTATTTTACGATATCGCCTACGATATTGTGTAAATTTAGTTTGTGAATCAAAATGCCGACTTACTACGGAAGTCGATCACTTATGTAACTATGTAGGTATTATCCGACTAAATTTTAGGATATTTTTTATTCAATATTTTTTTAATTTATATAATTTTATTATTCAGGTTAGGTTTCGATCGAGTCTACCGTACTTCTTGACGAACTTATTAACCCTTTGACCGCCAAAGCGGTAGTGTGTCGTCGTGCCCACCACGCCAAGCACTGTCGAATTGTTGTAATGTCTAATCTTATTCTTCTTTAAATCGTCTTATTGACAGCTAAGTTAGCATTTAGACATCGGCTTTCAGTACGTCAAAATTTTCTTAACGCATTCACTGCCACCCTCTTTTCCTGGACATTCGGCAGGTGCCGCACTTTGCTGTGTGCCCCAAAGGCACATGTGAGTTCATCCGACTATTCTAAGTCTAAGGCACTAAGGCACAGGGCAAAAGTCACTAAATATTATGAACGCGTTTGTGCGTTCAAGGCACTGGGTGAAAGTAACGGAAACGCACAGGGCCGTCTTTAACCAATTTGAGGCCATGGGCACATTAGGGTAATGGGGCCCCTATGACCTTGATAGAGCATTATTCTGTTAGAATAGACAAAGAAAGTAAACGAGTCACATTAAATGAATAGATAATAATAATACCTATAATATTTCCTAAAAAATAAAATTAATTTTCAAAATACGCCAAATTTGGGTTCTTCGTTCTTCCTTAGAGCAAACAGCTAAATTAAATTTTCTTAAATAAACGCCTAATTCTAACCAGTCATATATATTTATTTAAATTGAAAATGAGGCCGACGGTGATGCGAGCTCATCCAGAAGATTCACTCGTACCTTAAAAAGGTCCAGGTTATTTGAACTCGGAAGTACCTACATACGCCATTCGAATACCAAACCAGTACACATTATAAAAAAAGATGATTTCAACCAGGTAATTAAAGTACCCAGTCGTACGTCGTCTGGATATCTGATGGAAGAAGGGGGAAGGCGGTATGAGCTCATGGAGTTCCTGAGCACACTCAACGAATCTAAAGAAATAAAAAACCGGCCAAGTGCGTGTCGGGCCACACGCAAGGTAGGGTTCCGTAGTCATCCACCCGTTACATTATGTGGACTAAAAAGTTCGCAAACTTATTTTTTCTATGTTATTGACAGAATTAACAACATTATCTAAGGTATCAATGGAAATTGTTCTAAAGTTTGCTTTTGCAAAGTACATTTCTGAAGTTCGACTATTACTCGTTAACTAGTAATGTCTACTTAGCTGTGATAGTTTTCCTTTTAAATTCATCGTATATCCTACTACCATAATTTTTTTCACATGTCTAGGTGCCACCGTTTAGCTGGCAGGGGGGGGGGGGACACTTGACCATAACGAAAATTATCACTTCAAAGCTAGTATTGCTTACAATTTTTGAAGTGAAAACTTCTTTGGCGGCGCTGAGCACTTTTGTACAGGGGAAAATTTGTTGAACTCGCGACAGATTCTAAGATTCTAAGACCAGCTAGTTGACCGCTCCTAGTAATCGTGATTGCGATGTTAGGAGGTGTCAACTCAGCTAAACTCAGGATGCGTAAGACACAATGATACTCGGGACATATTATGTATATATGTAAATTGATTATGCGAATATGAATATGAACATGAGTATGAGTACGGATACGGATACTGATACGGATACCGATACCGATACCGATACCGATACCGATACCGATACCGATATGAATATCTTTGTTATTTGGGTCATTGTCAGTCGGAAAAACAAAAGTTGTCCATTCGGTGGCCTATAGTTAACGGCTTGTGTGCATGTAATTTACGTTTTTATTACATGGATTTATAGACACGGAATTACAGATTATGCGGGTTATCAGATCAATCGAAAATTAAGCTTTGTAGCCCTTAACTTTTGGCATGTCCTGTCCACCGAAAAGACGCGCACCTAAATCTGACAATGACCCATTTACTATCTTTATTGAGTTTTCACTTCTGCCGGCACTCCCGGAGTGCAACCCGTTGTTTTTTTTTTTCTATCCGAGCAAGTGAGGTACCAAAATGAATCATTTGAAGAGACGATTCCAAAAATATATATAATATTTATGTTTCAAGCAAAAAAAGTTCGAAATAAAATAATAATTATAAAAATTAAAAACACGACTGCATTAAAAAAGTAAAAACAAGTTTCCTAATGAAGAACTCAAGGAAATATATTTTGTTTGCAGTCGGGGGACCTACTACATACAAATAAAACCAAAATATTAGGGCCCCCGACTGCAAACAAAATATATTTCCTTGAATTCTTTATTAGGAAACTTGTTTTTTACCTTTTTAATGCAGTCGTGTTTTTAATTTTTTTTAGACTCTTCTTAGTCATTGAATCGAAGCTCAAGTTCTTTTCAACTTGGGGGAACTTTTGTCCTCTGTAGTCTTTTATAAAGACTGGAGTCATCTATAGAGACTCGAGTGTTTTGTTTACGCTTAAGTCTTTTGGAACAACTGAATCGTTATTAAAACTCAACTGGACTTGTAGGAACACTTGAAATAACGCAACTTACTCAGTAAAGTAGTGTATTAAGCAATTAGTATATTTTTTGGGTTTTTAATTATCTGTTAATATATTAGTTCCCTTAATTTATGAAAAGCCTCAATATATATTGTATTACCTTGTGTCTTATATAGTGAGGCAGTTCCACGTGATAATGTGGACACGCTGGACAAAAGCACCAAATTTTGCCAGGGTCTAGTTAGATCCATGGCTTTATATTTTTGATAGGAACCAGCTCCTCCGTCGGCCACCTTTAATTTTATAGGGGTGGAAAGTTTGTATTGAGAAAAAAAATATTTTTAAGATATAATAGACAAAGCATTTAAATGGAAGAAAACTATTTTCGGCGTATATCAAAATTTTCCCTTTAAAAGGGTGAAAAAGGGGTTGAAAATTTGTACAAGTAACATTTTTTTTCTAAGCTAGAAACTTAAAACTTGGTTTTTATAGACCAATTATTAAATTACAAGAAACTGGATTTCAGAGTTTTTCAAAATTCGCCCTCTGAAGGGGTGAAAAGTGTGTTGAATGTTTATTTGAGGAGCAAAGAATTTTCTAACGAAGAAATTTGAAACTTCGTTTTAATATTTGAAACATCTAATTTTAATATTCATTTTAAAATGTTATAAAGATAAAGATAAAGATAAAGATAAAGATAATTTTATTGTCAGAAACTGTGTACAATTAGGTCGAATGTAATAAGGTATAATAGTCCAACAGTTTGCCCATTTCGGGCGTACAATATTAACACATTAAATAAAATCTTATACATCAAAACATCTAAAATATTCATTAAAATTATAAAAACATTTCATTAACAGCCACTCCTTGAGCTTTGTTTTAAACCTAATCCCATCCTGTGACTTAATATGTTCAGGCAAATGATTAAATATTTTAATTCCATACACATATGAGCTCTTGCTGAGTATAAAGCTAGAAGGTCTTACCGTACATACATCATATTTGTATTGTGATCGGATGTTACTTTTAGAGTCACTTTTCCTAATAAAGATGTCATTTCGATCCTTAATAAATAAACAAATTTGAAATATATATATACATGTCAGAGTTAATATTTTATTATCTTTGAATACATCTCTTAAGGATTCCATATTTCTAAGCTTAAATATAATCCGCAGACATTTTTTTTGAAGAAGAAATGTAGATTCAACGTTAACGGAATTACCCCAAAATATTAGGCCATACGTAAGGAGGGGATATACATTTCCATAGTACGCCTTCTTTGCAATTTCGTTTGACGCTACGTTAGTAAGGATAGATAGTGCATAACAGGTTTTGGCTAGTTTTTTATTTATTTTATCGATGTGTGACTTCCAGTTAAAGTAGCTATCTATTGTCACTCCTAAGAAATTAGTATTATTTACTTGCTCAATTAGTTTACTATCTATAACTACATTCAATTTCTTTTGTATCTGCTTGTAATTTGTAAATTGTATAATTTTAGTCTTGTCCAAATTTACACTTAAATTCAACGTTGACAACCAATTTATTACAATTCTCATGGTATCCTGTAATTCATTTATAATATTGGAGCCTTTATCTTCAGTCACAAATATAGTAGCGTCATCGGCGAACATAACACACAAGTGGTTAACAATTTGGGGGAATTCATTCACATATATCAAGAACAATAATGGGCCCAAGACACTTCCCTGAGGTACTCCTTGAAAATTAATATCATATTTTGATTGAACCCTTGTTATTGTTTTCGTGGTCCTGTCATATGTGTCTATTATCGTAGCTTGACTTCTATTAGCAAGATAAGTTTGTACTAATTTCAGGGCTACACCTCGAATTCCAACGGTTTCCAGTTGTTTGAGCAGAATTTTGTGTGACACACAGTCAAACGCCTTTGACAAATCTATAAATAGACCAATAGAAGTTTTGTTCTTATCCATGCTTGTCCAAATTTGATGTAAAATTTGGAATATGGCTAAAGTCGTGTTCTTTCCCTTTTGAAATCCATACTGATTCACATTGAGTATTTTATATTTGTCAAAAAACGATATCATGCGATTTAAAATAACCTTTTCAAATATTTTAGAAAAATTTGGTAGCAATGCAATGGGTCTATAATTACTTATGTCCTGTTTTGACCCTTTCTTATGTAAAGGCTTTATTAACGCCTGTTTCAAGTCGTCAGGGAAGATTCCATTTTCCAAGCTTAAATTAATAATATGGGTTAAAGGTTCTGCTATGTACTCAATACTAGATTTAATTAACAGCATTGGTATTTGATCGTGACCCGAACTTTTCTTATTTTTTAATGTTTTAACTATTTTTACCAGCTCTTCAGTGGTTACCGGTGTCAAATAGATGCTAGTTAAGATTGGTTGGGTAATCGACTGATATGGAGCTGCGTTTACTGTACGACTAGAATTTAACCTTATAAAGAAGTCATTCATGGCATTCGCAATGTCAAGAGCATTATCTATAATATTATTATCTATATTTATTAATTCTACTGTATCTTTTATCGTATTTGTTTGTGTTGTGTTTTGTTTTATTATTTGCCATGTAGCTTTAGACTTGTTAGTACTCTGGTTAATGAAGTTTGTATTTGTGTTGCGTTTTGATTGCTTTGTCACTAGTTTAATGATTCGGCAATATCTTTTGTACTCATTTTTGACCACTGCACTACTTGATTTTAGAGTCTGTAAATATAATTGTCTTTTCCGTTTACTAGCTATTACAATCCCTTTAGTCTTCCAGTTTGGCACCTTTCTATGTGTTACTTTAATTTTTTTAGTCGGTACGCAAAGGTCAAAAATAAGCTTGTATGTATCAATAAACTTATTATAAGCATGATTTGGATCTTTTGAGGAGTAGACATCTGAAAAGCTGATTTTTGAGATATACTTCAGGAAGATGTCCATATACTTTTCTGGATTTCGGTTATATATGTACCAGTACTGCTCTTTGAAACTCCTGTCGGTTGGGATTGTGATAGTTTGACATGTGTGATCGGACAGGCCGAGGTCCAATACTTCAGCCTGACAGTGCGCTGCATTTGTAAATATGTTGTCTATACATGTCATGGAATGTGCTGTTATCCTTGTCGGTACTGTTATTTTAGGGTGAAGTTTGTACAAACGGAAAGTATTTAGAAATAGCTCACTTTTTGAGTTTTTTTCGAGAATATTTACATTAAAGTCACCTAAAATAAATATTTTCTTATAGCTGTTTCTTTGCCTAGTTACTAGTATATTTAGTAAGAACTCTAAATTTACAAGAAAAATGTCTACGTTGCTGTTAGGTGTTCTGTATACACATATTATCAGGTAGTTAAGTCCACATACTGTAGCCCCACAACATTCGAAGTGACTTTCTACCGATGTCTTAGCAATCCATTCCAGTTCGCGGCATTCTACTGAGTGCTTTGCATATATCGCAACGCCACCCCGTTTCTTCCGCTTGCGACAAAAGTGTGCAACATTTTTATATCCCTCAATCTGTAATATTTGAACTTCCTCCTCTTTTAAAAATGTCTCAGTAAAGCAACAAACATCTATACCATTTTCATGAAGCATTAACTCTAATTGGTCTAGCTTTGATTTTATACTCTGTGTATTTAGATGTAGAATCACAAGATTTTTACTTCTATCCTTATTCACGAAAAAAATGGGACTTGTTTAGTTGTTGTTTATCGGTGTGTTCGTGTGTCACTGTCTGAGTCTGATGTATTTGTGTTTTACTTTGTCTTAAATGTATTTGTTCAAACATATATGGTATAGTGATGATTCGCATTTTACGTGTATTAGCAATATTATTATTTTTTATTTTTTCATTCTTTTTACTTGAGAAGTATTCTGTGATGAGTTTTTGACGCGTGTATGGTCGCCAATGTGTCGCCTTTTGTTTTGCTTCTCCCTCTATGATTTTGTTTTTGTAGTCAATGCGTAAAATTTCCCTCAATAACCAACCACATGTGCGTTTGTTACTATGCATTGTATTATTAAATTCAAAGGGCACGCATGTCGCATACGTGAACCTTGAACAGGCCATTTGAATCGTCTCATTTAGTTTATGCACATTCAAGTATTTATTATGATTAATCTCGCCAATTATAACATTTGTGTTTGAAAGTTGAGATAAGCTGCTGTGAAGGAAGGACCCAAAACTAGTTGGGTTCAGGTCATTCGATCCAGCAATGATCACCACATAATCTAAGGAAGTAAAGTCTTTACACATACGTTCACAATCCAATAAAACCTGCTCCATACGTGCATGTGGTTTAACAACTGCTGATACTTTATAATTGTCCCCTAACTGATTTTGTAGTACTTTTCGAAGTCCTTTACCATATTGGTCACTAAAAATTGTCACTTTATGGTTAGAAGTTAAATTTCCCTGTTGTCTAGTAAGCTGTTTCCCATGAGAATCAATCATCTCCTTGGTCTTTAACTTGTTTCCTATGCCGGTCTCAGTAGATTTTTTCATGCATACTGTTTTCGCCGTTGTCATCTCCGTGCTATCATTGTCCTTCCTTTCCGAGTTAAGTTCATATTCAGAAATTGTGTTGGTGTCCCCGTCTTCTAAATTTACGTAATCTCCACTAATGGTCTTGTTGTTGAGTTCGATCTCGGAATTTTCCAAGGCTTCCTTTTCAGTAAAATTTAATAATGTTCTATTAATACCTTTATGCACTTTAGTATCCTTTTTCGGAGTCGATTTACATATGTATGTTAGTTTTTCGGTTTTCTTTTCATAAGCTAATATTTGTTTTTTTAGACATAAATTTTCCAATCCCAAGTTTTCAATTTCAGTTTCAGCTATCTGTAGTTTTTTTTCTAGCATAGCTGTTTTTATTTTTAGTTCATCTAGCTCTTCTTTCATACTATATCCAGTCTCAGGACAGCTTCGGTTTAAAATTGACGAGAATTCATCATTGCTGACATCTTCCGACGGTAGAGATTCGAAAGAGTTTTCCGTGGGGATGTTTGGTTTAATTTTTATGCGTTCTGTCACATAGTTTGTAGGTGTGTGTTTGTTAGGCGGATTGTTTTTTGGTACTTCCGATGGTGTCGTCGGCAAAGACTTAGAATCATCTGGCACAAGTACACACTTGTTACATTTCCAGGTTTTTGATTCCTTTGCTCGCATAAGGTCGAATAGTTTTTCCGATATTTTAGTGCATTTTACATGGAATAATTTTTGGCATCGAGAGCAGGTGAGAAATCGTCTATCATAAATACCTTGATTACATTTTGTACAATTTGCCATAATGTCCGTTTTACTCCTGTGCGCGTATGTCCTCTTTGATTGTGTGGCAGCGGCCGCGCAACGCAGCACTGCGCGTACGTCACGAACTGGGTACGGATGACTCACCGCTCGCTGCTCAAGTGTCGCGTATTAGCCGTTGAGTGATATTGTTTTTAAAATGAAATTTGCCATATCTTCTGAAGTAGAACTTAGATTTTTTAGCAGTTTTTTTCACTGTATTCGTTATTTCACTGTCTTTAACACAATACAATTCACACTCGTAAAGGTTCACTTTTTATGCGTGATTACGAATTTAAACAACAGAGGTAGCAACAACATGTCCGCCTTGCACTAGCGGTAACGGCCGATCCCGATATATTAATGTAATGTCAATATATAGTAATAAATGTCTGTATTCTGTATTCTGTATTCTATTTTTTAATAATACCTAACAATAAAGTGTAAAACCAATTTCAACGTTTTCAAAAATTCACCCCTTTCCTCGTTTAAAAAATATTTCCTCCCTAAAAAATTTTCAACACTCTTTTCACACCTACAGAGGGCGAATTATGAAAAACGCTGAAAGTACTTTTCTTATAATTGAATGAAAGAAGTTTCACGTTTCTACCTCAGAAAAAAATTTTACTTGTACAAATTTTCAACCCCTTTTTCACCCTTTTAAAGAGAAAATTTTGATAAACGCTGACAATAGTTTTGTTCCATATAAATGCTTAGTCTATTAGCGAATTTTCAAGGTTCTATCTTAAAAATATATTTTTTCTCCATACCAAGTTTTCGCCCCCTATATTAAAGATGGCCGACGGAGGAGCTGGTTCCTATCAAAAACATAAAGCTTTGGACCTAACAAGACCCTGGAAAAAAGTTGGTGCTTTTGTCCAGCGTGTCCACATTTACGACCATTTGTTCTAGCAATCTGCCCCACTATTAAAAGGGGCATAAGTGCTGATAAAATGAGTGCTAAATAGACTTGTTACTGACTTACACTTTCACGGCTAAAGAACTGAATTTGGATTGTTCATTATAGGACTCGAGTCTTGAAGCACATCTAAAGTTGAAAAAATAAACCGGCCAAGTGCGTGTCGGACCACGCGCAAGGTAGGGCTCCGTAGTCGTCTACCCGTTACATTATGTGGACTAAAAAGTTCGCAAACTTATATTTACTATGTTTTTGACAGAATTCACAACATTATCTAAGGTATCAATGGAAATTGTACGAAAGTTTGCTTTTGGAAAGTACATTTTTGAAGTTCGACTATTACTTATTTAATATTAAAACATGGAATAGTTTATTTATTATTGAATCATGAAATTTACTTTTAAAGGAGTATATTATAAAATAATAAATTATAAGTAACTAGACGATTAAAATAAAAACACGATTAATATATAATAAACTAGACTAACTTAAAAATAAATTAAATTAAAATTAGACATAATAAGTACAAAAGATTTCAGTCCTATAAGGAGAAAACGGCGTCCAATTCTTCTCCTTGTGGCATGGACCCCAGGACGCTAGCGGCATTACCTCTTTGGATCGCGAGGGCGATTCGTTGGCAAAGGTATCCGCCAGCCCTGGGATCCCCCGATGCCTGGATCAGCCGAGACGACAGAGCCTTGATAAAGTTTTTCATATCGGCTGACCATGGGCCCAAGGTCTCTACCGCAAGCGCCGCAAATTCGTAATCTTTTATTAATGATGAGTATTTGCGGCGCTTGAGGATTTGGCCCTGGTCAGCCGCAGCGCCGGCCTGCGAGCGGGTACCCTGGATGTGGGATTGAGAGAACGTGTCCACGCACGTGGCGTCCCACACCAGAGCCCTGCCAAGCCGCCACGGCACCAATGTGACCCCGTCCGGACGCTTGCCATCATCTCTAGTCATACCGGTGGGTTCCAGGGTAGACGGCACAGAGGCGGTGGCAAGCGACCGACGTACCAGGTCATTTATTGTGTTGTGGCGGTAAATGCGGCCGGCGCTCCTGTAGCAAGACAGGCCATGCCTACCCAGCTGATCAACAGCTTTACCACACATTATTATTGGGGAACGGGACTTAATCGCGTACAATTAGTACGCGAGTGCGTAGGTAAATTAGTTATAATTGTACGCGATTAAGTCCCGTTCCCCAATAATAATGTGTGAAAATCGTGTAAGTTTAAATCAATATATAGCTTTACCACAAACGCAGGTGTGGGGCATACATATTTTGGTCCCAAGTCTGAGGCAGATCGCTATTCTCAAACAGTTTGGCTCCAGTACAGTGCCCACATTGCGTGAAGGGAGCGCATTAAGCCAATAGCCGGACTCACATGCGGAAACAGCGAGAAGTCGGGCGCGTTCCAAATCGTCTTGATTTTGGAGGAGAGCGGCATGGGCTATCTTAAGCAGGGGGGTATCCCACGCCCTCTGGTTGTGTTTGGCAGCCGGGGCGTCCGCTCCAGGGCAAGACTCACACCAAGCTCTCTCTGCCTCCGCCAGGCTGGCTATCTCATTGAAGGACATCTGTGGGGATTCTAAAATGATACCGACAAGAGACAGCGAGCTGTAGGCAGAGGACAAGAAAGCCGGCAGCGCCACGCTCGACGAGGAGCGAACGCCCAGGCCACCGAACCTAACAGGGAGAACCGCTTGGACCCAGGAGTTTGAATCTAAATGAACATTTAGAATTTTGGTGAGTGTTGCGTGAAGTAAGTCGTCAATTAAAGAAAGGATGGTTGGAAATTTCCATACCGGGCAGCTCCGAAGTATATAAGTGAATTTTGACAAACCATCTAAGCCACCAGCGGAGCCGGAGGGGAATGACATGATGGCTTGCAACACAGCGTCTTCGGAGACGGTTACCCCAGTGGCATCCAAAGTAGGAGGAGCTGGTAGCTGAGTAGAGGCTGTAGGGACTGGGTGCTTGTCTCTAAGAGCGGCAAAAGTCTCAGCCGAATGCCTATTAATTACTCGTTAACTAGTAATGTCTACTTAGCTGTGATAGTTTTCCTTTTAAATTCATCGTATATACTATTACCATACCAGGACTCGACTCACGACTTAAAAGACTCGGAAGTCTTTTAAGCTCATAGTCCCATAAATGTGGATTACAGGCGCTTACATCGATTAAGCAGATAACGGTATCCGCAATAAAATAATGATTGATAAAATATTAATATAAATGTGTAAGTGTGTCTTTTCAGACACCACATTACTTCAATTTGGAGCGATGGCGTCGATTGTCATTTTAGTGTGTGCTGTGTTATCAGGTAACCATAGATGTACTTAGTATAGTATATAGGCCGTCCCAAAACTATGGGACATCAAGGGAAAGTACCTTGAATATTGTAGATGGAGGATTTTACTAAAAAAAGGCATTATTTTAATTTAAAAAACAATTTAAACTGCATTGATAGATTTTTAAATAATTACATGGTTGAACCGGGAATCGAACCATCTACATGAGAAAAAAATTGTGTTGTTAAAATTCATGGCCTTCCTTTTGTTTCTGACAACATTTAATTAAGCAAAAAATAATGATTGTACTTTGTTTCGCAGACAGAAGTTTCATAGACGAATTGTTTCGCAGAATTTTCAGTTCATAGAAAACATTTTTTACAAAAGGGTCGCAGTTCTAACCTAACCTAACCTACTTTTCTGGTAGATCTAATTGGGTTCTTCTACAAAATTGCATTTTATCTGTACCTAAAAAGTTACCGGTTTCTGAAAAAAAAAAGTTTCTGTGAAACGAAAATTCTGCGAAACAATTCATTCTAGGAAATATTTTTCTGTGAAAGAAGGGGACACCAAAAATAATCCTTTCGATTTTTGACATGTAATTTATAATGTAATCGTATATTGTGAATAAATGAATCTGAATCTGATCGGTATGATAAGACTACAGGGATATTTTTTTTCTCGTGTGGCGGGTTCGATTCCCGCTTCAATCATGTACATAATTATTAAAAAATCCATGAAAGCAGTTTAAATTGTTTTTAAAAATAAAATAATATCTTCTTTCAGCAAAATATCCTATCTACTTACGATATTTAAGGTATTTTCCCTTGATGTCCCATAGTCTTGGGACACCCTATATACAATTAGTCATATGCGCCACCAAGTTACCAGAGGTATTATATTGGGTGATTGAGTAACAAAACAAACATCTAAACTTTTTGAATTTAAAATATCAGTAGTATTTTTATGGCGTAATCCTTCCACTGATATAAGCATTTAATATAAATTTTTGAAGTGAAAACTTCTTTAGCGGCACTGAACACTTTTTGTGATGGGGGAAAATTGTTAAACTCGCGACGATTCGTAAGACCAGCTGAGTTGACCCCTCCTAGTATCGTGATCGCGATGTTAGGAGGGGTAAACTCAGCTGGTCTTACGGTTCGTAAGACCAGGAGTTGACCTCTCCTAGTATCGTGATCGCGATGTTAGGAGGGGTAAACTCAGCTGGTCTTACGGTTAGTAAGACCAGGAGTTGACCCCTCCTAGTGTAGTGGTTACGATGTTGGGAGGGGTCAACTTGGCTGGGCATTGTAAAGTATTATGGACACCATTTGAATAATCCATCTACATTTATATTTTTGTATTATATTTGTGGACAATCTTACACAAATCAACCTAGTCCCAAACGAAGCAAAGCTTGTACTATGGATACTAAGCGACGATAGACATACGTATATAGATAAATAAATACTTAAATACATAGAAGACATCCAAGACCCAAGAACAAATATTTGTGGACAATCTTACACAAATCAACCTAGTCCCAAACTAAGCAAAGCTTGTACTATGGGTACTAAGCGACGATATACATACTTATATAGATAAATAAATACTTAAATACATAGAAGACATCCAAGACCCAAGAACAAAAATATTCGTGCTCATCACACAAATAAATGCCCCGGCCGGGATTCGAACCTGGGACCTCCAGCTTCGTAGGCAGGGTCACTACCAACTAAACTAAAGCGGTCGTCATCACATATACATATATATTGATGTTCTTAATATCAGATAATTCATCATCATCATCTTCCTATAGGAATGCTATAGCATTATCCCAGTACAGTTGCATCCTGAAGTATGCCTGGGGTCCGCTACCTAATCAAAAGATTGGGCGTAGGCACTAGTTTTTACGAAAGCGACTGCCATCTGACCTTCCAACCCCGAGGGGAAACTAGATATCAGATAATTCATTCAATATATATATGTGGATGGATTATTCGAATATGAATGTGAATATCTTTGTTATTTAGTCTCTTTATCATGTCATTGAGTTTTCACTTCTGGCGGCACTCCAGGAGTGCAAACCGTTTTTTTATCCATTTCAGTCTTGTTGTTACTCGGTAACTGATTGAGATAAATATGACCCATTCAAATAATTAGGCGTTTCTTTTGCAGTACTTTCGGGAGCTGTAGCTCAGAGCACATACAATCCTGACACGCAAAATGTCTACCATCTCTTCACTAGGTGAGATCTCCCATACACACTTCTAACCGGCTTTCACCCCTATTTATTTATTTATTATTTATTATTCCAAAAAATTACACAGTTTTACAGGACTTAAGCCTAAGACACTGCGAAATTAATAATACTAAATCAATAAAATACAGAAGACGGTCGCTTATCCATCACCTCACAGAACTTCATGCACTCTACACATATATTCATCCAAGTACTTGCAAAAATATCACACTCCGGTGCTGATGCGAGCATCACGTTGATGTACCGGAGATACTATTTATATCCTATGTCCCATTTCCTGGGAATTCAAACTATGATCAATCTATCTATAATCTATATCTATAATCTTTAATAATAATTAATAGCGTGTAGGGATGTGACGACCCCATCGCCCACTGGTTTTCCAGTGCAATCAGTCAACGTAAGGCTGCCTGTGGCGGGCTGTTAGGGGGTAGCGACCCTACGAACCTGAGTGCTCCTGGGGGTGGCCTGTGGGCTGGTGGTACAGGTGGTACTGCCTCTGGCTTGCCTTAACCAGCCGTCCAGAGTAGAGTCGCAAGAGCTGTCACTGGAGGGTGGATGTGGTCACCTAAGTGGCGAGTTGGCTATATGTTTAAAATCCAGTGCCACCTCTCCACCCCTAGCTCTCTGACCGGTGTTGCCCTTAGGCCATTTTATAATGTCGCATTTTTATGGGGGCCCATCTAGCAGAGAGCGAGTCACCGTCTGCCGAAAATAAAAATCTGTGACAGTTTTATTAGGCAGGCGTCCGTTGTCTCACCCAATAGCCCAGCTATTAGTCCATCATATTTACCCAATAGCCCAGTTCATTTAGACTCCATCAATCAGCAATAGTTCCTTTACTGGCGGGTGCTGTCT
The DNA here is from genome assembly GCA_951800055.1 of Cenopis cana. Taxonomy (NCBI): domain Eukaryota; kingdom Metazoa; phylum Arthropoda; class Insecta; order Lepidoptera; family Tortricidae; genus Cenopis; species Cenopis cana. Next base: position 1,822,944 of record OX637498.1, on the reverse strand, counting down.
CTGTGTGCGTCCTATGACACGGGCAGGGACAGCATCCGCTCGGTGTATCCCTTGCATTTCATTATATTGTCAAATGGGCCTCTACGTGTTGGGTACTCGTTGGTACTTCAGCTCCGCACACCATTCCGCGCACAGGTCCGGGACACCATTGTCCCGTGAACGGGAAAAACAATTAATAATAATAATATTATAATTAAGCTAAAAGGGAGGCCCAAGAAACTGTAAATCCATATACTTTGTTTATTGTAATAAATATATTTTGATTTTGATTTTTGATTGATTTTTTTGATATAAATAATAATAATATTATAAATGCGAATGTGTGTCTCTTTGTCGGTCTGGCTGTCTGTTGCCTCTTCACGCTTCAACCGCTGATCCGATTTAGATGATGGCATGGAGATATAGTTTCCTTGTATCATCTGATACAAGGCTATAAATAAATAAATAAATAAATGGAGATAGTTTGAGTCCCGGGAAAGGACATAGGATACTTTTTATCCTGGAAATCATCCCCTAAGGGAGTTGAAGTCTGTATTGAAGAACGATAATTAGGTAAGCGCCTGTCAAAAAAACAGTAGCAATTAAATTCTATCACGACATAAACGAGTTCCACGCGGACGAAGTCGCGGGAAAAAACTAGTCGTCTATATCTACAAGTATGTATAATTGTATAGGTCGCGTCATGCGCATTTTTGTTTTTCCAACCTTCAATTTTGTATAAAAATTATTAAAATGTAAGTGCACTGATTAATCATATTATTTAAAGATTAGATTACAATTAACAACTATGTTACGTATTTACTAATTGTATGTTTGCAGACAAAACCCAACCACAAGTCAGCCAATGCTGTTAGGTTGGCCGACTTTGATCGGATCTAACTTCAACATACAGCGAAGAACTGTCATTATCATCCATGGTTCGAAATCCGATGCAACATCTGAGTTCAACACAGCTTTGGTGCCTGGTAAGAAGGTCTTTAATTTTATTACAGATCAATTAAGACAAGCTTGAAAAAGCCCAATATAGACCCCTGAGAGACTCCGAATGAATCTAGTAAATAGTACGGATTAACATACCAAACGCCTTCTTTAGGTAAATTTCTCTCTAATCGGTCCCTCATTACTGAGGAAGCGTGGTCACTGGAACCTCCTAAACGAAAACATGCCCCCCTCGATTGCGGTCTGAAGTACCCTCACCACCTGGTAAAATATAGATGAGATTGCTCTGGCTGGATGGAAGGGTCGGAAGGGGGCGACCAAGGCGAGGGTATCTTGATCAAATTTCTTCGATTCTGAAAAAAGGTCACGTCAGAGGTTCCCGCAACCGACGAGCTTGTATGAGGAAATCTTTGGATGTGATTGAAGCAAAAGAAGTATGTAAGGACCGTAGTACTTGGCGTTCTTTGGTCTCTGCCTACCCCAATGGGATAGGTACGGGCGTAAGTATATCTATGTATGTATGTGAAATGGCTCTTTATACTTGACCAGACCATCGTGCTGATTGGCCGCGAGCTCTATTACCCAGATTCCATGTTGCCATCCCCTCTACGCATTATTATGTGGCCGAAATATTGGAGTATAAATAGGGAAGATGCAATTATAATATTTACCATTGTTCTGTGACCAAAATGGTGAAAAAACATAAAATAATAGCTACTGAAACGTTTTTACTTTATTATACTTATACTAATTTCAAACAATAATTTCGATTTGAATTAACGTGAAACGGAACGTGTTTTAAAACGGCAATCAGCCCCTGGTGACGTCATACCTGTTATGACATTGACAACCAAAGAGAATATATGTAATCTGTATGGCTAGCACATGATGGCAACGTCAGCTTGTTGGCTTATCTCGATCTATCCGTCACTTTCTAACAGCACATCAAGAAAAGACGGATAGCTCGAGATAGGCCGACAAACTGACGTTGCCATCATGTGCTAGCCATTCAGATTATATATATTCTACGTCACTTTCTAACAGAACATCAAAAAAAGACGGATAGCTCGAGATAGGCCGACAAACTGACGTTGCCATCATGTGCTAGCCAGATACAGATAGCGGGGTGCCGTCGACATGCTGGCGAGTCACAAATCTGACAGTACTATGTGACAAACGTCAACCTTGACGGATTGGTTGATACAAGGAAACCTCACGTGTATTTTTTTACTGCACCTACAATACCGAGAAATGATATCTACTCATGTAGCATTTTCTTAAAAGATAGGAAAAATTACACAATCTCGTTTACATAACGCATATACCTACCAAAATAAGCACAAGATCAACTAATATACTTAATTTACTTAAAAAAAATTAATAGGTGGTGATATATTCAAAAAATACACGTGAGGTGTCGTGGGGGGAGGGGGGTCTAAAAGTGGCCCAAAAAACCTCACGTGATTTCTGGATAAACCCTATGTACTTGATTTGTGCAATAAAGTGTTTACTACTACTACTTTATTGCAAAAAAGTTATGCTGGAACAAACATATATACACGGATCGAATTGAGTACCTCCTTCCTGTTGGAAGTCGGTAAAAAACACAGAGTTGTACCAATGGCGAACTTAATGCCAAATTTATGCCGGTCTATACTTGTACTCGATTGCCAATTGCTTATATGTCTCCTCCTTCTACGGTCTTCAAGAAGGTCGAACCCAGACCCTGTCGTGGTTGTACCACATAACCCAGTCTTTCTCCATGAATGTTTCCTCTAAAAAGAAGCCATGAATGTTGCTTAGTTGACCGAGTAAAACGAAGGACTCTGTTTCAGGTTCGACAAAAATGCTTTCGTATGTAATTCCGCTTGTTCTCATCTACAGGTCGCATTGCTCGACCGATTCTAGTGAAATTTTGTGAGCAGGTTCGAAAATTAAAAGAAAGTTTTTTGTCGAGCCAGTTTTTGGAAATTTTAAAAAACAAATTTTTGATCAATGATTTCGTATGTTTACGGCCGTGTATACATTCGGATTTCGGTTTGTTGTGAGCAAGTTCTTTGATTACATAAAAAAATTGTCGAGTAAATTTTCAAAAAACAGTTTTTTTATCATCGGATTGTGTTTCTGCGGCCGAATTTTTGTTTGTTCTTCTCCACGGGTCGCATTTCACAACCAATACTCGTGAAATTTTGTGAACAGGTTTTATGATTACATACATTGAATTTTTGTGTGGAGTAATTTGGGTTTTTTTTCAGTGGGTCTTCTCTACATATTGCATTTCTCAACCGATTCTTGTGAAATTTTGTGATCAGGTTCGATACCTAATTTATTTTTCAAAAAAAAGCTCTCACGAGGTTTACAGATGACATAGCCACTTTTTTATAGTATGGCAATTTATTTCGAGATCGATGATGAGATCTTCGAGAAGACAGTACGGTTGTTACTTTTGTTGCACTTTTAGCACCACCCAGGGGTCACGTGTAGAGTAACGGTACTTTCCCACAGAGCCAAGTTATATATGATGTACTTAATAAATTCATGTTTCTCATTTTCAGCCATCATATCTACGGCTGACGTGAATCTGATTGCTGTGGACTGGAGCGCCGGCACAGCTGAGACCAACGACAATGTGGTTATTAACAACAACGTGAGACTGGGCGGTGAGTCACCATCACCCACTTGTCGCTATTATTGTTAGAGGTTGATTCATCATCTTCCTATCCTAAAGCAGCCTGGGGACTGCTTAAAACCACCTCTGGTTTGAAAGTCGTGGTGCCTTACTGCGGCTGCTGATGCATAAGTAACTTAATTTAGAGGTTGATCATTTATGTTTCGCGTAGTGTTGAAAGTTTTTCAAAGGAACCCATGCTTACCCTCACTGCAGTGCTAGATTTGCATAGCTTGGAGCTAAGTCAATTTGTTTAAAATTGACTACGACTATTTCTTCATTCACATTAAAAGCTACGGTAGCCCAGTGGTTCAAGCGTGCGGCTGTCAAGCGGCGGTCGTGGGTTCGAATCCCAGCTCGTACCAATGAGTTTTTCGGAACTTATGTACGGAATATCATTTGATATTTACCGTTAGCTTTTCGGTGAAGGAAAAAATCGTGAGGAAACCTGCATACATCCGCGAAGAAATTCAAAGTTGTATGTGAAGTCCCCAACCCGCTCTGGGCCAGCGTGGGGACTACTGCCCAATCCCTCTCATCTATGAGAGGAGGCCTGTGCCCAGCAGTGGGACGTAGATAGGCTGATGATGATGATGATGATTTCTTCATTAATTTTGAATTTCCAGCTGAGAGCATTGCCCGCTTTGTCAACTGGTTGAACCTCCAGACGAACGCGACGATCGATCAATACCATATCATCGGTTTCGAGGTCGGCTCCCACGTGGGGGGTCTTTTGGGTCGAGCCCTAAACGGACAAGTGCCTTTCGTGACTGGTAAGACTTTTAATATATCCTCTAAATCCCCTTTAATGTCTGTGTTTTCTTTTTGTGCGAGTATTGACGCTTATCCTTGGTAAATTATCGTAAATTAGTGGATAAAAAAAACACGACTGCGCTTGATGGACTGACTGATGAACAATTTAAGGAAGTCTATTTTATATGCAGTCGGGGGACCTACTGCATACAATACCAAACAAAATATTAGGTCACTCCTATTTTTGTGTTTCCGTATAAAAAAATCTTTTTGAAACTATTTTATGCATTCATTATCATAATTGTAGTATACAAAATACCATAATGAATTAGAAACAAAAATATTTATTATCCATATACTAGGCGCTTACCTTTAAATTATTTTTACATAAAATTATGAAAATGAATTAATGTTCTTGTAGGATAGCTGAAAGAAAGCAGAAAAATTACAATAAAAATACAAGGCGAGCTTGTACTTTGTTATTTTAATTTTTCATGCAAACAAATATTAATGTACGTATAAATATATCATACCAAACGCTTATTTTAGCTCTTAATCCACCCCGCCTAAGCGGGAATGACTCGAACATGTTCACCGCTACTGATGGTTTGATCACCGAGGCCATCCACACCGATATCTACGGTACGGGCATGTTGGAGCCGATAGCTAATATGGACTTCTACCCCAACGGTGGGCTAACGCAACCCGGATGCCATCTGTTCGAATGGGAATGCAGCAGAGACAGGTACTTCATGTATTAAATATTAAAAATAAAAGCGAGCTCAATTTGGCTCCCTGAGGAACTCAACTGAGGACTGCAAAGGATTGTATGGCTAACCATATCAAACGCCTTCATAAGATCAGTGATAAGCTTGTTTGCATTATTTTACAACGGGATGATTGTAGAAATAGTATTATGGTTGCCGACACTTGTGTCACGACCTGGAGTGGTAGACCTCGTTTTCTTAGACCATGAGCCGTACCGACTCGGCAGGTATTTTGCTCTGGTAACTTACCGATAACGCAACAAAAATGTGGAAATATTCTTACCGACATCTGCGATATCGTTAATGATGCCAATTTTGACAGTGGGCTCATTGGCCCGTTAACTCTCCAATTGCACATTTTTTTTAATTATTTAGTTCATGCAATAAAATATTCATTACCTTGTGCAGGGTCTTCCAGTACTTCGCGGAGTCCATCACTACCGGAGGTTTCCATGCTGCTAAATGCAATAACACAGTTGAGGTCGTGACTGGACTGGGCTGTGACAACTCGAACCCAATACCTATGGGCGGTCTCTCTAATAAGTTTGGGTGAGTATAAATATACCATAATTACAATTATTTCCAAAGTAACAACAGTTATAGCAACCTACTTGCAGTAATTATGTTGTTATGAATAATAGGATTTTTTTTATGAATTACTAATTTGGGAACTTTTCAGGATTATTAACATAAAAAAAACTGTTGAACTTTTTTGAATGTTTTGTTTTGTAGGTAACATAATCCTGAAATCCCAAATTAGTAATTCATAAAAAAAATCCTGTTATTCATAACAACACAGTAGAAACACATGCGAGTCTGATGATAGCATCGAGCAAATGTCACAGGCTATCACAAACATTCAAAAAGGTTCAATAATTTTTGTTTTAAGCAATTTACTTATTAAGTAAATTGCTTCACGTCAGAATTTCTTAGCAAAGAAAACTTTAAAAACTCATAACTCGAAAACTACGAAAAATCGGCTAACACATGGGGTATATTCTAATAGCCCACGACGTGAAGAATCTAAAAAAAATATTGTCGTCAAGGTTTGGGCCACCCTGTATGTATTGTATAGTTAAATAATTTATTTAAAAATAAACAAGAATAGTTAAAAAATAAACGACATAATGAGAACAAACCAACTAAACAATCAATTCAATCAATATTATTAGTTAGTTTTGTCTGTTTGTATTGTATATATTATTATGTCACGAATAAATTATTTCATTTTCATTTTTTCATTTAAACACGGCGGTTTAACACACGTAGCTTTGCTTGGCTTTGAATGGGTTAAAAGGAAGAAATGTATTTTACAATACAATACAATACAAATACTCTTTATTGCACACCTAACACAAATGAATCAGTTACATACAGAATCAAAACAGTAACAAATGTAGGTAGCGGTAGACAACAGGCGGTCTTATCGCTTAATTTTTCGTACTTTCTTTAAACTATTATTAATAATATTCATTATTTTATTTATTATTTATTTTGATTTACTTTACTCTTTTTTTCATTGATATGTTTTTCTTTCAGGAACTATGGTCTGTACTACCTAGAAACCAACTCGGTCCCTCCGTACTCCAAGGGCTAATTGTATATTGATCACCAGTCAAGGAAATCTAAACACGTGATTTGTGGCTCTTGTCACAAATACAATACAGCTTAACAATTTAATTAAATAAGAAACCTCTGACTTACGTATTAAACTTAAAACACACCTTTTTTATATTGCGCATTAAAAATGTGTAGGCAGTGTTTACGTTTTCTTGATTTTCTTGACTAACTGGCCATTCTTAAATGTGAAGTGTATTTTTGATGGTTAAAGTAAACGATGATCGCATTAATCCTGTGTTTTTACTTTATCTGTAAGTTTACCCATTCTTATTTTTTACTAGTGTTCCTTTATTTATATTGATACTCATATCATGCTGATGCTACGAATCTATGTGGCCGAAATATATAAGTAAGATTGAAAATAGGTCGTTCTGAATCCTGGGGTCGACCATGTGAATCTCATTCAAATGTTTTTCTGTTGTTGAAGTAGTTAGAGCGTCAAACACTACGCGCAATTTGGTGGTAGTTCTGGACTCCATCAAAACTCCGTGATGAGGAATAAATTATGAATGTACAGCGGGAACTGTATGAATTTTAGTCTTGCTATCCTAGGATCCATGTTCCGTAATAAACTCAACAAAACGCTCTTGAATAATGGTTCCCTATCAAATTAATTTAAACAAAGAAAGCAAAGAAGTTTGCGTTTAGATGCTTTTAGTTAATTCCCCAGTAATAAACGTAGGTACTGAGAAATTCACTACTACTATTTAATGTAACTTTCAAAGCCACAGAACGTGTTGGTAATGATAAATTAATAGACAAGTCCTGGACCTTACAAAAATGCTGTACTCGCACTGTCGTGCCAAAAGTAGAAAAGTAAGCAGTGAAATTTAGTATGCTCAGTTTTAGCAGAGACTAGGAATTATATAGACTGCCAATGCCTATACATTGTGGCGTAATTTTAAAATAATGGGCCTGCTGTAGCTAGTTTCACTATGGAGAGATCACTTTACCATTTAATTCGTATGCGACTAAAACCTCGGCTTAAAATATAGCGCCATCTGTTGGGAGCTTCTACGTTGTGTTCATAGATGGCGCTATGTTTTAAGCAGAGGTCTTAGTGGCATACGAATTAAATGGTAAAGTGATCTCTCCATAGTGAAACTAGCTACAGCAGGCCCATTATTTTAAAATTACGCCACAATGTATAGGCATTGGCAGTCTATATAATTCCTAGTCTCTGGGTTTAGTAAATAAATGCTCTGTTTCTTAATCAATTCTTTGATCCGTGCTCCTGTAGCCATTATGGAACAATATGGAAATTATCAAATTAAGCAATGTGAAGACGAGGCCCCGTATTATGGTGGTAGTTATCGCGCGTAAATAAAGATAAAGCATTTATCACTTTCTATCTAGTGGAATAAGAAAGTGACAGATTATCTTGTTGTCTATTACGCGATAAGCGTGACAATAGACCCCCAGTAGAGTATTTTTATCTCACGAGCGATGGTGATAGTGGCCTCGGTAAGAGGACTTATACGGCATTTCGTGAACAAAAGATTTCCTGTATCAGGGCAGGTCCTTTAGGACCCAGAGATGGATTTTCAAAGTAGAGCCCTCGAAATTTTTTATGTCAAATTTTTGAGGGGGGGTGAGTCCAGGTTAATCTTGATATCTGCGCCAGTTAAGCTACTGGGTCATGTTGGGTGTCAATTTCGAGTAAATCAAGGATGCTAAATTCATTTCTGGAATTATTTTTGTACCATTCCATACAACATTTTCGAAAAATAACAAAAATTAGGTAATTTTTCATTCATACTGAAAACAGAAAAATGACCATAACTTTAAAAAACACCTACACATTTTGAAAAAAAATAGGTCTTCAGAAAACTCTGTTAATATCATATTTAAAAATATATATTTCAAAAATATACCTACTGTGGAAGTATTAAAAAAATTAAAAATTTAAAGATAGAACAAAAAAACAAATTAATTAAAAAACATAGTTTGTGATCTTGGAATCGTAGTGGTGGGTTTAGTAACTCAATAAAAACATATTTCATGCCAATTCACGTCTTAAAATATTAAAAAAACAATGAAATATATCAATTTCGCCCTAAAATTTCACGTAAAAATTTATCAAATTTTAGAGAGCCGCCCTGCTTCGTACGAGTTAAAGATTTACAAAAAATCTTAGCTTATATTATTAAGAACTAATGTAGGTTTCTATTACAGAAAGAATTTTTAAAATCGTTTGATTACTTCTAAAGATAGGCCCCTACAAACGATAGTACAAATTCGAACTCCATGAATTATATGGATAACGGCTAAATTTAAAAAAAATGACAACTAACATTAACGGATCCTGTCCAAAATAATATTGGATCACCCTAAAAGTACTGCCTTATTAATAATAATAAAAAAAATGATGTTGGTCCACCTTGTAAGTAATAATTAGCAATCATATACCGCGGAGATACCTTTGTAAATTGAAGAGTGTCAATTTTCTCATGGATCCCATTATCAGATCTTGACCAAATTTAAAAGAAAACATCATTGAGGCAGCCCCTTCAAAACCAAAAAAAAAAACGCGAAATCGGTCTTAAACTAGCAAAGATTTTTGTGATCATATCAAAAAATATTTACAGTCGAACACAGGACCTCATCTTTTTTGAAGTTAGTTATGATTTTTTAAACCCAGGACCAGTATAAACTGATAAAGATGTTGTACTCTCCTTCTTCGGCCCCCTCGACGTCATCTTTGCTGAAACCCCTGGTCCACACTGGACACACATTTAAAACCATCAGTAATCGCATTTGCGACTACCCACAGGTCTTGAAGCAGCGTGCATGGCATTCATTCTCGCTTTCAACGACAGTGGCCTCTGCAGCTGTTCTTGCAGCTAAGTTCTCGTGCCGCATTAAAGATTCTGTGTTGGGTTGTCCATACGGGCTGCCACTGTTCCTCCTTTTATCCACTCGTCTGTTAGGGAGGGTATATATTGTGTGTCATTTAAAGTTTGTCCCCACAAGTGACCTGCTTGATAGGCTGCCCTAAGCGCATGCATACTGAAACTAAAATCCATAAAATATTACAGTGTAATTTTTATCACAGTCATCGTTTTAAAACCTGAAAATAACTTAGAGGAACTATCATTGTTATTAGTCAGACACGTCGGTATAGTCAGGTAAGATTCTCTATTAGTTATTTTTACTCTTAAAAGTGGAAAACATTTCAATTCGGTGACTGTACCCAGTAGCTAGTAACGTATTTCGGTACTTACCGATCCGCCCGCGCAGCCATCTTGCGACGCATGATATTTTTTTCTGTCATAATTTTGTAGGCAGAGCTATATTGATATTTATATATTTAGAATCTGCATAAAACGAACTTTCTTATAGTATTTATTTCATTATTTAAATCAACTTTTTACACCCAATATCAGAGCGCTGAATCAAAAAGTAAAAATTAAAAATGTATAAATTTGCGATTTTAGTCAGAAAATTGTTCCAAAATAGTAAAATGTACGATCAGAAATGATGTCGGTGTATTCCTTTTATACGAAAACGATACAAAACTTGCCTTAGTAGATATAAGAATGGAGTCAGCTTAGTTTGAAATGTACAGGTCGGCTGCTATGTTTGGACCCTCCCCCCCCCCCCCCCATTTCTTACCACGTGAAAAATCCGGGGGGCTCTATTTCGTAAATGCATCTTTAGACTATAGATATCAATCCTGCCAAAGGAAATCTTTTGTTCATTAAACGCCGTATTTTCCCTTTTCTTGTTCCGTACAGATGCCACTATGAGCCATGGTTGTGTGTTGAGCTACACATGCACATTGTCTATGTGTGCGTCAGCGTAGGAGCTGTGAGTTCACGTTGTAGTGTTCGTATATGTCACACACAGCTACAACATTGGTCAACCTATGCTCGTGCGAGATAAAATTACTATACAATACGATAAATAAATAATAAATATTTTGTGGACAATCTTACACAAATCAACCTAGTCCCAAACTAAGCAAAGCTTGTACTATGGGTACTAAACGACGCGCCGAGTTAGCAACAAATGTTATACTCGCTGTTTTAGTTTCCACTAGTGACCACCAGAGGCGCTGTTCACGTTTTTCATACCACTTTCATACAAAACGCAAACGCGTTCGAATTAGTTAATGTTTCGAAAAAACTTATACTAGAGCTACTGTTTTTTACTAATTGCACGTGTGTGTTGTTTATTAAAAGAAAACAATTAGAAACCCTTTTGTAACTTTCTTTCTTCGTGTCACTGAATTAATTCTCCCATAAGTCACTCCATGATAAACCCACACCCAAATTGTCTTTCAAATTGACGCAGAATGATACAACATGTAGTATATCCCAAACCCATTTTTGATCCCATAGCAAATCTGTGTCTGTGTCTTTATACAACACAAATTCTCTCTACAAATTTTACACTATAGGTACAATCAAGATAAATAAAAAACATTGTACACCCTGAAAGTTTCATGTAGACTGCTCTATAATAAATAACTATTCATTGCAATACGTCTTGTCGTTAAAGTAGTAAGTATAGTATATATATATTTTTATTATATATATTTTTATAAGTATGTATATTTTTATTGTGGTAAGCACTAAGCAAATTCTGTTCCTGCTAGAATAATATCTAGGTATACTTATAAGCTAAACTGTATTCAATCAATCAATCTTGTGTTGTATGGCTCCATCAAGGCCTTGATGATTCTGCCAATGTCAAGTTGGATAAGACACGGCTAAGTATTATAAACTTATCGGTACGCAACTGGTGGTGTTCGGTAGTATATCCAACCGGTCAAACTGCCAATCTAAAAACAAACTACAATAAAAACAAACTATGCACATCAATCATTGATTGATTGATTGATTGATTGATGTCAAAACTAGCTGTTGCCGCCAAAACTGACAGCGGCTGTTCGAGGCATAATATAAAACTTCGTCTTCTTCTTCTTCCTCGCCTTTTTATACGGAATCGGCTTTCCTTATGCTGAGTCTCCAGGCAGTTCTATTTTGAGCATCTTCTGAAGTTATGTATATTCAGTATTTTCATACCTTCCGGACAGTTGTCATCGATGTGGTTAACGGCCTTCCCCGTCCTCTTCTTTCGGTATTCATGGAAAGGCATTTCTTGACAACTATAAAACTTCGTCTATTCCAATAATATCATTATTATAGATCACAATAGTCTCTATTAGATACTTAATGTCAAAATAGATACGTGTCAATTCACACAAAAAACAGCGTAATAAATTAGTTGTCTGACCTACGTAAACTGTAAAGGACAATTTGCAGGGTTTGTTAGATGTTTTACTCGAAATCGTTATTTCATTGTAGCAAAATTTCGATTCGCATTTTTCCTCGATCGTGTATTTTGCAGTCGTTTAAATTATTCGGCTACTATTTTAACACAAGTTTTTTCCATTAGGCGCGTTTTTCCACGAGTTGCCTTTTTCTTTACAGTTTTTTTTACCAGAGTTGTATTTTAATGTATCAAATTTTCGTGCAGTTTTTTTTTCATATCTTGTTATTTTTTATAGAAGCAAGTTTTCTTAGTAGATTATTTTCATACCTTCATTTCTCCACATTCAGAAAATTTATATATATAGGGATAAGATCTACATGAAACAATAATGTATTGAATTGTGTTGTGCCTGAGCCTCTGTCATGAATAACATAAAACTTTACTTTAAATATTTTTAGAGCTCATTTATTATAACGCGCAAATGATTAGGTCAAGGGCCTGACACGCTTTGTAAGAGAAAGATAGCCTTATTGCGATTAACCCTTATTGTCCTGTCAAAACGGTTAATAACCGGTTTTTGATTTTCACCGGTTTTTGCATTCCCTAGTTGGGTATTTAAACGTTAGCTTCTTAACCTAACCATACCTTTTATTTTATTAATTATTGAATCTAAACTTGGACTTCACTTAATTTCTAACTAAATTTTAATTACTAGCAATGTGTACAGCAAAGTAAATTGACAACTCAGTACAAATGACAGTCCTTAGTATTCTGATAATAATTGCTAATGCCCGCTTGTCGGTAACGCACTGTATATATAGACAGATACGACGAGGAGGGATATATATATATATATATATATATATATATATATATATATATATATATATATATATATATATATATATATATATATATATATATATATATATATGATAGCGCCTTTTCAAAAATTGGTACCTCAAATGATGTATTTTAATAGGTTTCGAATTTATTTGGCGCCAATTCCTTTTAATGTGACGTCACTACCGGTCAGACCGCACCTGACACCTGAGGAGTTGGTGGGGCGAGATTCAGGTGGGGCTCGAGCCTATAAAAGACTTGATGCCTCATTGGATCGATTATTGTCATTTGATCAGCCTTAGCGATAAGACCTATGAAGTATAACGTTTGAATTTACCGAGTTCTCAGTGTTAATCGTATTGTTAGTCTATAACCTTGTGCCTTCCAAGACCGTTTGATTTATCCAATAAGACTACAAAGCGTGCTATACTAAATAATGAATAAATGATCTAAATTAGAAGGCCAACGATGAAGTTTCTTTTACGAAATTAATCCCTGCATCGTCCTAAACTACGGGTCCACGAGGAGTTACTACTAAAAGCGCACGAAAGTAAGTCGTGCGCTAACATATATATATATATATATATATATATATATATAGGTAGGTATATGTGTAGCCCCATTGTCCAGACTTTTCATCAGACTTATGGTGGTTAATCCATTTTTTATCATTCTTAATTCATACCTATCTAAAATATTTTAAAAGTTTCATAAACTTTAATAGTGGAAATAATAAATAAAACATCATAATATTGTGTTAAGAGAAAATTTTATTTTCTTATTCGCATTTGGTCTTACGATACCTAAGGTAAGAACTTAAAACAAACATAAGCAATGTCAACGTAATATAACCTTATTTCAGCATATGTACTTAAGTATAATATAGGTAGGTAGTAAAGTAAAATATAATCGATTTATGGTGTACGGTCCACATAGGTGCCACATTGCCATCTCAGGATACTTCTCAGGATGCATCTCAAGATCTACAGGATAGGATACTTTTTATCCCTGAAATCATCCCTCAAATACAAGGTCACGCGGACGAAGTCGCGGGCAAAAGCTAGTTATCAATAAAGTGATTACTTGTGACTATATTAGGGAGTTATTATTACATTATCAAGCAAAGAAGATTTTATAAGCCTATCATAGAAATTCACGTTTTTATGGAAAAGCGGGCAAAGTTGGCCTATTTTAGGTACTGATTAAACTTAATTATACTTTAAACAAGACAATCTTTTGATACATTTTTCTAATGATATTTTAGCAACCAAATATTGGTCAACAATATTTTGAATGCTGTCGTCCATATCTACGAACTTCTTTACTCTTTTGCTCTTCTTTATTAATTTCGGTTTGAGTCACATTAAAATTCACGGCGTTAGCTTGCTCTTTCAACTTCGAAATAAGATATAAGAGATTTTGTCTGTGTCGAACTTCTCTATTCATTTTACTATGCCAGCCCTCAGCAACATTGTTAGTCCTATGACGCTGCCCATAACATGACAGGACATTCATGTTTTTCACGTTAAACCATTGTGAAGACATGTACTGATTAAATGCATCAATTTTGTTTATTGCCGGTGCACTTTTTAAAACACACAACCATGCTTCAATGATCTTTAAATTCGGCAAATGTGCAATAGAAATGCACTTCGAAACGTACTGAGTCCCTTCACGGCTGTAGGTTATATCAAGGTCTGCTGCATGCTTCCAAACAGCGTGGCTGAAGTGGTAAAAACATCCACTCACTTTAGCATTGGGAAAACTGGTTGATATTGCATTTACAATAGCCATCTCGAAATCAGTTTTTATAATTTTTGGACGAAAATTTGGAACATACGATTTTAACGCATTGAAGAAAGCTTCGTAAGTCTTTTGAGTCTTGTTCGGCAATAAAGCGTAAATAAGAGACTCAACTTTGGTGTATTCTCTATTGGAACCAATATCTCCATGTATGGTAAAAAGTTGCATAAACGGCTTAGGGGCAATTTTAAAAGTGCCATCACAAAAATAATTATCAATGTTTTTGATTTGTTCTTGGCATTCCGGAGTGATGAAAATGTGAATATTTTTAATTTTGGCACATAGGAATTCGTCAGCTAAATCCTCAGGAAGGACAACATCCTCACAAGTCTGGAAGTTAAAGCTGGATATATTGCTGTTCCGAGCTCTATATAAGGTGTCTCTTTTTGAGTAAAAAGATGGCAATTTACCGGCATATTCGTCTGACATGTAACGTGACATCTCTTCTTTATATAATTCTGGAACAGGCCTGTAGTCCAGTGACACTTTTTTTTTCAGTTTCGTGATACTTTTTTCTATGTCTATCGATTGAAAATCTGGTATGCAATCATGCTTTTCTTCTTTCAGTAATTGGCTTTGGGCTGCATTTAATAAAGCAGACCCTTTACACGGTTTTTTGGTACAACGCCATGCTGTTGTTTTTTTATTTACCCGATTTAGGTACAATCTGTAGCCCGCCCTAATCAAAATTTTCCCTCCATGGGTACTTTCAACGAAGCTGAAAACCTGGTTGCTTCCTGATGTAGAAGGTGGGTCGTCCATCATTCCAACGGCGTTAGATTTTATATGTATTTTTACAGCACACTACAATATTTCTACGAAAGGAATTTGTTGAACTGACAACGTCAAACTTCAGCAAATTTAAATTATATTCTTCGCACCTTCTTCGTAATAATAGTTTTTTCAGCAAGGTTTTGTGGCCATTATTCATCAAGGAAGCTAAGGTAGAGTACCTACTTTTATCTCACGAGTGCGAGTGAGTCATGGTTTGTGTTGAGGCATACATGCATAATTTATGTTTGGTTACATATTAAAATACCTAAAATCGATATACCTATTGTCATAATACCTATGTACGAAATACCTATTTTTAAAATACCTATCACTTATTTAACCTACAGTTTAAATGACCGAAGATTGAAATACCTACGTTCAAAAAACCTATTGAACGAAATACCTACTGTTCAAAATCCCTACCGGATGAAATACCTAAGGGACGATTCGCCTAAGTTTGATATACCTACAGTCAAAATACCTACAGTACATTGTCGCGACAGGTTTTAAAAATTTGGTTTTTGAAAAGTAGTTTTATTCAACGTAAGAAACATCAAAAATCAAGAATGTCAGTAGAATAATAATTTTACGGGAAAATGTTCGGTTCTGGCCCTTCGCCGGCCGCTCCCGCGGCACGCTCGCTTCGCTCGCTCGGCTCGCGCGCTGTAGCGTTGCAGTTCTACCTAACCACTCCTCCTCGCTTCGCTCGTCGTCGTACCTACACCGACCTGGTTTAGAGAATAATATGTAGAAGTCGAGAATAGAGGTGGAGATTGTCATAATATTATTTTTTACCTGTTTCTAAGGCAGGTCGGTGTAGGTACGACGACGAGCGAAGCGAGGAGGAGTGGTTAGGTAGAACTGCAACCCTATAGCGCGCGAGCCGAGCGAGCGAAGCGAGCGTGCCGCGGCAGCGGCCGGCGAAGCGCCAGAATTTAACTTTTTAGGGTTCCGTACCCGAAGAGTCAAAACGGAACCCTATTGGTGATGCCCAGACGTCCATCCGTCCGTCCGTCCGTCGTCTGTCACACAGGTTTTACAGCCAAACGGTTGGAGCTACAAGCTTCAAATTTACACAGTATAAGCATCTTATTGGCCCGAAGCCATACAAATAGTCAAAACTTATTCTTAAATGTTTTTAAGGGGGGGGGGGCTCCCATACAGCTAAAGGGGGGCGCGAAAATTTTTTTTTGTCCTACCCTTTCGAGTGGGGTATCGTTGTTTAGAGCTCATTGAGTAGATACTTACTATATTTTTAATAAAAAAAAATTGGAAAACAAAGGTATGAGAAGCCACCAAAGTCAGCTTTATGTTTGTGCGTTAGCGTAAGAGCTATAAGTTCACGTTGTCTATGTGTTCGTATGTGTAACAACTACAACAATGGCCAACCCGCGCTCGTGAGATAAAAGTACTGTACCTACAGTAGCCGGCTAAATGTATTTCACATCAACCTTTGGAATCATCGACCTTTGGAAAGAAACTCGACCAATTTCGGCTTAATAGAGCGTTGTCTCACACGGCATTATGTAACATTTTGTAAGAAACTAAGTTTACATATTTTCTGTTTGACATGAACTAATAAAGTCCATAAAGTACAGTTTTTCATTGATATGAAACTTTAATTAATAATTGAGATGTTTGATGGACGTTCGCCAGTGTTCGGTAATCGTCGTAAACTGCTAATTGTCTCTTTCCAAAGACCGACGTGTAAGTTGTGCAATATTTATTGCCGGGTACTGTTGTACATACAAGACAATTCATCATCGTGTCGTGTAGATATTGTCCGTACAAAGTTTATGAATGTGGAGGAATGAGAGTATGAAAATGATCTACTAAGAAAACTTGCTTCTATAAAAAAATAAGCAATGATAAAAAACTGCACGCAATTTCGATACACGAAAATACAACTCCAGTAAAAAAACTGTAAAGAAAAAGGCAACTCGCGGAAAAACGCGACTATTGAAAAAAAACTTGTGTTAAAATAGTAGCCGAATAATTTAAACGACTGCAAAATACACGATCGTGGAAAAATGCGAATCGAAATTTTGCTACAATGAAATAACGATTTCGAGTAAAACATCTAACAAACCATTTGCAGGACTCTAGCGCAATATTTTAGAAATTGTAGCGAACATGGCTAAATACCTACAGGATTTTTTTTAAATGTATAATTTAGTAACTTTATAGCTTGCTTCAATTCTGTTACTTCTGATTTTTTGCAGACTTCTTTATGATATTGGCCCAATGAATAATCCAAGTTTGTGACTTCGAGCGCCGAACGCAACTTTGTCAAAAATCGAAATAGCTATTATAATAGTGTGCCTGACTTCTTCGCCATCCTGATAGCTGGGTCTGCTGCCTTCAGAGAGAGACTTATAGACTCGAAAAATGAAATTATATCGTTAGTAGCCAGTGACTATAATGATGCCTTCAATAAACACTGGCGCAAGCTGCACCGGTCTCAGAACGGTCAAGTATAGATTTTCAAATCTTAAATTACGGCATATTATTTTCATCATCCTCCTAGCGTTATCCCAGTACAGTTGCATCCTGAAGGATGCCTGGGGTCCGCTACCTAATCCCAAGATTTGGCGTAGGCACTAGTTTTTACGGAAGCGACTGCCATCTGACCTTCCAACCCCGAGGGGAAACTAGACCTTATTGGGATTAGGCTTTGTCAAGTGCAACTTGGCAACTTGACTGTTAGAAGTTCTCAAGCCGCCCGAAGGCCTCCAACTTGGCTTAACGACTGCTGCCATAGACAGTAACCGGGATCAACGGCTTAACGTGCCTTCCAAAGCACGGGAGCGCTCAGATAGTAACCACTCAAAGCGGTCACCCATCCAAGTCCTGACCGCTGCCCACGTTGCTTAACCTTAGATACCGCAAGCGGTACTCAGGCGCCGCTGGGCCACGAGCGCTCTTTACGGCATATTATTTTATTTCTACTTATTATAATTGTATTTTTATGGGTTTCTTGCCTGCCAAACAAGGATTTTATCGCGCGTCACTTTAAAATTCAATATCTTGGAAACTAATGGTTGTATCACTATAGTTCACATTCTCAATTCTAGTCAGGGCAGCTCCTAGGTACTACTGGTAGCTACTTTCGTAAACCAATGCCTCCGTCAAATCTGCCCTCTTCGCGCTCTCGCTAGTCATACTAGTTTTTCCTGATGATTTAATAGTAGATTATACACCAAGGGGATAAAACACTGTTTTATGTCACGGGTGCGATATTGAATCCCGAACGTAACGAAGGACTCCAAATTTTACTCCCGAGCGGAGCGAGGGAGTAATGACTTAATTCCTGAGCGAAGCGAGGGAATTAAGACTGAGTCCTGAGTGTAGTGAGGGATTTAAGCGCTCCCAAGACAACAACAGCTTTATCCCCGAGGAGTATACTCTACTTTTCTCACCTCTTGCGAGGCAATAAAAAAACCAAGGCTACTAAAAACAGAATTAAATCAGTCAATCGCAGCAAATTTTAGTGTCTATTTTAATAGAATCTGTTTTACTCCGTATAATTAAGCGTCTTGTAAGTTGTAACTCACGCGGATCTTGTTTTTGGTATTTAATACCTACTACATCGACGACTGCTTGCATTCATTTGTGTGGTGAGCACAAGTATTTTGTTCCTGAATCTTATATGTTTTCTATGTATTTTAAGTATATATTTATCTTTATAGGTATATGTATATCGTCGACTAGTACCCATAGTACAAGCTTTGATTAGTTTGGGACTAGGTAGATTTGTGTAAGACAGCCCACAAATATGTAAGTATGTATTTATTTACATTGCTGCAACTGCTGCGAAGGGAGGAAGGCCAGCCCTAGCTACGTGCGAGGCACGGATATTACATAGTGATTTTATTTAAAAATGTAATAAAATATGAGAATAATGAAAACTCCAAAATGTAATTCTACAAATATTGTACTATAAAACCACGCGCCTGACGCGCTACAGGCGGCGGCCGACGACGCAGTCTTTTGTTTCGAACACGACGTTCCAAACAAAACACGGAGCTGGTGTGCCGCCTCCTCGCCGCTTAGTGGACTTCACGACATTAGACTTTAATGTCAGAACTATAAGAACTATGAAAAGTGAAATCACATTATTACCCGGCGGGTTATAATGAGATTCAGTACGATATTACTACCCGGCTTAAGCCAAGGTTTATAATGATTTGCTTTCGGTAAGGTTTGCATGATATATAATTGGGCATTGACGAGCAGGTGGTGTGAAAAAATATTTATGGCACGAAGTGACATAATTATTCCTAGTGTCATGTCACGTGTAAGTACGGATAATCTTATCAATAAATATCTCAATCCCTATCATAATCCTTCTACTGATGTACGCATGCATATAATTTAAATATCATGTTTTAATATCAATCTATTTTAGACTTGTTGTTAACTGATAAACCTCTATAAGGCCACCTGTTGTTTATCTCTAATTTAAGTCTAATGTTCTGTACGGTCAGGCAACTTTAAATTGTGGCTATTAGCGAAGGAAAAGCAGGTCTTCACAAACAATTTACTGTATTCAGCTTAACTATTTACAATAAATATGTAAAATAAAATGTTAGGACATCTCATACGCCGACCGACCGGACGACGTCCTGTGGGTCGCCCCAAGTATCGCTGGAGGGATGTGGTGGAAGCGGACCTGCGTGAGCTCGGAGCTGGTGCAAGCTGGCGAGAAATTGCGCAGGACCGAGCGAAGTGGCGTGCTCTTGTGTCAGAGGCCAAGACTCATTTTGGGTCGTCGTGCCAGCTAAGCCCAGTTAGTTAGATGGTTAGTTAATCTCATACGCCATGACGAATGGATTAGAACAATAATAGAAGGAAAGACAGAGGGAAAAAGGAAAAGAGGAGGAAGACCTAGAATGACGTACATGGAGCAAATAAAACATAAAATAAATGCTACGTCATACAAAGAAGTGAAGGACAAAGCTGAATATAGAATAAGCTGGCAATTACTCCACCGACAAGAGCCAAGCTCTTAAATATTATGATGATGATTTACAATAATAGAAATACACAATAAACGAGAACTAAATTGCAACAAATTTATGATTGACGTGCCGTAATGAGTGAAGTCTCTACGCGATGACAAGTCAACAGACAAAATTCGTGTAGGTTGTTTATGGTGTAATTCAACCTGCCGCGTTCCCTACAAAATCTTCCAAGCAAATGAACTTTACTGTCAAACTACCTACGAGTATAAAATTGTTATAAGTATGGTGATCCCACAGACATCAGAGTAAAGCAGATCGCTGGTTTTTAATTGAACGTTTTCTATACTTCCGATCTATTCTCTATCTGACAGGTCTTCATCTGTCACTGTCCCCACTTCGTGGCGAGAGTTTTGTTTTGTTTTGACGTTTCGTGTTCAAATTCAATACTGATTTGACAGTTCGGTGTTGCTTAAAATGGGGGACAGCTCGGGGATAGCCGAAAAATGTCGTGTTATTTGTCCCACTCCAACTCATCTTGGTTTCCATAAGAATTTTAAGAGACAACTATATGACAAATCGTTCAATTAAATGGCGCTTATCTGTCTAATCTGTGGGTGATCCAGTTAATGAAGGATAACTTGGCGGAAATAATTCGTGTATAAGCAAATTTTGGCACACTTGTATTTAAATATGTCCTCAATAACATACTAAAATTCCTGGGGGATGGGGGTGGAGATAACGGGTAGAGGGGGGTGTTAAGGTCATTTTTAGGTATTTTTTTTGTTTTTCGTGTAAAACTCTTAAACGGTGGCCGATAGCTAAAAATGTTCTGAGACATGAGTAATCTACATACCATTCTCTACAAGAAAGGTTCTACGCACTTTTTCGCTAGGATAAATATTTGATCAGATTTTAAAGGGGTGAATGTTACCTTTAAGTGGCCTCATAGGTGGGTCTCATTCTCATTCCTTTGTTTCTCAATATTCTTAAAAATAAAAAATACAAAATGTATGCACTAAACGAGTTCTAAATAACGATACCCCACTCGATGGGGTAGGTCAATTTGTTTTTGCTCGCCCCCCCTTTAGTTGTATGGGAGCCTTATAAGCGTTTAAAAATATTTAAGTAAGATTGTTTTGTTTTGTTTTTTTCGCCGTCAACCCAAGGGTAAATAGGTAACTATATTTGATGATTTAAATTAAAAGAAATACCTACGTACGATGAATATGACAGACAAATGAGCTTTTTCTGCTGCTGATTCCTGCCTAAAAAAGTTGCCGATTCCTGCCTATTACCCTGCTTGACTTATGGGTGTCAAACTTGGGTGTTTAACAACTCAACAAGAAACAAAGTACAAGTCTGCCAAAGAGGCATAGAGAGAAGTCTGTTGGGAAAGAAATTAAAAGACAAGATTCCAAACTCTACCATACGGAAAACTACCAAAGTGATAGATGCCGCAGAACACGCACAAAAACTAAAGTGGAAATGGGCAGGCCACGTAGCACGAATGTCAAATGAGAAATGGACGAAAAGAGCAACCTTCTGGAAAGGCCCGCAAAGCAAGCGGAAAAGAGGGAGACCGCCTGAAAGATGGGCAGACGAGGTCGAGAGAATCGCTGGAAAGAAATGGGGACAAGAGGCACAGGACAGAAAAAAATGGAACCAACTGGAGGAGGCCTTCACCCTAAGAGGGGTCCTTAAAACAAATATTAATTAATGTAGTTTAAAAAAAAAAAAAAAAGTTCATTATTAGTAAATAGTAAAAAAAAAATTAAAACGTTAAATTTTGTTTATTTTTTTTAATGTAATATTATCGTTTAAGCTACTTGGTTTTAAGGAATAATAAAGGCTTTTTTATTTTTATTTTTTATTTTATTTTTTAAAAGGCACAAGACAAAAACAAAAAAAGGCACAATAATTTACAAAAGTATTACCAATGTAATACAATGTTGCATAATGAAATCCAAAGTTGATTTTCCTTTTTTTTACACAGCCTACTAAAACAACGCATTATTAAAAGACACAACTAAGCTAATATGATGGTATTTTACCTAATATAGGTACTGACAAGAGGAAATTTAATAAATCTGCACACAGTCAGATATTTATCGAGATTTGTCTAAAAAAGCCATTCCCGGAGAGTGTTGCATCCCGTTTTGTCGTGGACGAAAAACATACGAGCGTCTCTTTCAATCAATATATCGCCTTAAGTAATTCTTTGTGATAGACGACGGACGGACGCGTGAGTGACAGCAATAGGTATGGTTCCTTTGGCTCCGGAACCCTAATTCCCAAATAGGTATATATATAATTATTGATACTAAACAAAACCTGACATCACCATGAGTTGCATTAGCCGCATTTACATCGATTAAGAAGATAACTGATTCGATCATAAAATTTTGATAAAATATGAATATAAATATGTAGGTGGTCACTAAAATGTCACATTAAGATAATTGGGGGCAATGGCGTCGATTGTCATTTTGGCGTGTGCTGTGTTTTCAGGTAAAATATCTATATAGCAATACAAATTAATTAGCAATACATATAGTCATAGATGTACTATAAAAGAACTAGATACACAGTCAGGCGAAAAAAATGGCACCCGCAAATGTACCGCGTTGCGGTACTTTCGTGTTGACGGCAGACAGTGACAGTGACAAAGCGTGTATGCAACTGACAGTGTCAATCAGTGCCACGTTTTCCGTCATTTTTGTTCGGCATTGTGTGTCTATTTCTATATTATAAGTCAATGCATATAGTCAAATCAACAAATTTTAAGGCAAGGCCAGATTCATGAATCGACGAAAATATTGAAGTTTGAGCTTCCAGTGTGAAGAAATAATGTAGAATTTAGAGGTGAGACGTACTAGGCAAAACGCGTACTGAGTCTTGCGAGTACGCGTCCACAAAAAGACTAGATCCAAAGACTAGGTCCAAATACGCGCTAAACCGACCCCGACCCGAGGTGCCCCGAAAGAATCCGAACGCGCAGACGAATGCGAATAGCGCGGAACATAAAGACTCTTAGACGTTTCGAGTCTTCCGAGTCGTCGTACGCCTAAAGACGCGCGAGCGGGATCGCGTACTTACGCGTCCATGCCAAAACCTATTCCAAAAACCTGTTCCCGTAAATACGTCTCACCTCTAGTAGAATTGCACTACACAAAAAATACTGTAAAGTACCTGTATGGTTTCTAAATTAAACAAGCTTGCGTTCACTGCACTTATTAATTGTAACTTTCACCGTAATCCTCAAATACAGATTTAACTATTACAATCCGTGAATCCGTAAATAACACCGGCTCTTTCGCCATCTCAAAAGTAGCTGTCAAAAGTGACACTTATATAACTAAGGATGTTTCGCATTCATAGTGATGTGAACTCTACAGTACCTACCTAAAATAACCGAATAAAATATTGAAAAATCCTAAATATCATCGTAAAAATAACAAATTAAGGGGAGGTATCCCCCACGCAAATGTCCCGCTCACGCGTGAGTTTACAATTAACCATCCCGCCGCTCTCTACGCAAGCTCTGCGCGTAGTTTCGTGAATATTTAGCTATAGTCATTAAGCCAATCATTTTATCAGAGCAAATCTAGCGAATTTGTCTATAAGTATTTAGGATTTTTAATTGAGTACAAAAATTCAATGTTAAATATCAGTAATATAACCTTAGTATTGAAAATACATTCCAAAAAGGGGTAACTTCGCGATTTTTTTCTATCGAGTGAAATTCATCAGGTCATGTAACTGACTGCGATTTTGACTAGACGAGATCCTATGTAACACATATATTTTTTTTTATTTTAAGACACTATATTCTGTCTCAGATCGTTTTTAAAAACTCAAAAGTGGTAATACCCGGAGAGGCTTGAGACTCGGCTAACACAGTCTCCTACAGGATGGCTTACTTACTGATCACTGCAGTAAAGAACTAATAAGTTTGGCATTGTGCGAATATGTCCGTAACTTCTAGTATTGGTACCTAGCGTATAAATAATAAATATATAAGGCGGAGGCAACTTTAAAAAAAATAGTACCTACTTTGAACTTAAATTATGAAAATCCTGTGATCAGTGATAGGTCCAATGTACACATTTCATTTCAACGATCAGCATTTAAGGCGATCTATTGATTGAAAGAGACGCGGGTATGTTTTTCGTTCATGACAAAACGGGATGCAACACTCTTCGGGAATGGCTTTTTTAGACAAATCTCAATAAATATCTGACTGTGAGAGTATAGATGAGGTAAAATACCATCATATTAACTTAATCGTGTCTTTTAATAATGCGTTGTTTTAGTAGGCTGAGTAAAAAAAAGCAAAGTATTCACTCAACTTTGGATTTTTTCTATGGAGAAAATTTTAAGCAATCATGTTTCGGCTATTGTCAGTACCACAATGAATAGTCAAGAATCATGTATTTAAAAATCAGTCCCTATTCTTTCCTCGTCTGGGCAGAACAGCGTTTCAAAGTTTCTAAATTTCTCGTTGTAGCGCCTTAACTCTCCTAGTATTTTTAAAATATTTTTTACTTTTTTGTGGGCGTCCGGCCTCCATGGCTTTAGGATTTCGACTTTTCGACAGCAAACACTGCAATGCAAACATGTTGTTATTTGACAAACCGACTTTTAAATTTATGATATAGCAATAGACGCTTGAAACTCTGGAGGTGGACTTTCGCCGCCATCTTGGCGAGAGTCACATCTTTTTCTACTTGCTAAGTGATTTTATTCAATTTTACTTAATTTGTCCTTTCGTGTGTCATTGGCAAAAGTCATTGAGGCTGCCATTTGTCTTTAATATCTAACTAACTAATTTATCCCTTCGTGTGTCATTGGCAAAGGCCCTTAAATGAGGCTGCCATTTCCCTGTTATATCTATCTAAATCAGTAGCTCTAGTATAAGTTTTTTCGAACCATTTACTAATTCGAACGCGTTTGCGTTTTGTCTCAAAATGTGTGAAATTGGTATGAAAACGTGAACAGCGCCTCTGGTGGTCACTAGTGGAAACTAAAACAGCGAGTATAACATTTGTTGCTAACCGATGAACGCGCGTATTTCAAACTCGGTGAGAGCGTTTTCATACATTTTGAGACAAAACGCAAACGCGTTCGAATTAGTTAATGTTTCGCAAAAACTTATACTAGAGCTACTGGAGGTGTCAGAATCGCGTACACAACAATAAATACGGTTATTTTTAGAAAAGGTTACATTTTAAAAATAATTTGGCGTTTGCAGTGTTTTCTGGAGCTGTGGCTCAGAGCAGATATACTCCTAACACGGAAAATATCTACCATCTCTTCACCAGGTGAGTTCTGTTAATTCATCATCATCATCGTCAGCCGAAAGACGTCCACTGCTGGACATAGGCTCGCTGGCTCCACCGGCCATCGGTTCTCCGGGAAACTTAAGTGCCGTTAATTATTTATCAGCAACTTGCTATTTCTCGCAATTTCTTCCGTAGAACTCGCTATCGTTGCATAATGAATATACTCACGCCCGAATTCCATTGGGGTAGGCAGATACCAAAGAACGGCCCTCGTTATCGCGTCGTATATATAATGGCCATGAAATCTGAAATCATTTTAGGCGCAAGTATTGGTCTCCCATAAACACTTTTAACCACTTTTCACCTCTATGTCTATCCGATGTCTTTCCCGGGGATCAAACTATCTCCGGATATCAAATTTTATCTCAATGAATATAGTCTCATATACGTATCATCATCATCATCATCCTCCTTGCGTTTTCGCGGTTGTGAGTTTCGAGGCAGAGGAACTTGGGGTCCCCTTTGACAGCTAACACCAATTTTTCAACTTCCCAAATACCTATAGACTTAAAATTTAGAAATAATGTTTGGAAGTACGTATATTTTACCAACAAATACTAATATATTGATAAATTAGATTTTTTCTTTGAAATTTCCTTTTTTTTCCTATAAAAACCAACTTAACTTTGCGGTCGGTTCGGAACCCTAAATGTGCGAAGTCCGACTCGCACTTGCCCAGTTTTTAAAGTTAATGGGACGGAACCCTTCGTGCGCGAGTCCGATTCGCACTTGGCCGGTTTTTCTAACTGTTTTTTTTTTTTTTTTTTTATTTTAGGAATCATAACCCGGAGGTATTTTGTAAAACCTTTACCTTTTCGATCGACGCGACGATACTTTCGAATCGACTCGACTCGACGGTACTCCTAGATTTTTCTAAAGGGACTCATATGATAATTATATTATGCACTCATAAAGTGTATAATTTAAAGGAAATATAATCAATCTAAATATTTTATGTCACACCTGGCCATAAAGTGGCCATTATCGCACGCTCCGCGCGCGAAAAAACCCACTTTCTGGCCAGGGGGTGACATAAAATTTTGTACTTACCACGGGCGATAATAAAGAAAGCCTCAGATCGCATATTTATCGCCCTTGCCTTCGGCTCGGGCGTAAAATACCTGCGATCTGAGACATTCTTTGTTTTATCGCCCTTGGTAAGTAATGTACTATATTATACCTATACATATATGTTTTCAGAGAAAACCCAACCATAAGTCAGCCTATGGTGTACGGTCGGCTTGATACGATCGGATCTAATTTTAATAGAACACGAAGAACTGTCCTTATCATCCATGGCTCGTATTCCAATGCAACATCTCCGTTCAACATTGCTGTGGTGCCTGGTAAGATGGTATTTAATTACAGATCAAATCAGTCAGTTATGGAAAGTCACAATATAGACACCTGAAAGACTCCATGATGCCTCTAATAAATTAGTATGGTTTAACGTATCAAACGCCTTCTTTAGGTCAATTAGGCTGGGTTGCACCAAACCGTCTGTAATCGTAAGCGGAGTTCGTCAAATCTGGTTGTATGGCAAGTTTGACAAGTTTCTATGGGATGACAGCTGCCGGCACCATATTTGACGATGACCGGTCAGTGTTCGTACGTTGGTGCAACTGGCACTAAGGCTGGGTTGCACCAAACCGTCTGTAATCGTAAGCGGTGTTCGTCAAATCTGATTGTATGGAAAGTTTGACAAGTTTCTATGGGATGACAGCTGCCGGCGCCATATTTGACGATGACCGGTCTGTGTTCGTACGTTGGTGCAACTGGCACTTAGTCTCTAATCGGTCCCTAATTACAGAGGATCGTAGTCATTGGAACCTCTTAAATGAAAATAAAAGAATATCGTGTCGACGATCCGCTAGCTCTCTTGCCTTCGGTATTGCCAACAATGACTAGTCTTTCCAGATTGCCTTCCCCTCTTCGCATTGTGTGGCTGAAATATTTAATTGTAGTGTGTATTGCAGACATGGGGTGCATAATCGACCCCTGGATACTGAGTTGTTGCAAAATAGACACATTTGTGCATTTCAAAACATAACACTTAATTATTAAAAACAATAAATCTTAAAAACTCATCTAACACTAAAAGTCCATATTATCAAATCAATAATTCCAAAAATTAAATTAAATATAGAATTCCAAAAAGCAATAAAATATAAATATGTCATTGTAAAAACTATCAAATTAAAATTTACCATTATCAAATCTTAACAGTCCATAAAATAAAATAAAAACAAACAGAAGAAAAGTCAGTTAAACAATCCAATAATAATAAAGTCCACATTAATTTAAAATTAAAAAAATCAAAATAAAATAAAATATAAACGTCATTTAAAAATACATATAATTAAAATTTACCAGTTTCATTTGTAGACAAAAATAAAAAGAGATATAAAAGAAAAATATTTTTAAAAATAAATCATTATTTTTCAGCTACAAACTCATCTAGGGAATTGTATGACTTTTCCAAAAGATATTCTTTTAGTATTGTATTAAAAATTTTACTATTAGTAAATGATTTGAACTCGGTAGGCAGCTTGTTGTAGGTACAGGGACACAGCCTGATAGCTCGCGGCATGTTTCACAATGTTTAGCCGTGGGACTATGCTGCCTTTTAAATCCTTTCGTCTTGATGCCAGCCCGCTCTCTCTCTCACTCGTGCTCTTAAATTTGTTCAAATGCTTCACAAGATTTATTAACAGTACGAGTATGTAGAGGCACGGAACAGTTAAGGACTTTAAGACTTAAAATGATCCCTACAAGATTCTCTTTGAGGTATGCGAACAATGGTTCTACTTCTAATAGCTCTTTTTTGAAGTACAAATGCTGCATTAATATTATACTTATAACTACATCCCCACACTTTAATGCTGTAGCGCAACTTTGCTTCCACGATTTCATCGAATTGATCGTCCACGGTGTTCGGAGTATCCGCCTCATACATACATATGTGTGTGTGTGTATTTCACTTTGTGGTGCACAATAAAGTATATTATTATTATATCTCTTTATTGATTTCTTTTCTTAGCCTAGGTTTGTATAACATTTCTATAAAAAGTAAAATATAAAAATACACTTACAAAACATAAAAACGTTACAAAAACCTAGCCTAGAGTGCCGCCGGCAGCGAGGCAGGGCCTAAGCTACCGGTGGTCAGGGCGACAGAGAGAGGAACCTCCTGACTATCCGCGCCGTGTCCAGGAGTACCGCCTTCTGTATCTGACCCTTGACCCAGCCATCTAGCGAGAGTCTCTTGAGGTGTTGGTCGAGACTCTTCGCTATTAGACCGTTCGCAGAAACGACTATCGGGACAATGGTCGTTGAATCAACATCCCACATGGCGGTTACCTCGTGGGCCAAGTCTAGGTACTTGCTGAGTTTGTCCTTCTCGGCCTTCACGAGGTTCTCGTCATGGGGGATGGTGATGTCAACGAGCACTGCCTGGCGTTTCGATCGATCTATCAGCACGATATCAGGCTTATTGGCTACAATAGTCCTGTCCGTGATGACAGATCGATCCAGATATTATTATTATTATTATGTGCCCCCTCATCCATAAATGTCCAGCAAACCTTTTTAAGGTATACTTACCAACACTCCAACATAATCGTACTTTTTCTCAACGGCGGTTCTCTATTAAAAAAACCATGAATTTTGTTTAGTTTTATAAGATGTACTTCACAAATTTAGTGTTTCTCATTTTCAGCCATCTTATCTGCGGCTGACGTGAATCTAATCGCTGTGGACTGGAGCGCCGGCGCATCTGAGCCTGACAACGAGGTGATTAACCAGAACGTTCGAGACAGCGGTGAGTTGGCGTCACTCACATGTTACGAGTACTTACTTACTTACTACACTCTGGCTCGATAACCCAAAGAGGTTCCTGGGCTCTGACATAAGCGAACGCCACTCTTCTCTGTTCTGCGCCACCTCACGCCAGTTGGGTACTCCGAGGTTGGCTAGGTATTTGAGGAACTCGCTATATTTCTTTATTAGGCGACTTCCTGACTTCGCGGGGCGGGATCGATATGTGACATTTTCTTCTTTGACGTAAACTTACTGACGTCGCAAAGATTCTCACTTGACATAATACTGTCAGTATCACGTTTGCGCAGTAGTAATATCATGCGCAGAAGCGGACCAGTACTGCCTTCGTATCGTCCCGCTACCGCGCATCCCGCGCCAGTCAGGAAGCACTAATTTAAATATAGGGGCGTAGTAAAAAATGGTACCGAGTCGCCTGACAGCTGACACTGACATTTGACAGTTTTCTCATATCGTACTGCCCCCGCACCGACAAATCAGGAAGTCACCTTAATCTTTAATTTAGGCATCCTTCAGGATTTAACTGTACTGGGATAACGCTAGGAGGATGATTATGATGATGATCCTTTACAGTCCATTGACACTTTATTAATTTTATTAGTTTTATTATTATTCAAAATCTTGACTTAACCATTTATCATATTTTTATTTTTTATTATTATTTGTAATTTTTTGATTCAATGACATGCGATGAGCGTATCTATCGAATATTGTACGCCGAACACTGGCTGATTGTGATGAACTTATTATCATTGTGACCTTTTTATTATGCTCACATTCGGACAATAAATATTTTGAATTTTTTATTTTTTATTTCCAGCTTATAGCATCGCCAATTTTCTCATCTGGTTTAACCTTTGGACGGGTGCGACATTCGACCAATATCACATCATCGGGTTCGAGGTCGGATCCCATATAGGGGGTATTGTGGGTAGATTACTTGGCGGAACTGTGCCTTTCGTGACTGGTAATTTCTGTTTTCCTTTCCTTTTATGCGAAATTGAGGTTATCCTTGGTGAATTATCTTAAACATCCACTTAACTACTTTTTAACCATTTCTATTATTTAAAATTTTAGTATCAATACAAAATATTCTATAATCTATTAGAAACAAAAATGTATATTACTATATACTAGGCAGTTAATGATTGAACTTATGTAAATCAAATTATGAAAAGCGACATATTTGCGCAAAAGTTGAAATTTTTATGCAACAAATATGAACATGCGTACAAAATGCTTATTTTAATAGTAACAAACGTTTATTTTAGCTCTTAACCCGCCCCGCGATGGCTGGGATGAGTCGAACATATTTTCCCCTGACGACGGCGGGGTCACCGAGGCCATCCACACCGACGTCCTCGGTACGGGCATGTTGGAGCCGGTTGCTAATGTGGACTTCTACCCCAACGGTGGGCTGACGCAGCCGGGTTGCCAGCCGTCCGAATTGGAATGCAGCAGAGACAGGTATTACATGTATAAAGATTAAAAATATAAGCAGGCTCAATTTCGCTCCCTGAGGAAATCGACTGAGAAATGCAAAGGATTGTACGGCTTACCATATCAAACGCTTTCATAAGATTAGCGATAAGCTAGTTTTTGGATTATTGTTAGACATTATGAGTTTAGAGACATCGTAAAGCTAAGAGTTGTTTCTTATACTTTATACAAGGTAAGAGAATTACCCACATTCTCGGTATCTAACTACATACTGAATATTACTGTCATTACTTTTGGACTCAGATGTCTATTTGCGCAGTAGTAATACATAGCGCAGAAGCGGGGCGTTACGCAAGCAGTGTTTCATCAGTGCTACCCCGCCAACCCAGAAACACTCATATCAATATAGGCGCGCAGTACCTAAAGTAGGTATCCGTACCGACTCGGTTGGTAGTTGGCTCTGTCAATTTACCGATACCGCACCGAGAATGCGAAAATAGCCTTTCCAACATCAGTGACATCTTAGATGGTGCCAAGTTTTGACGTTGGAAACTCATTGGCTCGTAAGGTTTAAATCATCATCATCAGTCGCTCCCCCAATGCTGAGGATCTCTACATCATGTCCCATTCTTGCCGACCAGATTCCTTAATTGGCTCCTGTCACCCGCCTTATGGATGGCCTTGTGCAGATTTAGTTGCAGGGGTGCAGTGATTTGGGTGCTCCATCTAGCGGGTGGTCTGCCCCGTGACCTCTGGCCCTCAACTTTTCCCGTCATTATATTTAAGGTTTAAATATATGCTTTAAAATATACTATAAATTATGCAGGGCCTTCCTGTACTTCGCGGAGTCCATCGTTTCCGGTGGCTTCACTGGTTTCAAATGCGAGTCAACAGATAATATCTCGAGTGGAAACTGTGACTCTACAAACACTCTACCTATGGGAGGCCTCAGTAACAAGGCTGGGTGAGTATATGCACCATAATTACAACTAGCGTGAGTGTTTTTTTATTTATTTCCAAAACTATGTTAGATATCGAACCTGTAGAAGACAAACCATTGATTTTAACATTGAAAATGTTTTTTCGATCGCTTCAGTAAGGCCTCCAATTTCAGCGAGAGTGATACATTGCCCTGGTCTCGTGAGGTTTAGGGCTACGTGGATGGTGATGATGATTGTCAAAAGATGCCTCTTGGCAAGGGTTACAAAATGGTAAAAAAAAAAAAACAAAAAAAAACTAAACTTCTTTTAAAAGTTGCTAAAATGTCGAAAACTTTTAATGTTTTTGGTGTCTTGTGTACAAAATCGGCAATATCTTGAAAACGAAAAGCGATATCGAAAAAATGAAAAAAAGTCCTCGGGATATTGAGTTGGCCTACATTTTGTAAAAAACAGAACCTCTCTATCTCTTACGGTCTAGGCAGGAAGGTGCCCTTTATGTGGCGCAATTTCAGGTTGCGGCTCGTTATGTTCTGCAATACGAGTCGTTGAGTTGTTATTGGAGTGTTTATTTGAGGTTTCAGTATTTATTTTAGATTATAATAAATATATATTTTGAGGTTTTTTTAGATTACTTGACAAAAATATTTTTAGAGATATTGTATATATTTTAGAGAAGAAATTATTATTAGAGATGGACAAATCGAAATTCGGCCGTAGAAACACAAAATCGCTGATAAAAAACGGTTTTTTTTTAATTTCCAAAAAGTGACTCGATAGAAAAAATCTATAGAGTTACCGCACCTGCTCACAAAATTTCATGAAATTCAATTGATAAATCCGACCTGTAGAGGAGAACAAACCATTGAATAAAATAAAAAAATCTAAATTTACAAAAATTTACTCGCCTAAAAAATTCTATGTAGTCATAAAACCAGCTCACAAAATTTCACGAGAATCGGTTGAGAAATGCGACCTGTAGAGGAAAAAACGGCCGCAGCAAAATACGAAATATTAATTGGTAAAAAGTTTATTTTTTGTTATTTCTAAAAAGCTACTCGACAATAAACTTTCTTTTCATTTTCGTACCTGCTCACAAAATTTCACGAGAATCGGTTAAGAAATGCGACCTGTAGAGGAGAACAAACGGAAATCCGGACATACGAAAGCATTTTTGTCGAAGCTAAAACAGAGACCTTCGTTTCACTCGGTCAATTAGATTCAAAGTTAACGAAGTCGTGAAAAAAGGGGTTAAAGAAAGGTTAACTTTACGTTATTAATATCGATAGGTATCAGAGACGTTGGTGCCGTCTCTGACGATGTCGCTACGAGCCTCCCTAATAAGGCTTAATTAGAAGAGTGTTATGATTGAAAAATTCACCATCACAAGGGGTTACCACGGTGGCTTAGTTGGTAGAGCAATGGACGGATTCCAGAGGACGTGGGTTCAAATCCCACCTTTGATATTTAAATTTCAATTTTCACTTTGATTAAAAAATGATTGGTATTATTTTCCTTTCAGGAATTCGGGTGTGTACTTTGTAGCCGTCAACGCAGTGCCGCCGTACTCAACTGGTTAGATATCAATGATCAAAACATGACCAGTTAAGGAAAACTAAACACGTGCCTTTATCACTCTTATTACAATTACAATAAGGAATTACGATAATAAAACTCATCAAATCAAAGTCAAAGTGTTTTTTTTATCTAATTTATTATACCTACGTAGAAATCTGGTGCACGCAGAATCGATGGCCGTTGGGGTAGAAAGGTTCTCGAGTGGTGAATACGTACCGGAAGGCTTCAGCGTGGGTAGACCCCCCACAAGGTAGACCGATGACCTGGCAAAGGTCGCAGGAGTCCGCTGGATGCAGGTGGCACAGGACCGGTCATTGTGGCACTCTTTGGGGAAGACTATGTAAAATATTGGGCGTCTTGCGGCTGTCTCGTTGATGATGATACGCAGAACAACTCCCGGCTACCTCAAAGAGCGTTTTAGCTATTTTCGTTCAGTTAGATCCGCTAATAATTTATTACTTACTGTACTGTCGACCACTTCAAAAATAACAGCTCTTTTACGTTCAAGGTTACTCGACTTTGGAACAGCTTACCACTGGACACAAGGCGTGTTAAAACTCTTTTTGGTTTTATTGTATTGTTGTAGAGGAAGTATAGCAGCGGAAGATGGTATCTATGGGTATTAAAATAAAACACTGGAACCTCGAAGTAATTTATTTATCTTCATATATCCCTACTTTACCTATAAACGGTTTTGGAGTCCGAAACAAATCCTTCGAACGCAGTGGTTCATACGAGTAGCTTGGAATCCGTGCTATATTACCTCTCTTTTTCTTCTGCGGACTTGGTGGTTCTTCCATGCTTATTATTTCTCTTCGCTTCTTCATTCTAGTAGAAGGTGGTTCCTCTCTGCTTACGAACCTGTTTCTACCACTCTCTTTAGGGTCAAATTTCTCTCTGCTAAACTCTTTCTTCCTAATAGGCGGTCGAATTGGAGCTTTCAATTCTTTCATTATTGGTTCGTCACTTTTGACCGGTATTGACTCAGCTTTGTCTGTTTCATAGATATCATCGTCCCTTCGCCTTCGGGTGTGTCGTATTAGGTCGATTAGGTTGGGATGATCGGATAATGGATTGGTTCCTGAGAAAAGTATTGAATTGGGTATTTTGAAGTGTTTCAACCGCCGCAACTTCGGTGGTCGTATTATTAACGATTACGATGTGCTTGGGGTTTTGTGCCCTCCCCGCCTACTATACTACACTCTACAGCCTGATATGGTCTCGCGCTCTGCAGCGATGTCTTCAATAATGCGACTACTGAAGTGCCCAATTACTAGCTTTTTTCCGCGACTTCGTTCGCGTAGAACTATTTCTTCGCATTAGAATATAATTGCTATTATTTTATTCCAGGCGCCCACCTAGTATAGTACTCTTCCATACAAACTTCCACCATGTTAAGTGATGGTTTCCGGAAATATACTAGGTCCCCGGGACTCAAACTCTCAAATTTTATATGAATCTTTTCAGTGGTTTTATCGTGAAAAAGTAAGACAGGCAGACTGACACACTTTTGCATAGTTCTATTATTAAGTGTGTATGTTTTTTTTAATACAACAGTGTTAAGGCGGATTGTTGGCGATCTAAAAGAAACGGATCGAGTCGTACAGTCAAGGGCATAAATATGTATACATTTTTGGACCTTATTTCAATGGAGTAAGGTGAAAAAGTGTATACATATTGGTGCCCTTGACTGTACCATCAAAGTTACCAACATTTCAAGATTTTGCTTTATCAACTGGTTGAAATGTTAAATAACTAAAATGATACTTCAATAATAAATTTCTTATAATAAACTCAGTGGTACAGTCCGCGTCAAAAGTATGTATACATTTATCTCCTTATTACCATGGCATAGGGTGCAAAATTTTAATCATATTTCTAACGTCAGCTGTACAAAGCAGAGTTTCAAATCTACGACCTCGCGGGCTACATACCTCTCAACTATACAATACAATACAAATATTCTTTATTGTTCACCAAAAATTACATAGAAAACCAGCTTAAAATTAAACATGTTGTCGGTAGACAACAGGCGGTCTTATTTTTTTTTAATTTAAACTTTATTGCACAGATGCAAAAATAAAAGTACAATTGGCGGACTTAATGCCTTAAGGCATTCTCTACCAGTCAACCATTAGGCCAAACAGAAACTATAGTGGTGCAGGATCAT
Organism: Cenopis cana; assembly: GCA_951800055.1. Taxonomy (NCBI): domain Eukaryota; kingdom Metazoa; phylum Arthropoda; class Insecta; order Lepidoptera; family Tortricidae; genus Cenopis; species Cenopis cana. Next base: position 1,787,288 of record OX637498.1, on the reverse strand, counting down.
GAACGACGAGACGCGAAACTATAGACACAAATCATTATACTTTTTACGTATACGATCAATATACATACACTAATAATGAATAAAATACATACACATACATAAATATACTTATAATACATACTTTACATGTACCCATACAAACTTAACACGAGGATCATCAATCTTGACGTCTTAGGCGACTTCCTGATTTGTCGGTGCGGAGGCAGTACGATATGAGAAAAGTGTCAAATGTCAGTGTCAGCTGTCAGTCGACTCGGCACCATTTTTTACTGAGCCCCTACATTTAAATGAGTGCTTCCTGACTGGCGCGGGATGCGCGGTAGCGGGACGATGTGAAGGCGGTAATGCTCCGTTTCTGCGCATGATATTACTACTGCGCAAACGTAATACTGACAGTATTTTGTCAAGTGAGAATATTTGCGACGTCAGTAAGTTTACGTCAAAGAAGAAAATGTCACATATCGATCCCGCCCCGCCAAGTCAGGAAGTCGCCTTAGAGAGAGATGCTTCCGCAAATTGCGTTTGAAGGAGAATTTGCTTTGAGCTTGCCTAATAGTAAGAGGGAGATCGTTCCAGAGTCGAATTGCCTGAACAGCGAAGGAATTTGAGAGAAAACCAGTGCGGTGAAAATGAACAGCGAGTTTGAGACTCCGGGAAGTGCGAAGCTCGCCACCCGGACGCGGTGTAACGAATTGGAATTTAGATTTAAAATAGTCTTATCGCTAAAAAGCGATCTCTTCCAGGCAACCTTTGGGTTATAGTGACTTATGTCCTTAATGCTTACCTTTATGCTCCTTTATCCGCGCCCCCACTTGCATAAGGAACTTCAAGAGGTCCTCGTAAGTCACTCCATCACTCTCTGATGATGAACTGGAATTTTAAGAAGTAAGTAATAAGAACACCGAACGAAGGGTTCCGTACCATTATTTATAAATAATATCAAGCAGAATTTTAGTCAAGTGCGAGTCGGTTTTTAGTTTTCCCATACATTTTGAGACCCAGCGCCTGATGAAGTCTTTTCGTATAGGAGCCCCCCTTAAATATTTATTTTATTTTGTTTTTAGTATTTGTTGTTATAGCGGCAACACAAATACATCATCTGTGAAAATTTCAACTGTCTAGCTATCACGGTTCATGAGATACAGCCTGGTGACAGACGGACAGACGGACAGACGGACAACGGAGTCTTAGTAATAGGGTCCCGTTTTACCCTTTGGGTACGGAACCCTAAAAACACACACTTGGGGCTGATCCCCAAGATAAAATTATCCGTCGGTTAAAATTTTGAGTGTCTTTTTCTGAAGTCAAATTAAAGAAAGAGACAGAGCTAACATTTATCTGACAAACACTTTTATCTGGGGATTGGAAAATCGGCCCTAAGAGTATAGAAATAAGTGTCATACCTTTTCACCGATCGTACTTTTATCAAATTCTCTTGACGTTCCTCCAGCACTTTAGGGTCAACAACATACACGATCATTGGGTTGTCTCTGTCGACTGACTTTATCCGGGAAGGCTCAATTTCTGATATCTGTTGGGAAAAAAATAATGATCCAATCAAAACAAAATTCCTTTGTTATTCCCTTGAAAGAACGTAGATCTATCAGTCATGGTTGTCCATGGTAGAAGACAGCAGACGGAATTAATAATAGCACCACCTAGTCTTAAGGTTATTAAACTTGCACGAATTGTCTTCTAAATGTTGAAAAGGTATTAAAAAATTCGATGCCTACCAGTAGTATCACACACGTGGCCCTGTGGTAAAGTAAACTGCCTTTAGAGTCAATGTACCCGGGTTCCATCCCCAGCGGCAGATGCACTTTTTGTACTATGTTTTTTCACGTGTATCCAAGATAATAATTACTAACTTTGGCATTTGGTGGCGCTTTAGTCGGGAACACAATATGCGTGAAGTTGGCTATTTATTTCCAGTCATTACACTCTTATCTAGGCTATCAGTGATGGCCTCCCTCCCCTAGATAAGAGTGTAATGACTGGAAACTCCCTCCATGCACAAGCAAACATGCAAGTTAAATAGGTACTACAAACTACCGCCAATATTGACAAAAACCTCGACACGGTCGTGTTTCGCCTCTCTCTGAGGCATCATTCGGAAAAGCAAAGCAAGTAACAGCAGCGGAAGTGCAAAGGAATATTGTTGGATTTATTCTGTTGGGAAAACTTTTTTTTATTACAACGGTGGCGAACACTGCGCTTGCCTGCCTGATGGTGAGCAGACAACGTAACCTATTGCTTTTAAAGATTTGGCTATTAAAGACAAAAAATGTTGGTGTAACACCGGCGCGCCGTTAGGAAACCGCATCGGTGTGTTAACTGATTACAGCAGGTAAACAAAACTATGTCACTTAATAAGAGAACAACGGTTGACTTACTAAGTGAGTGTCACCCGTTGTCACATTCTCTTAAGGTGACTTCCTGATTTGTCGGTGCGGAGGCGGGACGATATGAGAAAACTGTCAAATGTCAGTGTCAACTGTCAGTCAACTCAGTACTACTTTTTACTGCGCCCCTACATTTAAATGAGTGCTTCCTGACTGGCGCGGAATGCGCGGTAGCGAGGCGAAGCGCAAGCAGTACTGCTCCCACTTCTGCGCATTATATTACTGACAGTATTCCGTCAACTGAGACTCTTTGCGACGTCAGTAAGTTTACGTCAAAGAAGAAAATGTCACATATTATCGAACCCGTCCCACCAAGTCAGGAAATCGCCTAAGTATAAAATATGTCTCACGTTAGTGTTAAATTTATATAAAGCTATGTCAGTACTCTAAAATCTAAATCCCATTACATGCCTCTGCACTGATTTCGTCACTAGTCCTTTGCGACATCCTTTCAGAGCTACCACCAAAGTAGTCCATGTCTATACCTGTAAAAGGAGTAACTGATTGACTATGCAGTCTAATTTCGCAACAGTTCCGTTTATTCTATTTCAATATGTCTGAGACTCACGTTAGGAGACCGATGCTATGCTACGCTTAAAGGATGATTCACAGTAGACCGTTCCGTGTCCGGGCCGGCCCGTTTTCTATGACAGGACGTGCGAAGGCCATCGATTTCCTGTTATAGAAAACGGGCCGGCCCGGACACGGAACGGTCTAGCGTGAATCATCCTCTAAGGACTGCGCTAAGCGTGATATGGCGCGCTTTCGAATTAACACTCAAGCCTGGGAATCACTTTCCGCTGATAGAGACGGATGGCGCAAACGCGTTGTGGACGGCAGAAAGTTGTGTGATGAAGCCTGGTTTGACGAATCAGCAAACAAAAGGTTGCGCAGACATCAAATCGGAACTAGAGCTTCTGAAGTCAATCTTTACTGCAATACATGTGGAAGATCGTGCCGTTCCCGCATAGGTCTATACTCTCACCAAAAACGGTCTACACAAACTGCACAACAATGCGTAAATCGTCTGCAATATACGTAAAGGTCTATGATGATGATGAGACTATGAGATTCACGTGAGTTTTCTGTTTAAAATTATGAACAAAATAGTTAGTTAGCTCAATACCCATGTTCTTGGAAGTCTTGAAATTGGAATCAATGTGGGCAAGCTCTGCTGAGCTGGCCAGATCGGGACCCAGCTTCCAGCGAGCCTTCAACGATAGTGTGGTCGATGTCAACAGGGCTGCAAGAATTCAAATGATTATCGTCATCCTAACGTTACCCCAGCACAGTTGCATTGAAATCATCATCATCAGCCGAAAGACGTCCACTGCTGGACATAGACCTCCCACAGAGAGCGCCACAATGATCGGTCAAGGGCTGCCCGCATCCAGCGGACCCCCGCAACCTTAACCAGGTCATCAGCCCACCTCGTGGGGAGCCTTCCAATCCTGCGTCGTCCGGTATAATCATTGGTAGATTTAAAAACTGAGATTCGGTTGAAGCCGCTCAACTAATCTGATTGGACCGCAAACTCGTAGAGTATTCCAGTGTTTAAACCACCCGCGTGGTCGTGTCGGAGGTCTCCCCTGGATTTTACCCAGGTCACTCTTCAACCGCGCACTCCTATCTGTTTATTGGGTCCGGCCTATAAAGCCAGAGTCAGGTTCAAAAAAAGAAGCATGGCTCAAAACCTTCATCATCTTACTCTTCTTGGGGGTGGTGGGTGGTTGGTCTTGGTGGTAACCTTAAAGAGCCCTATCCGCTTTGCCAACTCATTCCACGAATTAATGTAGGCACTAGTTCTTACGGAAACGTCTGCCATGGACCTTCTAACACAGATTGGATGATACTTGTTTGCTTTCATCGATTCTCTTTAGCATGCCGCCTTGACTAGTCATTGATCTATTGTGGCAGCTCTTAAAGTTCTTTGATTATACCCGTTGCTTCCAAGAATTTCCAGACTTTAGGTCTCAACCTGTTGTATCTCCTGTGGATTCATGATGTGCTTCTCCTGACCCCCCACAGTACCTAGTGTGGGGGGTCAGGTGCAGCCCAGACGTAGAGTAAAAATATATTATGCTGCTAAAACTGGATTTATTGGCTGCGAGAGGTAGGAGTGACGCGACCCAGAGGCCAATGATGGGCCAATGCCTCGAGGGCGACTGCCTGAAGTCTTCTAAACGTCTTCTATTTATAATGTTTATTTCAAAATCGGAACATCCATGCTGTACAGCCAGCATTGTAGAGGTTAAGCATGCAACCTCTGCAGTACCTAGATAACTACTTCTTTTGTACATTTATAAGTGGTGTACAGGAGCAGAGGATATGGATGGCGGTTTCCTGCGGCTCCTGACAGAACTTGCATGCTGCACTTTGTTTTATACCCATTGTTCCATAAACAATTTAAACCTCGCAACTCCAGGCGCATCGCGCTTCTAATGACGTTTGACAGACAGTTGACCCATGGCTTGCATTCGAATAAGACGTATGTCGCTCCTGCCTGTGACGTCACATACCCAACCCAAAGTATTGCCCCGCGTGTGAATCCGTCTGTCGGCGACATGAACCCTGGACTTCGCAATTAAGGTATGTGAGCAAGGGACATGACCTAAAGACTATTTTCTAATTCTTTGTGTTAATATCCCATTTTAAACACCCATTTGTGTCAGCTATTGTTGCATACATATCAAAAGATATTTCGCACAGCTCAAAAACTTACCGAATGAAATATAGAAAATCCAAAACATATTTTATATTGTCACAATTCGTCATGTGAACTTTTATTATTTTACTGTTTTATTATTCGTTCTATTTCTTATCGCCACTGAAAATTAGATTATGCGACCGTAACATACATTTGGTGTTTTGAAATATTAATCGGTTTGCATACAAACAGAGACTAGTGAATTCCATAGACTGTTAATGTCAATTTTAATGTTCGTGGCCAAGCGTCGACCGCGTGGTGCGTGTGGTATGCGAGGTTAAGCAGTGTTTGTAAATTATCTTATACTAGTGTCACGAATAAATGTATCTTTCTTACAACTTTTTCGTATTTTAATACAAGACACATTATGATAGCACATATTGGACTTAAGGGCGGTAAAAAATATAATGTCTCCGCCGAAAAAGAAGAGTCAAAGGCAACGACGATAAATATACGATTTGTGGCTTTCTTTATTGCGGCCCGTGGTAACTACAAAATTTGATGTCACCCCTTAGCCAGGAAGTGGGTAACAGCCACTTCAAGAGCCTAGAAATTTAAAAGCCTAGATCTCTTGCCGGTGGAGGAATCGCCATTTCGTTCGATTCTCTGCAAATTCAATGAGGTCCTGATACGACATGTCATTGATTCTCTTTGGCTCGATCTATAAACGCACGTCTAGGTCTTCCCCTGCCTCGCCCCTCCTCTATCTTTCAACAATGCAAACAAAAGTTAAGCACCTATTCTACAAAAATTATCAAAATATTTTAGGTTGTTTCTAAATATCTACGTTTTACAAGCTTATGAAACAAAAGCTGAGAACAGATGTTTCATGAATAAGGCGACTTACTGACTTGGCGGGGCGGGATCGATATGTGTCATTTTTCCTTTTCTTCTTTGACGTAAATTTACTGACGGCGCAAAGATTATCACGCTTCCCGCGCCTGACAGGAAGCGCTAATTTAAATACGTATAGGGGCGCAGTAAAAAATGGTACCGAGTCGACTGACAGCTGACATTGACATTTGACACGTTTCTCATACCGTACTGCCTCCGCACCGACAATAATTAAATCAGGAAGTAGCCTAAGACTACCCGTGATTACAATCATCCTCATTAAATTATGCTAATTATCTGTTCAACTTATCAAGTTGCCTTAGTTAACTGGCTTCCCTCAATTTTATTATTACTTATCGTTGGTGTCCCCTTATTTTACAGAAAAATGTTTCATAGAATGCATTGTTTCGCAGAATTTCCATTTCATAAATAAATATAATAAATATTTTTGTGGACAATCTTACACAAATCAACGTAGTCCCAAACTAAGCAAAGCTTGTACAATGGGTACTAAGCGACGATATGCATACTTATATAGATAAATAATTACTTAAATACATAGAAAACATCCAAGACCCAAGAACAAATATTCGTGCTCATCACACAAATGCCCCGGCCGGGATTCGAACCCGTGACCTCCAGCTTCATAGGCAGGGTCACTCTACCAACCATAGAAACTTTTTTTTGAAACCGTATAATTATCCGGTTTTCCTAAAATGCCATTGTGTAGAACCCATTGTGTAAGGTTAGATTAGAACTGCGATCCTGTGGTAGTTTTAGGCATTTTCCGCAAGTCGACACCCAACGTGCCTATTTTGCTTGAAAAAGGGGTTGCGCTACTCTAGCCACCCTACCTAGTTCCTGTATGAAACTGATTAGTGCCTAGATATTGCTTTTTCCTGTATACTTCTGCTTAGAGTCTAGTAATTATAGAATGTGTAACTTTTGGGACTGGCCCGTTTCGAAAAAAATGTTTTGTATGAAATGAAAATTCTGCGTAAAAATACATTCTAATAAACTTCTATCTGCGAAACAAAGTACACATTCATTATCGTCAAATATACGTCAATTCTGTACCAAATATCCCCAAGGCTCTTTATTGTATTAGAAAATGCGTCTAAATTTGCTGAAGAATGTTTTCAACGTCTAACATCTGTGTTAACAAAAACACTGATCCAATTTGGTATATATACGATATTGTAGGGTCTCTAAGTATCAGAGGCACATACGGTTTCATCATGGCCTCACTTAGGATCGTCAGCTGTTTTGCGCTGGTAAGAATATTACAGTGAAACATCTTTATCACTAATCAGTTAAACATCATTATAATCATCATTCTGCGCCTGTAATAGCCCGCTGCAGCTTAGCACAAGCCTGGAATTTTCCGTTTTACTCGAGAAGTATTGCGTTTATGTACGTACATTGTACATACTTAGTTGTCATACATTTTTTTTGCAACATAAGACTTCTATTGGCAACTTTCAATGTGCATTTGGGCTTTTTGCGAATTTAATATGGTATTTTTTTTAATCATTTCAATTCAACATTCGATTTCAAGGAGATTTTTTCAATTTTTCCTTTATTTCTACATTTGTAGTTTTTTTTTAATTATTTATCGCCCTACTGGGCCCGACCTATGAAGCCAGTGCAATCAGATTAATGGAAAGAGATGGTACGTTAGCTGATAATTAAAATAGGTAGTAAGAAGGTACCTATGTTATTTTCTTAATTTAAATTGTATTTCCTTTTATAGGTGGCAGTAGCAGCAGCAAAACCAACGGTATGTATCAGATATAGTACTATATTTTTCGTGGGAGTCCTGTCAAGCTGGTCTAATCAATTTGACAGACATTCCGATGTACTTGCTCAGTAATAAAAACAAGGATAATACTCATACTATGACGAGATTAAAATGGAAAAAGGATTTCCGCTTTCTTCGTGGAACTCATTTAATGTCTTATTTCCATACAAACGTTTATGCCCGCTTCATAAAAAAACTATCGTATATACTTTCTATTGTCTTAAACTATCTCCAGATAAAATTTCATCTCACTCGATTCAGTGTTTTAAGCGCTAAGAGATAATAGACAGACATACAGACCCACTTTCGCATTTATAATATTAAGTATAGATATGGATTAGTATGGATCTTATCTTAATTCAAAACTGAACTACTACTAACTGAAAGAAGAGGTATGAATATTCTAATTTACATAGACAATACACATAGTTTTTATCACCTTTACAACGAAACCAAAACATGATGCCGCTGAGCCGATAGGCATTAATGACATATTTTTATTTTAGTTTGGTGATTTCGAATCTTTTGGAGGATTCGATATATTCACTGATGGTTTTGGAAAAGCTGCCGAAGAAGGTTTCAATATTGCAAACCAAGCAGCCAAATTAGGAGTCGGCATAGCTGGCCAAGCTGTGGGAGCGGCTGAAGAAGGAATCAAAATAGGTCAATCCGTGATTGGCTCCTTTGGAAACCCAGCACATGTTGCTAAAATTGGTACTGAATTTGCCGGAAAAGCTGAGGAGGCTGTGAAAGGAGGTGCCGGTGGCGTTGGAAAATTTGCTGGAATAGGTACACATGCTGCTAAAGAAAAAGCCGCCTTAGCTAGTTCTATTGGTACCAGATTTGCTGGAAAGGCTTCGGATGCTGCGAAAGAAGGCACCGGCTTAGCTGGTTCAATTGGCAAATTTGCTGGAAAAGCTGGCGATGGTGCGAACAAAGCTAAAGGTTAGTTATAAAATTAATCGTTTGTTTAATGTCCATATATTGCGAAGTCATTCACGTCAAATTCAACTCCACTTATTTTTTTAGACTGATATAAAATGTATGCTCTACTTAATCTTCTCTTGATAACAACTATATCGTTTCCGAGAGGAAATTTAGTTGCAGCTTACAAAATATCTATTTTCAAACTAAATATTTGTTTATCTCCATTCGTTTAGACTCGTTTTGTTTACATAAAATCACACTAAAATGTGTTATTCACTTGTCAGATGGTGTCCATGGCGCAATTGATGGAGGTAAGAAAACTATTCAACACGGAGGTGATGATGAGGATGGAGCCGATAGCAATGAATCTGAACTTGGTACTGCAGGCGAAACTGCCGACCAAGTTGGAGACGAAGTAGAAGGTGACAACAATTCCAAAGATGATAAAGATATAGACAGTGATGAAGGTGGGAAGGACAAACATCATAAGGATGAAGATACTAAAAAAGGTGACAAGAAACATTCTAGTAAGCACAATGGAGATAAAAATTCCCAAGGCAAAGACGGTAGTAAACGCAAACATAAAAAGGATGACAAAGGTGACAAATCCGACGATGGTAATGATAAAGATGACAAAGATGTAGACAGTGATGAAGCTGGTAAGAACAAACATCATAAGCACAAAGATAGTAAAAAAGGTGACAAGCATCACTCTGGTAAACACAGTGGAGATAAAGATGCCCAAGGCAAAGACGATAGTAAGAGCAAACATAAAAAGGATAACAAAAAAGACAACCACGGCGATGGTAATGGCAAAGATGATAAAGACGTAGGCAGTGATGAAGGTGGTAAGGACAAACATCATAAGCATGAAGATAGTAAAAAAGGTCATAAGCAACATTCTGGTAAAGACAATGGAGATAAAGATGCCCAAGGAAAACAAGGCAAAGATGATAAAGACGTGGACAGTGACAAAGACGTTAAAGGTAAACAGGAAGATGATAAAGACAAATCTGAAACCGATGATAACGACACACATAGTAATAACAACAATAATAAAGGAAAAGATGATAAAGATGAAGATGAAAAAACAGAAGATAATGTTGGCGGTACTATCGACGCTGGTTCGGACATTGTGGCTGGTATCAGTGGCAAAAAAGGGAAGAGTGAAGACGAGGACTGATAAATAATTACATATTATATTATAATTTATTAATTAACTTATACGTCCATAGCGATAAGACCGCCTGTTGTCTACCTCGACCTAGTCTACCTACGTGTGTTTTGATTATGTAAAATTCTGATTCATTTGTGCAAGGTGTGCAATAATAGTACATTACTTAACAAGGGCGGTAAAACAAAGAATGTCTCAGATCGCAGGTATTTGACGCCCGAGCCGAAGGCAAGGGCGATAAATATGCTATCTGAGGCTTTCTTTATTACCGCCCGTGTTAAGTACAAAATTTTATATCACCCCCTGGCCAGGAAGTGGAATTTCCCGCGCGCGGAGCGTGCGGTAATTGCCGCTTTTTGGCCAGGTGTGACGTAATAGTAATTTATGTCACACCTGGCCATAAAGTGGCCATTATCGCACGCTCCGCGCGCGAAAAAACCCACTTCCTGGCCAGAGGGTGACATAAAATTTTGTACTTACCACGGGCGACAATAAAGAAAGCCTCAGATCGCATATTTATCGCCCTTGCCTTCGGCTCGGGCGTAAAATACCTGCGATCTGAGACATTCTTTGTTTTATCGCCCTTGGTAAGTAATGTACTATTATGATACAAGTGTGGAAAGTAGGCTTCTCTTCAACGAATGTCGGTGATCTTATAACACGAACGAAGTGAGTGTTTTAAACCGGCATTAGTTGGGAAAAGGCCTACATTTCAACATGAGTATCATACAACATTTTACAATGCATTCTGCGAGGAAATAAATATGTATACCTACATAGCTTTTCATTAGCAATTCGTGCTTCAATAAACGCTTGACCTCTTCGAGCTGCCGGCGGGTGCTGCGGCGGCACAGCGCGAGCCACAGCAAGGAGCCCCATCAGAAAGGGAAGCACTGCACCGCACTAGTGCAGAAAAGTCTCACTTTCTATGCATACGTTAAGCCTTATAAAGAGCACTTTCTGAGTGAGCAAATGCATTGTAAAGAATATTTGTACTGTATAAGCATTGCGATTCAGCGAGGGAAAATGCTGCCAGCGTCCTCAGTACAGGGACCAATTATAGAATCCAATGTATTTTCCAATTAAAGAAACAAATGAAGTAATGAATTTATATATAAAATATTACATGTTAGAAATAAAGTACCTATATAATCCAATAGGTATATAGAGTTACAAATAAATCAAAACAGAACGAAAATTAGTTTTAATTTACCTTTCAAACGTTCGCAAACTTATATTTTCTATACTTATTAAATATTTCAACTAGGTGTATACAAAACTAAAATGATATTTAAATAGGTCTCCGAGATCGGAACCTTAAAATGGTTCCCCATAAGGCTGGCAGTGTTCCCCTTTGTATGGCTATGCCGATCCGCTGGCCAAGGAACGCGCCAGCCCTACGGTCCCTCGACACCTCGGCCAGCCTTCGGGATAGTTGCCCAAAAAGTCGGTGGGCACCCGCGCTCCACGGACCCTGTCGCCAGGGCAAACGCCCCAAAACACAAATCGATCTGCGAGTACGATGTACCTATTAACGAAAATAAAATTAAAAGTTAAAAAATTGCCCCAGAGTGCTGCCAGACGGAAGTGTGCCTAAAACGCTGGCAGAATTGTCATTATAGAATTAGTTTTGGTTTTTTATTTAGAACGAATTATTTATAAATGCCCTGACCGGGATTCGAACCCAGTTTTGTCATCATCCTCGGGGCCTTCGAGTTATCAGAGTACTTCAGCTACGAATGCGTTGGCGCAGCTCGATCCCGATCCTGATAACATTCCTGAGACTTTGACGGATAGGTATTCAAATCATAAGCTGGCTCGTTCCTCGCTCAGCGAATCGGAATTGCCATTCAGCGAGGCAACGCAGCCAGCCTTATGGGAACCCTTCCCAGTGGCAGCGACTTGGGCGATGCATGCCCTGGCAGTGTCATCATCATCATCATCATCAGCCTGTTTCAGTCCACTGCTGGACATATGCCTCTCCCATGGCACGCCACTGAGCTCGGTCTTCAGCTCTTCTCCTCCAATCCCTGCCCACTGCCTTGCGTATATCATCGCTCCACCTAGTTACAGGGCGTCCTACACTATGTTTGACGTTACGCCCTTGCATTTTAGGTTAGGTTTAAGTAGTTAGTAAGATCTTGTTTTGTTTCTCTTCTATATTACGAGTATGTGTTTTTTGTGTGTTACCGAATCATAAGTGTCGGTTCGTTTTCGCGCCCCCTTTAGCTGTAAAGTGTAGGCTCTAGGATTAAGATGCTTATAGGTAAGTACTGTTAATTTTTTTTTTTAATTTTATTTAGCACACAAACAGTCACATAAAGGTATCCAAATTGACAGTACATAAAAAGTACCTATACAAAAATAAACATAGACCTGGAGGTTCATTATTTTACATAGTGTTAACTACATTAATTTATTCAACAAACATGTAAATGTTAACTACTTAAAGCAAAGTAAAAAACTATATATATATATAGGAACAAACTAATCTCAGTCGACAATTAGGTATAATATCTAACTTTAACTATAACTGCTGTACTAAAACAACTTACGTTTAACTAGTAATTTTAGACTAGATATAGACTTATGAAAGGGATCAATATCACAAAGATGCTTATTATAATAACTGGGTACTCGTCTGAAAAATGTATGCCTAGAATAATTCTTACGAGAAAAACTAATGTGAAAAAGCGATCTAGGACGTAAGGGGTGATGCGGACAACTGAAGGTAACTAATTCTAGCAGATCAGGACAATGAATAACACCTTTAAGAACTTTACACAAAAACATAACATCTAAATATTTTCTACGGCTAAGTAGGGAAGGGACACCAAAGTGTTTTGCCGCTAATGCGGACTTTTCGAAATAGTTACCCGTTCTATAACACAATGATTTTAGGAATATTTTTTGTATCCTCTCTAAACGGTCAATGTGGACTTGGTACTGTGGTGTCCAGACTACACAACTAAACTCTAGGATGCTTCTAACTTCTAATATTAATCTAATCTTAAGTGTAAGTCTAATCTAAAATCTAATATTAAGTGTCAGTTGCACCAACGTACGAACACAGACCGATGGCGCCATCAGCTGTCATCCCATAGAAACTTGTCAAACTTTCCATACAATCAGATTTGACGAACACCGCTTACGATCACAGACGGTTTGGTGCAACCCAGCCTAAGTGCCAGTTGCGCCAACGATGTACATACGAACACAGACCGATCATCGTCAAATATGGCACCGTCACCTGTCATCCCATAGAAACTTGTCAAATTTTCCATACAATCAGATTTGACGAACACCGCTTACGATTACAGACGGTTTGGTGCAACCCAGCCTAAGTGCCAGTTGCACCAACGTACGAACACAGACCGGTCATCGTCAAATATGGCGCCGGCAACTGTCATCCCATAGAAACTTGTCAAACTCTCCAAACAATCAGATTTGACGAACACCGCTTATGATTACAGACGGTTTGGTGTGTAGGGAACGCGGCACTTTGATTTACACCATGAAGGTTTTACAACCTACACGAATTGTGTCTGTTGACTTGTCATCGCGTAGAGACTTCACTCATGACGGCACGTCAATCATAAAAGTGGTTGCAATTTAATTCTGGCTTATCGTGTATTTCTCCTATTGTAAATAGTCAAGTTGAATATAATTAATTGTTTGATAAGACCTGCTTTTCCTTGGCTAACAGCCACAGGTGCAACCCAGCCGAAGACTGTAACTGCAAGCGTTTGGCTGTAAAACTGTGTGACAGACGACGGACGGACCGGACGCGTGAGTGACAGCAATTTGGGTTCCGTTTTGACCCCTCGGCTACGGAATCCTAAAAACTAGTTCTTGCCGCTTAGAAAATAGAAACTACTAGGTACAGAGAATGAAAATACTGTTTGTCACAAATTGAGACCGAGACACTTCTAACACGCCCCTCGGTTGTCGGTATAAGGTACTACAAATTGTACTTTGGTGAGTGTGCTCAGGAGCTCCATGAGCTCGTACCGCCTTCCCCCTTCTTCCATCGGACATCCAGACGTACGGCAGGTTACCATCCTCACCTGTAGCTCTAGTATAAGTTTTTTCGAAACATTAACTAATTCGAACGCGTTTGCGTTTTGTCTCAAAATGTATGAAAGTGGTATGAAAACGTGAACAGCGCTTCTGGTGGTCACTAGTGGAAACTAAAACAGCGAGTATAACATTTGTTGCTAACCGATGAACGCGCGTATTTCAAACTCGATGAGAGCGTTTTCATACATTTTGAGACAAAACGCAAACGCGTTCGAATTAGTTAATGTTTCGAAAAAACTTACTTATACTAGAGCTACTGGTTCAAATTCCTCTTACTCGAACCAAGCGCTTTTCGTCATCTTTTATAATGCGCACGGCTAAGGTTTGGAATTCCCTGCCGGCATCTGTATTTCCGAGTTCATATAACCTGGACCTATTTAAGGCAAGAGTGAATAGGCATTTTCTGGGTGAGCTCGCTTCACCGTCGCTGGCCAAGAGCAATCCCATTTTAATAATAAAAAAAAATTACATCATAGACAGGGATGTTTGGCAGTGATAATAATTATTTGCATAAATATTTAAGGGGGCTTCCATACAACAAACATGATTTTTTTGCCGTTTTTATAGATAATGGGACGGAACCCTTCGTGCGCGAGTCCGACTCGCACATGGCCGGTTTTAAAAACCCTAAACTGCCAAATGTCAAATTGTTGTATATTTTAGTGGCCAGTACTTTTCCGTACAATTCAGATCTTGCGTAAATTTTGGAACAACTGTTATATCTGGCAGCAATTGTTCTCACAGTGATGATTCATATTCTTGAAATTTCGGCTTTAACTATGACGCCTTGTTTTTTATTTGCTCACATGTGGTCCAAAATATCCATCCATAAATCAATATCTATTGATAGTTTCATAACTATTAACTGGAGTAAGGCCAGTAATCTAGCATTGGACATTATTTACTTCAACGTTTTATTAAGGAGAAGCGTTATCGGGAACTTTTCATACAAACATTTTTTTTTTAAGAATAAAGGTATGATTAGATTAAATTCATTTATTTCGCGATAAGAATTACATTATAAATTTGCACATATGTCAAAATTACATGAATATATGCGCCCACAGTTCCGCATGGCACCGCAAGCAATCGGTGTTTGAGTTAGAGTTAGAGTTAGAGTTTATTTGCATAGAATAAGTAGGTACATTTGTGTCCTTAGGTGGTATGTGACAAAGGTAGCTTATCCTGCTATTTGTACTATATAGGTACTAGCATGCAAAAATTTTGACAATATTATGTATGAATGCATTGTGACAAAAAATCTTTCACACTATAATATTTTTTAGCAGTTTTAAGCTTAATTAACGTTTGCTTGAATTTATTTAAAGGTAGCTCTTGTATACTTTTCGGTAACTTATTGAAAATTTTTATGCACATGACAAAGCAGTGGTTTGAGTATAATGTTGTTCTTGGAACATAATTATAAACCAACCGCCCAGGATTCCGTAGGTTTCTAGTTGAATTTGTTCCAGCTTTATTAAATAAATACATATGTCTCTTTACAAACATACAAATTTCCAGATTTGGGGTATATTCAAGATTACTTAGGCAGTGAAAGTATTTATATGTTCTATATCTACACACATATCATAAATCCTCTAAAATGCAATCAGAAACCGTAGGAAATGACCAACATTATGACAATCAATGTATTTATAAGAAAATCTTATCTGTGGTAGAAGATTACAGCAGCAACATAAAATAATTACGATTCCCTATTTGATAACATAAATTTTTTTATACAAAACCTTTTTTTACTAAACGGTTAGTAAAATAAAGTTATAACATGTCCCACGAAAGTTTAAATTCAAGTATACAAAACCTTTTCTGGTATCCCTGAAAATTCAAATGCAGTTGATACAAAACGTTAGCTGAGTATGTTTTTTTTTAATAGCTGCCAGTAATTTGACCATTTCCGTCATTTTGTTTATTGTGCAAAAATTGTTGTCTTAATACAAATATTTTCAGCCTACTAAAACAACGCATTATTAAACGACCAAAATAAGTTAATATGATGGCATTTTACCACATCTAGACTCCGTCAAGAGGAAATTTCATAAAACTGCACACAGTCAGATATTTATCGAGATTTGTCTAAAAGAGTCGTCCCCGAAGAGTGTTGTATCCCGTTTTGCCGTGCGCAAAAGATAAAAAACGTGTCTTTTTCACGGGGGGCATCGATATATCCCCTGGGTACAACCGGGAAAACACAAGGAGGTGTATAAAAAGTTTGACTAAAAAATATACTTATGTGGCGTCGCTAGGCAACCGTCAAATCTGACATGTTCTGCAACGCGCTATCGAAGTTTTTTAAGTCAGTTGCGTATATAGAACTTCCAACCAACTCTCATTGGACTTCGGTCCCTGAGAGATCTCTCTATTGTCGTTTCTTTCTGTGTTTCCTATCTATTGTATATTTGTATATAGTTTGCGTAGATATCCCATTTCCTATATATATATATACCCTGTTTATTATTCCTTATAGGAGCACCATTTTACTATTCTATACTTATATGAAAATTCCTCGCTCCCCCTTAACCAAAACCTAACCAATTCTAAAATGAATGACGCGCTACACTTGCGCTGCGGTGTCACAAATATTGACATAAACGGGTATATAAGGCCTGAACTTTTGCAACGGAACCATACTTACAACATAACAGTTAATCTAAGTACCCAAATCTGTTAAAGTTATTTTCGCCGTTACAGATCCCTAAATAAGATGGCATTACTGAAAATCGTCAGTGTTCTTGCTCTGGTAAGATGAATCATTAGTTTTATTAGGGTTCCGTACCCGAAGGGTCCGAACGGAGCCGCTGTCACTCACGCGTCCGTCTGTCCATCCTACGAATTAGAAAACAGATTTTTCTTAGAAATTTCCTTGTCCCTGTTAATACTAATTTAATTTTGTGGTTGGTTCGGTACCCTAAACGGGCGAAGTCTGCCACGCACTTGGCCGTTTTTCGCAACGCGCCGAGCGAGGTGTCAAATATATGAAAACACATCCTCGCACATCTCTGGTGGAAACGCAGCCTTAGGGTTCCGTACTCGAAGGGTCTAAACGGAGCAGCTGTCACTCACGCGTCCATCTGTCCGTCTGTTGTCTGTCACACATGTTTTAAAGCCAAACGGTTAGAGCAACAGAGTCTTCAAATTCAAATTCATACAAATTTTCACAGTACATATAAGCATCTTGTTCACCGAAAGCCAAACAAATTGTCAAGACTTATTTGCAAATGTTTTTTCACTTCTCATGCTCGAAAAGTGTGTCATATTAGACTTGTGAAGCGGGGCTAAAGTAGTACATTTAAGACCTAGGGAAAATATGTATACATATTTATGATTTACAAAACATTTTAATTTAACCAATCAAAATACTTTACCGATTAAATCCACCAATCACAGAAAAGTAATTTGACAGATTAAAACATATTTGGTAAAAATATCAACCAACCAGAACACAGCGGTACTAAAATCGACCAATTAGGAAAGACGTTTTTCAGTTCTCTAAAGATTAAGCGGTGTCTATGGTCAAAGCAATTACTCCTATTAAAAGAATAAATTAATAGTTTAAAAACACTACAAAAACACGCTTTGCATGTTAATTGAAACCTGATCGTGTTCAAAGTCCATTACGTGACCTTTCTCACAAGTGCAAACAGGACTATGATACGATATTCCATCATGGAATGCCAGTGCCTATCTTCCGGCTTCATCATCAGACCTTGAAACCTAATCGTGGTCAAAGTTAATTACAAGACTTTTCTAACAAATCCAAACACAGCTACGATACGATGTTCCATCATGAAGTTCCAGTTCATATCTTCCGGTTCCATCATCAGATCAGTTCGACAGTACCATATTATTGTATTGTCATCAGAACTACATACAGCTGCTAATTTTCATGACGCTACGATCCTTGGAAAATGGTTAAACTAGTTACCTTAGATTCCATTACATAGTTAGTTACATACAGGTCGACCTATCTGACCTTGAAACCTAATCATGGTCAAAGATCATTGCAAGACTTTTCTAACAAATCCAAACACAGCTTTGATACGATGTTCCATCATGAAGTTCCAGTTCATATCTTCCGGCTCCATCATCAGATCAGTTCGACAGTACCATATTATTGTATTGTCATCAGAACTACATACAGCTGCCGATTTTCATGACGCTACGATGCTTGGAAGATGGTTAAATTAGTTACATTAGATTCCATTACATAGTTACATACAGGTCGACCTAATAAAAGCGTGTTAAAAAAAGCGCATGATGCATCTCTTTCTTTAATATAGCAAAAGAAAGGGAGGCGAATACGCAAAGCAAACACGCATAGCGAGGCATATGGTGCTGGCCTTAGAAAAAAAAACATGCTGTCAAATTAGACATACACCCGCCAAGGGTTAAATTATTCATTTAAGATGGATAATTTGTGTTTATGTGTTTTCTCGCAATCGAAGTGAACAGTAGAGTGTATAACTCGGGCCTAAAAGCCATATTACCACTCGAACAATTTTCCCTCTCTACGTTCGGGAAAATAACCATCACGTGGTAATATGGCTTACTTTAGACCCTTGTCAAACAATCTACTATTAAGGGGGGCCCCATACAGCTAAAGGGAGGCGTATAAAAAAATAGCCTACCCCATAGACTTGTTTAGAGCTCGTTGAGTTGATAAATATTGTATTTATTGTTTTGAGAAATATTGAAAAACAAAGGAATATGAAGCCACCAATTACAGCTTTTTTTTAAACTTCCCATTGACGCACGAACTTGAAATTTTGTGATAATGTTTGTTATTACGTATACACTAACAAACACTTATATATTGCTAAATCTGATTTTTTTTCTTCGAAATTTTCTTATTTTTTCGATTAAATCCAACTTGACTTTACGTTTCTTTCGGAACCTTAGACGTCCTGCTCTAACACGAATGAGTTTACAATTAACCATCCCGCTCTCTACGGAAATCTGCGCGCAATTTTCGTGAATATTTAGTACATTTTGATTGATTTTTGAAATACTGGATCATTTATCAAAAATCTATCCGGTTATTGTGTTAGAACAATAAAAAAGCTACCCTTTTTTGTAAAGAAAAACGTATCACTGCCGATGACAATTAGGAAATAATCAGCATGTAAGTTTATTTTTACGATGATATTTGGATTTTTTTTACAGAGTTACCAAAGCATTTTTCAATACTTTGTTCGGTTATTGTGTTACTTTCTTTCTTTCTCAATATACAGTAATTTTTGTGTAGTGTAATTCTATGTTATTTCTTCACAGTCTTACCTCAAACTTTAATATTTTCGACTATTCGTGAACTGGCCTGGCCTTAAATGTGCAAAGTCCGACACGCAATTGGCCGGTTTTTTGCAGTTGTGCCGTTAAGTTCAGTGGGCAGTTAAAATTCACAACCGTTCAATATTAACGAGGTTATGGTGATCTCCGCCCGCACGGTGTATTGAAAAGCCGGTCCTTTCCTGCCGTTTTTGAGCATGTTATAAAGGATTTACTATACTATACCTATAAAATAAAAAAACCGGCCAAGTGCGTGTCGGGCCACGCGCAAGGTAGGGTTCCGTAGTCGTCCACCCGTTACATTATGTGGACTAAAAAGTTCGCAAACTTATATTTACTATGTTTTTGACAGAATTAACAACATTATCTAAGGTATCAATGGAAATTGTTCGAAAGATTGCTTTTGCAAAGTACATTTCTGAAGTTCGACTATTACTCGTTAACTAGTAATGTCTACTTAGCTGTGATAGTTTTCCTTTTAAATTAATCGTATATACTACTACCATGATTTTTTTCACATGCCTAGTAGCCACCGTTTAGCTGGCAGGGGAGGGGGGGGGGGGGGGGGGACACTTGACCATAACAAAAATTATCACTTCAAAGCCTACACAAAAATTATCACGCCAACCTATTCTTTAATCAAAAAATGCTTTTAGAAACCTTATAATATTTTTGAAAGAGCTATCCAACGATAGGGTTTGGAAGAAAAAAAAATTGCACCACCACTTTACATGTAGGGGAGGTACCCTGAAAAAAAGTTTTTTTTAAGATTTTATTCCACCGTTTTGTCGGCGTCATTCATATGTATACTCATGCCAAATTACAGCTTTCTAGTACTAACGGTTACTGAGAAAAACGGGGGTCGGACGGACGGACGGACGGACGGACGGACGGACATGGCGAAACTATAAGGGTTCCTTGTTTACTACGGAACCCTAAAAATTATTTTATTTCATGTTTACTACGGAACCCTAAAAATTATTTTATTTCATTTACGCCACGGATCTCTAGGAAAAGGATTTATAAGATGTTTTTATTTTGCAGGTTGCTGTGGTAGCTTCTAAGCCCCAGGATGTGAGTATATTACATCAGCTAGTATTTGAAAGAAAGAAAGAAAATACATTTATTTAGCTAGTAAGTAATAAAGAAACAACGCTAAAAAGGACCTCACTCAGCATAATGCCATGGCAAGCCACATCAAAGACAATCAATCAATTTGAAAGACACATAAAAAAACCTAACCCTATTTACCTAATAACCTAAACCTGATTTGCACACCTAAAATATTCGTTTATCAAAACTAGTAATAAAGAAACGACGCTAAAAAGGACCTCACTCAGCATATTGCCCTGGCAAGCCACATCAAAAGACAATCAATCAATCAATCAATGTGAAAGACACATCAAAAAAACCTAATAACCTAAACCTGATTTGCACACCTAAAATATTCGTTCATCAAAACTAGTAATAAAGACACGACGCTTAAAAGGACCTCACTCAGCATAATGCCCACGGTAAGGCACATCATAAGACAATCAATCAATTTTAAAGACACATCAAAAAACCATAATAACCTAAACCTGATTTGCACAGCACCTAAAATATTCGTTCATCAAAACTAGTAATAAAGAAACGACGCTAAAAAGGACCTCACTCGGCATAATGCCACGGCAAGCCACATCAAAAGACAATCAATCAATCAATTTGAAAGACACATCAAAAAAACCTAATAACCTAAACTTAATTTATCTACACACATATCATAAATCCTCTAATATGCGTTCGGAAACCGTAGAAAATGACTCTCATTTCAACATTCAATGAATTTATGGCAATTTTCTTATCTGTGGCTAAGGCTACAGCAGTAATTTAATTTTCATTTTAATCTCATATATGATGTTAAAAAATGAAACGTCAAACAAAACTGTCAAAATTTAAATGTCAAAGTTGACATGTCCCTATTCTAGTATCACTGAAAATTCAAAATCAATCGATGCGAAATGTCAGCTCGATGTTTTTTTAGTATATATCGCACGAAATTTGAGCTAGAACGACATGATCACATCAGAATAGGGACTCTTTACTTTTTAAAATAACATTCAGGTATCGGTTGCCAGTTCTGATTTCGATATTTCCGCAACCGTGCAAAAAAGGTTGTATTAACACAATTATTGTATTTATTTACTACGGTTTCTGAACCCATCTTAGAGTAGTTATAATATGTGTGTAGATAAAGTAATGTATGCAACTGTACATAATTAGGCATTAAAACACTCGTGTGACCTTGTTATGAAACTCGCCTTCGGCTCGTTTCATAAAACACACTCGTGTTTTAATGCCCCCCATTATGTACCAGTTGCATAAACTACTATTGCACGCCTAAAATATTCGTTCATCAAAACTCAGTTTTGATGTACAGGTGGTAAATTTTGATGAAAAATAAGTATTTCTTGCACAGTCAGTAGTTTTTGATAAGCGATTAAAATATTCTCTTTTAGATCTAAGGATACTTACTTACTTATAATTTTAAAAAACTCGTTGTATATACCTCGGCTGTATTCTGAATGAATCTATACGTACCTATTACTTTTTTCCCCTTGCTATCTACTAAAGGACTATTTCGTATATTTTACATGCATTTTAGATTTTTTTATTAAGTAATATTTTTTTTAAGACGTCTCACACTCCAAATCTAAAAACTAAAATAGATGTTTTTTTTATTTGATGTCTACTACAGACAATAATTAAATAGCTCTCTTAATATATGTAAGCATTCTATTATCAATACTTTTGTAATAATTTAATTTTTGTTAATTTTTTAAGGCCTCTTTAGTCAGGTCTAAGGTGGATCATGCTTGATGCAGAAGTATCCTGTTCACTTCTTATTCCTTCAAAACAAAGTTGAATTGGTGAAATAGTGGTAGCCGTACAGGCCCAATTTCAAAGAAAAACCGCAAATCGATGTACAGTTTAGCCATTTGGCACACGCATGCATATTAGAGGTCAAAACAAAGTTTTTGACCCGCAGTTCCTAAAAAAAATCCCTTAGGAGGGAAGTGCCGAGACATTCAATTTTTTGTATGGAAAAAAATATTTTTTTTCTTCAGAAACCTATCATGTGTACTATGGAAGGGATTTTTGAGGCGATTCGAAAAATATACCACTATCATTACATTTCAGCAATTACTTTTTATATAAATCACAAATAATTTTCGAAACATACCAAGTTTGAGGCCCTCCAAACACGAAATAGCTGATTTTTATTTGATACAGTATATCACAAATGATACGTGATATCCTCGTATCTAACCTCAAAAAAGTAATTTTGAAAAGATTTTCATTATGTTTTTTTTTTCAATATTACTAAGTGACACGGTTCTACTTCAATACCTATTTTACGTGATTTATGGAATTTTATTGCAGATACGTTACATATTAATCATACAATGATACGTAATATTCATATATCCAACGGCAAATACCTCTTTAACCCCCTTTAACCATGGCTATATATACATTTTATTGTTATCAGTTCAGTTCCATCTTTGGAGGAGGGCTGGGCGCTGCAGCTGGATTCGCGGGAGAAGCTGGAAGTGCTGGAAATGCTGGAGCCAGCGGTGGAGTAGACGCAGCTCGAAAATCCAGCGGTGAAATAGCAGGAATAGGTAAAGAGGCTATCAAAACTGCTTCGGGTACTGCTGGAGCTGGAATGAATGCTGGAATCCAAGAAGCTGAAGAAGCTGGCGCTGGTGCTGGTTCTGGAATTGCTGGCGCTGGAAGTGCTGGAATAAATGCTGGAGTAGGAATGGCAGGTCAAGCTTCCGGTATTGCTCAAGGACACGGTGGAATAGGTTGCTGAATATAACAATATTCTTTCAATTTTAATGTTGCAAACTACAAATTTCTAAAAAAAGAAAAATATTAAAAATTTTGGATCCGATCGAACGGGAGAAAAAGGTTGAGGAATTTAGGGGCTGAGTTCGATTGCACCCGTAGCTAAGTGTATAGATCAACTCGCTGCGAATGCCAGAAGTTCGCAGGTTCGAATCCTATTCAGAGCCTACCTTTTTAATTTTTTCCATTATTTAGAATTTTTTAATATTCTTCCAGTTGAATAAAAACTTACGTTATACATGGTTCTTTATTTCTTTGAGGTTCCTCGTGTTATGAAAAACCAATTACGCCTAGTAATATTCGTTAAGCAATTATAAGGAAATAAAAATTAAAACTTTTACTAAAACAAAATGAAAAGGCGCTAATATTATGCTAGACGCATTTTTTTTCATGTTTTTGATAGGATATAAAATGTTCTCCTACCTTATTTTACCTCAGCCTTTCACAAACGACTGCCCTGCAACAACTACCCACGTGGGCCATTTTACGGAAAGTTGTACACGACTTTCTTTTTAATTTGGATAAATTCGGGTTTTTTTTTACTCAGAATAGAAAGTAGTTTCGAATAATATATTATAATAATATATCCTATTCAGTACTATGTATTAGGGTTGACTGACGAAGCCTGTTGCAGATTGTTTCATTGTTGTGTGAGTATTTATCCTATATATGACGACGCCTGTTGCCGATTCATGGTTGTATCCACCTGACGAAGCCTGCGTAGCGGATTTGGATTTATCTATTTGTTACTTCTCCATATTTGGTTAATAAATGATTCCTTACCGATTTATTAAAATCCTCAAATTTTATAAAGTTAGATAGATAGATAGATATCATTTATTGTATTGATCATACATTGTCAAGAACATTATCATTATAATTATCATTGTTAGTTAAAAGTTGCCCTTATTTAGTTTTAATTAGTAAGTATATATAGGCATTAAGGCGAACTTATCCCTATAAGGGATATCTTTCTAGTAACCTTTGAACAACTGAAATGTCTCATAATTATTAACTTGCTTCCGTTGTTCCTTTATACGTTTTTACACAGTTAAATATAAACATCTCTGATTTCTGAGGGAGGTATCCCCAACGCAAATGTCCCGCTCTAACACGCGTGAGTTTACAATTAACCATCCCGCTCTCTACGCAAGCTCTGCGCGCAGTTTCGTATATATATCTAGCTATAGTCATTAAGCCAATCATTTTATCAAAGCAAACCCAGCGAATTTATCTATAACGATTTAAGATCTTTAATTGAGTACAAAAAATTAAATGTTAAATATCAGTAATATTTTTATTTATTTTTATTTTATTTATTGATCCTTAAATTAACACTTACAGTCTAGCTACACGTAGTGGCCTCGGTAAGAGGACTTATACGGCATTTCGTGAACAAAAGATTTCCTGTATCAGGGTAGGTCCTTTAGGACCCAGAGATGGATTTTCGAAGTAGAGCCCTCGAATTTTTTTATGTCAAATTTTTGAGGGGGGGGGTGAGTCCAGGTTAATCTTGATATCTGCGCCAGTTAAGCTAGTGGGTCAAGTTGGGTGTCAATTTCGAGTAAATCAAGGATGCTAAATTCATTTCTGGAATTATTTTTGGACCATTCCATACAAAATTTTCGAAACATAACAAAAAATAGGTAATTTTTCATTCATACTGAAAACAGATAAATGGCCATAACTTTAAAAAACACCTACACATTTTGGAAAAAAAATAGGTCTTCAGAAAACCCTGTTAATATCATATTTAAAAATATATATTTCAAAAATATACCTACTGTGGAAGTATTAAAAAAATTAAAAATTAAAAGATAGAACAAAAAATTAAATTAATTAAAAAACATAGTTTGTGATCTTGGAATCGTAGTGGTGGGTTTATTAACTCAATAAAAACATATTTCATGCCAATTCACGTCTTAAAATATTAAAAAAACAATGAAATATATCAATTTCGCCCTAAAATTTCACGTAAAAATTTATCAAATTTTAGAGAGCCGCCCTGCTTCGTACCAGTTAACGATTTACAAAAAGTCTTAGCTTATATTATTAAGGACTAATGTAGGTTTCTATTACAGAAATAATTTTTATAATCGTTTGATTACTTCTAAAGATAGGCCCCTACAAACGATAGTACAAATTCGAACTCCATGAATTATATGGATAACGGCTAAATTTAAAAAAAATGCCAACTAACATTAACGGATCCTGTCCAAAATAATATTGGATCACCCTAAAAGTACAGCCTTATTATTAATAATAAAAAAAATATGTTGGTCCACCTTGTAAGTAATAATTAGCATTCATATACCGCGGAGACACCTTTGTAAATTGACCATACGACGACCTTTGTCCATTTTCTCATGGATCCCATTATCAGATCTTGACCAAATTTAAAAGAAAACATCATTGAGGCAGCCCCTTCCAAACCAAAAAAAAAAACGCGAAATCGGTCTTAAACTAGCAAAGATATTTGTGAGCATATCTAAAAAATATTGACAGTCGAACACAGGACCTCATCTTTTTTGAAGTTAGTTATGATTTTTTAAACCCAGGACCAGTATAAACTGATAAAGATGTTGTACTCTCCTTCTTCGGCCTCCTCGACGTCATCTTTGATGAAACCCCTGGTTCACACTGGACACACATTTAAAACCATCAGTAATTGCATTTGCGACTACCCACAGGTCTTGAAGCAGCGTGCATGGCATTCATTCTCGCTTTCAAGGACAGTGGCCTCTGCAGCTGTTCTTGCATCTAAGTTCTCGTGCCGCATTCCAGATTCTGTGTTGGATTGTCCATACGGGCTGCCACTGTTCCTCCTTTTATCCACTCGTCTGTTAGGGAGGGTATATATTGTGTGTCATTTAAAGTTTGTCCCCACAAGTGACCTGCTTGATAGGCTGCCCTAAGCGCATGCATACTGAAACTAAAATCCATAAAATATTACAGTGTAATTTTTATACAAATACAAATGCGTTTATTTTCCATTTAAATTACAATGGTGTATTTTTATCACAGTCATCGTTTTAAAACCTGAAAATAACTTAGAGAAACTATCATTGTTATTAGTCAGACACGTCGGTATAGTCAGGTAAAATTCTCTATTAGTTATTTTTACTCTTAAAAGTGGAAAATATTTCAATTCGGTGACTGTACCCAGTAGCTAGTAACGTATTTCGGTACTTACCGATCCGCCCGCGCAGCCGTCTTGCGACCCATGATATTTTTTTCTGTCATAATTTTGTAGGCAGAGCTATATTGATATTTATATATTTAGAATCTGCATAAAACGAGCTTTCTTATAGTATTTATTTCATTATTTAAATCAACTTTTTACATCCAATATCAGACCGCTGAATCAAAAAGTAAAAATTAAAAATGTACAAATTTGCGATTTTAGTCAGAAAATTGTTCCAAAATAGTAAAATGTACGATCAGAAATGATGTCGGTGTATTCCTTTTATACGAAAACGATACCAAACTTGCCTTAGTAGATATAAGAAAGGAGTCAGCTTAGTTTGAAATGTACAGGTCGGCTGCTATGTTTGGACCCCCCCCATTTCTTGCCACGTGAAAAATCCGGGGGGCTCTACTTCGTAAATGCATCTTTAGACTATAGATATCAATCCTGCCAAAGGAAATCTTTTGTTCATTAAACGCCGTATTTTCCCTTTTTTTGTTCCGTACAGATGCCACTAACGTACTAACCAAACATGATGTATTAATTAAATGTACTACATAGTAATTATAATAACTTAGATTCTATTACTTATTTTAGATTACAATAATTGAGCTCGGAGTCGAGATAGATTCCAGGTACCGGCTACTTGCTGTTAGAAAGCTGGATTAGGTACTATGGAATATATCCAGTTCACTGTCGCTGTTCAGTGCTTATATAATTGAGCAGAGTTAACGCATGGTGCAGTGGAGAGTGTGATATAGCGCGGGTCCGCGTCACCGGAACAGCAAAGAGAACGGGGGCGCGGGGCCGGAGCTGAATACGAGGAACGGGTGGTACACGCAGTGGGATAAGGGTCAGTAATGAGGGGTTTACAAATTTACAAACTACTGGCCACGGACCATCTCCAATATTAAATTATGGGAACTGAATGGACAAACCCCGTTAGCTAAGGAGATACTTCTGCGGAAATGGCGCTGGATAGGACATGTTTTACGAAGGCCAAACAACCACCTATCCAAGCAAGGGCTGACCTGGAAAATTCCCAGAAAAAGAGGGCAAGGTCGCCCACGTGGACCTGGAGGCGCACAGTGGAAAAAGAGGCGGCATCAGTTGGCCTCGGCTGGGCGGAGCTGGAGGAGGCCGCGCTGGACCGCGAACAATGGAAATCCCTTCTAAGAGCCCTATGTCCCTGATGAGGGATAACAGGATATCATCATCATCAATGAGGGGTTTGGAATTTGACCACGCACTAATCTGAAGATATGTTTCACCAGCAACATGTTCCTTCTGGTCTCAAGGGAGGTATAATTCACCATTCCCAGTAGTAGGGGAAGTAGTGTCATGAGGTCCACATTTTGGTATCGGATGAATTCACTTGGCACAGATGTAATATAGGTATATCTAAGTTAATTTAGCCCGGTAGCCATCCGCCACCCCCTGGGGGGTAGGAAGGGGGGGGGGGGGGGGGCTTGAAAGTTCAATGTTGCGGTTTTTCATGAAAAACTCATAAACGGTGACCCATAGCGAAAAACGTTCTTAGGCATAAGTAATCTAAACAAAATTATCTACATAAAAGGTTCATACACTTTGTCGCTAGGATTAATATTTAATGAGATTTTAAAGGGGAAATGTAAAATTATATGAAAATTTAAGTGGCTATTAATTCCTTTGTTTTTCAATATAATAAAAAATAAAAAATACTACAAACAACATTATGCACTCAATGAGTTCTATTCATTGATACCCCACTCGATGGGGTGGGTCAATTTTTTTTTTCGCGCCCCCCTTTAGCTTTATGGGAGCCCCCCTTAAAAACAGGCAAATATATCCGCCACCCCCTGTGGGAAGCCCCCCCCCCCCCCTTCCTACCCTCCAAATACAAATACAAATTATTTTATTTGTCAAACATAGGTTTACATAGGTGTCATCTTCTCTGCAGTTCGGTTCGGTATCACTATGTCTAGCCATAAGGCATACAAATAGCTGCAATTAGCTCAGCATGCAGCATGCATTCTTAAACACTAAATATATCATAATTTAAATATTATATTAGGTACTATTAATTATTTATTATTCTATGTCGTAATCATTTAAAAACTCTTGAATTGAATAATATGACTTCTTAACTAAAAAAATATACAACGCTTTCTTAAACATATGTAGGTCATGAAGATTCAGGATGGCGTTTGGTAACTTATTGTATATCCTGGGTGCCATTCCAAATACGCTTTTAGAAAGTAATGCGGTTTTATATAGTCTGTGATTAACTTTGCCTTGCATTCGTATACTAATAAACTTAGCATATAGGTTCATATTATTTTTAACATATATAGCAGTTTCATAAATGTACATTTAATTTCATAGAATAGGGCTTGCATGAGTCAGTTGGGTACAAGTTACACATGGCTCGAATACACTTTTTTTGACCTTTAAAAACCAAATCCCTGTCTGTAGAATTTCCCCAGAATATTATGCCGTATCTAAGTGTGGATGTAACATACGCATGATAAGAGGTTAAGACTGCTGATTGATTTACTACATTCATCCAGGGGGTGGCGAATGGCTACCGGGCTAAATTAACTTAGATTTACCTATATTACATCTGTGCGAAGTGAATTCATCCGATACCAAAATGTGCACCTCTCATATATTGGGTGACACTACTTCCCTAACTACAGTATATACAGAGTTGGATTTAGGTGTATATAGCCGTAGTGAAAATACCTACATTCCAAAACGGGTAAATTCGCTTCGCGATTTTTTTCTATCGAGTGAAATTCATCAGGTCATGTAACTGACTGCGATTTTGACTAGACAAGATCCTTATGTAACTCATATATTTTTTTTATATTTTAAGACACTATATTCTATGTCTCAGATGGTTTTTAAAAACTCAAAAGTGGTAATGCCCGGCCAAAAAAATTTTAGCGAGTAATTTTGTGCGTTTAGTTCATTGGTATTGTAAGACGGAGCCAAGGCCATATAATAAATTATTCGCAACAATACGCCATTACTGACACGTGAATAAACATTGATATTTACCGTCCGATATTAAAATTAATAAATTATTACTATTTAATGTAAAAAATATTTTTATCTACACACATATCATAAATCCTCTAATATGCGTTCGGAAACCGTAGAAAATGACTCTCATTTCAACATTCAATGAATTTATGGCAATTTTCTTATCTGTGGCTAAGGCTACAGCAGTAATATAATTTTCATTTCAATCTCATATATCATGTTAAAATATTAAACGTCAAACAAAACTGTCAAAATTTAAATGTCAAAGTTGACATGTCCCTATTCTATAATCACTGAAAATTCAAATTCAGTCGATGCGAAATGTCAGCTCGAAGTTTTTTTAGTATATATCGCACTAAATTTGAGCTAGAACGACATGATCACATCAGAATAGGGACTCTTTACTTTTTAAAATAACATTCAGGTATCGGTTGCCAGTTCTGATTTCGATATTTTCGCAACCGTGCAAAAAAGGTTGTATTAACACAATTATTGTATTTATTTACTACGGTTTCTGAACCCATCTTAGAGTAATTATAATATGTGTGTAGATAAAGTAATGTATGCAACTGTACATAATTAGGCATTAAAACACTCGTGTGACCTTATTATGATCGTGTTTTAATGCCCCTCATTATGTACCAGTTGCATAAACTACTATTAAATTAAAGCAAAGTTGCTGAATAATTACAATTATTCAGGAAATATGTCCCAATTTTACGGAAGCGCATAAAAAAATAAAAAAAACAATTTCAATAGGAAATATTCCGACGGGAATATCTATGAACGCATTATGTAACACACAGGCCCCCTTTATTCTTAATTACTTTTCTTTTCTTTTTTAAAAGGGATTACTCTTGGCTAGCATCTAGCCAGGGGGCAAAGATGAGGCCGACGGTGAAGCGAGCTCACCCAGTAGCTCTAGTATAAGTTTTTTCGAAACATTAACTAATTCGAACGCGTTTGCGTTTTGTCTCAAAATGTATGAAAACGCTCTCACCGAGTTTGAAATACGCGCTTTCATCGGTTAGCAACAAATGTTATACTCGCTGTTTTAGTTTCCACTAGTGACCACCAGAGGCGCTGTTCACGTTTTCGTACCACTGTCATACATTTTGAGACAAAACGCAAACGCGTTCGAATTAGTTAATGTTTCGAAAAAACTTATACTAGAGCCACTGAAGATACATACTCACTCGTGCCTTAAGAGGAGGGGTAGGGCAAGCTCTCTCCATACAAACTTTGTGCAGGATTTACTTCGTTTGTGTTTGCATTAAAGTTATGATTTTTGGTCAGTATGCTTATTTTTCTCATGGCTATTTCGTGATGTTTTTATTTTATTATTATTTTTTTTATTTTTTGTTTTTTTTTTAAATATTTGAAAATTTTCACATCACGATCTTCGCATATCTAATATTTACAACCAAAAAAATAATAATTATATTTGTTAGTGCCAAAACTGACGAATAAAACCTGCACAAAGTTTGTATGGGGAAGGCCTTGCCCTACCCTGCGCCTTAAAGAGCCTCCTCACATAGATGGGAGGGAGCGGGCAGTAGTCCCCACGCTGATCTAATGCGGGTTGATGACTTCAAACACACGTGTTAACTCTATTTGTTCTTGATCACACAACACTAATGTGATACACTTTATTTGAGCAGTTGTCGAATAGTGTTCTTATTCAAATGAATAAATTTTCGACGCAAAATACTTAGCAAATAAAAGCATTTGACTGAGCGAAAACCCAAACAACCCTGGGGAAAAAACTTTACTTATCATCATCATCCTCCTAGCGTTATCCCAGTACAGTTGCATCCTGAAGGATGCCTGGGGTCCGCTACCTAATCCCAAGATTTGGCGTAGGCACTAGTTTTTACGGAAGCGACTGCCATCTGACCTTCCAACCCCGAGGGGAAACTAGACCTTATTGGGATTAGGCTTTGTCAAGTGAGTGGGCAACTTGACTGTTAGAAGTTCTCAAACCGCCCGAAGGCCTCCAACTTGGCTTAACGACTGCTGCCATAGAAAGCAACCGGGATCAACGGCTTAACGTGCCTTCCAAAACACGGGAGCGCTCAGTTAGTAACCACTCAAAGCGGTCACCCATCCAAGTCCTGACCGCTGCCCACGTGCCTTAGATACCGCAAGCGGTACCCGGCGCCGCTGGGCCAAGAGCGCTCCGGGAAAAAACTTTACTTATAATCACAAAATTTTAGTAAGTAGGGAAAACGAAAGTTAATTATTTATTTATTTATGCCACACCTGGCCATAAAGTGGCAATTACCGCACGCTCCACGCGGGGGAAATTCCACTTCCTGGCCAGGGGGTCACATAAAATTTTGTACTTAACACGGGCGGTAATAAAGAAAGCCTCAGATCGCATATTTATCGCCCTTGCCTTCGGCTCGGGCGTCAAATACCTGCGATCTGAGACATTCTTTGTTTTACCGCCCTTGTAAAGTAATGTACTATTATCGTATGGCAATTGTGACATTTTCATGGCAAAGGTAATATATTGTCGGTATTGAGTTATTGGTACCTCCTTATAGCTGAGAACATTCTCCTTCATATACAAAAAGAACGAGATCGCTATGTTGAGTATTTTATTTTTAATAATTTTTTGAAGTTCCAACATATCATTATACTGTTTTGAGATATTCGAGTTTAAAGTTCGGAAGCCTAAAAAACCTAGTTATAGGTTGAAGTTATGGAGATAGTGGTTTTAAAATGTTTCACATACATTATATTACTCGACAAATCATATGTTGTCTCTAACATTTTACATTTTATAGAAATAATACAAGAATAATGCACGTAGGGTGAAGAGGCAAAATCAAAAATAAAATATTTTATAAAACTCTAAATCGACAGATTTTCAGCCGGCTTATGTTGATTTCTGAATATGATGTAGGTAAGGTTTATAATAAAAATAATGAAATAACCATATCTCAAGGCATAATTTTTTAAAATAATGAAACAAAAAAAATCAACACTTATATAAAAAATATATAAAATGAACATTGTACTGTTTAATTCTCATAATTTACATTAATTTAGGAATAAAACTAACGATCAAGTGTAATTAAACACAAAAGTAATGTAGTTTTCTATCAAAAAAGTGACTTCAAAGTTTAGTAATTTTAACATGATTTTTGTATGAAAAGTGATCTAGGGTACCACATTGTCGCTATTCATAAGTTTAGAGAAATAAGAATTCCACTTCCATTATTTAACATAGTCTCCGCCCTAGAAGTGCATATATCTAATACAAATATTATTATCAATCAATAACATAACTTATTTTATAAAAAATAAGTCTTTTCGTCAGCTTTACTGATTTAGATCAAGTTTGTTAGTTTAACATTCCTTAGGGTACCACATTGTCGCCTTATGACTTATGAGATCAAAATTATTATTAAGACTTATTATATTAAAATTATTACTTACACAAGTAATCATATGCATTTAACATCATTATGAAAATGATTTACACCACTATTTTTAAAAGGGTAACAACACATAAAGCTAAGTGAACGTAACGGGCAGCTGAGTTACGAACTGTCAGAAAGCAAATGGATTTATCATCCATCATCCTCCTAGCGTTATCCCCGTACAGTTGCATCCTGAAGGATGCCTGGGGTCCGCTACCTAATCCCAAGATTTGGCGTAGGCACTAGTTTTTACGAAAGTGACTGCCATCTGACCTTTCAACCCCGAGGGGAAACTAGACCTTGTTACCTGTGAGACCTGATTAGGCTGTGTCAAGTGAGTGGGCACCTTGACCGTTAGAAGTTCTCAAGCCGCCCGAAGGCCTCCAACTTGGCTTAACGACTGCTGCCATAGACAGCAACCGGGATCAACGGCTTAACGTGCCTTCCAAAGCACGGGAGCGCTCAGTTAGTAACCACTCAAAGCGGTCACCCATCCAAGTCCTGACCGCTGCCCACGTTGCTTAACCTTAGATACCGCAAGCGGTACGCAGGCGCCGCTGGGCCACGAGCGCTCCAAATGCAAGCAAATGGATTTATATCGAATCAAAATACATAATTTTAATTAAAATTTAGTTTAGGGTTTAGAACATGTGCCTAACTAGTACATCGTGTTAGTGTGGGTGATAAGCGTGACGTGAACAAATAATACCTACCTAGTTAATGTTGTTATTTTATGATAATTTATAACGCACTAGCTTTTGCCCGCGGCTTCGCTCGCGTTAAATGCTCTATACAAACTTCCCCCCCCCCCACCTTTTAGGGGGGGGGGGGGGGGGTTAGAAAGAGAAAAAGTAACCTATGTCACTCTCTATCCCTTCAACTATCTCCACTTAAAAAATCACGTCAATTCGTCGCCCCGTTTTGCCGTGAAAGACGGACAAACAAACAAATACACACATACACTTTCCCATTTATAATATTAGCTTGGAAGTATGGATTTTACGTCTGCAATTATTACATATTATGTTTTCTAAATTATATTCTCATTTTCAAAGCAAATAAGTTTTATGAGTTTACTTCAAGCTTATGAGCGACAATGTGGTACCCTAGTCGGTAAACTTTGGCCGTGTTTTTTTCCGACTTTTAGTTCAAAAGTTTAACTTTTTATCAATACACCGTATTATTTTAAGTGTGTAGAAGCTATTTTTAATCGAAACAAATTTTCGCTATTTTCGAGTTGATTGACAAAATCAGTGATATCTCGGAATCCATAAGCGACAAAGTGGTACCCTTGCCCTGATAACGTCACAATTATTTCGAACCTGCCAGATTTTATTGCACTCTTAGCACCACGTGTAGGGTAACGGTGCTTTCCCTACGGACGTGGTGCAACTTCGACCCTAGTTTGTCGAGTGAGTGGGCAACTAGACTGTTAGAAGTTCTGAAGCCGCCCGAAGGCCTCCAACTTGGCTTAAGGCCGTGTATTACCACTTTTGAGTTTTTAAAAACCATCTGAGACATAGATAGGGTTGCCAACTTATGTGCTCCGATTTGCGGGACATTTGTTGTAGAATTGCGGGACTTGGCTAAAAAATGCGGGACTCGCGCACTCGTATCAATATTATTAACGTATAATTGTGATGTAGGATACATTATTTATTCCCGCGAGATATACGTTCTTAGTGGATGATTTCCGAGCTAAAATTATCCTATTACGAGTACGGTCCTCCGGGAGCGGGATACAGATTACTTATTTTCATTTATGGAAGTTGTGCATTCTTTCCTGAAATGAAACAAAATGTTCGCTCTAGTTCTTATGATTCTGCCGAGGCTTGAAAGCGGGACAATTGGCGTCCCGCACTCATCCTTTGCGGGACGCATTGTCTAGGGTGCTGGAAACGGGTCGTCCCGCCTCAGGCGGGACGGTTGGCATCCCTAGACATAGAATATAGTGTCTTAAAATCTAAAAAAAATATATGTGTTACATAAGGATATTGTCTAGTCAAAATCGCAGTCAGTTACATGACCTGATGAATTTCACTCGATAGAAAGAAATCGCGAAGTTGCCCCTTTTTGGAATGTATTTTCAATACTACGGCTATATTACTGATATTTAACATTTAATTTTTGTACTCATTTAAAGATCGTAAATAGTTATAGACAAATTCGCAGGGTTTGCTTTGATAAAATGATTGGCTTAATGACTATAGCTAAATACTCACAAAACTGCGCGCAGAGCTTGCGTAGAGAGCGGGATGGTTAATTGTAAACTCACGCGTGTTAGAGCGGGACAGTTGCGTTGGGGATACCTCCCCTTAACAACTGCTGAGGGCAGTGTAAAACATGACTTTTGCTAGTAATGGCAGATAAACATTAGTATTCATCACCATCATCATCATCTTTCAGCCTGTCATTGCCCGTTGCTGAGCATAGGCTTCTCTTCTTGTACGCCACGCGTCCCGGTGCCTTGCCTAGTTTCAAGTTTTCAACCAACTTTAGTATTAATGACTAAAATTTAGTAATTAGGGCAGTAACAAAACAGCAGGGCGCAGGGCATTGGCAGTCATGGGTAACATGTTGGCCCGCAGGTTTGCAAGGTGTAATAATGCCGTTAAGACAACTATTTTTAAGGCATTCTGTCTGACATTTTACACCTGCAGCTTGTGGACCAACTACACTCAGCGGTCGTACAATGCCCTGCGCGTACAGTACAACAACGTTTTCAGGATGCTATTGAAACGGCCAAGGTATTACAGTGCGTCCGCTATGTTCGCGGAGGCGCGAACGAACCATTTTTACGCAATGATACGCAGTCGATCGGCGTCGCTAATGCGGAGACTGAATGGCAGCGAAAATAGCATTAGCTGGTAAACTGGATGCGGGTCTATATTGAGATCCCTAAAGTTTTTTGTCCTATTTTTGTATGCCAACATGTTGTTTGTCCTAGTGATCATTTGTCCTAACGTTTATAGCCCTAATAAAAAGTCACCTAATACATTTTGACCGAAAATTATTTATCCTACTGGCTTATTACCTAATATTATTTGTCCTAACGTTTAGTTCCCCTAATGACGATTGACCCAGTGTCATTTATCCTAACACTCGGTAGCCCTACAAAATGCAGTCGGACTCCGCCTTAGCTCCGGCGCTGCGGGAAGACCAGCCCTTCCGCCCTTGCGTGCCAAAGCACGGTCGCACGTGCTCCGCTCCGCAGCTTCAGCTTGCTGGTCGCCTTTGGCGACCAGCCTCAGCCGCTCCGCTTCGCACGGCTCCCGCGCTTTGTCACAGCGGGCGAGGGCTGCTCTCCCTTCGCGCCTCCGGGTTTTTATATACACTCTAGGGGTAGGGCAGACAAGACTACGTGGATAGTGGGGTGCTCCGATTCGGATTTGGTACCAATACCTATTATGGATTGAATAATTGTCTTTTGTAGCCCAAAGTAGGTTAATCGATATTACTGTAAATAATTTTAGGACTCTTTATCATTATGGCATAAATACTTAGGACTAATATGCTTTAGGATAAATAATACGTTATGGAACATGAATGTTAGGACAAATAAACATTATGACAAAGTCCAATAGGGCAAAACTGTTATGGCATGTGACTTTAGGACAATCGTTAGTAGGAATTCAGACGGTCCCCCACTGGATGCACCTCTACCGAGACACTGGAACAAACAGCACGTAGGACTACCCAGTGTCGCGGGATGGTGCATATAAGCATAATTTTTCTTGTTTTGTATTTACATGTTTATGTTTTAGTTACCCTAACCCATATTGTTTATGTTTTTAAGGTATATATAAGGTGTTTATTAATTGACAATATTTCATAATTTCCAAGTCTTAATTCGAAAACCATTTCGGTAAAAACGTGTGAAGTACACAAAACAATTTTTTTTTAGATTTTTTTCTCCGTTAATTTTGGAAAAAATCGCAAATTACTGTAAACCGAAAGACGACGTCATCTTCCTCGCTGTATTCAAGGAGACCTTAGTACAGAGTACAAACACAATTTAAATCGCTGCTCTTGAGTGGCTCTGGATTCTTGTTGGGAAGATGACGTCATATTTTACTTACGCCCTTTTGGAATGACCTACTTTTCAACGTGTTTTTTTGTATGAAATATTAAGTAAAATTGAAAAAGAAAAAACACGGGTGGCTTAAATTTTTACCTATTTTCTAACTAGTTCATAAAATAAAGTAGTTAAAAATATGAAATGTTGTCAATTAGTTGCAGATATTTTAACAGATGATTCTTTACTTTAAAACGATTAACTTGAAATAGAAATTACGAATCTTTACATGTAATTTTTTTGTTTTCATTTACCGAACAAAAAATTAATTGTAATTTCGTCTTAAAATAAATCACCATGTGCATTTAACTGACGAGACGTTTAACACTATCTGTCATGTCACTCATGTCGACAATTGTTTGTCTTAAATGTCATTGTCATTATGGTTCGCTTTATTGATTTGATGTGGCCAGTTACAGTTAAGTGGTACGCAAAGAGAATATAACCACTACGTTCTAAGAGACGGGACTTCAAACAAGGTTTTTGATGACAGTGACATTGTCAATATTGTCATCACATGACATTGATGTACAGTTTGGCAGACATTTTGAACCACAATAAAAAAGAAAACGCGGAAGTACGTCATGCCAACATAACAACGCAATAGAGATATCGATATCGATAAATGATGACCAGTGACGACCACATAAATAATGGACGAATCTATTCAGTTTTTGAACATAGGTACTTACTAGCCAAAAGAATAACACAATGAAATATTTTTATTAACATTTACGTATGCTAGCCAAATTATTAAATCCATCAGCACTCGTTCTTGATTTGGTTGAACCTTGCGTACATCTACAAAGGACTTGTATGTATGTATCTTATGAGAACTGCTGCATCACCTGTTCCTTCTTCTATATCTTTTGGCTTTGTCAGACTTCCATCAAACACACTCATGGCATCTGCGCTGCCACGTAACGTAACATAATAAGTATTTTGTACTTCCAAGTCGACCAATTTGACTTGCCTTCGAGACTTCCGATTGAATATTTTGACGAGATGACTTCCATGGCTGGACCGAATATCCTTTTAAATCTTATTCAGAGTAAACGCGTGTTTAAAACCATTATATTTTATTATAATATCGACCAGAGCAATATTTTATTTTAATTTGACAATGTTTGTTTTCTTGACAACTAAAAATAATGACAGCCTAAACCAGAGAGTTTGAGTATTGAAGTAAAACCTCCTTTCAACAGAACGGAAATGACAATAAGTGACATTGACATGTGACTGAGATGGATTAACTGAGAGAGCGAGATATCGGTATTCGCCATGTTTTTTTGTGTTTTTAATGCCTCAGACCATACAAAAGTCACTTTTTCTTCCTAGTTGCGCCAGCCTGGTGGTACGTAAAAGAGTACTAGAATCTGTTCAATGAGTTCTCATTTAATAATCACATTAACAGGGTGTTTTTACGTAACAAATTAGTTTTTCAGTTTTCTCCAAAAAAAACATCGTAAACGCTATAATGTTTCATACTCAAATTTACTCCAAGGACCGAGTACTATCAGCTGTAAAAATATCAGCAACTAATATATAAACACCTTATATATAAGTAGTAATTTAATCTAAGCTAACAAACTATGAATGGATCTGCAGAACGATTTGGTGCCTTAAAGAGCCTCCTCACATAGATGGGAGGGAGCGGGCAGTAGTCCCCACGCTGATCCAGTGCGGGTTGGTAACTTTAAACACACGTGTTAACGGTATTTGTTCTTGATCACACAACACTAATGTGATACACTTTATTTGAGCAGTTGTCGAATAGTGTTCTTTTTCAAATGAATAAATTTTCGTCGCAAAATACTTAGCAAATAAAAGCAATGACTGAGCAACCAACACTGGGGAAAAAACTTTTTCCCCATACGAACTTTCCACCCCTATAAAATTAAAGATGGCCGACAGAGTTGGTTCCTATCAAAAACATAAAGCTATGAACCTAATTAGACCGTGGAGACAATTTGGGCTTTTGTCCAGCGTCCACATTTACGACAATTTGTTCCAGCAATGATGTAAAAGTTAAAAGCCATTATTTCGTCTTCGATTACTTTGAGTTTGATAGTGACATAATATATGCTATGCTCCCATTCCATTGGATACTCCACTTTAACACTAACGTAATAGGGTATATATTACAAACATACGATTTTTAGACAGTGTACCTAATAATATGTAATGGAAACTATTATATTTGTGTTAAAGTTGAATATCCAAAGCAGTGTCATACTTTATATACTGTTTCCAACTGATGTAACCTAACTAAACAAGTAAATCGATATTATAACCGAATATTGTTAATTTTTGCAATGTAAATACATATTATTTGATCGAACACATCTGTGTTAACATATGTTTTGTTGAGTGGGGGTATAAAATGGCGGATGATTCTGCCAATGGTCAGAACAGGAAGAGATGTCGATCAAGGTGTTAGTCGTTTTGTCACTGGTGAGTTATAATCTTAAAGATTTAACAAGATTCATACATTTCTAAATTAATTGGAGACCCATTTTTGTCTTTTGTGTCGCTCTTATTGTAGTTGTTTCATATACTATTACTCTCTAAATACTGGTTCGAATGGCCAGAGCCGGTTCTAGGGGGGGGCAAGCCGGGGTCCATGCCCCGGGCGGCGAGTTTAGGGGGCGGCAAATTTAGGGGCGGCAGGGGGGCGGCAATTCGAACTTTTTGACAGGCCAAAATACGTCTTGACAGGACAAAAAATTTCGCGCTCGCTGCGCTCGCGTTTTTAATGACTTGATGCGTATGAAGTATTTTCCGCATCTGCATCATAATGTTTGAAAATATTCGCACTCGCTGCGCTCGTGTTTTCATCTATACGTAGATGTGTAATGACTTTATGACCCGTCCCCCCTTAGAGTAGATAACTAGTAGCTACTTTTACTGTTCTGAAATGGTAGAGGTAACAATTTGTAAGACAATATATGCATACGGGGGCGGCATTTTGTAGTTTTTGCCCCCCCTCGAAAAATTTCTAGATCCGGCGCTGCGAATGGCATTTTGAAAAAAAGATGCATATTCTTGATTGTCATTTCACTTCCTGCGAAAATCGACATGAAAATAAGATTTGGCTGAAACGGACTATTATTTCAAAAATCGCTAAGGAGTTTGAAAAAATTGTCTCATTTTTCTTCCTTCTTCTTTCATTCAAAACCCATCGTGTGGGGTGTAGTTGCTCTTTCAAGGTTTCAGACACACAGACATTTTGATTCAAGGATCCATTAGTGTCCGCCCCCCCCCCCCCCCCTGTCTTCCAACTAAACGGTGGCTACAAGGCATGTGAAAAAAATCATGGTAGTAGTCCATATAATGAAAAGAAAACTATCATAACTAAATATGGAATCTCTTCTGAAATAAATGTTTTTTTTTATAACTACACAGAAGATGTAAGTAGACATTACAAGTTATCGAGTAATAGTTGAACATAAGAAATGTACTTTTCGTACAATTTCCACTGATACCTTAGATAATTATGTTAATTCTGTTAAAAAACATAGTAAATATAAGTTTGCGAACTTTTTAGTCCACATAATGTAACAGGTGGATTAGGGTGGTCCAAGATTGTATGGGGAAAAAAAATGTCGTTTTATTCTTGCTCCACAAGTCTTATCCTGTTCCTGTATGAGCAAAGAGAACATATACCAAA
Source organism: Cenopis cana (assembly GCA_951800055.1). NCBI lineage: Eukaryota > Metazoa > Arthropoda > Insecta > Lepidoptera > Tortricidae > Cenopis > Cenopis cana. The sequence continues at coordinate 1,746,775 of OX637498.1, read as the reverse complement.
ATTTTGCTTTCTAGAGCAACGTTTAGAGGTCGCGACAATTTGCAAGTTAAATATATATGAACTCGCCAAGCACCTACATTGGTATTTTTTTATAATTATCTCAAATGCGATCTTTCCTGTTACTTTGTGTCTTATTTATTATAACTGCTTGTTTAGGTCTAGGTAGGATTTTTTTTGTTTCAATTAGCGTAAAAATGTAGCTATCCGGTAGTTATAGTATTATTGACACATCGACAGCATAGGCGCACGTAAATAATAGGACGCTAGGATATTTAAAAAATAGTTTAAAAATGCATCGACTTAAGTTCCGTGTTTATGAAGGCTTAAAGAGTATAGTGAAATCGAAAAACAACATCCATAAAATAAATATGGCGGAATAATCTTACATAAATCGACTCAGTTGCAAACTAAGCTAAAATTGTGTCGTGAGTACTAGATGACGTTATATATACATAAAGATATGTCTCAAAAAATAAATAAACAAAAATATAGAATACAACCTTGACCCAGGAAGGAATATTAGTGCCTATCATACAAAATAAATGTCTTTATCAGAATGTGATTCCAAAAATATCGGCTGCGTAGGCAGGGGGGCCGTAAAATTAACAACTTTTCTTGAAGTGCAGATTAAAGTGCGAAATTTAAAGCTGTCAATGACTGCTCAGATAGAGATATATATTGCCTTGCTAAAAAATACAATTATAACAAAAAGCGAAGAACAAAAGCGATATCTCACCTGAGCCGACGACTTACATAGAAAGATGCAAATAGTGACTTCTTTCTAATTATAACATTCCGTAAATGAAATAAGGAGATAAAGAAAGAAGTTTAATAATAAATAACAATAATGATTAGCATAATTTAATATCACTTCATGTTCAATTTACTCATAAGTTCCGTATATAACTGCCGACGAAGAATGAGCGTTTTCTCTGAATATTTAAAAAATGTTAAAACAGTCGCGACCTCTAAATATTATCCGATTTGTCTCAAAATTGGCAGAGAAGATCTTGAAGTGCAATGGAATAAAGGGAACCTTGTGGAGAAAACAAATTCAAAAAAAGTTATTTTTGGACCACTACTGGTGGATGACTACGGAACTCTACATTGCACGTGGCCCGACAAGCACTTGGCCGTTTTATTATTATTATTAAAAATATTGTGTTTGAATTTCCTGCAATATTCAGTACAAGTCGTTCAACTACTTTTTAAAATTGAAAACAAATTGATAATAATGTTATCCAGCTCGTCGAACCTCCCTGACTGACACTGGCAAAACACAAACGAACACGTTTGCGTTTCGTATTAATTTATGGGCATTTTCACTTTAAAGAGTACCCCCTACTTTTTTATACGGATCTAGGTAGTTTTGGGTTTTGGCTTATGTTTTTCGCTCACGAAAAAACGGGATGAAACCAAGTGCAGTTTCATTAAATTTCCTCTTGACAGGGTTTAGAAGAGGTAAAATACCATCATATTAATTTAATAGTGTCTTTTGATAATGCGTTGTTTTAGTAGGCTGAGTAAATAAAGGAAAATAAAGTAAAAAAGCCGCTGAAGAGGAGAAAAAAAGTAAATATTCGTCTGCCTGTGAGAAGCGTCTCGCAACCTTCACTCCCCTCGTCACACCTGTTGACGGAGCCTTCGCTCCACAAATGTCCGCCTTCATTAAACATCTAGGTGAAGCTATCGCTGACCGTTGGGACAGATCCCTAAGCGTGGTAATGGGCTGGTTAAAATCAAAAATTATTATTTCTATAATCCGAGCCACAAGCATGTGTATCCGCGGGACACGACACAAATTCAGATCAATGAAACATTTCTTTGGCTTCCATGATGGGGCAGCTCTGCCTACTTAATATAGAAACCCGTCAGCTACCTATATTTCTACTCAATTTTTATTTTTATTTTATACCTGAAAATGTATAGTGTATTTGCAGTGTGAATAAAGCTCTTATATGGGAAAAAGAAAAAAAAATAAAGACTCACTACTCAGCCTTGGATTTTTTTTCTATGTAGAATATTTGAAGCAATTATGTTTCGCGTATTGTCAGAAACACTATCATAAAGTCAAGAATCATATATCTGAAAATCAACCTCTATTGTTTCCTCGTCTGGGCAGAACAGCGTTTCAAAGAACGCGATATGTCTCCCTGTAGGGCCATAAACCCGTTAATAACTTCGTCGATTTTTGAGATAATTTTAGGACATGATTTTAATCATATCGCATATTTTTTGGTCTTGTTTTTAGGGTTCCGTACCTCGAAAGGAAAAAACGGAACCTATAGGATTACTTTGTTGTCCGTCCGTCCGTCCGTCTGTCTGTCTGTCAAGACCCTGCGTGAACGCGTGGAGGTATCAAGCTGGAATTTATATCAAATACTCAAGTCTACTGTCCCTTGGAGCTGTGAAAAAATCAAGCTTCTAAGCCAACGCAATCAAAAGATAAAGCCGTTTATGCCGCAAATTTTCGACACTCGCAAGGGAATCAAAACCTACAGGGTACTTCCCGTGAACTCACGAATCTTGAAATTTGGTACGAAGTAACGTCTTATAGCACAGATAAAGGAAAAATTGCGAAAAATGTAAATTTTTAGTTACATCATATAATAAAAATATTTTTAATAAGTTATATACTTACAGGTTTGTACGGAACGGTGCGCGAGTCCGTATCGCACTTGGCCGGTTTTTTTTAAGTTGTTTGTTTTTATTTACAAAAATTTTGTTTTGTCACAGGTCGCTGTGGCTGCATGCAGCCCAGCCCCTGCGCTCCCGCCTATTAAGCTCCCAGGCATTTCTATTGGGGGAAGTGTTGGGGGAAGTGTTGGGGGAAGTGGAGGGGGTAGTGTAGGGGGCAGTTTAGGGGTGAGTATTTTTAACATTATTATTTAAAAAAAAATTCCAAGCAACAAAGGCCCATGGATAAATGGCATATTTATACCTACTCGTAACTTACATATAAAAATTATAACAAAAACTATAACAACAAACACACTACAACTGCGATGTTTTATTGGTAAACGGGACGTTATTATAACACACTTTAATTTGGACTCATTTTGGGCCTTTCCGATGTCAAGAGGGAACTATTTATTTAGTCGCGTTAACTGTACGGCTTCTGTAACCAAGCTGTAACAGATTATTTTCTTTCATACCTTTTCCATTTATTCAATGTATGCAAAAAAATGTGTTGTGCGAATAAGGCGACTTCCTGACTTGGCCGGGCGGAATCGATATGTGACATTTTCTTCTTTGACGTAAACTTACTGACGTCGCAAAGATTCCCACTTGACGGAATACTGTCAGTATTACATTTGCGCAGTAGTAATATCATGCGCAGAAGCGGACCAGTACTGCCTTCGCATCGTCCCGCTTCCGCGCATCCCGCGCCAGTCAGGAAGCACTCATTTAAATGTAAGGGCACAGTAAAAAGTATTACTGACTTGACTGACAGTTGACACTAACATTTGACAGTTTTCTCATATCGTACCGCCTCCGCACCGACAAATCAGAAAGTTGCCTAAATTGGTATTTAAAGCTTCAAAAAAGGAAACAGTATATTTTTCTGTATCTTTTGATTTATAAAATGTATTTTACCAGGGCGGTACCGGTCTCCTGGGTGGACTTGTTAATGGCGTTTTCGGCACAGTCCGTGGTGTCACCAACTTAGCCTTTAACGCCCTTAACGCCCTCCTCAGACTCAGTAAGTATATCTTATAACTAAGCATTAATGCTACGGTAGCCCAGTGGTTCAAGCATGCGGCTGTCAAGCGGCGGTCGTGGGTTCGAATCCCAGCTCGTACCAATGAGTTTTTCGGAACTTATGTACGGAATATCATTTGATATTTACCGTTAGCTTTTCGGTGAAGGAAAACATCGTGAGGAAACCTGCATACATCCGCGAAGAAATTCAAAGTTGTATGTGAAGTCCCCAACCCGCTCTGGGCCAGCGTGGGGACTACTGCCCAATCCCTCTCATGTATGAGAGGAGGCCTGTGCCCAGCAGTGGGACGTATATAGGCTGATGATGATGATGAAGCATTAATGCTGCTAATGAAAAATAAATATTTCTAAGTAAGGGTAAGTGTAAGGCCTGAGTGGACGCTCGGAGCGGAGCGTTCGGGCGTGCAGCGGTGTGGGCGAGCGTGCATACTATTTTGTGCAGCGGCGACTCAGGACACCAGTATGAGTTTCAATTGTTTAACATGCACGCCCCGCTGCACGCCCGACTCAAGCGTCCACTCAGGCCTTATAAAGTAAAACTTGAAGGAAACAACAGGGAACAGGATTCGACCTGTGACCTGCTGGCATTCGCGGCCAATTGCTCCCGTAGCTCGTGACTAAATCGATTAGCCGCGAATAACAGAAGAGCGCAGGTTCCTGCTCGGAACCTAATTTTTTTCCTTTATTTAGAAATATCTAAAGTATTTTTGATATAACCGTAAACAAACGAAACGGAAACGAACGAGGCGTCGGCAAAACGCCGAAATTGAGGATCTTGTGACACCCAACTGGGTCGGCCACCTCGAAAGGTGGGAGAGGATCGGGACGCCAACCGGGTGAACCGGGCCTTCCTGTAGTAGCGTAGATCCTAGTTATAAGTACCTACTGTTATACTAACATAGTCTTAAGTTATATGTTACTAACTACTTATGAATGTATTGGATCCGAAATCAAAATAATTGAATTGAGCCATGTCGAAAGGTGGGAAAGGATAGGGACGCCAAACGGGCTTATCTATCCAGTGGAAGTGACCCCTCGGACGTGTCACGTAACTCACGTAGGTATCTGTGGAGCGACGCCGTCGAATCAGACCTGGGGGCCGATTTTTGAGTGCCGAACGCTCGACTTTTCACTCGACATCTGTTAAATCATCATAGTCTTTTGACAGATGTCGAGTGAAAAGTCGGGCGTTCGACACTCAAACATCGCCCCCCTGGGCAGTTGTTAAGAGTACGGTTACACCCTCAGTCTGGCGTCCCTTCAGTCCATCAGTCTGGACTGAACTGACGCCAGACTGAGCGATGGTAAACTGACAGTTTTACCATCAGTCCGCAGGGTTACACGCTAATTCTCCCGTCATTCTGGACCAGAATGGTGGTCTGAACTGACGCCAGACTGAGCGTGTAACCGCGTACTCTTACCGACTCGTCGTATCACCTCACCCGTTTTTAAATGGAAACTATCAAAAAGTGACAAATGGCATTTGACGGTTTTGATATAAAAACGGATGAGGGGTGAGGCGAAAGGAGAGGACGAGACAGTTTTGTGAATACCTGCGCGAACTCCAAATCGTGAACTGTGTAGTGCTTGGTGGGAGTAGTGCAAGATCTGGCTAGTGGTGACTAATCGTGTCGTAAGCCAAGACTCACTTTGCATCGGTGAGCCATTATAGTTCGCTTTTTTTTTCATCATCATCATATATTATCCGCGAAAGACGTCCACTGCTGGACATAGGCCTCCCACAAAAAGTGCCACTAAGACCGGTCCTGCGCCACCTGCATCCAGCGGACTCCCGCGACCTTTACAAGGTCATCAGTCCACCTTGCTACTCGTACCGACGCTGTGCCTTCCGGTCCGTGGTCGCCACTCGAGAACCCTGTGGTCCCCAGCGTCAAAAAAGGGTCACTACCAATTAGGCTAAAGTAGGCTTTTCTGATCTTTAACCACCTTTTTTTTATTTTCAGCTATCGGAACCATTAATGATGTCTTCAGCCTGATCATAAACTGTAAGTACTTTGATTGAGGTAAATGCGCCAGTGTTTGACACCTTAACTGCCAGTAATTGACCTCGGTTATCTGTGTATAGATATATAGTTATCTCGGGGCAGTACAATATTCTTCCATATTATTATTATTATTATGTAAATGTCACATTTCTACATAAATTAATTAGCTACATTCATTCCCAATAGATGCTTAATAACATTTCGATGTGACAGCGACGCTGTTCCAAGGTTAACAATAAATGAAGTGTCACTGCCAGTGTCATGGGCATAAGTAAGAGTGTAATGACTGGAAATAGATAGCCAACTTCTCGTATATTGTGATCCCGACTAAAGCGCTACCAAGTGCCAAAGTTAGTAATTATTATCTTAGATACACGTGAAAAAACATACAAAAAGTGCATCCGCCGCTGGGGATCGAACCCGGGTACATTGTCTCTAAAGACAATATACTTTACCACAGGGCCACGTGTGTGATATTAGTACACATCAAATTTTTCAATACCTTTTAACAGTCTACCTACTTTTACTTTTTAGCTGACTATTCGAGCAAGTTTAATAACCATGAAAATAGGTGGCGCTATTATTAATTCCGTCAGCTTTCTTCTAAGATGAACAACCATGGTCATGGGGTTCATGTACCGCGGGTTGGTCATGGTTGTAGTTGTGACACATACGAACACATAGACAACGTGAACTCATCACTCCTACGCTGACGCACACATAGACAATGTGCATGTATAGCTCAACACACAGCCACGGCTCACCCGCGCTAGTGAGATAAAAGTACTGCTTAAAGCGTTCTCTTTAACTTATTCTCGTTTCTTTCACATCTGATAGCTTCTGGCAAACTATTAAGTAGGGATATGTTTTCTTAGGGTTCTGTCTGTTCCGTGGATGATAGTTGGACTAATTCTCTATTACAGTGTCCCTGGTTCTCCAAGTCACTTTGAACAACCTCATCAATGGTCTTGGCTCCCTCTTCGTCAGACTCGTGGCTGTTATCATCAAGATCGCCGTCTGCATCCTCGGATTGCCTGGTAAGCTTATCATCTATAATATCTATATCATCAACCTTTGGGTACATTTGTTTATCATCAATATCATGAACCCTTGATTCTGTTTATCCATAATTCGCCTCTTGACTGCAATAAAGGAACATCTCAAAAAACCAATTTTTCGAGAAATCGCTTGTCAAAGTTCGAGTCATGGGTGATTAAAAGTAAAGTGTGCCCAATTTTTTTTAATTTTAGAGCTACAGAGTTGTAATTTACCTTATTTTAATCGTCGTTACATTATATGTTATAACTAATTTAATACAATAATAAATAGTATAGATGTTATCAGGCGTTGAACGTAGGTATTTAGAGTTGTACCCCTAATCAGATTAAGATTTTCGTTAAAATTCGAGGGCACAACTCAAAACGTTGACTATAACTTAATTCAATATGGGCACAACTCAAAAATATGCGTGCTGACTGTAGGCAAGGTGCCCTTATTGCAGGTAAGATATCGATGATTATGTTTTCTTATACAAAGTTGCCAGAGCTCCCGAGGATTTATTTTGTGACGAATTTTTTTTTTTATTAACAAGCCCGACTCCAATTATGTCTAGTTTCCCCTTGAGTTGGAAGGTCAGATGGATTCGCTTCCGTTCTTGGGATTAGAATAACTCTAGGAGGATGATTAATTCATTGGGCATGGGCACTGCAATTAAACATCTTAGAAGGGAAAATCGACGGTAAAAGGAGTAGAGGAAGGAGGAAGTTAACCTGAATAGACAATATCAAAAGCTGGTCCAACATTCGAGACGCTGCTAGTCTTTGCAGACTGGCACAATACAGTACCAAGTTCCGGAAGATGGTCGCCGACATCCGCTGAGGATATGGCACAACGAGAAGAAGAAGCTGCAATGTCTTCCAACATAGATGGGAATAGAATAGAAGAATAGAAAAATATTTACTCGTATAACACAAAATTACAGGTATTACACCTTAAAAACTAACAAACATCAATATGCTACCAAAAGATATCCACTCAGCAATGCAGTTGACACAGCAGTGCCAATACCGCCACGTGCCAATCGGGTTCGAAGGTTTGATGTTCCAATCTGAGTAGAGAGGAACATCAAACCACCGAGTACATTTTCCAGCACTGTCCACTCCACTCTTACACTGGCCCTACTGAAGACGTGGACGTCTTGACACCTGATATAACTGCCTGGCTTTTTTAAGCTGTACCTACTCTGACTGCCCTCTTTAATATTTATTGTCATACGATTAAATAATTTATTTGTTCTCTGTGCAGGTGACAGAGGTGTTTGCGCCCTAGGCTGGAACCTCAAATTTGGCATCGTTGGCGAGGCTTTCACTGCTGCTGACCTCATCATTCTCTTCCGTGTTAACAAAGCAAGAACTGAGCTTAATGGATACATAAACAAGCTCACCAATGGAAAAGGTAAGCCTTTAGGATATATCGTTAATATCATCATCAGCCCAAAATTAAAAAGTTAAAAACTTATTTAATAACCAACTGTTTCTACTCCCTGCAAGATTATTTTAATGTAAATAAATATCATAAGTATAGTTAGAATAAGTTACCTTGGACCTCGATGCTTGTAAACTGTGATGTTATATTGTGATTTTATAAGATTACCTTTAGACTAAGAAGAACTTGCAATACCCTTACAGGGTGTCATGTTGTACATGTATTAAATAGCTTATGTAAGACCTGCTGTATACCAACATGAGAGCAATAAAGTTATGAGTTATGAGTTATGATATGACATCCACTGCTGGAAATAGGCCTCTCCCAGAGAGCGCCACAATGATCGGTCACCACCTTAACCGGGTCATCAGCGTCGTGGATGGCCTTCAAACGCTGCTTAAGATAGATAATTCAACTCTATTATTACTCCAAAAGAAAAAAAATGTAAATGGAAAAATTGCAAAATTGAATGCGACTAGGATTCTAACCTGCGACATCTTAGCACATGTGGCGAATCTCTCTAGGCAACTGAGGTATCGGCACAATCAAGTTCGGTTCCCATCTTTCAGGCAGTTCCCTCACAATACTTCCCTGCAACGACATCTAAATAGAGACTCAAGCTTCATTAACGGCACCAACTTTTCAAATTAAACTGAAGCAACGTCAGTACCGATGGGCCTTCCCATACCAAATTTAACGTCTTTTCAATTTATTTTATGTATTCGAGTAGTTAACATTTTGTTTTTATATTAGAAATGTTTGGCCAAATTTCAAAATTATTTGTCGAAGTTTCCGGGGACTGTAGGGCTGGCTTGATCTTGCCCAGCGAATTGGCATAGCCATCCAGTGCGGGAACGCAGCCAGCCTTATGGTTGCCCTCCCCCAGGGTTCCGATCTGGGGATCTAATTTAGTTGCTCTATGTATTGTATTGTTATCAATTATCTTATTATAAAATTAAAAGCCTGTTTAAGCACGTTACCAATAAACATTAAAATGTTTGAAATGCTTTGCTCTACAACTTTTTGTTTTGTATTTCAGGAATCAGCTCAACCATTGGTTCAGAAAGGATTGTTCTCGAGAAGATCACTACTCTTGTGACTTACACTGAAAGTAAGCCATTTGTTTCTATGGTCTCTAGTAACATAATTAGCTTGGGTGGCACCCGGAGAGATCATGTGGGTGTCACCCATAGGCGGCAGCGAGGGCGGCGAAGGGTCATAGCGATGACCGATGTGCCCGGGGGCGGACCGATAATATTTGCCGTTAGCTTTACCCAATGCCTCCCGGAGAAAAACAGACAATAACATTATTTTTCTCAAAATGGCCCGCAAAGTGAACATTACTCCCTACATATTGAAAGGTAGAGGGAATAGTTTAAGGTTAGATCAAAGTTAAAAAAATATATAAACATCGCAGACTGCCTAGAATGTTACATATAAATTCCATATTTGTCGAGCCTAAACATTTTAAAAAGTAGAAACAGGCGGCAGATTGTATTCAGCCAATTGAACTTGTAATTTTTCTGTTGAAAACGCGACGTTTTTGTATACCGTATGTGTTTCAAAAAATTTACGATTTTTTGGTAGAAAAATCCAATTGAGATTCTATAAAAAAAAAAAACGGTGAGAAAGCATGAAATTTTAAACGTTCTAAGGTTATGATTATTAGAAAAAAACAAAACAAATCAAATCTGAATTCAAAAATTGTCTTATTTCCACCATTTTGAGACATGCACTATATTAGCCTCGGCCGGAATGGCAATTGCAGGCTTCGTATTATAATAAAACAGACTCACAAGCTCGTACACTTAAACAAATACTCAGCCTACAATTGTCCCTTCCGGGCCACGGCAATGATGTACTATTGTTATGCGCCCGAACATCCCCGGTCCCGGATCGGGTGCAGGTTAACCAGAACCACTGGGCTAAACAGTTCGTCAAATTATTATAATCTTTACGTATTTTGCGAAGATCGCGCAGCCAACTCAATTGATATTTTTATTATCTACTGTTTTATCGTTTGTCTAGGTACATATTTAACTTATCATACAATTATTATTTGTTTACAGACTACAAGCAGATCTCGAAAGAGACCGTAACGGAGACTTTCGTGATCCGTGAGTATCCCAATTACTTTATTAATTCTATCGACATAATCATAATCATCATTATCTCTGCTGAAATCATCAAGATTTGAGGTTCCTGAGGTCTCATACAAGAAAAGTTACAAGGAATTTGAACCAAGTCATTCGGATTCATAGATTTTATTTTTCATTTGTTCTTATTTCAAACTAAGTATCCCGAGTTCATATAGGTAACCTGGACCTTTCTGTGGCACGAGTGAATAGGCATCTTCTGGACGAGCTCGCTTCACCGTCGGCCTCATCTTTGCCCTCTGGCTAGATACTGACCAAGAGCAATCCCATTTTTAATAATAAAAAACACTTAGATTTTAGCTTCGAATAAACCAGTTATAAAGTAAATATCCCTCCAATGTTTCTGCTACATACATCACATACATTATGCGCATTCTTGCTTCTCCGTATCTCATTCGTCGGATCAGTGGCATTGTCATTATTGAAAAAAATCATTTTTAAAATCTTATCAAAAAAATATTTCCAGTGTCCATTGTCGCCGGTAGTATCAGCAACTCTCGCCAGAGCAACTGTAAGTATATTATTAATTTTGTATAATTGTTCGAAAAAGGTTAAACGTCAAATGTTTGTCACCTTATTACCCAACAGTTCAATCCTATTAGGATGACACCACCAGTAATGGGCACCTTAAGCTCACGAGCACCAGTAATAGACACTTCAATCCTAATTCAAAGATCATACGGTTTTAAATTATTTTATATTATATTTTATTTATTTTAAATATACATCATTGGGCCTTGTCCATTACCGGTGGTGTCACCCTAGACATAAGATTAAAACTGTCATGTATTGAGTCAGTTTAGCACTGGAACGTTCCTATTTTGTCAAACTCAAATGTGACAATTTTCAGATATTCAATATTCTTCATTTTGAAGATTTACGTCCCGTTTAACTTTGTTTTACTATAATCGGTGACCCGCAGACATTCATATAATAGGAACTTTATAAAAGTAGTGTCAAAGTATACAATGAAATAATAGCATAATGTTAGTGTTATATTTAAAGTACATCATCATCATCATTTAAAGTAAATTATCTGTACTAATTTAATCTAGAAAATTACTCAATTAAAGCAACATCCACCGCAATACTAATATGGTATTATTTACAGCCGGTAACGAGATCGTCCAGAAGATCGTACCAGCATGCGGCAAATATTTCAAAAATCAAGGCTACTCAGATATCACTATTGAAATTAACACCATCATCCAAGAATGCAGTAGCGCCAATGGCGACAATGTCGACTGGGATGGAAACGGCAATAGCAGCAGCGGTAACAATGGAAACACAGGTGGCAATACCGGAGGAAGCATTGGTGGAAACACTGGAGGTAGCACTGGTGGAAGCATTGGAGGTAGCACTGGTGGAAGCATTGGAGGTAGCACTGGTGGAAGCACTGGAGGTAGCACTGGTGGAAGCACTGGAGGCAGCACCGGAGGGAGCACTGGTGGAAACACTGGAGGTAGCACTGGAGGTAGCACTGGTGGAAGCACTGGAGGAAGCACTGGTGGAAACACTGGAGGAAACACTGGAGGTAGCACTGGTGGAAGCACAGGAGGCAGCACCGGAGGAAGCACTGGTGGAAACACTGGAGGTAGCACTGGTGGCAGCACTGGAGGCAGCACCGGAGGAAGCACTGGTGGAAACACCGGAGGTAGCACTGGTGGAAGCACTGGAGGTAGCACTAGCACTGGTGGAAGCACTGGAGGCAGCACTGGAGGTAGCACTGGTGGAAGCACTGGAGGCAGCAACGGAGGAAGCACTGGTGGCAGCACCGGAGGAAGCATTGGTGGCAGCACCGGAGGAAGCACTGGAGGCAGCACCGGAGGAAGCATTGGTGGCAGCATCGGAGGAAGCATTGGTGGCAGCATCGGAGGAAGCACTGGTGGCAGCACCGGAGGAAGCATTGGTGGCAGCACCGGCGGAAGCACTGGAGGCAGCACCGGAGGAAGTATTGGTGGAAGCACCGGAGGAAGCACTGGTGGCAGCACCGGAGGAAGCAATGGTGGTAGCACCGGAGGAAGCATTGGTGGCAGCACCGGAGGAAGCACTGGTGGCAGCACCGGAGGAAGCAATGGTGGTAGCACCGGAGGGAGCATTGGTGGCAGCACCGGAGGAAGCAATGGTGGCAGCACCGGAGGAAGCAATGGTGGTAGCACCGGAGGAAGCACTGGTGGCAGCACCGGAGGAAGCACTGGTGGCAGCACCGGAGGAAGTATTGGTGGCAGCACCGGAGGAAGCACTGGTGGCAGCACTGGCATCAGCGTGGTAAGGCATTAATGTTTTTTAAATAACTATTTAATTGAATGTCTGTGTGTAAAAAGTTAAATTATAAAATAAAATAAAATAGTTTCTTATAGATAAAAATCGAGATCTCGGTAGATGTCTTTCAAATGTTTATACCTGCGTTATACCTGACTAAGCCTGCGTTGCCAATTTAAATTTCAATGTATTTACATTCTCGATTTATTTAAACATTCACTCACAGTCGGTCTTCTCCTTGTTTTTAATATGTATTTATATATTTTTATCTACACACATATCATAAATCCTCTAATATGCGTTCGGAAACCGTAGAAAATGACTCTCATTTCAACATTCAATGAATTTATGGCAATTTTCTTATCTGTGGCTAAGGCTACAGCAGTAATAAAATATTTCATTTTAATCTCATATATGATGTTAAAATATTACGTCAAACAAAACTGTCAAAATTTAAATGTCAAAGTTGACATGTCCCTATTCTAGTATCACTGAAAATTCAAATTCAGTCGATGCGAAATGTCAGCTCGATGTTTTTTTAGTATATATCGCACGAAATTTGAGCTAGAACGACATGATCACATCAGAATAAGGACTCTTTAAAATAACATTCAGGTATCTGTTGCCAGTTCTGATTTCGATATTTCCGCAACCGTGCAAAAAAGGTTGTATTAACACAAATATTGTATTTATTTACTACGGTTTCTGAACCCATCTTAGAGTAATTATAATATGTGTGTAGATAAAGTAATGTATGCAACTGTACATAATTAGGCATTAAAACACTCGTGTGACCTTATTATGAAACTCGCCTTCGGCTCGTTTCATAAAACACACTCGTGTTTTAATGCCCCTCATTATGCACCAGTTGCATAAACTACTATTTATTGATATTTAAAACTTCATAAAAAGGAGAGTAGTATTTTTTATGTATATTATTTTGATTAATAAAATGATTTTTACCAGGGCGGTACCGGTCTCATTGGCGGTCTTATTAAGGGCATCTTCGGCACAATCTCTGGCGTCGTCCAGCTGGCCGTTAACGCCCTTAATGCAGTTCTTAAGATCAGTAAGTATAGCTACAGTATTTTTGATATAACCCTAAGTCTAGTAATTTTTTATGGCTACAATTTTACTGCTAATCTTATCACTAAGGCAGTTGGGCATCTGAACCAGTGTCAATGTTTCAGTAATCGTACGTTACGGCGTTGCAAGCATTCCTGATGATCATGATCTTTAACTGATTTTTCTTCTTCCAGCTATCGGAGCTCTGAGTGACGTCTTCAGCCTTATCTTTAACTGTAAGTACTGATTAAGATAATTTCCTAATTTTTGCACATTTATATAGAAGACTCTAAGTCTATAGATGTTTAGCTCTTTCAGGTTTTAAAAAGTACGCTTCCCTATTACAGTGTCCCTGGTTCTCCAAGTCACTCTGAACAACCTCATCAATGGTCTTGGCTCCCTCTTCGTCAGACTCGTGGCTGTTATCATCAAGATCGCCGTCTGCATCCTCGGATTGCCTGGTAAGCTTATCATAAATATCATCTATCGTTGGTTCCATATGTTTATCATCAATCTCATCAATATCATTTCTTATTATTGCTGTATGTATGTTTTCTCTTATCTGTTACAAGTAAAAAAAGATATCACCATTACTTGGGTCCAAATTTGTCCATAATTTTCAGTCATAACAATCTCCCCACTCTCGCCGTAAATAGTACATCATTTTTCTCCCTCAAGAAACAATTTATTAATACCTGAGGCGCAACGCAAAAGAGGTGTTATAAATTTAATTTATGGTATATGGCATCGTAGCTCCCTAATGGATGAACTGATTTGAGTGCGGTATTATTTCAAGAAAGCCTTAATTGCGGGTGGTTCTTATCTTAGCATGTTTTGTGTCAGGCGTTTTCATTTTAATTGTCTTGTTCTCTGTGCAGGCGACCAGGGCGTTTGCGCCAAAGGCTGGAACGCCAAATTTGGCATCATTGGAGAGGCTTCCACCGCTGCTGACCTCCTTATTCTCTACCGCGTCAACGAGGCGAGAGCCGAGCTCAATGGATACATCAACAAGCTCACCAATGGAAAAGGTAAAAGTGACTAGGGTAGATGATTAAACATTTATTATTACTGCATCATCATCCTCCTAGCGTTATCCCAGTACAGTTGCATTCTGAAGGATACCTGGGGTCGGCTACCTAATCCCAAGATTTGGCGTAGACTAGTTTTTACGGAAGCGACTGCCATCTGACCTTGCAACCCGAGGGGAAACTAGACCTTATTGGTTTAGTTAGGTTAGGAGACCTTATTGGTGATTAGGCTTGTCAAGTGAGTGGGCAACTTGACTGTTAGAAGTTCTCAAGCCGCCCGAAAGTCTATAACTTGGCTTAACGACTGCTATCATAGACAGCAGTCGGGATCAGCAGCTTAACGTGCCTTCCAATAGAAAAAAAAATATATAAATAGAATGCGGAAAAAAATATTGCGACTAGGATTCGAACCTGCATATCCTGGCATACGCGGCATATCGCTGTAGCCAACAGATATATAACAACCAAGCTAGGAATAGAACTTTTCTGAATCAATTGCCTCTAACGCCTTAGGAAGGCAACATCTATCGAGGAAATTCGGGCACCATTAACTGCACCGACGTCTCAATTTAAATTGAGAAATCGTCAGTAACGATGCGCCTGCCGAGTGCAACAGTAACGTCACTTAATAAAAATTAAATAGGTACTCAGAGCCATCATCATCATTATCATATCAATCAAAAGACGTCCACTGCTGGATATAGGCCTCCCCCAAAAGAGTGCCACAATGACCGGTCCTGCGCCACCCGCATCCAGCGGACCCCCGCGACCTTTATCAGGTCATCTGTCCACCTTATGGACGCTGTGTGACGGAAGTGCTGCGCGTTCCGGTCCGTGATTGCCACTCGAGAACCTCTCGGCCCCAGCGGCCATCGGTAATCGGCCAAAGTAGGTGACCGTTATAGCCCCTGGAATCGCTAAGTTTAAATGGCATTGGGCGGGGCACATTGCACGTAGAACTCACTCAGAGTACTAAAATATAAATTCCATTTTATTATATGTTAGAAATGTTTACAAACATCCACTTCATATTGTTTTTTTTATTCCAGGAATCAGCTCAACCAGTGGTTCAGTCAAGATTGTCCTCGAGAAAGTTACTACTCTTGTAACTTACACTGAAAGTAAGTAATTTGTTCATTATTATCTCTGAGTAGTAATGGCGTAGCTTTGGTGGCACCCGGAGAAATTGACTGGATGTCATCCATAGGGGCTTCAATAGGGTTTTATCGGCAAGGTGTCATATCGATGGACCCCAATGTCACCCGCGGGGATATTATACGGGTGTCACCAATATACCAATATAATGATATTGTTGAATAGGGTTTCACACCCAAGGCTATGAGGGTGCGGATCGATCCCTCAGCTTAAGCAGGATAAACAGGTCGTCAAATTTATTATAACGTCAAATTGTTGTTGTTTATTAACTTTAGTTATTGATTGATGTTATTACAATAGTTGTGTAGAATGCGCAGATTTTTATCAACAGTTTCATCGTTTGTCTATTTATTAAATTTCTCATATAATTATTATTTGTTTACAGACTACAAGCAGATCTCTAAAGAGACTGTGACGGAGACTTTCATTATCCGTGAGTATTATGTCGACATATTTATCATAAATTTAATTTTTTATCATTACCTCTGCTGAAATCAGCAACCCCCTTATTCAAATCTGAAGTCTCCCGGCGTATAAAATAAAAATACGATTGTTCAATCAATCTATCAATCAATCAAATCGTTTATTTGCGGGGAAAACAGTAGGTACAGGCCACAAAACTTTACAAGTCTACAATTTGACAAAATTGTACAATTTTCCATAGAACCACAAAACTTTACAAGTCTACAATTTGACAAAATTGTACAATTTTCCATAGAAAAATTTCACAAATTTGTCGAATGGTACGCTTGTAAAGTTTTGTGGTACAGGCCCCAGGTATTATATATTAAAATTAAGTTCCATGTATCCAGTTGTATTTGTAAATATGAAGATACGTGTAAATTCACATGGAAAATAGCATAAATAAATGAACATTTTTAACTGATAAACGACTCTTAAGAATGAATTTGTTCCACTAAATCTTGCTCAATCTTACTTCCTCTGACTTCATTAGACAGATCATTGACATTGTCATCAATTGCTTTTTTCAGTGACCATTGTCACCGGTAGTATCAGCAACTCTCGCCAGACCAACTGTAAGTATTATTTTATTATTATTATTATTTTTTTAAAGGGTAATCTTTACGTCCAAATGTTCGGCACTTGTTAAATTCTATCATTACAATATAAGATTCAATGATGAATGTGTCATGTATTGGTTCAGTGTCGAGCACTGAAACGTTTTTATTTTCTATCAAACTCAAGTGTGATTTATTAATATATATATATAATACAATATATATAATATATATATTTTTATCAGACTGTTGCGACAGCTTCTTTAATATTTAATTATGTGTATGTAAGTTTACATATCTATGTATTTATGTAAGTTTATGCTTCTCATAGTCATAATTATTATTTTAGGTTGTTCATACTCTATTTTCCTGTTTCACCTACTCAAGTTTTAACTTTTCTTGCATCGTTTCCACTACCCAAAGGTTGTCTGGAAGAGATCGCTTGTTAGCGATAAGACCGCCTGTTGTCTACCATTGTGAAATTTGTTTCTGTTATTTGTTTTTAGTGTACATTATTTGGTGAACAATAAAGAATATTTGTATTGTATTGTATTGTATTGTAATACCTTTCAAATATGAATGATATATTTTTAAATTTCAAAGATTTACGTATCGTTTACCATAGTTTTATTATAAACTGTGACACTGAAACAGTGATGTAAAAGAAACTTTATTCACATTAGTGTTAAAGTAGAATTACCAATGGAATTAGAGCATAATTTCAGTGTTATACTTAAAGAAATTTACCTATTCTGACTTTAGCTAGAGAATTGTAGTACTTTTATCTCACGAGCGCGGATCAGCTATAGTTATGTTGAGCTAAACATGCACATTGTCTATGTGTGCGTCAACGTTGGAGCTATGAGTTGACGCCGGTGTGTTTTTAGTGGGTATGCTTCTCCCCTCTCTCTGCCCAGCACAGGGGGTTACGGGAGGAGAGAGTCCCACATAACCCTCAAATGGGCTCCCCCGGAGCGGGGGTATGAATACGTAATGCATTTTCACATCGTTAAAAATAGGAGCTATGAGTTCACGTTATCAATGTGTTCGTATGTGTCACAATCACACCTACAACAATGGCCAATCCGCGCTCATGGGAGAAAAGCACTATACACAATAGGGATGTTGACACCAAATAAGAAAATCAATGAAACCGAATTTTCTCGAAAAAGGATCAAATTCTCAATCAAATAGCGAAAAAAGCACTTCAAAAGAATAAATAGTTACATAATTATGAGTCTTCAAAGTTTTAGGAGGGGGCATTTTCTGTCCCTGTTCCGCAAAACGCACCTCTGTATTGGACGATCGTCATTTACTATGGTGCTCGAGGTCAGTGACGTCACTGATCTGTAACGCTTTCTCTCTCGAACTAAAGACATTCTAACGGTTGTAGTTTCGTTATTTGTTGAGATATTTGAATAGGATTTTCACTACTTGGCTTAGTTTTATATATTCTTTCGTATGGAGTAATAATAAATTTTGAGTCAACATCCCTATTGGAATAACTCTTGCAACCTCCATTGCTAATAACATATTATTTACAGCCGGCAATCAAATTATCCAGAAGATCGTACCAGAATGCGGCAAATATTTGACACAACAAGGCTACCCAGATATCACTATTGAAATTAACACCATCACCAATGAATGCAGTAGCGCCAATGGTGACAATGCCAACTGGGATGGAAACGGCAACGGCAACAGCGGAAACACTGGAAACACTGGTGGTAGCACCGGTAACAACAACGGAAACTCTGGCAGCGACAACGGAAGCACTGGTGGAGACACCGGCAGTGACAACGGAAGCACTGGTGGAAATACTGGCAGCAACAACGGAAACACTGGTAGCGACAACGGAAACTCTGGTAGCGACAATGGTAGCACTGGTGGAAACACAGGCAGTGACAACGGAAGCACTGGTGGAAACACCGGCAGTGACAACGGAAGCACTGGTGGAAACACCGGCAGTGACAACGTAAGCACTGGTGGAAATACTGGCAGCAACAACGGAAACACTGGTAGCGACAACGGAAACTCTGGTAGCGACAATGGTAGCACTGGTGGAAACACAGGCAGTGACAACGGAAGCACTGGTGGAAACACTGGCACTGATAATGGAAGCACTGGTGGAAACACAGGCAGTGACAACGGAAGCACTGGTGGAAACTCCGGCAGTGACAACGGAAGCACTGGTGGAAGCACAGGCAGTGACAACGGAAGCACTGGTGGAAGCACAGGCAGTGACAACGAAAGCACTGGTGGAAACACTGGAAGCACTGGTGGAAACACCGGCAGTGACAACGGAAGCACTGGTGGAAACACTGGAAGCAATGGTGGAAACACTGGAAGCACTGGTGGAAACACTGGAAGCACTGTAAGTATATTGCGCTGCTAGTTTAAAGTGTACATACTTTTTATATTATTGTTCGTCGCCCTTGGCAATCAGCGTATCATTTTTGTTCAGGGCATTGATTTCGGCGTCACCATCGGCGGCCTAATCAAGTTGATCCCAGGTGTTGCCAGCATATCAGCCAACATCATCAATGAAATCATCAAGATCAGTAAGTTTACAATCATTCTTTGTACACCAATGGGGGCAAATAAAAAATCAGTAGTCGAGACTATTTTACGGCTTAATTAGTTTTATTTTTATTTTATTTGTGGTGTCAATAATAATAATAATGTATTTATTTTATAATTTCAATCATTTTAATTTTAACTTATTTGGTGTACTTAATTTTTATTTCAATTTCTTAATTTAACCTATGGACATTGACTGGAATAAAATTGTTTCATTTCATTTCATTCAATATTTAACAGTAGTTTTTCGGTGATAAAAAAATAGTGACTAAACCTATCTATTTCCCAAAAAGGTCTAGTTTTCCCTCTGAGCCAGATGGTAGTCGCTTTCATAAAAGTAGTGCCTACGTCAAATCTTAGGTTTAAGTGCCAACGCGAACCCTGTCGCCTAGAAAGAAAGAAAGTAAAATTTATTCGAGACAAAACCAGCTTACAGTACAACAGCTTAATTAAATATAAGAGTGCATATTGTGTTATAATTAAACGACTCCATCTCATAACGTCCGTCAAGTGATGGCTAATTAGGTATCAGCTCACAAAATTTCACAAGAATCGATTGAGAAGTGCAACCTGTATTCATCCCGGTTCGACCTTTTTGCGATATACGTGCAGACATTATTGGCCCCCTGTACGTTGCTAGCTACTATGTCTGACATTACTTATCTTCTTTTTGCAGAGATCAACACGATCGTTGATATAATCAACCTGGTAACTAAATGTAAGTATATATTTTTTTCATAGGAATATATGGTACATACCTAATATGTAAACTTTGTGCGGTAAATGTACAACCCAATAATCCTCGTCCAATATACAGTAGAACCCGCTTAATATGATCGATCACGTTTAATACGTTTTCTTGCATCTTACCTACATCTTCCTAATTGGCCTGGATTACAGTAATATTAAAATTACCTTACTGTTTATTTTTGCTCGTGCAATAATTTATTTTTACCGTACCTTAGATTAATAAAATGGTATTTGTTTACAGTGACCGTCGCTCTTGGAGGAATCATCGATTCGATCATCAGCGGACGTAAGTTTATACAAACTAGATAACAGCCGCTAGTTTGAGGCAAATATGTTCCAACATTTTGCTTTTTCGTTGTTGTAACATTATTTGTTGATTGATTTGTCGACATACAATCTCTGTCCTGAGCTACCCTTTTAATTATATTTTAATAATCATACCTCAATTAGTACATTCGTACCTTCCTTTTTCTACATTTTTCATTAACGCATTTTTTTTATTGTAGTCTGTTCGGAAATAGAAATCCCTTATATCCTACGCTTCTTTTCATTCCGTACAGAATTTGTCATTGATTTGATTATTGTTTTGCATCATAAAATGATTCTCTTTTTGCTGTTAAGGAAAGTATTTTAATATTATTTTCTTATTTTACAGTTGGCTCCATCCTTATCAGAAGTAAGTATTATTCTTAAAGTATCTAAATAATTAAAGCGTCCTAATGTTAAAAGTCCTGTTTCTGAAATATAAGGCTAAAATAGTTCTAAAGTACTGTGGTTATGTTAAATCTTTAAAGGCCGCATTTCTCCGCATTGACGCTTTTGTTCCGATCCTTCATCATCATAACAGCCGAAAGACGTCCACTGCTGGACATAGGCCTCCCCAAAAGAGCGCCACAATGACTCCTGCGACCTTTACCAGGTCATCAGTCCACCTTGTGTGGTTTACCCACGCTGCGCCTTCCAGTCCGTGGTCACCACTCGAGAACCTTTCGGCCCCAACGGCCATCGGTTATCTGCCTTTTATTTCTTTAACGTAATAATGTATGTTACAGTTGTGGCCGTAATCTTCAAGATCGGGTACTGCGTCAACGGCTGGGGCCCCGACAAGAGCATCTGCACCAAGGAATGGAATGCACAGTTCGGAATCACCGGTGAAGCTAGCACTGCGATCGACCTCATCAATCTGTATAGGCTGGGCAACTGCAAGAGTGATGTCGCTAAAATTGTGTCTACTTACACTAACGGCAAAGGTAAGAATTTAGTATATATAGTCCTCCTTGACGTATCCGATAACGGCGACCCTTACAAATTCCTTTGACATTTTGTTCGAATTTGGAGCAGCCCAACTGGGAAAGTACCTTCGCCTTGCAGAAGACCACAGTCATAATAACATTATTTACTACAGAAGTATGTACTGTTGTGTTCCAAGAGGTGAGCAAGGTTGCCAGAGCTCCCGAGGATGCACTGTTTTGAGAGTGAACTAAATTTGACACTTCCGCTGTCAACACAGTTTTTATAAAGCCTCAAATTTTATAAAGGGTCAACGCGCACGTGACTGGTTTGGAGTTGCTGTCGTTGTGTTAAAATAAGTTTCTGTCAAAAATTTAGCTAAAATTTGGTATACTTTTGTAGTTTAGGAGTTGCTATGGCCACCTTCTTTCTCCATGATCAGATCAGTTCGATGGTACCATAATATTGCATTGTCACCCAACTTACAAAAGTATACCAAATTTTAGTTCAATCGGTTTAGGAGAAGGTCTTAAATTCAGTTGCAAGATTTGTCCCATACATACTAACAGGTGAAGTCAAATAAAAGCTTTTAAAAAAATCTTTACTTCTATTACAGGAATCTCCTCAACCTCAGGCTTCATCAACATCATCCTGCAGACGTCCACCGACCTCAGCGTCATCGTCAGCTCAGGAGACATCACCAAAGCTACCTTCTCCGCTGTTTTCATTGACGTCATCACCATCTTCGGCTCTGTTACCAATTCCTTCAAGCAAGGATGTGAGTACTCTTGTATATGTAGCTAGTTCTAGAGGCTTGACAATATGTTTTTATCATCGTCAAATTTAAGAGTTATCCTCTTGTCGGTGAAGTATTTTCCATTTTTCTCTTTCGTACGCCAGCCCTTTGAGTTCTTGATACGACACGACGCCAACTGTTTCTTTTATTTGGTCCATGTAACTGTGCCTTGGTCTTCCCCTCGCCTTCCTTCTATCTTTCCTTCCAAAATCGTTGTCGTGCCGTATCAAAATGTCCAGTCATTTTCCCTGTTCTATTGATAATTGATTTATATGAGATGAGAGACATCTCATGAGAAAGGTGATAACTGGGCCATTTTACGGAAAGTTGTACACTCGACTTTTTTTTTAATTTGGATAAAATTGGGTTTTTTCTACTCAGAATCGAAAGCACTTTCGAATGATATAGGGGAACAAAAGTGTCCCAAATTTTTTTTATTCCTTTCCGTTACCGTTTTCATACTAAGTTTGTAATCTTGTATGGTGGTAATGGAATGGAAAAACTGAAAATTGTATGAAAAATTTGGGACACTTTTTTTCTCCTATTAGGTTCGAAAGTGCTTTCGATTCTGAGTAGAAAAAAACCCGATTTTATCCAAATTTAAAAAAAAAGTCGAGTGTACAACTTTCCGTAAAATGGCCCAACTGAGAAGGAGAAAGCGGAGCGGGAGCGCGAAAAGAGCCGATGCCCACCCGCTCCGGCACAGACGGAGGGGATTAAGGCGGCGGCAATACGCAAGCCACCTGATTCCTTACAGTAAGGCCGTGGGTTGGGGACCCACAGATTATGACGTACACTTCTGGGGGAAGTGTTGGGGCGTTATCAACACTTCCCTCCATTAGCGCGAGCGTGCCCCCAGCGCACTAGCCGGGGGCACGCTCGCGCTAATGGAGTAGCCGGGGAGTAATTGTGGTAGAATGCCAGCGACCGCACGATACCCCTCATTAAACAGCAGCGAGGGCCAACGTTATTTAGGTAAAAGAAGGGTTAAAGAAAGAGGGGATAAGTCAAAGGATAGCGGGTTCCTGCCTCCCTTAGAAGCGTAGTTCCATGCGGATTCAGTAAAGCCGATTTCTCTGTGTTTTATCATGGTATTTCAATGACTAACTCACCCATTTTGTTGCAGCTGGCACTGCCATCGTCTCAACGATCATCCCAGTCTGCGGCCCAGTGTTGCTTAAACAGGGCTTTGGCGACATCAGCAAGCAACTAATTACCGTGATTTCCGCCATCAAAGTTGGCAACAACGACAAATTCAACTGGTCCAGCGTTAAGAACGTGAGTTTTTCTCTATTCCTCATACTCTGAAAGTAGGTAAAGTAGCTTATCGCTCTCGTATTGGGCTAGCCATGAACGCAAATGCTGCAATTTAATGGACGCTGCTTTGATGATGATAAGTTCCTGTTATCCTTCATTTAGGGACTAGGGTTGCCAGATGGTCGGGATTCGTCCGGTTTCTCCCGATATTTAATAAATCTCCCGACTCCCGCTAAAATATAAAGTCTCCCGACAAAATTTCAAACAGTACCTATTGGTGGACCGAACCAGTTACGTAGCTTCACTAGCTTCTTTCTAAAGGCAAAGCCAGCGAAGACGATGCGATTTGGTTTCACCTATAATGCTTGGTTAGGTTAGGTTAGGAAGCACAAGATTTTGATTGATGACTGGTAAAGGTTGCGGGAGTCCGCTAGATGCGGGTGGTATAGCACAGGACCGGTCATTCTGGCACTCTTTGGGGGCTGATATGATGATAATGATAATGTTTGGTTCGGATACCTCTCTTCAATCAGTAAAAAAGCGTATTTATTCCATCAGGGAGGCGACAGCGTCAGCGATAATCTAGTGTCCAGCGTCAAGCAAGTCTTCGAGAACGTTAACACCAATAACAACGTCAACACACCATCCCTGACTGCTGTGCTGAATCTGCAGCCACCCCAGAACTTCGACGATGTCTGCTCGTTTGGAGTCCAAGTTGTCCAGGGTCTGGGAGGAATCCTGGACCTGTTCATCAATGGACTTGGCACGCTTATCGCTAGAGGTAAGGGCACCCACACAACACATACACGCAACAACATTGACTTTATACGATCATTGATCGTATAGATACGATTTCACTCTAGTCTTTTCATCCTTACGGGTCCAATCATGTAAACAAACTATTTTTGAAGACGTTAATCATTTTCCTTTCTCTAGGATTACAAAACTTTGTGAGCTTCTTTAAGTAGATATACAACAACATTTTAAGAGATGATTATTGTGTAATCCTAGGTAAAAGGGTGATAAAAAAGAGTTTGTTTGAGAGTGTGTATGACAGGACACGTGGATGAATTCATAGACTGTAAAGTAGATTCGTATACAATATAATGGAATAGAATATAATAGAATAGAAAGAATGGAGTTGAACAGATTAATTATTTTTTTATTTGAACTTTATTGCACATAAGCACAGAATTGTACAAATAGCGGCCTTAATGCCAAATGGCATTCTCTACCAGCCAACAATGGGCTAAACAGAGATTGTATAAAAGGTGTAGTCTGTCTACTCAGCAAACTATTACAGGGTGGGAAAGAATAGAATAGACTAGAATAAAGTAGACTAGAATAGACTAGAAAAGAATAGACTTTTCTTATTAATAATGGGATTGCTCTTGGGTAGCATCTAGCCAGGGGGGCAAAGATGAGACCAACGATGAAGCAAGCTCACCCAGAAAAAGCCTATTCACTCTTGCCTTAAGACTATATTGTGTACCTATCGTGCGAGCGAGAACAGGCATTTCGGAATATTCTTGCGTGCGACAGAGACAGTAGTAATTTCAAGCAAAATTAGTGTTTCGGGCGCCAAAGTTTTCCACCCCTAAAACCTTTATCAAATGAGACAATTTTGGCCTTGATCGATTCCTCACATCCCTAACTAGGTTTATACGTTTTGCTTTTTTCGTAATTCTTTCTAGTTTATGAAACAATGACAAAAACCCAAGACGAAGTTTTCGCTTCACTTTAAGTGTTCATGTTTTCAATTATATGCAATGTTTCCAAAAAATCAAAACGTATAAACCTAGTATTTAATGATACTTACATAATTTCCAAAAATCATGTAAAACGGTTCAGTTTTAGGGGGCGAAAAACGTTGGCGCCCGATGCACGTTTTTGTATGGAAAAAAATTTCTACACAATCCTCTTAAATAGTTGTTTGCCTTAGACTAGAATAGAATAGACTAGAATTGAATAGACGTGTGGCTGTCCTTGTCCTAACATTACCAACGTTCCCAGTGGTCGGTGCCCTCATCAACTATATCGTGGCGATCCTCGGTGCTGCCCGCAACTCGAAGAGTTTCGTCAGCCAGCAGGCGTACTACGCCAGCTTTGGCGTCTCCGTTTCTGCCAAGAGCTGGGCTGGCATCTCCGCTGGATTCCAGATTGACAACGCTAAGGGAGACCTTGATGGCATACTGAGCGCTTACACTAAGGGAAGCGGTGAGTTCATTACCGTCTCATTTTTTTGTGGTTTTATAAGCCGGGCCCCATAAAGCGATAGGAGTTATTATGAGAGTACCCGCTCCTTACCGGCGATGGGATTTAGTGCCTAAAGGATTGTGACGTCACTTTTGCGGCGCTTTTTCTCTCTAACTACCAACATTAAGACAGTTATAACTTTTTAATATTAAGAGTTAGAAGTGGATTTCCATCATTTGGCATATTTTTTGGTTTTTTATAAAATCTGAGAAAAAAATACCCTGTAGCTTTATCATACCGATCGAAAGGCTTCATCATAAGGATTATTTTTTGCTAAATAACATAGTGTTAGGAATAAAATGAAGATACAAAACATTTTTTTTCTCGTGTAGCGTGTTCGATTCCCAGTTCAAACATGTAATTATTTAAAAATCCATGAATGAAGTTTAAGTTGTTTTTAAATTAAAATAATGTCTTCTTTTAGTAAAATCTTCCATCTACAATATTTAAGGTACCTTCCCTTGATGTCTCATAGTCTTGGGACGCCCTGTATACTATATATCTATGATTGAATAGTGAATACTTATCCTCATCTTCCTTACAGGCCTCAAGTCCCTCTCTGGCGTCAAACTGGTTCTCTTCAACTCCGCGTACACCCTAGTTGACATCGCCGCGAAGGGTACAGGCATCGTTGAGGCGGACCTGAGCTCCGTGTTCAGTGTAGTGACGACCATTATCGGAGGCTTCGCCAACAGCATATCCGCTAATGTTGGAAAGACCATTGTTGACAACCTGTTGCCAACTGTTAGCTTCTATTTGGAGCAAAATGGATACACATGTAAGCGATTCTCATTATACTAGCTTTTGCCATGGCCCTATTTCACCACTTCGACAATTGTCAGTGACATATGTCGAGTGACAATTGTCAAGCGACAGGTGACATGCGACAATTTTGAAAATAATTTTCTATAATAATGCATATACACATGACAGGCATTTTTTAACAATTGTTTGTATGTCAATTACGTTGTAAATCAAAAATGATTCTTCCTAGTTGACATATTTGTAGATTTGTCAGTAAATTTTGACATGAGATTGAAGCTGTGTCAAGCTTTGTTATTTTTTACCGACATATCTATAAATATGTCAACTTCGTCCGCGTGGAACTTGTCCATAGAATTTAATTAATTTTTTTTTAAATATCAGGCGCTTAACTTAACTAGTCGTCGCTGTTACATATAAACTTCCACCCCCTTAAGGGATGATTTCCGGGATAAAAAGTATCCTATGTCCTTCTCCGGGACTCAAACTATCTCCATACTAAATTTCATCTAAATCGATTCAGCGTTGTAATTGTGACGTAAGTAACAGACAGACGCTTAAATGTAATCACTGTAATTGAAATATGATCCCAGTAAGCCGAAATAAATGAATTTATTCTTATTAGTATAGCCCAGACTCTGGTTTAAGACCAAACAGTCATAAAGATAAGCTGATTAACACTACAAAGGAGCTTACTTTTACAAAAGAGCATAGGTGATTTCTTACACGCAGCATAAGCTAACGTAATGGTTCGCACTAAAGTTCAATGTGAAATGACACCAATAAAGATTGTACTACGACAAAAATATTTGACGGTAGTTGTTGAGATAATCTCTGTTTACGGAACACACCATGTATTTTAAGCTTTAAAGAAACTAGGCTTAGGTCCCAATTCAAAAGTTCGTGTTACGACATGTGACTATTCGAAATAAGAAGTGCTATTGTTGCACAATTAAGTAGTTTTATTGCTTAAAGTTCTATGAATATTTAGCCTTACGCGACTGTCCAAGCTATAAACCAGTTAAAATATTGTATCTGAACTGTTTCGCCCTCCAACATTCAACCTTACTATCATTTATATACTTATACTTACATGTCAATTTTGTTTGCAGCGCTCGGAAGCCAGTCCAGCTCAATCTATACCACAATCGAAACTTGCAACAACTCGGACGCTCCATGGGTTAAAGGATCGTCTGCTACTGTCGTCACCAACTAAACTACTAACGCATCCCGACGCAGCCTGCCCTACGACCTATCTTTAGGACAATAGACAAAAGTACAGATCATCCAATGACCTATCTCTAGTACAGTAGGCCAAATAGCCTCGACGCAGTCTGATCTACGACCTATCTTTAGGACAATAGACAAAAGTACAGATCATCCAACGACCTATCTCTAGTACAGTAGGCCAAATAGCCTCGACGCAGTCTGGCCTACGACCTATCTTTAGGGCAATAGGCCCAAATTCTATCATTAGGACAAAAGAACAGATCATCCAACGTCCTATGTATAGGACAACATGCCAAAAACCCTCGACGCAGCCTGTCCTACGACCTATGATTAGGACAATAGGCCAAATACCCTATCATTAAAAGTTGGATTTTGTACAAAATGTACCTGTACTGTATGTACCTACACTATTCGACATTTGCATGCGATCTTAAGCGTTTGACGTGGTATGAAGTTCTTTGGAACTATTTTTTCGTGGTTTATTGATTTCCTTAAGATGGCAAATGCAAAGCAAATATGCAGCGGCTGGTCTATAATTAATAAATGTATGCAGATTTACTCATTGTTTCACTTCATTCTGTATCCTTTAATGCAAATAAATTATTTTATGTCACACCTGGCCATAAAGCGGCAATTACCGCACGCTCCGCGCGCGGGAAATCCGACTTCCTGGCCAGGGGGTGACATAAAATTTTGTACTTAACACGGGCGGTAATAAAGAAAGCCTCAGATCGCATATTTATCGCCCTTGCCTTCGGCTCGGGCGTCAAATGCCTGCGATCTGAGACATTCTTTGTTTTACCGCCCTTGTTAAGTAATGTACTAATAATAATACTCAAAGGAAAATAAGGGCCCACAAGTATATTTTCCAGCTTTTCGATAATAAACCAGTATGAAAGAGGTTGAGCTCTTAACATAAGGCGCTGGTCCCACCGCCGGCGATGAGCGAGAAGCAATTAGAGCTAGAACGTAGAAACGAGTTGGCGAGCAACGAGAAGCGAGTGGTAGTTCTGATAGTTTTGTCGCTCGTCTATAAGCGAGTGTTCGAATGCGACGGGCGATTACTCGGAAAATGACCGCTGTTTAGTCTGTGATCGCCGAGCGAGCATCGCTGAACGAGTACCGTTGAGCAATGCTCGCTTTTATTTTAAGACAGTCCTCGCCGACAGTGTGAACAGCTAGCGATCAACTATAAATGTATCTGTCACTTTTACTGCCACGGGATCTACATCTTTTGTTCGTTTCTAAAAATCGCCGATAGCTAATCGCTTCCTCGCCCTTGATGGGACTAGTGCCTAAGTAGCTACTTTTCAATGGGATATACCGCTTTGAGTGTCTCTGTTTGGCCCTGTGGTTGACTGGTAGAGAATGCCATTTAGCATTAAGTCCGCCATTTGTACACTGTATTTTGTTTTGTGCAATAAAGTTTGAATAAATAAATAAATATACTTAACTGCACTACAAATAGTAGCCACTATCAATTAGTTTATGTCTAATAATTAACAATAAAACAGAAATATCTAAGTGGCCTTTATTATTGTTTTAAGCAGTATTAAAAGTGTAACAAAATAACTGCTTACGTTAAATATCAATACCAAGGTGGCGATTTAAGGCACAAAGATGAAGTCAACTTGGAAAATACTATGTTATATTATACAAAAGTTTATTACACTGTAAAACTAAAGTAACAAAATTAACAATAGGTAAATTCATGAGACCATTTGAGTAACAGTCATAACAAAAAAACATACTCCTCAAAAGGCAAATCATAACATTCACACAAACACTTTGGAAATAAACTCATTTATCAAAGTCTGTTTATAATATCTACATTAAATTTTCATAGCACAGAGACTTAGTTTTAAACTTTATACTTATAGTAGAAATTATTTAAAATGTCCGACATTTTATAAAACTTGTCATTGGACTTTGAATCTTCACACTTGGACAATAAAGTCGCTTTTTGAACGGCCTAATTTGATACAACTCGGACAGTTCAAATAATTTTAAGTATACACAAGCTTTTTGGGGGAGGCCTATGTCCAGCAGTGGACGTCTTTCGGCTGATATGCTGATGATGATGATGACAAGCTTTAAATGACTTTATTGCAAATAAAATTGCCCCAGAGAAGAATGCCATACGAGCAAATTAATAATCCCACACACATAGTACAGTCACATGCATAGCATCTCAACAAGTCATGTATTTCTTAAATTTATAAGGCACAGCCTTTTTGGTAACAAGAGTTAAAAAATATAACTAAATGAGACTTAGCTTTAAACTTTATACTTACACAAGCTTTTGCAAAAAAAATTGCCCCAGAGCAGAATGCCATACGAGCGAATTAATTATACACACACATAGTACAGTTACGTGTACTTTATATCTTATCAACAAGTTATCATATTTCTTAAGTTTACAAGGCACAGCCTTTTTGGTAACAAGAATAAAAAAAAATTACTGAGTTTTGGTTGTGAACAGACGATAAACCTAGTACTTACACGAGCGCGGGTGAGCCATGGTTGTGTGTGGAGCTATATATGCACATTGTCTATGTGTGCGTCAGCATAGGAGCTATGAGTTGACGTTTTTATTTTATTTTTATTTTATGTTATTTATGAAAAAACTCCTGTGGACTTACAGTTGGCCCCAAAGATGTCCACAAGATTAACTTCCCATACAGTATATTATTACTTAATTAAAGTTAAATTAAGGAGAACATTTTACAATATAATTTCAATTAAAGCTAACAATAACATATTTTTAATTCAATTTATACTTAAACATTTTATAACGAACCGACTAGGCGGTTTGCGAAAAGGACAACTTTCGTTTTTACCATCGACAAGTTGTCAGCAAATACATCAGCGTCCTGGATTTGTACTAGAAATTTATTCATCAGGGCTATTGCTCTGATAGTTGGTGCATTCCGGGCCTGATGAGTACCGAGTTCCACTAAAAATAGTGGCAAAAAGATTTCGCGCCCGCCTTCCCTTGCGGCCTACCGCAATTATATAATTTTCTGGCACAAATAAATGAAATTTGCACAGAACACTTAGGATTGTCCACTCTATGGCGCAGAAGCAAACAGTAATGATAGAGTGTCGCAACCTTCCTGCGTAGCTCGAGAGTTTTCTATGTGTTCGTATGTGTAACAACTACAAATATGGCCAAACCGCGCTCGTGTGATAAAAGTACTATATAATCAGAAATCCCGTAAAGTTCTGAACGCAACTCTATGTAGAGAGTGCACGGCAAAAGTGTAAAAAAACGTGAAAGCATTGCGATTAGATTTGTGTTGCACTAACATTTAAAATCTAAGTTCAATAAAAATTTGTAAAGTTAACTTTTTTAGTTTTTCGTTAAAAACTCGTAAACGGTAAAAAATGTTCTGAGAGATAAAAAATGTACATAAAATTCTCCACAAAAAAGGTTCTACACACTTTTTCGCTAGAGTGAATATTTAAGGACACTTTCAAGGGGCGATGTTAATCAAATATTGCTTCCCATTCTTTTGTTTTTCAATATTTTTGAAAACAAAAATACAGTATTTATGCACTCAACGAGTTCTAAATAACGATACCCCACTCGATGGGGTAGGTCAATATTTTTTTTTCGCGCCCCCGTTTAGCTGTATGGGAGCCCCCCTTATAAGCGTTTAAAAAAAATTTTGACGATGTAAGTAGATGTGGGTCAACACGTTGCTTAAAATATCCTTCATTTACTGAATCAACTTTGATATTTACGTTTATAAAGAACGGGATAAAACACATTATTAGTTAAGTTAACAGAGGTGTCACACCCTTACCAGACAGATAATGAATGACTTTGGCCACCAAACCAAAACCAAACCAAACAGAGCTCCATCATGCGGTTTTTTGGAAATATTACATACATAGGTAGTAGGTACATAACTCACACCTGTATTCCCAGAAGGGGTAGGCAGAGCACAAGAAATTCAATTCCCGTGCCACTTTTAGCAATCGTAGGTTTAAAGATGGAGAAAATGTGATATTGCAGTGAAATTTAAGTATCTATTTATCTATATAAGTATGTATATCGTCGCTTAGTATACCCATAGTACAAGCTTTGCTTAGTTTGGGACTAGGTCGATTTGTGTAAGATTGTCCACAAATGTTGTAGAGCCAAAATATATAAGAAGGCTCGACTCGCTGTTCACAACGGAGTGCTGGTTCCTATGGAAGTGAGAATTGGGTTTGGTAGAAGAAGCAAGGGGCTTGCAGTGGGAGGCGCGCGTCGCTTTAAATGCCTACCGCTCGCTCGGCCCGGGGCCGGCCGTCAGTCGAGGGCTGCCCGCCGCCGCACGAACGCTGTACATGCACGTTACCGCTGCCGCCGCTAGAACGCGACGAGCGACGAGTCGATAATTTTATTTAAGTACCTACAGCCCTAGCGCTACACGTGCCGCGTGTGAATGAATACAAGTTATACGATAGACAGAGATGCACAGAGTAGGCATGTTTTTTATGCCTAAACGCCGTTTTTGTTAGAAAGTGAAGCTTCTGTACTTGTACTATTACTTATTCTGTGGAAGAAGCACGAGAGCAGTGGTGGAGCGTCCATACAACTCGATTCCCACTGGCTTGCCTAATTTTTAGCCAGTCCAGGACTTTTACTGCGGCTCATAAATAATAAGAAAGGCAAATTACTTACGCTCTTTCAAAAATATTGTAAGGTTTTTAAACCATTTTTTAATTCAAGAATCGGTTGGTGTGATGTGATATTAAGCTTTAAAAGGAAAACTATGACAGCTAAGTAGACATTTCTAGTTAACGAGTAATAGTCGAACTTAAGAAATGTACTTTGCAAAACCAAGCCGTCGTACAATTTCCATTGATACCTTAGATAATGTTCTTAATTCTGTCAAAAACATAGTAAATATAAGTTTGCAAACTTTTCAGTCCACATAATGTAACGGGTGGACAACTACGGAACCCTACATTGTGCGTGGTCCGACACGCACTTGCCCGGTTTTTATATAAATTTGCCATTGTTTTATACATTTATAATTGTTCGTTTTGGTAATAATTGTTGATATCTTTTTTGTTGTTGTATTGTGATTTTTCAAAAGTGCTGTATAAGGTAGGCCTACTTGGTAATAAATTAATTTGAATTGAAATTGAATAACCTTTGAGGGATTGAGTTGAAAGTGGGAGAATGAGATAAATACCCTCTGCCCTGGTTTGTTTTTAGGGTTCCGTACCAAAAAGGTAAAAAGGGAACCCTATTGGTTTCACTTTGTCTGTCTGTCTGTCTGTCTGTCACATCGCTAAATATCTCAGGAACTACTTATCCTATCGATTTGAAATTTGGAATAGTTATAAACAAGGGTAACCCAGATACATAGAAGATGGTTTTTTAAATTATTTTATTTTATTATTTGTGAATAATGACAGATAAAAGGGGGTTCAAAATTTTAAAGTCTGGCAACTATATCAAGTGGGGTATCATATGAAAGGGCTTGCCTTGTACATTCTGAAACAATTTTTAGTTTTTTTTTTCGTTGGGGAAATTTCGATTTACGAGGGAAAATGTTTAAAAAAATACCATTCCCCTCCCCTTATCTCCGAAGTTTACGAAGAAAAAAAATTGAAATTATTACACAACATATGCATGTATATTTTACAGGAAAAATATAGCCATAGCTCTATCTAGTTTTTCTTTTTTTTAATCATCAAAAAACTCTTCTATACTAAGTTTGTAATTTAATCACTTTTGTATATATTTTTGGTTTATATTTAAATTTACAAAATTACGTTGAAAATACTTTCTTTCAAATAAAAAAACAATTATTGAAATCGGTTGATGTGATAAAGAATTATCCTTGAAAAACCAACATACGTACTAAGTTATTCAGTCGCGCAAATTAGTAACACAATGCGCCGATAGATGGTGCTGTCATGTTTTTTTAAGATTGTTCCTGAATTAATGGGGTCGGGTTGGGTACACAACTACATATACAAGAACTGTGTACGGAACCCTCGGTGCGCGAGTCGGACTCGCACTTGACCGGTTTTATTTCAATTTATTAGGGACAAAAAACAGTTACACTCATAGTTACAAGTTTAAGTATTGAAGCTTTAAAATTACAGTATGTGAAACCAGCGACATTGTCCACAGATTAAAAGATTAGTATTAAGTGGTTTCCTTTTTTTACTTCCGATCCTGAAACCCTACTCCTGAGGAGGGCCCACAGTATCCTCACCAATTGCATTTCTCACACTCTCACGTCCGTCCGTCCGTCCGTCCATTTTGTTCCGAAGAATGTTTAGGGTTCCGTACCCAAAGGGTAAAACGGGAAGGATAAACCAAACATATCCTCCTCTGTGCTATGACTAAGACTCCGCTGTCCGTCTGTCCGACTGTCCGTCTGTCACCAGACTGTATCTCATGAACCGTGATGGTTAGAGAGTTGAAATTTTCACAGATGATGTAGGTTTTTCTGTTGCCACTACAACAACAAATACCCACTAAAATACAGAATAAAATAAAATATCTTGGCCAACGAGTTTTGCTCGGCGTTTTCCCGAGCTTAAGACCTAGCTAAAACGATTGCTCGTCTCCGAAAACCCTCACAAACCAAATTTCATCAAAATCGTTAGAGCCGTTTCCGAGATCCCCGAAATAAATATATAAATAAATATATATATACAAAAATTGCTCGTTTAAAGATATAAGATTTAAGTGAAAGTGAAAGTGAAAGTGAAAAAACATTTATTGCCTATAAAACCTTAACCTAACAAATACAAAAGGGGGCTCCGTTACGACAAATATGTTTTTTTTGCTTTTTTATAGATAATGGTACGGAACCCTTCGTGCGCGAGTACGACTCACACTTAACCGGTTTTTTTTTACTTTCCATTGAACTATGAACTTGAGATTTCGTCATGTTTATTTTTAGGTACATTTTGCCAAAAAATACTAATATATTGATAAATCTGGTTTTGTACTTTGAAATTTACTTATTTTCTAATTAAAACCAACTTAATTGTGCCGTTGGTTCGGTACCTTAAATGTACGACACGCACTTGGCCGGATTTTCGTTCGACTAACGCTTTTATTTGCTAAGTATTTTGCGTCGAAAATTTATTCATTTGAATAAGAACATAATTCGACAACTGTTCAAATAGAGCGTATGTATCCAACCTTGTGTGATCAAACTGATCAAGAACAAATACAGTTACACGTGTGATAAATAAAATTAGATTTTTAAATTCTCATAGGGCAATGTACTCGTAAAGCTGCATTTTTGGTATGTTATTTGGACCCCTTAGGGTAGTATGAAACCACATTTTGCAAGCAAAACAAATTGTGCTACCTGCCTGCGTAATACATAAAAAAAATTAAAAATTTCGGACTTTTTTTCATTTATTGTAGACTAGCTTTTGCCCGCAACTTCGTCTGCGTAGAACTCGGTCATCACGTTAGAATGTTATTTCCCTGGCTAGATGCTGGCCAAGAGCAATCCCATTATTAATAAAAAAAAAACTTCTATTTCTTGCGCTTACCTAGTTATCTCTCTTCCATTCTAACTTAAACCCCGTTAAGGGATGACTTCCGGGATAAAAGTATCCTATGTCCTTCCCTAGGACTCATACTATATCCATAGCAAATTTCATCTAAATCGGTTGAGCATTTTAATGGGAAACAGGCAGACAGAGTTACTTTCGCATGTATAACCCGCCCCGGTTTCGCACGGGTAGTCCAGTTTTAAACAACAACAAATACCTACTCTTTATTGCACACCTCAATTAAAGGACACAGATCAGGATCACAGGGAGAGGATTTTTTATGATTTAAATTTATTTATCTAAGTTTTTTCCCGCGACTTCATTCGCGTGAATATCCATATCAACTTCTACACCGGCTGTCTCGCCAAACATTGCGCACGCCGGCTCAATGCGCCCACATGAAACACATGACAGAGGACAAAATATATATTAAGAAGGAAGTAGATGAAAACGCGCGCGAGCGGAGCGAGCGCGAAATTTTTCGAATATTCTGATACGGGTGTGGAAAATACTTCATACGCATCAAGTAATGAAGATGAAAACGCGAGCGCAGCGCGCGCGAATTCTTTCAAACATTACGATGCAGGTGTGCAAAAGACTTCATACGCACCAAGTAATGTAGATGAAAACGCGAGCGTAGCGAGCGCAAAATGAAAAAAAAGAACATTGTGATGCAGGTGCGGAAAATACATCATACGCATCAAGTAATGAAGATAAAAACGCAAGCGTGGTGAGTGCGAAATGTTTCGAACATTATGATGCAGGCACGGTAAAGATTTCACACGCATCAACTAATGTAGATGAAAACGCGAGCGTAGGGCGCGCGAAAATTTTCGAACATTATGATGTAGGTGCGGAAAATACTTTATACTCATCAAGTAATTTAGTTGAAAACGCGAGCGCAGCGAGCGCGAAATTTTTGAACATTAATATGCAGGTGCGGAAAATACTTCATACGCATCAAGAAATGAAGAAAATCGCGAGCGTAGTGAGCGCGAAATGTTTTGATGCAGGTGAGGAAAATACTTCATACGCATCAACTATAATGTCGATGAAAACGCGAGCGTAGGGCGCGCGAAAATTATCGAACATTATGACGTAGGTGCGGAAAATACTCATCAAGTAATGTAGATGAAAACGCGAGCGCAGCGAGCGCGAAATTTTTCGAACATTCTTATGCAGGTGCCGAAAAGACTTCATACGCATCAACTATAATGTAGATGAAAACGCGAGCGTACGGCGCGCGAAAATTTTTGAACATTAATATGCAGGTGCGGAAAATACTTCATACGCATCAAGAAATGAAGAAAATCGCGAGCGTAGTGAGCGCGAAATGTTTTGATGCAGGTGAGGAAAATACTTCATACGCATCAACTATAATGTCGATGAAAACGCGAGCGTAGGGCGCGCGAAAATTATCGAACATTATGACGTAGGTGCGGAAAATACTCATCAAGTAATGTAGATGAAAACGCGAGCGCAGCGAGCGCGAAATTTTTCGAACATTCTTATGCAGGTGCCGAAAAGACTTCATACGCATCAACTATAATGTAGATGAAAACGCGAGCGTACGGCGCGCGAAAATTTTCGAACATTATGATGTAGGTGCGGAAAATGCTCATCAAGTAATGTAGAAGAAAACGCGAGCGCAGCGACCGCGAAATTTTTCGAACATTATGATGCAGGTGCGGGAATACTTCATACTCATCAAGTAATGTGTATGAAAACGCGAGCGTAGTGAGCGCGAAATGTTTCGCACATTATGATGCAGGTGCGGAAAATATTTCATACGCATCAACTATAATGTAGATGAAAACGCGAGTGTAGGGCGCGCGAAAATTATCGAACATTATGATGTAGATGCGAAGAATGCTCATCAAGTAATGTAGAAGAACACGCGAGCGCAGCGAGCGCGAAATTTTTCGAACATTATGATGCAGGTGCGGAAAATACTTCATACTCATCAAGTAATGTGTATGAAAACGCGAGCGTAGCGAGCGCGAAATTTCGAACATTATGATGCCGGTGCGGAAAATAATTCATACGCATCAAGTCATGCAGATGAAAACGCGAGCGTAGCGAACGCGAAATTTTTACAAACATTATGATGCAGGTGCGGAAAAGACTTCAAACGCATCAAGTAATGTAGATGAAAAAGCGAGCGTAGCGCGCGCTAACGTTTTTGAACATTATGATGCAGGTGCGGAAAATAATTCCTACGCGTCAAGTAATGTAGATAAAAAAGAGAGTGCGAAATGATTCGAACATTATGATGCAGGTACGGAAAATACTTCATACGCATCAAGCAATGTAGATAATTGAACAAAAAGAAATTGTTGACCTATCAAATGGCTTTGTAAAGAGGTGGTTGAATAGATATTTTTTTGTTCATAAATTAGTGGAATACCTTTCAAAGTTCAAAGCGCTTTATTGTAAAACATAGGTATAACTGAATACCTACTTTGGTCTGTTCTTTCACTTTCGAAGATGGAGTAGAGGCCTTGGTTGATAGTGCACCCACCCTGGTTGGTTCTAAGAGTTATGTGATTTTCTGAGAATTGTTTTTTTTTTGCTTCCTATCCGCCTATAACTTTCGAATGTGGTCATACTTGATGTTTATTGTTACGTAGGTATATTTTACTAACTAATACCAATATACCCTAAATTTATGTCTGTTACGCGCTGAACGTATTTTATAAATTTTGCTGACGGAAAACGCAACTAATCGGCACCTCGAAGAACCTCAATGACACCCATATCGATTATTAAGAAAAGTAAATAAGTAAATGTCCGCCATCTCTAGTTGTAACTGTGCACTATTGTATAATTTGTTGTTTCCTGGTTGCCCTGAAAATCAGCGTCATGATTGTCATGACTGAATGCTGAGCGGCATCCATTTTGGTATATTTCATGTTTAAATTATTTTATTTTGTAGTCTGTATGTTATCATTTTATACCAAATAAATTCTCATTCATTCATTCATTCATTCATTCATCTTCGATTTGAAAATGGATATCATTCTTGTAATGAGCACCTCAAAAAACAATATTTTATACAAAAATGCGCATACCTAATATATATAGGTACATGTCGCAAGTGCTACCATGCAACCGAGAGCCCGCCGCTCCATCGAAAACAAAAAAAAACCGAGGTTTCGTAGTAAGGTTTGTGAATATTGATAGAGACTGACTGACCAACATAATTAGATCTCTCATTTCAAACAGTTAATATGGTTTGAGGGACTTTTGTATTTTTGTCTTTAGCCCTGAGAGGCAGAGGTATTGTTATTTCACCCCCCATTTTTTCAAATACTATCTGTTTATTATAAAATGTTTGAATGGGGTTCTATTTACTTTGCGTCCATGTATATACTTACCAATTTTCAAGCCTGTAAATCATGAACTGAAAGACTTCTCATACAAAGTTTAACCCCTCTTTTCACCCCCTTTCATCCCTAACCTATATGATTTTTATAGCCTATAACCTGGCCGAAGATCCAATAAACATATTAGTGAAGGCTGTATTAAAATCCATTTGCTAGTTTTCGCGTGATAGTTAGACATATAAACAGACAGACAAACAGACAAACAGACAAACAGACACGAATTCCAAAAACAGTTGAAACGTGTTCTGTTATCGATTCTTAGACCCCTCCATCGATTTTTTTACTAATATCTTCAATGTACAGATTTTCGACCCTCTTCTGCTTTATTATATGTATAGATTAATTTAAAAACCATGACTTTTGACACTACTTGTCTGTAGCATTGTTAAAGTATATTAAATTTGAAACAATTTAAGCCTATCTACAGCTCCGTATGTCTTATAGGTTTTGAGACATGATGTGTCAAAAATACTGTTTCTTTGAGTTTTGCCTATAGTGCGTGTTGTTACGGGTTTCCGTCGAACAAATACTTCACTTTCGGAAACCAGCGCCAGCTTTTAGTATGTTATCAGTCATATTTTCTGGACCCCGAAACTGCCGGGAGACAATCTCTCCAAGGTCGCTCTCCCGAGTAATAACGTCATGAAAATTGCCGCCGACACGTTTGAAAAAGTCGCCATAACATCAAACTTACGCAACATACATACACGTGTTTGGCATCAAATTAAAGCTGAATAAATATGCTATAACGTTTACCTACATTCAATTTCAATACATTGATACAATTCAAAACTATAAGCAAAATAGTACAAAAGTAAGGAAAACACTTTCGGGTTTCCAGATTTAACCGAATAACTAGAATAGGTACCCGAAAATTATGTTGCACATAAATAATAACTAGTATTTCAGCTTTACATTACTATTAATTGTTTCTAGATATGACCAAAACTTCTTCAGTTAGGTAGTGTTGTTCCAGCAACTTCGAAAAACTTGACTTCAGTACGAACCACGAGGACATAAATAAGAGCATTTTTGAAGGGTCATAGTTTCAAATTAATTACATTAAATAAATAAATATTTGTGGACAATCTTACACAAATCGACCTAGTCCCGAACTAAGCAAAGCTTGTACTACGGGTACTAGGCTACGATATACATACTTATATAGAAGATAAATAGATACTTAAATACAAAGAAAACATCCAAGAACGAGAAACAAATATTCGTGCTTATTATAGAAATAAACGCCCTGACCGGGATTCGGACCCGGGACCCCCAGCTTCGTAGGCAGCGTCATTACCATCTAGGCTAAAGTGGTCGCCAAAAAAAACGGTGCAAAATGAATAGAAACGTATTTTATACATTTTACGGACGGAAAACGCCAAGTTTATGACTCAGAACAGTTGGTGTACTGTATACTGGCCACGTATACACATATGTGGCTACTTTCTTGTTAGGGAAAAAATTCAGTACGTTATAACCATAACCAAATCTTTTGAGAAAAGCAAATTACACACAAATTAAATAGCAAATTTAATTACCTTTCGCGTGGCATAATAGATTTTTATACAGTGCGTTACCGGCAAGCGGGAATTAATTGAAACTGATATTAATATGTTCCATTAGCAACTATTTCCATGTATTAGCAAATCATAATTACGTGAATTAACTTGCGGATTTTTTTTTATTCCGCACCTTCAATTTATTACGTGCACTATTTAAGCTAACGTCATAGTATACAGAACACTGGCTGTCATTTGTACTGAGTTGTCAATTTACTTTGCAGTACATTGCTGGCAATTAATTTTTTTAATAGAAATTAATTGAAATCGAAATTTTGGTTCAACTTAAACAAAAGCCCGCTTGCCGGTAACACACGGTATATGTATTATGTAGCATAATTTGTGTGTATTTGCATTTCTCAATAATCTGGAGCGGTTATGGTTATGACGTCTTTACTGGAGAACCAGGCAGGTCAGAGACAGTCTCTTTACAGTTTTACGGTTCACATAGCATGTCTAACAATAAATACCTACTAAAGCGCTGGAGCTGATTTATGATTTATTTCGGGAAGTGTGCTGAGGAATTACACAACTTAATTCCTCCCGCCCCTTTCTACCATCGGACGAGCAGGGATACGGCAAGGCGACACCGTTTTACGGTGGCAGTTCCTAAAACTCGCACGAAGCGTTTTGCTTCCACTTTTATCGTAAGAACAGCCAAGCTGTGGAACTCCTTGCCGGATTCCTTGTTCCCTCTAAACTACAACCTTTCGGTCTTCAAGGCGAGAGTGAATCGGTATTTGCTAGGTAAGCGCGTTCCATCCTAGACCGCAATATCGCTTACCATCAGGTGATTTGTGGTCAAGCGCAAACCTATACTGAATAAAAAAAAAATGGAAAATAGACATTTCATCACTTTATTTTTATCTTATATGGAAAAACAGCTTCGCGCTGTTGGTTTTTCTCAGCATTTCTCTTCCAGTTTTGGTCACATCTAGAAACAATAAATGATAATGTTAAGCTGTATTGTGTCAATGTATTGAAATATGATGCAGATATAAGTTATAGCATATTTATTCAGCTTTAATTTGATGCCAAACACGTGTATGTATGTTGCGTAAGTTTGATGTTATGGCGACTTTTTCAAACGCAATGCAGGCAATTTTTATGACGTCATTGCTCGGGAGAGCGACCTTGGAGAGATTGTCTCCCGGCAGTTTCAGGGTCCAGGAGATATGCCTGATAACATACTAAAAGCTGGCGCTGGTTTCCGAAAGTGAAGTATTTGTTCGACGGAAACCCGTAACAACACGCACTATAGGCAAAACTCATAAAAACAGTATTTTTGAAACATCATGTCTCGGGAACTATAAGACATACGGAGCTGTAGGTAGGCTTAAATTTTTGCAAATTTAATATACTTTAAAAATGCCATGGACAAGTAATGTCAATAACTCATAGTTTTTGAATTGAACTACAATACCAGAAAAAAGTCCGAAAATTTTGCAGTTTTTCATGTATCGTACAGGTAGCACAACTTATTTTCACATAGGTACTCCTAAGGGGTGCGAATAACATGCCAAAAATGCAGCTTTACATCCCGATTTGCGATTTTAGCTTTTTTATTTGTAAGATTTCACTGGCCTATCATGTCTTCCCGTAAATTTCAGACAATTTTCCTGAAATTTTGAAATTCTTCAGCAACTTGAGTACGTGTCATCCACGACGCGCCCATCCACAGCGAATCTCCCTATGCGCAATTGTACGGATTGGGCTATGGAGTTATAATATTACTAGGAGTTAAAAAGATTTTTAACATAATAGGTAGGTAATTTATTAATTTTTATCAAACATTTTCCTTGGGTAGGGCTGCCATCCGTCCGGGTTTTCCTGGATTTGTCCAAGTTTGGAGGCCGTCCGGGGGGGGGGGGGGGCTGTCAAGAAGTGTCCTTTTCATGTAAGGAAGCACCTCATTGAATTTAAAGGTCTTGTTTTTTAAAAATATTATCTTCGGACTCGTCCGGGGAAAAAATGCGATTTACGCCAAATGTCCGGGTTTTTTGAATCTTTGTCCGGGTTTGGCGAAATTCGAGATGGCAGCCCTATCCTTGGGAAATGTCGTTCTTATCTTCGTGATAATAGAACGCGAAGTACGTCTTTGTATTGTATTGCACTTACTGAAGATTCATTCTCAATTCAAATTACAGGGCGTTTCATACAACGCTGATGGCCATGGCCAGCAAAGAGATTGTCTTTTGTTTCAGTAGGTTTTATTTTTTATATTGTCTATCTATGGATTCTATGGCATACTGCCAATTAAAAAGACATCGATTTATTTACTTATTTAAGTAGATTATTTAAATAGATTAAATGAGATTTTTATTAAGATAAACAAGGAATGACTTTTATTGTTATTAATTAAATTAAATAACCTATTATATTATTAAGGTATCGTAATTTTTTCATAAAATAAAATCATCTTAAGATTAAATTTAGCGGCAAAAATATTAACTCAAACAGCTTACAACAAATAAAAAATGGTTAAAAAAGCTAGAACAATTGCTCGTCTCCGAAAACCCCGACATACCAAATTTCATCGAAAATCGTTAGAGCCGTTTC
The DNA here is from genome assembly GCA_951800055.1 of Cenopis cana. Classification (NCBI taxonomy): domain Eukaryota; kingdom Metazoa; phylum Arthropoda; class Insecta; order Lepidoptera; family Tortricidae; genus Cenopis; species Cenopis cana. Next base: position 1,703,976 of record OX637498.1, on the reverse strand, counting down.
CGAGATCCCCAAAAATAAATAAATATATAAATAAATATATATACAAGAATTGCTCGTTTAAAGATATAAGATAAATATTTAAGGGGGCTCCCTTACGACAAAGATGTTTTTTTTTTTGCACTTTTATAGTTAATGGCGCGGAACCCTTCTTGCACGAGTCCGACTCACACTTGACCGGTTTTTTCAACTTCCCATTGAAATATGAACTTGAGATTTCGTCATGTTTATATTTAGGTATATTTTACCAACAAATACTAATATATTGACAAATCTGGTTTTTTACATTGAAATTAACTTGGTTAATTTACTTTACCGTTGGTTCGGTACCTTAAATGTGAGGAGTCCGACACGCACTTGGCCGGATTTTCGCTCAGTCTAACGCTTTTATTTGCTAAGTATTTTGCGTCGAAAATGTATTAATTTGAATAAGAACATAATTCGACAACTGTTCAAATACCTATAGTGTATCCAACCAGTATTGTGTGATCAAGAACAAACACAGTTACACGTGTCATAAATAAAATTCGATTTTTAAATTCTCATGTCTTCCCGTAAATCTCAAACAATTTTCCTGAAATTTTGAAAATTTTCAGCAACTTGAGTATGTGTCATGCACGACGGCGCGCCCCTCCACAGCGAATCTCCCCATGCGACCTGTAGAGTAGAGGAACAAACGGCCGCAGAAAAATACGAATTCGTCGATAAAGTTTTTTTTTTTTAAATTTCCAAAAATTGACACGACGAAAAGCTTTCTTTTCATCATCACAAAATTTCAGGAGAATCGGAACTCCGGACATACGACAGTATTTTTGTCGAAGCTAAAACAGAGACCTTCGTTTCACTCGGTCAAAAAGCGGATATCATCACCGTATATTGTTAATTTTTGATATGTAAATACATATTTATGTCACACCTGGCCATAAAGTGGCCATTATCGCACGCTCCGCGCGCGAAAAAACCCACTTCCTGGCCAGGGGGTGACATAAAATTTTGTACTTACCACGGGCGATAATAAAGAAAGCCTCAGATCGCATATTTATCGCCCTTGCCTTCGGCTCGGGCGTAAAATACCTGCGATCTGAGACATTCTTTGTTTTATCGCCCTTGGTAAGTAATGTACTATTTTGAGTGATGTAAATAATTAAATAATCAATATTGACTACATTTTTTACTTTTTATTCGGAACTGGACCACATGCATGCTGTATGACAATTGTATTATTATATTTATTATTAATTTATATTCACCATGACATTTATAAATTAACTACTAATTATTCCATGATTTTGTAGCCAATGATTTTATCTGTATTAAATTTGTAATCAATGAATTTAAGAGGCTGACAGTCACAAGACCTAGTTTTGTTGAAATTGATGTTATTGAAGCAGTTTTTTAAGAAAAACTATTTGTTCTAGCACGTCAAAAAAAAATGTTAATATTCATCATATTTCAAAGACCGTGTACGGACTCGATACATAATTGAACGAAATCGGCTTGATAGAAAATAATCGCAAAGATTGGTCTTAAAATCATCATTAAACAGTTCTGTCTTTATTTTTATTTCGTATGGGTCTGCAATTAAAAACATGAAGTCAACATATTCATACCTAAACCGCCAACGAGTCATATTTCACAAAAAATCCACACTTTTTTTTATTTCAATATTATTATAGTATTTATTTGATATTCTACGCGCAGAGCTTCCGTAAAGAGCGGGATGGTTAATTGGAAACTCACGCGTGTTAGAGCGGGACTTTTTTTAGGTCTTGTCAGCCCCTTAAGCATGTCTTGACACACCTGTATGCCGCAAATCACCACATAGTCATACGAAAACCATTGTTAATTGTTGGACACATGAAACTCTTTGAATCTTTGAATCTATTATTTGATCGAACACATCTGTGTTAACATATGTTTTGTTAAGCGGGGGTATAAAATGGCGGATGATGCTGGCAATGGTCAGAACAGGAAAAGATGTCGATCAAGGTGTTAGTCGTTTTGTCACTGGTGAGTTATAATCTTAAAGATTCAACAAGATTCATAAATTTCTAAATTAAGAATAAAATGAGATATGTAGGCTCCGAGCAGCACACGGCGTTTAGGGCTCGCCCATTATGCTTACTTGCTTACTTGGAAACCCATTTTTGTCTTTTGTGTTGTTCTTATTGTAGTTGTTCCATATACACATTTGTTCTAAATACTGGTTAAAAAAAATTAAAAAAAAAAAACTTTTTATTTTATAAGTATTTCATAAATAGTAATGGCAATGGTTCGAATGTCATCATAAAAAATGCATATTCTCAATTGTCATTTCACTGCCTACGAAAATCCATGGAAAGAATATTTTACTAAATGGATTATTATTTCAAAAACCGCTAAGGATATTGAAAAAAAATATGTCTCGTTTTTTTCCTTCTTCCCCTTACATATTTTACGTCGTCTAAACTCTTATAAGGCCGGGTATTACCACTTTTGAGTTTTTATATACCATCTGTGACATAGAATATAGTGTCTAAACATCTAAAAAAATATGTGTTACATAAGGATCTTGTCTAGTCAAAATCGCTGTATTTCAAACGATAGAAAAAAATCGCGAAGTTTACTCTTTTTGGAATGCTTTTTCAATACTGCGGCTATATTACTGATATTTAACATTTAATTATTGTACTCAATTAAATGTCCTAAATAGTTAGACAAATAAAAAATTTGCTTTAATAAAATGATTAGCTTAATGACTATAGCTAAATATTTACAAAACTGCGCGCAGAGCTTGCGTAGAGAGCGGGATGGTTAGGTACTTAATGGTAAACTGACGCGTGTTAGAGCGGGACATTTGCGTTGGGGATACCTCCCCATAAGAGGATATTTTAGAATTGCAGAAACGATGGAGTGAATATAGAGTTAAATCTCCATCGTTTCTGCTATCCTGGAACTTGGTATAGACAGACTGTTTTAAATTTATTGGTATGAATAGTTTTTATTTATGTAACGTTATTAGTAAAAGACTTTTGTTTGATATTAGAAAAGTCGAGTTTTTTTTACTTAATTTCTTATTTAATTAGATACGTCAAACTTTACTACCTACTTAAAAGTCGTATTAAAAAAATTATAAATACATACGTCAAACAATATTAAATAAATAAAAGTTTATTGAAAAAATCGTAATAATAAATGTTTATTTCATAGTACCTTAATTGTCATTCGTTTTTTTCCAAATATAGTGATTATTTGAAAAAATAAACAAACAAAATTGCCAATCTCGCGAAATCTCGCGGTATTGTTATTCATAAACTCGCGAGATCTCGCCTGAGCCCCAATCTCGCGAGATTGCATTCCCTAAATGCGTTGTTTTAGTAGGCTGAGTAAAAAAAGGAAAATAAAGACTCAACTTTGTTTTTTTTTCTATGTAGAAAATGTTAAGCAATCATGTTTCGGCTATTGTCAGAAACACAGTCGTGTAGTCAAGAATCATATATCTGAAAATCATTCCCTACTCGTATTGTTTCCTCGTCTGGGCAGAACAGTGTTTCAAAGAACGCGATATTTTTTTATTTTTTTTATTAAAAGACATTTATAATAAGACATTTATTCAACAAGATACATTGGTACATGACATGATATAAATCCCGCATACAATTACGGTAACAACGTAAAATGTAGTACAATACAAATAGCTGAAAGGGAAGATGGCTCAGCTTGTGCCTGCGCCAACAAGGCCGAAAGACCAAGATGGTCTTAGGGACTTAGGCTGACAGACGCTGATTTCTCGTTGTTGCCTTAAAACCGACCCGGGCCTTGTAACTTCGTCAATTTTTGAGATAATATTAGGAAATAGGACATGGTTTTAATCATATCGCATATTTTTTGGTCTTTTTTTTTTAAAGTATATTTTTTTGTCTTAGGTCGCTCTGGCTGCATGCAGCCCAGCCTCTACGCTGCCTTTTAATGTCCCGGGCATTGAGCTTGGGGGAAGTGCTGGCAACCCCGGCATTGACAACGGAAGCACTGCTGGCAACATCATCAATGAAACGAAGATCAGTAAAGGAGGTGGAGGACAAACGCATGACTGCCCTCCTAACACAAATTGCAATTAACTAGGTTCAAGCTACTTTCGAGAAAATGGCGCCCAAAGATTTGAATCTTGTTTTGTTTGTATCTCCATTATTAAGCATGCTATCGAGTTGGAACTTTTGACTAGTTTATAGGCAATATTGTGTTGCTGATTTGTACGTACATATTTTTTATAAATCGATTTATTTAAACAGTGTAATAAACTTACTCTCCTTCGGTTTATGACAGTTTTTTATTGATAACACGTGAGCACATAATTGTACAAACACAATGAACTTAAATAACATTGCAAGAATATTAGTAAATTAGATAAAACGAGAGATCGCGAAGCGCGCGCATTGTCTGCGTATTGTCATTCTCTAGTTCTGTCACGCGCCACCAGAGGCGCAGCTGTGCAGCTATCGACGGACCTTGAGAAGCGGCGGTCGTAACTAGGGCATGCAACCGGGATCCCGGGATCCCGAAATCCCGGTAATACCGACATGATTTTCTCGGTATTTCAATACCGGTATTCCAAGGACTAATACCGAAATACCGAAATACCGGAATTCAGTAATTTTTGTTCTTTTAAAATTCATAAAATTGAAACACGTAGTTTATTTTCGATAAAATGAACAATCGCAGTTAATATCGATTGAAATTACTTGTTTAATATTGTATTTCGCCATTTTAAGGCTATTTGTAGTGCTAGTTCGCATCAGGCGGCTGCAGTGCGTCGGGCTATCCACCCGTACGTACCAAATACCTCCCGTGGACCTGCCCTTCCTTCTTTTCGAAGTTGATGAAAGCTCGTGCCGCAGAGCACCCTACGGGTCTACCCGTGACCCGCTGCAGTTAAGATTCGCTCGTCGAACCTGCTGCTTGATTTGCCCTGAGCTCCGAAACTGTCGATGTTTACAGGTCCACTTTTGTTTCTACATTTTCACTTGATAGCGTCCGCTGTTTTCATCAATTCACCTGCCCTTCTTCCGTTCAAAGCAGAAGATATGGCTGCTGCTACCGGGCGCCCCTACGGAACCGCTCGCGGATCCGTTTGCAGACCAGCTCCGTTAGCTGATCTGGCAAGATGGTAATTGTCCCGAGCAGCGAGACCATAAGTTTGATTTCAGGTGAATTTCTGCCAGTGTCTTAATGGTTTCTTTTGCTGGAATCCCGTTCGAAGGACCATGTTTGGCCTCTGTTGACTCTCCTTAGGCCTTTAAGTATTGAGTTTCCGTTATAATGAATGAAATCACATTTTTCCTTGCAAATCGAGTGTATTAATCAAGACATATTTTTTCCAGTAACATCCGTCATTACAATTTTCTGTTCTATTTCGTTTGACAATAGCAATTCAAATCTTGACTGTAGAAAAGTTTAAATAATATAAAAAGGTTAGACTAAAGCACGTCGTACAATGGTTCGGCGGATGTTTTTGAAGTTATGGTGATGTGCGAGTGTAAATTAAGCGATTCCCTACTTTATTTTGCTTTAATTAGTAGCTACTTAAAATATTTTAGGTTTATTTTTGCTGTGATTAATTCTATTATGTGAGCAATGCAGCAAAATAACTATTTTAATTTAATTGGAAGTATTATTGTTGGTTATTAAACGAATTATCAAAAAAACAAAGATTTTTAATGAAAAACACCAAAATACCGAAACATCGGTATTAATACCGAGATCCCGGGATTGAGATTTGAATACCGAAACTCAATCCCGGTATTGAGTATGGTCCGGTATTGTATGCTCTAGTCGTAACCTTTTAACATGAAGTAAGTATAGATGGAGCTGGTGATACACACATACAAAGCTGTGTGAAGGAGATGTAAGCATAGACAATAATACACGTGGGAGCGAGAAACAATGACATATCTCCTGTTCCTCATCGCGTATAAGGCAGCGATTGTCTGCCACCAGCCTATGCCACCAAAGTGTCATCGATAAACCAGTGGCCAGCGTGTAAGAAAATATGTTACCCATAATATTGGGTAAACCAGAGCGGCTCAAACGTTAAAAATAACTGACTAAAAATTTAATTGTGACGTGATTAGAATACTATTGTGAATTTCATTATTATAATGGCTGAATAACTAAGACGTTTTAATCTAATCGTGTTTTTGTTAACTTTAATGTAGGTATTAATTTAGTACACATTTATATCGTAATTGGGAGGACATCGGATGTTTTGTGTTTGCCCGCTAATATTTACTAAGAGTTTATTTTGAAGATTCTCAATAATTACAAACCTACTTGTCAGTAAAAATGGGGAGATTATTCTTTTTGTGGTAACCCCAGAAAAAACTGTCACAATATCTCCGTCCCTGTGTGTGATTCGCTAACCCTCCTTCTATAGGATCCTCTTTCTACGCCTTTTAAAGACTGACCAGGAATATATGATCATGCGCCATGTTGCGGAATTTCATTGGAACTAATTTCTTACACTGGCAATAATTTTAATGACATTGTCAGCACGTCAGTGTCACCGTTGCGGTTTATTTGAATATTAGTTATGTGTTGGGATCTTGGGATTTTGATCGTCGCCGCGTTGGTGAGCACACGTGCCCGGGGCGACGACGAGCAGAATTCATTTACCGTACAAAAGCTTATCTACTGTCATGGCGTCGTTACCGAACAACGTCATTGAACACGTGACATTGGCGAAATCATCATAAATTTGATGGAGGCCATTTTTTAAAGAATTGAATTGTTATGTGTTAAATATTTAATAATAAATGAGAAAAAATGACCAAAACAATTCATAGCCAAGAGCGGAATATTATCAATGTGATGAAATGAAATTATTCAGCTGCAAAACAATTCATAATTTATGTCAGAGCTGACAGGTAAACAAGACAGAATCACAAAATAAAAAATATACAGAAGGTCCGTTCCCGCCGTTCTTGAAAATACATACCTAAACTTGCCCGACTCACAGGGTTGCTTCTGTATTGATTCTGAACTTTATAAAGGAGTAGGTATAATAAAAATTCTTCAACATGACATTTAAATATGAACCAGCGTATCTTGGTAAAAAACCGGCCATGTGCGAGTCGGACTTCGCACATTTAGGGTTCAGAATCAACCTCAAAAATATGATTTATCAATATATTAGTATTTGTTGTTAAAATATACGTAATATTGAACATTGTCACCAAATTTCTAGTTCATAGGTCAATGAGAAGTCAAAAAATTCTTCGGAACAAATTTTGTGACAGACGACGGACGGACGTCTGGGCGACACCAATAGGGTTCCGTTTTGACCCTTCGGGTACGGAACCCTAATGAATTGATGCGTGACCCGCTGCGAGTTGTGACTTGTGACCGGCGGCGGTCGAGAGCGCCAACAAAGGATATAAACCCAATTAATTAGGTACCTACTTAACTAAACCATAGTACTTAAATACTGGCGTTTTACCAGCGAACGATAAGATGAATGTGTAATGGTTGATCGTTGTTATCAAAGCGGCTAGTTTCAAAAAATTACCTACCTACCTAGGTATTGTAACTACCAAAATGAGAAATCCGTTTTATTTACCTTTCAATATCGTTTGAAAATTTGAAGAAAGTGTAGGCACAGTTTTTTGTTGTATTTAAACAATAAAATACATTCCAACTGTAATAATATCGGTTATTCATTTGACGTACGTGACACAAAGTACCTACGTAGCGGCGGCGACGTCAAGTGATCAACGCGCGCACAACTAGCACTCGCGACGCGACAGTGACAGTCGCGACTAAGCTCGTCCGAAAGCTCGTGCGTGCGGCGAAAATGGCACTTTGTACTGAGCGGACTCTCTGCTCCGGCGCGCGCCGCCGCTATTTACTTTGTGACAGAATGTCATAATAGTCTGTTGCCATATAAATCGGAATAATAGCGCCCTCTTGACAATGATCATATATTCCTGGTCAGGCTTTAAACCAGCGCGCGAAATTTCGAGCGTTACTCTCCCCCTCTAGTACCTACATTCAAGGGCACCAATATGTATACACTTTTGAAATAAGATCCAAAAGTGTATAAATATTTATGCCCTTGACTGTACGAAACTAGCGCCCGCGCGTTCGGATTAGGAAGAGCATTTAAAGTACCCCCACCGAGAAGTCGACTTGACAATCTTATACCATCAAAAAGATTACATGTAAAAAGATGCAAGTCTCGCAACACGGTTCTTCTACAACAAAAAAGAAAGTAATGATATGTAATGTTATACCAAGTCGGTTATATTTTAGTCAATAGTAACGGAGGGGTGTCCACAGAAAGATCAACTCTCAAACAATCACACACCTCGCAGAAGCAACCAGGGTGGGTGGGTGCGCTGTCAACCTAGGCCTCTACTCCTTACTTATGACAAAACTATTGATAATACTAATAAAGTGGATATTGGAACATGATTTTATTAAAGTTTTAGGTAGTAACAATATTATGTACTTGTTATATATTCGCCTATGACTGACAGTAGGCTTCCGCCGCACGATCGGGTTGGTAAGAAAAAAGCGGGTTAAAGTCAACTGTGAAAATACTATATTATATTATGCAAAAGTTTATTACACAGTAAAACTAAAGTAAAAAATTAACAATAGGTAACAAATTCATTAGACCATTTGAGTAATGCGGCAATTACCCTTCGTCGTTCGCCGCATGCTACATGCGGCGACCAAAAAAGTGTAAAGAATCAGATCTTGACCAAATTTATATGGGACCACCCCTGACATATGCTCCAACCACCAATAAAAGAATCATCGAAATCGGTCGACATTTGACAAAGTTACAGTGGAACAAACATATATACACGGATCGAATTGAGTACCTCCTTCCTTATGGAAGTCGGTAAAAACAGCTTCGCGCTGTTGGTTTTCTCAGCATTTCTCTTCCAGTTTTGGTCACATCTAGAAACAATAAATGATAATGTTAAGCTGTATTGTGTCAATGTATTGAAATATGATGCAGATATAAGTTATAGCATATTTATTCAGCTTTAATTTGATGCCAAACACGTGTATGTATGTTGCGTTAGTTGGATGTTATGGCGACTTTTTCAAACGTGTCGGCGGAAATTTTCATGACGTCATTACTCGGGAGAGCGACCTTGGAGAGATTGTCTCCCGGCAGTTTCGGGGTCCAGGAGATATGCCTGATAACATACTAAAAGCTGGCGCTGGTTTCCGAAAGTGAAGTATTTGTTCGACGGAAACTCGTAACAACACGCACTATAGGCAAAACTCATAAACACAGTATTTTTGAAACATCATGTCTCAGGAACTATAAGACATACGGAGCTGTAGGTAGGCTTAAATTGTTGCAAATTTAATATACTTTAAAAATGCCATGGACAAGTAATGTCAAAAACCCATCGTTTTTGAATTGAACTACAATACCAGAAAAAAGTCCGAAAATTTTGCAGTTTTTCATGTATCATACAGGTAGCACAACTTTTTTTTGCTTGCAAAACGTATTTTCACATAGTTACTCCTAAGGGGTGCGAATAACATGCCAAAAATGCAGCTTTACATCCCGATTTGCGATTTTAGCTTTTTTATTTGTAAGATTTCACTGGCCTATCATGTCTTCCCGTAAATTTCAGACAATTTTCCTGAAATTTTGAAAATTTTCAGCAACTTGAGTACGTGTCATGCAAGCCGACGCGCCCCTCCACAGCGAATCTCCCTATGCGCAATTGTACGGATTGGGCTATGGAGTTATAATATTAGTAGGAGTTAAAAAGATTTTTAACATAATAGGTAGGTAATTTATTAATTTTTATCAAACATTTTCCTTGGGTAGGGCTGCCATCCGTCCGGGTTTTCCTGGATTTGTCCAAGTTTGGAGGCCGTCCGGGGGGGGGGCTGTCAAGAAGTTTCCTTTTCATGTAAGGAAGCACCTCATTGAATTTAAAGGTCTTGTTTTTTAAAAATATTATCTTCGGACTCGTCCGGGGAAAAAATGCGATTTACGCCAAATGTCCGGGTTTTTTGAATCTTTGTCCGGGTTTGGCGAAATTCGAGATGGCAGCCCTATCCTTGGGAAATGTCGTTCTTATCTTCGTGATAATAGAACGCGAAGTACGTCTTTGTATTGTATTGCACTTACTGAAGATTCATTCTCAATTCAAATTACAGGACGTTTCATACAACGTTGATGGCCATGGCCAGCAAAGAGATTTTCTTTTGTTTCAGTAGGTTTTATTTTTTATATTGTCTATCTATGGCATACTGCTAATTAAAAAAAAACATCGATTTATTTACTTATTTAAGTTGATTATTTAAATAGATTATATGAGATTTTTATTAAAATAAACAAGGAATGACTTTTATTGTTATCAATTTATTAAATAACCTATTATTAAGGTATCGTAATTTTTTCATAAAATAAAATCATCTTAAGATTAAATTTAGCGGCAAAAACATTAACTCAAACAGCTTACAACAAAACAAAAATTGTTAAAAAAGCTAGAACGATTGCTCGTCTCCGAAAACCCCGACATACCAAATTTCATCGAAAATCGTTAGAGCCGTTTCCGAGATCCCCAAAAATAAATATATATATAAATAAATATATATAAAAGAATTGCTCGTTTAAAGATATAAGATAAATATTTAAGGGGGCTCCTTTACGACAAACATGTTTTTTTTTTACTTTTTTATAGTTAATGGTACAGAACCCTTCGTGCGCGAGTCCAACTCACACTTGACCGGTTTTTTCAACTTCCCATTGAACTATGAACTTGAGATTTCGTCATGTTTATATTTAGGTATATTTTACCAACAAATACTAAAATATTGATAAATCTGGTTTTTTACATTGAAAGTAACTTGGTTAATTTACTTTACCGTTGGTTCGGTACCTTAAATGTGAGGAGTCCGACACGCACTTGGCCGGATTTTCACTCAGTCTAACGCTTTTATTTGCTAAGTATTTTGCGTCGAAAATGTATTAATTTGAATAAGAACATAATTCGACAACTGTTCAAATACCTATAGTGTATCCAACCAGTATTGTGTGATCAAGAACAAACACAGTTACACGTGTCATAAATAAAATTCGATTTTTAAATTCTCATGTATTCCCGTAAATTTCAGACAATTCTCCTGAAATTTTGAAAATTTTCAGCAACTTGAGTATGTGTCATGCACGACGGCGCGCCCCTCCACAGCGAATCTCCCCATGCGACCTGTAGAGTAGAGGAACAAACGGCCGCAGAAAAATACGAATTCGTCGATAAAGTTTTTTTTTTTAAATTTCCAAAAATTGACACGACAAAAAGCTTTCTTTTCATCATCACAAAATTTCAGGAGAATCGGAACTCCGGACATATGACAGTATTTTTGTCGAAGCTAAAACAGAGACCTTCGTTTCACTCGGTGAATAAGCGGATATCATCACCGTATATTGTTAATTTTTGATATGTAAATACATATTTATGTCACACCTGGCCATAAAGTGGCCATTATCGCACGCTCCGCGCGCGAAAAAACCCACTTCCTGGCCAGGGGGTGACATAAATTTTTGTACTCACCACGGGCGATAATAAAGAAAACCTCAGATCGCATATTTATCGCACTTGCCTTCGGCTCGGGCGTGAATTACCTGCGATCTGAGATATTCTTTGTTTTATCGCCCTTGGTAAGTAATGTACTATTTTGAGTGATGTAAATAATTAAATAATCAATATTGACTACATTTTTTTACTTTTTATTTGGAACTGGACCACATGCATGCTGTATGACAATTGTGTTATCATTAATTTATATTCACCATGACATTTATAAATTAACTACTAATTATTCAATGATTCTGTAGCCAATGATTTTATCTGTATTACATTTGTAATCAATAAATTTAAGAGGCTGACAAGACCTAATTTTGTTGAAATTGATATTATTGAAGCAGTTTTTTAAGAAAAACTATTTGTTCTAGCACATCAAAAAAAAAATATGTTAATATTCATCATATTTCAAAGACCGTGTACGGACTCGATACATAATTGAACGAAATCGGCTTGATAGAAAATAATCGCAAAGATTGGTCTTGAAATCATCATTAAACAGTTCTGTCTTTATTTTTATTTCGTATGGGTCTGCAATTAAAAACATGAAGTCAACATATTCATACCTAAACCGCCAACGAGTCATATGTCACAAAAAATCCACACTTTTTTTATTTCAATGTTATTATAGTATTTATTTGATATTCTACGCGCAGAGCTTCCGTAAAGAGCGGGATGGTTAATTGGAAACTCACGGGTGTTAGAGCGGGACTTTTTTTAGGTCTTGTCAGCCCCTTAAGCATGTCTTGACACACCTGTATGCCGCAAATCACCACATAGTCATACGAAAACCATTGTTAATTGTTGGACACATAAAACTCTTTGAATCTTTGAATCTATTATTTGATCGAACACATCTGTGTTAACATATGTTTTGTTAAGCGGGGGTATAAAATGGCGGATGATGCTGGCAATGGTCAGAACAGGAAAAGATGTCGATCAAGGTGTTAGTCGTTTTGTCACTGGTGAGTTATAATGTTAAAGATTCAACAAGATTCATTTTCTAAATTAAGAATAAAATGAGATATTTAGGCTCCGAGCAGCACACGGCGTTTAGGGCTCGCCCATTATGCTTACTTGCTTACTTGGAAACCCATTTTTGTCTTTTGTGTTGTTCTTATTGTAGTTGTTCCATACACACATTTGTTCCTCTCTAAATACTGGTCAAAAAAAATAAAAAAAAATTAACTGTTTATTTCATAAGTATTTCATAAATAGTAATGGTAATGGTAATGGTTCGAATGTCATCATAAAAAAATGCATATTCTCAATTGTCATTTCACTGCCTACGAAAATCCATGGAAAGAATATTTTACTCAATGGATTATGATTTCAAAAACCGTTAAGGATATTGAAAAAAATATGTCTCGTTTTTTTTCCTTCTTCCCCTTACATATTTTACGTCGTCTAAACTCTTATAAGGCCGGGTATTACCACTTTTTAGTTTTTATAAGCCATCTGTGACATAGAATATAGTGTCTAAACATCTAAAAAAATATGTGTTACATAAGGATCTTGTCTAGTCAAAATCGCTGTCAGTTACATGACCTGATGAATTTCAAACGATAGAAAAAAATCGCGAAGTTTACTCTTTTTGGAATGCTTTTTCAATACTGCGGCTATATTACTGATATTTAACATTTAATTATTGTACTCAATTGAATGTCCTAAATAGTTAGACAAATAAAAAATTTGCTTTAATAAAATGATTAGCTTAATGACTATAGCTAAATATTTACAAAACTGCGCGCAGAGCTTGCGTAGAGAGCGGGATGGTTAGGTACTTAATGGTAAACTGACGCGTGTTAGAGCGGGACATTTGCGTTGGGGATACCTCCCCGTAAGAGGATATTTTAGAATTGCAGAAACGATGGAGTGAATATAGAGTTAAATCTCCATCGTTTCTGCTATCCTGGAACTTGGTATAGACAGACTGTTTTAAATTTATTGGTATGAATAGTTTTTATTTATGTAACGTTATTAGTAAAAGACTTTTGTTTGATATTAGAAAAGTCGAGTTTTTTTTACTTAATTTCTTATTTAATTAGATACGTCAAACTTTACTACCTACTTAAAAGTCGTATTAAAAAAATTATAAATACATACGTCAAACAATATTAAATAAATAAAAGTTTATTGAAAAAATCGTAAAAATAAATGTTTATTTCATAGTACCTTAATTGTCATTAGTTTTTTTCCAAATATAGTGATTATTTGAAAGAATAAACAAACAAAATTGCCAATCTCGCGAAATCTCGCGGTATTGTTATTCATAAACTCGCGAGATCTCGCCTGAGCCCCAATCTCGCGAGATTGCATTCCCTAAATGCGTTGTTTTAGTAGGCTGAGTAAAAAAAGGAAAATAAAGACTCAACTTTGTTTTTTTTTCTGTGTAGAAAATGTTAAGCAATCATGTTTCGGCTATTGTCAGAAACACAGTCGTGTAGTCAAGAATCATATATCTGAAAATCATTCCCTACTCGTATTGTTTCCTCGTCTGGGCAGAACAGTGTTTCAAAGAACGCGATATTTTTTTATTTTTTTTATTAAAAGACATTTCTAATAAGACATTTATTCAACAAGATACATTGGTACATGACATGATATAAATCCCGCATACAATTACGGTAACAACGTAAAATGTAGTACAATACAAATAGCTGAAAGGGAAGATGGCTCAGCTTGTGCCTGCGCCAACAAGGCCGAAAGACCAAGATGGTCTTAGGGACTTAAGCTGACAGACGCTGATTTCTCGTTGTTGCCTTAAAACCGACCCGGGCCTTATAACTTCGTCAATTTTTGAGATAATATTAGGAAATAGGACATGGTTTTAATCATATCGCATATTTTTTGGTCTTGTTTTTTTTAAGTATATTTTTTTGTCATAGGTCGCTCTGGCTGCATGCAGCCCAGCCTCTACGCTACCTTTTAATGTCCCGGGCATTGAGCTTGGGGGAAGTGCTGGCAACACCGGCATTGAAAACGGAAGCACTGCTGGCAACCTCATCAATGAATCGAAGATCAGTAAGGGAGGAGGAGGACAGACGCATAACTGCCCTCCTAACACAAATTGCAATTAACTAGGTTCAAGCTACTTTCGAGAAAATGGCGCTCAAAGATTTAAATCTTGTTATGTTTGTATCTCCATTATTAAGCATGCTATCAAGTTGAATCTTTGACTAGATTATAGGCAATATTGTGTAGCTGATTTGTACGTACATATTTTTTATAAATCGATTTATTTAAACAGTGTAATAAACTTACTCTTCTTCGGTTTATAACAGTTTTTTATTGATAACACTTAACTAACTTAAATATGTGATGAACTTAAATAACATTGCAAGAATATTAGTAAATTAGATAAAACGAGAGATCGCGAAGCGCGCGCATTGTCTGCGTATTGTCATTCTCTAGTTCTGTCACGCGCCAAGGGGCTTGCAGTGGGAGGCGCGCGTCGCTTTAAATGCCTACCGCTCGCTCGGCCCGGGGCCGGCCGTCAGTCGAGGGGCGCCCGCCGCCGCGCGAACGCGACGAGCGACGAGTCGATAGCCCTAGCGCTACACGTGCCGCGTGTGAATGAATACAAGTTATACGATAGACAGAGATGCACAGAGTAGGCATGTTTTTTATGCCTAAACGCCGTTTTTGTTAGAAAGTGAAGCTTCTGTACTTGTACTATTACTTATTCTGTGCACGCGCCACCAGAGGCGCAGCTATCGACGGACCTTGAGAAGCGGCGGTCGTAACCTTTTAAAGCCTGACCAGGAATATATGATCATGCACCATGTTGCGGAATTTCATTGGAACTAATTTCTTACACTGGCAACAATTTTAATGACATTGTCAGCACGTCAGTGTCACTGTTGCGGTTTATTTGAATATTAGTTATGTGTTGGGATTTTGATCGTCGCCGCGTTGGTGAGCACACGTGCCCGGGGCGACGACGAGCAGAATCCATTTACCGTACAAAACCTTATCTACTGTCATGGCGTCGTTACCGAACAACGTCATTGAACACGTGATGTTACGGACAGCTCCAACCCTACCAAGGAGAACCGTCGACCGAAACCGACGACTACTAACGCCATCCCTTTTTGAATAGCGATACTATATACTTACCCAATGTCCTGGTAGATGTCGCTGTTCCGACCGTTAACTTTCCATACTAATTTGTACATCGCGGTGTTAAGATTTTTCCTGTTTTAATGGGGTCCGAGCCCGAACCAAGATTTGTCAGTTCCAAAGTTCCAAACAACAAACGATCCAACCGAACCATCGATCCAAGTGATTAGTAGTGTACGACAGACATCCATACTTTCGGATTCTGCACGGACCTATTAATTTCACAAGGAACTCATAGCGATTGCTAGATGTATTTTCTTAGGCACCTACTACCTGTGGTCCTTGGAAGTGCATAGAGCCACCGCTGTTTAGGGATAATAGCTAGGAGAATTATTAATGTATTCTGTCAATATCGACCGTAAATACACGTACTGAACTTGTCTATGTAGTTTCGTTACTCCGCGCCCCTGCCTACTACGAAACCCTGCTACGAACTACAAACCCTACTGATCCCGAGCCTGAACCTGATCCAGAACCTGAACCTGATCCCGAACCAGAACCAGAACCTGATCCTGATCCCGAACCCCTAGTAGGCCTGCCCTGCTAAGAGAACCCGCACGTCTATATGTAACGCTCTCCTCGGCCGCTACCGCACACTGATCCTGAACCGTGCACCAGCGTCGAGTGAATGCCTACGCATTAACGTCGGACACGAGCTATTGAAGTTAGGACTGTAGCTATCGTCTACAGTTTTATGGTCCTTCGAGCCGGATATTCAACCACTGAAGAATGATAACCAGATCAAAGACGAACCGCCGCGACGACGAGGAGCGTCGTCGTCTGCTGGCTGCCGAACAGAACTCCGCTGAACCATCGCGCGCCCCACCATCTGAAGCATGGACGATCAATTTAGAGGATGGAGCCCACCCGGCCAAACCCCTTGATATGCCCGCGCCGAGAACCGAACCCCACGTTGACACGACGCACATACTAGACAGTTTGAACCCGCGCAACCTGACTGAACTCGTCACCATAGCCCCGCCGTCTATCCGATCATCGGCGAGCAGCCTTATGGAAGTAAGGAAAAAGGAAGCGGAGCTTCGAGCTATGGAGCAACTTGCAGTACTAAGAGAGGAGAGACTTAAAATGAAAGAAGATCTTATGAAAACGGAACTAAGAAATAAAAATAAAATAGAAGAGGAAAGAATGAAAATAGAAGAGGACCTTATCAAGAAGCGCATGGAGCTTCAGATTGAACAGATCAAAGCTGAAGGTTCAAGAGCACCGTCACGTGCTGCTTCAATTGTTGCAGAGTCCACCGCGTTAGTCGACTATTGGTTTGAGAACTTTGAGAAGTCGCAGAAGCAGCAGCACGAGGATATTGTGACTCCGCATGTACCTCTCGCTGAGTTAATTGAAGACCCACGACCTGAAACTATACCACCTCGAGCCCCATCTGTCGTAAAGCCTCGTGCTGCGTCACCGCATGGCCGTTACGAATCCACACCAAACGATCATAAGAGGTGTCGTTCCCGATCCTGTGATGCTGAAATGTCGACAAGGAATCAGTCTTCTGCAGAACCACCGAGTGACGCAGCTGCCGCTTTCGATCGCCTAGCGGATCGATTGGAAAAGTGTATGCGACCGAGCCCACCGAAACAAGTTTATGAACTGCCATATTTTAGCGGCGATCCTAACGAGTGGATGTTGTTTTACAATTCATATAAAGAGACAACATTGAGGTACAATTTCAGCCACTTTGAAAATGTGGCTCGACTACGTAACTGTTTACGAGGAGAAGCCCGGCAGTGTGTGCAGCACATGCTATCAACTTCATCTCAACCCGATTTAATTATGAGATTGTTGAAAAAGAACTTTGGGAGAACCGATCTACTAATTGATAGAGCCTTGGATGACGTAAAGAAGTTACCACATTTGGGTCCTAGTGCGCTAGACTTGAACAATTTCGCGACGAAGGTTATTAACGTAGTCAGCACGTTGATCGATATAGATAAGAAAAACTACGCTGATAATCCGCTGCTGATACGCGAAATCACTGACCGCCTGAGCCCACATCTGAGATCCAGATGGTGCGCCTACGCCCGAGAGCACATGAAGAAACAAGGAGCTAGTGAGCTACAACTGATGTCCAGCTTTCTCATGGATGAGAGCGATGCAGAGCTGGAGTTTTCACATGCTAAGGCCCCACAAAGGAGACATGTTGCCTTCGATCCACAAGAACCGTTGCGACGAAACCCTGGCGTGAACCCGAGCCAAGAGTATAGAACCGTACAACGCACTATGCCATATCAGAACGAACGAACTTATGCGACAACGAGAGTCGAACTGTGCCTCTGCTGCGGGGGCAGTCAACATCGCACTACGGAGTGCAAGAGATTACTGACAATGAGCTTAAGTGACCGTTGGGTTTGGGCGAAGAGCAACCGTGTATGCTTCAAGTGCCTAGAAAAGAACCATCGTCGAGAACAATGCACAGCTAGAGGGTGTGACGTAACTGGTTGTCCGCATTCCCATCATAAGCTATTGCATGAATTTAGAACCTCGCCCGAACCGCCAGCGATGAACTCAAGATCAATTGATCGTGCTACGTCACCTATCCGCTTCACGGCCCACGAACCCGAATTGCCAGCCCCAAATTTTGCGTCGAACATTACGGACAAACAAGTCAACAATACAGTTATGCTCAAGGTGATACCGATAACTGTGGAAGGTCCACTAAAGAGAGTGAACACCTTTGCACTTCTTGATGAAGGATCTACTGTGAGCCTAGCAGATCAAGAACTGATCGATGAAATTGGAGTGACAGGACCTGAGGAACCTTTGCGTTTACAAGGAGTTGGCACTATGATAACAGCGACCCACAAGAGCCGTCGAGTTAAAGTATGGGTACGCGGAGCACATGGCGGACCGGCTCATGAAGTAACACTCCGCACAGCAAGTGACTTGGGATTACGCTGCCAACGTATGAGTAGACAAGACGTGTTGGCATTAGAACATCTGGCGGATCTACACGACGCATGTTACGAAACTGCAGTGCCGCGCATATTGATAGGCGCAGATCATGGGCACGTGATAGTCCCGCATGAGACACGCGTCGGCCAGAGAGACGAACCTGTAGCTTCTCGAACCGACCTAGGATGGGTCATATATGGAAACTCACCCCTAGTCCTAAACCGAAATCGTAACGAAATCACGTTACATTGTCGCGAGAAGAATGGCAATTACGAAAACTTACGCAATGCTATGAACCATGTAAGAAACAGTGAACAGAAAACTAATCATGAACTGGAGCCAAACTTAGAGATGAATTTGAGCCCAGAACCCTACGAACTAGGATACAAAAATAAACTGACGCAACTTCCCACGAATGTAAAAAGCATGAACCGAGCCCCGACAAATCATGAAGTTGTGTCTGAGAAGTCAACGAACCCCTCAGAATTTGAACAAAGCAATACTCAAACTTGGCAGAAGACTGTAAGGAAGCGACGTCGTCGACGAGTGAACATACCTTTGACCCGAGCCAGTAGAACACTGACAAAACACTTGCCACCTCACCAGCCATTGACGAACCGAACCCGAATCTTCCACCGAAGCCACTTTCGTGAACCAGATGACGATATGCGATCGATCGGTGTACGAACCAAAGAAGACGTTATCCAGAGACCAGTGACGAAGCTAGCTGTCCTACCCTTGCAACATAAGCTGTCACAGCTGTGTCAGCGGGGGCAGAATGTTACGGACAGCTCCAACCCTACCAAGGAGAACCGTCGACCGAAACCGACGACTACTAACGCCATCCCTTTTTGAATAGCGATACTATATACTTACCCAATGTCCTGGTAGATGTCGCTGTTCCGACCGTTAACTTTCCATACTAATTTGTACATCGCGGTGTTAAGATTTTTCCTGTTTTAATGGGGTCCGAGCCCGAACCAAGATTTGTCAGTTCCAAAGTTCCAAACAACAAACGATCCAACCGAACCATCGATCCAAGTGATTAGTAGTGTACGACAGACATCCATACTTTCGGATTCTGCACGGACCTATTAATTTCACAAGGAACTCATAGCGATTGCTAGATGTATTTTCTTAGGCACCTACTACCTGTGGTCCTTGGAAGTGCATAGAGCCACCGCTGTTTAGGGATAATAGCTAGGAGAATTATTAATGTATTCTGTCAATATCGACCGTAAATACACGTACTGAACTTGTCTATGTAGTTTCGTTACTCCGCGCCCCTGCCTACTACGAAACCCTGCTACGAACTACAAACCCTACTGATCCCGAGCCTGAACCTGATCCAGAACCTGAACCTGATCCCGAACCAGAACCAGAACCTGATCCTGATCCCGAACCCCTAGTAGGCCTGCCCTGCTAAGAGAACCCGCACGTCTATATGTAACGCTCTCCTCGGCCGCTACCGCACACTGATCCTGAACCGTGCACCAGCGTCGAGTGAATGCCTACGCATTAACGTCGGACACGAGCTATTGAAGTTAGGACTGTAGCTATCGTCTACACGTGACATTGGCGAAATCATCATAAATTTGATGGAAGCCATTTTTTAAAGAATTGAATTGTTATGTGTTAAATATTTAATAATAAATGAGAAAAAAATGACCAAAACAATTCATAGCCAAGAGCGGAATATTATTCAGCTGCAAAACAATTCATAATTTATGTCAGAGCTGACAGGTAAACAAGACAAAATGTCATAATAGTCTGTTGCCATATAAATCAGAATAATAGCGCCCTCTTGACAATGATCATATATTCTTCGTCAGGCTTTAAATTAGCGCGCGAAATTTCGAGCGTTACTCTCCCCCTCTAGTACCTACAGTACAGTCAAGGGCACCAATATGTATACACTTTTGAAATAAGATCCAATAGTGTATTCATATTTATGCCCTTGACTGTACGAAACTAGCGCCCGCGCGTTCGGATTAGGAAGAGCATTTAACCGAGAAGTCGACTTGACAATCTTATACCATCAAAAAGATTACATGTAAAAAGATGCAAGTCTCGCAACACGGTTCTTCTACAATAAAAAAGAAAGTAATGATATGTAATGTTATACCAAGTCGGTTATATTTTAATCAATAGTAACGGAGGGGTGTCCACAGAAAGATCAACTCTCAGACAATCACAGAAGCAACCAGGGTGGGTGCGCTGTCAACCTAGGCCTCTACTCCATCTTCGATATTAAACATTAAAAGAAATACTTCAGACATCAATGGCCTTACAAATTTTAAAACACTGAATTTAAGTTACTTATGACAAAACTATTGATAATACTAATAAAGTGAATATTGGAACATGATTTTATTAAAGTTTTAGGTAGTAACAATATTATGAACTTATTATATATTCGTCTATGACTGACAGTAGGCTTCCGCCGCACGATCGGGTTGGTAAGAAAAAAGCGGGTTAAAGTCAACTGTGAAAATACTATATTTTATCATGCAAAAGTTTAATATTACACAGTAAAACTAAAGTAACAAAATTAACAATAGGTAACAAATTAATTAGACCATTTGAGTAATGCGGCAATTACACTTCGTCATTCGCCGCATGCTGCATGCGGCGACCGCAAAAGTGTAAAGAATCAGATCTTGACCAAATTTATATGGGACCACCCCTGACATATGCTCCAACCACCAATAAAAGAATCATCGAAATCGGTCGACATTTGACAAAGTTACAGAGGAACAAACATATATACACGGATCGAATTGAGTACCTCCTTCCTTATGGAAGTCGGTAAAAACAGCTTCGCGCTGTTGGTTTTCTCAGCATTTCTCTTCCAGTTTTGGTCACATC
This sequence comes from Cenopis cana, assembly GCA_951800055.1. NCBI lineage: Eukaryota > Metazoa > Arthropoda > Insecta > Lepidoptera > Tortricidae > Cenopis > Cenopis cana. Next base: position 1,682,479 of record OX637498.1, on the reverse strand, counting down.
TAGAAACAATAAATGATAATGTTAAGCTGTATTGTGTCAATGTATTGAAATATGATGCAGATATAAGTTATAGCATATTTATTCAGCTTTAATTTGATGCCAAACACGTGTATGTATGTTGCGTTAGTTGGATGTTATGGCGACTTTTTTAAACGTGTCGGCGGAAATTTTCATGACGTCATTATTCGGGAGAGCGACCTTGGAGAGATTGTCTCCCGGCAGTTTCGGGATCCAGGAGATATGCCTGATAACATACTAAAAGCTGGCGCTGGTTTCCGAAAGTGAAGTATTTGTTCGACGGAAACCCGTAACAACACGCACTATAGGCAAAACTCATAAAAACAGTATTTTTGAAACATCATGTCTCAGGAACTATAAGACATACGGAGCTGTAGGTAGGCTTAAATTGTTGCAAATTTAATATACTTTAAAAATTCCATGGACAAGTAATGTCAAAAACCCATCGTTTTTTAATTGAACTACAATACCAGAAAAAAGTCCGAAAATTTTGCAGTTTTTCATGTATCATACAGGTAGCACAACTTTTTTTTGCTTGCAAAATGTAGTTTCACATACTCCTAAGGGGTGCGAATAACATACCAAAAATGCAGCTTTACATCTCGCTTTGCGATTTTAGCTTTTTTATTTGTAAGATTTCACTGGCCTATCATGTCTCCCCGTAAATTTCAGACAATTTTCCTGAAATTTTGAAATTTTTCAGCAACTTGAGTACGTGTCATGCACGCCGACGCGCCCCTCCACAGCGAATCTCCCTATGCGCAATTGTACGGATTGGGCTATGGATCGAGTTATAATATTACTAGGAGTTAAAAAGATTTTTAACGTAATAGGTAATTTATTAATTTTTCTCAAACTTTTTCCTTGCGAAATGTCGTTCTTATCTTCGTGATAATAGAACGCGAAGTACGTCTTTGTATTGTATTGCACTTACTGAAGATTCGTTCTCAATTCAAATTACAGGGCGTTTCATACAACGCTGATGGCCATGGCCAGCAAAGAGATTGTCTTTTGTTTCAGTAGGTTTTATTTTTTATATTGTCTATCTATGGATTCTATGGCATACTGCCAATTAAAAAGACATCGATTTATTTACTTATTTAAGTAGATTATTTAAATAGATTCAATGAGATTTTTATTAAGATAAACAAGGAATGACTTTTATTGTTATTAATTTATTTAATAACCTATTATTAAGGTATCGCAATTTTTTCATAAAATAAAATCATCTTAAGATTAAATTTAGCGGCAAAAACATTAACTCAAACAGCTTACCACAAATAAAAAATGGTTAAAAAAGCTAGAACGATTGCTCGTCTCCGAAAACCCCGACATACCAAATTTCATCAAAATCGTTAGAGCCGTTTCCGAGATCCCCGAAATAAATATATAAATAAATATATATATAAAAGAATTGCTCGTTTAAAGATATAAGATTTAAGGGGGCTCCGTTACGACAAACATGTTTTTTTTTGCTTTTTTATAGTTAATGGTACGGAACCCTTCGTGCGCGAGTCCGACTCACACTTGACCGGTTTTTTCAACTTCCCATTGAACTATGAACTTGAGATTTCATCATGTTTATATTTAGGTATATTTTACCAACAAATACTAATATGTTGATAAATCTGGTTTTTTACATTGAAAGTAACTTGGTTAATTTACTTTACCGTTGGTTCGGTACCTTAAATGTGAGGAGTCCGACACGCACTTGGCCGGATTTTCACTCAGTCTAACGCTTTTATTTGCTAAGTATTTTGCGTCGAAAATGTATTAATTTGAATAAGAACATAATTTGACAACTGTTCAAATACCTATAGTGTATCCAACCAGTATTGTGTGATCAAGAACAAACACAGTTACACATGTCATAAATAAAATTCGATTTTTAAATTCTCATGTCTTCCCGTAAATCTCAGACAATTTTCCTGAAATTTTGAAAATTTTTACAGCAACTTGAGTATGTGTCATGCACGACGGCGCGCCCCTCCACAGCGAATCTCCCCATACGACCTGTAGAGTAGAGGAACAAACGGCCGCAGAAAAATACGAATTCGTCGATAAAGTTTTTTTTTTTTTAAATTTCCAAAACAAACACGACAAAAAGCTTTCTTTTCATCATCACAAAATTTCAGGAGAATCGGAACTCCGGACATACGACAGTATTTTTGTCGAAGCTAAAACAGAGACCTTCGTTTCACTCGGTGAATAAGCGGATATCATCACCGTATATTGTTAATTTTTGATATGTAAATACATATTTATGTCACACCTGGCCATAAAGTGGCCATTATCGCACGCTCCGCGCGCGAAAAAACCCGCGAAAATTTTTGTACTCACCACGGGCGATAATAAAGAAAGCCTCAGATCGCATATTTATCGCCCTTGCCTTCGGCTCGGGCGTGAATTACCTGCGATCTGAGATATTCTTTGTTTTATCGCCCTTGGTAAGTAATGTACTATTTTGAGTGATGTAAATAATTAAATAATCAATATTGACTACATTTTTTTACTTTTTATTTGGAACTGGACCACATGCATGCTGTATGACAATTGTATTATCATTAATTTATATTCACCATGACATTTATAAATTAACTACTAATTATTCAATGATTCTGTAGCCAATGATTTTATCTGTATTAAATTTGTAATCAATGAATTTAAGAGGCTGACAAGACCTTATTTTGTTGAAATTGATGTTATTGAAGCAGTTTTTTAAGAAATATATTTGTTCTAGCACATCAAAAAAAAAATATGTTAATATTCATCATATTTCCAAGACCGTGTACGGACTCGATACATAATTGAACGAAATCGGCTTGATAGAAAATAATCGCAAAGATTGGTCTTAAAATCATCATTAAACAGTTCTGTCTTTATTTTTATTTCGTATGGGTCTGCAATTAAAAACATGAAGTCAACATATTCATACCTAAACCGCCAACGAGTCATATTTCACAAATAATCCACACTTTTTTTTATTTCAATATTATTATAGTATTTATTTGGTATTCTACGCGCAGAGCTTCCGTAAAGAGCGGGATGGTTAATTGGAAACTCACGGGTGTTAGAGCGGGACTTTTTTTAGGTCTTGTCAGCCCCTTAAGCATGTCTTGACACACCTGTATGCCGCAAATCACCACATAGTGATACGAAAACCATTGTTAACACCTTATTAATCATTACCTATTGTTGGACACATAAAACTCTTTGAATCTCTGAATCTATTATTTGATCGAACACATCTGTGTTAACATATGTTTTGTTAAGCGCGGGTATAAAATGGCGGATGATGCTGGCAATGGTCAGAACAGGAAAAGATGTCGATCAAGGTGTTAGTCGTTTTGTCACTGGTGAGTTATAATGTTAAAGATTCAACAAGATTCATAAATTTGTAAATTAAGAATAAAATGAGATATGTAGGCTCCGAGCAGCACACGGCGTTTAGGGCTCGCCCATTATGCTTGCTTGCTTACTTGGAAACCCATTTTTGTCTTTTATGTCACACCTGGCCATAAAGCGGCAATTACTGCACGCTCAGCGCGCGGGAAATCCCACTTCCTGGCCAGGGGGTAACATAAAACTTTGTACTTAACACGTGCCGTAATAAAGAAAGCCTCAGATCGCATATTTATCGCCCTTGCCTTCGGCTCGGGCGTCAAATACCTGCGATCTGAGACTTTCTTTGTTTTACCGCCCTTGTTAAGTAATGTACTATTGTGTTGTTCTTATTGTAGTTGATCCATATACACGTTTAATCCTCTCTAAATACTGGTTCGAATGGCATCATAAAAAAATGCATATTCTCAATTATCATTTCACTGCCTACGAAAATCGGCAAAGGATTTTGAAAAAATATGTCTCGTTTTTTTCCTTCTTCCCCTTATTTATTTTACGTCATCCAAACTCTTATAAGGCCGGGTATTACCACTTTTGAGTTTTTATAAACCATCATCTCATAGAAAATAGTGTCTAAACATATGTGTTACATAAGGATCTTGTCTAGTCAAAATCGCTGTTAGTTACATGACCTGATGAATTTCAAACGATAGAAAAAAATCGGGAAATTACCTCGTTTTGGAATGCTTTTTCAATACTGCGGCTATTACTGATATTTAACATTTAATTATTGTACTCAATTAAAGGTCCTAAATAGTTAGACAAATAAAAAAATTGCTTTGATAAAATGATTGGCTTAATGACTAATGACTGTAGCTAAATATTTACAAAACTGCGCGCAGAGCTTGCGTAGAGAGCGGGCGGAATGGTAAACTGACGCGTGTTAGAGCGGGACATTTGCGTTAGGGATACCTCCCCATAAGAGGATATTTTAGAATTGCAGAAACGATGGAGTGAATATAGAGTTGAATCTCCATCGTTTCTGCTATCCTGGGACTTGGTATAGACAGAGTCAACCTATGCCTGTTTTAAATTTATTGGTATGAATAGTTTTTATTTATGTAACGTTATTAGTAAAAGACTTTTGTTTGATATTAGAAAAGTCGAGTTTTTTTTACTTAATTTCTTATTTAATTAGATACGTCAAACTTTACTACCTACTTAAAAGTGTATTAAAAAAAATATAAATACATACGTCAAACAATATTAAATACATAAAAGTTTATTGAAAAAATCGTAAAAATAAATGTTTATTTCATAGTACCTTAATTGTCATTAGTTTTTTCCAAATATAGTGATTATTTGAAAGAATAAACAAACAAAATTGCCAATCTCGCGAAATCTCGCGGTATTGTTATTCATAAACTCGCGAGATCTCGCCTGAGCCCCAATCTCGCGAGATTGCATTCCCTAAATGCGTTGTTTTAGTAGGCTGAGTAAAAAAAGGAAAATAAAGACTCAACTTTGTTTTTTTTTCTATGCAGAAAATTTAAACAATCATGTTTCGGCTATTTTCAGAAACACAGTCATGTAGTCAAGAATCATATATCTGAAAATCATTCCCTACTCGTATTGTTTCCTCGTCTGGGCAGAACAGTGTTTCAAAGAACGCGTTTTTTTTTTTATTTTATTAAAAGACATTTAATAAAGACATTTATTCAACAAGATGCATTGGTACATGACATGATATAAATCCCGCATACAATTACGGTAACAACGTAAAATGTAGTACAATACAAATAGCTGAAAGGGAAGATGGCTCAGCTTGTACCTGCGCCAACAAGGCCAAAAGACCAAGATGGTCTTAGGGGCTGACAGACGCTGATTTCTCGTTGTTGCCTTAAAACCGACCCGGGCCTTATAACTTCGTCAATTTTTGAGATAATATTAGGAAATAGGACATGATTTTAATCATTAGGGCGATTTTTGAGTGTCGAACGTTCGAAATTGCACTCGACATCTGTCATATCATCATAGTTTTTTGACAGATCTCGAGTGAAAAGTCGAGTGTTCGACACTCAAAAATCGGCCCCCATATCGCATATTTTTTGGTCTTGTTTTTTTTAAAGTATTTTTTTGTCATAGGTCGCTCTGGCTGCATGCAGCCCAGCCTCTACGCTGCCTTTTAATGTCCCGGGCATTGAGCTTGGGGGAAGTGCTGGCAACACCGGCATTGACAACGGAAGCACTGCTGGCAACATCATCAATGAAACGAAGATCAGTAAAGGAGGTGGAGGACAGACGCATGACTGCCCTCCTAACACAACTTGCAATTAACTAGGTTCAAGCTACTTTCGAGAAAATGGCGCCCAAAGATTTGAATCTTGTTATGTTTGTATCTCCATTATTGAGCATGCTATCGAGTTGGTACTTTGACTAGATTATAGGCAATATTGTGTAGCTGATTTGTACGTACATATTTTTTATAAATCTATTTATTTAAACAGTGTAATAAACTTACTCTTCTTCGGTTTATAACAGTTTTTTTATTGATCACACATGAGCACTTAATTGTACAAACACAAGGAACTTAAATAACATTGCAAGAATATTAGTAAATTAGATAAAACGAGAGATCGCGAAGCGCGCGCATTGTCTGCGTATTGTCATTCTCTAGTTCTGTCACGCGCCAAGGGGCTTGCAGTGGGAGGCGCGCGTCGCTTTAAATGCCTACCGCTCGCTCAATGAAATGAACACAGCGAAGAAGCTCTCAACAGATGGCGCTATGCGTTAAGCAGAGGTCTTAGTGGCATACGAATTAAATGGTAAAGAGCTCTCTCCATAGTGAAACTAGCTACAGCAGGCCCATTATTTTAAAATTACGCCACAATGTATAGGCATTGGCAGTCTATATAATTCCTAGTCTCTGATAATACTAATAAAGTGAATATTGGAACATGATTTTATTAAAGTTTTAGATAGTAACAATATTATGTACTTATTATATATTCCGCCTATGGCTGACAGTAGTAGGCTTCCGCCGCACGATCGGGTCGGTAAGAAAAAAGCGGGTTAAAGTCAACTGTGAAAATACTATATTATATTATGCAAAAGTTTATTACACAGTAAAACTAAAGTAACAAAATTAACAATAGGTAACACATTCATTAGACCATTTGAGTAATGCGGCAATTACACTTCGTCGTTCGCCGCATGCTGCAAGCGGCGACCGCAAAAGTGTAAAGAACACGTTAGTCGGCCGCATTCGGCGATCGACAGCTGCCAAGACGCCGTAGTAGGCGGACAGACTAGTGTAAAGACGACGCTCGTTGGCCTAAGTAGTTTAAAATGAATTCGGCGACCGCATTAGGTGAACGACGAAGTGTAATTGCCGCTTAACAGTCATAACAAAAAAACATACTACACAAAAGGCAAATCATAACATTCATACAAACACTTTGGAAATAAACTCATTTATCAAAGTCTGTTTATAATACCTACATTAAATTTTCATAGCACTGAGACTTAGCTTTAAACTTTATACTTACACAAGCTTTAAATGACTTTATGTCACACCTGGCCATAAAGTGGCCATTATCGCACGCTCCGCGCGCGAAAAAACCCACTTCCTGGCCAGGGGGTGACATAAAATTTTGTACTTACCACGGGCGATAATAAAGAAAGCCTCAGATCGCATATTTATCGCCCTTGCCTTCGGCTCGGGCGTAAAATACCTGCGATTTGAGACATTCTTTGTTTTATCGCCCTTGGTAAGTAATGTACTATTATTGCAAATAAAATTGCCCCAGAGCAGAATGCCATACGAGCAAATCAATTATACACACACATAGTACAGCCACATGTATAACTTATCAACAAGTTATCATATTTTCTTAAGTTTACAAGGCACAGCCTTTTTGGTAACAAGACTTAAAAAATATAACTGAGTTCTGGTTGTCAACAGACGATATCGTACTTTTATGCCACGAGCGCGGGTGAGCCATGGTTGTGTGTGGAGCTATACATGCACATTGTCTATGTGTGCGTCAGCGTAGGAGCTATGAGTTCACGTTGTCTATGTGTTTGTATGTGTAACTAGTACAACTATGGCCAAACGACTCGTGAGATAAAAGTACTATATCAGAAAACCGGTCAAGTTCTGAACGCCACTCTACAGAGTGCAAGGCAAAAGTGTACAAAAACGTAAGCATTGCGATTAGATTTGTGTTGCATATACATAAAAAATCTATGTTCAGTACTTAAACCCCCTTTATTCATAATTGATATCAAACATATTTTATAGGTGAAAAACTTAAGCAAATGACCTTGTATGTAGTTAAATGTGTAATAAAAAATATAGACGGAATGTCAGGACTCAGGAACAACAAAATGAAGCTACTTTTGTAAAGATGTGTGAATTTGAGTGTGGCCACTGGAAGGAAAAAGTCCCCATAATTGGGGTGATTTTTAACGTTACATCAACCGTGCCCACCCACCTACCAACCGTGTCAGTGGCGGAGGAGCTTTAACAAACATAAAGTCAGTTATTTGTAATTTATTACTGATAAGCAGTCTACTGTAACCAGTAATTACAAGCCATCTTAAGTGTAACTTAGTCAATGTTTTATATTTCATTTAAAATATTCTTATCCGTAGGAATATCAAAAAAATGCAATTTGAAGGTGCTTAACTCACCTTTAACTTAATCTTGGAATAATGGTTATCTCAATCAAAAAGGTTGGTTTTTGATAGCTTCATTAGGTTGTTTGTCATGCGTCGTCTATAGTTTTTTATGAGAAGCAAATAATGAGTTTGCAAACCATACGTTATATTACATAATTCAAAAATGGAATATCTATTCGCACACGTTACTCACACATACAACAGGTCATTTACTTAAGTTTTTCACCTATAATTAAATTGACGTTAAAATTCGTTTGTCCTTAACTGTCACTTTGACATTTAAGTCTGTAAAGCTAGGGATAAAACACATTATTAGTTAAGTGAACAGAGGTGTCACGCCCTTGTCAGACAGAGAAAGATTGATTTTGGAATTTGTTATTCAGTACTTGCCAGCACCAAAGATACAGTGTTTTTGGAAATGTAGTAGATAGCTATAAAGGAGGAAGAGGATTACATCCGCCATTTGTACACTGTATTTTTTTGTGCAATTTTTTTTAAATAAATAAACGAGGGGGGATTCGCACAAAAGATCCCACTGGGTCGAAGTGCATCCGTAAGGGCCCTCATCTAAATAAGACAGTAGAGTTATACGTAGGTCACACTGAAAGTTTTCAGAAAAACAAACACTAAGCTAACTAGCAAGTTATTTATTGTAATTTTGTTTCATGGACTATTGTACGATTACATCAATATATCACTGAATTCGATGGAGCCTCTGAGAAAAACGATTTGCCCACTCGTTCTTATAGCTCGGTTCTACGGCGTTTTTGAGCTTCGGCCAAATTATGAGGTGCCCAACGGGTTCAGAGTATCCTAACAGCTAAATACTCATGAACGATTTTCTGCACTTGACTCATACTGATGCCTAAGGTTGCCTGCATCTGCTGATAGGTCACTCTCTTATCAGTCTCTATCATGAGCCGCCCAGCCCTGATGTTTTATTTCAGTAATCGCCATAAAGTGACGTCCCTCACGAAGATCATCAGTGTCATTGATGCGATGACATTTGAACCCGTTAAACTAGTTGTAAATAGTCTTAAAGGATGTAGCTTCATCATCAAGGGCCCATCAAAAAGTCTTTCATAACTATATTGTTGATTTCATTGCAATAGAAAGGCATAAAAAAAATATCTACCAAAATTTCTCACTTTAAATTCATCTTAACGTGAAACAAACAATTTTCAATTTGACGCCAAATGATATAAACAAACGACAGACGAATGTAATATACTCCATAATGTTGCCAAAGAGTTCCACTTCAAAACGACATTTTTAGTTTTTTAATGTATGGTTTCTATGTAACCATTTCTAAAAACTTTCAGTGTGGCCTACGTATGATACAGAGAACAAATACAAAGGAAAATTTTACCGTGATCTCGTACGCAGCCTGAGACGGGAATGGAACCCGTGCCTCTGGTCTGCCGGACCAGTGTGCTTACCTTTACACCACCCAGATCACTACGTCATCAAGCGAATCTTTGCCTTGCATTTTTAAGCCACTACTAGCGACCTCTCTGTATTATTTTTCAAAGGTTCACAGCCTAAGGCATGTTCCGAATCACGCTCACATTGCTCAAAGCGCGCTTACGATCGGACCGATTCACGCTCATAGCGCTTACACGAGATGTCGTGACATCACTGATGATGTCATGGACGGCGCTCACGGTGCTCACACTCCCAGGCGTAAGCACCTCGAGCCAAACGTCAAGTTGACGTTTGATATATGAACATGCCAGTAAACACGGGCTATGAGCGTGAATCGGTCCGATCGTGAGCGCGCTCAAGCGAATACCGGTCCGAAACAAAACACTACTCGCGCGGCCTTGAGCGCGCTATTTGATTTGGACCGGCCGTCAGCACTGTAAGCGCTGCGAGCATTTTTAGCGTGATTCGGAACACGGCTCTAAAGGGTAAGATGGTAGAGGTTTGTTAATTTTTATGAATAAGGGGGTAAATTCTACGATATTGTAAATCACGTGATACGGCATACGTCTGTGGGGTCCTCTGTTTTAGGTAGTTTGTCCGACGGTCCCGCGTCTTCAACCTGAGTGTAACATTATTTAAGTTAATAATTGAGAAAAACCGGACAAGTGCGGGTCGGACTCGCCCACCGAGAGTTCCGTATAAATTTGTAGGTACATAATTATAAATTCAAAATTCAAACATTTACTCTGCAAGCAGGCCTCAAGGGCTCTTTTAAATAGTTCAGGAATCGAGTGTCGCAGTTTAAATCTTATATCTTTAAACGAGCAATTCTTCATCTTATATCTTTAAACAAGCAATTCTTCATCTTATATCTTTAAACGAGCAATTCTTGTATATTTATTTATTTATATGTTTATTAATTTATTTATATCGGGGATCTCGGAAACGGCTAACGATTTTGATGAAATTTGGTATGTGGGTGTTTTCGGGGAGGAGCAATCGATCTAGCTAGGTCTCATGCCCGGGAAAACGCCGAGCAAAGCTCGGACGCCCAGATATTGTTACTTTAAATAGACTATTTTTTATTTGTCACACCTGGCCATAAAGTGGCAATTACCGCACGCTCCGCGCCCGGAAAATCCCATTTCCTGGCCAGGGGGTTACAAAATTGTGTACTTACCACGGGCGGTAATAAAGAAAAAGCCTCAGATCTTGCGATTTATCGCTTTGCCTTGGACTCGGGAGTCAAATACCTGCGATCTGAAACATTCTTTGTTTTACAGCCCTTGGTATAGTAGAAATTATTTAAAATGTCCGACATTTTATAAAACTTGTCACTGGACTTTGAATCTTCACGCTTGGACAGTAAAGCCGCTTTTTGAACGGCCTAATTTGATACAACTCGGACAGTTCAAATAATTTTAAGTATAAGTAATGTGTATTATTAAGCTGTCCGCGACTCTATCAGGCCAGAATGCAACTGTATCCAGGGCCCGGAACCGGTTTTCATATTACCGGTTAAAACCGGTTTATTTGGGTTTAGCTCCGAACTTTAACACTTATTTAAACCGAACTTTTTTAAAGGTTAACTGGAAGAGATCCCTTTTAGGGATAAGTTCGCCTTTGTACCAAAATGTCCTTATTTGTTTGTATTTTTTGTTTTTTTTTTGTTTACAATAAAGTTATTACATACATACATACATAATTTATTGAGAACGCGAACGTTTTAAGAACTTTATATTAACCGGTTTATTCGACGCGAGGTCCGGCGGGGGTCACCCTCTTTAGGTATTACGATAGGTATAGTTGAAATTATTTTCGTTGACCGAATTTCTATAAACATGTTATTGGATTTTGAACCTTATTGTTTGAACAGTAAAATAGCTTTTTTCACAAATAAAGTTGATGCAACTCGGCCAACTCAAATTATTTCAATCAGAATCGTGCGCCCGCATCGGTTTTTATCGTTCTAAACCGGTTAACCCGAACAAACCTTTATATAAAGCTCTTCCGTAAACCGGTTTAAATAAACCGGTTATTGTATCTAAACCTAAATAAAAAGGTTTTGCCGCAAGTACATGATAACGGTTTGAAAAATTAACCGGTTTCCGAGCCCTTACTGTATCTATAAATGTCTCCGCTTGAAAAAGTCAAGTCTTAACTCGATGACTGCATTATTAATAAAAGAGTACTCACCGGATCCCCAGTGTCCAAACTAGGCATCTGGCGTCCGAGCAGCCTCCACAGGCGTCCGCGGACCCCCTCCTTCCCTCCGCGGGGACGGTCGGGGGGTTCCGTTTCCTGGTAAATAATATAATACAATACAAATACTGTTTATGTCACACCTGGCCATAAAGTGGCAATTATCGCCCGTTTCGAGGGCGGAAAATCCCACTTCCTGCCCAGGGTGCGTTAAATGTTGTACATACGGACTAGACGTGTGCGCCGCGCCGGCGCGCCGCCGCCGCCGGCCTTTTTGCCACGCCGCCGCCGCCGACAAAATGATCGGCGTGAAATCGGCGTAACCTTGACTGAATGCCAAAGAGTCCTTTTATTAGATAAAAGAGTATAACTAACATTTTTATTTAACTTTTTTATTGCTTTGTTATTGTTTTAATGTATGTACAGTGGTACACTTCTTATATTAAATTTGTTGTGTGACAATAAATATTTTTCTTAGTTTATATATACTATCAGAGCAGTCTGAAATACATTGAGCGCCTGAGTATGGAAATCCGGCTGAGAAAATCGTATAAGTAGGCATCTATAGCCAAATAATAATAGCAAAAACAAACTCTTATAGCTTCGTCATATCCGTCTGTCTGTACACTCTGTACGTATGTCCTGTAATGTCACAATCCTTTTACTCAGAAACGATTAAGAATTTTTCAAAGACTTTTTACATTGGGAATAATCGATTCATAAATCTAATATAATGTCCCCCTCCCCCTCCTCTAGTAGTTGTCTCATTCGGAAACTGACGCGATATGGCGTTCCTGAAGGAGGCCCGGTAACCTTGGTGTGTTTCGTGCTGGGACAACAGAACTAGTGGATATGGCATAAGACGATGGTAACCATCCTGATGGAGTCACGTTGGAGCCGTGGAAACTAGGGAGGGCTCTGGTGTGAAACTACGCATGTGCGCAATCCCATTTCCACGCAACTCGCTCCCAGGCCAGTGCTGGAGCTGACGAAGCTCTCAAGCACCGCAAACACTCGTCTTTATTGTGTAAGTAACTCTGCGAGTTTGCAATGCTTGCATTGGACTCTGGACCCTGGCCGGCTGACATGAAGACATTCATAAGAGCTTTGTTGTGGCGACTGGTCGGTATCTCGGGGACCTGACACTTTCCTTCCACAGAGAATTTCTCTGGCAATACAAAGGGGTAACGCGGCTAGCGTTATGGGGACCATGCCCCATGCGGAGCTTTTAGACTGGATATTTTTGTTAGCTATATCTGTCTCTCTTGAGTCGGTCCCTCATTCCTGAGGATCGTGATCACTTCTGGATTTCGCCGCCCTGAGGACTTGTCTCCAATGTCTCCATCGGTCTCGATCGATGTGGCTTCCTTAACCTGATCTGTCCATGTAGTTGATGAGCGTCCCCTAGCCCTCTTGCCTTCCATTCCATCAACCACGACCAGTTTCTCCAGACTATCAGCACCACTGCGCATTACTTGTCCAAAGTATGAAAGCAGCCACTGCCGACAAACAGTGGATAACCGTGTCTTGATACCGAGCTGGGTCATTGGTCCGTTTGGCTGTCCAGGGTATCCTGTGCATTCGCCTCCAGTACCGTATATCCAATTCTTTGTCGCTCCCTAACCAGTATTGTCCATGTTTCTACCGCATTTTTGTTATATAGGGATGTGGTTTACTTGTATGAATACAGATTTATTGCATTGATCTCGATTTAAAAAAAAAACGAATTATTTCGCATTTTTATTTACGTGACCTTCACGCCGATTTCACGCCGAAAGTACGCCGCCGCCGCCGATTTTTTGGCAAACGCCGCCGCCGATCATTTTTAAATCGGCGCACACGTCTAATACGGACAGACATTCACTACGGGCGGTAGTAAAGAAGGCGTCAGAGCAACGCACTGCGCGTGAGCACAGAATAGTATAATAGTATTACATACAGAACGGCCACGAACCCCCCGCACCGAGGTCAGTTACCTCGTCCCTGAGAGACCCGCCTGGTGCCGATCGGGTGCCGTCGCGCCTCGCGATTCGTCCGCGCCACGCGCTACGCACCCGCGCGCACTATTGACGCGTGTACCGACAGCGCACGCACACATAGGGCTTATCCAGAAATCACGCGAGGTTCCAAAGGCGGGGGAGGGGGTTACAAAAACCTCACTACTGATCACGTTGGGGGAGGGGGGGGGGGGGGGGTACAAGGTAACCTCACGTGTATTTTTTTACTAGGGGTTGCAATATCGGACGGTTTTCCAATTCCGGAATTGTATCCGATATTGGGCTCCAATTCCGGAATTCCGGAACTGGTTCCGGAATTGGAATTTACCTTTTTCAACTAAATTGATGTCACGAAAATGTACTAAAAATGTAATCATTATCGTTTTATAGGCAATATCCAGATAGGGTAGCCTGTATTTTAAATTTTAGTAAAAATAAATTAAGATATTTCGTACTTTCAATTTACTTTTTCACTTTACCTACTGAATTTAACGGCTTTCCGGGATCAAATAAGCAGAGTGCTAAATGTGATTCATTAGTAGTCGTATATGGTCATTAATTCATTATCAGCACTAAACTCGTGATTTTCAAAAAAAATGCACGAAGTTTTATGTGGGTAAATTCCGTCTTACTGGAAGGGGGAACGCCAAAAGCATAAAACACAGGCGAGGTGGTGCTGTTCTTCAAGAATGGTGACAACACTGACAAGTGACAACACACTACTGAACAACTACCGAACCATCAGTCCATCACGCTTTTGAGCCATGTATACAAGCTGTTTCCAAGAGTCATTACGAGCCGTCCTGCACGCAGGCTTGATGAATTCCAGCCTCCCGAAAAAGCCGGTTTCCGAAGAGGCTTTAGTACCATAGACCACATCCATGAACGGCTAGGTACGTAAGCCACACTAGAGCACACGAACGCAGCTAACGGCGGAGTTTAGTGATCGTCGTATCCAAAATACGGATAGGAGGAGTATACGTGATGGAATACCAATACCGGTTTGAAATCTATTCACAAAATGTTTATAAATCTGGTGATAGGCGAACAATTCCTCAGTTTTACATTGTAAAATTTAAGAATAAACATACAAAACACTCTATTTTCTCTCTCTAAATTCATCAAATCCAATTCCGGAATTTCCGATATTTCGAGTGTACCAATTCCGGAATTGTAATATCGGAAAAATTAGCCGAGATTCCGGAATTTCGAGATCCCGGAATTCCGGAATGCAAGCCCTATTTTTTACTGCACCTACAATACCGAAAAATGATATCCACTCATGTAGCATTTTCTTTAAAAATAGAAGAAATTACACAATCACGTTTTCATAACGCATATACCTACGAAAATAAGCACAGATCAACTAATATACTTCATTTTCTTAAAAAAAATCATAGGTGGTGATAAATTCAAAAAATACACGTGAGGTTTCGTAAGGGGAGGGGGGGTCGTCCAAAACCTCACCAAAGATCACCAAGGGGGAGGGGGGGGGGGGTCTAAGTGGCCCAAAAAACCTCGCGTGATTTGTGGATAAGCCCATACTTACACACAGCGCTTACGTTCCTTCGCGTGTCACAGGTGTGGCGTGAGCGTAATGTGTTACCTTTTCAGTCTCTCGGTTGTTCTGGGTCACTTCGACCGGCGTGCACACTTCGACACAGCCCGTTGTGTTCACTGTAATGCATATACACATTTTAAGGTCCCCAAGTGCATTACCGAGAAATCTTTAGAAGTATGAAGAGGACTGATTTAGCAAAAAATGTATAAATACAAAGTAGTACGTTAAGTCACATGTGACTTTTTAATTTTTTTTTATAAAGCCTATTATGTGTCCCACTGCTGGGCAAAGGCCTCTCCCCATGTTGTCCAGACGTCCCTGTTCAGAGCCTATTTATATTTTAAATTATAAATATGATTTTATTGAATTGATAAATTTATTTATTTTTTTTGTATAATCTTTATTGCACAGAAGAAAATCTTATCGTACAAAAGGCGGACTTAATGCCGTATGGCATTGTCTACCAGTCAACCTTAAGGTGAAACAGAAACTTTGTTGGCGGTGCAACTAACAACTAAAAGAAACTCAATATAAATTACATTTACCAACTCTTTTTTTCATATACGTAATAATTTTATTATATACAGATATATAAATACAAATATATACATATATATGTTGCAGTCAAAAGTGTGAACTGGTCAAAAGGACTTTTAACCGACAAAAACAGGCAAAACTACTTTTGACCAATCTGTCAAGGTTGACGTTTAAATACTATCAGATTTGTGACTCGCCAGCATGTCGACGGCACCCCGCTATCGCGGCGTGCCTATTCCACTCTGCGGGACACAAGCGAACCCTAACCTAACCAAAATTTGACAGTACCTATGTGACAAACGTCAACCTTGACAGATTGGTCAAAAGTAGTTTTGCCTGTTTTTGTCGGTTAAAAGTCCTTTTGACCAGTTCACACTTTTGACTGCGACATATATATGCATATGGACGAAAATTACAAAACAGACACTTTACTCCACGAATCTGCCAGCAAAGAAATCACGTATAACCTTTTTAATTTAGAAATAAAGGAAAATTTTAAAAATTTTAGCACCGAACAGAAGAAGAAACTAATTTTGAATGGATAAAACTGGGGGTTAAAGTTGTTAGAATGAAAGTAACACTCACACGCTCTGTGGGTGCCGCGGGGCGGTGCGGGGGTGCTGGCGGGGGTGGGTGCGGGGGTGCCGCGGGCGCGGGCGGGGGCGGGGGCGGGGGGCGGCTCCCCGCGCAGCGCCGCCTTCAGCTGCTCCGCGCGGTCCATGTAACTAAAAAAACACCAGCCAAGTGCGAGTCGGACTCGCGCACAAAGGGTTCCGTACCATTATTTGTAAAGACGGCAAAAAAAACATGTCATCATGGGAGCCCCCTTAAATATTTATTTTATTCTGTTTTTTAATATTTGTTGTTATAGCGGCAACAGAAATACATCATCTGTGAAAATTTCAACTGTCTAGCTATCACGGTTCATGAGATACAGCCTGGTGACAGACGGACAGCGGAGTCTTAGTAATAGGGTCCCGTTTTACCCTTTAGGTACGGAACCCTAAAAATAAATATTTTATTGAGCAAATAAAAGTACTTATCACTGCAACATTTTTATAATTATTAGTTGCATTGGTACTGTACAGATTACTTGATTTTACACAATATCGATGATTAAAATGATACTAGACTATGGAGAGTTTAAAAAAAATCGTGCATAATAAATTATTTCATTTCAAAACACGTCTAGTCTTAAATGATCCATTGTACCCCCTTGATCCAGTGTAGGACAGTACCTGATGAGTTTCGCTCTTAGCGCCTGCCGCCGCATCGCATCGCTCTCGCAATGGACGACGGGCACTAAATACCGCAGACTAGAACAGTACGCCGCAAACGCCTCTTCTAGCCGCCCCGCTGCGTCTAAGGCCACAGCCTGCTTTATTAAAGCCACAGCCTGAAAAGTATACAGAGAATTCTCCTATACCTGAGCGTTTTCACTTGGTTTCCTTCTACCACACCTGTGACACGCGAAGGAACGTAAGCGCTGTGGGTAAGTATGTGTGCGTGCGGTGTCGGTACACGCGTCAATTGTGTGGCGCGTGGCGCGGACGAATCGTGAGGCGCGCCGGCACCCGATCGACACCAGGCGGGTCTCTCAGGGACGAGGTAACTGACCTCGGTGCGGGGGGTTCGTGGCCGTTCTGTATGTTATACTATTATACTATTCTGTGGCCTAGTAATCGATACGCTAAAAGACGCGCGGGCGGGATCGCGTACTTACGCGTCCATGCCAAAACCTATTCCAAAAACATATTCCCGTAAATACGTCTCACCAGTAGCTCTAGTATAAGTTTTTTCGAAACATTAACTAATTCGAACGCGTTTGCGTTTTGTCTCAAAATGTACGAAAACGCTCTCACCGAGTTTGAAATACGCGCGTTCATCGGTTAGCAACAAATGTTATACTCGCTGTTTTAGTTTCCACTAGTGACCACCAGGGGCGCTGTTCACGTTTTCATACCACTTTCATACATTTTGAGACAAAACGCAAACGCGTTCGAATTTGTTAATGTTTCGAAAAGTTTATACTAGAGCTACTGTACAAAATGAGACGGACATGGTAGTATTGTTACCTTTTCATAGTTTTCTTTGCTAGGCATATGTTCTAGGTCCAAATAGGGGTGTTGAAAGAACTCCTCATAAGTGATTCTTTGCTCTGGGTCGTGTTTCAGTAGTCGGGCCAGGAGGTCCCGACAACCGGACGATATACCGGCACCGGGCGGCAACTAGAATAGAGCAACTTGAGAGAGGTAGGGCACAGCAAAATGTCATCTTGCTTCGAATTTGGAGCAGCCCAACTGGGGAAGTACCTCCGCCTTGCAGAAGACCACAGCCATAATAACATTTTTATTTATTTATTTATCGTATGGCATTTATTTCGAACCGTGAGATTTTCGAGAAGACAGTACGGTTGCCAGTTTTTGTTGCACTTTTAGAACCACCCAGGGGTCACGTGTAGGGTAGCGGTGGGTACTTTCCCTACGGACGTGGTGCAACTTCGACCCCCCTTTGTCAAGTGAGTGGGCAACTTGACTGTTAGAAGTTCTCAAGCCGCCCGAAGGCCTCCAACTTGGCTTAACGACTGCTGCCATAGACAGCAGCCGGGATCAACGGCTTAACGTGCCTTCCAAAGCACGGGAGCGCTCAGTAAGTAACCACTCAAAGCGGTCACCCGTCCATGTACTGACCGCGGCCCACGTTGCTTAACTTTGCATAACGCTTGCGGCACGCAGGCGCCGCTGGGCCACGAGCGCTCCAAATATATAATAATAACATTGGTATGTAGTGTTGTGTTCCTGGAGGTGAGCAAGGTTGCCAGAGCTTCCTAGGATGCACTGTGTTGTGAAAGAAAGGGATCTAAATTTGTCCCTTCTGCTGTCAACAGCAAGACAGTGAATTCTCAAATTTTATTATGGGTCGGCACCGCGCACGTGACGCCTTTTAGTGTTGCCTGATCAGATAAGATAGATAAGATAATTTATTTAACTTAAACACATTTTACACGGAAAGATAGTCAGTGGATCCCAAACTAGGCCGTGCCTGTATCTTGGGGACCAAAATAGTTTTAACATAAAAATTACACCGATTCACCGATTACACGTGTGGTTTACACATACAGAGACACATTACAAAAGTGTGTTTTAAACATTTGAGGCAAAAAGTAACTTTAACAGTAGATACAGAGAAAAATCTTATTATATATATACGTCATAAAAAATTGTTCGCCATTCCATATTCTCGTACTAAATATGTCTCGCATTGTTACTTTAACCGTTGTCTTAATTACTATAACATAAACTTGTTTCATGTTGATATTTTCTCAATAAGATATTGTAAAAGCTTTAAAAATCTAATTGTTAGTCATTTAAAATCCAAGTTATAGTCTCACAATTAGAAACTCTCTGTATATACTAGTAGTTAAGTTATCCATTTAGATCTACTTTGGTATATGATTGTAGTGTTTGCTTAGATCTGAACCGTTTTCAGTCTTTGTAAAGTAAATAATTTCGCATCTTGCCGCTCCTACTGTAAGCTATATTTAAATAAATACATTTAGTAAAAATTAAGTTATGGCACTCTAGGTCTATTAACATAATAAGGTCTAATAACATTATTTCTGTAACTGACTGTTTGTTGCCTGAATAAAGTAAAAAAAGAAATATATGTATATATATATAGCAGTTTCTTAACTAGTTTTAGCCTTAAGATTCTTTTGACGTGATTATTAATAAAATTTAATTATTATTTGCAGTTCGTTTTATTTTTTTCTCCTTTTGTGAAAAATTCACATTTTTAGGTACATGTTAGAACCTCTGTACCTTCTAAAGTACTTATGCCAGATCAGTATTTTTGATGTTGATTTCTAGAAAATATCCTGTACTACTAAACAGAGAATGAAAAAAGTGTATGTCAACGACCTAGTTTTTACAAAAAAAAAAAACTGAAAAAGTTATGCATTTTTGACATATTTTTTTGCATTAATTAATTTTTCTTGACCTGTTATTGGAATATTTGAGTAAAACTATTAGCTTACATCAATTTCTTATACGTTTAGCTATCTAATAAGACTTTTCTGGCATTCCTAGGACGGATAACGGACAGATAATGGCACCTTTTAACTCGTGCGCCCGTCCTCAGCTATTTGAAATTTAAAATTGCCGCCATTTAATTACTGTTGAGTGTTGACTAAATGAAAATTTCACGTCTTGATTTATCGATAAAATCGTCACAATCATCACACAAATAAATGCCCCGGCCGGGATTCGAAGCCGGGACCTCCAGCTTCGTAGGCAGGGTCACTACCAACTAAGCTAAAGCGGTCGTCAAATATGTGTGTAGATAAACTACTATTGGGACCGTGCACGACGACAGCGCCACGGACAGGTGGCCATGGACAAGCTGTCAAGCGAGAAGTAACTAAATATTGTGAAAAAAAATTAATGAAATCTTGTGTTATTTTACTATATTAGACAATATTGGACGATGGTAGTCAGTAACATTATTGCCAATAACATTAAAGTTGTTGTTTTCAGTTGTTGTTGTCAGGTTAGGTGAATAACTTTTTTTTTCTTACGGCAATTATCCACTTATTTCTTTGGTCTCGTTTCCACCACGGTCTTGAAAATTGGTAAAATTTACAGTCGCTATTCTGTGGTGTTTTTACAATTCACAACAACACATCTTACTAGGACCATATTCAATTTATCTCAAAAACGATTAGAAAATGTTTACTGCAATATGGATTTGACAGCTCAAGTAACCGACAAAAATGTAAATTTTAGCCGTAGCGAGCGCTGTGATCGTTTAGGCTACCCCCTCCACCCGCTTTGCACCCTGCCAATAGTAAGACTGGTGGTCCTATGCTAATAATAACTGACCTGAATAGGGGCCTGGCTTTGTATTTTATCAACTAGCTCCTTCAAAGTGTTGGATGAGTACGGCGCCGCACCAAACAAGCATTCGTACATGATCACACCTGAAACAAAGTGATTCTTCTGGAGTCATAGGCTGCGGTGTCTACTTACCATCAGGCAGGTCGTAAGCTAGTATATAGTAATATTTTTTTGGTGGGAATCCTCTCCGGGCCTCATAGACGGTGTGAAATAATTTTGCTGTCACACAGTAGCAAAATTATTAACCACTTGAAACCCTCGCTACGCTCAAGATTCTACTTTTGTAATAACCCTTACCTCCCGTGATACACACAATGTTTTTCATCACATTTGCGAGGAAATAAATAACTCCACAAAAGGCAGAAAAATCCATGTTTCATACAACCACACCAATCAAAAATTGACGAACTTGACAACTCCAGTATCACTGCGAGAGGAGCGCAACGCGCAACCATTGTAATTTAAGGGAAAAATAAACGCATTTGTATTTGCAACCAATCACAGAGCAGTATTGTTGCGGCGCGCGGCCAACTAGATTTTTTAAAACCAATCAGATCACACACAAACTCATAACTCCCACGGGAGTTATAAAATTCCATAACTCCCGCGGGTGGTAAATCGGCTATAACTGCTTTATACGCACGCGTGCAATAACACGCTTTACGAGCAAGTGTGATAAAAAAGTCATTATTGCCCTCAAATGAGGGAAGAAAAGTACGACTTTGATCTCTTTTTTTTGACGGAAACTTATTTTATTTACCTACGCTCCACAGATCAACGCTGGCCGTATATTCTCCCCGTAGCATTTCTGGCGCCATATAGAGCGGGGAGCCCCTCACCATTTTCTGACGGCTCTCGTCAGAAAGGAACTGAGCGAATCTGAAACAAAGTTCCGTTGAATGATCGAGCGAAGCGAGCAAAGGCCTCCAATTCAACTTTGATAAAAAAGGTTTTTTTTATACGACAGTGGCAAACAAGCGCACGGTCCACCCGTTGGCAAGCGGGCACCGCAGCCTATAGACGCTTGCAACTCCAAGTCAAGTGCGCGTTGCCTACCCTTTATAAAATTTGAGGGTCCACTATGTTGACAGAAGAAGGCCTCCATTTCGGCTTGGACTTAAAATACCTCCGTATGTCCGGACTCCGGATGTACAGTCGACCAAATTGATTTCTGGGCCACTTCGTACCATGTCACAGTTAAAATCAATATGAAACTCAATGGCACTGTGACAAGCCAGTTTTTTTTTTGGCACGGGCAATCTCATAATGAAACTGTATCGTAATCATGAATAGAATCCGATTATTTTTTCATGACTTAATATCTGGGCTGCTGAGCTTTGCTCGGCGTTTTCCCGTGCATGACACCTAGCTAGATCGATTGCTCGTCCCCGAACCAAATTTCATCAAAATCGTTAGAGCCGTTTCCGAGATCCCCGAAATAAATAAATAAATATAATATATAAAAATAAATACATAATATCTGGGCTGCCGGGCTTTGCTCGGCGTTTTCCCGCGCATGAGACCTAGCTAGATCGATTGCTCGTCCCCGAAAATCCCCACATACCAAATTTCATCAAAATCGTTAGTACCGTTTCCGAGTTCCCCGAAATAAGTAAATAAACAAATAAATAAATGAATATACAAGAATCGCTCGTTTAAAGTTATAAGATATGTACAAGAATTGCTCGTTTAAAGATGTAAGATGTGTCACTTTGTTTTCATGATAATATTTGAGAATCATGTTGGATCACTCACCCAAAATCAGCAACCTTCAACATGTATTTGCCATCGGATCCTTTATGCAGCAGCAGATTATGTGGCTTCAAATCCATGTGGACAACGCCTGGACAAGGATACAAGCGAAAATATAGTAATAAATTGACACAAATTAAAGTGTTCGACTCACGAGTTCGAAACATGTCGCCCGGAGTGACAATTAACCCTTCGGAGCAAAATGCACAAAAAGCAAAATGTACACTACTTACACGCAAAATGTAAATACAAATACGTTTATTTCGTCATCACAGGTAAAAACAATACAGTTGTTAAGTTGGTTAAATACAGTACGAAGACCATGATGAGCCCATTAGGCATACGAAAATACAATTACAAGGTCAGATTAAACATATGATATTCAATTCAATACAACAATGTCAATAATTTATAGTACATTACTTACCAAGGGCGATAAAACAAAGAATGTCTCAGATCGCAGGTATTTTACGCCCGAGCCGAAGGCAAGGGCGATAAATATGCGATCTGAGGCTTTCTTTATTATCGCCCGTGGTAAGTACAAAATTTTATGTCACCCCCTGGCCAGGAAGTGGGTTTTTTCGCGCGCGGAGCGTGCGATAATGGCCACTTTATGGCCAGGTGTGACATAATAGTAGTTTATGCAACTGGTACCTAATGAGGGGCATTAAAACACGAGTGTGTTTTATGAAACGAGCCGAAGGCGAGTTTCATAATAAGGTCACACGAGTGTTTTAATGCCTAATTATGTACAGTTGCATACATTACTTTATCTACACACATATTATAACTACTCTAAGATGGGTTCTGAAACCGTAGTAAATAAATACAATAATTGTGTTAATGCAACCTTTTTTGCTCGGTTGCGGAAATATCGAAATCAGAACTGGCAACCGATACCTGAATGTTATTTCAAAAAGTAAAGAGTCCCTATTCTGATGTGATCATGTCGTTCTAGCTCAAATTTCGTGCGATATATACTAAAAAAACATCGAGCTGACATTTCGCATCGACTGAATTTGAATTTTCAGTGATACTAGAATAGGGACATGTCAACTTTGACATTTAAATTTTGACAGTTTTGTTTGACGTTTAATATTTTAACATCATATATGAGATTAAAATTAAAAATTATATTACTGCTGTAGCCTTAGCCACAGATAAGAAAATTGCCATAAATTCATTGAATGTTGAAATGAGAGTCATTTTCTACGGTTTCCGAACGCATATTAGAGGATTTATGATATGTGTGTAGATAAAATATTTTAAATACAATTCGCACAATGTTGCCCCATGCATATTGTGAAACACGCGGTACGTACACGTAGTTGTGGTTGTGACCCATCCGAACACATAGAAACATTGACAATGTGCATACGCTCACCTATGATCATGATCACCATCATGCATGATCACCATCACCCATGATCATTATCACAACCATGACTCCCCGCGCTCGTGAGATACAAGTACTATATAACGTTACCCTTTTCCCGTAGAAACTTCAGCGCTGAAGCAAGCTGCTGCAAGAAATATAGGACCTGAAAGCAGAAAACATAGTCACAGTTTTGACGACCACGTCACCTGCCTACGAAGCTGGTGGTCCCGGGTTCGAATCTTAGTCAGGGCATTTATGTGTGTTTGTGTGATAAGTATACGATCTATTTTCATGGGATTGCTTTTGGTCTGCCATGGGGGGCAAAGATGAGGCCGACGGTGAAGCGAGCTCACCCAGAAGATGCCTATTCACTCGTGCCTTAAAAAGGTCTAGGTTATATGAACTCGGAAATACAGACGCCGGCAGGGAATTCCAAACCTTAGCAGTGCGCATTATAAACGATGATGAAAAGCGCTTGGTTCGTTAAAGAGGAATTTCGACCAGGTAAGGATAGTAGCCGACACGCGGTCTCCACTCAAGAACCAGTCTGCCCCAACGGCCATCGGTTCTTCGGCATATGTGACCTGCCCACTGCCATTTCAGCTTACTAATTCACTGAGCTATGTCGGTAACTTTGGTTCTCTGACGAATAACTTCGTTCCGGATACGATCCCTAAGAGAAACTCCGAGCATAGCTCTCTCCATAGCTCGCTGAGCGACTTTGAATTGGTGGACAAGACGCACAGTGAGTGGCCACGTTCGGCTCCGTATGTCATCACAGGCAGGACGCACTGATTAAAAACATTCGTTTTAGGCTTACGTAGTGTAGGACGCTCTGTAACTAACTAGGTGGGGCGATGATATACGCAAGGCAGTGGGCAGGGATTGGAGTAGAAGAGCTGAAGACCGACCTCAGTGGCGTGCCATGGGAGAGGCCTATGTCCAGCAGTGGACTGATACAGGCTGATGATGATGATGATGGTTAGTAGCCAGCCGTACGTCTAGGTGTCCGATGGAAGGGGGACGGTGGTTTAAGGCAGCTTAAGTATCTAACAACACAATAAACCATTACAGGATTATTTTGTCAAACCTCTTGTATTTATGGAAGAGCGGAATTTCCTGACACAAGCTTACTTTATGCTTAAAAGGAGATTCCAACCTTATGTATCTAAACATGTAAAAGACACAATAAACATTTTTCATTTCATTTTCACAGGATGTTGAAAATGGCCTGAATGGCTTCGAGAAAAGGATGGTACGGCCGTGCACCTTTTTGCTCGACTTGAGATATCGTCGCCGAGCACCCATAGTACAAGTTTTGTCTAGTTATTTGTGTAAAATTGACCAAATTTTTCTTTTCATTTTTTAACAAAACCTGTGTATATATACACTTCCAAAGTCAACATCAAAAATCGATCATGATTTTGGTACTCTGTGACAACACAAACACATATAGTCCCTATTCGTCCCGGTACTGCCGCATATCGTGTAGAGCGCGCACTCCTATCGCTTTATTTATCTATTTCAACTTTATTGCATAAACAATATAAGTACAAATGGCGGACTTAATGCCATGAGGAATTCTCTACCACTACCAGTCAACCCAACAAGAGGCATCCCAACTGTCGTAGTATTGTTACGTTAGTGCGACGAAGTACTAAAGTGATCATCTGCATTTGCTGTCGACTGTACGTGAGCACGTTGTATGTATGTGCGTTTATCCACCTGTTTCTCCGGAACGCGGCCATAGCGACGAATGTACTTTGACAGGTCACCTCCGCAGCAGTACTCCATGATGATATAGATGTTCCTGTAACCAATAGGCATTATGACAAAAAAAAATCTCATGCTATCCGAACCAGTTTTTAGAGACTATCAAATGTTTGTATGGACCACCTACAATTAGAGCATAACAAAAGACGAATATGAGAGGCAAAGTACAGAATAGAGGAAGCGCACTGAAAACGCTCCATACTGATAAACAGACAGGCGTGACGTCACACCTGCTCCCTCATACTATGTATGGAAAAAAGGGGAATTTGGCATTTTTTGCCAGTAGTTGTAACAGCTCCCTATAAATATCCAAAGTTTACATATCACCGATTTGACGTAAGCTAATAAAGTTCATAAAGTGCAGTATTTATTTCATATGGAACGTCTATTAATAAATAAGATAATTGATGGGCGTTCGCCAGTGTTCGGAAATCATCTTAAATAGAAAATTGTCTCTTTCCAGAGACTGACGTAGGTATTATATTTACTGCCTGGTACAGTACTGGCTGTTATTCACAAACTTTTTTTATATGGAAACCGTAAAAAAGTTTTGACATTTGACAGTTTCGATATAAAAACGGTTGAGGGGAGAGGGAGACAGGTGAGGATGGTGCTTAGTGCATAGCGCATAGCTGTACTGTAATAGTCTCACCTGTCATCCCAGGAGAACTCGCGCATGGCGACAATGTGTGTATGCGCAAGAGTCTTCAGCAGCCGTATCTCGGTCACGAGGTTGTCGGCGGCGGCGCCGCGCACGCGCGCCTTATCCACGCACTTCACCGCGACCACCGCGCGCCCGCCCACCTGCGGCGACATTAACATTATCATCATGATCACCTATGATCATGATCACCTATGATCATGATCATCTGTGATCAGTATCATCGATTATCTCCACTATATACAAGATCACAATCACCATGATCATTTATATCTAAGATCAGTAGTATATCCAATGATCATGAAAAAATATGGTCATCAGTCTTCGTCAATGATCACCATCATCCATGGTCACCATCATACAAATAGCCTCCATCATTGATCAATTGTATAACCATATACATGATCACAATCATCTATGATTATCATCGTCGTCATCCATGATCACCTTCACCCATGATCAGTATCATCCATATAAACAATCATTAATGATCAACAATGTGTGGACGTGTACAAGTCTTGAATCTTGAACAGCCTTATCTCTGTGACGCTTGCTTTGTGTTGTTGTGGGATAAGACCGGTTTCATAACTTTGTTTTCCTTCACCAAATTTTGACCGACAACTTCCATTCGCCCACCACATAACGTGTGTGTGTTAACGTGTGTGTCGAAATGCAACGCGACTGAGATGCAAACTTCGGTCGCCTACTGGTATGCTACTCGTTTCCGCACACGGCGCTACCTAAATGAGACTATTTTTCCATTCGAGTGAGAAGCCGTCCCGAACAACACGTCCGTACGATCTCTGATCTGAGAAATTATCTCGCCAACTATTTTATAACCCCACGTGCTGCACTTCCTTGGCAATCCAATTATTGTGTTTGATTTTGTAAATAAAAACTAACCTGTCAAATTGTTTTTTTTCCAATCTCAATCCACGCCTTTTCTGTTACATCTTTTTTAACATACTCTGGCATTTTATAATTGTACAAACATGGAAATTTTTCTACCTCTTGAACAAAATTAATATTAAAAGTTTTTCCGCCGCCATTTTGCATGGGACGCGTATGCTACTCGGGTCGCGTGCGACCAGCAAGACAGTCGCGTGCGACTGTTGTCATACAGTGAATATGTATGGCGGCAACTCACAAGCGACGCGTATGATACGCGTACGAAACTCAAATCGCTTGGGAGTAGCGCCGTGAGAGACCATACACTTTGTTTATGAAATTTTATTCTATGAAATATAAAAATGATTAGGTATTTTTTGTTAAATATTTATGAAGGGGAATTTTGATTCGAGGCACCTTTTTACATTGGTCTGATGAAATTAAGAAAGTAGCAGGCCCATAATGGCATTGCATAGCTATAAAAAGAGAAGAGTGGAAAAAGCTGGAAAAGGCCTTTGTGTCACAAAGACGCGTGTCTGTCAAAACCTCATGATATATACTCGTATTATATTATAACTAGGCTAATAAATAAATAAATTTATGAAGGGCTGGATTTGTGAAGGGCTTTTCTACAATAGATCACCTCCACATACTAAGTCAAATAATTGAGAAACACCAAGAAATAAGAAATATTTATTCGGGACAAAAACAACTAACAAATAAGAAGGCAAAAATCAAAAATAAACAAAAACAGGAAAGTTGTGTTGTCACGAAACGGTTCCATCTCAGCATAATGCGGGCAAATGCCAGCGCTGGTCTTCCGATGGAACCGTCGAGTGAGTTCACGGTGAGTAACACGAAAACCGAAAAAAGAATAAACATAAATAAAAAATAACAAACATGAATTAAAGAAAATAAAAGAGAGAAAAGATAATAATAATATACAATTAACTTAAAATAAAAGAAGGACATAAAAAGCTAAGTTTGACATTGTAAAACTAAAACCGTAAAATGGAACGCAGCATATTTCGCCTGGCGCTATCGCCGGCTATCGCTATATACTAGCGCCAATGACAGTGACAGTTGGAGTGGCAAACACCAAGAACTATCTTATGAATACATACATAAACAAAACATGGAACAGAAGAGTTTCAGCAACCACTCTATGAAGGTTTTGTAGATTTTAAAAAAGATTTTTATCTTGATAAACCATTCTCCTATATGGCAGGCTTTATTAAATCAAGATATCCCAACATACTACATACAAGTCATAAGGAGATAGGTTATAGGTTTATATAATACTAGTTTTGCCAGCGACTTCGTCCGCGTGGAATTCGTTTATCGCGATAGGATGTAATTGCTATTTTTATATCAGGCGGTTATCTTGTTATCACTCTTCCATACAAATTTTCACTCCCTTAAGGGTTGATTTCCGGGATAAAAAGTATCCTATGCCCTTCCTTGGGTCTCAAACTATCTCCATGCCAAATTTCATCTAAATTGGTCAATCGGTTTAGGTGTGAAGAAGTAACAGACAGACAGACAGACAAATAGACAGACACACTTTCGCATTCATAATATTAGTATGGATTTATAAAAGAAGATATATACAAACTAAGTAGAAGAAAGATCGCGATCAACAGAGGAGTGAGGCAAGGAGACCCGATGTCACCAAAGTTGTTTCTAGCTGTATTCGAGAGAAATATTTAAAAACTTAAACAGTACATAATTTTATCATGCCAAGTAGCCACTGTTTGTCCTACTTGTGTCTTAAGTTCTTCACTCTTTTACGCCATTCTAGTCATATCGTGTTAGTTTACTAATAGTATTATACAACCTGCTACCTAACTTACAGATTGTACAAAGATAAAGGGGGTTTTAATACAAATAAATATGTTATTTGCTTACAGTCTTAATCTGTACAATAAATTCTGGTTTCATACCTTGGTAAACGCTTTATAGACTGTAGAATAACTGCCTGAGCCTAGTTTTTCAGTCACTACATATCCTTCGATCTTCGGAAAAGACATTTTAAAGGAATATTATCGCTTTTATCCTATAAATTCTAGCATTTTTCAAGATAAATAAAAATTAAGTTTCGAAACGAAATGTATATACACGTCACTGTCATTTATGACATTTCGTCAGTGTTGCTAGTGCATAAAACTAATAGTAGGTATCTGTCTCTTTGGTATCTGTCACACTTAGAGGATAAATATACTAAATACGTGTGCCACCATGAGGGACGGCAATAAAGCAAGATGGCTGCCGTGGGGTGACCATGTCGCTAAAATTACCCCATTGCTTCTGTTTATTTTGTATAATGCGATTCAATATAGTCACTTTTTAAAAAACATTAATTTAAAAAAATTAATAATAAAATATCAGAATGATTATGAAAGGCGGAAAAATATTTATTTTTGCTTGATTAAGGAAAGCAAAACAAACAGCACCAATCATACATACAGCTATTACAGTTAAGTAGATCATAAACCAGCAAAGTTTTCACTAATACATCTACACTTAAAAGGAAAATGTGCACGAAGTAAATAAATAAGTAATACCTAACCTAATTCACCCCCTACCTAATAAACATGATGGAACAGAACGAGAAACATTTCTGTAGAATAGAATTTAAACGAACGTCCATTTAGTAAGAATACCTACTACCTAGTGATTTTTTTTTTCACAATATTAACTGCTATATAATATTTAATAATGAGTATATAGATAATGAATACAGGAGGCCTATGCCAAGAGGCACTCTGAACTACGGGACATCCTATAGACCTTGTAGTCCAGAATAAAACGGCTTATGTTTATTATATAGATAATACAATTCACCCAAGTCTAGAAGTATAATAATTATTTTATTTATATTATTGGATTCCAAGTTTTAAAGAACGCCTGAAATAGCCCCACTGACAGCCGTCACCTGTCAGTGTCAGTTTTAGGCGCGAAATGAGTAGACTTGACATCTCGATGTAAGCTAGATTAGTTGGTTAGGCTTGGGTCGCGTGGCGTCAAGTTGCTTTTGTATCGATGAATTGTTAATTTAATGTAGATTCCTTGAATTTATGTAAAAACAGCGATTACAGTTTGTTATTCATTGATTTAGGCGTTTCATTGCCAAAATCAGAAGTGGGATACGTTTATCTAACTGCCCACAAAGTTGAGGTCAAACATGGCTACTCGCTTGTTTTTTGTAATGGCTGTGAATTGTTTCAAGTAATGAATCAATCGTATTCATAATCAGTAGAAATTTGATGTTTCGATACGTAAGCAACATTGACGATATGTAAGAAATGCAACCGAATCAGATCTCGTCACTGTCACTGCGCAGTCGCCGGTACTACGTAGCCGGTCGGATCGTATTTTGTTTGTTCGTGTTTTCTCCACGGCAGAATTAAAATCATCTCATAGAGAAAACGTGTTTGTAACTATAAGCGGTGTTGCAACACTTCACGGTCGAAGTCAATGCTGCATTGACACGAAATGACGTAGTAGCTACAAAGCTTTAAAAACCTGTGGAACAATTGGTTCCATGGTGATGTTTAGTGTTCACAGGTCAGATATTCATCGGAAAGGTGAAGTAAGAGCTGCCTTGCAACGGTGCGGTACACAAGCCCTACAGTATGCAGTTCCAAGTTTTAAAAGCATGACATGTCATCGGGTATATAAATGTGGGAATCAGTGAAATGTTCATATACAGCGAGCGGCAAGTGTCATTGTCTGTAGCTTGTGTGGATACTGCAGGTTTCTATTGTCATACAAGGGGTAATGTACAAGCTGGTAACTATTTGCCCAAAGTCAGTGCTCTACTATACAAACAGGTAAAAAACAATCTTTGTAATCAGTAAGGAAATGGATTTTTGCCATAACTTTGTTAGTTATGTGACTGTGTAAAGTTTGTAGTAAAGTGCAGTACGGTGCTGTCTGATTCAGTTCTTCCAGACTGTTAATCTGAGATAGTTAATAGATGAAATAACCTCTTTCATACAAAATCAAGCAACTATTCAGTAGTGTGGTATGTGCACAAGCTTATGACTTTTCAATGGTAAGGAATTAAGTTTTTAAGTGCAGTAGAAATATTGATAGTTGGTAGTTAAGTGAGCTAACTAGTTGGCTTGGCTCCTAGGTATTTGGATGGACACTAAGTTGTTGATAGTGACTTTTATTTTAATTCTTTTGAGTTGAATTACCTTTTGCACATCAATAGTAACCTCTAAATGACTGTACAAAAAAAATGTACTTTTGCAAGTTGTATTCCAAGCTCTGCTATAGAGAGTAAAGATGTAAATGATAAAATGTCACATATGACATTTTCTAAGTAAAGATTTAGTGATGTAATTTGGAGTAATGAGTCAGTCATTAAAATTGTGGTATGGAATTATGGATGAATCCACCACAGTTAGTGGTTGTGGTTGTTTCCTAACATTTTTGCACATTGAGTTTTGATTTCAGAGACTGTGAGATGCACCTTACAGCATAGGTACATAGAATTTATGAGCAACGGTCACCGGTCAGGTGGTCAAAAGAAAAGCAAGGAAATACATGAAAGTTGCTCCACCGACAAGAGCTTGGCTCTTAAATTAATGATGATGATGATGGTACAAGTCATGGATGCTGTTGGGATTACTGAGTGAAGGTCCAGAGTGAGTACTGAGTGAATGCTGAGTTGGATCGACACATCTCATGTTAAGTTGCAATGTAAATGATAGCGCTGTGCCCTGCAACATTATTAAATTAGTAAGTAAGCTAAGTGCCACATAGTATGTGTTGTGCACTGTTGTGACTAGTAGGTACATGTAATTTACCTACAACTTAATTTTGAATTTCATACTTAGGCAGTGTCTACTATAGGGTAGACAGAGATCCTATTTGGGAACATGCTTGTGCTCATTTATGTAGGTGTACATGGGATGCATTGGTGACATATAAGTGTAACCACACTCTAGATGATGGTAGTTCAAATTGGGTTGAAATAAAACTGCTCAACCAAAATCACTAGATCGCTAACTCTTAGGGTATTTCAGTGTTTAAACTGCCCGCGTGGTCGTGTCGGAGGTTTCCCCTGGATTTTCCCCAGGCCACCCTCCAACAAGCTGATGACACTGAATGTGAAATTAATGACTGGTTGAGGCTGAAATTCTTGAGACAAAGTGAGAAGCTTTGACTAATGTTTTTTAATGTCATAAATTACATTGGACTTTACCGATGAAATATTGTTCTGTTCTTTAGTACTTTTGTGGGAAAGTTTTACTACTTGCAAGTCTTTATTGTTCATGTGTAATGTTTCTTTACTTATGTGTATGTGTGTTAGCTTGTTTTGAAACAAGTTTGCAGGTCAGGTTTTGCCAGATTCCTGAAAATAAATTAGAAATGAAGTTTTGTGTACCGGTGTTGGTCCGGATGTCATGAAATGCATGGTGTGGTACCATGGGACTGGCCTTATGTTGGATATTGATGGTGGCCATAGTTTAATCGTTTACACATGATGGCCTGGTTGACTTGGAAATTGATGGAGTTACATTGATGAGTAATTGATAGCTGTGTACAGTCGGCAATGTAAGCTCATACAAAAGGTGAAGTTTGGAAACTTATTTTATCTTTGTTCTGTGTATGTCGACTTAGAAGTTTTGACCTCACATATGAATCAAAAGGTGCAGCATAATATTAATGCAATGGATGAGGTAATATTTTGGATTTGATGAGATGACAATGCAATGTGTCATGAAAACCACTGTATTTAACATGCCTGAAAATACCTACCCTGTATTTAAATACTTCTTGAATTTATTTAACTTGGCATTTTGTAATTTGCATTTGTATGTGTCAATTTTAAATGCTATTCTGCATAATGCTATTTTGGACAACTTGTATGTTAATGATTGAACACTTGTAGCAAAAGCCTTGTTGATCTTAACTTGTTAAAGTCAAATGTGATATGGAGTTGTTTTAGTAAACTGAACACTTTTAGTGAGTTCATGAGTTGTAAATTGCAGACTGGTGGCCCTGTGATCTGCGACTTCACATGATTGCATAGTGTGGTGTGAATGAATAAAGGTCATCATCAAGGGCTTATTTGTTGATCTGCCTATTTGATGGACATCTTATGACTCATGGGAAATGATTATTTGGAAGAGATTTATTTGGCTTGATAAAATGTTACTTGCATTGGCTTAATTACTTGTGTTGTGTTTGTGTCTGTGTGTTACAGTGAAGCTTTTGCCTAGTGGAGGTGGCAGTATGGGCTGGAGGCCTAAAAATGTTTATATGAGTCAGTGAAGGCCGAACGGGGCAAAAATAAGATAAAGCATAGCAGGAATGGCATTGCATTATGGTTTATGATGTACAACTGTATGTTTCACTAGAATTGTTGGATGGTAAGCGTAGTATGCTCTTTTGGCTAGGTGGAGCCAAGATTGATGAAAGGTCTCTGTTAAAAGCTGAATGCGACAAGCTAAAGGCACAGCGAAAATGGTGCGTATTGGGGAAGACTTATATCTGTTAGTGGATTAATACAGTGATGTTCACTTTATTTTATGTGAATGGGTTTAATGAACTACATTCGATTGTGACTAACTGTAATTGTCGTGTTCATGAATGTAATCATAATTGGATCTGATTGTGTTTGCTTTTTGCAGCGATGGTTTACTGTGTGAAGAGGATGCTGTGTGCTGCGGTTGACATGCAAGTCCTCTGTAGCCAGACATTTGCTTTCGAGTGGATGCTGGTCATACACCCCTTTTTCTGGACCCTATCCCGTTAATGCTGTGAAGAAGAGAGCGATGCCTGGAGGCATGCGCTACTCACTGGAGCGGTTGGACTCAATGAACTACAGTTCATGAGCGTGTTCCAGTATGTGGTAATGTTTAATGTTTAGAGGATAGTGGTTAATCATACGCTGCTTTCATTATTGCACCTGAGGATTGTGATTCTGTTTATCATAAAACTAAACCTCCCCTCCATCTATTGTTTTGAGTCAAAATACATCCTAGCCACTCTCATAGTTTCTCTTAAAGCCTCCCTGTGATAGGATAGGACATCCATCTACCGTTACATCTCTGACTGACTACATCTCTTTTATGATGAAACGAATCACAGAAGAGCGTTAATGATGGTAGATGTGTGTGCAGGTAAGCAAGCTACCAGTGGCGGCACGTCAAAAATATTCTTAGGGAAGGGAATAATTTGCCTTTCTTATTCCTTATGAGCTATAGTAAAAGAACTGGACTGGCTGGAAAATAGGCAATTGAGTTATATGGACGCTCCGCCACTGCAGGCTAATGGGATGCTCTGCTGACGTTTTACTTTGAACAGATTGACAAGTTAATGATGACGTTTTACTTTGACCTGACTGACATGCATGTCTCTGTCGATGTTTACTGTGAGCAGGTTGACACGCTAACTATGGTGCCTCTGTCGACGTTTACATGGTGCGGGTTAACAAGCACTTCACGTGTGTGCGGATTAACGGGTTGTTGTGACGGCTCCGTTAACGTTTTACATAGTGCGGGCTAGCAAGCACTTTACATGTATGCCGGTTAACAAGTGGTTACGATCCTTGTTAACGGAAGACGGGATCTAGGGACGCCTATCCCGTAGCAGGCGGGAATGGAGGACGCTTCTACCCGTAGTGACGAAGTGGGAGCTGCGGTTCTCATCTTGCGTCTGCAGACGGGTCGTGAGGGTTACCTCTGTGCGTACGCAGGAATTGT
Source organism: Cenopis cana (assembly GCA_951800055.1). Classification (NCBI taxonomy): domain Eukaryota; kingdom Metazoa; phylum Arthropoda; class Insecta; order Lepidoptera; family Tortricidae; genus Cenopis; species Cenopis cana. The sequence continues at coordinate 1,647,646 of OX637498.1, read as the reverse complement.
GTATCCTGCTAAGGCCATGGCAATGTAAATTTAAAGGTTTGAATATAAGCTGATGTATGATCGCATGATGATTGAGTGAATTATGATGAGGCTGATGTACATTATACTGTGGGTCTCATTCACGTCACGCCTCATCATTTATGGATGACTGAGCTATGAAGACGGTGGTAATGCGATGTTGAATGGAGACGTTTGATCATTGTGAACGTTTGATTGAACGATGATGGAACATATGGTTGTATTGAATGAGTGATAGAATGGTGGTACAAAAAAAGGTTCCTCTTGTGCCTGTGGGTACGGAACCTTAGAAAAAGATTTCAGATGATTGAGATTGAGAAAGTTGTTGCAGATACGTGACGTGTCCTGTTGCTGGTTCTGGGCAGGTCACCGAGCAACGAGCATTAAAGCTGGTGCCGGAGCTGTCGGTGTCGATCCTCCCGCGACGCGGCTATCTTTCGGCGCCGCGTGAGGACGGGCGTTGGTGATGAAGATCGGAAGACGCAGTCGAGGACGATGCAGCGTCAGGAACGGCCGTATTGGATTCCAAGTTTTAAAGAACGCCTGAAATAGCCCCACTGACAGCCGTCACCTGTCAGTGTCAGTTTTAGGCGCGAAATGAGTAGACTTGACATCTCGATGTAAGCTAGATTAGTTGGTTAGGCTTGGGTCGCGTGGCGTCAAGTTGCTTTTGTATCGATGAATTGTTAATTTAATGTAGATTCCTTGAATTTATGTAAAAACAGCGATTACAGTTTGTTATTCATTGATTTAGGCGTTTCATTGCCAAAAATATCATCACAAATTAACATTTTCATGTAATCCTAAATTACCCGATAATCAGGTTATTTTTAAATCATATTAGCTGGTATCCCTAAATTGATGAATGGCGGCAAGATGGCGGCTCTGTCTGGCCCAACTAGTGTCAAAACTGAAGTTGGGCCAGACAAAAAAAGTAGCACGGTGAAAAAGACAGCAGATACTCCATATCTCTCTGTCGCACTTAACGAGATTTGTATATGGCCGTCTCGCTTGATCACGAGCACGTGGTTTGCGTGTCTCGTCTGGTAAGTCTGTGCTGTCACAGAATCCCTAGCACGGTTATGATATGACTTAAGGCCCAACCAGACGGCCGAACTTTGTGGACAGTGTAGCATAAAGTTGGCAAGAAGTAAGAAAGAGCTATGTCCCCACTATACGATATTTCGGACCCGACACTGTTAAAAATATATATGACACTACTTCAAATAAACACTTAATTACATTACACGTATACATGTAGGCTGAGTAAAAAAAGCAAAATATAGACTCAACTTTGGATTTCTTTTCTATCGAGAAAATTTTAAGCAATTATGTTTCGGCTATTGTCAGCAGGTACAGTCGAGGTCAAAAATATCTTTACAATTGAGTGTGACAAAAATATCTTTACATTTAAATAAGTTTACACACTACATGACAAAAACATGCTTACAACGTATATGACAGTTTCATCTTTACACTTAATGCAAAAACCGCAAATCGATGTACAGTTTAGCCGTTTGGCACACGCATACTAGAGTTCAAAACAAATTTTTTGCCCCGCAGTTCCTAAAAAAATTTCCCTTAGGGGGGGAGTGCTGAGACATTCTTTTTTTTGTATGGAAAAAAAAAATTTTTTTAGAAACCTATCGTGTGTGGTCATATGAAAGGGCTTTTTGAGACGATTCTAAAAATATACCACATCATTACATTTCAGCTATTATTTTTTTTATAAAATCAAAAATAATTTTCGAAACATACCAAGTTTGAGGTCCTCCAGACACGATATGGCTGATTTTTATTTTGTTCAATATACCAGAAATGATACGTTATATCCTCATATCTAACCTCGAAAAAGCAATTTTGAAATGATTTTCATTAAGTACTTTTTTTTAATTTTTCAATGTTACTAAGTGACACGGTTCTACTGCAATACCTATTTTACGTGATTTATGGAACTTTAGTGCAGATACGGTTCAAAGTTCTGTTTACAATTTGTCTTCCATAAAAACATTTACACACATTGTGACAAAATAGGTTTACATTGCATGTTACAGAATAAGATTTACTGTCAATGTGCCATAAATAGGTTTACATTCAGAATGGCACTTGGAACTTTACGTTCAAGCGTACATTTTTTTGCTTACAACTCTTGTTACGTATTAGTACATTACTTAACAAGGGCGGTAAAACAAAGAATGTCTCAGATCGCAGGTATTTGACGCCCGAGCCGAAGGCAAAGGCGATAAATATACGATCTGAGGCTTTCTTTATTACCGCCCGTGTTAAGTACAAAATTTTATGTCACCCCCTGGCCAGGAAGTGGGATTTCCCGTGCGCGGAGCGTGCGGTAATTGCCGCTTTATGGCCAGGTGTGACATAAATATCTTTATGTCACACCTGGCCATAAAGTGGCCATTATCGCACGCTCCGCGCGCGAAAAAACCCACTTCCTGGCCAGGGGGTGACATAAAATTTTGTACTTACCACGGGCGATAATAAAGAAAGCCTCAGATCGCATATTTATCGCCCTTGCCTTCGGCTCGGGCGTAAAATACCTGCGATCTGAGACATTCTTTGTTTTATCGCCCTTGGTAAGTAATGTACTATTACAGTTTGACACAAACCACCGTTCTTCTTTCAATTATGACGTGTAGATCGCAAAATGTGAGACAAACATATGCACTGACAAGTCTGCACTGTTCTCGTGAATTGTCAGTTCATTTTCTTCAAGTTTGTTTCATATAGCAAGAACATATGTTTACACCGTTACTATGCACACTCACCTGGTTACCAATCGAATATGACGACAAGACGGCTCTGTCTTAAGGAATTCGTATCAAACAACCGTTATCTAGTTTCTGTTAAGCACAGCGCCATCTAGTGGTCCATAAGTAAGAAATCGTCTTAAACATACTCCCGCCCAAATGACAGAAGGTCATTTGATAAACAAAATAAACTTGAACATAACTGTCTGAACTTCCACTTCACTAAACTATATTGTCTATTATTAGCACCACTGTCTGCACTATTCGTCCACATGGCTCAATAAAGGACACAATTTTGAAATTGCGCGTCTCAACACTCCTGAAGAGGTGCGCACATCATAAGTTCGGGTAAGTTGGTCTTTGCCAGGGTATTTCTTAATAATTCGTCCCATAGGCCAACGACCAGGTGTGGTAATCTACGCCGGTTATCAGAAACGGTCTGGAGAATTTCACTCTATTGCTAGGTAAATCTCCCATCTTCTGTTCTCTATTCTTCGCACTCTGTCTCAAACATATGACACACTCCCGTACAAAACGTTTAACGCTGTTCGCTGCGTTAATTAGCCAATATTTGCCACGCAAATAAGTAATCATCATTTGTGGAGGGCCATGAAGAGTCTTGGTGTGAGCTTCTCTCAAAAGCAATGGTAGCAGTGCGTTGTTTCTCGAAATAATAACCGGGTGTTTCTTTGCAAACTCCATGTCGGCAAATTTCAGTCGACCTCCAACTCTTAACACGTTCTCCTTATCAAGAAAAGGTGAGAGAGATAGTAAGTTGCTCTTCCTTTTTAAGTCTCTACTATTTTTCAGATCTTCAATCTCTTCAAAGTGTTCTACTTTTTGTGATATTCTAATGCAGGTTGTTAGTGCTTCATTTCTTTCTTGGTATGTCAGGTAAGATGGTAAATCTTTATTATTCTTGTCCAGGATTCGTAACCAACGTCTGCAGTATGCAACTACACGTGTAAGTTTTTCTAGCGACGAGTATTTTTTCAGCAAGGTAAGTTTCTCTTCATTTTCATTTGTCACTAGAATTGTAACTATATTCTTCCTTTTCTCTAAAGCTGTGTTTAATGGTATTCCTTTTTCTAATCTGACTTCTTTCTCTTTCAGCATTTTAGGTCCGTTCCACCAAATATCTGTCGTAATAAGTTTTGCGGGCATCACTCCTCTCGAAGCAGGATCAGCAGGATTCTCTTTAGTGTTGACGTAGAACCAGTGATTAGCATCGAAAGTTTCTGTGATTTCAACTACTCTATTCTTCACAAACGGTTTCCATTTCATCGGGTCTCCGTGTATCCAAGCCAAAACTACTTGACTGTCTGACCAAGCGTATATTTTACTTGGCTGCTCTTCCAAAGCGTTGGCTACTTGTTTGAGAAGCTTAGTCAACAAAGTAGCGGCCAGTAGTTCTAACCGAGGTAAAGATACCGTCTTGATTGGTGAGACCTTTGTCTTTGCTGTGATGAGTGACACATGAACTGCTTCATCTGCGTTAATTATTCTGGCGTATACGACACCTGCGTACGCTGAAGCTGAAGCGTCTGCAAATCCATGCAATTCTAGACTGGATGTCTTCGTCGTGTGCATCCAACGATCTAAGCTGATGTCTTTCAAAGCTGGTAGTTCTCTTCTATACTGTAACCACTCTTTCTGTAGTTCTTCTGAAAGTCTATCATCCCATGATATACCCTCTTTCCATAGTCGTTGCATGAAGATCTTGGCTATAATGACGCTTGGCGCTATCCATCCCATTGGGTCGAATAGTGATGCTATCTCGGATAGTACGGCTCTTTTAGTCATGGGTGTACTGTCGGAGTTCTTAATTTGACTGGGTAATGAGATTTTGTCACTTTTAACTTCCCATGTGATTCCCAATGTTTTCACACTTTCTTTACTTTTAATCTCAACCTTTTGTGTGTCTTCTCGTTTCTGTTGCAAATCTAACGCTTTCATGAAGTCTTCGCTATTTGAACACCACTTCTTTAATGGAAATCCTCCGGAACATAGAATTTTGGTAACTTGTTTTTGAATTTCTATGGCTTCTTCTTCTTTATCTGTGCCAGATAGCAAATCATCCATGTAGAAATCTCGTAAGATCATTTTCTTTGCTTCGGGGTAGTCAGATCCTTCATCTGTCGCTGTTTGTCTCAGAGTTTTTATGGCTAAATATGGAGCACAGGCTGTCCCAAATGTAACTGTCAAAAGCTTGTAATCGTCGATTGGGCCATTTGGATCTGGTCTCCACACAATTCTTTGATAGTTCGCATGTTCCTCGTTCACTCGTATTTGTCTATACATCTTCTCTACGTCTGCTACGAAAGCTATCTTGTACTTTCTCCATCTCATGAGAATTGCTCGCAGATCTTCTAATAATGGGGGTCCGATAAGTAACTCGTCATTTAAGGATATCCCATTGGTTCCTTTGCAAGAAGCATGAAAAACCACTCTCACTTTGCTGGTTTCTCGCTCCATTTTTACGACTGCGAAGTGAGGGAGGTACACGCCTTCTTTTGTTTCTTTTTCTTCTATTTTCTTCATGTGGTTAAGTGTGATATATTCTTCTAAGACTTTGTTGTACTCTTTCATTAACTCTGGTTTACTCTTAAGTCTGTTCTCAGTAGACTTCCAGCGGCTCAATGCTATCTCTCGGCTGTTAAGTGGTAGAATCGGTGGCTCATGTTTGAACGGCAAGTCTACTACATAACGTCCGTCGTCCTCTCTTTTGGTGGTTTTCTCGTATAGTTCTTCTACTTTAATATCTTCCGCTTTGAGCTTCTGTGTCTCTTCCTCTATTGTCTCTATCTCCCAGAACTTCTTTAACATTTGGTTCAACTCGACGTTTAAATGCATACTTATGAATGGTTTCTTCTCTTGCTCTCTTTCTGGCTCGACTGCAATTTTTCCTGATATTATCCAGCCCAGGTGTGTGTGTAATGCAATGGGAGAACCTGGAGGGCCTTTAATCAGACCAGGTTGTATCATCTCGTTGTAAACTTCTACTCCCAGCAGAACGTCTATGGGTCCTGGTTGGTAATAAGTCGGGTCAGCTAGTTGTAGTTCTCTCAGATGTACCCAGTTCTCAATTGTTAGTTTCTCGGAAGGCATGATGCTAGTTACTCGCTTTACTAGGTAGGTGGTGATATTCATCTTCTTGTCTGGATTATATCGTGAGGAAATTTCAATATCTGCTGCAAATCTGATGGGAGTGCACATCTGACCAAGACCAGATACGTGTCCATTCACGTGCTTTCTCTTCAATCCCATAGTTTGAGCTGCAGATTCGCTGATGAAAGATTCCTGAGAACACGGATCCAATAAAGCTCTTAGTACGAATTCTCTTCCTTGTTCATTCATCACGTTAATCCAGGCTGTGGATAATAAAGCTGTCATGTTGCCTGTGGTTAGATGGGTTAGAATTTCTTTCTCGCGTTTAGTATCTTGTTTCGTCTCTCTATCTCGTTTATATATTTGAATATGGTTCTCTCTCTCTTGTTTTGTGTCTTCTTGGTTTTCTTTCTCTTGGGATTGGTACGGTGTGTTTCTGTGCAATAGTGAGTGGTGTCTTCTTCCACACTTCTGACATGAGAACTTGCTTTTGCAGAACTTGACTGGATGTCCAGGAATCAAACAGTTGAAACATAATTGATGGTTTTGTATGAAATCCGTTTTCTTTTCTAGCGTCAGTTCTTGAAATTCTCTACATTGGGTTATACGATGGTTGTGCTTGCAAAATGCACACATGATTGCTGGGTCAATGTGAAATGTTCTCGACTCGACATCAACAGTGAAATGTGGTTCTCTTTGGGAGTTCTTGTTAGCACTCTTGAAGGTGTTCATGTTCATGGATTGGTTTGGTTGCATCATTTCTAAAACTCGGAATCTCTTCTCTAAAAACTTCTTGAACATGGACATGGTTGGTAAATCAGAAATATTCAAGGTGCTCGCTTCTTCTTCCCACTCTTTGTGTGTTTCATTGTCTAGCTTCTCTACTATGATGTAAATAATTAGCGTATCCCATGAACTGGTGTTAATGTTTTGAACTTTTAACTTGTTTAAACACTCCATTGTAGTATCCAGTATCTCTCGAATCGCTTTTGCTGTGCCGGTAAGAATTTTCTTTTGATTCATCAACATGTTCAGTATAGCGTTTACTATGACTCTCTTGTTATTGTATCTATTTTGTAGTGTGAGCCATGCCACTTCATAGTTGCACTCTGTGACTGCCAGATGATCCAATAGCTGGGCAGGTTCTCCAGACAAATAACTCTTCAGATAATGCATTTTTTGAACACTGCTCAGGTTTTGTTTATTGTGGATGAGTGATGCGAACATGTCGTGAAACGATGTCCACTCTTGATAACTGCCTGTAAATTTCGGGATATCGATTTTCGGTAGCCTCACATCATCGCTGACACTATTTCCTGGCATTAGGGCTAAACTCGTTCGAGTTGCACAGGTTACAGAACCTTCTAGCATGTCTGTCATCTCTGCTTTCAACTCGATGAACATTTCTTCACACGCGGAATACACATCATCTTTAAAGTATTCGAGGGTTAGTTTATCCTCGGGCTTCGCTATCTTTATCAAGGTTCGATTGTTACCCACAAAATGACTCCAATATTCTTCCAAAGATTCTTTTCTCGTTTTGACGTATCCCGTTGTTAATCGAGCTTTCGGGGTTTTCTTGAAATTCATTTTCGCCTTGAGTATCATTGAACACGTATTTTCTTGCTCTGCTAATAAATTTCTCACTTCTTCCGACATTTTGAATCTGTTTTATTAAAAACCACGCAAAATTGATATACTCACTTCGAAATATTGAATAATACTGTTTAGCAAAATAAATATTATCCAAAATAAATTTTCTTGTAACAAATGTAAACGTCAAAATGAAAATTATCAATGTCTTTTCTTTTGTTCTACTCGAAGGACCACTTTGTTTACACCGTTACTATGCACACTCACCTGGTTACCAATCGAATATGACGACAAGACGGCTCTGTCTTAAGGAATTCGTATCAAACAACCGTTATCTAGTTTCTGTTAAGCACAGCGCCATCTAGTGGTCCATAAGTAAGAAATCGTCTTAAACAACATAAACTAGCTTATTGGAGATTTACATGTTGAATACCTACATATTTTTCAGCTGTTAGGAACTGATTACATATTTAATGGTTTTATATACCTAACGGGAACAAATAAAATGATCACCTAAATAACTTTTGATATCACCAAATTTTCGAACTTTAAAATATGGCTCAACACTCAAAACATTTATCGATCATCAATCTCGGGTCACCTAAACACTCATACCTATTATTCCAGCAGTCTTTGCAGCTATTTTACTTATTACGTTCCCAGAAATTTTATAATCGCAACAAAAAATTGTCAAGGACATACCACCAAAAATACTTAAGTTACACTTAAGGCGCAGGGGTGGGCAAGGCATTCTCCATACAAACTCTGTGCACGTTTTATTCGTAGGTTTTGGCGCTAACGAATGTAATATTTTTTATGTCACTCCTGGCCATAAAGCGGCCATTATCGCACGCTCTGCGCGCGAAAAAACCCACTTCCTGGCCAGGGGGTGACATAAAATTTTGTACTTAACACGGGCGGTAATAAAGAAAGCCTCAGATCGCATATTTATCGCCCTTGCCTTCGGCTCGGGCGTCAAATACCTGCGATCTGAGACATTCTTTGTTTTACCGCCCTTGTTAAGTAATGTACTATTATGTGACACCTGGCCATAAAGCGGCAATTACCGCACGCTCCGCGAGAAATCCCACTTCCTGGCCAGGGGGTGACATAAAATTTTGTACTTAACACGGGCGGTGATAAATAAAGCCTCAAATTGCATATTTATCGCCCTTGCCTTCGGCTCGGGTTTAAAATACCTGCGATCTGAGACATTCTTTGTTTTACCGCCCTTGTTAAGTAATGTACTATGGATGTAAATATTAGATATGCGAAGAAAGTGATGTGGAAATTCACAAATATTGCAAAAAAAATAAAAATGAAAAAATTTAAAAATAATATCAATGAAAAAAAAAAAACATCACGAAATAGCTAACAGAAAAATAAGCATGCTGACCAAAAATCATAACTTTAATGCAAACACAAACGAAGAAAATCCTGCACAAAGTTTGTATGGAGAGAGCTTGCCATACCCCTCCTCTTAATCTCGTGCATCATTTTTTATTAGAATTACATCTAAATATGATACACCGGGTGTGGTGGCGCGAATTGGGTAAGGCCTATGTCCAGCAGTGGACGACTACAGGCTGAGGATGATGATGATGATGATACACATTACAAGCTATATTGTAGTGTTGTTGTACTTACAAATTAATTATTTTTAGCATTGAATTAAAAAGTTAAACTTCCAATTAAGGTAAAAGTTGCAATGTTTGTCACCTTATGTTGATACCCAAGACTCATACGTTAGTGTTAGCGTATGTGTATAACAACGCGCGAGCCGAGCGACCGGAGCGAGAAGAGTCTGAAACATGTCGCTTGATGGGTCCGAAACATGTTGTAGGGGGGAGGCCGGAACATGTCTCTGGATGCGTCCGAAACATGTCACTTGATGAGCCTGAACATGTCGCGTGAGAGTCCGAAACATGTCGCTCAATGACCCCAACATGTCGCTCGATGGGTCAGAAACATGTCACTGGATGAGTCCGAAACATGTCGCTGGATGCGTCCGAAACATGTCGCTTGATGTGCCCGAACATGTCGCGTGTGAGTCCGAAACATGTCGCTCGTTGACCCCAACATATGTCGCTCGATGGGTCAGAAACATGTCACTAAATGAGTCCGAAACATGTCTCTGGATGCGTCCGAAACATGTCGCTTGATGGGCCCGAACATGTCGCGTGTTAGTCCGTAACATACCTATCGCGTGTGAGTCCGAAACATGTCGCGTGCGAGTCCGAAACATGTCGCTGGATGCGTCCGAAACATGTCACTTGATGGGCCAGAACAATGAACATATCGCATGTTAGTCCGAAACATGTCGCTCGGTAACCCCAACATGACGCTCGATGAGCCCGAATATGTCGCGTGTGGGTTCGAAACATGTCGCTTGCGTTCCTTACCTTACATGGCGCCATTATGTCCATTGCGTAGATCCGGCATTAAACTACATATTCATTTGATACTATTTAAAAAAAACCGGCCTGGTGCGTGTGGGATCACGCACAACGAGGGTTCCGTACCGACACCTACTAGTCCACATTTCAAAATACTATTTAATACCTTGAATCGAAAAAGGTCGTATCTTCATAGGGAAGTCACGGCACTTACGTCCTTTTGTTTGGGCAAGACAGTTTTTCAGTGATAACTCAAAAACCCTTAATCCCATCTTGTTTAAACTAAAAATCATTGATAGTATTTATTAATGTACACTGTCTCGATTTTTTTCAGAATTTTAATCTTCATAGTTTGGAAATTAGAGGGGTGGGGGGTCACATTTTGTACGACTTTGGGAGCTAATATCTCACCAACGATTGACTTAAATGGAAAACTTAGTAACCTCTATATCATTTTTAAAGGCATATCCAAAAATAACCCACACAACTATACTTGCATTGAAATAGTAGATTGTTAACCAAGGGTTGAAAGCGACCCATTTCAGACGAGATATTTTGGCGCTCGAACGTAGTGAGAGCGCCAATAGTTCGAGGCTGAAATGGGTGGTTTCACCCGAGTTAAACACTCTGCTTTTCATTCCGAATACGAGGAAACTAAAAAAAATATTAATATAAAATTTGAAATCCTTATAATTAGTCGAAATCGACAATGATGATTTTTCGCAAAAAAAAATTTTTTTTACTTAAAATTCAAAATTAATGTAAAATTTGAAATCCTCATCCCCGAATTAGTCGAAATCGAGTACAATGATGAATTTTAGCAAAAAAATTTTTTTAACTTGAAATTCAAAATTAATATAATTTGGCTGTCGACGTGTTTTGTGATTGGTGGATTCAATGTGGTGAAGCATTTGGATTGGTTAATTTAAAATGTTTTGGAATCAAAAATATGTATACATGTTAGCCCACGGGGCGACATGGCCCACTATCAACACGCTTCTCAGGTCAAATATGACCCACTTTCAGAGTATGAGGAATGAAAAAAAAAATTTCGTTCCCTGTTACATGTATGGGGTGCCCCCCTAAAATATTTTTTTTCCTTATTTCACATCGCATTTATATAGCGGTTCATAGGATACATCTTCCTACCAAATTTCATAATTGTAGTATCTACTTATAGTCTCCGAGTAAACCGGCTGTGACATACGGACGGACAGACAGACAGACATGACGAAACTATAAGGGCGTTTTTGCCATTCTGGCTACGGAACCCTAAAAAGACACTTTGTCTTGCCTGGGATTCGAACCTGAGACCTCTCTCTCAGAAAGCAAGCGACTCCTAACTACACCACCGAAAGTCTTAGTTGGCCCAGTGGTTGAAATTAAGCTACTTATTGTGGCTTGCAACTTTGACATCGTATCTTATCGTAACAACATTTAGACCTTTAGTTCAGAGAAATCTGTCAACGTCGCGTTCGCGCAACAGGGACAGAGATATGCAATGACAAGTCTACACTCTTTTCGGTGAATGTCATAACATTCTAAATTTAAATAGTTGACAACCTAATTATCACGGAAGACAGATTGTAAACATATTTATGGCACATTGACTGTAAAAATGTTTCTATGGAAGACAGATTGTAAACGTATTTATGGCACATTGACAGTAAATCTTATTCTGTAACATGCAATGTAAACCTATTATGTCACAATGTGTGTAAATGTTTCTATGGAAGACAGATTGTAAACCTATTTATGGCACATTGACAGGAAATCTTATTCTGTAACATGCAATGTAAACCTATTATGTCACAATGTGTGTAAATGTTTTTATGGAAGACAAATTGTAAACGGAACTTTGGTGCATTAAGTGTAAAGATGAAACTGTCATATACGTTGTAAGCATGTTTTTGTCATGTAGTGTGTAAACTTATTTAAATGTAAAGATATTTTTGTCACACTCAATTGTAAAGATATTTTTGACCTCGACTGTACCAAAAAAAAATTATATAGTCAAGAATCATATATCTGAAAATCAGTCCCTATTGTTTCCTCGTCAGGGCAGAACAGCGTTTCAAAGTTTCTAAATTTCTCGGTGTAGCGCTTTAATTGTCGTCATTTTATAAATAAATAGAATTATTTATTGAAAGGATGTTGAAAGGTGACTGTCCAATGACGTTCTTATTAGTTAGGTAATTATTATTGAATAAGAAAAACAGCTGGAAAAATGTTTACTTTATTAACAACAATATTTGTAACACTAAGTAAGTTATCAACATGAAAAATTGTATGGATCAGAACGTCATTCGACAGTCACCTTTCTCAATAAGTATTAGTACATTACTTAACAAGGGCGGTAAAACAAAGAATGTCTCAGATCGCAGGTATTTGGCGCCCGAGCCGAAGGCAAGGGCGATAAATATGCGATCTGAGGCTTTCTTTATTACCGCCCGTGTTTAGTACAAAATTTTATGTCACCCCCTGGCCAGGAAGTGGGATTTCCCGCGCGCGGAGCGTGCGGTAATTGCCGCTTTATGGCCAGGTGTAACATAAAATAAATAAACACCTCACCAGGGGCTGCCCACTCCGCGATTGCGTCGCGCCGCAACAAGTAGGTGTAGGTACTCTACCCCTTCTGGCGGCCGCTTCATACGATAGAAACATATGGCCTTGGCCACGTTTAGGCACGTTTGGCTTGCCTCGCGCGGATTTGACAGTGAGGCTTCTGTACGTAGTACTATTACTTAGTCTGTGACCTCACATTCAATAAATAATTCTAGAAGCATAACACTGCAACCGCCATTTCCTAAATTTTACAGGAGCAGCGTTTTTGTGTCAAAACTATGCAGGTGCAAAGTTTAGGGTGGCTTAAAGTCAAAATAATCTTGATTGAATAACGAAACGTTTTATTATTCTAAAGTTTAGTTATCTGAGATCAACATTGTTAATAAATTGAGATCAACTTCTTGTTCAAAGTGGCTTGGCACTTGGTGGCGCTTAAGGCGGGATCACAATATGCGTGAAGTTGGCTAATCTATTTCCAGTCAAAACTGTTATCTTTTTTAGGGTTCCGTAGTAAACAAGGAACTCTTATAGTTTCGCCATGTCCGTCCGTCCGTCCGTCCGACCCCCGTTTTTCTCAGTAACCGTTAGTACTAGAAAGCTTTATTTTGGCATGAGTATACATATCAATGACGCCAACAAAACGGTAGAATAAAATCTTGAAAAAACATTTTTTTAGGGTACCTCCCCTACATGTAAAGTGGTGATGCAATTTTTTTTTCTTCCAAACCCCATCGTGTGGGGTATCGTTGGATAGCTCTTTTAAAAAAAGCATTTTTTGATTAAAGAATTGGTTGGCGTGATATTAAGCTTTGAAGTGATAATTTTTGTTATGGTCAAGTGTCCCCCCCCCCCCCCCTGCCAGCTAAATGGTGGCTACTAGGCATGTGAAAAAAATCATGGTAATAGTATATACGATGAATTTAAAAGGAAAACTATCACAGATAAGTAGACATTACTAGTTAACGAGTAATAGTCGAACTTCAGAAATGTACTTTAAGCAAACTTTCGTACAATTTCCATTGATACCTTAGATAATGTTGTTAATTCTGTCAAAAACATAGTAAATATAAGTTTGCGAACTTTTTAGTCCACATAATGTCATGGGTAGACGACTACGGAACCCTACCTTGCGCGTGGCCCGACACGCACTTGGCCGGTTTTTTTTTGTTTTTCACTCAGAGAAATACATGAAACTACATACCACTACGTAACCTAAGGCTCCGGGGGAGAACCAGAAATTACGCAGTGGTTATGTGGGTCTCTCCAGTCCAGAAGGGACTAGCCTACCCACTAAAACTCTGGGATGCTGCCCTCTCGTGCCTTAATGGTGATGCCGTGGGATCGTACATTCTACCACGACATCACCGGCACCTTCGCCCTTGGGCTAACCCTCACCGAAAAAGCACACTGCAGCATGGACTGTGTGCTTTCCCTCACCAGCGGCGTCCCTAATACACCCCCGGGGAGGCCCGGGACCGGCACCAGACACACGGTGTTCCAATCCCACTCTGACGGCACCGGGAGGGCAAATACCTCTACCCCGGTGCAACACCGCAAAGGGAGGACAGACGCCCCTACCCCGTGGCACACCTCAACAGGCCGCGGGAGGACAAATGCCCCTACCCCGCAACCACGCCGCATCCGATCCGATTCTGGGCCCTCTGCCAACCGGAATCGGAGCAGCCACCTCGCAACGGTACAGGTCCCTAGTTACCCTGTCCGCAGTGCCCCCCAAACAGGCCACGGGTAGACAAACGCCCCTACCCCGCCTGTCCCTCGCCGCCGCACCTGGGGAGCCTTGCAACTCCCTGATGTGGATGCATTTTAATGTATCTTAGTTGAGTACAAAGGTGCGAGACGTGGAGAGTCACCAAGGACATCACACAACGGATCCAAGTCTTCATAAACAGATGCTCTCTCGGAATTTTATGGCCAGAGAAGATTTCCAACGAAGAACTGTGGAATATCTGCCGTGAGACGCCGGTCGGTCACCAGATCAAATTCCGTAAGTGGACTTGGATCGGCCACACCCTAAGAAGAGCTCCCGACCACATCCCTAGACAAGCTCTAGAATGGACTCCACAAGGGAAAAGGAAACGTGGCCGACCTAAACACACCTGGAGGCGCTCAGTGGCGACGGAACTGAAGACTATCGGGCTAAACTGGTCCGAGGTGAAGCGCTTAGCCCAAGATACAACGAAATGGCGGAGTACTGTGGACGCCCTCTGCCCCACCTAGGGGTTACAGGACCTTAAGTCAAGTAAGTCAAGTTGATTATAAACACTGTAAGCCAGACATACAATAATACGCATGTCACATACATTCAAATGCTTCCGAGCGAGTCATGATTACACAGAAAAAAGTAGAGGGTAGGTACACTTTCAAGTGAAAATGCCCGTTTACATGAAAATTTCCTAATTTGACTCTTAAGAAATTGTTGAAGATGAATAACAATTAAAAATACCTTTTGCCACTTGAAATATTGTTTTTAATATTACCCCGTGTTACTCTTAGACATGAAAATGACAAAAAAGAACAAGTCAAATTTAAATAAAAAATAAATAAAAAGGAAATATATTAAAAAAAAGGTCGGCAACAGAAATATTATACCGTTAATTTTCGGTGAGCCAAGTTACATTTCAACACGAAAAAAATAGTTAATAAAACGGTACCTACGCTACTTTCATAAATTTCATAATTCAGGGCATACTTGTTTTGCAAAAACAAAACTATCAATTACCAATAGAAAACAATATTATGATTGACTCATTATTCTGTTGGACCAGGTGTAACTTAATACCTAATTTATATTCCATACACTTTTATTGACATAAAGGGAGTATAAAACAGTGCAGTTTCTCAGTGGTTACAGCATTATTTCAGACTGTATCTAGGTTTACAGGCATTCCGAAAAAACAATATGAAGATTGTTTGCTTCTTTGTTTTTTTGCTGGTGAGTCTAATCATTGTGTACTTCTTCTATCACTTCTATCTTACGAGCGCGGGTGAGCCATAGAATTATGTGTTGAGCTTTACATGCGCATTGTCTATGCGTGCGTCAGCGTAAAGCTGCCTACACAAAGCCCTGCCTGCAGGGCCCTGCTTGCAGTGCCATGCAGGGCCGATTTAACAGATACAAAAATCGGCCCTGCATGCCTACACACAATACGATTTGGCAGTGGCACTGCAAGCAGAGGCTCTAGTATAAGTTTTTTCGAAACATTAACTAATTCGAACGCATTTGCGTTTTGTCTCAAAATGTATGAAAACGCTCTCACCGAGTTTGAAATACGCGCGTTCATCGGATAATAACAAATGTTATACTCGCTGTTTTAGTTTCTACTAGTGACCACCAGAGGCGCTGTTCACGTTTTCATACCACTTTCATACATTTTGAGACAAAACGCAAACGCGTTCGAATTCGTTAATGTTTCGAAAAAACTTATACTAGAGCTACAGGGCCCTGCAGGCAGGGCTTTGAGTACGCAGCTTTAGAGCTATGAGTTCACATTGTCTATGTGTTCGTATGTGTCACAACTGCACAACTATGGCTAACTTGCGCTCGTGACATAAATGTATAGTTCGTACAAAACTAAGGCCAAATTCTGTCAAATGAACGCATACGACGAATATTACTAACCGATAAACCATTTTAATTTAAAGAGGAAAATAAACGCATTTGTATTTGTATTTGTTCCTGAGTACTCGAATTGGATGTTTTTTTATTATATTTAAGTATCTATTTATTTATACAAGACAGAACCGGCCCAAACAAAGCAAAGCTTCGGGACTAATAATCGTAGGCCGATTTTTGTAATATTGTCTTAATTTTATTTTTCGTATACATAATGGTTTGTGTTTTGTGTATCATTTCAGACTGCCTTAGTCGCCTGTAAGCCTAAGCCGAATGGTGGTAAGTAAATATTATGTAATTTATCCCGAAAATCATTGCATAAGTATCGGATAAATTAGGAAGTGGAAGTTGAGGTACCAACGCTAATGAAGTCGCGGCAAACTCATCATCCTCCTAGCGTTGTCCCAGTACAGTTGCACCCTGAAGGATGCCTGGGTTCCGGTACCTAATCCCAAGATTTGGCGTAGGCACTAGTTTTTACGAAAGCGACTGCCATCTGACCTTCCAACCCCAAGGGGAAACTAGACCTTATTGGGATTAGGCTTTGTCAAGTGAGTGGGCAACTTGACTGTTAGAAGTTCTCAAGCCGCCCGAAGGCCTCCAACTCGGCTTAACCACTGCTGCCATAGACAGCAACCGGGATCAACGGCTTAACGTGCCTTCCAAAGCACGGGAGCGCTCAGTAACCACTCAAAGCGGTCACCCATCCAAGTCCTGACCGCTGCCCACGTTGCTTAAGCTTAGCAAGCGCAAGCGGTGTGGAAGCGCCGCTGGGCCACGAGCGCTCCCAAAGCAAAGTATTATTTATAATCTGTGGTCGCGGGCAAAAGGCCAAAAGCGTAGAAAGAGGATCTATAGAAGGAGGGTTAGCGAATCACACACAGGGACGGAGATAATGTGACAGTTTCTTCTGGGGTTACCACAAAAAGAATAATCTCCCCATTTTTACTGACAAGTAGGTTTTTAATTATTGTGAATCTTCAAAATAAACTCTTAGTAAATATTAGCGGACAAACACAAAACATCCGATGTCCTCCCAATTACGAAATAAAAATGTTTACTAATTGAATACCTACATTATAGTTAACAAAATCACGATTAGATTAAAACGTCTTAGTTATTCAGCCATTACAATAATAAAATTCACAGTAGTATTCTAATCACGTCACGATTCAATTTTTAATCTGTTATTTTTAACGTTCGAGCCGGTCTGGTTTACTCTGTGGGACTGTAGAGTCGTGTAGACTCCATTTTGAGTGTTTCGGAAAAAAAAATCTTTCTATCCTAGCAAGTTTAGTGAGGTATCAATCAAAATGAAGCATTTGAAGAGACGATACCAAAAATATATAAAAAGTATATGTTTCAAGATGGTTTCAAGCAAAAAAGTTCGAAATAAAATAATAATTATAAAAATTAAAAACACGGCTGTATTAAAAAGATAAATACAAGTTTCCTAATAAAGAACAAAAGGAAATATAATTTGTTTGCAGTCGGGGGACCTACTACATACCTACAAGTAAAACCAAAATATTAGGTCCCACGACTGCAAACAAAATATATTTCCTTTTGTTTTTTATTAGGAAACTTCTTTTTATTTTTTTAATTTAGCACTTTAAGGCGACTCCACGACTTCACTATAAGTAGTAATATCATGCGCAGAAGTGGACCAGTACCACAAACTACTAAGGAGATACTAACGTACCAGTACTGCCTTCGTATCGTCCCGCTACCGCACATCAGTATATATTTAATTTTCTCTATGCCGCACATCGCGCGCCAGTCAGGAAGAACTCATTTAAATGTAGGGGCCTAGTAAAAAGCGATACTGAGTTGACTGACTGTTGACACTGACATTTGACAGTTTTCTCATATCGTACCGCCTCCGCACCGACAAATCAGGCAGTCGCCTAAAGAGGATTTACTGTTACTATAGGTATGGGTGTGGATAAATATTAATAATAACTTATTATTCCAGATTTGAACCTTGGCCTTGGGCCGGCAATCGCATGTAAGTGACAATATTTAAAAATGTAACTATCTACAGTTATAGTTCGTACAAAACTCTAAGGCCGAATACTGTCAAACGAACGCAGCCAAAACTCGACTTAGAGCTCTGAATGTTAGGTAGATTTTTGCTTGCGTTGATTTGACAGCACTTCGCCTTACAGGTTGTGTACGAACTATAACTAACTCGAGTCAAAAGCAGGGATCGAAACCGGTATTTTTAAAAATCCCAGAAATAGTCCAATATTTTGAATTATTGTATGGTCTTTACGTAGGACTGAATCATGTATTTATTTTACAACTTCGTATTATTAGAATGTCCCATTAAAAATGAAATTATAAACCAAAGAACGAAAAAGAACGATATAAATACCGGTATTTTGTATGGAGCAAATACCGGTATCCGATCCCTGGTCAAAAGTAACAGCTAACTAGGTCATTAAACCGATTTAGGTCCGCGCCTTTCTGTCGATACAATGTGTGGCTACAAAGTTTACTTCTTCTTCTTCTTTAAAAACGACTTTCCATCAAATTTATGATGATTTCGCTAATCAATACTTGTTCAGTGACGTGGTTCGGTAACGACGCCATGACAGTAGGCAACGCAACTGGTTTTGTACGGCAGTGGATTCAGTAGCTCTAGTATAAGTTTTTTCGAAACATAAACTAATTCGAACGCGTTTGCGTTTTGTCTCAAAATGTATGAAAACGCTCTCACCGAGTTTGAAATACGCGCGTTCATCGGTTAGCAACAAATGTTATACTCGCTGTTTTAGTTTCCACTAGTGACCACCAGAGGCGCTGTTCACGTTTTCATACCACTTTCATACATTTTGGGACAAAACGCAACGCGTTCGAATTAGTTAATGTTTCGAAAAAACTTATACTAGAGCTACTGCTCGTCGTCGCTCCGGCACAGAATAAGTAATAGTACAAGCTCCGGGCACGTGTGTTCACCAACGCGGCGACGACCAAAATCCTGATTGGATCCAGGAAAATCCAGGAAAATCCAAATTTTGGGAAATTTTGGGTTTTTTCCTTAATAACCGTGTTACGGGATAGTAGTTAAGTTTAAGGCTGGAAACAGTGCTCGATCGACGGTCAGCGCGTACCGTCGGTCGGGCGTAGCTATCGCTGTACGAAAGCATACTAAGGTAGATGTACCCTTTACCGGATCTGCCCTATCACCGGATTTTCTATATTTTAAGCCATAAGTCGAGTTCTTACAGCTAATATTACGTTGTGATATTTTTTTCCGTTAGCTACATACCTATTCCTTCCACTACGAGGCAAAGAAAGCCATTTTGTTTCTCAGTTGTAACGGGGGAATCGATTGAGCAGGTTGATCGCGGCGTTGTATGGGACTCCTTACGAAAATGGTTAAGAAACTGAGTGTACTTCGTAAGGTCATAAAAGCGTTTAAAAGTGACTTTATGCTTCAAAATAGGGTGTTATCGTATCATGAGTTAATAAGTGTGTGTGTTTGAGTTAAATAAGTGAAATTAGTGCAGTCAAATTTACAGAATTCAACAAAAATGTAAATTCGGTGATGGGTCACCCTCATCTACTGCTTGAAGGTTTTACCGAACAGCGTTCGGAATCAGGGAAAAACGTATGTTTTGAAAATTATTTTTTCACTCGTTAATTATAAACGTTATATATATATACTACTCCGCTTTACACATATCCAATTAATAGAGTAATTTAATGAGCAATTACCGAACGCCTATAAACGAGACAGATTTTTTGTAAATTGCATTTGAAATGTATAGTTTTCACGACTTTTTGACGTCAAAATAAGCTTCATTGACCAGGTAATTTTAAAAATTCCATATTATTTATTTAACATCAGTAGAAGCAAAATAATTGTGTATTTATTATTTTGCAATAGTTCTTATTTCTAGATAAAATGTACTTATGTTGTTATGGCAGAATCATTAAGATTAAAACACTATTTTATTAAATAAATATGTTCGCGTGATAGGTTCAATGTGTACGCTTTCCCGAACGCCCGTTCGGTAAAGCGTACCCATGGTCTCTGATACCGAACATATGATTATCTCGGCCTAGCTGCTATTTGGCGTTCATTGGAATATAAACCATATTCAGCGTACAGCTAGATCTATATTGAAATGTGTTATTTTTCGTATATCTTTAATAAAAGCCAGCGCTACTTAGATGTAAACCGTTAACGAATAAATTATATAAAAATAAATTATTGGCGATTAGCGAAGAATTTTTAATAGATATGTATATTATTTATATAAAAAAATATTTGATTTACTTTACAACTTTATTTCTCGTTTACATAAACGACCTTACAGACATGCAGCTGAGAGATGGACATGTTATCTCATATGCAGATGACACTGTAGCGGTCTTCACTGGTAAATGTTGGGCCTCAGTACATAATTCTGCAGAAATAGGTTTGCGTAAGATTAACTCTTGGTTAATGTCCAATTTACTTACACTTAATGCTGAAAAGACTAATTATATCTGCTTTACTAAAACTAATAGTACACAACCCTCCAGTGACTTAACTGTTAAAATCCATAATTGCAATCCCACGATGAAAACTCAATGCGATTGTAAGCTTCTTACAAAGGCATTCTCGGTTAAATATCTGGGGGTAATTATGGACCAGCGTCTGTCGTGGCACCCACACATAGAACACATTAATAACAGAATACGAAAACTTATATGGATATTTAAAATACTCAGGCACATAACAACAAGAACCCTATTAAACCAAATTTATACTGCATTAGCGCAATCAATTATGACATACTGCATTTCAGTATGGGGTGGAGCAACTAAAACTAAGTATCTAGAAGTTGAACGAGGGCAGAGATGCCTACTAAAAACAATGCTCTTTAAATCATATCGCTACCCTACCACCGAACTTTATAAAGACTGTAAACTGCTTAGCATGAGAAAACTGTATATCACCTCGGCAGTGCTCAGGCTTCATAAAAGTATAACCTACAAACCTACAGCCTATAGAAGAAGAAGAGCTACTGTGGTCGTATCTGTGCCCTCGAGCAAATCCATCTATGCGAGACGACAATTTGAAGTACAATCTGCACATATATACAATAAAATAAATACGCACATTCAGATCTACTCCCTAAATGTGTATGACTGTAAAAAGGTGTTGGTAGAATGGTTAACTGGTTTAGATTACGACGAAACAGAAGAGCTATTGTTCCAGGGAGCTAACATGTAAAACAGTAAATATCTATCTGTATAATCAATTAAAACTGGACTCGGACACACACACACACACACACACACACACACACACACACACACACACACGCGCGCACACACACACACGCGCGCACACACACACACACACACACACACACACGCGCGCGCACACACACATACGCTCAAACACGCACACACAGTGTAAAATTAATGTTAAAAATACATATATATTTTATGATTAATAATGAATGTAAAAGTAAAAGTAAACTGCTTTATTATTATTATATAATATTACAAACTATAATTATATTTATAGTCCTTGTAACATATTTAATGTAACTCAGTTTGTTGTTTTACAAATAACAACTCCGAGGTATGGAGGAGCGGCATCTTCCGACACAAGCATTGCTATGCTTACTGGAAGGTGCCAACCTTTGCTATGTAAACACACAAATGTAAAACCAAATAAACTATTTTGTATTTTTTTTTTTTTTTTGATTTTTTTGTATTTAAATTTTTAATTATAGACATTTTTTTCTTAGATTAAATTACCGTCAAGATTGCTCGAAATCACAAAATTAGTGCAGTTAGGTTGAAATAAATAGTCACTCATCAGTTTACAAATTCACACACTGCCATCATTCCATACATTTCTTCCCTAGTTCGGTGAAACGGCATGCCGATCCGGTAATGGGTGCAAATTCCGTTTCTTAGTTCGTTGAATGGGACAAATCAGTGTAATCGATATAAAAAACTTTAAAAAATATTTTTATATACGTCTAACTATGTAATAAATTTCGACGTACATTTAAATGATGACAAATTTATCTATCTTCACCATATGCTGTTGATCATAATCGTACAAAAGTTCTAAACCTTATTTAAAAAACAAACGTACATGTAGGTCTTAAGCGCCCGGTGAAGGGTACTTTTACCTTATGCGTTCAGAGCTCACCGTCAGCCGACGGTACGCGCTGACCGTCGGTCGAGCACTGTTTCCAGCGTAAGTGAAATTTCTTTTTTTTCGTCTGTATCCTACATCATTGGATTCATAACGAACTACTGAAGTTTTTAAAAACATGTGCCAGTTTATTTTTCGTATGATTTTTTTGAGTAATCAATTACTCGTAAAGTTTCATTTTCCATAGTAACGTTTTCCGTGTTTGGGTTTATGCGAAGAATGTAAAATCAAACTGCGTGAATGCTCAAAATAATCATACGAAAAATAAACTGGCACATGTTTTTAATAAGTAACTTCAGTAGTTTGTCATGAATCAAATGATGTAGGATACTGACGAAAAAAAAGAAATTTCACTTAAGCAAGCTCTCTCCATACAAACATTGTGCAGGATTTTCTTCGTTTGTGTTTGCATTAAAGTTATGATTTTTGGTCAGTATGCTTATTTTTTTGATAGCTGACGTAATTTTTTTTTATTAATTTTTTTTTAACAAAAAAAAAATTATATTGTTTAGTGCCAAAACCTACGAATAAAACGTGCACAGAGTTTGTATGTAGAATGCCTTGCCCACCCCTGCGCCTTAAACTTAACTACTATCCTGTAACACGGTTATTAAGGAAACAACCCCAAAATTGCTAGTAAAACTGTAAGTAAATATCTCGTGAACTACTAAAAATCGCAGAACATACATGGGGGTCCAATTGACAGTATTTCATAATTTCCAAAAGTCTTAATTCGAAAACCATTTCGGTAAAAACGTGTGAAGTACACAAAAAACATTTTTTTAGATTTTTTTCTCCGTTAATTTTGGAAAAAATCGCAAATTACTGTAAACCGAAAGTTGACGTCATCGTCCTCGCTGTATTCAGGGAGACCTTAGTACAGAGTACAGACAATCGCTGCTATGGAGTGGCTCTGGATTCTTGTTGGGAAGATGACGTTATATTTTACTTACGCCCTTTTGGAATGACCTACTTTTCAACGTGTTTTTTTGTATGAAATAATGAGTTAAATTGAAAAAGAAAAAATACTGGTGGCTTAAATTTTTACCTATTTTCTAACTAGTTCATAAAATAAAGTAGTTAAAAATATGAAATGTTGTCAATTGATAGCTTTTGAGCTGCTCTATCACCCCTCTTCATTTTGGCGTTGGTTTTAGGGACACCCTGTATAATGACGATAAGATAAGATGACGCTATGTACTAGTATGAACACCACCTGATTGACAATTTTCAGACCTAAATGTGCTATTTTTTGCAGCGGTTGGGAGCAGCATTAAGGGAGTTTTGGACAACCCTATCAGTAGTATAACTGGAGATAAATCATCAAAGCGATGCGATGACGACAAGGGCGACCACAAAGGGGACCACTGGGACGACCACAAGGTAGACCATAAGGGCAACCATAAGGGGGACAAATGGGAAGACCACAAGGGCGGCCACAAGGGCGACCATAAGGGCGACCACAAGGGGGACAAATGGAACGACCACAAGGGCGACCATAAGGGCGACCACAAGGGCGACCACAAGGGCGACAAATGGGAAGACCATAAGGGCGACCACAAGGGGGACAAATGGGAAGACCACAAGGGCGGCCACAAGGGCGACCATAAGGGCGACCACAAGGGGGACAAATGGAACGACCACAAGGGCGACCATAAGGGCGACCACAAGGGCGACAAATGGGACGACCACAAGGGCGGCCATAAGGGCGACCACAAGGGGGACCACAAGGGCGACCACAAGTGCGATCACAAGGGCGACCACAAGGGCGACAAATGGGAAGACCACAAGGGCGGCCACAAGGGCGACCACAAGGGTGACCACAAGGGCGACCACAAGGGCGACCACAAGGGGGACAAATGGGAAGACCACAAGGGCGACAAATGGGAAGACCATAAGGGCGGCCACAAGGGCGACCACAAGGGCGATAAATGGGACGACCACAAGGGCGGCCACAAGGGCGACCATAAGGGCGACCACAAGGGCGACCACAAGGGCGACAAATGGGAAGACCATAAGGGCAGTCACAAGGGCGACCACAAGGGCGATAAATGGGACGACCAGAAGGGCGGCCACAAGGGCGACCATAAGGGCGACCACAAGGGCGATAAATGGGACGACCACAAGGGCGGCCACAAGGGCGACCATAAGGGCGACCACAAGGGCGACCACAAGGGCGATAAATGGGACGACCACAAGGGCGGCCACAAGGGCGACCATAAGGGCGACCACAAGGGCGATCACAAGGGCGACAAATGGGACGACCACAAGGGCGGCCATAAGGGCGACTACAAGGGGGACCACAAGGGCGACCACAAGGGCGATCACAAGGGCAACAAATGGGAAGACCATAAGGGTGGCCACAAGGGCGACCACAAAGGCGATAAATGGGACGACCACAAGGGCGGCCACAAGGGCGACCACAAGGGCGACCACAAGGGGGACAAATGGGAAGACCATAAGGGCGGCCACAAGGGCGGCCACAAGGGCGACCACAAGGGCGATAAATGGGACGACCACAAGGGCGATAAATGGGACGACCACAAGGGCGATAAATGGGACGACCACAAGGGCGGCCACAAGGGCGGCCACAAGGGCGACCACAAGGGTGACCACAAGGGCGACAAATGGGAAGACCATAAGGGCGGCCACAAGGGCGACCACAAGGGCGACCACAAGGGGGACAAATGGGAAGACCACAAGGGAGACCATAAGGGCGACCACAAGGGAGACCACAAGGGCAACCAAAAGGGGGACAAATGGCTTTCCATTTACCACAAGGGCGACCACAAGGGGGACAAATGGGTACCCATTAACCTCAAGGGCGACCACAAGGGGGACAAATGGCTTCCCATTAACCTCAAGGGCGACCACAAGGGCGACAAATGGAAAGACCACAAGGGCGGCCACAAGGGCGACCACAAGGGCGACCACAAGGGTGACCACAAGGGCGACCACAAGGGTGGTCACAAGGGCGACAACAAGGGCGACCATAAGGGTGACCACAAGGGCGACCACAAGGGCGGTCACAAGGGAGACCATAAGGGCGACCACAAGGGCAGCCACAAGGGCGACAAATGGGAAGACCATAAGGGCGACCACAAGGGGGACAAATGGGAAGGCCACAAGGGCGACCATAAGGGTGACCACAAGGGCGACAACAAGGGCCACCACAAGGGCGACCACAAGGGCGGTCACAAGGGCGACCATAAGGGCGACCACAAGGGTGACAAATGGGAAGACCATAAGGGCGGCCACAAGGGGGACCACAAGGGGGACCACAAGGGCGACAAATGGGAAGACCATAAGGGCGACCACAAGGGGGACAAATGGGACGACCACAAGGGGGACAAATGGGACGACCACAAGGGCGGCCATAAGGGCGACCACAAGGGGGACCACAAGGGCGACAAATGGGAAGACCATAAGGCCGACCACAAGGGGGACAAATGGGAAGACCACAAGGGCGGCCACAAGGGCGGTCACAAGGGTTACCATAAGGGCGACCACAAGGGGGACAAATGGGAAGACCACAAGGGCGACCAAAAGGGGGACAAATGGGACGACCACAAGGGCGGCCACAAGGGAGACGATAAGGGCGACCACAAGGGAGACCATAAGGGCGACCACAAGGGCGACCACAAAGGGGACCACAAGGGCGACCGAAAGGGGGACAAATGGCTTCCCATTAACCTCAAGGGCGACCACAAGGGGGACAAATGGCTTCCCATTAACCTCAAGGGCGACCACAAGGGGGACAAATGGCTTCCCATTAACCTCAAGGGCGACCACAAGGGGGACAAATGGGACGACCACAAGGGTGGCCACAAAGGCGACCATAAGGGCGACCACAAGGGGGACTACAAGGGCGACCACAAGGGCGACCACAAGGGCGACCATAAAGGCGACCACAAGGGGGACAAATGGGACGACCACAAGAGCGGCCACAAGGGGGACCACAAGGGCGACCATAAGGGCGACCACAAGGGGCACCACAAAGGCGACCACAAGGGCGACCATAAGGGCGACCACAAGGTTAACCATAAGGGCGACCACAAAGGCGACCATAAGGGTGACCACAAGGGCGACAAATGGGAAGACCACAAGGGCGACCATAAGGGCGACCACAAGGGGGACCACAAGGGCGACAAATGGGAAGACCACAAGGGCGACCACAAGGGCGACCATAAGGGCGACCACAAGGGCGGCCACAAGGGCGACCATAAGGGCGACCATAAGGGCGACCACAAGGGGGACAAATGGGAAGACCACAAGGGCGGCCACAAGGGGGACCACAAGGGCGACCATAAGGGCGACCACAAGGGGGACAAATGGGAAGACCACAAGGGCGGCCACAAGGGGGACCACAAGGGCGACCACAAGGGGGACAAATGGGAAGACCACAAGGGCGGCCACAAGGGCGACCACAAGGGCGACCATAAGGGCGACCACAAGGGGGACAAATGGGAAGACCACAAGGGCGGCCACAAGGGGGACCACAAGGGCGACCACAAGGGGGACAAATGGGAAGACCACAAGGGCGACCACAAGGGGGACAAATGGGAAGACCACAAGGGCGGCCACAAGGGCGACCATAAGGGCGACCACAAGGGCGACCACAAGGGCGACCACAAGGGCGACCACAAGGGCGACTATAAGGGCGGCGACGATTGCGACCATTAATGAGTCAGGACGTAGATTAAGCCACTTTATGCCTGACCTACTCTTCTCTACTTTTTCTTACCTACCTATATTAATAACTACTTACATATTACTCACCCACTTATTCCGAA
The DNA here is from genome assembly GCA_951800055.1 of Cenopis cana. NCBI lineage: Eukaryota > Metazoa > Arthropoda > Insecta > Lepidoptera > Tortricidae > Cenopis > Cenopis cana. The sequence continues at coordinate 1,620,599 of OX637498.1, read as the reverse complement.
AGAAACAGTGATCCGTTGCCACTGAAGATATTTCAATAAATTCGAAAATTTGGAAAGTAATGACGATATTTTTCTAATAAAGTACGACATTTTCATAAACATTTCTGCTTCTATCTGTGAGTTCCTATAATTGGCTTTTTGTTACTACTTAAGGTTCTATGTTAATTTTATTAGATGTTGGTACTCCTTAAACTAAATAATAAATAATAATAATTAAAATTGCCTATCCATCCGCTTCGGCATCAGTAAAATTTAAAAAATACAATAGCAATCTGTTACGACCATCGATTTAATATACCCTCGATGCGTAAATGTAGACATGGGCAAAATGTGTCACTAAAAAGAAAAGAGTGATATACTTCATTCGTTCACTGTGGAGTATATCACTCATTTAGTTCACTAGTTCAGTTTCGTTCAGTAGCTCAACAGATCCATCTACGATATAGATTGGGTAAACATATCAGTCATTCATTCAATCATGTCGTCTATGTCACTCTCGGAGCGAATGAGTAGCTAAAAGATATGAATCATGAACTGAACGAACTGAAGTATTGAAGTATATCAATCCGTAGCTCTAGTATAAGTTTTTTCGAAACATTAACTAATTCGAACGCGTTTGCGTTTTGTCTCAAAATGTATGAAAGTGGTATGAAAACGTGAACAGCGCCTCTGGTGGTCACTAGTGGAAACTAAAACAGCGAGTATAACATTTGTTGCTAACCGATGAACGCGCGTATTTCAAACTCGGTGAGAGCGTTTTCATGCTTTTTTAGACAAAACGCAAACGCGTTCGAATTAGTTAATGTTTCGATGAAACTTATACTAGAGCTACTGAACTGAACTAGTTACTCGAGGTGAAGTACTTCATTTGAATCATTCATTCGTGAACTACTCATGTCTAGCCTAATGTTCAAAGCCATTTCTTTGCGCTATTTTTTTTGCTCAAACATCATTGCGTGTGAAAATGTGAAAGTAAATCATGTTACAATTTTTGTTTAAAACTTCCCCTCCTCAAATTGCAATAATATTTGGACTTCTTTGAAATGCTAAATAATAGTAGTGTATGCAACTGGTACGATCGAGATCATAAATATGTTTAAACTTTTTTACCTAATCGAATGCGTTTGCTTACAAATTGTAGGCGACCGCATTCGATTACGTAAAAAAGTGTAAACATATTAGTGACCTCGACTGTACATATACATACATCTTTGAGACATGTAAGTTTGTACGGAAACATAAAGAGCACTACGTAAAAAACGTGATGACATTCCCTCTTCACGACCTATCCGTAATAAGAATAGACTCGTTCGACCGCCCGCCAAGCAAGCTTCTATCTACTCTTCAGTCAGGCCCATTAATAATGAAAAATTAATATTATTTTATTGGTTAAAAAGAATGGTCAACATATCCAAGGTTGGAATCTCCTTTTAAGTAATAAATATACTTCTGACACAATGACACAAGTATCTTCATCAAGAGACTCCGCTCTTCCATAAACCGCGTAAGGGGGTAAGGACCACGAGCATTTGACCCGCTGCACTTATATGTAACGAATTTATTCAAATATAGTTGCGATAATCCATAAAGTTTGAATGAGAATACAAAGATGGAATGTATATCTTCCTATTTGCATTCAAACATTATGGATTATCGCAACTATATTTGAATAAATTCGTTACATATAAGTGCAGCGGGTCAAACGCTCGTGGTCCTTACCCAAGGGGTACAACCAATATGTAGGTATCATAATGCATATTAATCTAATTTAATATTAAACTAAATCAAATAGTGTATGTATGTATGTATGTATGTATGTATGTATGTATGTACGTACGTGTGTGTGTGTGTGTGTATGTGTGTGTGTGTATGTGTATAGTTGTAATTTTCCTAGTTGTCCGAAATGTCATAAAATGGTTATCGTTAGCAGTTCAAAACGAAAGGAAGTATGAAAAAAAATAATCCACAGAAAACCTTCCGTTCTAAGTGATAAGGTTCAAGTTGCAAAACTTGGTCATAAAACGGTAGCACTGTGGTGGCACGCGCCACGCTGGCGACTACCTGGGCAGACTCCGAGCGCTCGATACTTGACAACTCGCCGGCTTTTTATTTATAAAATGTACTAAATTATTAATATAATTCAGGAAATATGAATTAGGCGTCCATAATCTTCACTAAGATGTTTTCGCTCATATCAAACAACAGCGGGTCGTAAACATGCACTGGTTTTTTAAAACTGCGCAGCATGAAGGAAGGTTTAGATACGTGCGTCGGAAATGTAATAATTTAAAGGAAAAGTTAAAAATTACCTAGCAAAAATATGTAATTGATTATTTTTTATTTATTATCAATAAGACTTTAAGAAAATTTTATGTGTTTGCAACAGTTATGCCAATATCTATAATTTTGGTTGAAGGATAGTTAATAGTTTTCTGACATAATGATTTAAAAAAATAGTGTTTCGTTGAGGGATCAGTGTATTAAAATATTTTTCTCAAAAATAGTATGTAATGTTCTCATAACATCTGTAAAGACAGTATCCGAAAGTGGCTCATCCTGGACAGTTGCCAGAAGTGTCCAGGAAGTAACACCTACTGTCCAGGAAGTAAGTATGTAAATCCCATTACATATCATAAGTTTGGAGCTGGCGGCGTCCCCCGCGAGCCCGCCCGGCGCCAGCCCGGCGCGCGCCGCGAGCCCGCCAGCGCACAGCTGGTTCTTTAACTACGATTTTAGAACGATCGAGGCGGAATTGTCGAAAATTATTTAAATATTGTTATTCATACAACTTGTTTCATTTTTGAGAAAAGCACTATACAAGCTTCGACCGTAAGTGCCATCCTGGCCTCGTATTATAGCCGGACCTCGCCTTCGGCTCGGCCGGCTAACTCATACTCGTCCAGGAAGGCTAACTTACTGGTCTCTGCAGTAATGTACTATTTCACACCACCTGCTCGACACAGTCAAATTATATATCATGCAAACCTTACCGAAAGCAAATCATTATAGCCCTTGGCTTTAGCCGGGTAGTAATATTGTATTGAATTTCATTATAACCCGCCGGGTATTAATATGATTTCACTTGTCGTAGTTCTTATTGTTATGTCAATAAAGTCTAATTTCGTGAAGTCCGCACGGCGGCGGGGAGGCGGCACAGCGATGTTCCAAACAAAACACTGCGCCGCCCCGAGGACGGGGATGCCGCTCCGAACAAATTTGAAAATCGAACCTATTCGTACTGGCCACCATAAGCTCAATGGAACACATTTTGAAAATATAAACAAAACACGCGAATGTAACAAACAAGACGCTGCGTACAGAGTAAAATTTCTGATTGTATAAAAATCTATTGATACCTATTGTTAATGTTATAAGTGCGAAACTGTGTCTGTCTGTTATCCTTTCACGCTAAAACCGCTGGACCGATTCAGATGAATTGTAGTATGGAAGTAGTGAGTCCCGGGGAAGGGCAGGATTCTTTTTATCTCGGAAATCATCCCTTAAGTAGGTGTGTATGGAAGAGCGATTACTAGGTAAGAAATTTAAATACTAATAATAATAAAATAGGGACTACAATATGGGGGTCTTCAAGAAAGAAGTGTATAAATTTTTAAAAGGGTCGGCAACGCGCGTGTGACTCCCTTGGGGTTGCAAGCGTCCAATGGCTGCGGTGACCGCTTACCATCAGGCGGGGCGGGCCGCACGCTTGTTTGCCACCGACGTAATATAAAAAAATCTAGCAATTAAATTCTAACGCGATGAACGAGTTCTACGCGGACAAAGTCACGGGCAAAAACTAGAACATAGAATTGTAATAAAATGAGTGACGAACGTGATTGGGCTTTGAATTACTAATTTGATTATGTCTCTAGTAGCAGTAGTAGCCTTGGTTTCTTATTATCTCGGAGGAGGTGTGAAAAGTAGAGTATACTCCTCGTGGATAAAACTGTTTTTGTCTTGGGCGCTTAAATCCTTCACTACACTCAGGACTCAGTCTTAATTCCCTCGCTTCGCTCGGGAATTAACTCATTACTCCCTCGCTCCGCTCAGGAGTAAAATCTCGAGTCCTTCGTTACGTTCAGGATTCAATATCGCGCCCATAACATAAAACAGTGCTTTATCCCCTTGGTGTATAATCTACTATTTATTTAGATTTAGTGTGCATAAATTATTTAGAAATAGTGCGAAAATAAAGCAAAGGTATTAATATTGATCAAACTGTGACAAGTACACTTAGAATATGTGTTACATGGACATGTGTGTCACCGTGTATGTTTATCTACCTATGTTTTAAGACATTAGCGCTTCCACTTCATCGAATAATGTCCATTAAGAATTATAATAATTTACCTGACTCGATAAAAGAACAAGAAAATGATAAAAAGTACATAAATAAAATAAAGCAACTACTACTAGATAAATCATATTACACGCTAAATGAATACTTAGAAGATAAATTATGAATAAGTCCTCCTCTCCTTAACATTGCAGTGCCCAACAGCCTACTTTGTGAAATTGCAATAAATGATTGAGTATTGAATTGAGTATAACGAGTGTGTTTTCCTAGCGTTGTCCCAGTACAGTTGCATCCTGAAGGATGCCTGGGGTCCGCTACCTAATCCCAAGATTTGGCGTAGGCACTAGTTTTTACGGGAGCGACTGCCATCTGACCTTCCCCCGAGGGGAAACTAGACCTTATTGCGGCGGTATACTTTCCCTACGAACGTGGTGCAACTTCAACCCCCCTTTGTCAAGTGAGTGGGGAACTTGACTGTTAGAAGTTCTCAAGCCGCCCGAAGGCCTCCAACTTGGCTTAACGACTGCTGCCATAGACAGCAACCGGGATCAACGGCTCAACGTGCCTTCCAAAGCACGGGAGCGCTCAGTTAGTAACCACTCAAAGCGGTCACCCATCCAAGTCCTGACCGCTGCCCACGTTGCTTAACCTTAGATACCGCAAGCGGTACGCAGGCGCGGCTGGGCCACGAGCGCTCCTCTAGTTAAGTCATTATAATAACGTGTTATTACTACAACCCTACTGTATTATTCAAAGTCTAATTGACCGTCCGTCACTTCGTTCCAATGGCTTCATTATTTTTTTAGGGTGTCGCCCCACCTGTGATCGTACCGCCCACATTTCACGATTGCTATAAAGACATCCAAATTAACGGTTTGGGATTCAGGAAAAATAGAAAACAATCGAATGTACCATAGTGATGTTAAAATTGTCGATATCGACAGGTTGGCCCAATAATACAACGAAAAAAAAAACAATAAAATCTTTCTTGTAACTATATATTGTTTCTGTATATTTATTCACTCAATTGAGTGTCTGTATACAGATACCTACTCAATTGAGTGAATAAATAATTAACTTAAATATAGGTATATCCCTCTCATCTATGAGAGGAGGCCTGTGCCCAGCAGTGGGACGTAGATAGGCTGATGATGATGATGATGATAGGTATATTATTTATTTATTTAAACTTTATTGCACAGATACAAAAATAAAAGTACAATTGGCGGACTAAACTATTATATACTACCAACTAGATAAGATAAGACTATTATATTATAAATATGTGTATACAAATTGTCAAAACATATATTTTGCAATTAGGTACTCATAATACTTTAATAAAAGGTTTAAAATAAATGTTTGAAGTTTATTACAAAAAAAATGGGGACCATGCCGCAAGGCGACCTGCTCGACGGGGTGTTTTTCTTATAGTTAGTATATTTTAGTTACTTTATTTTATTTTTCTATTTCTTAGTTTTTAGTTATTTTAATTGTAAGTAGTTTTAGCTTTATATTTAATTTGTTATGTTGTCAGGATATATTTATTGTTTACCAAAAAAAATTGTAAAGTACTTTTTAATATCGTAAATTAAGAACCAGAATAAATATAGATTAAATTCTTGGTTTTCTTGATAAATTGTTATATAACGTATGTCGCAGAGTTGTAATTGTTTATAAATCTACTAAATAATATCGATGTTGTATTCTGTTTATTTTAATAACTTTCAGTAAGATCTGCTTTTGTATTTCCGACCAGTAATTTTCAATTTCACGACTACAAATTCCCAGAGCAACTATATTTTACTTTAAAAAAATGCTAAAATGAAAGCGTTTACTACTTTAATAAAACATACAAGTGGGGTTGTCTAAGTAGTCGAAATTGTTAAACACTACCCTGTGATTTCTGTGATACTGCTCGATGGGTAAGGAAGCGGGGTGAATATATAAAGAAACCGAAACACATTTTCCCATAGTCATTTATCATCTAGCACTTGTCGACTAAAGTTCGAAATGATCAAGGCAATCCTCGAAAGTTTAGAAGATCCAAAAATGCCTCTTTTCGGCCCAAACTATTGGCTTATGAGCAAAATTGGATTGCTGCTTCCTAAGAAGCTCCAGCACAGAATTTGGATAATTTTAATACACGAGATCGTAACATATTTCGTAATAACACAGTACATGGAGCTGTACGTAATACGATCAGATGTAGATCTGGTAATAACAAATCTGAAGATCTCAATGCTGAGCACGATTTGTGTGATTAAAGCGAACGCTGCTGTATTTTGGCAAGACGATTGGCGGAAAATCATCGATTATATCACTGACGCTGATAAATTTGAGAGGAATGATCAAGATGAAACTAAAGCTAGAATTATCAAGTCTTACACAAAGTATTGCCGCCGTGTGACGTATTGCTACTGGGCTTTGGTGTTCACGACATTCGTCACCACTTGTACAACACCATTAATTAAACTGTCATCATCGGCTGAATTTCGGGATAACTATCTAAATGGCACCGAATCTTTTCCCCATATTTTCAGCTCATGGATGCCTTTTGATAAAGAGCATTACCCTGGAAGTTGGATCACTGTTTTATGGCATACAGGATTATGTGCTTATGGGGCGACTATAATATCTGCCTATGATACTGGCGTTATGGTGATTTTAGTATTTTTTGGGGGAAAATTGGATTTACTACGCATAAGATGCAGGGAGATGATGGGCTCGGATGGAGCAGGAATTAGTGACGAAGATGCAGATAGAGCGGTTAGACAACTTCACCAAATTCATGTGCTGCTTCTGAAGTAAGTTCTTCATCCGTTAATTATCTATTTGGGTCATAAACACTTGAACAACAGCAACAGTCGTTATGTGCATGTAAGTGATGGTTTTATCACATGGATTTATAGTAGCGGAGACACTGTTTACGCGGGTTACTAGACCAATCCACAATTGACAATATTTCATAATTTCCAAAAGTCTTAATTCGAAAAACATTTCGGTAAAAACGTGTGAAGTACACAAAAAATATTTTTTTAGATTTTTTTCTCCGATAATTTTGGAAAAAATCGCAAATTACTGTAAACCGAAAGTTGACGTCATCTTCCTCGCTGTATTCAGGGAGACCTTAGTACAGAGTACAGAAAACCGCTGCTCTGGAGTGGCTCTGGATTCTTGTTGGGAAGATGACGTCATATTTTACTTACGCCCTTTTGGAATGACCTACTTTTCAACGTGTTTTTTTTTTGTATGATATAATGAGTTAAATTGAAAAAGAAAAAATACGGGTGGCTTAAATTTTTACCTATTTTCAAACTAGTTCATAAAATAAAGTAGTTAAAAATATGAAATGTTGTCAATTAAGCTTTATAGCCCTTAACTTTTGATATGTCCACAGGAAAGACGTGAAACTAAATCTGTTTATGACCCATTTACTAAATCAAATCTTTCTTTCTTCTTCTTAGCCGTATCCTCATTGCTGAGGGTCGTGAATACCACTGCAGTGTTGTATACTTGTAGCCCTTTTTGTAGAACGAATTATCTTTCTCTTTGTGCCTTCTAAACAAAAGCAATTGTCTTTTATTGTTAAGCGTAACCATGCACTAATTTATACTGTAAACTAAACGAAATAAACGTTAACACTTTCAGCCAAAAGACGGCTTTACGTACAAGGAAAGAAGGTTCACATTTAAAAAATACAACTTATGAGTGCAGTGTTGACCTTTGTATTTAAAACAGCAGTAGTGTCCGTAGAGCAGCCTTTTCATTTCGAAGCATTTATGGCACGTGGCTAAACAATGGCATTGTTGGACCGATGGGTCCTTAAGATAAGACCCGTTCTACAAAAAGGATTACAAGTATAGCACCTTCCACCAGGCACTCTATTTTGCGCCATTCGTGAGAAAGCCTGCGCGCTAGATCCCACTGCTGCCTTTAACTGTAAAGAAGATAGAATAGACACTGGCCTATTCTATCCATCGACCAGGCGCTCTGCCTCTACTTCTCGTTTCTTCCACGTGATAAACCATTATCCACTTTTCCAAGCTGTCCTTCCGCCTAGCAACCGTGTCTTTCTTTCTACAAACCGGAGTTTGTGGAAAGCGACAAATATGTCCTTGTTCACGTCAACAAGACTTAAGTAGTAAGTTTGTTACCGACTTCCATAATTTTGTATACAGGATGATAGATGCGCTAGCTTGCTAGCCTACAAGCACTAACTTACTATCGTGGCTTGAAAAACTAGCCTCGTGTACCTATTTCGGGCATTGCTGACTGGCTTAAAATTACTGGCATCGTGTAGACAGCACTAGCATGTGTGCCAAGCTGCCAAGCGAGGACGAGGACAATATAAATACCTAAATAAATATATTTTTTGGATAATCTTACACAAATCAACTTAGTCCCAAAATAAGCAAAGCTTGTATTATGGGTACTAAGCGACGATATACGAGTACATAGTAATATATAGATATTACTAGCTAAATAACTTGCTATCCTGACTTGAAAACGTAGTCTCGTGTATCTGTTCCGGATTCTAGATTTTCAAGCAGAGCAAGCTAGTGCGTCTATCTTCGTGTATCTATATAAAACTAGCGTACTTCCAGGCTTGTAAGCCAGTGCTAAAGTCAGGATAATTTTTAATAGCTTGCCGTTCTATTTTTTTTTTTACTATTGGCGCTACCACTGCCACCACTGATTTCAGTGTCCAGGCTTGTAGCCCCTCTGTCGTAACTCGGCGATCACTGATTAGGGGCCGCACGGTCCGGCGTCCTAAGGCTAAGGCCGGTCGCACATTGGACACGTTTTCGTACGAAATTACTCGTCCGAACACGGACGAAGCCGCGCGAACGAACCCAACCTTGAAAGTAGGTACTACGGGAGCGCGCTTACTGGATACGAATTCGTCATATTCGCATCCAGTGAGCGCGCTCCCGTAGTACTTTCAAGGACGGGATCGGGAACGTTCGCGCGGCTTCGTGCGTGTTCGGACGAGTAATTTCGTACAAAAACGTGTCCAATGTGCGACCGGCCTCAGGCCGTCAGTAAAATGAACTACTATATACACAGTTAACATGACGTGACATGTAATATTTACAATATTATTAATAAATGAGTATGAGTGAGTATACAAGCTTGGCCGGCCACACGAAGCTACAAGCCTAGCTTTTTTTTTAACCTGACTGTGGCTTTATAGGCCAGGCCCATTAAAGCGATAGGAGTGCGTAAGGGAAAATCCAGAGGAAACCTCCGACACGACCACGCGGGCAGTTTAAACACTGGAATACTCTAACAGTAAAAAAAAATATTATTAAAAATATTTTTATTATATGATGTAGGTAACTAAAAATTTACGGTTTGCGCAATTTTTCCATTATCTGTGCTATAAGACGTTGCTTCATACCAAATTTCAAGATTCTGAGTTCACGAGAAGTACCCTGTAGGTTTTGATTCTCTTGGAAGTGGCTAAAATTTGCGGAAATTTGCGGCATAAACGGCTGTATCTTTTGATTCCGTTGGTCTTAGAAAGTTTGATTTTTTTCACAGCTCCAAGGGACAGTAAACCTGAGTATTTGTTATAATTCCAGCTTGATATCTCCACGCATTCCTGAGAAAAAGGGACAGACAGACCGACGGAGGGACGGACAACAAAGTGATCCTATAAGCGTTCCGTTTTTTCCTTTCGAGTTATAAGGTCTCTGAGCATCATAATGATAAAAAAGACGAAGAAAGTCTCTGATGTTAATTTTTAAGGTTCCGTACCCGAGGGGTCCAAACGGAAACCTATTGAATGTCACTCGCGCGTCCGTCCGTCCGTCGTCCGTCACACAGGCTTTACAGCCAAACTGTTGGAGTAGTCTTCAAATTTTCACAGTATCTTGTTTGCCTGTGCCCAGCAGTGGGACGTATATAGGCTGATGATGATGATGATGATGATGATGATGATGATGATGATGATGATGATGATGATGATCATGTCCCTGGAACGGTACCTACCATTTTTGTCGTATACACAAATTGTACCTATATTATTACGTATAATTTCATAATTATTTATTTGCTTAAAAAAGGGTAAATTACAAAAGTTGTTACATTAAAATATCACACACGTCCCATTTTTTGAGCTGTCCATGCACAGCATGCAAATTTTACAAGTGTTGTCCATAACCTAATTTACAATTATAGCTAATAAAAGGTCGATGATGTATTATTACCTAAGAATTCTTTTACAGAATAAAAATAAGATAATAGCCATCGAAATAATGCAGTCTTAAATTCTCTATTTGGCAAGTCTCTTAGATGTCTCGGAAGCTTATTGTAGATAGTGACACACAGTATAGAAAACTGTACCATTAGGTACCATGAGTTTGCAATGTTTGCATTACCGTACTCGCTAGCGACTGCGTAAACGATTAAGTATGGACAAAGGTACAGCGCCTTTGGCGGTTACGCAATAGAATTAAGAATCGCCATACTAAATCGTTTACGCAGTCGCTAGCGAGTACTTACGGTAATGCAAACATTGCAAACTCATGGTAAGAGTACTGTATACTTTACACTTCAATTTTACGCTTTCTTCATGACAAGCCTAATCCCAATAAGGTCTAGTTTCCCCTTGAATATCAGATGGCAGTCGCTTCCGTAAAAACTAGTGCCTGTACTAAGTCTTGGGATTAGGTAGCGGACCCCAGGCATCCTTCATGATGCTACTGTACTGGGATAACGCTAGGAGGATGATGATAATTGCTTTTTATTAGCAAGGCTTTACTATACATTCTATCAATTTTTAATGAGGTTTAAGTAGTTACTTTTTCCGTTAATAGATTTTGTTTCTATTTAAGTTGTGAGCCAAGGTTGTATTATTTATTCAGAACTCTGTGTTTTTTACTAGGAAACCGCACCTAAGTGTTTTTAGTTATTCATTTAATTTAATATTAAGCACATTTTTAATACATTTGTGTCAGAATGTTACTTTCCTATACACCCACGGGTCAGTTCAAATCATAGGCTATAAGTTATTAACTATAGTAGCTCTAGTATAAGTTTTTTCGAAACATTAACTAATTCGAACGCGTTTGCGTTTTGTCTCAAAATGTATGAAAACGCTCTCACCGAGTTTGAAATACGCGCGTTCATCGGTTAGCAACAAATGTTATACTCGCTGTTTTAGTTTCCACTAGTGACCACCAGAGGCGCTGTTCACGTTTTCATACCACTTTCATACATTTTGAGACAAAACGCAAACGCGTTCGAATTAGTTAATGTTTCGAAAAAACTCATACTAGAGCTACAGGAGGAGAGTACTTTTATCTCACGAGCGCGGGTGAGCCATGGTTGTGTGTTGGGCTATACATGCACATTGTCTATGTGTGCGTCAGCGTAGGAGCTATGAGGTCACGTTGTCTATGTGTTCGTATGTGTCATAACTACAACAATACCTAACCGGCACTCGTGAGATGAAAGTATTGCTATAGCTAGTTACGAATATGAAAACGCATTATTTTGAAAGGATACTTTAAATTATCACGTTATTATTCACTTAATTACCATTACAATCACAAAGTTCTCTGTAAAAATGTATCGATATTTTCCATACCGCGGCAACCGCACTATTTGACGATTAAGTTTTACAATGACATTATGCTCTTACTTAAACTCTATTATGTTAGTGTTAAAGTCGAATATCCAATGAAATTACAGCATATGTCAGTTACATAAATTAATTCCAGTTTTGTTCACTTATCTACAAAACAATAATTAGGTACCGCCCCCAATTTCGTTAAGACGCATTACAAATTTCAAAATATTTTGATATCAAATTTTGACAAAAATATTGATAATACCAATATAGTGATTAAATGATACCTAAGGATAGGATGATTTTATTAAAGTTTTAGATAGTAACACAGCCCTTTTTTTGTTTTATTGTGTGTAGTAACATTTTAGCGGAAAAAAGCAGTTTTCGTCGATTTGGAGTGACGTTTGAAAAATATGACAAATCCAAAAAATACATTTGATATTCATGTGTTCATAAGGTTGCAATAGTCCTAGATAGGAACATTGAGAAAATTTGAGGATATGGGTCAATTAAACAGAAAATGGCCTAAATAGATGAACATTAAGTGAACCGCAAACATAAGTTGGTTTTCAAAGGAAATATAAGAAATACTTTAAAAATCTGATTTATCAATTTGTTAGTATTTGTTGGTAAAATATACGTAATAATAAACATTATCACGAAATCTCAAGTTCATAGGCCAATGGAAAGTTTAAAAAAAAGCGGCCAAGTGCGTGTCGGATCACGCACAACGAGGGGTCCGTACCGACACACCTACTAGTCCACATTTCAAAACACTATTTAATCACGGCACTTGAGTCCTTTTGTTTTTGTTTAGGCAAGACAGTTTTTCAGTGATAACTCAAAAACCCTTAATCCCATCTTATTCAAACCAATTTTCGTTGAAAGTATTTATTATTGTACATCACCTCATTTTTTCAGAATTTTAATCTTCATAGTTAGACTTCATAGATAGTAAATTAGAGGGGGGGTGACACATTTTGTACGAGTTTGGGAGCTAATATCTCACCAACGATTGACTTAATGTAAAACTTTCTTAGTAACCTCTATATCATTTTTAAATGCCTATCCAAAAATAACCCACACAACTACTTGAATTGAAAAAAATATTTTCGTTCTCGGTTAGGTACATGTATCCCCCCCCCCCCCTAAAATTTTTAATTCCTTATTTCACATCACATTTATATAGCGGTTCATAGAATACATCTTCCTACCAAATTTCATAATTGTAGTACTTATAGTATCCGAGTAAACCGGCTGTCATTCTGGCCGTTTTTGCCATTCTGGCTACGGAACCCTAAAAACCGTCTCCCTTATGAAATAAAAATTACGCATCTCCCTTATTCTGTGAAAATGCTTATACTGTGAAAATTTTAATACGACAGCTCCATTCGCTGTAAAACTTGTGTGACCGTAACAGACGACGGACGGACGGACAGACGCGTGAGTGAGAGCAATAGGGTTCCGTACGGACCCCACAGGTACGGAACCCTAAAAATTAACCACGATGTCCCACGCAGCCTTAGGGCCTTACCACACTTGGGATTTGCGGGCGAGTTGTTTGATGATGTTGTTTGATTGAGTCGCGGCGAACTCATTACGCGCTCGCAGCGATCTCGCTGCGCACTCGCCTCACTTTCAACTTGCCCGTAAATGTGATAAGGCTCTTAACTGGAATCAAAGGTTTGCCTTAGTATATACATTGTAGTCTTTGGGTTTGCCGGACCAGCGCCTTTACCTGTAGGTCACCCACACTACCTCATCACAGCAATTTGACATTATTTTATATTTTCAGGCATTCCAGATTGTTCAACTCAGTATTGTCGCCTGTAATGTTCTTCTACGTGGTGATGTGTTCAATATTGATCTGCGCCAGTGCCTATCAGTTTACCGTATGTTAATTCTGAATTTCAAATCAACCTAATCGCGCCCGTTATACTGTGATTATTATCACAATACTGGTATGTCAATATTATAGTAGATTTAAAAATTGTTTGTATTTTGCTTCAATATTCATCAACATTTACATGATACGTATTGTGATATGAGCATATCGCGTAATAATCGCCGTATAACCTGCCCCATTTTTAATATTCCATATTCTATATCGGCTTTTAAAAATTTACAAAAAAATATGAAAAGCCCAAAATACATAATTTGCAAAAGAATAGTACCTAATAGCCTGTAATGGGAGCAAAAAGTTAAACGGCAGATTATTAACCTTGCTTGCAATAATTTCCACATAGATTTTCATACTGTCAACTGTACCCTTACCATGAGTTTGCAATGTTTGCGTTACCGTACTCGTTAGCGACTGCTTAACGATTTAGTATGGACAAAAGTACAGCGCCTCTGGCGGTTACGCAATAGAACTAAGAATCGCCATACTAAATCGCATCTTAACGCAGTCGCTAGCGAGTACGGTAAGGGCGGTCGCACATTAGACACGTTTTCGTACGAAATTACTCGTCCGAACACGCACGAAGCCGCGCGAACGATCCCGACCTTGAAAGTACTACGGGAGCGCGCTCACTGGATACGAATTCACGGAATAATAAAAACCACCATTGGCAACGTTTTTGCTCCGGCTATCGGTTTTGTACTCCAAAACTGCGCAATATGGCATTTTTCATGCAATTTAGATATTTTTGTAATGGTAGCGACACAACTGTCACGCACAAGCGAAAGCTGCGAACTGAAGCAATGCTGCGTATCTCCTCATATTTATGACAGCGCGGCACGCCCCCTTGCCATTTCCACTGGTTTTTATTATTCCGTGTACGAATTGGTCGTATTCCCATCCAGTGAGCGCGCTCCCGTAGTACTTTCAAGGTCGGGATCGTTCGCGCGGCTTCGTGCGTGTTCGGACGAGTAATTTCGTACGAAAACGTGTCCATTGTGCGACTAATGCAAACATTGCAAACTCATGATCCTGTCGCCAGTGTCGCCACCGCGGCCGCCGCCATAGGCCGCTGCAGTGTGTCATAGGCTTTACTTTTTTGGTGAAACTAAAGTTTTTTTTCAGTCTGCTACAAACGTAACGCAAAAGCTCTTCATCGCCGAGTATCTTGTGTTTGGCATTGCGCAGCTCTTCATGTTTTGTTGGCATAGCAATGATGTTATTTATAAAGTAAGTGAATATTATTTATTTATCGTATATGGCAATTATTTCGAACCGTGAGATCTTCGAGAAGACAGTAAATAGTAGGTTGCCAGTTTCGTTGCACTTTTAGCACCACCCAGGGGTCACGTGTAGGGTAGCGAATATTTAGTAAAGAGCAGATTATTAGATTGGTTAGGGTTAATTTTAATGTAAAGTATTAAGTTTTGTATTGTTTCATTAAATATCATAATGAAATTGAATAGGAATGTAAAGAAGACAGCTAACTCATTTTTTAGGGTTCCGAGCCTCAACGAAAACACGGAACCCCTACAGGATTATTTTGTTGTCTGCCTGTCAAGGCCCTTTATCTCAGGAAATTAAAATGAAAAAAATAAAAAATAAAAAGTTGATGTAACGAGTTGAAATTAAAACCATGTATGTTCCTAACTCAGGTCTATAGTTTAGTTTAGTCCGACTCGCACTTGTACGGTTTTTTTATCTCAGTATGTCCAAAAAAAACATGCTGTCAAATTAGACATACGCCCGCCAAGAGTTAAATTATTCATTTTTAAGGTGGATAATTTGCGTTACATGTTTTCTCGCAATCGAAGTGACAAGTAGAGTGTATAACTCGGGCCTAAAAGCCATATTACCACTCGAACAATTTTCCCTCACTACGTTCGGGAAAATAACCATCTCCTGGTAATATGGCTTACTTTAGACCCTTGTCAAACAATCTACTATTGAATTTTAATTTTGTATTAAGCAGTAATGCTATTGGCTTGGCTAGAGCGACTGGCCGCGAGTGCCGGGAGGTCGCAGGCTCGAATCCTGGGGACCGATTTTTGAGTGTCGAACGCTCGACTTTTCACTCGACATCTCTGCCGTCCTATGTCTAAAACCGAACTAAGCTGCTTTTTAGCAGTTTTCGATAGTTTACATGGGCTAAAATAGAAAGAACAGCTCTACCGAATGGTCTTGGAATCATATTTTTATCATTTGTAGTTGCGAAGATATGGAGTCGACCTACCACGTTAAGTGCATGATAATATGACACTTTACAATACTATAAAGTCGCTAACCAACATTACTACACTATAAGCAATATAAAAGCCCTTAGCTGTTGTTTAATTGAATAAATCACTAGCATGATTCAAAGCTAAAAAACGGTTATTAGACAAAAACGCCGTTAAAGTCCTTTTACGTTTTTCTTAACTTTTTTTTGGCATAAACTTTTTTATCAAATACTATACAAGAAAACAGTTACTACGCTTAAACACGGCTAAATACCCTTAGCCCTATTTTTGTAAGTATTTGCTGGTGATTCCTATTGAAAATACAACACTAAAACCTAGTAACTGTGATTTAGCCATGAATAATTACATTAAAAACAGAAAAATGCAACACTTAAACCCGGATAACCAGCAATGCTACACTAAAATGTAGCTAGGCGTAAAATATTATCCTCCCGATTTTACTTCATAGGGCCAGTCAGCCGAGCGACGCGTGCGCTTGAGGTTGTGTATAGTGGTGTAGTGAGTGATGGATGCATATTTCTCGTCTCAAAATGTCTCGAAACAGGAGGAAAGTATATACTATATCTCGCTATACATTTTTTGTGCACTATACTTAGGATATTGCCTACATTAGAAGTGGTGTAGGAAGATTTTTATGTACTTACCTACCCAGTATTAACTTTCAACCTTGAATAAATATCATTTATATAGTTACCAATACTACCTACGTAATTGGTGAGATAAATTAAGCAGTATAGGACCATCCTTTGGATACTTTCCGCAAGCTAAGAAAACATTGCTCATTGTATTCGAAACAGACAGCAAACAGCTTACCAGAACTTCAGGGGCACATCTAAGCATTATGACTGGATCTCGCTTTTTGGGAAGTTTCCTTCAGAAGATTTCATAAAAAAATAGTTTTAACAAATTCTTTTCCACAGTAGAAAAAATTCTCAGAAATCTCCAAAAACTCCCCTAAAGCGGACTAACAGCCCTAACCAAAAAAAATCAATTCCAATGGTCATTCTTACTACGAGTCCTGAAAATCTCCCATGAATTTTTTGAACCACTGACACATGCATTACGTAAGTATGATCTTCCTGCCAGCATTCTTTGGTAGTAATAAAATACACATAAAGGCAAAATCAGACCCTAAAATACGAAAATTCCAAGAAAGCTTGCACAGCTCTCACAGATGCCTTATTACTCTTATTAGAGAAGAAACAAATTGTCCTATCCGACTATAATATATCTCTAAATCATGCACGCAAAGAAGGCCGTAAAGATAAATATGCCCTCAGTGACAAACTTTTAGAAACCATCCTAACAAAATTCACCACTAACAAGAAAATAACGATTCAAAGATCCATCGCATTCAAGATGAAAACGAAGTCGGTTCTCAGTTATTCCTACAAAAAACGATCACTTTAACCTATCCCCACTAGAATTCAGATATGTGCCATCAATACGATACAACAAAATATCAAACTCCATGACACAGTCATAATTATGCGATGGCTGCGTCAACAGCCAATTCAACACTGATCACGCGCTCTGTTATACTTAAAACCGGAGGCCTCATCACTAGGCGAACTTGGCGTATGGGTTGCTCAGAGGAAGACGTTATTCGATATCCGTGTTGTTAATTGACACCGACGTTCTTTCCTGCCTCTCACGTCCAGTCACATCTCTCCATAATCAGCCGAAGATAAAAACAGAAAATACTCTAATGCCTGCGAAATACGACATGCTACTTTCACGCCACTTGTAACATCAGGTGATGGCGTCCTTGAACTCTGGAATTGCTCTCTAAGTACCATACTGGGCTGGCTCAGAGCAATATTCAGCGTCGCTGTGATATGTGCCACCAGTACGTGGATCCGCAGCACGAGGCGCCGATCCCTCTGCCAGATGGCTCGGGTTCAACGACGGCGCGGCCCTCCCGCGCATCGATTAAAACCATTTTTTATAATGTATATATCCTACTGCACGAATATTATTAATAATTTGTAAGTTATTGAATAAAGATTTCACATTAAGTTTAATGAGTATTTTTCCCAAGGAGGACTTTTTCTGTAAACAAATACAATAAATAAATATGCATCTGCAACTCTCTATCCACGGTAACTAGTTAGTTCCAGAAATCTGAGAAAGCACGCAAATGGTAACGACTGTACATAGGATGGCTTTACATGGCAGCCAAAGTTCAGTTAACATCTGTCTTTCGTACGGTGCAGACGCTTGTGCTCTATTTAGATCAGCTACTTTCAACGATAATAATTTGCTTAATGGATGATTATTTTCTGCATATTTCATGAATCATGACTCAGCTTTTTTACTATTTCCCACTTACTCTGCGTTTCGGTTTGTGTACCCAGGAACGTAAATCAAATAATAAAATTATTATAATTCTGTAAGTCGCGCCCAAAGAGTATAATAATATAATATATGTCGTCGCGCCGGTATGTAAGCCTGCTCTGCCATTCAGGTGCAATGGTTTACGCCCACCAACATTCTTTTGTCTCTTCCGTTTACATACAAAAGTGCAATACTAACTATACGTGGATACAGTGTATACAGTTTTGTTTTATTTATTTAAACAATTCAATTATTTTAATAACATACTTGTATAATAGTGCAACTAACGAGGTTTTTCCCCAAAAACACTAAAACAATTTCAGCAGGATTACATGACTAAAACACAGTTAGAGGCGATGGTTCATCATTTAACGTGTTTTTAAATTAGGAACGCATACACCTTGCTTGAATGTTTGCAATTATTGCATAGCTACAAAACGGTTAAAGTCCAATAACGTGCTTATTTAAAGTTTTTCAGTGTAATCTTTTCCCAGTAACAAATACTATAAACTCGTTAAGTGACTTAGCCGTTATTTAGCTATGTTTTGTTTATTACGCAATGTTAAAGAACGGCTAAGGTATACTTAACGGTGTTTTAAGTGTAATTTCGTTGATAGTTTAGTAATTATTTGCAACACTAAAACACAAAAACCTTTCTGTAAAAAAACCTATTCATTATTTTACGAAGTAGTGCAATAAGAATGGAAGCACAAATTTAGTTTTAATTTTTATATAAAAGAAATCTGGAATAAATGTACACATTTCCTAGAAATTTTGGTTTTAACGTTTTTTGCTCATATCTCAAAACTATAATTTGTGGGTTAGTTTGGTTTTAGAAATAGGACGGCAGATCTGTCAAAACGTCATAGTTTTTTGACGGATCTCGAGTGAAAATTCGAGCGTTCGACTCTCAAAAATCGCCCCCCTGCTCGGAGCTTTTTTTTTCAATTTTTCCTTTATTTCTAAATTTGTAATCTACTAATGTTCTTTCAGAGTAATGAAGCGATGCTTGGGCCCTACGAAAGTGATTGGTGGGCGGCCAACATTCGACAACGGAACAAAGTGCTGATTCTACTGGGCCAGATGCAGATCGAGCACATGTATACCGCGGGACCGTTCACTAACCTCACGCTACCCACATTTATTTCTGTAATGCTATTTTTTAATTTCAGGCGCTGAGCTAGTTCACTGAGTGAAAAAAATACTAATTATTAGTAAGTTTTAGTGAATCCCAAGACAAGGAGATTATATACTAACGGTTACAAAACAGTTTAGTTGTTACAAGGGCAAATTTTTTGGTATTAGTAAAAAACTACTATTATCAAAAACTGGTTTAAAACTGGTTTGTAACCGTCAGTATATAATCTCCTTGTCCTGGGATTCACTAAAACTTACTAATAATTAGTATTTTTTTTCGCTCAGTGTTATCGCTCGTCAATACAAACTTTCACCACTTAAATGATGACTTCTGGGATAAATATGTCCTTCCCTGGGACTCATACGATCTCCATACCAAATTTCATCTAAATCGGTTTCAGCGATTTAAGCGTGAAGAGGTAATAGACAGACAGACTAGAAACACTTTCGCATTTATAATATTAGTATATTATAAATGCGAAATTGTGGTTGAAATACTAATAATATTTTAATAATACCTAATGATATTATATCTTAATTATATCTTAATAATACCTAATGATATTATACCTCTTGACATTCAGATTTGATTCTAGAAACTGTCTAGATTATACTATTTTTTATATGTTTTTATTTTACATATTGACGATCTTTTTGTAAATTTATTTTAATCTCTTTGACATACACTACGGCAATTCAACATATTTTTTATTATAATTGTATCAATAAATTGCTCTGAATAATATGATTCAAATTATGTAATGCAAAACTGACGATTCAAAAGTGCTTGTTGCTAGGCCTATATTTGAATAAAGAATATAGTGCTAGCGGCACACAAGGGCTACATATGGAAAATGCTGCAAATGGTGTTAAAAGCATGAAAATCGGCACGATTGATCTTTAGGCCATATGAATCAATTTCACCCGTTGGACGAAAAAAAAATATTTTTTTATTCCATACAAAAAAAGAAGTCGTCGTAACTCCTCTCCTCTTTGTTTTTTTTTTTCGTCCATCGGGTCAAATTGATTCATATGGCCTAAAGATCAATCGTGCCGGTAATAATGCTTTTAACACCATTTGCAGCATCTTTTGGCGTACCAGTAGGACTAATATTTTGAGTTTGAGTTTGGAATCGTAAAATCAATTGTACTGAATTCAAATCTAACCGCGAAGATTTTAACTAAATTACTTCTTATTTTATTTTCAGATATTGAAAGGCGCTTACAGTTATTACACATTACTCAGCAAAAAGTGAATTCCTAAAATGTTTAAATGAGTCGCCAGAAGAACGAAATTGTATATATGTTACCGGAAAAAGACTCAAAAAAACGAATTAAAACGCACATACACCCAATTCGGTATTTGACTTTTTTTTATGATGCCATTCGAACCAGTTTTCATAGACGATCAAATGTCTATATGGGACCAACTACCATTAGACCACAATAAAGGGCAAAAATTAGGGAAAACCTAGCTGAACGCCAGCGGCTCTCAAAAAGGCTCCTACAAATTGTCACGGGCAAAATGACGTCACTTGCCAAGTATCGAACCAACGGTTGTATTGTATGGGAAATAAGTATTTTGCAATTTGCTGTTTTAGTCATGAAATAATGCGTTTATAGGTACATATAGTTGCAATACATTTTTTTTATTTTTTTTTACACAATCGCAATAATATTTGGACATCTTTAAAATGCTAAATTATATCTAATATTAGTTTATGCAACTGGTACATAATGAGAGGCATTAAAACATGAGTGTGTTTTCTGAAACGAGCCGAAGGCGAGTGCTGTCAACACGGGGAATCCTCAAATTTTATAACGGGTCGGCATTGTCGGCAACGCGTACGTGACTGCTTTGGAGTTGCGGGTGTCTATAGGCTGCGGTGTCCGTTTATCATCAGGTGGACCGTACGCTTGTTTACCACTGGCGTTGTATAAAAAAAACAGAAAACATCCAAGACCCATGTATATATATACCTTTGTATATTAAACGCGTGAAAACAGAAAACATCCTAGACCCATGTATATATACGTATATTAAACGCGCTGACGCAGCAGTTTCTGCATCATGATTCATTATAACACCAGTATAACCTGAGCTCTAGATCCATACCAACTGTTAGTGCTCAGAGGTCAGGTTTAAGCTGGTTTATGCGAGTTCTAGGCGAGCGTTGTGGTTGTGAGTAGGCAGTGACGTCACTTGCGCTCGCGCATATAACGACGCCCGGTTTGTAGGGTTGCCTCTTGTTTCACTTAAACTTGTAATCCTACTAATATTATAAATGCGAAAGTTTAGGTTCAGTAGCTAGCTAGTATAAGTTTTTTGGAAACATTAACTAATTCGAACAATTCGTTCGATTCGTTTTGTCTCAAAATGTACGAAAACGCTCTCAACGAGTTTGAAATACGCGCGTTCATCGGTTAGCAACAAATGTTATACTCGCTGTTTTAGTTTCCACTAGTGACCACCAGAGGCGCTGTTCACGTTTTCATACCACTTTCATACATTTTGAGACAAAACGCAAACGTGTTCGAATTAGTTAATGTTTCGAAAAAACTTATACTAGAGCTACAGATGTTTGGTTGTTTACTCAATCACGCAAAAACGGCTGATACGTATGTATACAGAGTGGGAAAAATTATGGGCCCTGGAGGGAAACTGCCTTAAATCATTAAGTTAGCACGTTTTACTTAAAGGAAACATTATTTTATTTTTAAAAAGAAATATAAAAGAAAAAAAAGAAACATTTATTCGTGACAAAGAAAACACTTACATATAGGACATTACAAAATCGAATTTTGCAACGAAATGGTCACAACTCAGCGGTATGCTGGCAGAGCCAGCGCTGGTCTTCCGTTGTGACCATTTGATGAAACCACGGCGCGGAAACAAACACACAAAACAACAAGAAGTAATACAAAAATACACAATAAAAATTATTATAACAAACAACTGCATTCAAGGTTTTTTTTAAAATTCGCCTGGCTAACCCGGGAATCGAACCCGATAAAAAACATTCGCTTTTTTAGGGTTACGTAGCCAGAATGGCAAAACCGGAGCCCTTATAGGTTCGTCACGTCTGTCTGTCCGTATGTCACAGCCGGTTTACTCGGAGACTATAAGTACAATTATGAAATTTGGAAGGAAGATGTATTCTACGAACCGCTTTATAAATGTAATGTGAAATAAGGAAAAGAGGTTTATCTATTGCGGGCCATTTTGAGAAAAACCGGCCAAGTGCCCGCTGGACTCGCGCACGAAGGGTTCCGTACCATTATTCCGTTACATAACTTAAGAAATAATGACAAATTAACATTAAACGCCTCCAGTTATGCACATTTTAACAATAGTTTAGGTAATAATGCAATAAGAGTGTATAATAAGTTGACCAAAGATTTAAAGGACTGTGACGATATAAAATTATTTGTCAAGAATTTAAATAGTACATTACTTACCAAGGGCGATAAAACAAAGAATGTCTCAGATCGCAGGTATTTTACGCCCGAGCCGAAGGCAAGGGCGATAAATATGCGATCTGAGGCTTTCTTTATTATCGCCCGTGGTAAGTACAAAATTTTATGTCACCCCCTGGCCAGGAAGTGGGTTTTTTCGCGCGCGGAGCGTGCGATAACGGCCACTTTATGGCCAGGTGTGACATAAAGGTTATTTTTTAAATATACCATTCTATTCTATTGACGAATATTATGCAAACTATTTTGATAGACATAGCATTATTTAAGTTTAGGCATAATTTTGTGCTATTGTTATAAATTTTAAACAAACTATTGTAATTATTCATAATGTTTTATGAATTGAATTTAAATTTAAACTTCCCGTTTTATTATTGACATATATTGTATTTTCATGCATCTAATTGTGTCAAAAGCAAATAAATAATTGAATTGAATTGAATTATCTGTAAAAACGGCAAAAAATCAAGTTTGCATGGGAGCCCCCTTAAATATTTATTGTTGTTGGAGCGGCAACAGAAATACCTAATTGTCTAACTATCACGGTTCATGAGATACAGCCTGGTGACAGACGGGCGGACAACGGAGTCTTAGTAATAGGGTCCCGTAAATATATAATTCTTCATCAATGTTCTATTGTATGTTAGAAGGCCCTGCCGTAGACTTGTTGAAGGGACCGCCGTTGCCAGCCCTAAAGAGCGGGGGAACCGAAGCGTCTCATTACCACACTAGTATGTGACAAACCATCGACCTGCGCGGGCGCATCATAGCTATATACATACAATCAAGCCAGTTACCCTGAGAGGGGTAGACAGAGTGCATTCGCTACTAAATTGATAAAGTAAAAAACAAACGATATATAGAAGTGAGATCGGAAAATAAAAACAATTAAAACTAAAACAGTGATTTGTGGGTGATTATAAGTGTTGTGATAAATATTGTGAGTATGTTTATTGATATAACTCGTCATTATATATAAAAGTATATGTATGTATGTATATATGTGTGTACAAAGACAAATAATTATTTTGCAAGAAAAAAGGGGTTGTCATGTCATGTAAGCACTTCATTGTACACAAAAATGGTCATTTTAATAGTAAAAATAAGGAAATTACAAAGAACAAATCTGATTTATCAATATATTAGTATTTGTTGTTAAAATATACGTAATAATGTACATACATTGTCACAAAATTTCAAGTTCATAGGTCAATGGGAAGTTGAAAAAGTATTTTGTGACAGACGACGGACGGACGAACGGACGTGACGAGTGACAGCAATAGGGTTCCGTTTGAATCCCTAGGGTACGGAACCCTAAAAACAGGTTAAAAGTTAAAACTAGATACATGTGACTAAGATTAAAGTATATCATCAGGAAGTTCCGGGTTAAAATATGTAAGTATCAACGGAAAAGACTGGGTTTTTCAAGAAAGTTATGTACCCTACGTCCTACGTATTCTGCGTAATATCAGGTGACATCTACAAATTTCAAATTAAAGAGAAAATTTAAAAAGGCTCCGAGCCGGATTCGAACCTGCGACGAGGCTTTCTGGAAGACGCGATCAATTGCTCTAGCCATAGAGCCGTAGCAATGACACTCGCCCCCCAAATTCCTCTATTTCGTTTTTTTTGCTGTTGGCCAGCATCTAGCCAAGGGGCAAAGATGAGGCCGACGGTGAAGCGAGTTCATCCAGAAGATGTATCCACTTGTGCCTTAATAAGGTCTAGGTTATATGAACTCGAAAATACAGTAGCTTTAGTATAAGTTTTTTTCGAAACATTAACTAATTCGAACGCGTTTGCGTTTTGTCTCAAAATGTATGAAAGTGGTATGAAAACGTGAACAGCGCCTCTGGTGGTCACTAGTGGAAACTAAAACAGCGAGTATAACATTTGTTGCTAACCGAACCGATGAACGCGCGTATTTCAAACTCGGTGAGAGCGTTTTCATACCTACATTTTGAGACAAAACGTAAACGCGTTCGAATTAGTTAATGTTTCGAAAAACTTATACTAGAGCTAAAGACGCCGGTAGGCAAACTTTCCATGCGAACGTTTAGGACTAAATGACTTAATTACGAAACAAATTTATGTTGTTATCGTTTCATTTAGTCAATCACATCAATCATTAAGAAGCCTTAGAGTCTGACCAGCGAAACGTGATACTGAAAATAACCGCGAAATTCAAAAAATATAAGGATGGTATCCCTGTACATACAAGGACTAAACAATTTTGATCGTTTTAGAATTAAATAAGTGAATAGAATATTTTATTGTGCACAGCGAAGTGAAAACTGCATAAAGAAAATAAAACATTAGGTAATACCATGCAATAAAAGGCGTCGCTATAAAGCGATCTCTTCCAGTCAACAATTGCGTAGGTAGCAGCAATTTAGCCTTTGCAACAGTTAACAGGTAGGATTATACAAACATGATTAATAATAACCGAAAGATGATGATATAGATCTTTATTTTAACTTATGGGGATTTGGAAAACTTACATACTGTTAGACAGAGAGTCTGTCTACCACACACAAAAAGAAACAACACATCTGCCTGTTTAGTACCCATCATTTATTTAAAATTATTACAAATCATTTCCTTAATTAAACTTAGTTTAATTAACTATCATAGTCAAAATCAGATTCCAAAAATTCGATTGGTTCCTCAGAATCACTGCTCGAGTCCCTGTCACTTGTAACATTTATATAATGAATGGCTCTAAAGTTACAACGATGCCATCTCGTTCTATATATTTCTGCTCCATATGCAGAACATGGTCAGTGCATTTTTTCCAGTCACTTGAAGTTATTGAACCAAATTCCTCAGAAATCGTTTTTTCTACATCTAGTAGTTTAATAGTAGCAGTACTTGCATCTGAAACAAAAGAAAATATTATCCTTAAAATTATATTTTTAGTCACAAATATCGAACACATTATTTTATTACATTTTATAAATTATAAAAGAACTAATAGGGGTGGTGCGGTTAATAAATTGCAAGTGATTGGAATCAACCAAAGTGAAACTCATCTATCATTCATATCAATTATTTATTGCAGCCTTATGTCTGCTGGGAATCTTATACATGAAGTTATTTAATATATATATTAAAAATCCTGAACCGGGGGGAGGTGAGGTGATGCAGGATTAGACGTGTGCGCCGCGCCGGCGCGCCGCCGCCGCCGGCCTTTTTGGCACGCCGCCGCCGCCGACAAAATGATCGGCGTGAAATCGGCGTAACCTTGACTGAATGCCAAAGAGGCTTTTTATTAGACAAAAGAGTATAATTAGCATTTTTGTCTAACTTTTTTATTGCTTTGTTATTGTTTTAATGTATGTACACTATGTATATACTATCAGGGCAGTCTGAACCTGGAAATTAAACTTGTTCAATAATAAATCTGATTTACCATACTTGTATTAAACCCCCACATCCACATGGCCCTCGGTATTATCAGTTCTTTTGGTTCTCCCCAAAACTCATGTAAATACATGAATTTTGGGTACTTAGTTGTCCCATTCGGAAATTTCCTGACAGCGATATGGCGTGCCTGAAGGAGGCCCGGAAAGCTTGGTGTGTTTCGTGCTGGGACAACAGATCTAGTGGGTATGGCTTAAAACGAAGGTAAGCATCCTGATGGAGTCCCGTTGGAATTGTGGAAACTAGGGAGGGCTCTGGTGTGAAACACAATCAATCCATAATCCCACTTCCACGCAACTCGCTCCCATGCCAGTGCTGGAGCTGACGAAGCTCTCAAGCACCGCAAATACTCCTCTTTATTGTGTAACTACGAGTTTGCAATACTTGCAGTGGACTCTGGACCCTAGCCGGCTGACATGAAGACATTCATGAGAGATTTGTTGTGGGGGCTGGTCGATACCTCGGAGGACCTGACAAGCCTCTCACAGCGAATTTCTCTGGCAATATAGAGTGGTAACGCGGCTAGCGTTATGGGTACCATGCTCCAGGCGGAGCTTTTAGACTAGATATTTTTGTTAGCTATATCTGTCTCCCTTGAGTCTCCCATTCCTGAGGATCGTGATCACTTCTGGATTTCGCCGCCCTGAGGACTTGTCTCCAATGTCTCCATCGGTCTCGATCTATGGGCATCGTAGCCCTCATCGCTTGTTGAAATTTGCTTGAGGATGTAGCTTCCTTAATCTGATCTGTCCATGTAGTTGATGAGCGTCCCCTAGCCCTCTTGCCTTCTATTCTACCAACCACGACCAGTTTCTCCAGACTATCAGTACCACTGCGCATTACTTTTCCAAAGTATGAAAGCAGCCCCCTGCCGACAAACAGTTGATAGCAGTGTCTTGATACCGAGCTGGGTCATTGGTCCGTTTGGCTGTCCAGGGTATCCTGAGCATTCGTCTCCAGTACCGCATATGGAATGCGTCTATTCTTTGTCGCTCCCTAACCAGTATTGTCCATGTTTCTAGCGCATTTTTGTTATATAGGGGTGTGGTTTACTTGTATGAATACAGATTTATTGCATTGATCTCGATTTAAAAACAAGAATACGAATTATTTCGCATTTTTATTTACGTGACCTTCACGCCGATTTCACGCCGAAAGTACGCCGCCGCCGCCGATTTTTTGGCAAACGCCGCCGCCGATCATTTTTAAATCGGCGCACATGTCTATGCAGGATCGGGCTAAGTGGTGTCAAATCATGTTAGAGGCCAAGGCTCACTTTGGGTTGGTGAGCCATAGTAGTTTTATACTATGATATGATATAATTTTGGATTTCAACACACTTAGTATACGAATTTATCGTCAGAATATTTTACCTGTCATCTCAGAGATTTCTTGCACATAGTTATTGAAGTTCTGTTTTGAGCTGACTATGCTCCTCTAGTTTTTGTAAACTCTTCACATCATCATCCTCCTAGCGTTATCCCAGTACAGTTGCATCCTGAAGGATGCCTGGGGTCCGCTACCTAATCCCAAGATTTTTGTACTCTTCACAGCATTGGTAATATCATTTAAGCTGCTGCTGTCATCGGCATTCTCCCTCATTCTCTCTGTAATGAAAACACACACAAAATATATCATTTTCTCTTCTCAATATATCCGGAACAACGGAACATAACATAACGTCTACGTACTTATACCTACGTAGGAGAAACCTCTCTTTCTAACTCACGTTATAAATTGAAGAGAAATTTAACGAATACTATTTTATGTCCAATGAAATATCTCTAAATAAACATGGAATGTACCAACTATTCATCAAATATCAACATCATTATAGTGCACCAACCTGTGACAGATATTATTTCATGGAAATATCGTTCTTTCTCGCGAAAAACAGAGGCTCGTTCTTCCTGTTTCGCTTTATATTTACACATCATTGTATAAATTAACTTCCTCGCTGCACTTTTAATAGGTTTCGACATAATAACACAAGATAACCGTTTATTATTCCGAAAATTGACACAATTTGACAACTAACGTACTGTGGTTTGACAAGTGCTGGGTATTGCCATATAAAGAATCCTGTTTCAAGGTCAATATCACGTTTCGCTGGTCAGACTCTACACATTACAAAATGATTTGAAATCAAGTCATGACAAAAGTATTCAATAAAATATAAGTTTCTGAGAAAAATTTAATTTATGGTATCCTACCTACAAGCTTTTTTGCCGGCTGCCTACTTTTATTAGGGTTCCGTAGGTACCCGAAGAGTCCAAACGGAACCCTATTGCTGTCACTCACGCGTCCGTCCGTCTCCGTCCGGCCGTCGTCTGTCACAAAATACGAAGCTGGAGGTCCCGGGTTCGAATCCCGGCCGGGGCATTTATTTGTGTGATGAGCACGAATATTTGTTCTTAGGTCATGGATGTTTTCTATGTATTTAAGTATTTATTTATCTATATAAGTATGTATATCGTCGCTTAGTACCCATAGTACAAGCTTTGCTTAGTTTGGGACTAGGCTGATTTGTGTAAGATTGTCCACAAATATACATTTTGAGACAAAACGCAAACGCGTTCGAATTAGTTAATGTTTCGAAAAAACTTATACTAGAGCTAAAGACGCCGGTAGGCAAACTTTCCATGCGAACGTTTAGGACTAAATGACTTAATTACGAAACAAATTTATGTTGTTATCGTTTCATTTAGTCAATCACATCAATCATTAAGAAGCCTTACACATTACAAAATGATTTGAAATCAAGTTATGACAAAAGTTTCTGAGAAAAAAATAATTTATGGTACCTACCTACAAGCTTGTTTTGCCGACTGTCTAATTTTATTAGGGTTCCGTACCCGAAGAGTCCAAACGGAACCCTATTGCTGTCACTCACGCGTCCGTCCGTCTCCGTCCGGCCGTCGTCTGTCACAAAATATTGTTCCCTAAACACCATAAAAAAAATTAATAATAATGAGAACCTCGTGAAGGCTGAGAAGGACAAACTCAGCAAGTACCTAGACTTGGCCCACGAGGTAACCGCCATGTGGGATGTTGATTCAACGACCATTGTCCCGATAGTCGTTTCTGCGAACGGTCTAATAGCGAAGAGTCTCGACCAACACCTCAAGAGACTCTCGCTAGATGGCTGGGTCAAGGGTCAGATACAGAAGGCGGTACTCCTGGACACGGCGCGGATAGTCAGGAGGTTCCTGTCTCTGTCGCCCTGACCACCGGTAGCTTAGGCCCTGCCTCGCTGCCGGCGGCACTCTAGGCTAGGTTTTTATAACGTTTTTATGTTTTGTAAGTGTATTTTTATATTTTACTTTTTATAGAAATGTTATACAAACCTAGGCTAAGAAAAGAAATAAATAAAGAGAAATAATAATAATAATAATAATAAAAAAATCAAAAAGTAGCAATCCCACATAAAAATAACAATAAAGTTGACAAAAATAAAGCACTGAACTGAACTCAAAATACCTACTTCTATAAAATCGTATGTGCTCAGCTCGTGCACAGAAGGCAGTGTATCTGTGTGTGTGTGTGTGTGTGTGTGTGTGTGACGACCGCTTTAGCTTAGTTGTTAGTGACCCTGCCTACGAAGCTGGAGGTCCCGGGTTCGAATCCCGACCGGGGCATTTATTTGTGTGATGAGCACGAATATTTGTTCTTGGGTCATAGATGTTTTCTATGTATTTAAGTATTTATTTATCTATATAAGTATGTATATCGTCGCTTAGTACCCATACTTAGTACAAGCTTGTCTTAGTTTGGGACTAGGTTGATTTGTGTAAGATTGTCCACAAATATTATAATATTAATTATTATTATTATCTTGTTTACAAGGGGGCTAGATATACAGCATAAAGTCAGTCATCATCAAAAGTAATTATTATGCACATAAGGCGACTTATTTGTCGGTGCGGGGGCAGTACGATATGAGAAAAGTGTCAAATGTCAGTGTCAGCTGTCAGTCGACTCGGTACCATTTTTTACTGCGCCCCTGCATTTAAATGAGTGCTTCCTGACTGGCGCGGGATGCGCGGTAGCGGGACGATGCGAAGGCGGTACTGCTCCGGTTCTGCGCATGATATTACTACTGCGCAAAAGTAATACGGACAGGAATTTACGTCAAAGAAGAAAATGTCACATGTCGATCCCACCCCGCCAAGATCAAAAACTCTTATTCACTTACAATAAACAATAGGGATCGTCCTAATACGCTATTTGACTATTTTTTTTCATAATGCCAATCGAACCAGTTTTTAGAGACGATCAAATGTCTATATGGGACCAACATCAATTAGAGCACAATAAAGGGCTAAAATTAGGGACAAAGCTAGCTCGACGCTAGCGGCCTTCAAAAAGGTTCCTACAAATTGGCCCTGGCAAATGACGACACTTGCACAGCATTCGACCAACCGTTGTATGGGAAAATTAGTATTTTGCTGTTTTAGTCGTAAAATAATGCGTTTAGGTACATAGTTGCCGTACAACTTATTTTTTATTTTTACGTAAGCATTCTATTGATACCTTTTATTTGAATTTTGGACGGTAAAAAAAATTACATAATTTTCTGAGTTTTTGATGATTCATATCTTTTTATGATTTTGGTAAAATTTTATAATTTACGATTTATTGTGATATTTTGATGGCTAACTATCCAAAACGTGACACTGTGTTATAAATTTTAACATGTGTCAAATACCGTATTGGCGCGCGACTACGCGATGATTTAACTTAGAATATTTACTAGTAAAAGTCGCGAATTCGCGCGATAATCGCGTAGTCGCGTTGTATTAGGACGATCCCTTACGCAATTTGACTAAATACAAAATACAAACATTTATTCTGCAAATAGGCCACAAGGGCACTTTCACATGTCATAATGTTAATGTACAATTTAAAAAAGTCTGACAATATAAGCCTATGATAGATTTTTCATTAGAAAATATTAATTTACAATTTAAGAAATGTTATCAATTTAAATTTAATAAATTTTTCATGTCAAAATATTAATTATCTATTACAAATATTACAATAATAGTAAAGTTGAGAGATGTAACTATAAGGTCTCAGTCTGAATAACAAAATTTAATATAATATCTCAAAGATGTAAATGGTCTCTGAGCGTCGAAATATTCTTAATAATGACTATTCTAATGTGCTTAGAGATGTACATGGTCTCAAAGCGTCAAAATAAAAGAATAAGATTTAAATATAAAAGGAAAAAAAAACAATTTAATATAGAGGTGTCTCTCAGAGTCAATGTCAACAAAAACTAATCCATAACAGGGTGATGTCTCTCGTCAATCTCCAAGAGAAGACACTAATATTAAAGTAGTTACTATATCCTTGCAAGCATGAACGACCGGACTCCACACTGGACTGGTTTGCATGTCCAAATGCTGAATGCATTGCTTATGGAAGTGTGTCTGCGCCTATAATATCAGAGCGTGATGTCAGGTCCCTGTGCCCGGCCGATTCTCAAGCTACGTAGTCACTATTGTTTATGATACGACAGCAATTAAATAACAATTAGACATTGTGATCTTAAAAAAATAATTGCCACGGCACTGAAGTAAAATAATCTTATGTACACAAGTTTCATAGCTTATAGACCTTTTCGCTTCGGAAATATGACGGTATTTTTCCAAATGCCGTGAGAATCTGAGCTACGTACGTTGAAATCAAACATGTTTTAATTAATTAAGGCCCTACGACGAGAAATATCGCGTTCTATGAACGGGCGTGAAGTTAGCAGCCTAAAGTTAGCAGCCCAAGATTACCCGACCAAATAAAGGAGTCTCATCAAATTTTAGGCAGCTAACTTCACAAACCTAGCAGCCTTAATTAAAAATTGGTTGCCCTGTATGTATCATTAATAATTCGCTGCAATGAGTCGCGTTAAGATTGACAGGACGTGGCTATCTCACATTTAGAAAAAAAAATCATTGAGCAGATTAAAACTTTTGATTAAATTAATCGATTTTTCATGTTACGCTGTCCAGATTACACTTTACACATACATAGAACATGAAACGCTGTTCTGCCCACACGAGAAAATAGGGATTGATTTTCAGATATGTGATTCTTGAATGATCGTGTTTCTGACAATAAGTATTAGCCGAAACATGATTGCTTAAAATTTTCTCGATAGAAAAAAATCATAGTTGAGTCTTTATTTTCCTTTTTTTAGTCAGCCTACTAAAACAATAACGCTTTATTAAAAGACGTACGATTAAGTTAATATGACGGCATTTTACATTATCTAAGCTCTGTCAATAGGAAATTTAATAAAACTACACACAGTCAGATATTTATCGAGATTTGTGTAAAAATGCCATTCCCGCAGAGCATTGCATCCCGTTTTCTCGTTAGCGCGTCTCTTTCACAGGGGGCGTGGTTGAGCAAATCGAAGAATCCCCTTAGACCGTGGGCCAGGCGCTAAAATTGTTAGTCATTTCCTCTCGCACGAAAACTTGTACAGTGGTTAATAAGGTTGTATTATGAAGGATTGCCGCGATTCTGTTGGTGGGATGAGGAGCAGCAGCCTCCTAAAGGCGTAAAAAATAATAATATTCAGTTATTTCCTCTCGACTGAAACTAGTGTTAAATTATAGATGATAATTAAGCAAACACCTTAAGGAATGAAATTCGTCTTCCGGTTGTAGAGTGGTGGAATACTGCGAAACCGCGCTCGTGAGATATATGTATCATCGCGTAATCGCGTTGTATTTAGGACGATCCAGGGACGATCCCTAAGTAAGTACTGGGGCAGATTTTTGAGTGTTTTGACTTTGACAGATCTCGAGTGAAAAGTCGAGCGTTCGACAATCAAAAACGTCCACTGGCCACCCCCTGTCGGAATGTAGCGTGATACGAGATTGCATTATTAATAAGTTGTGTCTGTCGCAAGGTCAATGTATCGCCTTATCTGCAATCCTCGTCGGCGGATATCCTGTATGTTATACTTCTAATACGTCGTGTATATGCAAATTTATCTATGGTCAGTACCCTTACCATCAGTTTGCAATGTTTGCATTATCGTACTCACTAGCGACTGCGTAAACGATTTATTATGGCGATTCTTAGTTCTGTTGCGTAACCGCCAGAGGCGCTGTACTTTCGTCCATCCATACTAAATCGTTTACGCAGTCGCTAGCGAGTACGGTAATGCAAACATTGCAAACACATGGTAAGGGTACTGTGGTAGGTACCCACATACCTACTCATTGTTTTTAAGACGCCGGTGGCAAATAAACGTACTGTCTGCCTAACACTTAAACTCTCGCGTTTACTTATATACTTTTTCTCAAAAATGGCCCGCAAACTGGATTTTAGTCGCTACATATTGGAAGATAAAGTGTATAGTTTAAGGTCAGATCCAAATTAAAAAGTATATGTAGCCACATATATGGCCTGCAATATCACATATAATAGTAGATTATACACCAAGGGGATAAAGCACTGTTTTATGTCACGGGTGCGATATTGAATCCCGAACGTAACGAAGGACTCCAAATTTTACTCCCGAGCGGAGCGAGGGTGTAATGACTTAATTCCTGAGCGAAGCGAGGGAATTAAGACTGAGTCCTGAGTGTAGTGAGGGATTTAAGCGCACCCAAGACAAAAACAGTTTTATCCCCGTGGGGTATACTCTACTTTTCTCACCACCTTTGGCCAATTTTAAACTTTAACTTGTTATTGAATATGGAATCGAGTATGATGATTATTTTAACAAAAAAGTTTTTTTTTTTAAATCTAAATAAATATTAAAAATCTAGTTATCCTTAATTCTAAATCTTGAAATCCTTATCCCTAAATTAGTCGAAATCGAGTATAGTTAGTGACGATTTTTCGCAAAAAAAGTTTTTTTTTGCTTAAACCTCAAAATAAATATAAAATTTGAAATCCTTATCCCTGAATTAGTTGAAATCGAGTATAATGACGATTTTTCGCAAAAAATGTTTTATTACGTTAAAA
The DNA here is from genome assembly GCA_951800055.1 of Cenopis cana. NCBI lineage: Eukaryota > Metazoa > Arthropoda > Insecta > Lepidoptera > Tortricidae > Cenopis > Cenopis cana. Next base: position 1,586,226 of record OX637498.1, on the reverse strand, counting down.
CTCAAAATAAACATAAAATTTAAAATCCTTAACCGTGAGTTAGTCGAAATCGAGTATAATGACGATTTTTCGCAAAAAAATTTTTTTTTACCTTAAACCTTAAAATAAATATAAAATTTGAAATCCTTATCCCTGAATTAGTCGAAAACGAGTATAATGACGATTTTTCGCAAAAAAAATATTTTTCTCTTAAAACTCAAAATTAATATAAAATTTGACATCCTTATACCTGAATTAGTCGAAAACGAGTATAATGACGATTTTTGGCAAAAAATTTTTTTTTTCTCTTAAAACTCAAAATAAATATAAAATTTGAAATCCTTATCCCTGAATTAGTCGAAATCGAGTATAATGACGATTTTTAGCAAAAAAAATGATATTTTTTTTTCTTAAAACTCAAAATAAATATATAATTTGAAATCCTTACCCCTGAATTAATCGAAGTCGAGTATAATGACGATTTTTTTGCAATTTTTTTTTGTTTTTAACTTAAAATTGAAAAAAAAGATATAGTTTTAGTCATTTTTTTTTGAGAAAAAAAACGGAACTAAAATCACGCGCTTGACCCGCTACAGGCGGCGGCCGCCGACGCAGTCTTTTGTTTCGAACGCGACGTTCCAAACAAAACACGGAGCTGGTGTGCCACCTCCTCGCCGCCGTGTGGACTTCACGAAATTAGACTTTAAAGACATATCAATAAGAACTATCAGAACTCAAATGAAATTATTACCCGGCGGGTAATAATTTGAAATTATAACCCGCTAAAACCAAGGGCCACGTGTAATGATTTGCTTTCCGAAAGGTTTGTATGATATATAATTGAGCAAAATCGAGCAGGTGGTGTGAAAATTCCTTTATTTGTCGAGTTATAAACTTTTTAAAATGTAGAAACTGTCATATAAAAGGAGGCACAGGTCGTATTCAGCCAATTCAGCTCGTATTTTTCTGTTGAAAACGCGACGTTTTTTTATGTGTCTCGAATAATTTGCGTTTTTCGGTGGAAAAATACACTTGCGATTCTGTTAAAAAAAATAAACGGCGGGAAAACATGATGTTTTTGAGGTTTTAAGGTTATGTTTATCAAATCTTAATTAAATTTATGTCGTATTTTCCCCATTTTTGAGAAAAACACTATATTAGCCTCGGCCGGAATGGCAATTGCAGGCTTCGTATTATAATTAAACGGAGTCGCAAGCTCGTCCGTTTAAACAAATACTCAGCCTGCAATTGCTCCCTTCCCGGCCACGGCAATAATGTACTATTAAACCATACTCCACCAACGAACTACTAAACTAACCAATTCGCGTATACTTTTTAACCATTTGACTCTCATTTAGACCCATTAAAGATAATATCTCCTTCCTATATGCACAATTATAACACATATTTTTTTACGATTATTGCTTCTAAAACATATCATTGTTGACATTCAACAAACCAGCAACCAGAGTCTGACCTCCGACTACTAATAGTTACTATGAATCTTGGGGCTCAAGATATGCTGGCGTTTTATGTGTTAGATGTGGCTAGCCGTTACGGCCTAGCATTGAGCGAATTGGGTAGGTATGACACATGGTGTAGTTATATCCTGGATAGAAAACCATCAAATTATCACAATAAGTAATAAATTAGACAAATCAATGAAAAACATAAAAAGTTATGGGACTATAAAGATTCGCATTTTTTTATAGCCAAATGTAAATTGAAAGTTATCAAAAGAATTCTCATTATCATCCTCCTTAGCGTTATCCCAGTACAGTTGCATCCTGAAGGATGCCTGGGGTCCGCTACCTAATCCCAAGATTTGGCGTAGGCACTAGTTTTTACGGAAGCGACTGCCATCTGACCTTCCAACCCCGAGGGGAAACTAGACCCTTATTGGGATTAGGCTTTGTCAAGTGAGTGGGCAACTTGACTGTTAGAAGTTCTCAAACCGCCCGAAGGCCTCCAACTTGGCTTAACGACTGCTGCCATAGACAGCAACCGGGATCGACGGCTTAACGTGCCTTCCAAATCACGGGAGCGCTCAGTTAGTAACCACTCAAAGCGGTCACCCATCCAAGTCCTTGACCGCTGCCCACGTTGCTTAACCTTAGATACCACAAGCGGTACCCGGCGCCGCTGGGCTACGAGCGCTCCATCAAAAGAATTCTCATGTTTCAATAAAAAATAAATTGTTCGGCAACACTAAGTACCTATGTAAGAGTATTTGTATTGTATTGTATTGTATTGTATGTACATAAAAGCTATATTTCACGAGCAAAACTGGAAATTCCCCTTTTTACCATACAACAATGAATAATCCAAGTTTGTAACCTCGACCGCGGAACGCAAATTTGTCAAAAAAATATTTTTTTTTTCAACCCTAAGGACTAGTTCCTGATAGTACCTTGAGGTTTTTAAAGTAGACTAAAGTCGCTAAGTATATGCGTGAGACTAGAATTGTCTCTGTAGACCCAATACTTTACGAGATATTTCAAAGTTTGAGAAGTTCGAAAAAATCAGAACTACCCGATTTAACGCAAGCTCTGAATGTATAATGTATGGATTATATGCACAATTATAACACATATTTTTTTACGATTATTGCTTCTAAATCCTATGATTGACATTCACCAAACCAGCAACCAATGTCTGACCTCCGGCTACTAATATTTGCTATCAGTCTTGGGGCTCAAGTTATGCTGGTGTTTTGTGAGTCAGCTATGAGACTAGCCATTACGGCCTGGCAATTGAGCTGGCAAACGTTTTAACTGTTCATTGGGCGGTCGACACGCGCAAGGCACTGCAGTTAGTTGGGATCACACGCAATGTATCCACTGCTGGCCCGTTATACTCGTAATACTTATACCTAACTGTGTTTTATTGACTATTTTATAGGTAGCGGTGGTATATTTAGGACTAATAATAATTAAAAGGAAAGTGGGCTTGCCAAGAGCAAACCCGTTTACAATTAAACAAACCGGACAAGTGCGTGTCGGACCACTCGACAGTTACCCTTTTAAGTAAGGGGGCCTACAATAATTATATCTTAACTCTTAAGACAAAAAAAATGAAAATGCGATATACGTATACAACAGTGGCGGAACGTCCATACAACTCGATTCCCACCGGCTTGCCTGATTTTCAGCCAATCCAGTAGTTGAACTACGGCCACGGCTCATGAAGAATAAGAAAGGCAAATTATTTCCGGCTTCCCTAAGAATATTTTTGACGCGCCGCCACTGGTACTTATACAATGTCTTTTAATGCATTCAACTGACGAAACAAAAAGTCAATTTTAATAGAATTCATTTAATTTTTTTTCTATAGCTAGCTTTAAAGCCTCCGTTCCGTTTAAATATAATTCCTAGTAAGTATATGGTTAAAAACACGGATGGCCAATATAAAAGTACATTTTTTATATTATATAGATTAAATTAACAAATATTGCATTAGACCCGTAAAAATAAACCGTTTCGTGCTGATATTATATACCGGTTTCTAATTTTTTTTAAGTTTGGAACACGACTAATAATAGTACATTACTTACCAAGGGCGATAAAACAAAGAATGTCTCAGATCGCAGGTATTTTACGCCCGAGCCGAAGGCAAGGGCGATAAATGGGCCATTTTACGGAAAGTTGTACACTCGACTTTTTTTTTAATTTGGATAAAATTGGGTTTTTTCTACTCAGAATCGAAAGCACTTTCGAACCTAATAGGAGAAAAAAAGTGTCCGAAATTTTTCATACAATTTTCAGTTTTTCCATTCCGTTACCACCATACAAGATTACAAACTTAGTATGAAAACGGTACCGTAATATGCTGCAACTTTGCCTGGATTTTGACGTTTTTTTCTTATATCTGTAAACCTATTTTTCATTGTGGGTTTAATGAGTATTAGTCGGAAAACAGACCCTATGCCTTGCCAGATAAGACTCAAATCTCAATACCTAATCATACAGTATTTCCGATTTACAAGCAGTCAAAGTGGCAGGCAAAATTGTAGCCCTAAGATGTAACTTTGCCTAGACGGATATCTCAATAAATAATGTGTTGCTATTTGTAATAATATTTACTCTAGTACATGAGACATTGTGCTTTTCCCTGGTATTCAAATTATTGCCATAAGCTTAATACTTTTTTTTCACGGGCAATAGGCAAAGTTGTAGCAGGTTCCACAAACTTTCTATACAAAACTACCGTGAACTGTAGGGTTGTGCCAAAAAAAGATTAATATTTATTTTAAAAATATTATATTTTAAGTAGTTACAAAATAATCAACAAACAATCAATTCTTATAACATGGTATGAGTATCAAATACCTATGAAATACAATAGTACCCACAAATTATTAACCCAATTCGACCACTTGAAGTTGGTGACAAAATTTGACTTACATTGCAAGTGAATAAAAATCAAGTAATTAATAAAGCTATTTAAGCAGTTAAAAAACGCCAATTGGAATTATTTTCTGTACATTTATAAAAACCCAGCTAGTGACAGCCCTAGACCCAGGCAAACTTGTGTCACTCAAGTTTCCAAAACACTGCCCAATATTGCCTACTACGTTAGTATGCTGAAATCGTGTCCTTTTCTTAAAAATATTAAACCTACGGAAAATAGACAGTATTTACTTACCCTGGCACGTTACCGCTCTTCAAAAAACACCTTTTTTGTAGATCAAAATTCAAAAGTTGCGAGACACTGAAAAAACTGCTGCTACCCATTCAAACTTATGATGACAACTGACGGAGCAACAACGGAGTTACCATTGTAAAAAAATGAAATATGTGTTGCCAGAATAATGAAAATTACTACTAAATGGTAAAAAACAAGATAAAACTAAGCTAATGCTAGATGTCGTAATTGAAACGAAATAGGCAAAATTGAGACTAATTGGCAAAGTTGCAGCATTTTACGGTAACGGAAAGGAATAAAAAAAAAATGGGACACTTTTTTTCCCCTATGTCATTCGAAAGTGCTTTCGATTCTGAGTAGAAAAAACCCAATTTTATCCAAATTAAAAAAAAAAGTCGAGTGTACAACTTTCCGTAAAATGGCCCAAATATGCGATCTGAGGCTTTCTTTATTATCGCCCGTGGTAAGTACAAAATTTTATGTCACGCCCTGGCCAGGAAGCGGGTTTTTTCGCGTGCGGAGCGTGCGATAATGGCCACTTTATGGCCAGGTGTGACATAAAATAATTTATATGTAATTTTAGGCGCAAGCCTTCAATATTTTATTTTCGAATATGTAGCGGGTAATGTTCAGTTTGCGGGACTTCTATTATCTATATTACGAGCGCGGTTTGGCCATGTTTGTAGTTGTGACACATACGAACACATAGACAACGTCAACTCATAGCTCCTACTCTGACGCACACATAGACAATGTGCATGTATAGCTCAACACACAACCATGGCTCACCCGCGCTAGTGAGATAAAAGTACTATCTATATACTTAAGGCGACTTCCTGAATTGGCGGGGTGCGATCGATATGTGACATTTTCTTCTTTGACGTAAATTGACTGACGGCACAAAGATTCTCACTTGACGGAAAACTGGCAGTATTACATTTGCGCAGTAGTAATATCATGCGCTGAAGTGGAGCAGTACCGCCTTCGCATCGTCCCGCTACCGCGCATCCCGCGCCAGTCAGGAAGCACTCATTTAAATGTAGGGGCGCAGTAAAAAATGGTACCGAATCGACTGACAGCTGACACTGACATTTGACACTTTTCTCATATCGTACTGCCTCCGCACTTTATACTCTTTGCTCAAATACAAATGCGTTTATTTTTGTCTTTAAATTACAATGGTGTATCGGTTAGGTAATATCTTATATCTCCGCACCGACAAATCAGGAAGTCGCCTAATACTGTGTCATTGTGTGAAATCAAGGTTTAAAAACAATAGTTAAGCACCTAGTTATAACTAAGTCGGCTTAGTTATGTTGTAACTAAGGCGTTTGGAATGTGATGCTAATGAACTCTTAGTCACTAAGTAGTGACGCAAATTAATGTTAAATAGGGCTACTAGGGAACAGAGACATTCAATCTGATGGAGGTCTCAGGTTCGAATCCCGGTTCGTACAACTGGGTTTTGCAAAAAACTTATACCGGGTGTGGCCTGGAACAGGAGCTAATATTTGAAAGGACGCTTCCTTAGAGCATCTGCAGTAACCTCTTGTGTCCAAATATTTAATTTATTATTTCAATTCGGAGAAACTTTGATCTAAAGTAATGGATCTTGACACCACGAGGTCATAGCACATCCGTTAAGGCGCAGGGTAGGGCAAGGCCTTCCCCATACAAACTTTGTGCACGTTTTATTCGTCGGTTTTGGCTCTAACAAATATAATTTTTTTTTGGTTGTAAATATTAGATATGCGAAGATCGTGATGTGAAAATTTTCAAATATTTCAATAAAATTCAAAAAAAAAAAAAAAAAATGAAAAAAAAAATGTACATCACGAAATAGCTATAAGCATACTGACCAAAAAAAACTTTAATGCAAACACAAACGAAGTAAATCCTGCACAAAGTTTGTATGGAGAGAGCTTGCCCTACCCCTCCTCTTAATGCGGAATTGCGGATACAGAGGTATACTTAAAATTATTTGAACTGTCCGAGTTGTAGCAAATTAGGCCGTTCAAAAAGCGATTCTACTGTCGAAGCGTGAAGATTCAAAGTCCAATGACATGTTTTATAAAATGTCGGACATTTTAAATAATTTCCACTAAGTATAGCATCAAGATATGAGTCGTCATAGTTTTAGCATTTTTGATTTGAACGGATATTTTATGGTTTTTTTTTTTCAATTTAGATGTTTTAGTGTGTTTTTTACGAAAATCTTTATTAATATTATTCCAAAAGAGTAATAAAATACAGGACAACTGCCTGCACACAAAAGTAAATTTAAAAAAAATGTTTTTTGTTTTTTCATCTTTAACCACGTGGAAATAATTACCTTTTAAGTTTTTGCTCCTATTACAGGCCACACCCTGTATACGATATATATCATTTGATACCAGAGAGCGGACCAACCTAATCATCATCATCATCAGCCTATATACGTCCCACTGCTGGGCACAGGCCTCCTCTCATAGATGAGAGGGATTGGGCAGTAGTCCCCACGCTGGCCCAGAGCGGGTTGGGGACTTCACATACAACTTTGAATTTCTTCGCGGATGTATGCAGGTTTCCTCACGATGTTTTCCTTCACCGAAAAGCTAACGGTAATTATCGAATGATATTCCGTACATAAGTTCCGAAAAACTCATTGGTACGAGCTGGGATTCGAACCCACGACCGCCGCTTGACAGCCGCATGCTTGAACCACTGGGCTACCGTAGCTTGCCATTGCCACCAACCTAATACTCATACCTAGACCAGATCACACAGTCGCTGTGGCCGAAATCGGCTATGAACATCATCATCAATATCATCATATATCATTTGATAACATCCGGAGTATCCGGACATCACGGACGGACGGGCGGGCGTGTGAGTGACAGCAATAGGGTTTCGTTTGGACCCTTTGGCTACGGAATCCTAAAGCGGCCTACACACAGCCCTAAAATCAGTGGCGATATCGGGAGAGTGGTGGGGAGCACCCTAGAACGCCTCGTGTGTAGGTAAATCGTATATGATTATCGTACCTATACGATTTACCTACTTTTTTTTTTTAATTCTGCTACTTAGCAATCTGTTTCCTTGAAACAATAATCTAATACGTTGTCAGATCAGTGATCAGTGAATATATCTACTGTTGAGAAGTGGATTTTAGACGATTTAGGGAGCAATCTAGGGTGCTCCCCACCACTCTCCCGATATCGCCTCTGATTTGGCTGTGTGTAGGCCGCTTAAAATAATTAACTGACAAGACCACAATGGAAATGACTTTGATTTATTTACAACACTTAAAACCTGTAACGAAACACAATAAGAATAGAAACAAAACATAATTAAAACTAAATATAACTAGAATAATTCCTAAATAAATAACTTAAAAAGAGGTTGACTTTAAGAGAGGTTGTCTGGAAGAGATCGCTTGTCAGCGATAAGACCGCCTGTTGTCTACCATTGTGCAATTCGCTTCTGTTATTTTTTAAGTGTATTTTATTTGGTGAACAATAAAGAATATTTGTATTGTATTATGATAATAGGTCCCCCCGCGGCATAGTGCGAAAGATACTGGCAGCATTTCCCCGCTGTAGGTATAGATTAGATTAGATTAGATATATTTATTTCATGATATAAATTACATTACAAATTTGCCTTAGTCAAAATCATAAGAATTTACATCACGATCGTCTTAAAATAATATGAAAAATATACAATTAAAATTCAAATAAAATAATATAGTGTCGTATCTCCCGGTAATCAGGGTCGTCAAAATATAATTAAATTAAATTAAAATAACAATAGTAGTACATGTCATGAAATGAGAAAAATAATATAAAAAACAAACAAGAACAGAGATAATGTCAATAAAAATATCAGCAATGGTAATTAAATTTAAATTAAGCAAATTTCAATTCCATAAATGCAATATAGCAATGCAGGTGGGCATTTTCACTTTAAAGTGTACCCCCACTTTTTTTTCGGATCTCGGTGATTTTGGGTATTCTGACTCAAATGTCCTTGATTTTCCATACAAATTTTCCGTGTCAGTTTTGGGACGAGCCATATAAACTGTATGAAAAAAGCGTCACAAAACTGACTTTTTTTGGTTAGTCAGTTTTTTGTCTTCGCGGAAATGAATAGTACTCGTGATTCTGAGTCAGTAGCTCTAGTATAAGTTTTTTCGAAACATTAACTAATTCGAACGCGTTTGCGTTTTGTCTCAAAATGTATGAAAGTGGTATAAAAACGTGAACAGCGCCTCTGGTGGTCACTAGTGGAAACTAAAACAGCGAGTATAACATTTGTTGCTAACCGATGAACGCGCGTATTTCAAACTCGGTGAGAGCGTTTTCATACATTTTGAGACAAAACGCAAACGCGTTCGAATTAGTTAATGTTTGGAAAAAACGTATACTAGAGCTACTGAATACCCAAAATCACCGAGATCCGAAAAAAAGTAGGGGGTACACTTTAAATGCGCTGTGCGAGGAAGCTGCCAGCTCTTTGGTCACCAGTGGAGTCCACTAACAAAACTAACCACTAATCTCTCAATGGAAATTGTATGGAATATAAGTAGTTCCTGGTGTGTTCCTGGAGGTGAGCAGGGTTGCCAGAGCTCCCGAGGATGCATTATGTTGAGAGCGAGTAGGGCTGCCATCTCGAATTTCGCCAAACCCGGACAAAGATTCAAAAAAACCCGGACATTTGGCGTAAATCGCATTTTTCCCCGGACGAGTCCGAAAATAATATTTTTAAACAACAAGACCTTTAAATTCAATGAGGTGCTTCCTTACATGAAAAGTGTCCGGGTTTTCCCCGGACACTTCTTGACACCCCCCCCCGGACGGCCCCCGGACGGCCTCCAAACTAGGACAAATCCGGGGAAACCCGGACGGATGGCAGCCCTAAGAGCGAGGGACCTTTTATCCCTTCTGCTGTCAACACAGTGAATCCTCAAATTTTATAAAGGGTCGGCAACGCGCACGTGACTCTTTTGGTGCTGCGAGCGTCTTTAGGCTGCGGCGTCCGCTTACCATCAGGTGGACCGTCCGCTTGTTTGCCACCGTCGTCGTATAAAAAAAAATTCTCGGGACTTTTTGTCGATGTTATTATACTGAATACAATGACGATCAGACCAAGAACCCATGATTCACCAATGATGGATCAACTGGTTTCATATTTATAGAACAGGCTGTAACCGCGAATAATTATTAAATGACCATTTACTTAATAAAAGCTTAAGGCGCAGGGTAGGGCAAGGCCTTCCCCATACAAACTTTGTGCACGTTTTATTCGTCGGTTTTGGCACTAACAAATATAGTATTTTATTTGGTTGTAAATATTAGATATGCGAAGATCGTGATGTGAAAATTTTCAAATATTAAAATTAAAATTAAAAATTTAAAAAAAAAAGTTAATATAAAAAAAATTACATCACGAAATAGCTATCAGAAAAATAAGCATACTGGCCAAAAATCATAACTTTAATGCAAACACAAACGAAGTAAATCCTGCACAAAGTTTGTATGGAGAGAGCTTGCCCCACCCCTCCTCTTAAGGTAGGGTTGCCATAAATATGGGGATCTAGGTCGGGACAATGTCAAAAAACCGGCCAAGTGCGTGTCGCATCACGCACAACGAGGGTTCTGTACCGACACCTAATAGTCCACATTTAAAAATACTAACTAATACCTTGAATCAAAAAAGGTCGTATCTTCATAGGGAAGTCACGGCACTTACGTCCTTTTGTTTGGGCAAGACAGTTTTTCAGAGATAACTCAAAAACCCTTAATCCCATCTTATTCAAACCAAAAAACGTTGAAAGTATTTCATAAGTGTAGCACTTATAGTATCCGAGTAAATCGCCTGTGACATACGGACAAGAGAGACAGACAAGACGAAACTATAAGGGTTCCGTTTTAGCCATTCTGTAGCTCTAGTATAAGTTTTTTCGAAACATTAACTAATTCGAACGCGTTTGCGTTTTGTCTCAAAATGTATGAAAGTGGTATGAAAACGTGAACAGTGCCTCTGGTGGTCACTAGTGGAAACTAAAACAGCGAGTATAACATTTGTTGCTAACCGATGAACGGGCGTATTTCAAACTCGGTGAGAGCGTTTTCATACATTTTGAGACAAAACGCAAACGCGTTCGAATTAGTTAATGTTTCGAGAAAACTTATACTAGAGCTACTGGCTACGGAACCCTAAAAAGTAGTGTAGGTAGACTAGGTAGAGGTCAAAAAGGAAATTTCGCACGGACTCTGCACGCGCCGGTGACCGCAATAGGGTTCCGTTTGGACCCTTCGGGTACGGAACCCTAGAAATGACTTCGCTATTGGAACTATAAATACCTCGTCTTAGGGTTCAAAACATGCTTAATTTGTGATAACTCCTAACCATTTAAAAATATATAACAAAACGCTACAAGAATGACGTTGTCTGTTGACCTACAGACAGACGACATCGTATATTTTACGATTCAATAAATAAATAATATGTAAATAATATTACACTCAGGTAGACCCCCGTATACCGGTTTGATACTAATAAACTAATAATTATCACTTGAGTGTAGGGTTGCCACACGTCCCGGTAAGCATGTCCCTGTTTGAAGTGCTGCGTCCCACTGTCCCGGCCATTAAGCAGATTGTCCCGGATTGAAAGGGCTAGTTAATTAGTAGGGACCAGATAGTACCTACCTGCGCGGCGCGTAGCGTAAGAATAGGAGTGTGCGGTTGAAGAGTGGCCTGGGGAAAATCCAAAGGAAACCCCCGACACGACCACGCGGGCGGTATAAACACTGGAATACTCTAATAGTTTGCGCTGCGCTCGAATCTGAGGTGTCAGTGGAATCGAGTTACTGGGAGTTTGGTCGCTGGTTCTCTAAACCTAGCCTAGCTGAGAAGAGTCCAGCATGAAACTCAGCTAGCACTTACTTATCAGCCCCAGGGAGGGTGGCCCAAGGCAAAAGGCGGAAAAGCGCGAGGGGGGCTCCGGGGCGTTCAGTATGAGATCCCGGAGTCCTCCGCATGAGAGCGCAGATGGCGGCCGCCGTGGAGTGTTTAGTGGCTAGAAATACCACATAACCCAGGCATCCCCCCATGCCTGGGTACCTGATTCGCAGGTTTTCTCCATGAAAAAAAAAAAAAAAAAAAAAAACAAAAAAAAAAAAACCGGGCATAAGAATACGTCTACGGTATCCTCTGCCTGTCGTAGAAGGCGATTAAAAGAGGGTCCTCGGGGCCGAAGGCGGTCGTAGTTGGGGGCTGCGATCGTCCATAAAAACGTGGCGGGACCCATAGGGGCCATAGGTGGACTCGAGGGCGGCACTGGAGAGTTCCATGGGAGAGCCCAGAGCCGTCCGAAATAGGTTGAGGAGGACAAATCGGGGGGATTTCAGTCGGTGCAACATAACCTGCGCATGCGCACTACCCCCGCGGTGTGGAGGTATCCATAAAGGATTTCCCCCCGTACAAAAAAAAGGCCCGACCTGGGTCGGACTGACTCTACCCGGTATGCGGCGGTATCCTGAAAAGAAAGCCTCAAATCGCAGGTATTTTGAATACAAATACAAATACAAAGTTTATTGGTAACAAAGTTCATACAAGTGTATTACTGGAAGATTTATTCTGAAATTATCATTTTTATGCGAAACATTATGATTAAAAGTTACTTAAATTGAAACGTAATTTTGAACGCGCAGTGACGTCACTCGAGTCTGTCGCTTCAGTAAAATTAGTTAAAAACATTGAAAAATACGTAAAGAGTGGAAAATTATTTATAATGAGTGATTAATTATATTCAATGAAACTGAAAACATATTATTTCTGTGATTCAAATAATATTTATGCGCTATGAAGTTTCACGTTTGCACCAGTGACGTCACGTCAAGCCAGTGAGCATTTACGCGCGAAATTTGAAATGTCGGTCTTTGATTTTTGAATTAAATAAATTATTTGTGCTTATTTTAACTTTTTCGTGGTTGGTATCTTTACGTAATCCCTAAATCTTTAAGACAGACTAGACCAATGAAATACTGCATGTTCCCTATTGACCTGGGCCGACGTTGTTTAACCTCGCATACCGCCCGCGGCACGCGGGTGCCGTTGGGCTAAGAGCGCTCCTATATGCATCAAACCAGTTTGTTCAAAAAGCAACTTTACTGTCCAGTACAGAAGATTCTAAATCTAATGACATTTGTATTAAATGTCGGACATTTAAATAATTTCAACTCGCAACTTTAAGGCGATATATCGATTGAAAGAGACACCCTTTGTTTTTCGCTCACGACAAAACGGGATGCAACCCTCTCCGAGAATGGCTTTTTAGACAAATCTCGTTAAATATCTGACTGTGTGCAGGTTTATTAAATTTCCTCTTGTCAGTACCTAGATGAGGTAAAATACCATCATATTAACTTAATCGTGTCTTTTAATAATGCGTTGTTTTAGTAGGCTGAGGAAAAAAAGGAAAATATAGACTCGACTTTGGATTTATTTTCTATCGAGAAAATTTTAAGCAATCATGTTTCGCTATTGCCAGTACCACAATCATATAGTCAAGAATCATATATCTGAAAATCAGCCCCTACTGTTTGCTAGTATGGGCAGGACAGCGTTTCAAAGTCTCCAAATTTCTCAGTGTAGCGCCTTAACAGGTATCTTTATTTCCAGAATCCAAAATGGCGGCGAGAGGTCAAGTGACGCTTTTACTGGTCCTGGCGACCTCAGCGAACTCGCAGTTCTTTGGTAAGTGGGTTGGTAAAGTATATTCATCCTTCCGCGTCGTATCATGTAAACAAACACTTGAAAACACTATCACACTTTTCTCTGGGACTAAACAATAATCAGCTCTTAAAATGTTGTTGTATACTGAAATAATCTCACTAAGTAATTCATAGAAACCTTTCTAACTTAATTACTAATTAGTTAAAGTGTCTTTATTTTAATTTATTGCGCTTATTACAGGTCACACCCTGTATTTTTAAAAGTTACCTGATCAATGATGCATATTTATAATGAAAAGTAGAATATTTAACTCGGGTGAAAGTAGGTACCCATTTCACCCTTGAAATATCTCGGGTGAAATGGATCGCTTTCAACCCTTGGCTAACAATCTACTATTGTTTTCTTTTCTAGTCCTATAATATTTGTAATAACTGTTTGAATGTTTTTAAATTCATTGACATGCCAATTCTATTTAATTTTAAGAATGATGAATTTATTATTAACACTAGTACCTAAAAGTGTTACCTATAGTTATGGAGCTGAGTCTTAAATAAATGTTTTCATTCATTCATTCATAATACGTATAGATATCTATCTATACGTATTATGAACTATTCGTACAACTGTATTTATTTTTATTTTATACCACGCAAGCTGGAGCGTTTGCGTTTTGTCTCAAAATGTATGAAAGTGGTATGGAAACGTGAACAGCGCCTCTGGTGGTCACTAGTGGAAAATAAAACAGCGAGTATAACATTTGTTGCTAACCGATGAACCCGCGTATTTCAAACTCGATAAGAGCGTTTTCATACATTTTGAGACAAAACGCAAACGCGTTCGAATTAGTTAATGTTTCGAAAAAAATTAATACTAGAGCTACTGATGGCCCGCCTGATGGTAAATGGCGTAGAAATTATTAAGTTACATGAGACACTTGCTTAACGACATTGAAACGTGTTCGTTTCCTCAGCCATTCGACAAGGAAGAATCCATATAAAGTCGATAATAATTGAATGGCTGTCTGACGATTTTATAATAAATGATCAGAGATGTGTGTTGCGTGCTTCTCAACTTTCATTCTGTACCCTTACCAGGAGTTTGCAATGTTTGCATTATCGTACTCGCTTAGCGACTGCTTCGATTTACCTAGTATGGACAAAAGTACAGCGCCTCTGGCGGTTACGCAATAGAACTAAGAATCGCCATGTTAAATCATTTACCCAGTCGCTAGCGAGTACGGCAATGCAAACATTGCAAACTCATGGTAAGGGTACTGGAGGTCGCGAGTACGAATACGAACTCCGACTCGACACACTGGGTTCCAAAATATTATGTGCCAACGAAGTACTTATCGTTTGATATTTAACGTTTTTAGGGTTCCGCACCCGAAGGGTCCCAACGGAACGGAACCCTTAGCTCTAGTATAAGTTTTTTCGAAACATTAACTAATTCGAACGCGTTTGCGTTTTGTCTCAAAATGTATGAAAGTGGTATGAAAACGTGAACAGCGCCTCTGGTGGTCACTAGTGGAAACTAAAACAGCGAGTATAACATTTGTTGCTAACCGATAAACGCGTGTACCTATTTCAAACACGGTGAGACCGTTTTCATACATTTTGAGACAAAACGCAAACGCGTTCGAATTAGTTAATGTTTCGAAAAAACTTATACTAGAGCTACTGTTGCTGTATACATAGCTTACCGTAGCTGAAGCAAATAATTTCGCTCGACCAAGCTCGACGATCGCCGGGCGGTCACTTCGCTTCGCTCCGTCCGCGAAACCATAAACCTTGCATGGTAAAATAACTTGATTTACGCATTAATTGTGGCTTCTACCAGCGTCATCAAGTTAATGGTGATTTTATGCAAAAAAACAAGTCGAGTGTTATTACATAAGTTACATAACATAATAATTACCAACGAGGACTTGAATATCTATGATACTTAACTCTTTGAAATGTTAGTTTAGTAGTTATTCTTAAAACATTGTGTCATCTCAAAATTTGGCCACTTGCTTTTGGCAACTCTGGTTGCCAGGCATAACCCTTATTTTCTAGGGAATAGAGTTCAACTCAAAATACAAAGCAAGCAAGTGGATAAGTACCAAGTTTTATCACTATCTTCATGACTCGTCTAAATCGGTCATTAAGACGCCTTACAAATCTAAAAGACCCTTGCTTATCAGTTAAAAAACCGGCCAAGTGTGGAGCAATTTTTGCTTTTATTGCGTATAGTATTTAAGGTTCCGTACCCGAAGGGTCGAAACGGAACCGCCAGGTCCATCCGCCCGTCGTCTGTCTGTTACAGCCAAACGGTTGGAGCTACAGTCTTAAAATTTTCACAGTAACTATAAGCATCTTGGTGTCCCAAAGCCATACAAATAGTCTAAACTTACTATTAAATGTTTTAAGTGGGGCTCTGATCCCATTACAGCTAAACGCGTCCGTCGATTTCCGGTACAAAACGGGCCGGCCCGGACACGGAACGGTCTAGCGTGAATCATTCTTAAAGGGGGCACGAAAATAAACCAACCCGTAAGTGTGCGAAGTTTGACTTGCACTTGGCAAAAATCCAAATAGGTACATGTGAAAAGATATTAAGGTCAAAATAGTCCGTAGGTACATAGGGTGACACCACCAGTAATAGACAAGGCCCAATTATGTACATTAACTCTTATTGTAAAAGAGAATAAGAGTCATTATTTATAGAACAAGCAATTTAAAACCGTATGATCTCTGAATAAGGGTTGAAGTGTCCATTATTGGTGCTTGTGCTTAAAGTGTCCATTATTAGTGGTATCACCCTACTAGATAGTAGAGAAAATGAAATAACAAGCTACTAGACAATTCGCACAGAGAATTATAGGCATCTATTGACTGTCTACAATCGCATAACTCGCATATGACTTTATATTTAGTTATATTTTAATAATTGTTTCACATATTTATTGTATCTTCGACAGATTTCTTCCAAGGATTCCAACATGCAACGAATCGACCTGCATTCGGTTCAGCAATAGAACAAAGACCCGACAAAAACTATAGACAGACAATCAAACAAGAAGATACTACAAAATCATACGAAAACGACAGATATAACAACCAGTTACCTCAATTCAACATAGAAAGAGATCAACAAAGAAAGAAAAACACATCTAGATATACAACTGTTAAACCTAAAAAGAAAAACACGACTCGAAGACTCACAAATGACAGAAGAAACCAAAATTACCAAGATAATACAGAATACGACGGAAAAATAAATGCAATAGGCGATTATTACACACAGAGGCCGAATTATGCAAATAATAATGGCGATTATTACACACAGAAGCCTAATTATGAGGATAATAATGGGAATTATTATACAGAGAATCCTTTTAACAAAGGTGTGAGGCCTGTTGTCACCAATGGGCCTCCTATTACGAATAGGCCGGTGACAAAGCGGCCTAGCTACGGGGTTAATCCGCGGCCTAAAGATGAAGATTCTATATCGTTCCCTGATGATGATACTACTCCTGAGATAATAATAGGTCCTGATGAAGATTATATGAGTGATGTGGAGAAGAAAAGATACATCGAGCTGGCAGAACGAAGTGAGTATTCTTGAATATATAGGTACCTTTGTTAATAAAGCTAGTAATATTACGCGATATTCATCATCATTTCCCCACTTATATCGTATAACCATCTGGAGATGTCTCACGTTAGCGTAAATTTATGATACATAGCTCTAGTATAAGTTTTTTCGAAACATTAACTAATTCGAACGCGTTTGCGTTGTCTCAAAATGTATGAAAACGCTCTCACCGAGTTTGAAATACGCGCGTTTATCGGTTAGCAACAAATGTTATACTCGCTGTTTTAGTTTCCACTAGTGAACACTAGAGGCGCTGTTCACGTTTTCATACCACTTTCATACATTTTGAGACAAAACGCAAACGCGTTCGAATTAGTTAATGTTTCGAAAAAACGTATACTAGAGCTATGTATCATAAATTTACGCTAACGTGAGACATATTTACACGTATTATTAATAATGCAACCTGCGTGGACACCCTAGCTCCGTCTCATCTCCACGGTACAATGCAAAGGGCCGGCGCAGCGGCCGAAGCCAACAAAATACGTAAATACAGGGGTCTTGACGCCGGATACAACTTCGTTGCTTTCGGCGTCGAGACCCTCGGTCCGTGGGGCCCTGGGGCAATAGAGCTCTTCCGTCAACTGGCGAAGAGACTAGTCGACGTCACCGGGGACAAGAGGGCTGGCAGTTTCCTGGCACAACCTGGCCTTGGTATCGCATCGCCATACAGCGCGGAAACGCTGCCAGCGTTCTTGGCACCATGCCACGGGGTCCTTTCCTAGATTTTGAATAGTTTTATTTTTACTTTTAAATAAATAAATAAAGAAATAAATATTTGTGGACAATCTTACACAAATCAACCTAGTCCCAAACTAAGCAAAGCTTGTACTATGGGTACTAAGCGACGATATACATACTTATATAGATAAATAAATACTTAAATACATAGAAAACATCGAAGACCCAAGAACAAATATCCGTGCTCATCACACGAATAAATGCCCCGGCCGGGATTCGAACCCGGGACCTCCAGCTTCGTAGGCAGGGTCACTACCAACTAAGCTAAAGCGGTCGTTTTAATAGTTTAACTTAGTTTTATGATTAGGTTTTAGTTTGTAGGTTAATTTTAATTAGATATATTTTATTTTAATTTGAATATTGATATTTGTTTAGTTTCATTATTTAATTTTAAGTATTATTTGTACCTACCCTTTTAGTTAATTATTAGTAATTAGTGAAGAATCTGGACATTAATTTGTAAACTCGTAGATCTGTTGACATGGATGCCATACAACTAAATAAAGTAATAATAATACTTATTTATTTATTTATTTAAACTTTATTGCACAAAATACACAGAATTGTACAAATGGCGGGCTTAATGCCAAATGGCATTCTCTACCAGCCAACCATTAATAATAAGAGAACAACGGTTCACTTGACACTCATTTGGAAAAGTCACTATTTGCGACATGTTTCGGGCTGCAATTGGAGTCCTTCATCATGTTGAGTGGCGTTGCGACACTTGCGACTTGCGATACCCAACCGCGCATTTAGCAACAGTTTGCAATTGCAGACCGAAACATGTCGCAAATAGAGAGTTCTCCGAGTGTCGACCGTTGTACCGTTGCTCTCTTATTAAATCTCTATCGCTTTCCCTCTCTTTCTAACGGATTTACCCTTTCTATTTTCAGAGTGCGAGGAATATAAAGCCCTGGGAACGCGAGCGGTGCAAGCCATCCCTCTACTTCCGTCCCCAGAACCTATAGAGATCAACGTACTCAAATGCTCACCAACCACGGTCCCGCTGGTGGTAGGGGGAAAGGTGGTGGATATCCAGGAGTTCCCACATATGGCGCTGCTAGGCTGGAGGAAGATACAGGTAAACTGGCTTGCTTATGGAGAAAAATAACCGGCCAAATGCGAGTCGGACTTCGCACATTTAGGGTTCCGAACCAACCTCAAAACTGTGATTTATCAATATATGTATTAGTATTTGTTGGTAAATATACGTAATAATAAACATTAAGTATTACCAAATTTCAAGTTCATAGGTCAACGGGAAGTTAAGAAATTCTTAGGAACAAATTTTGTGACAGACGACGGACGGACGGACGGACGCGTGAGTGACAGCAATAGGGTTCCGTTTAGTACCTTTGGGTACGGAGCCCTAAAAACTAAGTCAAACCAAGTCAAACACATTATTTAGGTGTCGAAACTGCGTGGCTCCGTTCCGTTCCGACGCGAGGTTGCTTCAGAACTGCGGGGATACCCTTCGGCCTGAAATAAGCCCACGCAATAGTCTTGCAATGCTCACAGTACTCACACTGAAGGTAAAGTATACGTTTCCGGCCGGGCGTCGCCTAACTCATCCGGGGGAAACTGCCGGGATACCCTTCGGCCTGAAATCAGAACAGAACACTGAACACGCGATGAACTTTTGAAGCAGTGGCGGCACTCTCGCCACAAACGAGCTGAAGTGTACCGTGTGGCTTGGTTATTGTGACTGTTCATCAGATTACATCACGGAGTACGATCCAATGGAGATTAAGTCACTGTAGCCCAGCAGTAGGCAGGTTCTGTAGGTCATCTTTCAATCTGTATATCATAGATTCGAGCCCCGGCTCATACCAATAGGTTTTCGTGGTGAAACGAGTCTAATTCCGACAAGGCATAGTGTTCCCTCTGGGTTTGAATATCACATGGCAGTCGCTTCCATAAAAGTAGTTGCTCACTTCCAATCTTGGGATTAGGTTCCTGAAACTCCGGCCTCCTTATAAATACGACGCGGAAAATACGAGGAGGCGATATCATGTATAATCAGCTGCAGAGAAACCTGACCCCTGCATAGAAGTTTGTATGATTCCCTGCTGGTATCTGTATTTCCGAGTTCATATAACCTGGACCTCTTTAAGGCACGATCTTCTGGGTGAGCTCGCTTCACGTCGGCCTCATCTTTGCCCCCTGGCTAGATGCTAGCAAAGTGCAATCCCATTTTTATTTAAAAAAAAACAAGTTAAGATCTCTGGGATTCTTTCGCATACGACGAGGAAAATGCAAGAAGGAAATATCATGCACAAGCTACAGAGAAACCTGACCTCCTTCTATGCTACTTCTATGCAGGGTAGAAGTTGGTATCCTTAGGTTTCTCAGCTGCTGACTGTTCCTCATAATCCACTGTATCTAAATTAAGCCACTGTCACCAAGCAATAAAGCACGTGGCTTTCAATTTAGAGTTCGTGGGTTCTAACTCCTCATATTAACCACTTTCTCCCATTTCCAGACAGCTGGATACTCCTGGAAATGCGGTGGCTCCCTGGTCAGCGAGCAGTTTATTCTGACGGCTGCGCACTGCTCCTTTCAAGATCGGGACAATACCGTTGTCAAGTAAGAAAAAGTTTATTGCACTCTTATTCTTCCCAGTAGAATTAGAGTGCAACCTACATGCCTATACGCCTAGCCTAGGACTCCACGCCACGTATAGGACGTGTGCCACCATGAGGGATGAAAAACCTCTTCAGCATGCATTGGAAACTTTTGCTCGAATTTGGAGCAGCCCAACTGGGGAAGTACCTCCGCCTTGCAGAAGACCACAGCCATAATAACATTATTTACTATACAAGTATGTAGTGTTGTGTTCCTGGAGGTGAGCAAGGTTGCCAGAGCTACTGACTGCTTTAGAGTTGCGAGCGTCTGTAGGCTGCAGTACCGTAAGCTTGTTTGCCACCGTTGTTGTATAAAAAAAATCTCTTTCAGTGGACCTCCCAGCGCGGTGCAGCTCGGTTCCTCGTACCTGGACGACCCTGGAGCGCTGGTTGTGAGGGTCGCAGCTGTCATTAGACACCCGAAGTACAAGCTGCCTCGTTCCTACTACGACCTGGCTCTGGTCAAGCTAGTCAACGCTGTCAAGTACCTAAGTTTTTATTTTACCGCGAACTTTTTCTACTAACCCAACCTAACCTGAGTTCTGTAAGTTTTTCTCATCTATGAGCGGAGGGGAGAAGATCGACAGGTGAAGAGAGCATACTTGGGCCGACCGACCGGACGACGTCCTGTGGGTCGCCCCAAGTATCGCTGGAGGGATGTGGTGGAAGCGGACCTGCGTGAGCTCGGAGCTGGTGCAAGCTGGCCAGAAATAGCGCAGGACCGAGCAAAGTGGCGTGCTCTTGTGTCGGAGGCCAAGACTCATTTTGGGTCATCGTGCCAGCCCAGTTAGTTAGTTAGTTGATGAGAGGAGCCTTTGCCCAGCAGTGGGACGTACATAGACTGATGATGATGATGTTGTGTTCCAGGTTCTCTGAGGTCGTTAAGCCAGCATGCTTGGGAACTCCCCCAGCGGTGGGCAAGTCCATCATTGCTACTGGCTGGGGACGCACTGAATACGGTAATCCACATGTTTACATTAATATTATGAATGCGAAAGTGTGTCTCTCTATCTGTCTGTTACCAAACCTGTCTGCTAACACGATTTAGATAAAATTTGGTATGAAGATAGTTTGAGTCCCGGGGAGGGGTGGAAGTTTGTATGGAAGAGCGTTAACTAGGTAAGCGCCTGAAATAAATGAATAGCAATTGAATTCTAACGCGATGAACGAGTTCAATGCGAGCAAAAGCTAGTGCCTAAGTAAATAAATATTGGTCAGGTCAGTCACAGTCTTACCATACCTTAGTCATATCAATCTACTTAGTCATGACGTCCCATCCCAAACTAAGCAAAGGTTGTTGTACTATGGTTACTAGACGACGATATACATACAATACAGATG
This sequence comes from Cenopis cana, assembly GCA_951800055.1. NCBI lineage: Eukaryota > Metazoa > Arthropoda > Insecta > Lepidoptera > Tortricidae > Cenopis > Cenopis cana. The sequence continues at coordinate 1,564,535 of OX637498.1, read as the reverse complement.
AATAAATACAATACGTAATTGACTGATTAACACTAAGGCGAAGGTTTTTTGTTTATTCTTTAATTTCCTAATTAATTAGATAATTTAATGAAAGTATTTAACAGGCGGTGACCAATCACACGAGCTTCGTAGCGTGTCTCTTCCCGTCTGGGAGATGCCGCGCTGCCAAGAGGTCTTAGGGACCACAAGGAAGCTGCCGCAGGGACCCTCGAGTGAGAGTCAGATATGTGCAGGGGAAGAGAGGGGAGGGAAGGACACTTGTCAGGTAAGAAAAAAATTACGGCCGAAAGCCGAGCTTATAGCCGAAAGATGCTCGAAAAGCGACGGCGGCCACGGACCGGAAGGCGCAGCGTGGGTAGACCCCTCACAAGGTGGACTGATGACCTGGTATGGGTGGCGGGAGTCCGCTGGATGCGGGTGGCGCAGGACCGATCATTGTGGCACTCTTTGGGGTAGGCCTATGTCCAGCAGTCGATGTCTTTCAGCTGATATGATGATTATGATGAAATGGTCCCAACTCAACATGTAGCTAGCGTGGTGACCAGTTTTTTGTTTTGTTGATACTTTTTTTGGAGCTCTACTCCATTTATTGGCCATATTACGCGGGTGGGCCAAGGAAAACTAAAGATTTTTTACTAAGGTCGTGTTACGTTATTCTGGTGAGTCATGAGCTGGTCTATCAGCCTTCGAAGGGACGACGTCGACTTCTGGGACACCCTGTATACAGCCATATTGCAAAATTTTAAGTCATCACCTTGTTTTTCTTTTTTTTTTTCAGGGTGACTCTGGTGGCCCTGCACAATTGCAAGAAGGCTGCATTTGGCGTATCGTGGGTGTGACGTCACTGGGTAGATCCTGTGGTGCGGCAGAGACGCCAGGCCTATACGCCAAGATCCAACGCGCGTTCGTGGCTTCACAGATATTCGGCCCACAAAACATTAAAAATTATACCAGCAATAATCCGAATTACGGAAATAATAACAATAATGGCAATTCTGGAAATAATAATGGTTATGACAATTCCAATTCTTGGAATAACAATGCTTACGGGAACAGTAATAGACAGGACAGCGTTTATACTGAGCGGCCGAATAATGTCAACTATAATAATAGAAGGCCACAGAATTCTGATGATCAAGGTTACGGTGTAAATAATAGAGAGCAAAATAATAACAGAGGCAGACCATATAATCGACAAGAAAATAACGATGACAATTCGCAAGCAAATAATAATAGACCGACCAGATTCACAACAACACAAAAACCAAATAGGGGTGTTGACTATAATAACGATCAAAATAGCCATAACTATTATACCACTCGGAAACCTGACAGAAATTATAACGATTATTATAATTCGCAAAATTATGGCAGTAATAATCGTGATCAATCGAATAATTTTGGATACAATCCGGCACAACGAACACAAAATAATTATGGTGACAATAGACGATCATATTTTGAAAATTATTCAATTAATAGACCGTGGTTATATAAAAGGTGAAAACATATGATTATTTATCTACACACATATCATAAATCCTCTAATATGCGTTCGGAAACCGTAGAAAATGACTCTCATTTCAACATTCAATGAATTTATGGCAATTTTCTTATCTGTGGCTAAGGCTACAGCAGTAATTTAATTTTCATTTTAATCTCATATATGATGTTAAAATATTAAACGTCAAACAAAACTGTCAAAATTTAAATGTCAAAGTTGACATGTCCCTATTCTAGTATCACTGAAAATTCAAATTCAATCGGTGCGAAATGTCAGCTCGATGTTTTTTTAGTATATATCGCACGAAATTTGAGCTAGAACGACATGATCACATCAGAATAGGGACTCTTTACTTTTTTAAATAACATTCAGGTATCAGTTGCCAGTTCTGATTTCGATATTTCCGCAACCGTGCAAAAAAGGTTGTATTAACACAATTATTGTATTTATTTACTACGGTTTCTGAACCCATCTAAGAGTAGTTATAATATGTGTGTAGATAAAGTAATGTATGCAACTGTACATAATTAGGCATTAAAACACTCGTGTGACCTTATTATGAAACTCGCCTTCGGCTCGTTTCGTAAAACACACTTGTGTTTTAATGCCCCTCATTATGTACCAGTTGCATAAACTACTATTCTACTGTGGTAGGTTGATGTAAGATATATATTAAATTAATATTGACATATAAGTATTTGAAACTCTTTTTAAATTCGATAGTTGTATATTTTTTAATTTGTAAATATAAGTTCACTATCTATTTTTGCATTTTATTTTTACCTTTATTCGATAATTTCGATATGATTAGACCAGTGGCCAAAAATCCGGGGACTAAAGGATGATTCACGCTAGACCGTTCCGTGTCCGGGCCGGCCCGTTTTCTAGTACAAGAAATCGACGGCCGTCGCGCGTCCGTCGATTTCTTGTACTAGAAAACGGGCCGGCCCGGACACGGAACGGTCTAGCGTGAAATAACAACAATAGATAGTACCTAGACTAGGATTTCTTAGCAGGATTTCTAAGAGGTCTTAAAAACTTTAAACAGTTTTGTACTCAAATAATGTCAGTAAATAGGAAAGTTTTAGTAATTAGTATTATAACCGAATTTAAGTGGATAGTTTTGACATTAAAGTTTGTCGATTTCGAGTGATGTTTGAAACAATATTTTTAGGGTATAATCCGAAACTACATGTATGTTACCCTATGTTACCTAAATCTATGTTTGGTTTAAAGAAGATAAAAAACTCTTCAAAACAAACGCCAATTAATTAATCTAATGTTGACAATTTCTTAGTAAACATTTTTGCAACATTCACTCCGTTATGCTCCTTTTCTCTATGTCTCCTTACTTCACTCGATTTAAGATTCTTATGACACACCAAACATGTAAATATGAATTTCCTTTTCTTCGACCTCTTTTTATCTACTTTCAATTTTATCTCACTGGGCCCCTTGTGTGTGTATATTTCTGGATGCGCTCTTTTCACATGTTCATTATGTAATTTTTGATTAGAATATATGCCGCAGAATGGACATTTTCTGTTTATATGTTCATCTTTTATGTCTTCATCAATACCGTTTATATTATGTTCTTTTTGCATATGATTAAGAAATGACGTAAAATAGGTAAATATGCATGTGCATATGTGACAAGTGAATACAGCGTCTGGTTTCCGACCTGTTTTATTTTTTAGTTTAGATGATATTATATCTGCATAAGTTATATCATTGTAAGATAAAGAGAGGATAAGATTAGCTTCAGCCTCATCTGGGCTATTCTTATCGACTGTAGTTTTGAAAACATTGATTATTTCCTCATTTTCATCGATAGTGTCTTCTGCATTGTTATGTTCGAGAGTGACTTTGTGGAGATTACTCTCAATTTTAGAATCTGCAAGCTTATTTTCTATTACTAAGTCATTGGCACATCTATTTTCTTCAATTTTAGTAGTTTTTGGTGCACATATTACCGTATGTTCTCTAGAACTTCCAGCTAATGGTGTCACAATATTCCGTTTTCGTCCTTTATTTTCATTTCCTTCCCTTTCATTGGTTATTGTAGTGAGTAAATTGAAATATTTTTTCTTGTACAACTTATAACATTTCTGAATACAACTACACACGTCACAAATTTTAGTGCGGTTTTTGTGTTTTTCTATTTTATTGTCGTCCTCAGTACTGTCAAGCCGAGGCAGGGAATAAGTGGACACTGAGCAATATAAAGGACAAATAAACTGTATATCAGTTTTCATTTTTCCGTTACTAGCCAGTTGTCCCAAATTTTCAATTTCTCTTACAAGTGATTTAGAAAATTCAGGGAAAGTTTCTTTGACAAGCTCTTTAACACGCGTGAAGAATACAACTAGGAATCTTATGTTGTTGCCTTGTCTTACTTTATCAATGTCTGCTTCAATCAGTATTTTGTTTTGTTTTCTTTCGAGTTTTTCGTTGTCTTCATGTCTTTTGGTTTTAATAAGGCTTTCGTCGTTTTCAACCTTTTTAACTGTGAGACTCCTATGAGCGTAGCCATCTTGCAGTGTATTTGTAGTAGCTATGTCATCTGTCTGGGCTCTAGTATTTGACGTTCCTTTTTGGTACACGTTGTGAGTGCTCAATTTTACTGTATTTGATCTATTTACTTTTACTGGAACTCCTGAATTATCGGTATTAATGTGCATATCGGCTTTATTCAGTGCAGTATCACTACTTCTAATATTATCCGTAAATGTTCTATAGAATTCAATATTCCTTTGTTTTTTCTCACGCATATGAGGGTTCTCAGGTTTTGATATATAGTTTCTACTTAATATAGTTCTTAGTTTACTGCCACCCATCTCGTGTATTGGTCTATTTGTCATGTTGATTGATTCAGATCTTTGAGATAGATTCAATATAGCTTCATCATTTTTAGGAGCATCATTGTAAGCTCTATAAGCATTAGAATGACTTACCTGTGGTATGTATCCACACGTGCCATCTGGATAGGAGTAACTTGTTAACATTGGTTCTCTAAAAGCACCAATGTCAACTAAATGTGGTCTGTAAAGATGACTCTGTTCTGACTGGTAAGGATCCAAGTTTAAATCCGGTCTATGCTCATTGCTGCAATGCCTATTCATTGCAGTACGATCGTAGTCTACGCTTATGCTTTCTGGTCTAAATGTGTGCCTGCTCATTTTCCAATAATCATCATCTACATGAGCATGACTGTAAGGAAACCTGTTTATTGAATCATATCTATGTATACAGTCGTCATTGATAAATCGTTGCTCTTGATGAATGTGACCGCAACCGTCTCTTTTCATTATAGCATGTCTGTAGTAATCATTACTTAAAGCTAATTCTGGTCTATGAGATTGATTATATAAAAATCTATTCATTGGTCCATAACTATAGCCATCACTCATATGGGCTGATGTATAAACTTGGTTGTTGTCCCTGTAAATTGTACCATGTAATTGTCTGTAGTTATAATCATGCATGCTTAAAGCTATATCGGGTCCATAATTATATCTATTTGTATCCCTATTCACTCGTCTATATTCTTCTTCTCTTATCACTTCTGGTCTGTAAATATATCTGAGCGCATTTCCATTTATTGCAGCATCTCTATATTTATCATAGCTTGGGGCCTCTGGTGGAATATGATGAGCATACCTGTTGACAGAGGCATAATATTCATCTATGCTTACGGTTTCTGGTTTGTGTATATTGACTTCGTGAGGTGCTTCAAGTCTGTATGCTACATCTCTTCTACTTGGTCTGTAGTTATTTTTATGTACAAAATGCGGTACGTACTCTTCCATGACATATCGAGGTGGATAACCAGGTGGTTCATATCCTGATCTTACAGTAGGTTGATTAACATTTGCTAAATAAGCTACTCGATCCCTAGAAATATTAGCTTGATTTTGTTCATCATGAAAGGTCCTTGAATCTGCAATTCGATTTCTGTTGCCTCTATTTACAAAATTATTCTTCAATTCCGGATCACATTTTCGTGTTCGGTAATATTCTGCTTCAAATTGTTTATTTTGATTGTAATCTTTTCCCACTTTATTTGCAACTGTTATTAATTTTCGAACTGAATTTTCATAATCGTCGCCATCATCTATTACTTGTATATCATCCTCTGAATTATGATCATCGTTGCTATTCGGGCTAGCAATAGTTACTTGATTAAAACCATCATATTTTGGTTCCACGCTCGTGTTTTCTTTAGAAGTGTATCTATCAACTTTAATAACATCTGTTGGTTGAATTTTATTGTCAACATTATTTTTCTCGCCTTGTTTTTCTTCTTGTTCATCGTCTATCACTAATATACTATCACAGTCCACATCCATAGTGACCTGAAAATATAAATTAAGAATTCATTATAAATATAATATATTGTCTTTGATGCATTTTTTTATTTTATTCACCACACAAAAAAATCATCATCACTTAAATCATCATCATTAGGGTTCTGACAAGAGGTGGCAAATTTCACACAGAGAGCAATGGAGTCGCCTAGGTATTTTTATGATTAAATGAATTTTTCAGAAAATATTTCTATAAAAATAATTGCTATTTATTATTGATGAAAATAGACGCAATGTCATTAAACAATTCATTACGCTTAAATAAGAAAATACAATAATAATAAAATAACAATAAATTAACCTAAGATAAACCTAATCGAAAAGTCCCCCTCGAGTTGTCCCTGGTGCAAAGGTGCCCATCACACTGGCCGCGTTGCCACGTTGAATGGCGATCGACAACCTTTGCACCAGGTACGAACCCGCGCGGGCGTCAGACCCCCAAATGAATGAATAAATGAATTACGATTAAATGATTTATTTATCTTAAACTTCTTATAATTCTCTCGTGGCTATTAGGTAGGTACAGTCAGCGACAGAGAAAAGGTACCCCCCCTTCATAGAAGTTTTATTTATTTATTTATTTAATTAAATATATTACACAGCATTACAGATTTAGGTACTTAATCTAATACACTGTGAAACGAAATATTACAGAAACAAAACAATACTAATAACAATAATCAACTACATAGGTACACTGGAAGGCCTATCATCCTTCAGCTCACAGAACTTCAGACACTCCCTACACACAGCCATATCCATCGCACATCCATCTTTTGTATGCACGGGGGGTCCCTTTTCTCTGTTGCTGACTGTACCTAAGTACTACCTACATATTATTGTCAATTTTTATGAAAATAAAACAAAACACAATATAAACATTTACAGCTAGTTTCTTATTTTTCCCGCAGAAACAGGGAATCATACGCACCAGGGTTATTCAAGGGTTTATATACTATTTTAAGGTTTCTATTTGGTCAATCAACTTTTTCTTGTCAAAAAGGCAAAGAACAAATAAAAATTTAAAGATAGAGTTTTTCACTTAGTTGTATGTTTTTATCGTAGATCAAATATTAAACTTTTGAACCGCGAGAGTTGCCGCGGACTTCTATGATTAGTTATATGTTTTTTATTGCTATAAACAGATTTCGAGCTCAAAAGTGGTCCCCTGGGTAACCATGATAAAATCCAATAAAAAAGCATGTCAACAAAAATATAATTAATGCAATGCGTAAATAAACACATACATGACGCTCATAAATGTTAAAACTTGTGAAATTATTTATATGTACAAAGTTACAACAACAAATCATGTCTCTTGAGTCACTTGTGACAAAAAAAGTACAAAAACTTCTCCTAATATTAATAATAATTAGTCCAACTCAAACATACGTCCTTATTTTTATTTCTCTTTTCCATTAAAATACAATCATGTATAAATAAATCCAACACCATACATCTACTGTATATAAAATTTAAAAATATACCTCTTTTTTTCGGGGACAGCTTGGTCACCCAAGAGACAAAATGGTAACTCAAGAGACAAAAGTGTATCCCCCAAGAGACAAAACCGTTACTCAAGAGACATTTGAACAAATTTTTGGATACCAAAATTTTTACTATGTGTGTTTTATATATGTATTTTATCTATATATCGATCTATTCATCCCGTAGATACGGTTGAGAATCGGGATCATATTTCTTCTCGGTCCTGTCCCACTTTTTACCTGCTATTCGGCAGATGTTGTCTGACCATCGAGCTGGTGGTATGCCCGATGATAGTTTTGATGTCTTTGGGCAAGGTTCAGTAAGTTGTGTTATTCGCACTCCAACGTCCGCTACTTTCGTGCGCTGACGGACTTTAGCATTTGGAACACGATCAAAAAGGAGGATTCTTAACATGGCTCAGTCCATGGCTCTCTGTGCCACGTTCATTTTGTGTAGAACTTCCTTGGTGAGTGCCCAACCACCAACAGTAATACTTGGCACGTTAAGTGTATGAACGTCGTGATCTTAGTCTTGGACATGTTCATCTTGAGCCTTACCTTTAGGGATGCAACACTCAGTTCGTCAAACATAACTGCAACTTTCTCCGCTTGGAGGATGAGGTCATCTGCAAACCTCAGATGCGACAGTTTAATGCCATAGATATCGATATCTCTTTCACTCCAGTTCAAAGTCCTCATCATGCCCTCAAAGCAGTGTTGAAGAGTTTGGGTGAAATGGTTTCTCCCTGGCGTATAGCCCGGTTTAACGGCACAGGATGGGTTATCTCATGCACTCGTACTTGCACGGATACAGCTCTCGGAGGATATTCACATATCTACTGTCAATGCCGCAGCGTTAGAGGAAATGGAACACAGCCCAGCAGTGTTGGACACTATCGAAAGCCTTTTCGTAATCAACAAAGGACGAAACACAAAGGCCGGTTGTACTCTTTACAATGCTCCATTATCTGCTTGACAGTATGTATATGGACTCTTCTTCTTCTACTTAGCGTTATTCCGGCTCTTGCCAGGGTCCGCTTTCCGGCTCACTTTCCTCCGCTTTGCACGATCCTGGGTGTCCTTTCTAGCCCATTCTCGCTCATGTCGGCCTTTACGACATCCAGCCATCGCTTCTTGAGTCTACCGCTGGGTCGAGGGCCATCGAGGGCTAGGTCAAGGCATTTGTTTCTACATGGTCAGATGGCCTACGAGGGACGTGATCGAACCAGTGAAGGCGAGATTTCTGGAGCTTCTTCGCTACGTCACGAACACCGAAGCTGCCACGGATGTACTTGTTACGAATGCGATCCGCACGCGTAACGCCGCTCCTGAATGTGCCTTCCGAGGACCGGTCACGTCTCACTGCTATATAAAAGGACTGGTCGGATAACACACTTGTACACAAGCCCTTTGAGTCGAGGCGGTATTCTGCGATCGCAGATGACTCCGGTGACCTCCATTTAGACCATGCCGGCCGCTGATTCGGGCTCAGATGTTGTGATAAATTGTCCCGGACTCGTGTAATACGGATCCTAGGTACTTGAATTTGTCTGTTTTCAAGACAAAATCATTCCCTATTTTGATAGGATCGGGATCTGTACTTCCGCAAGCCATGTATTCGGTTTTCGCGACATTCAGCTTTAGACAGCCGTTCTCTAGCGCACCCTTCCATTGGTATACCCTTTGCTCTAATACCTGTTTATCCTCGTCTGTCAGCGCGATGTCATCTACATACATGAGCAGCCACGGCGGCAGATCTTGTATTTCCGACGTGACAGCATCAAGCACCACACTGAACAGAAAAGGACTCAGTGCCGAGCCTTGGTGTACACCAACTGTGATCGGGAAGGGTTTTCTGTCGCCAACAGCGATCCTCACCAGAGAAACCGCGTCTCGGTACATGTCTCGGATAATGTCAATGTAGACTAGATGCACGTTCTTCACCTCTAGTGCCGACCAGATCATCTGACGTGGGATGCAATCGAAAGCCTTCTGTAGGTCCAGAAAGGCCATGTAAAGTAGCTTTCTTTTCCGTACTGATATTCCAAGACAGTGCACTCTTGCCGGAGCCTCGAGTCGATAATGTGTTCGAAGAGCTTCATGGTGTGTCACATAACCTTTATTCCCCGGTATGTATATGGACTATAGTAGAATATTCTCTACGGAAGCCAGCTTGTTCGACGGGTTGATTCTCATCAAATTGTCCGGACAATCAATATGCACAGGACTTATCCGGCTTTATGTTTGGAAATATGGAACTTGTTTTTATTTCATTTTATTATGAATAATTAGGGCCTGTATTTCGTTCAATGGTTTCTGTTATTAATTTGGTATTGTATGCTGTAATCGGGAGCTCTTGCGTGTTTCAGCTCTTGCCTAGTTTCTATTAAAGCTATCTTTGTATGTGTTTTATAACCATTTCCCGGGTAGTGGTGAAGATTCCACCGCTTAGTGAGTCCACATGCTTTCTAAAGGCTCTCAAATTTGTTCGTCAATTCTAACTATAATTATTTTTGTAAAAATATGCTATAGTTTCATCTTTATTTTCATGTTTTCTGACGTTAGATCTTATCATATTTCTGCTCTTATTGAAAAGTTTGACTAGTTTCTGATCGACTTAAGTCTTCGACTTATAAGTTTTATAACTATTTAATTGATTTTAGTGCATTAAGTTGCCGGCTGCTTTAATAAATAGCTAAATGTCTCTTAGCTTACCGAAAATGTCTCTGGAGTGACCAAAAAAGTGAGCCAGGGGACTGGTGACTCAAGAGAAAAATTAATGTTATAGCCATTTAAAACCCAAATATAAACGAATACACTAAATGAAATAGGTTGCTTTAGGATTTCAGACCTCCGTGCTATATAATGAGCTCTATTTTAAACCAAAATCATGAAAAAACTAAAGATAAATCGCAGTGAGTCGGGGGAAGTGGAAAAAAGACACCTTACCTGTGTTAGAGGTCCGGACGACATAAACAATGGTACAATATGCCGCAGCAATGACAGACTAACTCACGTGACACTCAGATCGTCTGTCTATTGATCGATCCAATGCCGTGCGACGTCATGCTATTTACTACCTTATTTAGGATGGTAAGCTAGGGGACTTAGTATTTTTTACTTTTACAGGGACACTTTTTTCAACTGAATTTAAAAAAAAACTATTAAATATTTTCAGTCTGTCACAACGTTATAAGATAATAAATGCGGTGTTGTATTGAAATAATCCATAACATTAAATACTTGTAAGCGATTTTTTTACACCAAGAAGGAATTCACTCTTCAATTTATGTACAGGGACAACAAATTTTTGTATGGAAGTGAGATTGTGTCCCCTAGAAAACCAATAAATTTTGTATAAATTATGAAATTTATTATTCTAAATTTTGCTCCGTTGTTGTTTAATAGTCTTATTTTATAATCAACATACAAGAATGAATAAATGTCTTATATATAAAGAAATAAAATGGATTCATTAGTAGTGACACAGAATGACAAGAAAAAGTTGATTGACCCTTAAAATACTGCCAATCGCAAAATCAACTTAACTATATTTATTTACCCCTCCCTCCCACCTCCCCCTCATCTGTGAGAGGAGGCCTGTGCCCAGCAGTGGGACGTATATAGGCTGATGATGATGATGATGATGATATTTATTTACGTAAAAATATGCAGTATAAACACCTGCCAAATAAATAATAGTCTCTATTACGAGCACAAAATAGTATAATTTAAATTAAAAATGGTGGCTGGAATAAAGTACCTGTTCGAGTTAAGGCGCAGGGTGAGGGTAGGGCAAGGCCTTCTCCATACAAAATTTTGGCAAGTTTTATTCGTCGGTTTTGGCACTTCCAAATAATTCTTTTTGCATGTATATATTGGATATACGAAGAACATCAAGAAAAGAAAATCAAAAATTTCAAAAAGAATAATATTAAAAAAATAAAAAGGAATAAAAAAAATCTCCAGGTTCTGACTTCTGACTAACAGAAAAATAAGCCCACTGGCTAAAAATAGTAGGTGTAATGCAAACATAAGCAAAGAAAAACTTGCACAAAGTTTGTATGGAGAGTGCTTGCCGCTACAGGCACCTTAAGTGAAAACTCTCGGTTTTTTTTGGGAAGGTAGAAAAAGTGACGCATGATTAAAGATGTTGCTTAACTGTTCTAGGAGTATTCGCGATTTTGTATGAGGAATATTCTTTGGAAATAGTTCCCATAGAAAATTGGAAATATTCTGAGTGATGTTTCATTACATCTATTATAGGCATGATGAGCAATGTTGCAGCATTCTACCCTACCGAACAACGCCGCTTAACCTTTTCACCACTATTGACTTGATATAGTCAGGACGTTATGTTACCCACACGCCAATGACTTCATATCGAGTCGATCAAGTCGATGTACGCACGAGCTATCAAGTAAAGGATGATTCACGCTAGACCGTTCCGTGTCCGGGCCGGCCCGTTTTCTAGTACAAGAAATCATCGTCGTCCGTCGCGCGTCCGGAACATCTAATATCATCCTTAAGGTATTTTTCAGTCTTTTGCTACGAAGACTTTGGCGTGTGAGGCACAACTTACAGAATTTACTGTGGTGAATAGGTTAACAAGCATTGATTAGCGAAATTATCATTAATTTGATGGAAAGCCTTATTAATAAACAGAATAAATTGAGAAATTACCTTACCTTTGTAACCATAGCACTGCACTTTGTAACTACACTTGAATTTTTGTTTAAAACATGAGTATACTAGTTGCGTTGGTTGTGAAATGTGACAACAGTAAGATAACGCAGGTCATAGGGCATCTGGCATATTTACACAGTTATAACAACTCCGCCAGTTTAATGGGTCTACAAATTTTAATGAAGTGAAAATGAAGTGGCAATGGGCTGGCCACGTGTGTCGTAGAACTGATAACCGCTGGTGTAAGCGTGTTCTAGAGTGGAGACCGCGTCTCGGCAAGCGTAGTGTGGGTCGTCCGCCGGCCAGGCCCATATACCACAAAACTTTACAAGTCTACAATTTCACAAAATTTGTATAATTTGCCATAGAAAAAGTTGACAAATTTGTCGAATTCTACGCTTGTAAAGTTTTGTGGCACAGGCCCCAGGTGGCGGGACGACATATCTAAGAGGGCGGCAGTCGACTGGATGCGGAAAGCAGAGAACCGGGCTTTGTGGCGTGCCTTGGGGGAGGCCTATGTTCAGCAGTGGACTGCAGTGGGCTGATGATGATGAAATTTTAATGCTGTGTCCACATAGGCATCGCGCAGGTCCAGGACGCAGCTATGTGGTAGAATGAGATTGAAATAATGTATTTCTCCCTTATTATTAGTATTGTTTAGTTATGGGCCTTCTAGGCAGCCTCGACCAGTCATTGATCTATTGTGGCAGCCCTTAAAGTTCTTTGCTTAAACCCGTTGCTTCCAGGAATTTCCAGACTCTTTGGTTCGCTCTGGTTGCATGATGGATACATGATGGATTAGCATCCACATATCTACATAGCGCATCTACCTGGCGGTAGATCCTTCTTTTGCGCTATGTAGGTAGATATTTCTCAATTTGACGCATAATTGCTTGCCGGACGTTTATAATTGAAATCCACCCAATAATTTTATTGCCAGAAGCAAAGTTATGATTTCAGAAATTCAGACTTGACGTCCTCTCACGCCCGCGAAGTTGAATGCATAGGTACCTACCAGTGGCGGAGCGTCCATACAACTCGATTCCCACCGGCTTGCCTAATTTCCAGGCAGTCCAGTTCTTTAACTACGGCTCATGAAGAATAAGGAAGGCAAATTATTTCCGGCTTCCCTAAGAATATTTTTGACGCGCCGCCACTGATAGGTACTTTAATATTATAGTTAAATGCGAAAGTGTGTCTGTCTGTCTGTCTGTCTGTCTGTTACCTCTTCACGCTTAACCCGCTGAACTGATTTAGATGAACTTTGGCATGGAGATAGTTTGAGTCCCGGGGAAGGACATGGTACATTTTATCCCGGAAATCATCCCTTAAGGGAGTTGATGTCTGTATGGAAGCGGTAATTAGGTAAGCGCCTGATAAAAACACAGTAGCAATTAAATTTTATCACGATATAAACGAATTCCACGCGACCGAAGTCGCGAGAAAAAACTAGAAACTCGTTTATCGCGATAGAATTGAAGTAATTGCTATTTACTTATATTATTAGGCGCTGATTTCCGGGATAAAAGTAGATATCCTATGTCCTTCCCCGGGACTCAATCTATATCCATACCAAATTTCATGTAGGTACCAGTGGCGGAGCGTCCATACAACTCGATTCCCACCGGCTTGCCTAATTTTCAGCCAGTCCACTTCTTTTACTACGGCTCATGAAGAATAGGAAAGGCCAACTATTTCCGGCTTCCCTAAGAATATTTTTGACGCGCCGCCACTGGTAGATACCTAAATCGGTTCTGCGATTTAAACGTGAAGAGGTAACAGATAGACAGACAGACAGACTTTCGCATTTAACTATAATATTAAAGTACCTATCAGTGGCGGCGCGTCAAAAATATTCTTAGGGAAGCCGGAAATAATTTGCCTTCCTTATTCTTCATGAGCCGTAGTTAAAGAACTGGACTGCCTGCCTAGGTCTAATAGAATATAGAAATACTCCAATAATCAGTCTTCAAAAATCTCCAGCTGAATTATTGTTTAACAGACTATGCCGAACCAAATTTCCGATAAATAAGGATTTACTCAAACCAAAATTGCATTCGGACATAAAAAACTTATTAATGGATACTAGTAACAAAAATAAAGCGTATTATGATCAGCACTCGAGACCTAGAACTGACATTTTAAGAGAAGGGCAAAAGGTAGTTTATAAAGAGAATGAAAATAGCACCACTTGGAAACCAGCAACAGTTTACAAAATTACTGACAACCCACGTTCAGTAATAATCCAGGACGACTATGGGAACTTAAAAACCAGAAACTCCTGGTTTATCAAGGTAGACCGGAGCAAAGAGTGTCTGCAACCCACTGTGCAGTCTGCTTGGTCTCAGATTGCTGTTCATCAGCCACCTGAGACAGGGTCGACGCCTACAGCTCCCGAGTCCACTGAAACAGGTTCTTTTCCTGCAGTTTCACTTAGGAGATCTAATAGAGATGTTAGACCTCCTAGACATTTGAATGATTATGTGTGTGTAGTACAATGTAATAACTTGCTAAGGTTTAGTTTGTTTTTATTTTTAGTTGAAAAAGGGAGATGTAGTATATATTTAGTTTATGGTTTGTTCTATGATGTCTATGTTCTTAAAAATGTAATAAAACATTCTTAGACCAAACTAGTAATGGTTGCTGTTTGATTTCATACCAATTCTTATATTACAATAATATTAAGTACGGAGTATGGATTTGTCATATTTTGAAAATTTTGTTCATATTTATTAATTTTTTTTTTTGACATAATTTCATGGTTTACTATCCATACAGTGGCGCATGCATAGTCTCTAATGTGGTAAATATGTTTTGAAATACTGCTTACCATTATTATATTGCGCCACAACCAATTGAGAGGATATCAACAAAACAACATTTCTAGTTACACTAGTTGACCCCCATATAAGAATTATATTGTATGGCCGCAAGGCTCAACCAGTGTAGTCGTATACGCGACGCTGTTTTAGAAGTTATTCAATTGCTGTACTGTTCCGAAAAGTAGTAACGCCATATCAATTTTAAAGACTTAGGATTTTTTCTTTCGTAGCTATGTAAGCAGATGAATACTGATTGTTCGTATCCCAGTCATAAAAATACCCATCTACTCGTACTCGTAAACAAAAACCAATCCGTAAACGCCCCTTTCTGTGCTTCCGCTCTTATCTGACGTAAGCTTATTACAGGCGCTATAATATCTTCAGAGCCGGATCTAGGGGGGGGGGAAGCCGGGGCCCAAGTTTAGGGAGCGGCAGGGGGGCGGCAATTCGAACTTCTTGACAGGCCAAAATACGTCTTGACAGGACAAAAAATTTCGCGCTCGCTGCGCTCGCTTTTTTTAATGACTTGATGTGAATGAAGTATTTTCCACATCTGCATCATAATGTTTGAAAATTGTCGCGCTCGCTGCGCTCGCGTTTTCATCTATACCTACCTACGTAGATGTGTTGTGACTTTATGACCCGTCCCCCCTTAAAGTAGATAACTAGTAGCTACTTTTCATCATCATCATCATCATCATATCAGCCGAAAGACGTCCACTGCTGGACATAGGCCTCCCCCAAAGAGTGCCACAATGACCGGTCTTGCGCCACCCGCATCCAGCGGACTCCCGCGACCTTTACCAGGTCATCAGTCCACCTTGTGGGGGGTCTACCCACGCTGCGCCTTCCGGTCCGTGGCTACTTTTACTGTTCTGAAATGGTAGAGGTAACAATTTGTAAGACAATATATGCAGAAGGGGGCGGCATTTTGTAGTTGTTAGTTTTTTCGAAAAATTTCTAGATCCGGCGCTGTACCTACTTATATCTTTAGGGATCGTCCTAATACAACGCGACTACTTACGCGATGATCGCGCGAGTGAAATTCGCGAATATATTGAACTCAAATAGGTGTCCTAAAGGGATCGTCCTAAAACAAACGCGACTACGCGATTATCGCCCGAACTCGCGACTTTTACTCGTAAATATTCTAAGTAAAAGTCGCGCGATCGCGTGATCATCGCGTAGTCGCGTTTGTGTTAGGACGATCCCTTAGGGTTCCGTACATCAAAAGGAAAAACCGGCTAAATGCGTGTCGTATCACGTACAACGAAGGGTTCCGTACTGAACTGAACACCTTTGCAAGTTTCTGTTTGGCCCTATGGTTGACTGGTAGAGAATGCCTTTGGGCATTACGTCCGCTATTTGTACTCAGTTATGTGGAATAAAGTTTAAATAAATAAAGCTCGTAAACAAAACTGCGACACTCGATTCCCGAACAATGTAATAATACGATTAATACGACCTATCCACAAGTTTGTACGGAACCCTCGGTGGGCGAATGTGATTTTGTCCGATTTTTTAAAATCTAAATAGGCTATAGTGTTTAACTGTTCATGGCCTGTTTACACATTTTTTTTTTAATTCGTCCATTAGGACAGGCTAAGACCATAGGCCATACTGCCTCGTCATCAGTAGGTAAGTCATTTTGCTTGAAACATTCAATATTATTTTTCCATTATCTTCTTCATTAATGTCGTCTTCAGTATTCCACTTGAAGGACTTGAAGGAGTCAAATCCAGTGATAAAGTCTTCAGTCCTGTTTACACATTGCGAAGTGCAAGTGCCAAGTTCATATATTTGCTACTTGCCAATTGACAGCAAGTGTATGAATTTCGCACTTGCACTTCTATGGCGTCATGCAGTTACACGGTCAATATTATCACGCGATACAGTATTGGCCTCTCTCTCACTTACATGAAAGGGACACTTACTAAACAGGATGATAATCGTGACCAAATATATGCTCCGACATATAACCCGACATAAATTTACATGCCGCGGGGATTTTATCTCAATTGGCTAACATGCTAATTTTGCAACGTATATTATATCTTCAAAATTTCAGTAAAATGTTGCCAACTTATAAAAGTTACCTGGTACAAATTATATACATTAGTTTATTTTGTAGTTTTGTTTGGCGAAGGAAATGAACATATTAGAGTTCAAACGCAAAGGTATGATATGCCAATATTCGTTCCAGACCATTCTTGTGGAAATCCGAACCACCTGCCAATATTCTTCATAAATTTTATGTGGGGTTCCCGGGTGACCTACATACCTAAAAGCCTTATCACACTACCCTAACGGTAGGGCCCCAACTCGGGGAGGGGAGTTAAACTATCTCGCTCTAATGAGTGAGATGCTTTAACTCCCCTCCCCCAGTTATGGCCCTACCGATAAGGTAGTGTGATAAGCCTTTTAGGTAAACTCCAATTCGGATTTCGGCGAAGTAAACTGACAGATAAGATGTTGCTAGAAGTAGAAAAAAATAAATAGCGACGGTACATATCGATAAAAACATATATCGATAAGTGTAACGTTGTACTGCCAAACTTAATCCGATGTTGAAATCTATGAGCTTTTCAAGTTTCTGGTCACTGAAGCCTCATTAAATGGGACAAAATCAGTACTTAAATATGAAATTTACTCCTTTAAATATGAAAAAAATCATAAAATATAGAAAAAAAATTATTTGTCAAATTGAGAGAAACACTACTAATTTCGATTTTCAATGTTCTCCGCAAGCACCTGGGGGTATCCGATAAATTGGGCCGTAAGATCGGTACGTCTAGCGAGGCCATAATATCGATATGTACCTACTATAGCACTGGCCATACTGTGGCAACATTTGTGCATTTTGACTTGTCAAACAACTTTGCCGAATGTTGGACCAGAGTGTATGTTTCCTTATGTGTCCATGACGATTACCGTAAAAGGTCACGTTTTACGTCCGACAATTTAGGTATATAGTCATAATCTAAAAAAAAGTACTTCAAAACACGATCGTGGCAAAAAGCGAAAGGGGATAAAAACTTCGATGGGATTTGGGTGAGTTGCAAACATCATGAAGTATGGGTACCATTAACTTTCTGCCCCCATTGCCTTACAGCTCCCGGTGTCGCCGATGTACGGGATCATAACAAAAGATTGTTTTGTTTTGGTTTTTTCGCCGCCAACCCTCAGGTTCATGTATTTTGATTCTACGAGCGCCTACTTGATAGTTGATAGATTGATACTTCAGAAATGCGAGTAGTTATTATAAAATGGGCAGGCGCTTGGTTTATAATGGCTACTCAATTTTTACAATCGTGGCTTAAGAGCAACTTAATAAACGTTGTTATTTATTACAACAACCAACAGTGACGTAGTCGTAGTTGAAATTAGAGCCTGAGCCTAATCAAAAAGATCGCATGGTCAGTACTTATAAGAGTTGTGACTATTCTACGTTGGCTTTTAACGGACGAACAGGTATAAACAATGAAACACGAGGCTTGCAAATACTTAATTTATTCAGCTGCATCAGTAGGCCGTGGTAAGAAGCAATTCGATAAACTACAGCTACAGATATTAAACGCATGTAAGGATCTTCAAACGCAGTTTATTATTGTTCCTTGAATAAATGACTATGAACTATGAAATTGAATGAATGCCTTACTCGATTCATCTTTTTTTGAAATAAGTTATCTCTGTAGGTAATAACAACAGTCCACGACCGTATTTTTTCCATTGTATTAGGGCATAAAATATGCATCTTTTCTGCAGTTTACTGTGCGTTGTCTCTGAATATCTCTCTGAAAATATATACCTAAAAAGTTTATCTTCATAACCGTATCCTCATTGCTGAGGGTCATGACTACCACTTTACCTATTTATAAATTCCAGGTCTTTATAAAAATCAACAAATTTGTGTTTTTATGCCTGTATAAAACGAAGCAAACAGCAATCGACTTGTCCTCTGGCAGTTAACCTCAACGGTCGTTGCTCTTCAAACTCCAGACAATCAAGTTTGTATTCACAATGCTTACTTCACTTGCCTTTAGTGGCCAGCAAAGTCTGATCCATATGCATAATTGTGAACTAGCCCGGCAACGATCAATGTCAGCCGTCAATGCTGTCAATGAATATGGATAGGGTCTTGTTGATAGTCTGGCTAAAAAGTTGAGACTTTGATTTATTTAAAACTTTTTAAATGGTAACGATAATGTCTATGTCAATTGTCACTTAATTGTGTTATCAATGGGGATAAAAATTTATTGATCGTTTACTTAGCGGACAAAAGAAGGGGACAACAAGTCACTTAGCATTGTAGTACCTAGATCGTTCCGTTTGTTATGTCCATATCACACTCAAATAAATAAATATACTTATTTCTATTCGCCGTATCGCTAGCTGAAGGTTGTCTGGAAGAGATCGCTTTTTAGCGATAAGACCGCCTGTTGTCACCTACTAAATTTAAGTCTTGATCATATTGTATTGTTGTATAATTTTCCTGTGGTGCACAATAAAGCAGTTTATTGTGCACCACAGTTATATTGACATTATATATATTATTAAGTGAATGACGATGCCTAGCGGGAGATATATTTGAATTTGATTATTGTTTTCTTTATGATTATTAATTGTAGACATTGTTTTATTTTTATTTATGCTGTTTTGACGATCATGATAACTATTCTTATAACTTTGACATGTATGACAATTTATAATGTAAATTTTTATCATGAAATAAATAATCTAATCTAATCTATTATTATTTCTCTTTATTTAATTTTCTTCTTAGGTTAGATTTGTATAATATTTCTATAAAAAGTAAAATATAATATAATATCATGATTGTTTTGTCACATTACACAGTATTTGTTGCAAACATAGATTTTTATCATTTTTCGCTATTTTGAAGTGTCAATATTAATTAGTCAGACAATATAGGTAGGTAGTATTCACATTTGCGAAAAAATGTCACACATTCAATCAAATCTGCAAAAAAAAACAATACTGTAAGTCCTATAATTTATTTCTTTCACCATATGTATATACCTAGTTACAAAAATCCTTTTTAAATATTTATTGCGAAACAAACGAAAACAAAATACTATAACACAGACATACTAATATGAGGCTTAAATCTATAAAGTATACAATTAAAACTAATTTAAAATATCTAAAAATGGCCCCTACAGCATTCAAATCCTTACATAAATAAAATGAATTATAAACTAGTCTTCAAAAGTTCTTGAAGCTTATTGTTTTCATATTTGATCCCTGGCTTGTAAGCGCTCGTGGCCCAGCGGCACCTGCGTACCGCTTGCGGTATCTAAGGTTAAGCAAGGTGGGCAGCGGTCAGGACTTGGATGTGTGACCGCTTTGAGTGGTTACTAACGGAGCGCTCCCGTGCTTTGGAAGGCACGTTAAGCCGTTGATCCCGGTTGCTGTCTATGGCAGCAGTCGTTAACCCAAGTAGGAGGCCTTCGGGCGGCTTGAGAACTTCTAACAGTCAAGTTGCCCACTCACTTGACAAAGCCTAATCCCAATAAGCTCTAGTTTCCCCTCGGGGTTGGAAGGTCAGATGGCAGTCGCTTTCGTAAAAAAGTGCCTACGCCAAATCTTGGGATTAGGTAGCGGACCCCAGGTATCCTTCAGGAAGCAACTGTACTGGGATAACGCTAGGAGGATGATGATGATCCCTGGCTTGTAAGTATTAGCCTCTCGTGTCAACAACAACATAGATTGTTGTTATGGTCTTTCGCAGTTCTAGTCTAGAGAGTTAAAAATAATAGATCAGTCAGACCGGTTATTGAACCCTCTGCATGTTGATAATACTTACCTATTCTATCTAGCAGTATACCAAAAAAATAAAAGCATAAAGTATATTATTCAAATATATTACAGATGTTGTTATTACGGACCTATGATTATCTAACTTAAAAATATTATCTACTTCACATTTCGCATTACGTACAATTGCGTTAGGTTTATTGTCTCTTTCTAATAATCTTTAACGTCTAACCTCGCTTAGTATTGATTATTTCTGTTGGTGGGTTCGGCCGGTCGATTTGAAGTACCAGTTTCCGATAGGTAATGGAATGGAATTTAGCACATTCATAATTAGGTAATATTTCAAATATCGCGTCTCAGAGCATTACTTACAATAGATTTCAATTTTACAGTTAACATGCCCATTAGCATCTACGTAAAATGTACGTCAGTTAAAAATACAATTAAGTCGATGATGATTAACGGTAACTAAGCAGTAATAGTTAAAGTAGGTACCTACCTAATTAATTCTATTAGTTAACTAGATGGAATTAAGAGAAAATATTTACTCACGTCCATAGTAAGTAGATACCCTCTTAATTGATTACAATAACACCCAATTAATGACCAACATTTACAACAATTCGATTCAAATAATATAAGTACGTAAAAAAAGAACGTTAATTTCCTCAACTAGCTAGAACAGGTTGAATACGTAAGCGAGACGAGTTGCGATGCGGAGTCACACAAAAGAAACAACCTCGGACGCCTCGGTCGCACAGCGATAACACGACAGCCGATAACGACGTCGAGTAGGTAATAATACAATGCCAACTCGACACCCGACCTACCTATAACTATCGCTTTTCCACACTGTCTTTCCTCCACTCGCCAGTCCCACACCCAACACAATGTTGCATGTTGAAAGAAAACTGAAAACGTTTATCGATAACTTTTAATTTTTAAAAGATGCATGTCACGTCACTAATTATTTTAACAGAAATATGAAAAGAATAATATTCACTTTCTGAGCTTTTTTAGGAAATTCACAAATTTTAAACGTAAACCGGCTAAATTGGGAAGTTAGAGAAAGTTTACAGTTAAGTCCGAATGATGATATCAGTACAAATTATATCATTAAGAATACTTTATTTCATAGAACTGATAAATTTTCTACAGGTGTCATATTTTAATAATACTCCTTAACGATCCTTTTTAAAGTCTATTCTATTGTTGTAGTGAGAAGGTGCTTATTACAGCAACATTTTATAATTAACGAAAACCTTTATTACCTTTCGGACCGCCGTCTCAATGACACATCAGTGTAATCGGGTGTATTTAAAATGGTCGTAATACGCCCAGTGTTGCCAAATAAAAAATATATTTATCTTTTTCAACCATTTCGTAGGCAGTAGCATCACCCCATTGCTAGTGTAATGGACGTCGGATCAGTTTTTAGGTTTCGCGTATTTTGTTTATATCTACGATAATCAGCGTCGGAAACTTTTGTAATCAGTTTTAAAAGCTATCCTACGGCACAATAATGTAGTGCGTGCATTTAATTATAATCAAAATCGTGTGTTTTGCGTATTATGTTCAAGCTTTACTTTGCACTTCTAATGTACTTCTACAATCTAAAGTAGCGTAGTTTGTTCTCATTTAATTGTTTTAAAACCTAATCTATCGTATTATTTTAAGTTTAAATGAACTGTATTTTGTTATGATAGTTGTTTTTGTGTGAGTTTTACACTGTTTTATGATACGGGAAGCGCTTTATTCGTGAATATATACCACACAAAATGGTCACTTGTTACTAAGAGTAAGACTGAGGTAAGTTATATGGCACAATTTTATGTGTGTAATATTATTTTTACAGTGCTAGCTCATGTTGATAAGCGGTGTAATTACGTTTTCACTTTATTTCGTGCATCTGTGAAAGGATTAAGTTTGTGTTGGATGGTTGGGATGTCATTTTAACTTTTCCATCATCCTCAGTACGTAGGAACAAGTATAATTCCGGTTGATTGCCAATGATGTTACTTAAGTTAATTTCTAAATGTGTTTGAACAATGTGAATGCAGTATATCCTTGCACTTACACTACTAGGTTATTGGTAATAATAATAAAGACATTTATTCAACTATGATGCATTGGTACATGACATGATATAAATCCCGCATACAATACCCTGTAAAAAATGTTTAATACCTGGTAGTTGTTACCTTCCCTTTTGGTATTTTTCTCTAAGGCCAAAGCCACACACAAAAAAAAAACCTTACATTGGCCTTTAGATTGGCATTGGCTTGGGCCTTACATTGAATATTACAAATCAAAGCTAAAAGTTATATTAATATTTCATTTACTGACATGTACTATTGGATATCAATATTTTAGAGACAAATCTTACTCAAATCGACCTAGCCCCAATTTAAACAAATGTATGGGCACTAAGCGACAACATATTCATACTTATCCTTGTAAGGACCAATCTAAGATCGATCGCAATGTCCTAAAAAAAGGTAAATAAACCAAAAAATCAACCTAGCCCCAAACTAAGCAAAGTTTCTACTAAGCTACATCAGAAATCACTTTCTATTTTAAATTCCAAGCTGTTTCAAATTTTATTACAAATAGATTAGCACAAGGCTAAAATTTTTGGTATTAGCCTGTATTTAAGCCACAGTGCATCCTCAAATATTATAAAGGGTCGGCAACGCGCACGTGACTCCTTTGGAGTTGTGAGCGTCTATAGGTTACGGTGTCCGCTTACCATCAGGTGGACCGTATGCCTGTTTGCCACCGTCGTAGTATAATTATTTTTTTTATATAATATATATACAGTACAATCCACTTATAACGACTCCGCTTATAACATTTGACCGCTTTTAACGACTGCTAAATCACCGACGTTAGGATTCATACCAAACATTTTCAAAGAAAATCAGTCCGTTTTGTACGGCATCCTGTTAGTGCGACGTAATATCGCCGGTCCCTTGACGGTCGCTGTATCCGGATTGTACTGTACTTAAATACAAGAAAACATCCAAGACCCAGGAACAAATATTCGTGCTCATCACACAAATAAATTCCCTGACCGGGATTCGAACCCGGGACCTCCAGCTAAATAAAAAGGTACACTGCCAATTTGTGCCTATCTGTGACATAATAGGTCCCTAGCGGATGGACCGATTTGAATACGATTTCTTTTAATCGAAAGTCTTGACGGTATAGATGGTTCTTAGCTGTTTTGTGTTAGGGCTCATGTTAAAATTTTCAAGTTTTAATACAATTTTTTCTGTATTTCTTTTAAAAAAAATGTAGGAGCAAAACTTTTTTTTTATTATTATTATAAATAAAAATAAATTGTTTATTTTCAGATCAGTTGATCCATAGCTTGTTAGTAACAATCAAATCTTAAAAACTATGTTAGTAAAAATAAAATAAACAATAAAAAACAAGTAGATTCATTGATAGGGGCAAGCAGAGTAAATAATATGCCCTACTTGGCCCTACCAATGGTCACTTCCACCCAACATTTGGTGAGCGAAGAGTCGAGGCGCTCAGCCAACACCCTCAGAAGGCCATTGCTGCTGCCGCGCACTCTGTTCAGCAGTGACCATACTCTTTTTCGCCTGATGGCAATAAAGTCATCTGTTCGCGCATCAGCGAACATTCCAGATGCACTGCAGTGCCTCGGCAGCCTCAACAACATTCTGAGGATGTTGTTATATTGCACACGGATGGCATTGTAGGCTTTCTGTGTCAATCTCACCCACAGACTACACGTGTAGACCGTTATAGCCTTTTCGGCAGGTGCTTCTTTGTGTCAGTGTTGTAGTATGTCTTTTTTCCTGATTTTTTGTGCATCTGTTTGCCAGTCGGCAAAGGCCTCCTCCAGCCTTCTCCATTCGTGCCGGTCGCGTGCAACCCTGCTCCATGATGGTGCTTTATCAATTAATAAATAAATAAATAAATGTTTATTTAAATGACAATAAAAATACACAATTGCTTACAAACGAGAAACAATCATAAAAATCATAAAAATAATAGTACATTATAACATTACTTACCAAGGGCGATAAAACAAAGAATGTCTTAGATCGCAGGTATTTTACGCCCGAGCCGAAGGCAAGGGCGATAAATATGCGATCTGAGGCTTTCTTTATTATCGCCCATGGTAAGTACAAAATTTTATGTCACCCCCTGGCCAGGAAGTGGGTTTTTTCACGCGCGGAGCGTGCGATAATGGCCACTTTATGGCTAGGTGTGACATAAAAATATTTATTAACCCTTTAACCGCCATCATCGAATATATCAGACAGTGACAATGTAATTGAGAGCTTCATGATATATTGACAAAGCTGAAAATTGCGACTTATTTTGACATTCGGCGGTTAAAATATTAATTACTACCTTACTTTTTTGTCACCGCGTTGGTGAACGCACGTGCTCGGCGCGACGACGAGCATAATCCACTACCGAACAAAACCAGTTGCCTACTGTCATGGCGTCGTTACGGAACAACGTCTTTGAACAAGTATTGATTGGCGAAATCATCATACATTTGATGGAAAGCCTTTTTTAAAGAAGTACTATTTTGATATTCAGCGATTATAATTAATATTATATACTTGCTTCCACTCAAAATATATTTTATTCAATATGTACAACGTCTTATAAATAAGCAAACAATCAAATAAAAACTTGTATATAATAAAAATTAAAGATAAAAAATTTGACCCAAGTCACTGTCAGCGGGTAGGGTGCCCAGAAGGCTGGTCGCATTACCACGCTGAATGGTAATACTTATTCTTTGCGCGAAATATTGGCCAGCCTTCTGGTCACCAGTGGTTTCTATTAGGCGCGCCGACAGATCTTTATAGAGTCGGCGCGCACTTGGTCCCCATGGTCCCAGTGTTTCCACCCCAAACGCTTCAATAATGTTAATTACTAACTTACCTTTTTTTAGTAGTCTTATTGATTTAGTTTTTTTTTTAATTCCAGCAATAAAAAAATGGCGTTGTGCGAGAGCCAGCTAGACGTGATACCGGTGAAGCGTGAGTCATCCCCGGGTTCTGAGAGCAGCAAGGAGAGCCCAGAGAAGAAGTCCAAGATGGAGCCCAACGGAGACATATTTGGTACCTACTACTTTTTTTTTTGTATCACTTTTTATATATAGGGATTAAATGGTCGGCAACGCGCGTGTTACTCCCTTGGGGTTGCAAGCGTCCATAGGCTGCGGTGAACGCTTACCATCAGGCGGGCCGCACGCTTGTTTGCCACCGACGTGGTATAAAAAAATATATATATTTGGTACCACTGGTTTATATTTGGCGCAACTTTTTAATATTTGGTACAACTTTGTATTTATTTATATTTGGTATCACTTTTATTTGGGCAAGGGTGTCATGGTTGTGTGTTGAGCTATACATGCACGTTGTGTATGTGTGCGTCAGCGTAGGAGCTATGAGTTCACGTTGCCTATGTGTCAGGGTTCGAAATTATCAAGATAATTATGGTCTTTGATAATTATCACGATAATTATCCGTGGTACGGATCCGAGGTCCGATAATCATACGTTATTTTATTAAATAAATTTGTCTAATAAAAATTTAGGTTTTTATCAAAAAAAAATTAAAAGTTTTAGGTTA
This sequence comes from Cenopis cana, assembly GCA_951800055.1. Lineage (NCBI taxonomy): Eukaryota > Metazoa > Arthropoda > Insecta > Lepidoptera > Tortricidae > Cenopis > Cenopis cana. The sequence continues at coordinate 1,538,261 of OX637498.1, read as the reverse complement.
TTATCAAATCGATAATTATTGAAGCATAAAACTCACGAGAACTACTAAAATTTTAGGTTTTTATCAAAAAAAGAATTAAAAGTTTTGGGTTATTATCAAAGCATAAAAATCACGATAATTATCAAAGCATAAAAATCACGATAATTATCATAGATAATTCCCCTCGAACCCTGCTATGTGTTCGTATGTGTCACAACTACCACAATGGCCAACCCGCGCTTTTGAGATAAAAGTACTATGATAAGTAAAAAATAAATAAATAAATAGTTTATTCACAAAATTATACAAATGTTTACATTTCATACACTTCTGCCAAACCACATTGCATGTAATGTTCTTGTTACAGTGCCCGGTGGACTGCCCCTGGCTGTGGACTACAGGTCCCCCGTCTCACATTTCGTCCCCCCGGAGCTGTATGCTGCCAAACCGAAGCCCGAGGTGCCTGTCGTCACACCAGGTACTCCGTCTTTATCCCCTTTAGCCTTATTTACACCTGTACGGGACTGGCAAACGAGTTTCATTATACAATGCGGGTTATGGAGGTATAACGAGTTAAATCGGTCTATTAAACCGCGCAATGTATTTAAGGCACACCTGTGACAGTTACCTCGTCCCTGAGAGACCCGCCTGGTGCCGATCGGGTGCCGTCGCGCCTCGCGATTCGTCCGCGCCACGCGCTACACACCCGCGCACACAATTGACGCGTGTACCGACAGCGCACGCACACATACTTACCCACAGCGCTTACGTTCCTTTGCGTGTCACAGGTGTGACCGCATGCGAAACTCCCACGTGTCTTAGGGACTATACCCTCTGCTGGTCTGTAGGGGTTAAATCAACTCCCGTTTCGATTTATTTTATTGCATTAAACTTCGTCCTCTGTCCTATTATAATTGGCATTTATTATTTTGTAAAACTACATTATATAACCTAAAACCTAATTATTTTGCCCCCGTTTGAGTTTGACCCTTTTTTTCGTCCCTAGCCGTCGCCGAAACGCCGGTGAAACGCAAACGCGGGCGACCGAGAGTCGACAAGACTAGTCCAGAATACTTGGCCAACTTGGCTGCGAGAAAACAGGCGAGAGAGATGGGTAAGTTTTAGGTATAATTGGTAAAAAAAAATATTAAACGTTCAGTGCCGACAACGCACATAGTCGATCACATCCATTTAATTAGTGTGCTAGCGCAGCAGACACAGTCGACAAGGCTTGGCCAACTTGGCTGCGAGAAAACAGGCGAAAGAGATGGGTAAGTTTTAGGTATAACTGGTAAAAAAATAATTAAAACGTTCAGTGCCGACAACGCACATAGGCGATCACGTCGTGTCCATTTAATTAGTGTGCTAGCGCAGCAGACACAGTCGACAAGACTTGGCCAACTTGGCTGCGAGAAAACAGGCGAAAGACATGGGTAAGATTTAGGTATAATTGGTTAAAAAAAAACGTTCAGTGCGAACAACGCATGTAGGCGATCACGTCACGTCCATTTAATTAGTGTGCTAGCGCAGCAGACGCAGAGTCGACAAGACTTGGCCAACTTGGCTGCAAGAAAACAGGCGAAATACATGGGTAAGATTTAGGTATAATTAGTAAAAAAAAATTAAAACTTTCAGTGCCGACAACGCACGTAGGCGATCACGTCATGTCCATTTAATTAGTGTGCTAGCGCAGCAGACACAGTCGACAAGACTTGGCCAACTTGGTTGCGAGAAATCAGGCGAAAGACATGGGTAAGATTTAGGTATAATTGGTAAAAAAAAAACCTTCAGTGCCGACAACGCACATAGGCGATCACGTCATGCATGACCATTGAATTAGTGTGCTAGCACAGCAGACACAGTCGACAATACTTGGCCAACTTGGCTGCGAGAAAACAGGCGAAAGACATGGGTAAGATTTAGGTATAATTGGTAAAAAAAATTAAAACTTTCAGTGCCGACAACGCACGTAGGCGATCACGTCATGTCCATTTAATTAGTGTGCTAGCGCAGCAGACACAGTCGACAAGACTTGGCCAACTTGGCTGCGAGAAAACAGGCGAAAGACATGGGTAAGATTTAGGTATAATTGGTAAAAAAAAACGTTCAGCGCGAACAACGCATGTAGGCGATCACGTCACGTCCATTTAATTAGTGTGCTAACGCAGCAGACGCAGAGTCGACAAGACTTGGCCAACTTGGCTGCGAGAAAACAGGCGAAAGACATGGGGATTTAGGTATAATTAGCAAAAAAAAATTAAAACTTCCAGTGCCGACAACGCACGTAGGCGATCACGTCATGTCCATTTAATTAGTGTGCTAGCGCAGCAGACACAGTCCACAAGGCTTGGCCAACTTGGTTGCGAGAAAACAGGCGAAAGACATGGGTAAGATTTAGGTATAATTGGTAAAAAAATTTAAAACTTTCAGTGCCGACAACGCACGTAGGCGATCACGTCATGTCCTTTTAATTAGTGTGCTAGCGCAGCAGACACAGTCGACAAGACTTGGCCAACTTGGTTGCGAGAAAACAGGCGAAAGACATGGGTAAGATTTAGGTATAATTGGTAAAAAAAAAACGTTCAGTGCGAACAACGCATGTAGGCGATCACGTCACGTCCATTTAATTAGTGTGCTAGCGCAGCAGACACAGTCGACAAGACTTGGCCTACTTGGTTGCGAGAAAACAGGCGAAAGACATGGGTAAGATTTAGGTATAATTGGTAAAAAAAATTAAAACCTTCAGTGCCGACAACGCACATAGGCGATCACGTCATGCATGACCATTGAATTAGTGTGCTAGCACAGCAGACACAGTCGACAATACTTGGCCAACTTGGCTGCGAGAAAACAGGCGAAAGACATGGGTAAGATTTAGGTATAATTGGTAAAAAAAATTAAAACTTTCAGTGCCGACAACGCACGTAGGCGATCACGTCATGTCCATTTAATTAGTGTGCTAGCGCAGCAGACACAGTCGACAAGACTTGGCCAACTTGGCTGCGAGAAAACAGGCGAAAGACATGGGTAAGATTTAGGTATAATTGGTAAAAAAAAACGTTCAGCGCGAACAACGCATGTAGGCGATCACGTCACGTCCATTTAATTAGTGTGCTAACGCAGCAGACGCAGAGTCGACAAGACTTGGCCAACTTGGCTGCGAGAAAACAGGCGAAAGACATGGGGATTTAGGTATAATTAGCAAAAAAAAATTAAAACTTCCAGTGCCGACAACGCACGTAGGCGATCACGTCATGTCCATTTAATTAGTGTGCTAGCGCAGCAGACACAGTCCACAAGGCTTGGCCAACTTGGTTGCGAGAAAACAGGCGAAAGACATGGGTAAGATTTAGGTATAATTGGTAAAAAAATTTAAAACTTTCAGTGCCGACAACGCACGTAGGCGATCACGTCATGTCCTTTTAATTAGTGTGCTAGCGCAGCAGACACAGTCGACAAGACTTGGCCAACTTGGTTGCGAGAAAACAGGCGAAAGACATGGGTAAGATTTAGGTATAATTGGTAAAAAAAAAACGTTCAGTGCGAACAACGCATGTAGGCGATCACGTCACGTCCATTTAATTAGTGTGCTAGCGCAGCAGACACAGTCGACAAGACTTGGCCTACTTGGTTGCGAGAAAACAGGCGAAAGACATGGGTAAGATTTAGGTATAATTGGTAAAAAAAATTAAAACCTTCAGTGCCGACAACGCACATAGGCGATCACGTCGTGCATGACCATTTAATTAGTGTGCTAGCACAGCAGACACAGTCGACAAGACTTGGCCAACTTGGCTGCAAGAAAACAGGCCAAAGACAAGGGTAAGTTCTGAGGTTAATTGGCTAAAAATATAAAAAACCGGCCAAGTGCGAGTCGGACTCGCGCACGAAGGGTCCCGTCCCATTATCTTTAAAACTGCAAAAAATCACGTTTGTTGTTCGGGAGCCCCCTTAAATATTTATTTTATTTTGTTTTTAGTATTTGTTGATAAAGCGTCAACCGAAATACATAATTTGTGAAAATTTCTATCGCGATTCTTGAGATACAGCCTGGTGACAGACAGACGGACGGACAGACAGCCAAGAACGAAATCTCGAAAGTGGTCGTCAACCGACAATGCTAAAGTGGTCGTCAATCAACTGTGCTAAATGGTCGTCAACCAGGGGCTAAAGTGGTCATCAATCTTAGGCTAAAGTGCGTCAAACATCTGTGCTAAATGGTCGTCAACCAGGGGCTAAAGTGGTCATCAATCTTAGGCTAAAGTGGTCGTCAATCAACTGTGCTAAATGGTCGTCAACCACGCGCTAAAGTGGTCATCAATCTTAAGCTAAAGTGCGTCAACCATCTGTGCTAAATGGTCGTCAACCACGCGCTAAAGTGGTCATCAATCTTAGGCTAAAGTGCGTCAAACATCTGTGCTAAATGGTCGTCAACCATGGGCTAAAGTGGTCATCAATCTTAGGCTAAAGTGCGTCAAACATCTGTGCTAAATGGTCGTCAACCTCAGGCTAAAGTGGTCGTCAACCTTAGATTAGATTAGATTATTTATTTCATGATAAAAAATTACATTATAAATTGTCATACATGTCAAAGATGTCGTCAACCTTAGGCTAAAGTGGCATCATCATCATCAGCTTATATACGTCCCACTGCTGGGCACAGGCCTCCTCTCATAGATGAGAGGGATTGGGCAGTGGGGGAAAGTGCTCTAAATTGTAATTTTTGTTGCATGGTCGTCAACCAACCAGTCTAAAGTGGTCGACAACCAACTGTACTAAATGGTTTCAACCTTAGGCTAAAGGCGTCGTCAACCTTAGGCTAAAGGCGTCGTCAACCTTAGGCTAAAGGCGTCGTCAACCTTAGGCTAAAGGCGTCGTCAACCTTAGGCTAAAGGCGTCGTCAACCTTAGGCTAAAGGCGTCGTCAACCTTAGGCTAAAGGCGTCGTCAACCTTAGGCTAAAGGCGTCGTCAACCTTAGGCTAAAAGCGTCGTCAACCTTAGGCTAAAGGCGTCGTCAACCTTAGGCTAAAGTGGTCTAAATTATAATTTTTGTTGCAGCGGCCGTGATGAATAATCGCAATGACAGCGGCGAGAAGCGCAAGCGCGGCCGGCCGAGGGTCGACAAGACCAGCCCCGAGTACTTGGCCAGGAAGCGCGCCAGGGAACTGGGTGAGTCATTTGTTTATTCATTTATTCAAATGCCAACCATGGTGTTACAAGGTGTTACAGGTATATATTATAAAGCAGGGATCGGATACCGGTATTTGCTCCATACAAAATACCGGTATTTATATCGTTCTTTTTCGTTCTTTGGTTTATAATTTCATTTTTAATGGGACACTAATAATCAGAGCTCGGCGGGGGTGAGCCATTTTTACGTCAGTAATGTCAAGTGTAGATATTAATATAAATACACCTTAAATAATGTTAAAATAAAATAAAACTTTATTCATTATAATTTAAATAAAATGACAATGCATTATGTAGAAAACGAGTAGATACTATAGTACATTACTTACCAAGGGCGATAAAACAAAGAATGTCTCAGATCGCAGGTATTTTACGCCCGAGCCGAAGGCAAGGGCGATAAATATGCGATCTGAGGCTTTCTTTATTATCGCCCGTGGTAAGTACAAAATTTTATGTCACCCCCTGGCCAGGAAGTGGGTTTTTTCGCGCGCGGAGCGTGCGATAATGGCCACTTTATGGCCAGGTGTGACATAAAGTTTTTTATTTATTCTTAATTTTCTTTGTTATTGTAATAAAAAACAAAGTTTTTCTATATTTTCTAATTTCAACGGATTTTGACCGTAGCAGGAAGGCAGCCTAAATAAAATAATTTCATTAGTTATTAAATTACACCACATCTAAAATTTAATGAAAAGGTATGTATGTCCATGTTACGCAAATTCTGAAAACAGCTCACCTCCGCAGAGCTCTGCTCATAATACGAAGTTGTTAAAAAGTAAATATATGATTCGGCCTACGTAAAGGGACTATAAGATATTTTACAACTTTTTTAACGAAATAAATTTAAACATGGTTTTTTTATGAACATGTGAAGTTACTTACTAAAATATTCTTGGAGTCATCATCATCATTTTACCATTTTTAGGGTTCCGTACCCAAAATGGCTAAAACGGAACCCTATTACTAAGAATTCGCTGTCCGTCCGTCTGTCACCAGGCTGCTGGTGTGCCGTCGGAAACTTTCCAAAATTGCGAATTTTTTCACATGGGTTGTGAAGTTTCTCACATTTTTGTATGGGGTTTGAAACTTTCCGAAATGTAAAATGGAAACTTATATTTCAATGAAATTCTGAAATTTCCGAGAACTTTTCCAACTTTTTTGGAAACTTTCCGCAACTTGCACATCTGTAACAGGCTGTATCTCATGAACCGTAATAGTTAGACAGCTGAAGTTTTCACAGATGATCTATTTTGGATGGCGCTATAACAACAAATAGTAAAAAACGGGATACATTACATATTTAAGGGGGCTCCCATACAACATGACTTTTTGCCGTTTTTATAGTTAATGGCACGGAACCCTTCGTGCGCGAGTCCGACTCGCACTTGGCCGGTTTTTATACTTCGTTCCAGATTACATGACGAAAATTTCTTATAGAATTAGTATGAGAACTTTTCGTCACCTAATCTAAAACGAGGTATACCGTTTTTTTTTATTTTTTTTTTGAGACCATTTCAGCATGTAGATAGATAGATAGATAGATATCATTTATTGTATTGATCATACATTGTCAAGAACATTATCAAATTATAAATAACTTAGAATAAATTTACAATATAAATTAATCAATAGGAACAATTGCGAAAAATATATTAGATTTAAATAATTTAATGAATGTCAAATACATATTAGCCGTGTTCCGAATCACGCTTACAACGCTATAAACGCGTTGACGATCGGACCGAATCACGCTCATAGCGTTTACATGAGATGTCGTGACGTCATTGACGACGTCATGGACGGCGCCATGTTGGCGTTTACGATGCTCACACTCCCAGGCGTCAGCACCTTAAACCAAACGTCAAGTTGACGTTTGATATATGAACATGACAGTAAACACAACATGCCCGGTCCGAATCAAAACACCACTCACGCGGCCTTAAGGCTTTCTTATTGCAGCGAAACTACAAACGCGACACAAAAAATCCGCTAGGCGGCGCAACATTATCGTAATTCTCCCCAGTAACAAACACAATTACATTTTACACACACTATCTCACTTAACTGTGACAGGTCACTGACCTCGTTTTTTTTAATGATTGCTGTAACTTAGAATTTGAATATGTGACAGACCTTCTTTGTCAAATTAACCAGAATAAGCCAGAGTGGCGCACGTGATAATTAGGTTGTCAACCATTTAAATTTAGAACAGATTGTTATGACATTCACGCAAAAGAGTGTAGACTTGTCATTGCATATCTCTGTCTCTGTTGCGCAGTTTTGACAGATTTCACTTAACTAAATAAGGGCTAAATTTAATCACGACTCGACACAAAAAGTCAAAGTTGCAAGCCACAAATAAGTAGCTTAATTTCAACCACTAAGCCAAGTACATTGTGGTGTATTTAGTAATCGCTTGCTCTCTAAAGCACAGGTCACAGGTTCGAATCTCAGGCAAGAGCAAGTGTTTTTTTTTTTGTGTTTTATTTAAACAACCGTAATTTTTAGAGCATAAATAATTATTGAGCGTTATTTTGGTAAATAAATATTTTGTACTTTTTTTATTTATTTAGAAAAAGATCCAACATAAATATTTTGCCCTGCTAATAAAAGCTTACAACTTTATTTATTAGTTCTTTATTCTTCTTTATTTATCGTATGGCCTTTATTTCGATCCGTGAGATCTTCGAGAAGACAGTACGGTTCATAAATCCATCTTAAATAAAAATCAAGATTTATTATATTATTTATTATAAACATAAAACATAAGACTGAGGGATTATAATGCGTGCAACCACAGTGCGTCTATAACAGTTTGTAGCCTGTCTCTCAATAAGCTGAGAAGACGTTGATAATTATGTCAGTTCCCCGCATTTCCTCCCATATTTCATTGCAGTATCTATTGCTTGAATTGCTTCTTTGGTTCTTTCATGGCGATGATCCCACTGTTGAACCATTAAACCCCAAAGATTCTCAATCGGGTTCGAATTTCAGGCGATGGCATTACATCATTACATTTATGCCTGGATGTAGCTGTAGAGTAAACCATTCCCAAGAATCCCAAGTGACCCGTGCTGTATGGTAATGGGGCAATTATCTTGAATAAAGTCAGGAAAGTCAGTAGAACAATTTGCAGCATCACTTCGTCCAGTAAATTCACGTAAACATTTGCGCATGATGTGGCTATGAAGTGAAGTTCACCGAAGCCGCTGATATATTGGATAATTACACAATGCAATAATATCACTTTCATCGTAATACTGATGTCATTCTGCTTTACATTGAACTGCAGAGCAAATTGAAGTCGAATAGCGTCAAAACTTTGGCAGGATTACGGTCCGTTTGGGCATATTTATTTTGTTACAATACGAAGCTCAATATATTTAATAATTTAAAATATTGTATTTGAAACACCAAGCTTGAATTTAATTTGCTAATGTCAGATGTCAAACTATGTGTCAGGCGCTATGAATATACTCACACATAGACATAAAATATACAATATGCTATATGAAGGAGTGTGACCCGTATAATGGAAAAAAAATCCACATTCTAAAAATACTCAATGAAACCTTTTGTAATAAGAGAGGGTTTAAAAAGGAAAAAAATGATATAATGATAAGCTTTATTAGCCACATTTTATGTTTTCCACTATCTCGAATTGTAAAAGTACCAGGAGAACTATTTTAAATGTTTATTCGTCGATATGACTCACCAGTAATTTACCCTGAAAATGTTAATATCATCTAGTTACTGGTATTAAATATGCGATTTTTATAAATGTCAAACTGCAAAATGTGCGACAGACGTCCGTCCAGCTCGAGGCCCAACGGCCATCTGTCTACTAAAATGAAGCGCGCAGTTTGCTTTTCTGATATTTTTGAGTTTTGTTAAATATAAAAACATTTAAAAAAAAATTAGCCGTAAAATACACTTCTTCACATCGTTTCCTATCTATTGATATATTTTACTCGAGTCTGAGTTGGATATATTTTATATACGACTCACAATAAGATCAAAATTTACCTGTTTTTGCGATGTGAGATCATCGAGCGAAGTTTCAAATATCGTGTTTTCAGCCTTAAAATACACTAGACCGACTCTTAAACTATAACATATCTAAATATCCCATCAATAAAGTGAGTATTTAATGGTTTAAAATTGAATGAAAAATACTATGATTTCGAATAACGTGGTCTTAAGCGCGCTTACTGATTCGGACCGGCCGTCAGCACTGTAAACGCTGTGGTCGTTGTTGGCGTTGGTTGGTGATTCGGAACACGGCTATCATGTTTTGATACATTCATTCACCAGTCGTTATTCGTCCAGAAACTCTTTGACAGAATAATAGGCTTTGTATTATCTGTCTGTGTAATGTATTATTTGTATATGTTTTTCCATTGTTTACACGTTATTTTGTATGCTCAATAAATATGTTTTCTTTCTTTTCTTTCTTTCTAATTTTCCAATTAAAGTGAAAATTTTAAAAATTCAACGCCACATGTGCGATATGAACCCACGACCTCTGGAATCCGTCCGTTGCTCTAACCAACTGGGCCACCGTGGTAATCACTTGTGACGGTGAATCTTTCAATCATTACACTCTGCTGCTGCAGACCCGGCCCCAAATTCTATTTGGCGGTCGCAGGTTCAAATCCTGCTCGGTGCCTAAATTTTTCAATTTTTTCTTTGTTTCTAAATTTGTAGTTTACGTTAGCAGCGTTACTGCTTAAGAGGAGGGGTAGGGCAAGCTCTCTCCATACAAACTTTGTGCAGGATTTACTTCGTTTGTGTTTGCATTAAAGTTATGATTTTTGGTCAGTATGCTCATTTTTCTCATAGCTATTTCGTGATGTAAATTTTTTTTTTATAATTTTTTTTTTTAAATTTTTAAATTTTGATTTTTTTTTTGAAATATTTCAAAATGTTCACATCACGATCTTCGCATATCTAATATTTACAAAAAAAAAAAAATTATATTTGTTAGTGCCAAAACCGACGGATAAAACCTGCACAAAGTTTGTATGGGGAAGGCCTTGCCCTACCCTGCGCCTTAATACAAAATTAATCCTTAAAGACCATCGGAGTCGGGCGTCGCCAAAAAAGTCCTCGATTCTCATACAAAAAGTCAAACATTGTCTATTTGTATGAGGATCGAAGACTTTGTATGAATTAATGAATGAATGATTTATTTATTCACCGGAGCATACAGTGTACAAAAGGTGTTTTACATTGCAGTTTCAGTCATATTCAGCCATTTCAGGAATGTGAAAATTTAAATAAGTTCTTAACAACAAAATAATACACTATTACACACTTTGTGTCAAAAATGTTTTAGCCAATTTACAATTTCGTTACATCCTATATGTGTATATACAGAATGCATGAAAATTATGATGATGATGAAATTATTTACACGCTTACATAGGAGAGACGAGACGAGCGGCCCAAAATGGTAATTATAGTAAATAATAACTATGGAACTGCATGAAGTCTGCTTATTTTTTTTTTATATAATCATGAGAAATGTATATTTGATGGTCCCAATCATCATCATCTTCCTAGCGTTATCCCAGTACAGTTGCATCCTGAAGGATGCCTGGGGTCCGCTACCTAATCCCAAGATTTGGCGTAGGCACTAGTTTTTACGAAAGCGACTGCCATCTGACCTTCCAACCCCGAGGGGAAACTAGACCTTATTGGGATTAGGCTTTGTCAAGTGAGTGGGCAACTTGACCGTTAGAAGTTCTCAAGCCGCCCGAAGGCCTCCAACTTGGCTTAACGACTGCTGCCATAGACAGCAGCCGGGATCAACGGCTTAACGTGCCTTCCAAAGCACGGGAGCGCTCAGTTAGTAACCACTCGAAGCGGTCACCCATCCAAGTCCTGACCGCTGCGCACGTTTGATGGTTCCAATGAACTGATTAATATAGATACGATGCTTTTATTAAAGTTTTTCGCAGCAATTTTTTTTTTGCATCTATTGTGTGTAGTAGAACAAGCGAAAAAAAGCAGTTTTTTAGCTTGAAATTGTTTGAAACGATAATTCTTAATGAAAAAAAGATATTGGACCGAATAGTTCTGTATTAGATATTAGATAGTAAAGAAGAGAAAATGTCAAAATAATAGTTTAGAATAGTAGTTTATGCAACTGTTACATAATGAGGGTTCTCAAAACAGCGAGTTTCATAATAAGATAACACGAGTGTTTTAAGACCTAATTATTTATACAGTTGCATACACTACTTTATCTACATGCATATCCATAAATCTTCTATCATGCGTTTCAAGCAATAGTTCCTGTTCAATACAAAAGTAGTGTGCGTTGATGTCTTTTCTAAGCACGCACCAGTATCATAATGAAACATTTAAAAAAATATATGACGTTATCTTACTTTATTATCGTTTATTATCGTCATTTTTATGCTTTGATAATTATCGATTTGATAATAACCTAAAACTTTTAATTTTTTTTTTTTTATAAAAACCTAAAATTTTAGTAGTTATCGTGTTTTTCAATAATTATCGATTTGATAATTACGTAAAACTTTTAATTTTTTTTTGGATAAAAATCCTAATATTTAAGTAACCCATACCACGGATACTTATCCGATAATTGTCGCGATAATTATCAAGGACCATAATTATCTTGATAATTTCGAACTCGGCTAATTTCGGCTTCATCTAAATTCTAAATAAAATTGTTTTTTTTTTGTTTCACAGAGGCGTTGGAGCGTAAGGCTAAAAGGGAATACAAACGTCGAGGGGCCGGTGGTGAGTTATTAATTATAACTATTACGTATTAATATAAACACCCTCATTGTAATTAAATTACCAATTTCACTAAATATGAGCTGTGAGCTGACTAGTAAATTATATAGACTACCAACGTTTATAAATTTTCACATTCAGAAAAGTCATTGTTGGCCTCCAATGAGGGATCAAAGACGTACTTTTCTTCCCTCATTTCAGGGCAACAATGATTTTCCCTCATAGGTGTGAAACAAGGCAGTACATGCACGTCACACGGTATCAAAATTATTTCCGTCTTGGACGTAAACACTTAACTCCCTCGCTACGCTCAATATTCAGTATGCCGCCCTCGCCGTAAATATATCATTTCGCACTATTAAGACACAATCTACTCTTTTTAAGCGCACGGCCCGTCTGATGAGAATCGGTTTTTTGCTGGATTCTTCTCAGCTTGTCTAGGTTTAGTGAACCAGCGACAAAACTCACAGTAACTCGATTCCACTGACACCTCAGATTCGATTGAAGCCGCTCAACCAAGCTCACTGGAGCGCAAACTCTTACGAGTATACCAATGTTTAAACCGCCCGCGTGGTCGTGTCGGAGGTTTCCTCTGGATTTTCCCTACGCCACTCTCTAACCGCGTACTCCTATCGTTTTAATGGGCCCGGCCTATAAACCGCAGTCAGGTTTAAAAAAAAGTGTTTCACGAAGTATACACATTGGCAGTCTATATATAACTTACTTGTCTCTGGTATATATGTCACTTTAATATGGCACATGTTTTTTTTATAAAGACAACCACTGACGAAAGTTGTAGTAATTATAACAACTAATTATAGATTATGTGTAAATAATTAATTAATGATCGAAAATATACTCAAACCCATTTGTTATTACTTCAGTTAGAGACTGGCTGGAGTAGACATCGTCATAAAAAAAAAGATTTAAATCTCACGATATACAGGGTGAAATTTTATTGACCGTTCAATTTTTCCTAGCCATTAGATATGAATAAAAGATGCAACTTCTGAAAAAAAACGGGTAAATTTTTTACAATTTTCGCGAACATGAAACAACAATGATTACGAATTAATTAATACCAAAGCGTCCTAAGCCCGTGAAAGTAAGTAAGAAGAAAAATTTGCGAAAATATTTTTTTTTTTTGTTACTTTTGTCAAAAAGCGTTTTTTATGCGAAAATTGTCTCGGCGACTGATCGTGGGGCCAGGGCGATCATTATTGCTGCCTCCCACACAACCCGCTTCGACGGTATCCACGAACGAAAGTTTTAGGATATCTTTCAGCTGCTGTATCTCAACATTTTTGTACTGAAAGATACTGAAAGAAAATACACGTATATCTTAATTTTCGCCAAGGAATCTACTGTGAAAATTTGGACGGTCAATAAAATTTCACCCTGTATTAAATCGGCCTCTTAAAATTTAGAATAAAAAATCCTGCTAGCTTAAAAATCGTGTACTTTCCGAATGTACAGTTTTAGTATATTTTCGATTGTTTATCAACATTATATTTAACACCGTGTTTGTATTAACGGTTTTCACCTACACATATATAAGCAAAGTTCTGGCTTTGGGATTAATAAGACAGTAGGCGCCCGGGGGGGCGATTTTTGAGTGTCGAACGCTCGACTTTTCACTCGACGTCTGTCAAAACATTAAACATTGACAGATGTAGAGTGAAAAGTCGAGCGTTCGACACTCAAAAATCGGCCCCCTGATCAGTGTAGAAGCGATTCCTCGCGAGTCTACTGGCTCTATAAACGCCAATTATGAAAAGATAGGCCTAAACCCATCTACGTGTATATACAGGGTTTGAAAGGATAATTATCAAGATAATTATCGCGATTTTTATGCTTTGATAATAACCTAAAACTTTTAATATTCCTTTTTGATAAAAACCTAAAATTTTATTCATTAAACTTATTTAATAAATTTAAGTAATAAAATAACATATACTACCCTACCCGTACCAAGGATAATTATCCGATAATTATAGGATAATTATCAAAGACCATAATTATCTTGATAATTTCGAACCCTGCATGTATAGTACTTTTTTATCTCACGAGCGCGGCTTGGTCACGGTTGTAGTTGTGACACATACGAACACATAGACAACGTGAACTCATCGCTCCTACGCTGACGCACACATAGACAATGTGCATGTATAGCTCAACACACAACCATGGCACACCCGCGCTCCTGAGATAAAAGTAGTATAACTCAAATACAACAGAACAAGTTCACTTTGTGGTGCACAATAAAGTATATTATTATTATTATATTATTATTATTAACAACGAATCTATCTACCATCCACTATTTGTTTAACGAAGGCGCCATTTCTTAAATCCCGAAACCAATACTTGGTCTAACATATAACTGCATTACGAAATAAATATAGGTATAATCCACCTATCCGTCACGACGAATCTCACGCTGCGCGCCGCTCAGGAACCTTCCGAGTAATGCGTTAAGTAAAGACTTTAATAATAAATATTTGTGGACAATCTTACACAGATCAACCTAGTCCCAAACTAAGCAAAGCTTGTACTATGGGTACTAAGACGATATACTTACTTATATAGATAAATAGATACTTAAATACATAGAAAACATCCAAGACCCAAGAACAAATATTCGTGCTCGTCACACAAATTCGAACCCGGGACCTCCAGCTTCGTAGGCAGGGTCACTACCAACTAAGCTAAAGCGGTCATCACTTTTGCCGCCCAATATACAAGAAAAATTGTCAAAGAAAATTCAATCTACTGAAGAAATATGGTAGAATTTGTTTTGTTTTCAAATCAAACAGCAAAACCTATGCTAATATTAAAAGATATAAATTCCTTTCATCATCAAATTTAAGAGTTATCCTCTTGTCGGTGGAGTATTTTTCATTTTTCCCCATCGCACGCCAGTTCTTTGACTTCTTGATACGACACGACGCCAACTGTTTCTCTTATTTGGTCCATGTAACTGCGCCTTGGTCTTCCCCTGCCTCGCCTTCCTTCTATCTTTCCTTCCAAAATGGTCTTGAAGAAGTTGTCGTGTCCTATCAAATATCCAATCATTTTTCCCCTTCTATTGTTAATAGTGTTTAACAACGTTCTTTTCTCTTTCACACTGTGTAATACCTCCTCATTTGTTACTGTGCCATTTTACGGAAAGTCAAGGGCACCAATATGTATACATTTTTTCACCTTATTCCATTGAAATAAGGTCCAAAAATATATACATATTTTTGCTCTTGACTGTACACACTGTTGTTGTACACTCGACTTTTTTTAATTTGGTTAAAATTGGGTTTTTTCTACTCAGAATCGAAAGCACTTTCGAATGATATAGGGGAAAAAAGTGTCCCAAATTTTTTTTATTCCATTCCGTTACCGTTTTCATACTAAGTTTGTAATGCTTGTATGGTGGTAACGGAATGGAAAAACTGAAAATTGTATGAAAATTTTGGGACACTTTTTCTCCTATTTTTATCCTAATTTAAAAAAAGTCGAGTGTACAACTTATACAACTTTCCGTAAAATGGCCCTACTCTCTCGGTCCAACTGATAAATTCCTTTAATACAGTGTAAAAAAAATACCACCTTAAAAATTCAAAATGTCAAAGTGGAAATGCAATATTTATTTCGTAAGTGCGTAGACACTAACACGGTTCCGGTAGTCACCATCGTGTCATCTTTATGTATTTTCAAGCAAAAGTACTAAGATCGAAAGTACTCACGTCACGGGCGAAAAGGTTACCGCCATCAAAAAACATCAAAAAAATGCCCCAGCGCGTGGCGAGAAAGATTGGCGACAAAAAGGTTGTTATACGGAGGAATACCAAGTTGATTAGGAGGAAAGGTAAAAGTTTACGTATGGGAAAAGTTTACGTGCATGGTAGGAGATTAGTTCGATGTCGTCTGGATTGGGGGAGAATGAATGAATGAATGAATATTTTAATTGTCAATAGTGGGTTTACGAACAGGTCTTAATGTTATACATTTCTGATCTCCACATTGTGCCTACAAACTAGCGTACAAATATCAAATTAATTTTAATTGGAATTGTTCAGGAACTCCCTGACGCTATAAAAACATTTTTTAGATAACCAATTCATCAACATATTCTTAAATACCTTTCACTTCTTGTCTTTAAACTCATCCATATTTATAATAAATAAATAGTAATACACATCGCATACGAGTTTTTGGAAGTTAGAGTTAACTTAGCAGCTGGCTTGAACAGTTTAAATTTATATTGAGATCTTAATTTACGAGAGTATGTTTCTTGGGTTTCCGTGAATTTTTTAATCAAAGTGAAAATTGAAAAATTCAACACCACAGGTGGGATTTGAACCCACGACCTCTGGAATCCGTCCATTGCTCTACCAATTGAGCCACCGTGGTATCCCTTGTAATGGTGAATTTTTCAATCTTAACACTCATCTATTAAGCCTTATTAGGGAGGCTCGTAGCGACATCTACCGTGAAGCTATTACAACTTCTGAAACGGCACCAACGTCCCAAGTTGCATTGGGAATCGTTGATAACAAAGTGCTATACCCATACAAACTTTAATATGTCTATATGTGTATCTGTTTAATATGTCTTTAATTTTCACTTTGATTAAAAAATTGAGATTTTCGCTAGCGGACGCATCCGCTTAACAAACATATTAAAGTTTCCGTGAATTGTTTTTCATATTTATGGACAAACATGCATACCTCCGATATATATACACAAGGAACTGTCACAATATTATATTTTATAAAGTGACAGCGAGGGCGAAATGATACTTTTCGGCCAATTCTGAAAATAGCTCTGATGCAGCGTTTCTGCGAAATAAAGAGTTGTTCCATTATTGTGCAATCTCGAAACGAGAAAAAAATAGGAGGAACTTTACGAACAACCAATCAAAGCCGATTTTTAATAGTACAAGTCAGCGTCATATAGTGTGTAGCAGCCAGTGTCCAAATAGTTCGGTACATCATATATTTTTAGGGTTCCGTATCCGATGGGTCAAAACGGAACCCTATTGGTGACTGATCTGTCATACAAGTTTTACAGCCAAACGGTTGGAGCTACAGGCTTCAAATTTACACAGTATAAGCATCTTGTTGGCCCGAAGCCATAGAAATAGTAAAAACTTATTTTTAAATGTTTTTAAGGGGGGCTCGCATACAGCTAAAGACGGGCGTGAAATTTTTTTTTTATCCTGCCCTATCGAGTGGGGTATCGTTGTTTAGAGCTCATTGAGTAGACTCTTACTATATATTTAATTAAAAAAATATTGGAAAACAAAGGAATGAGAAGACAGCTTTTTTTACGAAATTTAGTTCCGAAGTATTTTTTAACTTCCCAAATAACTATAAACTTAAAATTTGGTAATAATGTTTGTTATTACGTATATTTTACCAACAAATACTAATATATTGATAAATTAGATTTTTTCTTTGAAATTTCTTTATTTTTCCTAAAAATACCAACTTAACTTCGCGGTCGGTTCGGAACCCTAAATTTGCGAAGTCCGACTCGCACTTGGCCGGTTTTGTATGGTGTACCGAAGTATTTGGCCACTTTGGCTGCTACATACTATATGACGCTGACTGTACCTCTACTATTTTTGGGTCCAGTTAATTATGTGTGTTCCAACTCAGAATCACGATCTAGAGTAAAGAAAAAAAGTGGCCCCCAAAAAAAGTCAGTTTTGTGTTGCTTTTTTCTTACAGTTGATATGCCTCGTCACAAAAGTGACACAAAATTTGTATGGACAATCAAGGACATATTTTTCTTCATTAGAATCAATAAATAGTACAGTAGGCCTAGCACATGACAGCCGCGAGAGTACCTATGTCGGCTCGAGATATTCTACGCGTCTTTTTTGATTGGTGCTGTTAGAAAGTGACGGATAGTCTATCTCCAGCCGACATACTCTCACGGCTGTCATGTGCTAGGCCTAGTGATCGTGATTTTGAGTCAAAAAATGCAAAATTACCTACTTAGATCCGAAAAAAAGTTAGAGTTACACTGGAAAGTAAAAAATTCCAATTAACAAAGTACTATCTTGGCTAAAATCGTAAAATCCCTTCTCATGATTACTATTTTTTGTTTTTTTTTTATTTATTATATCGGGGCGAATGCTAGGTGTGTCATATTTTTATGTAGGAAAGATATTAATGTTTATAATATAATCTAAGTAAATTTGGTGGAATGTGTTTTTATGAAATTAGAATAAGAATAGAATGATAGTAGTTTTGTGAGGTATGATTAAATTTAAGTTTAGTGTCAAGATTTTTTTTTGTAGATTTATTTCAGTGTTTTTTTTTTTTAACTGGAGTAAGAAGATTCACTTTTCGATATGAAAGCAATATATAGTGCGCGCCATCCACGACGACGCGCCCCTCCACAGCGAATATCATACTAATCTGTGCGCAGTTAATGGCTTGGGCTGTGGAGGGGAGCGCCTTCGTGGATGGCGCGCACTATAAACTAGTCGCTCTGTGAGCTGTAAAACACGCGTTTTTTTAAAAAAAAACTGTATCGATGAAAACTATATATCGAACCTGCTCACGAAATTTCACAAGAATCGGTTGAAAAATACAACCTGTAGAGGATAATAACCGGATATATGAGCATTTTTGCCCGAGCTAAAACGGACACGTTTTGCTAGCTCGGTGGATAAAAGATGATTACTATAAATTTAATCATACCCTCAATATAAAACGGGTACTACAGTAGAATCCGCTTATAACGACTCCGCTTATAACATTTGACCGCTTTTAACGAATTCTAAATCACCGACGTTAGGATTCATACCAAACATTTTCAAAGAAAATCAGTCCGGTTTGTACGACGTCCTGTTAGTGCGACGTAATATCGCCGGTCCCTTGACGGTCGCTGTATCCGGATTCCACTGTACACTTTCTATTTAATTTCGATACTATAGTCCCATTAGTCCCCGCGAGATAAGAAATAAATCTTGACACCTGTCATTTGCATACATTTTATAACCTAAAAGTCACTTGTAGGTTATAAAATGTATGGATTTACTTGTTAAGTGTAAATAGGTACCTGTTTTATTTTGCTCTTGACTATAAATCATTGTAGGTAGAAGTGTGGTGTGGTAGATTGAGGATCGCATGGTAGTTTTTAAACTGATTGGTAGAAAATGTGCATCCAAATTTATAGATTGATGTTTTTAGTTGTGTTATATGTTTTTTACTAATGTACTTACTTACTTAATGTAATGTACTTACCTACTAACATGACATGACATATAGTCAAGCGAGGTTCGATTTAACATGACGTCGCTGACAAACTGTAACAACTTAAAATTACCAAAATTAAAAAACCATTTTTCTTCCATCTGTACTCGTATCATTGAGAGCCTCGCATACGGCTCGGCCCTCAAGCTCGCTCGTCAATATCAAGGTGGACTTAAGGCTTGGTTATTGCAGAATCGGCCGCGTCTTCATCCGCCGGGGAGACAACGCCGCGTGCCAAACGCAAGTATACGAAGCGGGCGCCTGGCGTAAACAAGGACACGGTTAGTATATTTTTTATATTACGGCGGTGGCAAACGCGTGTACGGTCCACCTGATGGTAGGCGGACACCGCAGCATATAGACCCTCGCAACTACAAATGAGCCACGTGCGCGTTGCCGACCCTTTATGAAATTTGAGGATTCACTGTATTGACAACAGATGGGACCAATTTAGCTCCCTCACTCTCAACACAGTGCATCCTCAGGAGCTCTGGCAACCTTGCTCACCTCCAGGAACACAACACTACATACTAACCCCCTTATTCATAAACGTCCATCAAACCTCTATTAGTTAACAAGTCGCTAAAGTTCGTTTGTCCTTATCTGTCACTCTGTCATTTACGTTTGTGAGAAAGGGACAAACAATATTTTAGTTAGCAGAGGTTTGTTAAGTTTCATGAATAAGGGGGTAAGTATACACACGATTTATTTAAGGCCAGGCAGTGCCACTGCAAATGTCCCGCTCTAACACGCGGGGGTTTCCAATTAACCATCCCGCTCTCTACGGAACTCTGAGCGTAGTTTTCGTAAATATTTGGTAAATTTAGATTGATTTTTGGAATACTGGATCACTTATCAAATATCTATCCGGTTATTGTGTTAAAACAATAAAAAAAATATTTAATCATTAAAATTAAATTTCGTCTTATTAGCCTTGGCCGGAATGGCAATTGCAGACTTTGTATGAATTAAACGGACTCGCAAGCTCGTCCGTTTAAAACTAATATTTGGCCTACAATTGCCTCCTACCGTGCCTCGACAATTATGAACTATAGTTATTTCCCGCGACTTCCTCCGCGTGGAACTCGTTTATCGCGATAGAATTGAAGTAATTGCTATTCACTTATATCAGGCGCTTACCTACTCATCGCTCTTTCATACAAACTTCCACTCCCTTAAGGAATGATTTCCGAGATAAGAAGTATCCTATGTCCATCCCCGGGATTCAATCTATCTCCATACCAAATTTCATGTAAATCGGTTCAGCGGTTTAAGCGTGAAGAGATATAGTTCGGACACAACTCTAAGGCTAAATTCTGTCAAACGAACGCAAGCAAAACTAGACTTAGAGCTCTAACTGTAAGGTAGATTTTTGCTTGCGTTAATTTGACAGCTCTTGGCCTTACAGTTTTGTACGAACTATAACAGACAGAAAGACAGACCCACACTCTCGCATTTATAATATTAAGGCGCCTGTATACGCAAGCACGCCCCATACAAACTTTGTGCAAGTTTTTCTTGGCTTGTGTTTGCATTACACTTATGATTTTTGGTCAGTATTACGCCTATTTTTTAGTTAGAACCACAAGAAAAAAAAATGTTCTTTTTATTTTTCAATTTTGATTTTTTTTGCTTGACATTCTTCTTATATCTAATATTAACAAGCAAAAAAAAATTATATGCGGGAGTGCCAAAACTGACGAATAAAACTTGCACAAAGTTTGTATGGAGAAGGCCTTGCGTATACAGGCGCCTTAAGGTGGTTCGCTTTCCATATATACAAACCGTCTTTTGACATTCGCAGGCTAGCGGCGTGATATTTCAAGAAACTTATGTAACAAACTTTCATAGATTGGCTTTTCATTTGCGCGAAATTCCCCCTTTCCTAGAATAACCTTGTATAACCTAGAATAATTCGAAATAATTGATGTCACGTGATACTCACGTGACAAACTAATTTCTCAAATTATTCTAGTTTATACAAGTTTATTCTAGGAAAGGGGGAATTTCGCGCAAATGAAAAGCCAATAGGGTATTAAACTAAGGTAAAAATAAATTATATTTTACTTGACTAATAAAAGATCTAACGAAAATACTCGAAAAACATCAATTATTAATTTATTTTAGCTAATTGAAAGATTTTATAAGCATAAAGATTTAAAAAGGACGCTGATTTGAACAACCCTGCTCACACTGTCGTAGTGACGTCACTAAGACAGTATTTCCCTACAAACTTCATATTAACAAATCGTTTTTGACATTTAATAAAAAGTTGCTGATTTGACTAGGGGTTTAATACCGTATTTATGAATGTTTGTTACTTAAGTTTCTTAAAATATCACTCCGCTAGCCTGCGAATGTCAAAAGACGTTTTGTATGGAAAGCGAACCACCTTAAGGGGAGGTATCCCCAACGCAACTGTCCCGCTCTAACATGCGTGTGTTTACAATTAACCATCCCGCTCTCTACGCAAGCTCTGCGCGCAGTAGGGTGTTGCTTATTTGGCAAAAAATAAAAAAAATCTGAAATCCTGCAGTCTCACCCCCCCATTTTGTTCTACTACCCCTATTAACAGATGCTAGTTTTTTTTGTTTTTTTTTTAAACTAATTTTAGAGGTCGCTACCGGCTGTCAAAGCTTTGAAGAAACATGTTCAATTAAACATATATAAATTACGTATATTTTAATTAAAATCAAGTAAAATTCTAACAATTTAAGCCAAAATTAATTAATAATACGATTTTTATGACACTCCATGTAAGATAATTTATCAATGCTACAAAAAATTTGAACCAGAAAGAACCCCAGGCTCAGATATATCATTAATGAAGCTTTTACCCTGAAACTAAAATGGAAATGGGCTACACATGTCGCGAGGTTAAGAGACCAGAGATAGACTATAAGAGCGACTCTTTGGCGTGGCCCATCAGGCAATCGGAGCAGGGGAAGGTGACATCAAGAGGCCAGCCAGCTGGCTCTGAAACGAGTTATGACAGGTCAGAGTCAGAGTCATGGTCATCCTTGGAGGAGATTTTTACCCGGCCAGGGATTCTGGCAGACCAGCTTATTACGAGTACTAATACCTAGTTCAAAATAACATAGTTTACCAAAGTTATCTAAGTTTTTTACTAATCAACGATATGTAATATTTAAAATATTTATCTTAAAGGGATTTTTTATTTATTTATTTTAATTATTTATTTCTAAAGCCTTTCACAACCAACAACAGGTATTGCTTTTCTTCATTCACCATGATTAACTTGTTGAATTCCTAAATTAACCGCAATAGCCCCATGCCGAACTTATGTTTTCTTCCAAAACTTTATCAAGCGGTAGTGACCCCTAAAATACAGTTATAAAAAAAATAAAAAAAACTAGCATCTGTTAATCGGGGTACTAGAACGTAATGGCGGGGTGAGACAATGACTTTTTGAAAGTTCATTTTTAAGCAACACCCTAGCGCGCAGTTTTGTAAATATTTAGCTATAGTCATCAAGCCAGTCATTTTATCAAAGCAAACCCTGCGAAAATGTCTATAACTATTTACGATCTTTAATTGAGTACAAAAATTAAATGTTAAATATCAGTAATATAGCCGTAGTATTGAAAAAACATTCCAAAAAGGGGTAACTTCGCGATTTTTTTCTATCGAGTGAAATTCATCAGGTCATGTAACTGACTGCGATTTTGACTAGACAATATCCTTATGTAACACATATATTTCTTTTAGATTTTAAGACACTATATTCTATGTCTCAGATGGTTTTTAAAAACTTAAAAGTGGTAATACACGGCCTTAAGTATGGATTTTTCGACAGCCCCCATCGACGGAGCGTGTCAAAGGGAAACGCGGACGCCCTAGGAAGGACGCGAACCACAAGCCACAGCAACCCAGTGAGTACGGTCCGACGGTTTTACAATACAAACATGCCCTTTTTAATGTTGTAAAGCGGATGCGCCCGCTAGCGAAGTTATACCAGTACGTTTTTTCGAAACCTTAACTAATTCGAACGCGTTTGCGTTTTGTCTCAAAATGTATGAATGAATGAATGAATGAATGAAATTTATTCCAGAACAAGTCCATATTGTATTACATACTAGATCAAATTAAAAAAAATGAAATATGAAAAGTATATATATGAAATAAAAAATAATGATGAAATAATAATGGCATATGTATGAAAGTGGTATGAAAACGTGAACAGCGCCCCTGGTGGTCACTAGTGAACACTAAAACAGCGAGTATAACATTTGTTGCTAACCGATGAACGCGCGTATTTCAAACTCGGCGAGAGCGTTTTCATACATTTGAGACAAAACGCAAACGCGTTCGAATTAGTTAATGTTTCGAAAAAACTTATACTAGAGCTACAGACCACGTGATCGCAACTTACTGGCAGTACCTAAAGCGCGTCCTGTGGCGTACAGGAATGCACCACTGGTTCGCGCTTTATTTTATCTGAACGCGCTTCTCAAGTCAGCACCTGACTGCGATGTGTTTGCAAATAGTTGGAAGATAATATGTGATGAATGTAAGAGTATGGGTGTAGAACATTGTTATCAACGATTCCCAATGCAACTTGGGACGTTGGTGCCGTTTCAGAAGTTGTAACAGCTTCACGGTAGGTGTCGCTGCGAGCCTCCCTAATAAGGCTTAATAGATGAGTGTTAAGATTGAAAAATTCACCATTACAAGAGATACCACGGTGGCTCAATTGGTAGAGCAATGGACGGATTCCAGAGGTCGTGGGTTCAAATCCCACCTGTGGTGTTGAATTTTTCAATTTTCACTTTGATTAAAAAATTGAGAGTTTCATTCTATTTAAAATTGGGACTAGTAGCAGTATATGTACTTTTATTTTCTAGAAATCCGCGTCAGAAGTAACCTGATGCCGGAGAACAGTGAACCCATCACCCTGGACAGCGATGATGAGCCAGACCTTGGTAAGTGACACTTGAAACTTCCCTTTGAAGTGGATATTTCTTTGTTAGAGGCTTGTATAGGCCACACACTTCGAGAAATAGAAGCTATATACGATTTTAAACCCTATTTTTATTGGATTTTGTTCATCTGTGTCCTGTAACAGGGAATCCAAGCGCAGAACCCAAATAATTGTATTTTAACGTGTATTTTTCCAATAAATATTTCTATTTCTAGTTATAATCAGCTGTAGATGGCGCCATTAAATGCGCACGCCAAAATCAACTTTATCGTAGCCAGAATAAGGCACTAATCTCCAACCCTTATGTCTTCATTTTGAACGAGGGGAGTTCATTAAGCCGGGGTTACACTAGGGGACAAATGTCCTGCGACACGGGTCGCCAGCGACGTCGGGTGAAGTAGCGCGACGTTGCCGGACTTCGCTCGACATGTCTGGCAACATCGCGCGACACGGACGTCGCGATGTCGCCAGATATGTCAGGCGAAGTTCCGCGAAGTCGTACGACTTCGCCTGACGTCGCTACGGACATAAGTCGCGCGAGTTCGCCTGACATATGTGGCGCGATGCCGCCACATATGTCAGGCGAAAGCCGTGTTCCGAATCACGCTTACAACGCTATAAACGCGTTTACGATCGGACCGAATCACGCTCATAGCGTTTACATGAGATGTCGTGACGTCATTGATGACGTCATGGACGGCGCCATATTGGCGTTTACGATGCTCACACTCCCAGGCGTCAGCACCTTAAACCAAACGTCAAGTTGACGTTTGATATATGAACATGACAGTAAACACAACATGCCCGGTCCGAATCAAAACACCACTCACGCGGCCTTGAGCGCGCTTACTGATTCGGACCGGCCGTCAGCACTGTAAACGCTGTGATCGTTGTTGGCGTGATTCGGAACACGGCTGAAGTTTCGCGAAGTCGCACCACGGCGAAATCGGCCGGCTTCGCTTGACATGTCGCCGACACATGTCGTGGGACATTTGTCCCCTATTGGTGTAACCTTGGCTTTACTATACTAGTTGACCATCGCTGGCATTCAGCGATGGTCTTGGATTTTGGCCTGGTAATGAAAGTGTAATCTATGTTTATCTACACACATATCATAAATCCTCTAATATGCGTTCGGAAACCGTAGAAAATGACTCTCATTTCAACATTCAATGAATTTATGGCAATTTTCTTATCTGTGGCTAAGGCTACAGCAGTAATATAATTTTTAATTTTAATCTCATATATGATGTTAAAAAACGTCAAACAAAACTGTCAAAATTTAAATGTCAAAGTTGACATGTCCCTATTCTAGTATCACTGAAAATTCAAATTCAGTCGATGCGAAATGTCAGCTCGATGTTTTTTTAGTATATATCGCACGAAATTTGAGCTAGAACGACATGATCACATCAGAATAGGGACTCTTTACTTTTTAAAATAACATTCAGGTATCGGTTGCCAGTTCTGATTTCGATATTTCCGCAACCGTGCAAAAAAGGTTGTGTTAACACAATAGGGTATTAAACTAAGGTAAAAATTAATTAGTTTTTACTTGACTTATAAAAGATCTAAGGAAAATACTCGGAAAACATCAATTATTAATTTATTTTAGCTAACTGAAATTTTTTATAAACATAAAGATTTAAAAAGGACGCTGATTTGAACATACCAATTCACACTGTCTTAGTGACGTCACTAAGACAGTATTTCTCTACAAACTTCATACTAACAAATCGTTTTTGACATTTAATAAAAAGTTGCTGATTTGACTATGAGTGAAATACCGTATTATTGTATTTATTTACAACGGTTTCTGAACCCATCTTAGAATAGTTATAATATGTGTGTAGATAAAGTAATGTATGCAACTGTACATAATTAGGCATTAAAACACTCGTGTGACCTTATTATGAAACTCTCCTTCGGCTCGTTTCATAAAACACACTCGTGTTTTAATGTCCCTCATTATGTACCAGTTGCATAATAGTATTTTATACAATCGTTATATAATGAATGCTTTTTTAGTCGAGAACTGCGTTTAGACCACGAGGCTTGCCGAGTGGTCTAAGTAAGGTTCGAGACTCAAAAAGCTAATTATATAACTATTGTATACAATACTTTTTCTACGAGTCCACGAAAATAACAAAATAACAGAAAGTTGCCGCTGAAACGATCTCATTAGTGCATGAGGGTTACACGGTGATTAATAGCACGTGGTCTGCACATATCACAATACGTATCACGTGGGTATTGATGAATATTAAAAACAAGTCTAAATAATTATGAAATTTACGATAATATCACAAGTATTGTAAATTTGTAATAACAATTCCCACAGGGCCGGTGCCCTGTCAAGATGAAAAAAAAATTATCAGTCCATGCCCGCCTTTGGCATCATGTCAAATTTCGACCAATCACGACACAAGAGAATTTAAGTTTTTTTTTAATGATTATGGCCAGTATCCAAACGCCCGTTTAAGTAGGTAGACATTTGACAAGTGCATTGACGTTTTTACGCTCAGAAGCGCGGGAAGCACTATCAATGTTGAAAAATTCATAAAATGAGTCTCCTTAAACTTAATTTTTTTCAGCAAATTACGGCGTTCTATTTTTGAATGATATTTCGATTCTCCGCGCAGTTGTACAATGAAATATTATATTACTCCATAGAGCATAGACTTTTAGTTCAGCTTAAAATGTATAATATTGTGCAATGGTCTATGAAGTTGTAATTGTAATATTGTAGTCGACGAGTATAAAAACTACTATTATGTTATCGGCAGGATCCCCCAGTCAGGCCTCCGACTCTTTGAGCCTGGACGAGAATCTCCGAGCTTTGAGAAACATACACGAGAAATACGCAAATATAGACAAGGTACGTTGTAATACCGTCATTTGTGTGTGGTTGATTGAAAATCCGTAATGTGCTCTTCGCTTTACATTCTTCAATTGGCTTAGCCGTAATGTAAAACAGCGGTTCAGTCTGATTGTATAACCCGCCGTATTACATTACGGCTAGCCGTTTTAAAAAACAGCGTCGTTTTATATTACGGCGGGTCAACGATTAGCCGAATTGAATACGGTTGAATGTGAAGTCCGCCGGATTGTCATCGGCGCTGTACGTTCTTCAATTGGGCTAGCCGTAATGTAAAACAGCGGTTCAGTTGGATAGTATGCATAGTATAATCCACCGTATACGTTTATAATTTTCAATTCAATGTGATATTTTGATGGTATACTATCCATAAAGTGACATCATGTTGTAAATTTTAACATGTGTCAAATACCCAATTATGTACTTGAGTTACTCCATAAGAAAGAATACATAAAACTATGCCAAATTGTGAAAATCCTATTCGAATATCTCAAAAAATAACGAAACTACAACCGTTAAAATGTTTTTAGTTTGAGAGAGGAAGCGCTACAGATCAGTGACGTCACTGACCCAGAGCGCCATAGTAAATGACGATCGTTGAATACACAGGTGCTTTTTGCGGAAAAGGGACAGAAAATAGCCCCTCCTAAAACTTTGAAGACTTAAAATTCAAAATTCAAACATTTATTCTGCAAATAGGCCACAAGGGCACTTTTACATGTCAATTTACAATTTACTCGTAATAAAGTCTGACAATACAAGCACATGCTACATTTTTCATAAGAAAAATTAATTTACAATTTAAGAAATAATGACAATAAGAATATATTACATTTTTCATGTCAAAATACTAATTATCTATTACAATTATTACAATATCAGTATAGTTAGAGATGTATAAGGTCTCAGTCTGACTAACAAAATTTAATATAGTATCCCAAAGATGTAAATGGTCTCTGAGCGTCAAAATATTAATAATACCTAATGACTATTCTAACGTGCTTAGAGATGTGCATGGTCTCAAAGCGTCAAAATAAAATTATAATAATAAGATCTCAATATAAAAAAAACCGTAATTTAATATAAGTAGAGGTGTCTCTTCAGAGTTAATGACAATAAAAACTAATCCATAACAGGGTGATGTCTCTCGTCATTCTCCAAGAGAATATAATTGTGTTACTATTATCTGTTATTGTATTATTTGTAACTATTAATTTTTATTTAATTTAATTAATTATAATTATGTAACTACTAGCTTTTGCCAGCGACTTCGTCCGCGTAAATGTGATGCTTTTCGGGATAAAAAGTATCCTATATGTTAATCCAGGCTATAATCTCGTTGCATA
Organism: Cenopis cana; assembly: GCA_951800055.1. Classification (NCBI taxonomy): domain Eukaryota; kingdom Metazoa; phylum Arthropoda; class Insecta; order Lepidoptera; family Tortricidae; genus Cenopis; species Cenopis cana. The sequence goes on along the minus strand of OX637498.1, from coordinate 1,509,892 downwards.
CCAAGTTTCATCATAATCCGTTCAGCCGTTTTTGCGTGATTGAGTCACAAACATCCAAACACACTAACTTTCTCGTTTATAATATGAGTATTAGTAGGATTTATTCTTTTGAGTTAGTTTTTTCGCTATTTGATTGACAATTTCATCCTTATTTCGAGAATATTTGGACTCGTTGATTTTCTTATTTGGTGTTAACATCCAGAGCCGGATCTAAGGGGGGGGGGGGGGGGGGGGGGGGGGGCAAGCCGGGGTCCACCATGCCCCGGGCGGCAAGTTTAGGGGGCGGCAGGGGGCGGCAATTCGAACTTCTTGACTGTCAAACTGTCAAAGGGACTCGGCTGAACACCAGCGCAAGGCCCCCGGCCCTGCACATGCTGAGACGGGCACCCATTGCCCAAAACTCCTCAATTTAAAATGTTGAAATATTTATTTTAAGGTATAAATATTAATTATGTTTAACTCATTTTTAATGTGACTGTATTTTTTTGGCAATAAATTATTTGTATTTGTTGTATTTGTATTTGACAGGCCAAAATACGTCTTGACAAGACAAATAATGTTTGGATATTTTCGCGCTCGCTGCGCTCGCGTTTTCATCTATACGTAGATGTGTTATGACTTTATAACCCGTCCCCCCTTAGAGTAGATAACTAGTAGCTACTTTTACTGTTCTGAAATGGTAGAGGTAACAATTTGTAAGACAATATATGCAGACGGGGGCGGCATTTTGTAGTTTTTGCCCCCCCCCCCCCCCTCGAAAATGTCTAGATCCGGCGCTGTTAACATGCCTATTATGTACTGTGAACAGGACGAGCTATACGACGCACACTTGCTGGCCGCCAACTTCAAGAAGCCCGAGGAGCGGCCGCGGGACGAGGACGAGGTCCTGTCAGTGAGGAGCTCGGAAGGTAAGCGCGGTTTTTCATCTCTCCTGTTCGGAAAGTTCGATTTACATGTGCAAGATGCCAGAGATGCAAGAGCCGGGTTGATGATCGCTTTTCCGACCCAATCCAATTGGGAAAGTGATTTCTTTTTATATAGGTCAATTGGTGATTGCTACAGCGCGTATTTATTACTGAATCCTTAGAATTGTTTATTTAACGTAAATTTCTCATTTATTTTCCTCATAGCCGAAATGTGTAGTAAATTTTTTAACTCGGGCTGAAGCACCCATTTCACTCTCACTCATCTCGGGAGAAATGGTTCACTTTCAACCCCTTAGTTAACAATCTACTTTTTCACACCTTTTATTCAGTAAAGAGTAATTTTTGCCTTCAAATGAGGGATCTAAGTCGTACTTTTCTTCTAATTTGAAGGCAACAATAGTAGATTGTGTCACAAGGGAGCAAAATGACATATTTACGGCGTGGGCGTAACTTGAATCCTGAACGAAGAGAAGGATTATATAATAGAATCCTGAGCGTAGCGAGGGATTCTAAAATAGAATCCTGAGCGTAGTGAGGGATTCAAGAATTAACGCCCAAGGTGGAAATAATTTTGCTTCCATGTGACACATACTGCTTTTCACATCACCTATTGAGGATAATGAAAGATCTGAAATAACAATGGTTGTGCATTTATTTTATCAAAATCGATACTAATAACTTATTACTCGTTACAGAAAAGTGCCACTTTGATCTCTCCTAGCAGGGAAGAAAAGTGCCATTTTGATCCCTCCTAGCAGGGAAGAAAAAGCCCTTATCCGAATAGGTGATGTGAAAAGAATCTTTTTCTCATACAAGGTGTGAAAAGCAGTATGTGCCACTGTGTGTGTGTGTGTGTTTTAGCAGCGGGCGTCATAGGTGATATGGAAAGTATTTCCTTCTTAGGCGTAAACACTGGAATCCCTCGCTACACTCACGGTTTTACTTTCGCTTCACTGAGGAATCAATATACCGCCCTCGCCGTAAATATATAATTTTGCTCCCTTGGAACACAAATCTACTATTGTGTTGTTGTAATATATTTTATGTCACACCTGGCCATAAAGCGGCCATTATCGCACGCTCCGCGCGCGAAAAAACCCACTTCCTGGCCAGGGCGTGACATAAAATTTTGTACTTAACACGGGCGGTAATAAAGAAAGCCTCAGATCGCAGACACCTGCGATCTGAGACATTCTTTGTTTTATCGCCCTTGGTAAGTAATGTACTATTAACCTCGCCGCCGCTGATAAACGGAGTAGGTTACATGGCGCTGATATATAGAGTACATTTCAGGTCGCGCCTCAGTGAAAGACATGGACAAAGTGGAAAAGCTCGAGGACAGCTCAGGTTCTGACTCTGACAGCAGCAGTTCTGGCTCCGGTTAGTGGATCGACAGTATTTATTTCACACCTGGCCATAAAGTGGCAATTTACCGCACGCCGCCGTGCGGAGAATCCCACTTCCTGGCCGGGGGAGACATACAATTTTGTATTTATTTCGGATGGTAATAAAGAAAGACTCTGGCCCCTATTTCACTAACTTGACAATTGTCATATGACAATGACAATTCCAAGTACACTTGTGTGTCGTCACGTAAAGATGGTCGTTGGATAGCATCGATACTTACCGGCCCGGCAATGTAAACCGAATTGTCATTGTAAGGTGACAATTGTCAAGTTGGTGAAATAGGGGCCTGATCGCATATTTATAGCCCTTGCCTTCGGCTCGCCCGTCATATGCCTGCGATCTGAGATATTCTGTATTTTATCGCCCTAGGCAACTTGTACTATTATGCATTGGTGTTGTGGACAAGAAACTTGAATTCTCAATAACGCTCAAATTGCCTTTCTTGTTCTTTAATGTTAGGTATTAAAACAAAGTTTCATGTATAAAAAATGCGCGACATGTTTCGAAACTCTTCGGAAGTTCTTCGTCAGGCTGCGACGAACCCGTAACGCGTCAGAAGAAATCCCGAATAGTTCGAAACGTGTCGCCCGGAGTGACAATTAATACGTGGATTTTTAACCGTTTAGTAGAATATAGAACTTATCTCATTGTAATAGTTATTAAATCTGCTTGGCATTGCAGGCAGCTCGTCCAGCGGTTCCAGCTCTTCATCCAGCTCGTCATCCAGCTCGTCCGACAGTTCCGACAGCGAGTCCGACACAGAAAAGAACACAAACACACAGCAGACAAACGAGGATGACAGGTTGGTACACTTTAAAAATTTTCAACTGAGCTCATGAATGGCTATTGTATCTATACATTAGGGACGATGACACTATAAAAGAAAATCAATAAATCCAAATTTTCTACATAAAGGCTCAAATTCTCAATCAAATGGCGAAAAAAGTAATTCAAAAGAATAAATAATTACGTAATTATAAGTCTTCAAAGTTTTAAGAGGGGGTATTTTCTGTTGCTTTTCCGCAAAACGCACCTTTGTATTGAACGATCGTCATTTACTATGGCGCTACTCAACAGTGACGTCACTGTTGAGTAGCACTTTCTCTCTGTAACTACGAACATTTTAACCGTTGTAGCTTCCTTATTTTTTGAGGTATTTTAATAGGATTTTCACTATTTGGCATAGTCAAGTCTTCTTTCTATTGAAGTAATAATTTTTTTGAGTCAACATCCTTAGCCGTCCTCTCCCGGCGAAAAAAATATACAATGCCATTCTTTTTTTATCTGCCCTGGGATCCCAGGGACGGGTAGACGACGGGTTAAATTCCTGGCCAGGCTTTAAATAAGGTTAAATGTCATTTATTCATAAAACAAACTGAGCATAAACAGTCCACAAATTCTAATCCACAACACAGGCTTCGTCAGGTGCGTACAATACAAACAATCACAACACAGAGACACCAGAGATGCAATCCGCCACAGGCTTCGTCAAATGGACTTGAGGAGGGGTAGGGCAAGCTCTCTCCATACAAACTTTGTGCAGGGTTTACTTCGTTTGTGTTTGCATTAAAGTTATGATTTTTGGTCAGTATGCTTATTTTTCTGATACTTTTTTTTTTTTTTTTTTTAATATATATATTTGAAAATTTTCACATCACGATCTTCGCATATCTAATATTTACAACCAAACAAAAAATTATATTTGTTAGTGCCAAAACCGACGAACAAAACGTGCACAAATTTGTATGGGGAAGGCCTTGCCCTACCCTGCGCCTTAACATAAAGGACCGCCCCGGATCGTAGATGGCTCAAAAGTTCCCATAATACTGGCGGCGTTGGATGGCCAGCGAAATCTGTCTATCTTAAATAAGTCATTCATTCATATAACTCTCCAGCAGATCATTCGGCGCCTGGTCGTACTCGGGCGCCGTCTCGTCCGGCTCCGAATCGGATCCGGAACGGTCCGCGCCCGCGGCCGTCCCGCCGCCGCGAGAGGAGATCAGCGAGTCGGAGAACGAATCTCCGGACAAGAGCTTCCAGTGCCACTTGTGCAAGAAGTGGTACTCCACGAGGGTCACCTTAAAGTGAGTCACCAATAAAAAAAAATTTCGTCGTTTTCATTAGAAATACCGTCATTGTCGTCATCGTCAACAACATCGTCATTTGACTCATCTTATATATCGCCATGATGAGTCAAATGACGATGTTGTTGACGACAATGACGGTATTTCTAATGAAAATGACGAAATTATTGTTAATAATGACGGCGTAGATGACATAAATGACGAATTTTTGTTTTCTTGTTGACGAAAAGGACTGTTGACTAGGAAAATGACGTTATTGATGACAATGTTAATGACAATGTATTTTACAACAATGACCGGTGTCAGTGAAAATGTCAAATGCTAATGACAATGGTATTGAAATAAAAAACATAAGCGACATACCGTCCGGATCCGGAACGGTCCGCGCCCGCGGCCGTCCCGCCGCCGCGAGAGGAGATCAGCGAGTCGGAGAACGAATCTCCGGACAAGAGCTTCCAGTGCCACTTGTGCAAGAAGTGGTACTCCACGAGGGTCACCTTAAAGTGAGTCACCAATAAATAAATAAAATTCGTCATTTTCATTAGAAATACCGTCATTGTCGTCAACAACAGCGTCATTTGACTCATCATATATATCGCCATGATGAGTCAAATGACGATGTTGTTGACGTCAATGACGGTATTTCTAATGAAAATGACCAAATTATTGTTAATAATGACGACGTAGATGACATGAATGACGAATTGTATCTACAATGACCACGGTTTGATGACGTTTGTTGACGAAAAGGACTGTTGACTAGGAAAATGACGTTGTTGATGACAATGACAATGTATCTCTCTCGTGGAAGCAAAGTTGCGCTACAGCATTAAACTGTGGGGATGTAGTTATAAGTATAATATTAATGCAGCATTTGTACTACAAAAAAGAGCTATTAGAACCATTGTTCGCATACCTCAAAGAGAATCTTGCAGAGATCATTTTAAAAGGCTTAAAGTCCTTACTGTTCCGTGCCTCTACATATTCGTACTGTTAACAAATCTTGTGAAGCATTTGAACAAATTTGAGAGCACGAGTGAGAGAGAGAGCAGGCTGGCATCAAGACGAAAGGATTTAAAAGGCAGCATAGTCCCACGGCTAAACATTGTGAAACATGCCGCGAGCTATCAGGCTGTGTCCCTGTACAACAAGCTGCCTACAGAGTTCAAATCCTTTACTAATAGTAAAAATTTTAATACAAGACTTAAAGAATATCTTTTGGAAAAGACATACTATTCCCTAGATGAGTTTGTAGCTGAATAACAATGATTTATTTTAAAAAATATGTTTTTTTTTTATTTCTTTTTTATTTTTGTCGACAATTGAAACTGGAAAATTTTACTTATATACATTTTTTAATGACGTTTATATTTTATTGTATTTTGATTTTTTTTTTTTACTTTATATTAATTTGGATTTTATTATTATTGGATTGTTTAACTGACTTTTCTTCTGTTTGTTTTTATTGCTTTTTTTTAATTTATTTTGTGGACTGTTAAGATTTGATAATGGTAAATTTTAAGTTGATACCTATTTTTTTTTTTAGAATGACATTTATATTTTATTGTTTTATGGAATTTTAAATTTTATTTAATTTTTGGAATTATTGATTTGATAATATGGACTTTTAGTGTTAGATGAGTTTTGTAGATTTATGGTTTTTAATAATTAAGTGTTATGTTTTTACTTTTTACCTACACCTCAATGTAATGTTCAACACAATATTTATTGTTCTGAATAAAATGATTGATTGATTGATATTTTACAACAATGACCGGTGTCAGTGAAAAAGTCAAATGCTAATGACAATGGCATTGAAATAAAAAACATAAGCGACATACCGTCCGGATCCGGAACGGTCCGCGCCCGCGGCCGTCCCGCCGCCGCGAGAGGAGATCAGCGAGTCGGAGAACGAATCTCCGGACAAGAGCTTCCAGTGCCACTTGTGCAAGAAGTGGTACTCCACTAGAGTCACCTTAAAGTAAGTCACTAACTTAAAAGAAACAAAAACGGCAACTAATAAAAAAAAATATATAGCTATGATGAGTCAAATGACGATGTTGTTGACAACAATGACGGTATTGCTGATGAAAATGATGTCTCAGTTCATATTGTTGATGTTAATGACGAAATTGTTGATAATAATGACGATGTAGATGGAATTAATGAAGAATTTATGCACAATGACTACTGTGTAAATGACGTTTATGTCGATGACAATGACTGTTGACTACGAAAATGATGTTGTTAATGACAATGACAACGTTTTTGCAACAATGTTAGTGAAAAAGGCGATGATGAGCGTAATTACGACATTTTTGACGACAATGACGGTATTGCTTATGAAAATGATGTCTCAGTTGACATTGTTGATGTTAATGACGAAATTAAAGTGAAATAAAGAAAGTGTAGGTGCGTAGTAATGGGGGAATGTTTTGCCAGTGTGCGTAGTTTATATGTGTTACCTCGCCTCACCCCAAAATTTGGCTAAAAATTTTGTTAGGAAAGATGCGCTGAAGGCGTCTCCTGTGTTTAATGCTCTAAGCGCATCTGTAACTACTTGTATACAGGGTGACATATAAGTCGTGATACAAAATAGCAAAATATGATTATATCCATGATCCTGAACCACTTTTACTATGGGACCTACCTTGTACGGGCGAAAAAAAAACTTTAATATGCTTTATAAGCGGACGCGTCCGCTAGCGAAAATCTCAATTTTTTAATCAAAGTGAAAATTGAAAAATTCAACACACCAGGTGGGATTTGAACCCACGACCTCTGGAATCGTTTCATTGCTCTACCAATTGAGTCACCGTGGTATCCCTTGTAATGGTGGTGTAATGGTGGTCGTGGGTTCAAATCCCACAAATTTTTCAATTTTCACTTTGATTAAAAAATTGAAAAAAAAAACTGCTTCTTCATACATTTCGATTAGTCGATTGAAGACCCTTTCCTATGAAACAGCAGTTTTTTTTTCGCCCGTACAAGGTAGGTCCCATAGCAAAAGTGGTTCAGGATCATGGATACAATCATATTTTGTATCACGACTTATGTGTCACCCTGTATACTATTGTCTATGGCGTGAGCGTAGTATAAGGCAGTATGTTATCCAGGATCCACCGGCGCGTGCACCAGAACCGTGGCGGGGGCGGCGGCGGCGGCGGCCGGCAGCGCACGCGCAGCTCCGACCGGTACGAGTGCGACTGCTGCGACCTCACCTTCAACCGGCGCGAGAAGCTCTGGGACCACAAGTGAGTGAACAACCGACTATACAACCATACGCCTGAGATATGTGCGGTCGACCTGCAATGTAATGTGCAGTCAAGAAACAGATAAACCGTTAATAAAACCCTATACCTGAGATATGTGTGGGGCGGGGGACCGACTCACGGACCCGGACGACGTAATCACAGCGTCCACCGAAAGATGGAACGCTGCGCTTCCCGACTGCTGCCACCTCACCTGCGCGAGCTCTGGTAGCACAACCCTGAGTCCCAAATAAAATCATACACCTGAGATATGTGTGTGGCGCTGGCGACCGCCTATAAAAAAATGTATGGTAATACGTTCATATACCCTACAAAATTTTTGCTGGGCGTTTAGGCTATATCTCTAGAGGTTAGGCGAAATCTGGGACTTCTTACCGTAGCTGGAAGTATTTGACGCGGTAATCCTGCCAGTCCCGATGTTCCCTTGTCCACTAGATTTAATTTCGCAATGTACTTAGACTGGCATGTGAGTCTCGTATGTGTTTAAGTAAAAACATTAACCGCCAATAAATCATACACCTGAGATATGTGTGTGGCATTCAAAATGAAAAGCAGACTGTTCACTAAGTCCGAGCGCCAAAATATCTCGCCACAAATAGGTGCCTTTCAACCCTTGGTTAACAACGTCATCATCATCATCATCATATCAGCCAGAAAACGTCCACTTTTGGACATAGGCCTCCCCAAAGAGTGTCACAATGACCGGTCCAGCGCCACCCGCATCCAGCGGACTCCCGCGACCTTTACCAGGTCATCAGTCCGCCTTGTGGGGGTCGACCCACGCTGCGACGCACGGTCCGTGGTCGCCACTCGAGAACCTTTCAACAACACAATTAAGAATGTACTATTAAATAATAATAGTTTATGCAACTGGTACATAATGAGGGGCATTAAAACACGAGTGATAAGCTCACACTCTTGTTTTAATGCCTAATTATGTACAGTTGCATAAACTAGTTTATCTACATCCATATATTAAATCCTCTTTCATGCGTTTCGTGTGGGCACGTCTCGCCGGCGTGCGCCATGTTTGCCTCGACAGGCCGGCCCGTGCGTGTCGTTAAGGTTGTACGTGATCTCGTAAGAGTATTATATTTGGTGTTCTTATACGCGCGCGTGCAACCGCGAGAAGCTTCCCGCACAGTATATTATAAAGCGGGGTCTTATCTACGGTTTTTGAACTTATTAATAGTACATTACTGCAGAGACCAGTAAGTAAGCCATCCTGAGACGAGTATGAGTTAGCCGGCCGAGCCGAAGGCGAGGCCAGGATGGCACTTACGGTCGAAGCTTGTATAGTGCTTTTCTCAAAAATGAAACAAGTTGTATGAATAACAATATTTAAATAATTTTATGTCACACCTGGCCATAAAGTGGTCATTATTGCACGTTCCGCGCGCGAAAAAAACCCACTTCCGGGCCAGGGGGTGACATAAAATTTTGTACTTACCACGGGCGATAATAAAGAAAGCCTCAGATCGCATATTTATCGCCCTTGCCTTCGGCTCGGGCGTAAAATACCTGCGATCTGAGACATTCTTTGTTTTATCGCCCTTGGTAAGTAATGTACTATTCGACAATTCCGCCTCGATCGTTCTAAAATCGTAGTTAAAGAACCAGCTGTGCGCTGGCGGGCTCGCGGTGCGCGCCGGGCTGGCGCCGGGCGGGCGAGCGGGGGACGCGCGCCGCCAGCTCCAAACTTATGATATGTAATGGGATTTACATACTTACTTCCTGGACAGTAGGTGTTACTTCCTGGACACTTCTGGCAACTGTCCAGGATGAGCCACTTTCGGATACTGTCTTCACAGATGTTATGAGAACATTACATACTATTTTTGAGAAAAGAGGATTTACTATATGGGTGTAGATAAATATGATGATGTTCCTGTTACAGAGCGTCAGCGCACCGCGGCGCCATGACGGTCCGCTGCGAGGTGTGCCGCAAGTGCTTCGAGGACGACGCGGAGCTCGCGCAACACGCCGCCTCGCACTCCGCGGACGAGCGGGCAGGTCAGCACGCACACACTATCTTCTCGGCTAGGCTAGCCTACAGAATAGTATTAGTACATTATTGCCGTGGCCGGGAAGGGAGCAATTGCAGGCTGAGTATTTGTTTAAACGGACGAGCTTGCGAGTCCGTTTAATTATAATACGAAGCCTGCAATTGCCATTCCGGCCGAGGCTAATATAGTGCTTTTCTCAAAAATGGGGAAAATACGACAAAAATTTAATTAAGATTTGATAAACATAACCTTAAAACGTCAAAAACATCATGTCTTCCCGCCGTTTATTTTTTTTTTAACAGAATCGCAAGTGTATTTTTCCACCGAAAAACGCAAATTATTCGAGACATAAAAAAACGTCGCGTTTTCAACAGAAAAATACGAGCTGAATTGGCTGAATACGACCTGTGCCTCCTTTTATATGACAGTTTGTACATTTTAAAAAGTTTATAACTCGACAAATAAAGGAATTTATATGTGACATTGCAGGCCATATATGTGGCCTGCAATGTTTTTTACTTTTTAATTTGGATCTGACCTTAAACTATACACTTTACCTTCCAATATGTAGCGACTAAAGTCCAGTTTGCGGGCCATTTTTGAGAAAAATAGTATTACATACAGAACGGCCTCGAACCCCCCGCACCGAGATCAGTTACCTCGTCCCCGAGAGACCCGCCTGGTGTCGCGCACACCAGGGTTTTGAGTCTGTTGTGGCAGATCCTTGCGAATGGCTTCACAAGGGTTGTGCACCCTTTTTTCGCGCTACGTATAAGCACTAATCAGAACGTAATTCACTGATGGTTTTGTTATTTTACCTCTAGCTAGATCGATCGCTCGTCCCCGAAAACCCTCACATACTAAATTTCATCAAAATCTTTAGTGCCGTTTCCGAGTTCCCCGAAATAAATATATATACAAGAATAGGATTTCGTTAGATCTTTTATTAGTCAAGGAAATTATAAAAGATCTAACGAAAATACTCGGAAAACATCAATTATTAATTTATTTTAGCTAATTGAATGATTGTATAAGCATAAATATTAAAAAAAACCGGTCAAGTGCGAGTCCGACTCGCGCACCGAGGGTTCCGTACACAGTTCTTGTATATGTAGTTGTGTACCCGTCCCGACCCCATTAATTCAGGAACAATCTTAAAAAAACATGACAGCACCATCTATCGGCGCATTGTGTTACTAATTTGCGCGACTGAATAACTTAGTACGTATGTTGGTTTTTCAAGGATAATTCTTTATCACATCAACCGATTTCAATAATTGTTTTTTTTATTTGAAAGAAGGTATTTTCAACGTAATTTTGTAAATTTAAATATAAAACAAAAATATATACAAAGGTGATTAAATTACAAACTTAGTATAGAAGAGTTTTTTGATGATTAAAAAAAAGAAAAACTAGATAGGGCTATGGCTATATTTTTCCTGTAAAATATACATGCATATTAATGTTGTGTAATAATTTCAAATTTTTTTCTTCGTAAACTTCGGAGATAAGGGGGGAATGGTATTTTTTTACATTTTCCCTCGTAAATCGAAATTTCCCCAACGAAAAAAAAAACTAAAAATTGTTTCAGAATGTACAAGTCAAGCCCTTTCATATGATACCCCACTTGACATAGTTGCCAGACTTTAAAATTTTGAACCCCCTTTTATCTGTCATTATTCACAGAAAATAAAATAAAATAATTTAAAAAACCATCTTCTATGTATCTGGGTTACCCTTGTTTATAACTATTCCAAATTTCAAATCGATAGGATAAGTAGTTCCTGAGATATTTAGCGATGTGACAGACAGACAGACAAAGTGAAACCAATAGGGTTCCTTTTTTACCTTTTTGGTACGGAACCCTAAAAGGACGCTGATTTGAACATACTAATTCACACTGTCTTAGTGACGTCACTAAGACAGTATTTCCTTACAAACTTCATATTAACAAATCGTTTTTGACATTTAATAAAAAGTTGCTGATTTGACTATGAGTAAAATACCGTATTGCTCGTTTAAAGATATAAGATAAATAATAAAAAAATAATGTATTATCTCCAGGTCGCTGCACAGAGTGCGGGCTATCGTTCCCGTGCTACTCCCAGCTGGCGCGGCACCGCGCGTCGTGCGCGCGCGCCGACGGCGGCCCGCACGCGTGCCCGCAGTGCGGGAAGCGCTTCACGCACGCGCACTCCCTCACGCGGCACGCGCACAACCACGCGCGCCAGCTCTACCGCTGCGTCGTCTGCAAGGTAATTGTAAACCAATAATCGATTTCCAATTAAAAAGAAAAAAAAAGAAAAAAACGCTCTCGCTACAGCACTGCGTCGTCTCCAAGCACAGAATAGTATAGCCACTAAGACCTCTGCTTAACACATAGCGCCATCTTTGAACACAACGAAGAAGTTCCCAACAGATGGCGCTATGTGTTAAGGCGCAGGGTAGGGCAAGGCCTTCCCCATACAAACTTTGTGCACGTTTTATTCGTCGGTTTTGACACTAACAAATATATTTTTTTTTTTGGTTGTAAATATTAGATATGCGAAGATCGTGATGTGAAAATTTTCAAATATTAAAAAAAAAAAAACAAAATATAAAAAAAAAATTACATCACGAAATAGCTATCAGAAAAATAAGCATACTGACCAAAAACCATAACTTTAATGCAAACACAAACGAAGTAAATCCTGCACAAAGTTTGTATGGAGAGAGCTTGCCCTACCCCTCCTCTTAAGCAGAGGTCTTAGTCGCATACGAATTAAATGGTAAAGTGATCTCTCCATAGTGAAACTAGCTACAGCAGGCCCATTATTTTAAAATCACGCCACAATGTATAGGCATTGGCAGTCTATATAATTCCTAGTCTCTGGTATTACATACAGAACGGCCACGAACCCCCCGCACCGAGGTCAGTTACCTCGTCCCTGAGAGACCCGCCTGGTGTCGATCGGGTGCCGTCGCGCCTCGCGATTCGTCCGCGCCACGCGCCACGCACCCGCGCACACAATTGACGCGTGTACCGACAGCGCACGCACACATACCCACAGCGCTTACGTTCCTTCGCGTGTCACAGGTGCGGTTTAGTTTCGGGTATTTTTTTAATTGTTTCTTTTTTTATTGCAGGCGTCATTCGCACGCGCCGACCAGTTGGCACAGCACCTCAACAGCCACCTCGCCAACTACAAGCGGCTCAAGCCCTAAGCCGGGAGTGCAACGTATTCACACAATAATGGATTATTATATTATATTAATATAGAGTTTTATTTAACATAGCTTCTTATTTGTGACTAGGGCTGCCATCTCGAATTTCGCCAAACCCGGACAAAGATTCAAAAAAACCCGGACATTTGGCGCAAATCGCATTTTTTCCCCGGACGATTCCGAAAATAATATTTTTAAAAAACAAGACCTTTAAATTCAATGAGGTGCTTCCTTACATGAAAAGTGTCCAGGTTTTCTCCGGACACTTCTTGGCAACCCCCCCCCCCCCCCCCCCCCCCCGGGACCCATCCCTCCAGCGTCAGTGTCGCACAGCGACACCTAGTGGCGCGTCCGCCAAACCACTAAACTTATTAGATACTAAAGCCGTGTTCCGAATCACGCTAAAAATGCTCGCTCGTGGTCCTAGGCATTAATAGGGACGATGACACTATAAAAGAAAATCAATAAATCCAAATTCTACATAAAGGCTCAAATTCTCAATCAAATGACGAAAAAAGTAATTTAAAACAAATAAATAATTACGTAATCATAAGGCTGGGTTGCACCAAACCGTCTGTAATCGTAAGCGGTGTTCGTTAAACGTACGAACACAGACCGGTCATCGTCAAATATGGCGCTGGCAGCTGTCATCCCATAGAAACTTGTCAAACTTTCCATACAATCAGATTTGACGAACACCGCTTACGATTACAGACGGTTTGGTGCAACCCAGCCTTAGTCTTCAAAGTTGTAAGAGTGTGTATTTTCTGTCGCTTTTCCGCAAAACGCACCTTTGTATTGAACGATCGTCATTTACTATACGTTGTGATTTATAACTTTAACTATTTGACACATGACAACTTCCATAGAACGTAAACAACCATGAGTCATCGAAATTATAAATAAAATCAGGTAATAATAATACGGCTTCTCAAGTAAATAAAAAGATTATTTGACTTTTCTCAAACATAATTTAACCCACGTTAAATTTTTTCAGATCATAGTTGTTGAGGATTTTACGATAATAATTCACCACCCAAACAGTTACGAGTTATGTCTTTTATTTTTTAAAACCAGTGTTGTGACCAAGTCTGTCGTAAATTGATAGAAATCGATTGTGTAATTGTGATATGGAATGTATTTATATAGGCTTGATAAAAGCATTTCAAAAATCGGCTGTAAAATCGATGCAATGAACCATTCGATAATAATCGCTTGATTTGACAGAGGAGATGTCAGCCTCATCACTACAAACTTCAATTCATATGTCTCAAATATTTGAAGTTACATATCACAATCTCGACAGTGACGTCACTGTTGAGTAGCACTTTCTCTCTCTAACTACGAACATTCTAACCGTTGTAGCTTCGTTATTTTTGGAGATATTTGAAAAGGATTTTCACTATTTGGCATAGTTTTGTCTTATTCATAGTTTTCTATTGAAGTAATAAATTTTTTTGGGTCTACATCCCTATAGTAAACATAGTATAGGACCACGAGGAAACGGCTGATAAATTCAGCAACCTGTAGGTACAACAAGGTAAAGGAAAGACACCTTTATAAACATACATAAGTATATCATCATCATATCAGCCGCAACACGTCCACTGCTGGACATAGGCCTCCCCCAAAGAGTGCCACAATGACCGGTCCTGCGCCACCCGCATTCAGCGGACTCCCGCGACCTTTACCAGGTCATCAGTCCACCTTGTGGGGGGTCTACCCACGCTGCGCCTTCCGGTCCGTGGTCGCCACTCGAGAACCTTTCGATAAGTATATAAATTAGCGTAATCGTGGGATTAAACCGAACCCCTACTTTAGCGTCATTGTCGTGGAATGCTCAGATTATAAATAACTTGATATATCTACTTGAGGTACTTGAAATCATTTTACAGAGCAGATAATAAGGTTTAAAATTCAAAAACATTTTTATGCGAGTAGGGCAACTAAAGAATGTCAACCTTACGATGAATAAAGCCCTCAACCCTATCTACAGGTGACCCCTGGGTAATGCTAAACTGGCAATCGTACTGTCTTACTATGCGATGAGATCTCACGGTTCGAAATTAAATAATTGCCATAAGTACGATAAATTAAATAGTTAGTACTTTGCACTAAAAATGCATTTAATGACTTTTTTAATTACGTACGTATACTTATTACTGGTTCCAATACAATACTTGCCATTGTACACTTTATGAATGGCCATTACTAACCGACGTATTAATCAATGTGCAACACAAAACTATTTCCACACAACGTATTTTGTAATCTTCATCCCGCTTTGACCCATCAATTTTCAGCGCGAGTGAAAAAGACCTATATACAGAGACACAGACATCCTTTAAATACAGTTAAATATTCGAAGGTCGAATATAGTATGACAATTCGTGGTTTTAGGTCATTTTGGAGTTGGAACTGTAAGGTGCATCGCCCTTTCCTTTTTTTGCGTCTAACCTCCAGACGTCTTTAACTTACTGCGCAGTTTGTTAGGGTTGCCAGCTTTGCATTTAAAATTTCCAGATTGGGACATGTTTTGTCTGACTGATCAACTAAAATATATACAAAGTATGGCGCGATGTGGGATGAAAAATGGGATTGCTCTTGGCCAGCATCTAGCCAGGGGGCAAAGACGAGGGCCACGGTGAAGCGAGCTCACCCAGAAGACTTAAAGAGGTCCAGGTTATATGAACTCGGAAATACAGATGCCGGCAGGGAATTCCAAACCTTTAGCAGTGCGCATTATAAAAGTTGATGAAAAGCGCTTGGTTCGAGTAAGAGGAATTTCGACCAGTAGCTCTAGATTACGCTAGATTACGCTTTTTAAAGCGTACTGCCAGTAACTCTAGTATAAGTTTTTTCGAAACATTAACTAATTCGAACGCGTTTGCGTTTTTTCTCAAAATGTATGAAAACGCCCTCACCAAGTTTGAAATACGCGCGTTCATCGGTTAGCAACAAATGTTATACTCGCTGTTTTAGTTTCCACTAGTGACCACCAGAGGCGCTGTTCACGTTTTCATACCACTTTCCTACATTTTGAGACAAAACGCAAACGCGTTCGAATTAGTTAATGTTTCGAAAAAACTTATACTAGAGCTACAGGTAAGTATGGTACCAGCCGTACGTCGGATGTCCGATGGAAGAAGGGGGAAGGCGGTATGAGCTCATGGAGCTCCTGAGCACACTCACCGAAGTACAATTTGTAGAAGACTCACAGACACGCTACTTTGCGTCTATGTGCTAGGCTCTGCAGCTTAGTTCCTACTGCCGTACCAATGAGTCTCCTGGCTCGAAAATCAGAAAATATAAGATACTTGTTTTTGCCCGCGACTTCGTCCGCGTGGAATCCAGTCATCGCGATAGAAATTAATTGCTATTATTTTTATATCAATCGCTGACCTAGCTATCGCTCTTCCATATAAACTTCCATTCCCTTAAGCCTTAAAGAAATCATCCCTTAAGGCTTAAGGGATGATTTCCGGGATAAAAAGTATCCTATGTCGTTCCCCGGGAGTCAAACTATCTCCATGCCAAATTTCATCTAAATCGGTTCAGCGGTTTAAGCGTAAAGAGGTATGGTTGACGAAATATGATTTGCACCGATTCGCCATACAAGTTGTACAACTCACAATCGGTGCAATAGTATATTACTTAACAAGGGCGGTAAAATAAAGATTGTCTCAGTTCGCAGGTAGTTGACGCCCGAGCCGAAGGCAAGGGCGATAAATATGCGATCTGAGGCTTTCTTTATTACCGCCCGTGTTAAGTACAAAATTTTATGTCACCCCCTGGTCAGGAAGTGGGATTTCCCGCGCGCGGAGCGTGCGGTAATTGCCGCTTTATGGCCAGGTGTGACATAAATTATATTTCGTCTACTATAACAGACAGGTGCTTTATACTGAGAACACTCAGGTTGTGGAATGAGCTTACTGCCGAGGTATTCCCAATGGGCTACAGCATGGGGCTCTTCAAAAAAGGCGTGAAAAGGGTTCTTATGGGTCGGCAACGCGTGAGTGACGCCTCTGGTGTTGCAAGCGTCTATAGGCGGCAGTAACCACTTACCATCAGGTGGGCTGTCAGCTTGTTTGCCTACGAAGTAGTATAAAAAAAAAAAGACAGACAGACACACTTTTGCATTTATAATATTAGTATGGATATGGAAATGTATTTTTAACACACTCTCCCCACCTCACCTCACTTTTAATGCCTCTCCTTATGTAGTTGCATAAATTATGGCAACCCTAAGTGCGATGACCCAATATTGAAATGCGTAACTGCGTGGTAAAGGTGTCTGTCCCCTCAAATGCGCAGTTCTACACCGGCTGCATTCCGAAATCGTGCTGATATAATAGATATAAGATACATATATCTAAAAGGGGAGAGACAACGAGGGTAGAAAACTGGCGCCGCCGCCGCTGACCTAATCTCTCATTTAAATCCTTATCAGTTGAAACATCTTATCCTCATCTATTTATGCTTTGTAATTTCTTAATAGGGATGATGACATTGACGACACTATAAAAGAAAATCAATAAATCCAAATTTTCTACATAAAGGCTCAAATTCTCAATCAAATGGCGAAAAAAGTAATTCAAAAAAATAAATAATTACGTAATTATAAGTCTTCAAAGTTTTAAGAGTGGGTATTTTCTGTCGCTTTTCCGCAAAACGCACCTTTGTATTGAACGATCGTCATTTACTATGGCGCTACTCAACAGTGACGCCACTGTTGAGTAGCACTTTCTCTCTCTAACTAACTACGAACATTTTAACCGTTGTAGCTTCGTTATTTTTTGAGATATTTGAATAGGATTTTCACTATGTGGCATAGTTTTATGTCTTCTTTCTATTGAAGTAATATTTTTTTTTAGTCAACATCCCTATTCCAACATTTGTCTTCTGATGTTTCTAGTGATGCTGTAGGGCTAGCACATAATGCTAATGGCCTCGAGAGTATCTCGGCTTATCTCGAGCTACCTATGTGTCTTTTTTGATAGGTGCTATCAGAAAGTGACGGATAGCTCGAGATAAGTCGACAAACTGACGTTGCCATCATGTGCTAGCGCTAGCCATACTGACGAGTCTGAGACAAAGGCCTGACACGCTTTGATAGAAAGAGACTGCCTTATTGCGATACCTATAGTTAAGAGGAATTAGAAAAGAGTGCCATGTTTTTTTTGCATGTTTTCAGGCACACTTCCATAAGCAATACATTGGACATGCAAACCAGTCAATTTGCGCGGTACAACTTTTATATGAATATTCTTTCTCATACGATCGCTCGGTGGCGCATCTATAACTACTTGTATATACTACAGTGGCGGGGCGTCCATACAACTCGATTCCCACCGGCTTGCCTAATTTTCAGCCAGTCCAGTTCTTTTACTACGGCTCATGAAGAATAGGAAAAGCCAAGTATTTCCGGCTTCCCTAAGAATATTTTTGACGCGCCGCCACTGATATAGTATATCTATTTTTAACACCTAACTTTTCTTTCAGTAACATTACAAATGGTTCCAGGTACAGCTGAAACATTTCGTCTTAGGAAAATTATGAAATGTTTAAAAAAACAAATACTTTCAGAAAATTATTATACAAGGAGCTAATTTTTTTTTCAGAAATAGGTAACTCTGCCCCAACGTGACATCAGGTGACGCTCGATTCCCCTTCCATTAAAGGATGATTCACGCTAGACCGTTCCGTATCCGGGCCGGCCCGTTTTCTAGTAGAAAACGGGCCAGCCCGGACACGGAACGTTATTAAGGGCGTGTATTACCGCTTTTGAGTTTTTAAAAACCATCTGAGACATAGAATATAGTGTCTTAAAATCTAAAAAAAAAAATGTGTGTTACATAAGGACCTTGTCTAGTCAAAATCGCAGTCAGTTACATGATCTGATGAATTTCACTCGATAGAACAAAATCGCGAAGTTACCTTTTTTTGGAATCTATTTTCAATACTACGGCTACATTACTGATATTTAACATTAAATTTGTGTACTCAATTAAAGATCGTAAATAGTTATAGACAAATTCGCAGGGTTTGCTTTGATAAAATGATTGGCTTAATCACTATAGCTAAATATTTACAAAACTGCGCGCAGAGCTTGCGTAAAGAGCGGGATGGTTAATTGTAAACTCACGCGTGTCAGAGCGGGACATTTGCGTTGGGGATACCTCCCCTTAATAGACGCTCCCTTTTGGTTAGCATACCTAGGAAGTAGGAACACTAAACCATAAACTGGTTTCGCCTAAAAAACACAAAATACCAATGGAATTTAAATGCATCTATGTCAGTGACCTGTGCCAAACATGTTGTTTTGACGCCCGGAGTCCATTCGGAATGCGGTAAATCTATCTTCTATATATATAAAAGGCAATGTTCTGATTGATCCATCAACGCAGAGCCTAAACTTTATTTATTTAATCGTATGGCAATATAAAATAATAGAAGGCAATCAGAGTACAGCTTTGAGGTTGTTAAGCCAGGCAGTTATGTCAGGTGTCAAGACGTCCAAAGTCTTCAGCAGGTCCAGGGTACGAGTGGAGGCGACAGCGCTGGAAAATGTGCTCGGTGGTTTGGTCTTCCTCTCCGCACTCGCAGAGTGGAGAATCCTTCCAACCCCATCTATGTTGGAAGACATTGCAGCGCCTATGCCCAGTTCGCAGCCTATTCAGCCGGCACCAAAGTTTCCGAGGGAGATCAAATCCTTTTGGTTTGAGGGTTGGATCAATGGACTGGGCAGCTTTGCCGTCCGTGGCGTAACCCATTCGGCTTTCCACCAGGTAGTGGAGAGCCTAAACTGCTGAACGTAGAAGCTTGAAATTTTTACAGTAGGTACCTATATAGGTTCCTAATATATGACGTAACCACCCGCCAAGAAAGGATTTTATGTCACACCTGGCCATAAAGTGGCCATTATCGTACGCTCCGCGCGCGAAAAAACCCACTTCCTGGCCGGGGGGTGACATAAAATTTTGTACTTACCACGGGCGATAATAAAGAAAGCCTCAGATCGCATATTTATCGCCCTTGCCTTCGGCTCGGGCGTAAAATACCTGCGATCTGAGACATTCTTTGTTTTATCGCCCTTGGTAAGTAATGTACTATTACGAAATTCAACCCCTAAGGCCTGGCAACACTACGCAGCTTTAGCTCGAGGGGAAGAACTGCTATTGTACGACGTGAAGACTGATTCCTAGCGCGAGGGAGACCGCATTACCAATCCGTCTCGCTCCGTGCTCCTGTTACTTTGTTTTTGTTTTGTTATCCCGTCAGAATCGCAGTGAGACGGGACACGTCCGCGCGCGTATGAATTAAAAAGTTTGCCAAAACACGCTAAATAATTTGTGCATTTTAATAAGAAACAGAATTGAACTGATTGGTGGCTGTGTTTTGAAGAAGTGCCAAAATGGTTTAATAAGTGCACTACTCTTCGATACTTGTGAGTAAATATATTTTGTTCCTTTTCATTTAGAGCCAAGTTCAAGATTATTTTCACGAAACCTAAATTAGGTAATTGTACAAATTCGAGATATTTTATTTGCGTCCGATTCAGTCAGTACGACCGACGATTTACATACAAAATAGTTAGGTATGTGTTTAATAAGGGCAGAAATGAAAATGTTACGTGTGTTATTTTTCGTACTAATGAATAATATTTGTATTTTTTCTTGAATGAATGAATGAATTATATTTTATTTGCTGAATATGGTGTACAGTTGGTAAATACAATATAACTAGGTTAGGCAAGTACCTACATATTCAGCTGGAATTCCTTATTATAATTTAACCATTTTGTTTAGATTTAATTTAAATTCTTTATTCAGATAACTTGGATCCAATTGGTTACTAAAATACATGTGAATAAATCTAGTGTTAGTGACATTGAATTTATTAACTTAAAACTTCTTAGAAATACCTCTTGTCAACAATTCATTGACTAGCAATCAGTTCCGATTGCTAAATTATTGACATGAATGTATATGGGGGCGTCAGGTTGGCTGGCAAACATTTCCAAAATTTTATTGGAGCTGTTCCGCATCCTACGCACCAGTGAGCGGCGTCAAAGCCATCCGTGTGAGCCTCGGCAAACATCAATGACGCGCTACGGAAGCGAGGCATCCGCAATACGGTATTTGACACATGTTAAAATTTATTATAACACAGTGTCACTTTTTGGATAGTTAGCCATCAAAATATCACAATAAATCGTCAAATTTAAAATTTTACTTAAATCATAAAAAGATATGAATCATCAAAAACTCAGAAAATTATGTAATTTTTTTTACCGTCCAAAATTCAAATAAAAGGTATCAATAGAATGCTTATGTAAAAATAAAAAATAAACTGTACGGCAACTATGTACCTAAACGCATTATTTTACGACTAAAACAGCAAAATACTAATTTTCCCATACAACGGTTGGTCGAATGCAGTGCAAGTGACGTCATTTGCCAGGGCAAATTTGTAGGAGCCTTTTTGAAGGCCGCTAGCGTCGAGCTAGGTTTGTCCCTAATTTTAGCCCTTTATTGTGCTCTAAGAATTGTTGTTGGTCCCATAAAGACATTTGATCGTCTCTAAAAACTGGTTCGATTGGCATTATAAAAAAAAATTTAGTCAAATAGCGTATTTAGTGCCCTAAACTAATGATCGAACATCACTTAGGTAAGTTCGTTTGATCACTTATTATACTGGACTTTCAGCGCGTTGACGGATTGACGAGTACAGTTAAGCCACAGGCTGCTCGTGTAAAAGCTCTGGCAGTACGCTTTAAAAAGCGTAATCTTTACTTGATTAGACCGTCTTGAAAGTGTAGATATTCATCTAATTGAGCATTAAGCATGCTGTCCATAACCTTGGCTAGAATATTTGCTAAAGAGATTGGCCTATAGTTTATAGGTAGTTTTTGTTTAGTGTTAATTTTTATTTTATTTCGTTTTGTTTCGTAATATAAATTACTCTCTGGGGTAATAAATAAGTACCTATAGTGCGCGCCATCCACGAAGACGCGCCCCTCCACCACCAGTTCCGTACAATTGAGCATAGATTAGTATGAGATGCGCTGTGGAGGGGCGCGTCGTCGTGGATGGCGCGCACTATATACGATGGTTGGTTTATTATTTATCTATAATTTATACCATAATGGTTGATAATGTTTATAGTTACTTGTCACTTTCATTTTAACCTAATAACGATAACTTATTTCGTCTATATACCTAGTATATTATTATATTTTTGTGTTATCATATTATCGAGCAGTTATCGTATATATTTAGTTGTATTTGAGTTCTCGAAAACGGCTCCAAATTTGCTGTGTTAATGATATTTACGATACTTAAATAGATATACCTACCTAGTAGGCGTTTACGGGGACGGTAAATCGATGCAGCTAGGTATCTCATTCCCGGGAAAACTGTCTGGAAATAGAGTTTGTCGACCGACCGTCCAAGGGCATTAAATAAGTAATTCAACACACAGATAAACGGCCCATAACATGAAACAATGACACACTATAGTTACTGAAACTAAGCAAGCGTCTACAGTACGAGTACACCGTGTTAGTTTAACAGTCTCTTGACCAGAATTTTTTATTTCATAGGTACCTATACTTTGTTTTGTTTGAGGAGCGCTCGTGGCCCAGCGGCGCCTGCGTACCGCTTGCGGTATCTAAGGTTAAGCAACGTGGGCAGCGGTCAGGACTTGGATGGGTGACCCGCTTTGAGTGGTTACTAACTGAGCGCTCCCGTGCTTTGGAAGGCACGTTAGGCCGTTGATCCCGGTTGCAGTTTATGGCAGCAGTCTTTAAGCCAAGTTGGAGGCCTTCGGGCGGCTTGAGAACTTCTAACAGTCAAGTTGCCCACTCACTTGACAAAGCCCAATCCCAATAAGGTCTAGTTTCCCCTCGGGGCTGGAAGGTCAGATGGCAGTCGCTTTCGTAAAAACTAGTGCCTACGCCAAATCTTGGGATTAGGTAGCGGACCCCAGGCATCCTTCAGGATGCAACTGTACTGGGATAACGCTAGGAGGATGACTTTGTTTTGACATTTAGAGGCCTTTTACACCTCTAAAATTACTTGACTATGGGGACCCTTTGTATCTCCGCTTATATGTATACTAGCTTTTGCCCGCGACTTCGTCTGCGTAGAACTCGGTCATCACGTTAGAATGTTATTTCCCTGGCTAGATGCTGGCCAAGAGCAATCCCATTATTAATAAAAAAAAAAAACTTCTATTTCTTGCGCTTACCTAGTTATCTCTCTTCCATTCTAACTTAAACCCCGTTAAGGGATGATTTCCGGGATAAAAGTATCCTATATCCTTCCCTAGTATGTATATTTGACCACAGAGACTCTTTACATCTCTGTATTATAGGATAAGTCCAGTGAATATGTGCCCAGGTATTTAAGGATGATTCACACTAGACCGTTCCGTGTCCGGGCCGGCCCGTTTTCTAGTACAAACAATCGACGGCCGTCGGGCGTTCTGTATTAGAAAACGGGCCGGCCCGGACACGGAACGGTCTAGCGTGAATCATCCTTTATCCGTCGGTTGTAGTTGCTTTGTATACATGTTACTAAACTAAATGATATCATTGTAATATAATTAATTTGTATCTTCATATTATGACGATCCCTTTGGGTGAAATTTGAAAATTTGTGTAATGTGTCCATTGATATAATGTATTTTATTCTATTCAATGTATTTTTGACGAGCACAATAGTGATTCTTTTAAATTGACATTAATGTAATTTATAATGAAGGCTTGATTGTGAAATAAATGAAATCTAAACCTAAATCTAAATTGGATTGTAATTTGTGACATGTAATGTACCTAAAAGAGCCCTCGAGGTCTAGGTACTTGCAGAATAAATGTTTGAATTTTGAATTAAATTTTCAATTGGTAGGTATACCTATCGTATCGTCATCTAGTAGCCTAGTTTAGGACAAATCGATTTGAGTAAGATTGTATCATAAATATCATAATATATTAAGTACCTATTTGTTTTTATTGTGTTAGGTGCTTCAGTCTAAATTTAAATAAATAAATTAAATATTTGTGGACAATTTTACACAAATCAGCCTAGTCCCAAACTAAGCAAAGCTTGTACTATGGGTACTAAGCGACGATATACATACTTATATAGATAAATAGATACTTAAATACATAGAAAACATCCAAGACCCAGGAACAAATATTCGTGCTCATCACACAAATAAATGCCCCGGCCGGGATTCGAACCCGGGACCTCCAGCTTCGCAGGCAGGGTTACTACCAACTAAGCTAAAGCGGTCGTCAAATGGAGCTAGTCTCATGGTAGAAACACGTAATCCGGGTTACGTTGTTTGTAACTTGTAACTAAGCTTAATCCATTCCTGACATTAGCATCTACCAAGTGCAAGTAAAAAGCAAACTTTGTTTACAAAATACTACTTAAGCTCCTCTTAAATAAGAATTATAAATTCCTGTTGTCCATGTCCACTTAAATGGTAGCGAACAAGACTGCTTGATGGTAAATAGAAACCATAACCTTGCAACATGTGCTTTGCTCACTATCAATTTGTATTCAGGTATGTCTGTTTAGTAGGTGTAATTAAAATTATTTGAACTGTCCGAGTTGTATCAAATTAGGCCGTTCAAAAAGCGACTTTACTGTCCAAGCGTGAAGATTCAAAGTCCAATGACAAGTTTTATAAAGTGTCGGACATTTTAAATAATTTCGACTATATTAGTGTTTATTTATTTGTGTTCGTCTTTTTTTATTCCGATTTAATCAATTTAAATTAAAAAAATTACTGGAATTTACATTGCAGTTGTAAAACGCTGGAACATTAGGTATTCGTTCATATGGGGGACACAGGACTCCCATTTTTAATGTTAAATAATTTTAATATAATTCGTCAATTAATTAATCTTATTTATAATTACTAATCTAGATATATAAGTGAACAAATGTTACTAACAATTCTATGGATCTTGTCTGATATAAAATTATATAGTACATTACTTACCAAGGGCGATAAAACAAAGAATGTCTCAGGTCGCAGGTATTTTACGCCCGAGCCGAAGGCAAGGGCGATAAATATGCGATCTGAGGCTTTCTTTATTATCGCCCGTGGTAAGTACAAAATTTTATGTCGCCCCCTGGCCAGGAAGTAGGTTTTTTCGCGCGCGGAGCGTGCGATAATGGCCACTTTATGGCCAGGTGTGATATAAAATAATTTTCTTTGACGGAATACACATTCCTTTCTTAACTACTGTGAAGAATTTAGGCATTACCATGGATCAGACGCTTTCGTGGTCAGCTCATGTTAACGATGTCAGCAAAAAACTCTTCGGTTCACTACACTCTTCGGCGTCTCCAAAATTTTCTACCTTTTCATACAAAAGTCGTCCTTGCCTGTTCTCCCCTGCTTCCTCTTTTAGACTACGGGGACATCGCGTTCCTGGACATTAATGAGGATCCAATGAACAAACTAGAACGCCTGCAAAATGTATGTATTAGATACATTTTTGGTTTAAGGAAATATGTTCACGTTTCGGCATTCCACTCTCAGCTCAAGTGGGTGTGCGCCGCCGAAGACGTGATTATATTTTTTTATATTTTATGAATGTAAAATATGAGTAATATCGCCGTAAGTAATATTGTATTCATTCTGTGCACACATATTTTGAGTTGTAGTCCAGATCTGAAATCTGAACATATTGCATTATCTGGAACTGTTAAATATGATGACTATAACTTGTTCTGTGAGCCTATTAAATAAAATAAAATAAAAAGTGAAACTTCGCGATTTTTTTTATTTTGTCAACTGAAATTCATAACTGACTGCGATTTTGACTAGACAAGATCCTTAATAACACTTTTTTTTAAATTTAAGACCCTATATATTCTATGTCTCAGATGGTCTTAAAAAACTCGAAAGTGGTAATACCCAGCCTTAGAAACAAACACTTTTAAATCGATTGGATGCTAATGCCAACATGCGTTTGGTTTTGAGTAGCACTTTGGGTCAGTGTCAGGTGCAGAAGTTAGTAAAGAGAATGCAATCACAAAAATCGCATTAAAATTATTATACGTACTATCTCCGTAATTTTTTTCAATCTCCTTTAAAATTAAAATATTTTTGGCTTAGTTTTTTTGCGTTTTTTATTTATAAATACTATCCTTTGTCAATTTTTTCATTTACTGTATTTATAAAAATAGGAGGTGGTCCATGGCAAGACAACAATAAAGTCAAATGGTCCCTTATCACTAGTTAAAAGGATGAGATGAGATGAGAGATTAAGAACCACTTACGTATAAAATAATTTATTAATAATTGATACCCTAAATAATACAAATATTGATACAAAATAAATATGAAGTATAAATATAGCACCGTGATTATTATATCCAGGATCAAGGATCTAGGACCATTCGTCTTCTTGGTCCTCTTAGAACCACTTATTGCCTTATTGGAATTGGACCGGTTTTTTGCGATTATTTTTTAAGTATGAACCAGAACACATAAATAAAATGCTTACTTAGTTTAGTTTCGTCACTGAAACACTCATAGTGATTAATGATTATTTACGATCTTCTGTGACTTTTACGACCCACAGTCGGCCGAGTTGGGCAAAAAATAACCATGATTTTACCGACAAAAAAGCCTCAAGGCTCTTGAGTCAAGACTATTGAGAATCTGTCGTTAATTTGTTCATTAAGAGGAGGGGTAGGGCAAGCTCTCTCCATACAAACTTTGTGCAGGATTTTCTTCGTTTGTGTTTGCATTAAAGTTATGATTTTTGGTCAGTATGCTTATTTTTCTGTTAGCTATTTCGTGATGTAATTTTTGTTTCATTGATATTATTTTTAATTTTTTAAATTTTTCATTTTTTTGAAATATTTGTAAGTTTCCACATCACTTTCTTCGCATATAATATTTACATCCAAAAAAAATATTACATTCGTTAGTGCCAAAACCTAATAAAACGTGCACAGAGTTTGTATGGAGAATGCGTTGCCCACCCCTGCGCCTTAAGAGGCCTTACAAGATATGAAATATTTTAAAATACCAATAAAGTGAGTATAGGCACAAAATAAAGAATATACAGAAGGTCCGTTCCCGCCGTTCTTGAAAATACATACCTAAACTTGCCTGACTCACAGGGTTGCTTCTGTATTGATTCTGAATTTTAAAAAGGAGCAGGTATATTAAAAATTCTTCGACATGACATTTAAATATGAACCAGCGTATCTTGGTAAAAACCCGGCCAAGTGCGAGTCGGACTTCGCACATTTAGGGTTCCGAATCGACCTCAAAAATATGACTTATCAATATATTAGTATTTTTTGTTAAAATATACGTAATATTGAAAAATTGTCACCGAATTTCAAGTTCATAGGTCAATGAGAAGTCTAAAAATTCTTCGGAACAAATTTTGTGACAGACGACGGACGGACGGACGGACGTCTGGGCGACACTAATAGGGTTCCGTTTTGACCCTTCGGGTACGAAACCCTAATAACCTTGTGACGGGCGGCGGTCGAGAGCGGTTTAATTAGGTACCTACTTAACTAAACCATAGTACTTACCTAAATACTGGCGTTTTACCAGCGAACGATAAGATGAATGTGTAATGGTTGATCGTCGTTATACTCGTTATCAAACCGGCTAGTTTCAAAAAATTACCTACCTACCTAGGTATTGTAACTACCAAAATGAGAAAACCGTTTTATTTACCTTTCAATATCGTTTGAAAATTTTAAGAAAGTGTAGGCACAGTTTTTTGTTGTGTTTAAGTGTATTTAAACAATAAAATACATTCCAACTGTAATAATATCGGTTATTCATTTTGACGTACGTGACACAAAGTACCTATGTAGCGGCGGGGACGTCAAGTGATCAACGCGCGCACAACTAGTACTCGCGACGCGACAGTGACAGTCGCGACTAAGCTCGTCCAAAATCAACCGAGAATGCCTGTAAATGTTAAGTCTGTGTGCGTGCGGCGAAAATGGCACTTTGTACTGAGCGGACTCTCTGCTCCGGCGCGCGCCGCCGCTATTTTTACTTTGTGGTATAGGATACGATGATTTTATTAAAGTTTTAGATAGTAACATTGCCCATTTTTGATTTTATTGTTTATCGTAGAATTCAAGCGGAAAAAAGCAGTATTCAGCTCGAAAATCGTCGATTAGGAGTGATGTTTGAAACGATACTTCTTAATGAAAAACCCCAAACATACATTCAAAATGTATGTTTGTCAAAATGTGGCCCGACACGCACTTCTTAAAAGGTAAGGACGCTTAACAAGTGCGTGTCGGGCCACGCGCAAGCTAGGGTTCCGTAGTCGTCTACCCGTTATATTATGTGGACTAAAAAGTTCGCAAACTTATATTTACTATGTTTTTGACAGAATTAACAACATTATCTAAGGTATCAATGGAAATTGTACGAAAGTTTGCTTTTGCAAAGTACATTTCTGAAGTTCGACTATTACTCGTTAACTAGTAATGTCTACTTAGCTGTGATAGTTTTCCTTTTAAATTCATCGTATATACTATTACCATGATTTTTTTCACATGCCTAGTAGCCACCG
Organism: Cenopis cana; assembly: GCA_951800055.1. Lineage (NCBI taxonomy): Eukaryota > Metazoa > Arthropoda > Insecta > Lepidoptera > Tortricidae > Cenopis > Cenopis cana. The sequence goes on along the minus strand of OX637498.1, from coordinate 1,481,404 downwards.
TTTAACTGGCAGGGGGAGGGGGGACACTTGACCATAACAAAAATTATCACTTCAAAGCTTAATATCACGCTAACCAATTCTTTAATCAAAAATGTTTTTTGAAACCTTATAATATTTTTAAAAGAGCTATCCAACGAAACCCCACACGATGGGGTTTGTCAGAAAAAAAAATTGCACCACCACTTTACATGTAGGGGAGGTACCCTAAAAAAATTTTTTTTTAAGATTTTATTCTACCGTTTTGTCGGCGTCATTGATATGTATACTCATGCCAAATTACAGCATTCTAGTACTAACGGTTACTGAGAAAAACGGGGGTCGGACGGACGGACGGACATGGCGTAACTATAAGGGTTCCTTGTTTACTGCAGAACCCTAAAAGAAACCTAAACCGAGAGTAATTAATAGTGAAAGTAGAAAATAGTACAGTGAAGTGCAATAGTGATTAATAGTTTCACGGAGTGAAGTGTTGTCGCAGTGAAAAGTACAGTCAGGTGCGAACACATAGAAAAGAGCTAAGACTGTATAGGTAATTAGGTAGTTAAAAGTTTGTATGGTTAGTAATGCGAAACGGGCAAAAGCTTGTTATTAAATTACATCACGTAGGTATAGACCTACATAAAGGGAACACCGCACGGTTATGCTAAAACAACGAAATCCGAAGATCTAAGATCGGGAATCCTTTAATTCACATCGCACATCACATTCCAATGATTTTCTCACGCTTTTGAAATATAACAAAAATGGAAATAAATAATTCAAAAAATATGTTTGTGAGATTTTTAGGTGTATAGTTTTGTGGGGTCACAGATTGCTTAGTAGGCATTCGCCGTACAGAGTACAGCGAACCTAAGTTACAAGCAACGCGCTGCCTGACAGCAAGTCCCTCGCCCGCCACGCCACTGTAGGTATTGAGCACTCGTTTTGAATAAAGTATTTATGCCACACTTGGCCATAAAGTGGCAATTACCGCACGCTCCGCGAGCGGGAAATCCCACTTAATAGCCAGGGGGTGACATAAAATTTTGTACTTAACACGGGCGGTAAAACAAAGAATGTCTCAGATCGCAGGTATTTGACGCCCTTGCCTTCGGCTCGGGCGTCAAATACCTGCGATCTGAGACATTCTTTGTTTTACCGCCCTTGTTAAGTAATGTACTATTACAGTACGCGCTAACTTTTAATTCACGGTCACCCCCACTCCGCCCTTATTTTATTATTATTTATTTATTGCTCGCAGCGCGCTCGTTTCGGGCTCGTAAGTCGCTCACCAACCTTTAAGGTGCGTCTACGTTAGGCGAGCCGAGCACAATTCGTCTAGTGTGGACCGACTTACGAGCCTCGAACGAGCGCGCTGCGAGCATTTCGTTCGTGCTCGTCTATGTTCCGCCAATTGTCGGTTTTTAGGGTTCCGTACCCGAAGGGTCAAAACGGAACCCTATTGGTGACGCCCAGGTATCCGTCCGTCGTCTGTCACACAGGTTTTACAGCCAAACGGTTTGAGCTACAGGCTTCAATTGTACACAGTACCTATAAGCATCTTGTTGGCCCGAAGCCATACAAATAGTCAAAACTTATTTTGAAATGTTTTTAGGGGGAGCTCCCTACAGCTAAAGGGGGGCGGGAAAAAAATCTTATCCTACCCTATCGAGTGGGGTAACGTTGTTTAAAGCTCATTGAGTAGATACTTACTATATTTTTAATTAAAAAAAATTGGAAAACAAAGGATCACGTGAAGCCACCAAAGTCAGCTTTTTTTACGAAATTTTGTACCGAAGAATTTTTTAACTTCCCAAATCTACCCTGTATAGAACTTGTTCTTAAGATGTTTAATGTGTTTGTAGGTTTTGTTGAATAAGTCGTACAACAAACAAAATCATTATTTATTAAAAAACATTAGCCATTGTAACTAATTGACGACCGCTAAGCTTAGTTGGTAGTGACCCTGCCTACGAAGCTGGAGGTCCCGGGTTCGAATCCCGGCCGGGGCATTTATTTGTGTGATGAACACGAATATTTGTTCTTGGGTCAAGACCCAGGAACAAATATTCGTGTTTTTTTAAAATATTTTTATTACTTAAATACATAGAAAACATCCAAGGATGTTTTCTATGTATTTAAGTAATCTATTTATCTATATAAGTATGTATATCGTCGCTTAGTTCCCATAGTACAACCTTTGCTTAGTTTGGGACTACCTAGGTTGATTTGTGTAAGATTGTCCACAAATATTTTTTTTAATATTTAAATTTAATTGTAAGGGTGCTTTCCCATCAGAGCTGTGCTATGCTACCGCGCCTACACGCTCCGTTTCTAGACTCTCACACGTCCGTCCGTCCGTCCGTCCGTCGTCTGTTACACAGGTTTTACAAACGGTTGGCTATACGAATAATCAAAACTTATTTTCAAATGTTTTTAAGGGGGGCTCCCATAGAGCAAAATGGGGGCGCAATTTTTTTTATCCTATCTACCCTATCGAGTGGGGTATCGTTTTTTAGAGCTCATTGAGTAGACTTTTTACGAAATTTTGATCCGAAGAATTTTTTTATCTTCCCAAATACCTATAAACTAAAAATTTGCTAATAATGTTTGTCATTACGTATATTTTACCAGCAAATACTAATATATTGATAAATTAAATTTATTCTTTGAATTTTCCTTATTTTTCGACGATCTTTATTAAATTAGGTAGGTATTTGTTAATTAATGAGTTTGTTTAACCGCCGCGCCGATAAGCGGTGTCGTAACAATTATACGTAGAAATGATGACGTCATGTTCTCGGAAATCATCGCCATCCCACAGCGCCCTTTCCGGTGATATGCAGTGTATTATTTCATGCCTAACTCATAAATCATTTATTGTGTGTGAACTTGTGAAGAATTCAGTGTACAGTCGCCAGCAAATATATCGGAGCGAACGAGGTGCTCAAAAATATCTGAACACGACCATATTGTCAAGGTGTTAGAGTGCATGTTCAGATATTTTTGAGCACCCTGAAGAGTATAGATATATTTGATGGAGACTGTACATAATAGAAGGTACAAATATAACAATATGGTATCACCAAACCCTGCCTTTTCAGGCGTACACACACACATTATAAAAGTTATCATTCATTCATTATGATGTTAAAATACAACTAAACATAAAAATACAAATAAATTCTCGATTTTTCAATTGAACAATATAAATTAACATTAGTTAATAAATAAAATTCAATTACAATAACATCAATCAATTCTTAAAATTAAATTAGAATTACATACATTAATTAAGACAACCCTATTCAAACATTGTGCAATAAACAGATAGTATTTGAAAAACCGACCAAGTGCGTGTCGGATCACGCACAACGAAGGGTTCCGTACCGATACCTTAGCAGTCCACTTTTAAAAACACAATTTAATACCTTGAACTTTTGACTTCATAGGAAACTGTTTTTCAGTGACAACTCAAAAACTCTTAATCCCATCTTGATCAAACCAAAAATCGTTGAAAGTACTTATACTTATACACCACGTCATTTTTTTTCAGAATTTTAATCTTCATCGTTTGGAAATTAGAGGGAGGGGGGACACATTTTGTACGATTTTGGCAGCTAATATCTCATTTAAATTATTATTATTTTTAGTCTTATTTGAATTAAATGGAAATCTTTTTTAGTAACTTCTAAATTATTTTTAAAGGCCTATCCGAAAACACCCCTCACAACTACTTGTATTGAAAAAAAAATCATCCCCGGTTACATATGTATGGGGTGCCCCCCCTAAAATATTTTATTCCTAATTTGACATCACTTTTATGTAGCGGTTTATAAAATACATCGTCCTACCAAATTTCATAATTGTAGTACCTACTTATAGTCTCCGAGTAAATCGCCTGTGACATACGGACACACATAACGAAACTATAAGGGTTCCGTTTTAGCCATTCTGGCTACGGACCCCTAAAAAATGGGGGGGGGGGGGGGTGAAATAAAAATACTTACGGCGTGTATATATGCGTAGGTATATGTACTGTATTTTTGTATGAACTATTGATTTTTGGGGTGCTGATTATAAAAATGATATCCATTCCTAAAGCCAGAAAAAATCAGTGTCATCCAGATTTTTAGCCCCAACAAGAAAGTACTTAGCTACTTATGTGTATACGTGGCCAGTATCAACAATTCCACAAGTCATAAACTTTGCGTTTTCCGTCAGCAAAATGTATAAAATACGTTTATTTAAGGAATTTAGGTACCGTAATATGCTGCAACTTTGCCTGGATTTTGACGTTTTTTTCTTATATCTGTAAACCTATTTTTCATTGTGGGTTTAATGAGTATTAGTCGGAAAACAGACCCTATGCCTTGCCAGATAAGACTCAAATCTCAATACCTAATCATACAGTATTTCCGATTTACAAGCAGTCAAAGTGGCAGGCAAAATTGTAGCCCTAAGATGTAACTTTGCCTAGACGGATATCTCAATAAATAATGTGTTGCTATTTGTAATAATATTTACTCTAGTACATGAGACATTGTGCTTTTCCCTGGTATTCAAATTATTGCCATAAGCTTAATACTTTTTTTTTCACGGGCAATAGGCAAAGTTGTAGCAGGTTCCACAAACTTTCTATACAAAACTACCGTGAACTGTAGGGTTGTGCCAAAAAAAGATTATTATTTATTTTAAAAATATTATATTTTAAGTAGTTACAAAATAATCAACAAACAATCAATTCTTATAACATGGTATGAGTATCAAATACCTATGAAATACAATAGTACCCACAAATTATTAACCCAATTCGACCACTTGAAGTTGGTGACAAAATTTGACTTACATTGCAAGTGAATAAAAATCAAGTAATTAATAAAGCTATTTAAGCAGTTAAAAAACGCCAATTGGAATTATTTTCTGTACATTTATAAAAACCCAGCTAGTGACAGCCCTAGACCCAGGCAAACTTGTGTCACTCAAGTTTCCAAAACACTGCCCAATATTGCCTACTACGTTAGTATGCTGAAATCGTGTCCTTTTCTTAAAAATATTAAACCTACGGAAAATAGACAGTATTTACTTACCCTGGCACGTTACCGCTCTTCAAAAAACACCTTTTTTGTAGATCAAAATTCAAAAGTTGCGAGACACTGAAAAAACTGCTGCTACCCATTCAAACTTATGATGACAACTGACGGAGCAACAACGGAGTTACCATTGTAAAAAAATGAAATATGTGTTGCCAGAATAATGAAAATTACTACTAAATGGTAAAAAACAAGATAAAACTAAGCTAATGCTAGATGTCGTAATTGAAACGAAATAGGCAAAATTGAGACTAATTGGCAAAGTTGCAGCATTTTACGGTATGTTGGGATAAGACCGGAGCGGGTCAAGATCGGATAATTCAATTTTCTACTAAACTAGAAGAGATTTTCGATTTGACAACACACCTGCCTACCCCATTTTTGTTGCGCCTCACACCTCACCTCAGCCGCGTTGATTTAAAGCGACCGGTTGTCTGTGACAGAGTGAAATATAAAATTAGTGTTTTTTTGTAATTTTGACAGGAAAAGACCGGATTATTTTTAAAACGAACCATACGCGTAACTGCACAGAGTTCATTTTTCAACATAGTCCGATGTTAAACGTTTACGTCCGATGTTTTCTGATGAAAAAAAAATCAAATACTATCTTTGAACGTATGTTAAATAAAAACGGTTGCATATATAAGGAAATGAAAAATATTTGTTGAAAATATATTTCATACTTATTTATAACAATCGATAACAATTCAAGGAATCGATAGATAAGTTAGTCAAAAAAAATATCCGAGAGCTTACCAAAGTATCGAAAATTAGTCCGATCTTACCCCAACATAATAATTAATTTGAAGTTTGAAGCATAATCGCAGCTCTATAAGCCTAGCGATGGTCCTTCAAAAATGGTCTAAATTATGTTCTCGCGGTTCGTACCGCAGTCAAACTTTTCGAAGTTGTAAATTTAGATGAACTAACTGATCCATCCATACAACATTCCGAAAAACCGGCCAAGCGCGTGTCAGACTTTCCACATTTAGCGTACCTATAATTGTTAGTAAAATATACGTAACAATAAACATTAAGTACGATCAAATTTGAAAGTCATAGGCCGATAGGAAGCAAAAAAAAAAAACAACTCAGAAAATCACACACCTCCTAGGTCCCACACACCAGTAGGCCTAGCACGTGTTGCGTTCGAGAGCATGTCGGCGTATCTCGAGTAATTCGTCACCTTCTAACAGCGCCAACCAGAAAAAGACGCGTAGCTCGAGATAAGTCGAGATACTCTCAAGCGCAACATGTGCTACGGGCGCAGGGTGGGGGCGCTATTAACCTAGGCCTCTACTCCACCTATGCAACCTACCTATGGTTTCAATTCAACTACTGTGTCAAAGCAGTTTAAAAAAACTTGCCGCCAAATTCTCATTGTAATTTATTTTTCATTGTGGGTGAATAATATTTGTTTATTTATTTTCTCGCAATGGAAGTGAAAAGTAGAGTGTATAAATTCTGAGCACACTACCGCCTGGCAGCAATCTGGGGCAACTTTATTATCTTTAGTTCAATTTTAGTTTATTTGTAACCGTTTTATATATTACTATTATAGACTCTGTTCTAAAAGCCATTATTTTAGACGCTTGTCATACAATTTACTATTCCGAACTGATTAACGCTTTCATCGTTCACTACTTCTGACTCAGACGTTCTGAGGTTAATTTGATCCATGCCTTTGTGGCGACAACCTCTTTTGTAAATATGTTAATATTGTTTATACTCTGTTACATTCTAATATCGCGCATGCGTACTGCTTTTGTTCTCTTCTTACTGATCACAAACCGATTGTATCTGCTTTTAAGAAATCTCATGACTCGTGTTCACCGCGACAGTTTAGGTATCTTGATTTTATATCCCAATTTACTACCGATATAAGATTCATTTCCGGTGATGATAATATTGTAGCGGACGCGATGTCAAGAGTAGATACAATTTTGAGTGGTTTGGACTTAAATGCCTTAGCAGTTTCTCAGACGAATGATGAGGAATTGCACACATTGTTACGCAAAGGTTCATCGTTAAAGTTACAAAAAATTCAAATAGCAGGATCTGAATTATTTTGTGATATATCCGGTTCTATCGCTAGGCCCTTCATTACAACTGAATTTCGTAGGCAAGTATTTAACATTTTGCATGGACTAAGTCACCCTAGCGCTAGGAATACCATTAAGTTGGTAACTGAGCGTTACGTTTGGCCCGGTGTCAGAAAAGATTGTCGTACATGGGCGCGCGCATGTTTATCTTGTCAGAGAAGCAAAGTTTCTCGCCACGTTCACGCACCCGTACAGCAATTTACCGTTCCTTCTGCCCGGTTTGCGCATATTCATGTCGATCTAATTGGCCCTCTGCCTATTTCTAATGGCTATAGGTATTGCCTCACTGTGGTTGATAGGTTCACGCGTTGGCCTGAGGTTGTTCCTTTAGTCGATATTACGGCTGAAAGTGTAGCAAAAGCGTTATTATCTTCATGGATTTCGAGGTTTGGTTGCCCTCTTAAGATAACGACTGATAGAGGGAAGCAATTTGAATCACATCTTTTTAAGCAACTGTCAATATTAACCGGTTTTCAGCATTTACAAACTACGGCGTACCACCCAGCAGCTAATGGGTTAGTAGAGCGTTTTCATAGACAGCTTAAAGCTGCAATTATGTGCCACGCCAATGAAAGCTGGTCTGAGTCGCTGCCGATTGTGCTGCTGGGTATACGTAGCGCGTGGAAAGGAGATCTGTCCGCGTCTACTGCAGAACCTATACGACTTCCTGGTGACTTTTTTGAACCACCAACAAGTTGTGTGGTTGATTACGCGGATTATTTATCTAGGTTGCGTTCACACATTAGAAAGTTACAACCTTCGATTGTGCTGCGGCATGGCACAGAAAAAGTCTTTATATTCAAAGACTTACAAACCAGCTCTCATGTATTTGTGAGGCAAGATTTGGTTAGGACGTCTTTACAGCCACCGTATTCTGGCCCTTATAAGGTAGTTGCAAGACATGCTAAATATTTTAAACTTGAAATAGCTGGTAAACTAGTGACTGTATCGGTAGATAGGTTGAAACCCGCCTATATGTTAATAGATGACTCCACCTCTATTACACCACATGCTCCTTCTCGTGAAACATCGACTAGTATTGTTCCGAGAGAGATACCTAACGATATTCTTGCACCTCCGAAAAGAACAACGCGTTCTGGTCGCCGCGTACACTTTCCGGACTTTTATCGACCTTAAAGGTCTCAGGGGGGGCTGATGTGGCGACAACCTCTTTTGTAAATATGTTAATATTGTTTATACTCTGTTACATTCTAATATCGCGCATGCGTACTGCTTTTGTTCTCTTCTTGCTGTGAGACCAACCAACGTATATGGCTCCGACTATTATTTGTGAATTGTAATTTTAATGTCATGTAAAAAGTGTAAATATAATGTAAATACAATAGCTTGTCTCTCATTCTCGCTATAGTGGATAATACCCACACCTTTACTATTCGATTCCAGATTAAGTTCCTGCCGATATTTGTTTTAGATGTGTTAGCTGAAAATTTAAACTTGTTTCAGAAAAGCACCATGGCAATCATGATGGACGACGAAGAAGACGGTGAACAACGAGTAGACAGCCCAGATCTACAAGAGACAGATCAGAACAATACTGCGACCACTCCTGAACCCAACAAGAAAACAACCAAACTGACAATCGTAACAGACGACGAAGACTCCAGCGACCATCTTGTCATAGACGAAACGGAGCCACCAGAGAGCCCAGCAGATCAACAGAAGACAGTCCAGAATAACACTGCGGCTACACCTGTACCCAACAAGACAACTGAACTACGTAATTACCGACAATCTGCAGATCTACCTCCCGTCAACTACTTACCTCTAATGGGGAATTCTACTTTAAACACAATCCAAAATAATATGCTTAATACAACCGAAAAGCATAGAATCACTGTCAAAGATTTCGCTCGAATTCCCGATGCAAGCTCGAATGAAAACAGTGATTCCGCTTTGTATGCTTTACTTACTGAAAATACTAGCTTTCAAGCCTACTTTGATGCAGCTATTCTAATGGATGAAGTTTTAAGAGCTAAAGCTCAGAATAAGGATCCAAGAGTAGAAGGAACATGGGATCCTACCTTGAATGCCTACAAAGCCATACCTACAGCAGATCAAAGACAACCAATAGGACACACTATACACACTTATACGGACCCACCCCAGGTTTTAAGTGTTCCACAAAATGCGTATGGAGATAGATTAAGAACCGCACCGAATGGAAATGTGTATGAAGGCCAAAATCGAAACCTAATACCTCATACACAAAGCGCACACATGAATGCTGGACAGGCTAGTGTGATCATTCCTAATTCAGGAAATCTATCAGGAGGAACTGTAACTTATCCTCCGTCAACTCAACATAATGGAAACACAATCCCAACAGGACATAATAGTCGGCTAGTCCAGAACGGTCAAACAGATTACATTGATGCTTATAACAGACCTCATAATTCCCCCACAAACGCAAGCGCAAGGGTGAATTATCAAAGAACTCAACCTATCATAAATTTTGCTTCTGAATATCCATACAGCAGGCCCTCAACGGTACCTGCTCATACTTTAGATCATCACCCTTGTAATACAAGGCCGCCGGCATCGCCATACGCTTGCATGACGTGTAATTGTCAAAGACTGGCTTCTGCCAACCCTCATATGATGCCAGCAAATCCTCATAATGTTCCTTCTAACGATTACGGCCAATATGGCACAAACTCTATACCAGAAGCTCCTTGTGGCCGAGACACATCAGCCTATTTAGGGGAAATCCCTAAACAGGCATGTTTACAAAGAAATCCGTACAGAATGGAAGCGATGAGAACCGAGACCACACATGTTGTGAGTTCTGGCTATGCGAATCAGAAGCCAGGAGTTAAAACCACTAAAAAGAGGACTTATAGAAAAATCAGTAAAAATAACACACAAGGTGTTATGAACAACTCTGAAATGCCAGCAAGCTATAACGCAATGGGTAATGGTGTACATTATATACCTAACTCGGATGCTATCGAAAACGAAGAAACAACTGCTAGGAAAAAAGTTGCCAGACCTAACAAAAACACTTCAAAGGTAAGTGCTGCAATACCTGTCAATAACCAGGTACATGGTCCACCGAATATTGAAATACAACAAACAAGGAACAATATTGTGATACCAAGTATCTTTGACTTACCATCGGATTGTACGCAACCTATTATGAACAATTTTCCCAGTGTAACACAACCACCGGTGACCACAGAGACTCATTTACCACCAACAACCACGAGAACCAACGCATCAGCTAACACAAAAACAGTAAGCCATTATATAGATATAGCCAATGAAATTCAACCTCCAATCAATAAAAAAGATAACTTCAAACAAATTGCAACGAATACGAATAATAATAAGGCAACAACCGAACTAATGGAAGCACAAAAAGGTACAATGAACATGAACATCAACAGAGTGCTACCTCTAATGAACACGGAGCTGGCTATCATAAACCACAACAGAGATGAACAAATCCCACTTATCATGGATCATCAAGCTGATAGCGCCTTTATACAAGCGCCTCACAACAACATCAACAGTCAGGACGCATCAACTTTGCTAGATAATAGTAATGACAAAGCTCGAACTGATGTAACGGTAAGTCCTAAAATCCTAATTCAACCGAGTTCAAGAGATTACGACGTTAACTTAACAACTTCTACTACAACAACAATCTCACATAATATAGAAAGAAATGAAGTACTGAGATCTAATACAGTTAATACTGAAAAAGGTTCCTTAGTAGATGTCGAGAGAGCAAGCTCAATATTGAACACAGTCGATTATCGACAAGACAAGACAAGAGTTCTAGTTAATCACATTTCAAATATTTCTGTAGAAACCTTAAAAGACATTCTGAACAAAGTTCAGCAGATGCCAACAAAAACAGCCGCCATTGTAGATCAAGCTGGTGATAATCAAGTTAAGAAGTGTGACGATACTGTAAATTTTAACGTTATCACTAATAAAATGATTTCAACTACAATGGCAAATGATTATATTGATGCAAGAATTGATCACAAACCACAGGGAATTATCAGCAAACATGACGACGAATTAGCAATTGCGCGAAAAAATTTGGCTAAGTTGCGCACAATAGAAGATAAAAATGACGATATCTCGTTCAGACACGTTGTGAATATTGGTAAAAAAGGTACCGACAATCAATACCAAATTAAAATAGGTATTGATCCTAACGGAGAATACATTGCACAAGTTATAACAATTTCCAGTGATGGATCTTATGTCGACGAAGAACTTATTCAAATCAATTGTTCTACCAGCAACACAGAACAACTAAGTAGAAGTAATACAGAAAATTTGTTACATTCCCAAAGAGAACGAGAAACAGAAGTATTGGAAGGGAAACAGTCAATTGATAACAATCAAGAGATAAATGAAACTAAAGAAAGCATAACAGATGAAACGCATGATAAAGAAAATGGGAGCATAGATGAGACTTTATTTTTTATATTTCAAATCAAGTTTTTCAGCCATGAGCAGGAAAAGCTAAGAAACATCAATTGTCAAGAATTGGCTGCTGAATTAAATAAGGACATTCATGAGTTAATAGCTATGAGTGAAGATGAAGGCGCGAAAGCAGATATGAAATACAAATGTCATATGTGCCGTAATACAAATATTTATTCACCCCGCTCACTCTATTACAAATTATCTAATCATCAAGAGGGCTCCATGGATAAAGTACAAAATTGTCCAGAGTGTATTATATTTAGAAAGAGTTACATTGATGCATTAATGATCGAAATGGAAGCACCGAAACAAAGGACACACTCGGAAAATAATCCGACCGCTGTTCAAACAAATATTGCGATAGTAAAATCCACTGATGTGCGTCAATCTCAATCAGAAAATTCAATTCACAGAAACGAATACAGTAAAGATAACAGGCAAAAAGAAATTTGTGATATTGAAAACCAACTGAACTTAATAATAAATGGTGTACCGTCAAATTCCAAAAAAGCTAAAATTGATGATGACCAAGCGAGGCCTAATGTGGAACATGTGTTAGATGTTAGCAAGAGTACAGAAGACAGTAAGATTAATGACTTCGTCGTAAAATTACCAATAAACATACTAAAGAAGTCAACAGTTGAAGCTCTTATGCAAAATAGCAAGTCTCATCCAAAAAAAGCATTAAGAGCAAAAGCAACTTCATGTATTTCGACAGATCATAACAGTGATAAAGAACAAAGAAAAAACATTATTAGTGTAAATGAGTCTCCAAACATGTGTGTCTCAGAAAGGGGGCTTGAAGTAAAGAAAATATTAGAAGCAGCAATAAAAATGATGTATAGAAATTCTAATATCGATCACAACAAAGAAAATCCCCACAAAATAGTGAAAAGCATTAGCGCACAAGATGCAACCGGAACAAACACAGAAGAACAAAACAAAAACACATTTTCAGCATCCGATGACAATGAACATAATGACAAATACCAAAAAACGCCACATAAGATTAATATTATTAGTAACGAAGTTGTAACTGGTATAAATCTAGAGTCAACATTAAGGAATAAAAATGTTATAGTAAGTGGTGATGGGCATACCAACCAAAGCCAAGAAAATATCCACAATATAACAAAGAGGATTAGTGTAGAAACTGCATCCATAAATAACTCTGGTCACGATATATCAAGTGCTACCTCAAAGAAAAGCATTAGTACCGAACGTATATCAAGTGCTACCTCAAAGAAAAGCATTAGTGCCGAACCTATATCAAGTGCTACCTCAAAGAAAAGTATTAGTACCGAACCTATATCAAGTGGTACCTCAAAGAAAAGCATTAGTGCCGAACCTATATCAAGTGGTACCTCAAAGAAAAGCATTAGTGCCGAACCTATATCAAGTGCTACCTCCAAGAAAAGCATTAGTGCCGAACCTATATCAAGTGCTACCTCAAAGAAAAGCATTAGTGCCGAACCTATATCAAGTGGTACCTCAAAGAAAAGCATGAGTGCCGAACCTATATCAAGTGCTACCTCAAAGAAAAGCATTAGTGCCGAACCTATATCAAGTGGTACCTCAAAGAAAAGCATGAGTGCCGAACCTATATCAAGTGCTACCTCAAAGAAAAGCATGAGTGCCGAACCTATATCAAGGGGTACCTCAAAGAAAAGCATTAGTGCCGAACCTATATCAAGTGGTACGTCAAAGAAAAGTATTAGTACCGAACCTATATCAAGTGCTACCTCAAAGAAAAGCATTAGTGCCGAACCTATATCAAGTGCTACCTCAAAGAAAAGCATTAGTACCGAACCTATATCAAGTGGTACCTCAAAGAAAAGCATTAGTACCGAACCTATATCAAGTGGTACCTCAAAGAAAAGCATTAGTACCGAACCTATATCAAGTGCTACCTCAAAGAAAAGCATTAGTGCCGAACCTATATCAAGTGGTACCTCAAAGAAAAGCATTAGTACCGAACCTATATCAAGTGCTACCTCAAAGAAAAGCATTAGTGCCGAACCTATATCAAGTGGTACCTCAAAGAAAAGTATTAGTACCGAACCTATATCAAGTGCTATCTCAAAGAATACACTTCCTACATCAAATATTAGTGATCATAACTATAGAAACGGAGAAGTTAACCGTGGAGGACGAAAACGCATTAGTAGCGATATTACAAATGAGGACATAACAAAACATAATGATAACACCTTAATAAGTAACCATGAATTAAGTAAAACCATAGAAACACATACTATAAACATAAGCAAAGCTACCACATACACAGAAGCTAACCAAAGTGATTCTGCGAAAGCTCCACAAGTAACACCTGCAATCACAGAGAAAGATGCAAGCATAAGCCCTGAAATACGAGGAGATACCGATAAAAGGCGTTATGATGTTGAAAATAACGAAACTAATGATGGAAAGAAAGCCACTAGCGAAAATTGCGAAGAGAGCAGTGACAAAGCTCAAACAATCGAAAAAGTCCTACTTAACAGTTTCGAAACTCTTAAGGCAAACTGCAATTCTAAAGAAGAATTACCCGAGGTGAAGATTCCTGGAAAAGAGCAAAAGAAGACCGAATCTAAAGAACATAAATCATTTGAAGATATAGAAAAACAAAACGAGACCACACATCGGTCATTTTCAGAGTTCGTATGTAAAATATGTACAAAGCGTTTTAAGTATCAGCAAGCTTGCATAAACCATATGAAAAAGAAACATAACATACAGAATCTAATTGTTCCGTCCGTCTGCATTACCTCTAAAGAACATAAACCAGTTGAGGATATAGAAAAGCAAAACAAGACCACACCTCAACCGCTTTCTGTGTTCGTATGTAAAGTATGTACTATACGTTATAAGTATTATCAGGCTTGTATAAACCATATGAAAAAGAATCATAACATACAGAATCCAACTATCCCGCCCCATTGCCGTTTCATGGAGTGCACGTTTTGTGAATTACCTTTTGTGCTTACAGACTATAACGCCCATCTTAGAAATGCCCATAGTGATAAAGTTTCTGAACAAAATGCAGAATAGACAATATGTTTTCATTTTAATATTTCTGAATGCAGATAAATGCAATGTTATATCATATACTAGAAAAATATCTCCTATTCAGCACAATTACAGCCTTTGCAATAACCCGCTCAACCGTGTTAAAAATATTCGGGACTTAGGAATAATCTTAGACGATAAGTTGTCCTTTACATTACATATTGACAGTATAATAAAGCGTGCCTTTAGAAGTCTCGGATTTATAAATAGAATTACCAAACCATTCAGGAAAATTACTACTCTTAAAATCCTATATTTTGCATTCGTCCGATCTATTCTTGACTTCGGATGTGTAATTTGGAGTCCATCTTATAAACATCATATCGATCGTGTTGAAAAAGTCCAAAGAAAATTTGTTAAAATATTAAACTTTCGATGTAATCGCCGTAATGTAAATTACAACCAATCTCTTACACACTTTAAACTTACCACTTTAGTAAACCGGCGCAAGCAATTTGATATATCTTACCTTTATAAAATTCTCAATAACGAAGTAGATTGCCCCTCATTACTCTCAAAAATAAATTTTATCACCAAAGCTAGACTCCCAGCTCGCCCCAATCGTGATTTGCATATGTTCGTACCGCCCATCCTCCGAAAAAACTACACCAGGAACAGTTTCGTTCCTCGCACTATGAATCTTTACAATAAAGAATTTAACGATCTAGATATCTTCAATACTACTCTTAGGGGACTAAAAAATAAAACTCATAACAAGTTCTCCAATTATGACCAATGAAACTTGTGTGCAATAACAATAATAATACTCTTTTAATGTCAAATTACAACTGCATGCGTTAATATTAAATTTGTTTCTGTTAACACTCATATCTAACTATGTACCTATCAAAAACTTTCTTTCTTCTTTTGTTATTAGGTAGGTAGGTTTAAACTT
The DNA here is from genome assembly GCA_951800055.1 of Cenopis cana. Taxonomy (NCBI): domain Eukaryota; kingdom Metazoa; phylum Arthropoda; class Insecta; order Lepidoptera; family Tortricidae; genus Cenopis; species Cenopis cana. The sequence goes on along the minus strand of OX637498.1, from coordinate 1,465,802 downwards.
AAACTTAAGTTATTGTAATGGAACTGTGCAGTCGGCGTCGGGGATGCACTTGCATTTTTGCACCTTATTACAATGGGATAGGGTGCGAGTAGGGTTGCCATACGTCAGGATTTGTCCTGACATGTCCGGATTTTTGACCCTTTGTCCGGATTGCGGCCGGACTTGGCAAGTGTCAGGATTTTTAGGAATGACCCTAACTATTAAAAAAAAAACGTTTATTTTAACGTTTACACAGTTTTAATAAATGTAATGATAAATTAGTAAGTAATCAACAAAAATAGTATTATTTCTTCGAAAACAATATAAAATAGGATAGGTAATTTACAGCCAAAGTGATCTCAATCAATTCGCGAGTCCCCGCATGCCAATTTTTTCTCAACGCGCTCGGAACATTTTGTTTTTTTTTTTCAAAAACAAAGTGTTAAATATTGCCATAAATTAAAAAAAAGAACTAATTCAGTGCTAAAACGGCATAAAAAGTATATACAGGTTTATGAACTATGATATTGAATTGTGGAGGTCATAAACATATGGGATATGGGTTATGACAAAAATCCTGCACTTTTTGATGAAAGCAAGCCACTTTGCACAGTGATAGTAGAAACCAAATTAAATTATTTTTTTCGAGGCAACCGAAGTTTCGCCCCTTGTTAGAAGAAATGTCGGGACTTTTAGGAGGATGTCCGGATTTTTATCAGGACATTTCAATTTTCCATATGGCAACCCTAGGTGCGAGGGCGTAGCTGTGTCTGTGGCGTTGACTGTACATCGACAATGATACGTGTGTATATGTATGCCATCATATATGCGAGATATCGTGTCTCTGACTCACAGTTCCACCAAAACATGTTATTTTTTATCATTATTTTATAACAATTTATTTAGGTCCGTTCCAACATTTAAATTACTATAATCTAACAAATCATTCGGCACTGTTTTGGTCCACATTATATGTAATGTTAATACATTAATTGTATTTTCTTTGTAATGACTGTTTGTGCCAAAATAAAGAGAAAAAATAAATAAATAAAATAACTTTTTATACATATAACAATGAGAAGGAAACCAAAAACCAATACAGCAACTAAATTAGATCCCCCAGATCTATGGCTGCCATCTCGAATTTCGCCAAACCCGGACAAAGATTCAAAAAAACCCGGACATTTGGCGAAAATCGCATTTTTTCCCCGGACGAGTCCGAAAATGATATTTTTAAAAAACAAGACCTTTTAATTCAATGAGATGCTTCTTTACATGAAAAGTGTCCGGGTTTCCCCGGACATTTCTTGACACCCCGCCCGGACGGCCCCCGGACGGCCTCCAAACTAGGACAAATCCGGGAAAACCTGGACGGATGGCAGCCCTACCCAGATCGGAACCCTGGGGGAGCACTCATAATGCTGGCTGCGTTCCCCCGCTGGATGGCTATGCCAATTTTTAATATTGCTTTAACTTTCCTCCACAGTGGACGTCAAAGATGGTTAGAGTACCTAATAAAAATACTGAACTGGACGCGCTCTTCTTACTTTTTTTTAACACGCTTTTATTAGGTCGACCTGTATGTAACTATGTAATGGAATCTAAGGTTATAATTTAACCATCTTCCAAGCATCGTAGCGTCATGAAAATTGGCATCTGTATATAGTTCTGATGACAATACAATAATATGGTAGGTACTGTCGAACTGATCTGATGATGGAGCCGGAAGATAAGAACTGGAACTTCATGATGGAACATCGTATCATAGCTGTGTTTGGATTTGTTAGAAAAGTCTTGTAATGAACTTTGACCACGATTAGGTTTCAAGGTCTGATGATGAAGCCGGAAGATAGGCACTGGCATTCCATGATGGAATATCGTATCATAGTCGTGTTTGCACTTGTGAGAAAGGTCACGTAATGGACTTTGAACACGATCAGGTTTCAATTAACACGCAAAGCGTGTTTTTCTAGTGTTTTTAAACTATTAATTTATTATTAAGACTATGGTTACAGCGGCTGTGGCATACAGTTATCAATATTTAAAATATGCTGTCAGCATCGGACAACTAGGTTCTAAAAGACTTACCTGGTTCCCTCTTGCCTGGTTTAGGTAGATCTAATTAAGTAAATGCGCTACGTCCGTAAAGTATATACAAATCTTTTGTAGGTCAATGTGTCCGTTTTTATAATAAGTTACCTGATGATGTTTAGAATTTACCTTTTCCAGCTCTTAAAAATTACTTGAAAAAAATCATGTCGAAGGCTTATTACAGGGTTGAGGACTATCTAACAGACAGAAAAGCATGGCCCAAACCAGATACTTAAATAGAGTAAAGATTCAAATATGTGTATTTTTTAATTTTATCTACTTGACACAGTTCTTGCAAGAAAACATATCAAAAGATTTATAGCTAAATTTATAGTCTAAAGGATTCCATTTTTTTTTCTTAAATAGAATTTGATATTGCTTAGGTATATGAATAACTGAAACCTGTTTACCTGTTTCATATTGAGATAAGTACCACCATGTATTGTGCTAATGTTAGTTATTTACATACTTACGTAGGTGTTTCACTTTTGTTTTTACTTTGTTCGTAATGTTTTTCATGTATTATTACATACTGCTATTTTTTTCTTCTTTATAATGAAGGAAACTCCAGGTCTGATTATAAGTAATTAGATGTAAAAATAGTTTGTAAAAGACTGTTTGTTTCTTGAATAAATAAATAAATAAATAAAAAAACATTTTGGCGGGAACTGTTGACTGACGTTAATGGTGTTTGTGTATGGACCATTTTATTTCATTTATTTTTAATTAAAAATTATCGGCTTACGCTCAGACTAATTAGACTCGACATCAAATAATAATACCTGAACGAGATGGTCATATACAACTTTATATAAGAGCGACAGAGAGAGACATACTATGATTTGTTGTCCTTGTCATAGATTATCCCTTTTTTATCTGCAACAAACTATAGATATTACTTCCGACTGTGGCAAAAAAAAACAAACAAATTAAGGAGGTTGTTTATGGTAAGCAGTCAGGCTTTTGAACAATATAGGATCTCTGTAGAATCTGTACTATGTGACTGTATAGGTTAGTGCCGTTGCCCAATTTAACTCCGATTCACCATACAATTTTTTTTAATACTTTTCTGCTCTAGAGCAGAAATGGAATACTTTCAGCACGCTACTTAGATGAACAATGACCCACTTTCAGAGTATGAGAAATTAAAAAGTGGACGACTACGGGCTGAGGATGATGATGATGATGATGAAAATAACATTCTCGTACTCTTATTTAATGCAGTACGTTTATCTCACGAGCGCGGTTTAGCCATGGTTGTGTATGTTGAGCATGCATATTGGTTATGTGTCCGTATGTGTCACAACACTCACAACTACAACTATGTTAATATTATTTTCTCAAATATGGCCTGCAAACTGGACTTTAGTGGCTACATATTGGAAGGTAAAGTGTATAGTTTAAGGTCAGATCCAAATTAAAAAGTAAAAAACATTGCAGGCCACATTTATGGCCTGCAATGTCACATATAAATTCCTTTATTTGTCGAGTTATAAACTTTTTAAAATGTAGAAACTGTCATATAAAAGGAGGCACAGGTCGTATTCAGCCAATTCAGCTCGTATTTTTCTGTTGAAAACGCGACGTTTTTTTGTGTCTCGAATAATTTGCGTTTTTCGGTGGAAAAATACACTTGCGATTCTGTTAAAAAAAATAAACGGCGGGAAAACATGATGTTTTTGACGTTTTAAGGTTATGTTTATCAAATCTTAATTAAAATTTTGTCGTATTTTCCCCATTTTTGAGAAAAGCACTATATTAGCCTCGGCCGGAATGGCAATTGCAGGCTTCGTATTATAATTAAACGGACTCGCAAGCTCGTCCGTTTAAACAAATACTCAGCCTGCAATTGCTCCCTTCCCGGCCACGGCAATAATGTACTAATACCTATCTATAAAATTAGTGTTTGTTTAAACTGTATTGTCATAATGTATTAATAGTATTTTATACCTAATGTATATTGTATACCTAGCGCGCCCTAGGCCCAGAGGCGCCGGGTACCCCTTGCGGTATCTAAGGTTAAGCAACGTGGGCAGCGGTCAGGACTTGGATGGGTGACCGCTTTGAGTGGTTACTAACTGAGCGCTCCCGTGCTTTGGGAGGCACGTTAAGCCGTTGATCCCGGTTGCTGTTTATGGCAGCAGTCTTTAAGCCAAGTTGGAGGCCTTCGGACGGTTTGAGAACTTCTAACAGTCAAGTTGCCCACTCACTTGACAAAGTCTAATCCCAATAATGTCTAGTTTCCCCTCGGGGTTGGAAGGTCAGATGGCAGTCGCTTCCGTAAAAACTAGTGCCTACGCCAAATCTTGGGATTAGGTAGCGGACCCCAGGCATCCTTCACAACTGTACTGGGATAACCCTAGGAGGATGATGATGATGATGTATATTGTATGTACATTACTTAAAAAGGGCGGTAAAACAAAGAATGTCTCAGAGCGCAAGTATTGGAATGCTAATATGCGATCTGAGGCTTTCTTTATTACCGCCCGTGTTAAGTACAAAATTTTATGTCACCCCCTGGCCAGGAAGTGGAATTTACTGCGCGCGGAGCGTGCGGTAATTGCCACTTTATGGCCAGGTGTGGCATAAATTTTATTTGTAAACCCAGCAATCGATGCAGAATTGTCACTCAATTAGCTACAAGATAAGGTTTAAAATTAAAGAACTATTGAAATATAATAAACGGGTCACGCACGTCTTTATCGTCGAATATCGCTCGACATGTTTCGGGCCAATACGTGGTCCTTAATCATGAGTGGTCGCGACGGCCTCGCGTCGCGTCACGTGAGTGACCAGTTTTATTATATTCCAATATGGCTAAACCTCACGGAAGTTTTCTATTTAAAATTAAAGAACTGTTTATTATTAAAAAATATATTTTATTTATTCACATAATTATTATAAGATAAGATAAGATAAGATATAATTTATTGTCAAAACTGTGTACATAACATGTCATAATGATAATAAGTCTCAACAGTCTGCCCATTTCGGACGTACAATATTATATTAATAATACAATTAAAGTTAAATTAAAATTAAAATACAGATTAAATTAATGTCACAAGAAATATTCATTTAGGTCATAAAAACATTTACAAATTAACCAGTCCTTCAGTGTCTTCTTAAATTTTGGCCCATCTAACGACTTAATATTTTCCGGCAACTTATTGAATATTTTAATGACTTAAGATCCTATGTCCCCAAGATGGGGCAGAGGGCATCCACAGTGACTCTCCATGTAGATCGATCTTGAGCTTCTCGCTTCATTTCGCTCCAAGACTTCCCGATCTTCTTCGCCTCGTCCAGCACCGTACGCCGCCAGGTTTGTTTGGGACGGCCACGCTTTCTCTTTCCTAGGGGGTTCCAGTCTAAGGCCTGTTTAGGTATATGGTCGGGCCCCCTCCGGAGTGTGTGTCCAATCCAGTTCCACTTACGGCGCTTGATCTGCTGGTCGATCGGAAATCCCGAATATTTTAATACCAGTTACATATGCGCTCTTCTTGAGTACATAACTAGTGGGCCTAACTGTACACAAGTCGTATTGATACTGAGATCTCAGATTTTTCTTAGAATCACATTTTTTTGTAAATAACTCTTTGCGTTCTTTGACAAATAAACAAATTTCCAGAATATATATACACGTCAAGGTTAATACTCTTTGGTGTTTAAACACAGGTCTGAGAGATTCTCTATTTTTACATTAAATATTATTCGCAAACACTTTTTTTGGAGAATAAATGTGGACTGAACGTTTACAGAGTTACCCCAAAATATTACACCATATGTTAGATGGGGATAAACATTACCATAGTATGCCTGTATCGCAGCCTCTATTGAAGTTACATTTTTTAATATAGATATCGCGTAGCAACTGCTAGCAATTTTTTTATTTATTTTTTCAATGTGTAGCTTCCAATTTAATTTACTATCAATAGTTACCCCTAGAAACTTTGTAGAATTTACATGCTCAACTCGTTTATTATCCATATTTATATTTAAATCTTCTGTAGCCTGATTATTATTACTAAATTGCATAATTTTTGTCTTATCTAAATTAACTCTTAAATGTAGAGACGCTAACCAATTTATTACTATTCTTAATGTATTGCATAATTCATTACAAATGTCAGATCTACCTAACTTATCGTTCGATATAAATATACTAGCATCGTCTGCAAACATAACACATAAGTGGTCAATCACCAGGGGAAATTCGTTTACATAAACTAAAAACAATAAAGGGCCTAGGACACTGCCCTGTGGCACTCCCCGCAAAGCGTATTCATAATTTGACTGTACCTTCCTAATTGTTTTTGTTGATTTGTCATAGGCTTCTAATATTATGGCTTGAGTTCTGTCCGTGAGATAATTCTGAATTAATTTTAACGCTGGCCCTCGAATCCCAACATGTTCGAGTTGACTAAGTAGAATCATGTGAGATACACAATCAAATGCTTTGGACAAGTCTATAAATAGCCCAATAGATGCTGTTTTATTATGAATATCTGTCCATATTTTTTGTAAAAATTTAAATATGGCTAGTGTTGTATTTTTTCCCTTTTGGAATCCAAGCTGATTTTTATTTAGTATATTGTATTTTTTTTTAAAATGACAGTATTCGGTTTAAAATTACTTTTTCAAAAATTTTTGAAAAATTCGGCAATAGCGCAATAGGCCTATAATTAGCAATGTCATATTTGGAACCTTTTTTATGTAGAGGTTTTATTAATGTCTTTTTTAAATCAGCAGGAAAAAGTCCACTTTCTAGTGTTGAGTTTATTATGTGAGCCAACGGTTCCGCAATGTAGTCTACGCTTGCTTTAATCAATTTTATGGGTATTTGGTCATGTCCAGTGCTTTTTTTATTCTTCATCGCTTTTATTATGCTTATTATCTCTGTTTTTGTTACTGGGGTCATGAAAATACTATTCAAATTGGGTTGAGTGATCATTTTATGGTTTTGATTAGTCATATTAGCCAGGTCATTATTTAAATTTATAAAGTAATTATTAAATGTATTAGCGATGTCAATGGGATCATTTATAATAGTATTGTCAACCTTAATTAGTTCCACCGTTTCCTTTATACTGTTTATTTTTGTTGTGTTTTGTTTTATTATTTGCCATGTAGCTTTGCTTTTATTTGTACTTTGTTCTATGAATGTTATATTTGCACTCCTTTTTGATTTCCTTGTAACTGCTTTCATGACCTGGCAGTATTTTTTGTACTTGCTTTTAATGTATGAACAATTTGATGTTAATGTTTGAGCGTATAACTGCCTCTTGCGTTTGCTAGCTATTACTATTCCCTTGGTTTTCCAATTGGGTCTTCTTTTGTGTGTTATCTTTATTCTTTTGGTTGGCACGCAAAGGTCAAAAATTTGAATAAATACATCAACGAAAGCTCTATATGCTTCATTGCAATCATGCAGCAAATAAATATCGGAGAAACTTATTTGTGATATGTAATGTACAAAAATATCCGTATAAGGATCAGGATTTCTAATGTATTTATACCAGTATTTTTCATTGAAGCTTAAATCAGTTGGAATCGAAATAATCTGACACGTGTGATCAGATATGCCAAGATCCAAGACTTCTACTTTGAAGTGCTTTGCATTTGTGAAAATGTTATCTATACACGTTTGGGAGTGTGTTGTTATCCTAGTAGGTTCATTTATTACATGGTCCAATCTATACAATTTAAATGTGTTCAAAAATAGCTCAGTATTATTAGTTTTCTCAAGAATGTTGACATTAAAATCTCCTAATACGAAAATACTCTTATAACTATTTCTTGTTCGTGTTACTAGTTTTTGTAGAAGATATTCCATGTTCACGAGAAATATATCTAGTTTACTACTAGGGGATCTGTATACACATATAATTAAACAATTTAGTCCACACAATGCAATCCCACAGCATTCAAAGACACTTTCCACAGACATTGCAGCTATCCATTCTAGTTCACGGTAGTTGTCCATTGATTGTTTGACATATATGGCAACACCCCCCCTTTTTTTCCGCTTCCTACAAAAATAAGCAACATTTTTATAACCATCCAATTGCAAAACGTTTACTTCACTTTCATTTAAAAATGTCTCACTGAAGCAACAAACATCTATTTTTTTTGTATATGTCAGTAGTTCCAACTGGTCTGATTTAGATTTAATACTTTGCGTATTTAAATGCATTATTACAAGATGATTGTCCCTTTTTTTAATAATATTTTGGTCATTAGTCACGAAAAAAATTTTGTGTACTATTTTGGTCTTCTATTACTACGTCAACAGTTTTCACATTATCCTTCGCTTTGACTTGCTTCAACTTGATTTGGTCAAATAAGTATGGTATAGTGTACTGCCCATTAATAATTGTTTTGGCAACATTTTTATTATTATTAGATTTTTCATTTTTCGTATTAAAATAATCAGTAATTCTTTTCTGTCTACAAGTTTGCATGAGACTCATTGAGTGTGTTTGGGCTTCAGATTTCTCGTAAACGTTACATAACATTTTTTTAGTATAGATAATTCGTAATATCTCCCTCAGTATCAGTCCACCAACATGTTTCCGCAATGCAATATTTCTATTGTGGTAATCTAGTGGTACAAATGTAGTATGTGAGAACTGGGAACAAACGAATCGTGATGTATTATTCAGCTTGTGTACATTGAGAAACTTATTATCATATATTTCACCAATTGAAACATTTGTGCCAGCTAGTAACAATAAATAGTTGAAAAACAAAGATTGCAATCTTATAGGGTTTTGGTCACTAGATCCACCTAAAATTACAACATAGTCCGATTTAGTAAAGTCTTTACATTCTTTATCGCAATCAAGCAAAATTTGTTCGATTGGGGCATCAGATTTGACTACTGCGGTTACAAAATACTCATCACCTAACAAATCTTGAAGCACTTTACGTATACCTTTGCCGTTTTGATCACTAAAAATAATGACTCTTCGTTTTGTAGTATCGTTCTTGGGTACAGGATTTTTCCCAGAAGTTTTAGTATTTGGAGCAGCACCTATTTCGCCTGGTATGGGTTGTGTTTCCGTATTTGGGCTCAGAATACTTTCCTCTGGAAAACCCTTCCTGCTCCCCGTTTTTTTCTGTTCAGTGTTCGGAGCGACACCTATTTCGCCTGGTATGGGTTGTGTTTCCGAAGTTAGGCTCGCAATACTTTCTTCTGGACAACCCTTCCAGCTCTCTGTTTTTTTTTGTTCTATATCAGTAAAATTTAATCTTGTCTTCTTTATTCCTTTGAACTGTTTTTTGTTTTTAATTGGCGTCGATTTGCAAATACGTGTAAGATTTTGTGTTCTTTTTTCATAGGTCAAAATTTGCTGCTTGAGTGACCCATTTTCTGTGATTAAATTTTCTATTTCGTTTTCAGCATCTATCAGTTTCTTCTCTAGTATGATATTTTTGAGTTTTAATTCTTCCAATTCATCTTTTAGGCATCCGGTGACAGGACAGCTTCGATTTAGTAAAATTGACTCATCTTCGTCGCTGCCATCTCCCGAGTCTCCCGACGGCAGAGACTCGAAGGAATTTTCGGTCGAGATATTTACATTATATTTCACACGTTCGGTGACATAGTTACTAGGTGTATGTAAATTAAGTGCTTTAGTCGTGGTAGGTGTGGATGATGTTGATGCTTTTGTCGTCGCCATTGATGGGCTGGAATTTTCTTTAAGCTGTTGACAGTATTCGCATGTCCATTTGTTTGTCTCCTTTAGACGCATTAGGCTAAATAATTTTTCCGAGAGTTTTGTGCATTTTACGTGAAACTGTTTTTGGCACTTGCAGCATGTAGGAAATCTTTTATCTGTAATACCTTGTTTACATTTCGTGCATATAGCCATTTCGGCCTGATGTCCTCTGCTCCTATGTTTAAATGTCCGCTACGCTCCTGTGTTAGTGGCCGCGCACTCGGCGGCGCTCGACGGCGCTCGGTAAGCCCGAGCGGTATCCGCGTGACTCACCGCTGGCCGGCTCAAGTCGTTGAGGAATAGACGTTGGAATAAAAACTTTAAAATATTTTTTGTCATTACTTCACAACTACTACGAATTTTTCAAAACTGTTTTTTGCATCATATTCCCAAGTTCACTGGCTACACAACAATATAACACACCACTTTAATCGTCCACTTTTTTGCACGATTACGAATTAATAATAACGGAGACTGCAGTAACGCGACTGCTTTGCACTAGCGGCGGCGGGCGAAGTATTGATAGGCTTGTACATTATTGCTATAAAATTGTACATTAATGGCATAAAATTGTACATTATAGCTAAAAATTCAATAATAGGCAAGGCATTTGACAATATGATTCGTTACAAGTCACAAAGGGGTTGGCAGGGTAAGGAAGGACGTTTGGCCCCTGTGAGGAAAAGTGGAATTTGTAAATGTGATTTTTTTGTCGCCTCATAACAAGTAATCACTCCAACTTTCAGCCCCCAATCTTGAACTGCCACAGAGATAAATGTCAAAATTGTATTTTCTTAACATTTTTTTTCAAACTCGTGTATGTCCTAATCCATAGCAGCTACAACATTGAAACAAAATCACAGCTACGTAGCTTGGGTGGGAGTATACCCTATAATTTTGTTATTATTTTATACGTGAAAATTAAAAGAAATAAATTTCAATTTATTTTTTGACAGCTCTTTCCTACAAGTTTTTTTGAGAGTACAATTATGAAATAAATCATATATTTTTTTTACAATGTTAGCTACTAGTATACGAAAAATCAATTGATTATATTTGGTGAAACATACTGAAAAAAAAAACTGGTCACTGCTTTTGGTTTGTTATTGGTTATTATGGGCGTAAAAACTATTGTAGCGCAGTCTCGTTTTGTACGGAAAAAAGTATGGCATAAGTTTACTGACGATAAAATTGTCGCAAAGCACTGAAATTCGTTGACCCGTAACTCATATTTGCCTTTATAAATCTCAGATATTGCAAAAATAGTCATCATATTAATCTAATTAGAAATAAAACCGCGTATCCCACCCACAAAGTATGAAATTTGACATTTCGGAGGACTGACGTCACACTAGCGCCTCTAGCGGCGAATCCATACGCGGTAGCCCTCACTGCCTCCAACTCCTGGGTTCCTCGGATGTATAGATGATGCTGCAACTACGTGACAGTCGCTCCAGGTGCCCAGTCCGCTCGCCGCGACACCTGCCGACAAAATAATAAATAAATATTTTGTGGACAATCTTACACAAATCAACGTAGTCCCAAAATAAGCAAAGCTTGTACTATGGGTACTAAGCGACGATATACATACTTATATAGATAAATAAATACTTAGAAAACATCCAAGACGCAAGAACAAATATTCGTGTTCATCACACAAATAAATGCCCCGGCCGGGATTCGAACCCGGGACCTCCAGCTTCGTAGGCAGGGTCACTACCAACTAAGCTAAAGCGGTCGTCAAAATAGTGTATCTGTTCTATATAGCAGTACAACAGAGAAAGGGCATGCGAAATTAAGGCAAAGCAGTCCCGCTGCAAACGTCCCGCTCTAAGACGCGTGAGTTTACAATTAACCATCCCGCTCTTTACGGAGAGTATGGAGTGCGCGTAGCTTTCGTGAATATTTAGTACGTTTTGATTTATTTTTGGAATACTGGTTCATTTATCAAAAATCTACCCGGTTATTTTGTAAGAACAATGAAAAAGCTACCCTTTTTGTAAAAAAAATACATATCACTGCCGTTGACAATTACGAAATAATCAGCATGAAAGTTTATTTTTAACACGCTTTTATTAGGTCGACCTGTATGTAACTATGTAATGGAATCTAAGGTAACTAATTTAACCATCTTCCAAGGATCGTAGCGTCATGAAAATTGGCAGCTGTATGTAGTTCTGATGACAATACAATAATATGGTACAGTCAAACTGATCTGATGATGGAGCCGGAAGATAAGAACTGGAACTTCATGATGGAACATCGTATCATAGTCGTGTTTGCACTTGTGAGAAAGTTCACGTGATGGACTTTGAACACGATCAGGTTTCAATTAAAAAGCGTGTTTTTCTAGTGTTTTTAAACTATTAATTTATTACGTTGACATTTAGGATTTTTCACAGAGTTACCAAAGCATTAACAATATTTTGTTCGGGTATTTTGTTACTTTCTTTCTTTCTCAATGTACAGTAATTTTTGTGTAGTGTAATTCTTCATTATCTACACATTCTAACCTCAAACTTTAATATTTTCGCCATTCATAAACTGACCTCGTCTTAAGGGCTCAACGTATAGTTTTAGACCTTACCTTGCCTTTAAGGTGCACCAGTTTATTATGATTGTATAGCGCTGCCTCGTATGAGAAAGTAGAAGAACAGAGAGTGCAGTGGAATGGACGTTCGCCCGTGTGGCTCCTCATGTGACCTTCGAGGGTCTTCTTCGTCTGAAAACAGATCAAAATACCTACATTTTGTGACACAGTATAGTTTAATTAAGGCCGGGTATGGCGGGTATTATACTTGTAATCCTTTTTGTAGAACGGGTCTTATCTTAAGGACCCATCGGTCCAACAACGCCATTGTTTAGCCACGTGGCATAAATGTTTCGAAATGAAAAGGCTGCTCTACGGACACTACTGCTGTTTTAAATACAAAAGGTCAACACTGATAACTCGTATTTTTTTAAATGTGAACCTTCTTTCCTTGTACGCAAAGCCGTCTTTTGGCTGAAAGTGGTAACGTTTACTTCGTTTAGTTTACAGTATCAATTAGTGGTTACGCTTTACAATGAAAGACAGTGCTTTTGTTTAGAAGGCACAAAGAGAAGGATAATTCGTTCTACAAAAAGAATTACAAGTATACCACTTTTGAGTTTTTAAAAACCATCTGAGACATTGAATATAGTGTCTTAAAATCTAAAATAAAAGATATGTTACATAAGGATCTTGTCTAGTCAAAATCGCAGTCAGTTACATGACCTGATGAATTTCACTCGATAGAAAAAATGTTACCTCTTTTTGGAATGTATTTTCAATACTACGGCTATATTACTGACATTTAACATTTAATTTTTGTACTCAATTAAAGATCCTAAATACTTATAGACAAATTCGCTGGATTTAAATAAATAAATAAATAAGTAATAAATAAATAAATAAATACACACAAATTTATACACATGTGTACAAATTTATAATACAAATACAAATATATTTATTCTGCATAAAATGTGGTACAATAGATGGCAACATTGTTCAAGAAGAAAACTGCACATTTTACCAGCAACTGGCATGCAAAAATATAAAAAAAATGGCGGAGATAAGTGGCATTGATATCCTAATGTAATTCTTATCGTGAAATAAATGAATCTAATCTAATAAATAAATTAATAAACATTGATTGATTGTGTTACGCACCGTGTACGCCTTGCCGCACGTGTCGCACACGTGGTTGCGCACGGCGCGCAGGTTGCGGTGCACCATTCGTATGTGCGTGCGCAGCACGGGACGGGAGGAACACGCCTGAAAATAACATATAATAGTACATTACTTAACAAGGGCGGTAAAACAAAGAATGACTCAGATCGCAGGTATTTGACGCCCGAGCCCAAGGCAAGGGCGATAAATATGCGATCTGATGCTTTCTTTATTACCGCCCGTGTTAAGTACAAAATTTGATGTCACCCCCGGGCCAGGAAGTGAGTTTTTTCGCGCGCGGAGCGTGCGGTAATGACCGCTTTATGGCCAGGTGTGACATAATAGTACATTACCTAACAAGGGCGGTAAAACAAAGAATGTCTCAGATCGCAGGTATTTGACGTCCGAGCCGAAGGCAAGGGAGATAAATATGCGATCTGAGGCTTTCTTTGTTTTACCGCCCGTGGTAAGTACAAAATTTTATGTCACCCCCTGGCCAGGAAGTGGGATTTCCCGCGCGCGGAGCGTGCGGTAATTGCCGCTTTATGGCCAGGTGTGACATAAATAAATATTTGTGGACAATCTTACACAAATCAACCTAGTCCCAAACTAAGCAAAGCTTGTACTATGGGTACTAAGCGACGATATACATACTTATATAGATAAATAGATACTTAAATACATTGGAAAACATCCAAGACCCAAGAACAAATATTCGTGCTCGTCACACAAATAAATGCCCCGGCCGGGATTCGAACCCGGGACCTCCAGCTTCGTAGGCAGGGTCACTACCAACCGAGCTAAAGACGTCGTCAAAGACGCCGTAAGGTCGTCGTAAATATGTGAAAGATATTGTTTATTTAGAAACACCGTAACGTACAGTCAAGGGCATAAATATGTATACATTTTTGGACCTTATTTCAATGGAATAAGGTGATAAAGTGTATACACACTTACGAAGTCGCATTCAGGCATGGTGCAACGTATTGGCGTCACTTTCAGATGAACGGCGAAGTTGTGTTCTTCCAAACGGGCAGCCTTCAGGAATTTCTTGTCACAAAGTGGACATTTGTACCTGAAATATATTATATGTACAGATGTATTGCAAAATGATTTTCACTTCTCATGTTCGAAAAGTGTGTCATATTAGACTTGTGAAGCGGGGCTAAAGTAGTACATTTAAGCCCTAGGGAAAATATGTATACATATTTATGATTTACAAAACATTTTAATTTGACCAATCAAAATACTTCACCTATTAAATCCACCAATCACAGAACAGTAATTTGACAGATTAAAAAATATTTGGTAAAAATATCAACCAACCAGAACACAGCTGTACTAAAATCGACCAATCAGGAAAGACGTTTTTCAGTTCTCTAAAGATTAAGCGGTGTCTATGGTCAAAGCAATTGCGCCTCTTAAAAGAAAAAAAAGCGCATGTTGCATCTCTTTCTTTAATATAGCAAAAGAAAGGGAGGCGAATGCGCAAAGCGAGCACGCCTAGCGAGGCATGGTGCTGTTCTTAGAAAAAAAAACATGCTGTCAAATTAGACATACGCCCGCCAAGAGTTAAATTATTCATTTAAGGTGGATAATTTGTTTTAATGTGTTTTCTCGCAATCGAAGTGAAAAGTAGAGTGTATAACTCGGGCCTAAAAGCCATATTACCACTCGAACAATTTTCCCTCACTACGTTCGGGAAAATAACCATCTCGTGGTAATATGGC
This sequence comes from Cenopis cana, assembly GCA_951800055.1. Lineage (NCBI taxonomy): Eukaryota > Metazoa > Arthropoda > Insecta > Lepidoptera > Tortricidae > Cenopis > Cenopis cana. Next base: position 1,450,584 of record OX637498.1, on the reverse strand, counting down.
TTACTTTAGACCCTTGTCAAACAATCTACTATTCTTTCGGGAAAACTCGGATCTCAACCGGAATACGATGGCACCCGAACTGTCAATCAATGATTGTATTAAATGAGTGACCTTCTCATATCCATTATTATGGAACGTTATTGTTTAGTGTCAAATGTCAAGCTAATGAGGAATGTCAATAGGTATGCAAAATCACTTGAAAGTTTGTTACGTTAAAGCTTTGATTCATACAAATACATTAGTTTTTGTTTCATTCAAAAATACCAAGTAGTTTTGATTTTACAGGCATTTAAAGTGAGTCCCGCTAACCGCGTGTGACGTCATTTTGCAACGCTAGTCTAGTAACGGAAGCGCGCGAACGGAGTGAGCGCGTGTTATGGCGAGTGTTGCACTATGACGTCACGAGGGCGGGTCGTCGCGCGTCACTTTAAAATTCAATATCTTGGAAACTAATTGACGTATCGAAATAATTCTTTCACATATATTGTTTATTTTCAACAGAGAATACAGAGAAATGGAATTCTAAATTAGTGAACATTCTCCATTGTGTGTCAAGTGTCTTGCCATCGTATTCCGATTGAGATCCGAATTCTCCCGAAGGAAAGCCATTTTGCAATACATCTGTATGCTGATGTCTCTGCGAATCCTCAAATCTATAAAAAGTTGGCAGCGCGAATATAGTGTTGCCAACGCGCTTGTGGTTCTGGATTTGCAAGCGTTCATAGACTACGGAGTCTGCCGCATTGATCGAAGGCCGTATGGTTGTTTCCCGTCTTATAAAACTTACTCTAAGTTGAATCTACAGTCTATTCATCCTTACGTGTCCAACCATGTAAACAAACTCTTCTTGAAGACATTTATCATTATCACCAATATCACCATGTTGTTAACACGCTTTTATTAGGTCGACCTGTATGTAACTAACTATGTAATGGCGTAATGGAATCTAAGGTAACTAATTTAGCCATCTTCCAAGGATCGTAGCGTCATGGAAATTGGCAGCTGTATGTAGTTCTGATGACAATACAATAATATGGTACTGTCGAACTGATCTGATGATGGAGCCGGAAGATATGAACTGGAACTTCATGATGGAGCATCGTATCATAGCTGTGTTTGGATTTGTTAGAAAAGTCTTGTAATGAACTTTGACCACGATTATGTTTCAAGGTCTGATGATGAAGCCGGAAGATAGGCACTGGCATTCCATGATGGAATATCGTATCATAGTCGTGTTTGCACTTGTGAGAAAGGTCACGAAGCGTGTTTTTCTATTGTTTTTAAACTATTAATTTATTTTATAATTAAAGAAGTTCACAAAGTGTTGTAATCCTAGAGAAAAGTGTGCTACTCGTAAGGATGAATATACTGTACAGTCAACGAATTTGATTTCTGGGCCACTTTGTACCTTGTCACAATGAAAATCAATATGAAAGCCGCTAGAGATCTCATAGTAATGTCACTGTGACAAAGTACAAAGTGGCCCAGAATTCAAATTGGTTAACCGTACATAGAAGTAACGTAGGGGGATAGAATTGCACTTACTTAAGTTTGGCGGGATCTATATGCTTCAAGTTATATTTCTTATGTTGGTAGTACGACATACGGTTCTTGAAAGTCATATCGCACTGGAACATAAATAAGTTTAAAATGTAACAAGTAAATATTTGCGGACAAACTTACACAAATCTACCTAGTCCCGAAGCAAAGTTTGAACACTTTGAATTATCGGTACTAGGCAACGATATGTGTACATATTTATATATAGATGAACAGATACTTAAATAATTAGAAAACATCCAAGACTCATGAAAAACTATTCGTGCTCATCACAAAACTTACCAGGATTCGAACCCGGGACCTCCAGCTTCGTAAGCAGGGTCACTACCAACTAGGCTTAAGCGGTTGTCAAATGTGTCTGGTTGTGTGTGAGCCTTAGTTCGTCACTGACGATTAAATAGGAATACAAATAAACTACATGGATACTGCCAATATCAACCGCACAAGTGTGTCACCCGGTGGACCGGTGCGTCACCAAACGGACAAACGGAAGTTACATCTGTAGTAGGTATACCAAACAGGTGTCGATAGGTACATAATAGTACATTACTTAACAAGGGCGGTAAAACAAAGAATGTCTCAGATCGCAGGTATTTGATGCCCGAGCCGAAGGCAAGGGCAATAAATATGCGATCTGAGGCTATCTTTATTACGGGCGGTAATAAAGAAAGCCTCAGATCGCATATTTATCGCCCGTGTTAAGTACAAAATTTTATGTCACCCCCTGGCCTGGAAGTGGGTTTTTTCGCGCGCGGAGCGTGCGATAATGGCCACTTTATGGCCAGGTGTGACATAATAGTACATTACTTAACAAGGGCGGTAAAACAAAGAATGTCTCAGATCGCAGGTATTTGATGCCCGAGCCGAAGGCAAGGGCGATAAATATGCGATCTGAGGCTTTCTTTATTACCGCCCGTGTTAAGTACAAAATTTTATGTCACCCCCTGGCCAGGAAGTGGGTTTTTTCGCGCGCGGGGCGTGCGATAATGGCCACTTTATGGCCAGGTGTGACATAAATAATATTATAGTATCATATTAAAGTATCGGATTAATAATTGGAAACCATACCCATATAGGGAGGAATGTAACCATTGTCTACCATATAAGGTCTACCATACACCTATGTAATAAGAAACCCCTATTGTTATTGACCTCCCACCAAGAGGATGACTAATATTATTACCCCGTTATTCATAAAACTTAACAAACCTCTGCCAACTAAAATATTGTTTGTCTTTTACTCACAAACGTAAATGTCAGAGTGACAGATAAGGACAAACGAACTTCAGCGGCTTATTAACTAATAGAGGTTTGATGGACGTTTATGAATAAGGGGGTTAGTATATAAGGAGATATAAGTATGTATATCGTCGCTTAGTACCCATAGTACAAGCTTTGCTTAGTTTGGGACTAGGTTGATTTGTGTAAGATTGTCCACAAATATTTATTTATTTATTTATTTATTTTAATATTATACACAGTATTTACTCAGACTTGCTTGTTTGATTTATCCCTGCTCGCCCAACATCACAACATCTTACCTCTAAACAGTAAAGACGCGCTGGTTGCGCGTGCGTCACTAAATGGACTTCCATTGCCTTCTTGAAGAGGAACTTCTTGTCACAGTGAGGGCATGAATACTCTTTCTCACCGCGGTGGATGCTGAAGAAGATATCTCATTAGTATAGTATAATTATTTTCTGTTAAGCCGCAGGGGTGAGCAAGGCATTCTCCAAAACAAACTCTGTGCACGTTTTATTCGTAGGTTTTGGCACTAATTAGAGGGACATTAGATATGCGAAGAAAGTGATGTGGAGATTTTCAAATATTTCATGTGTGTACCTATGTAGTACTATTATACTATTCTGTGCTGTTAGTCAACAACAGTCACTCCGTCTTTCAACTTGAGTCTGTCTAGGTATAAACTGTTTGTATTTGTAAACGCCCTTATTATCTTGGAATTATGAACAATCAGAAACTATACTTCGGGTAGTGTCATAACGCTCCAAGTCATGCACATACACACGCACTCACACATGCACACATACATACATACACACACGCACACGCACACGCACACGCACACACACACACACACACACACACACGCACACGCACACGCACACACACACACACATACTAGTCGTACTACTCATGAAATAAAATGTATATCTTTGACTTGCTTTTTATTTTTAAGCCGCGCAATTTGTTAATCTGTATTCTTTCCACGTTTCTTTTTGGTTTCCACGGTACAGGCCCAGCCTAGTGTGGGACCATAGTCACTATGTATGTTGTGAATTTATCCTTTTTCGTAAATAAATATATTTTTATTTTCATTTTCATTTTTTTCAAAAGCCAGTTTGTGTAATAAAAATAAATAATAAAAATCATTTATTTCAGACTCATAGAATCCATATTTGTTAGTATTTACATCTCAAAAATAAATAGGTGTTAGTAGGCAAATATTAAATCTTATCATTAAATTAATTAATATGTATGTCTTTCCCGTTCACGGGACAATGGTGTCCCGGACCTTTGGGAGGCGTGCGCGGAGCCGAAGTACCATCGAGTACCACATAGCCAACACGTAGAGGCCCTTTTGACAATTTAATGAAATGCAAGGGATACACCGAGCGGATGCTGTCCCTGCCCGTGTCATGGGACGCACACAGAGACAGCACCCGCCAGGGTGTATAGGGACTATTGTTGGTGGATGGAATCTAAATGAACCGTGTTATTAGGTGAAGATGATGGACTAATGGCCGGGCTATTGGGTGAGACATCGGACGCCTGCCTAATAAAACAGTCTCTCATTTTAATTCCGGCAGACGGTGACTTGCTCCCTGCTCGATGGGCCCCTATTAAACAGCGACATTAAAAAATGGCCTAGGGGCAACACCTGTCAGAGAGCTGGGGGGGTAGAGAGGTGGCACTGGACTTTCAACATATAGCCAACTCGCCAATCTTATGTAACCACATCTACCCTCGAGCAACAGCTCTTGCGACTCCACTCTGGACGGCCGGTTAAGGCAAGCCAGAGGTGGGGGGGCCCGTCCAACCAACCAACCGATCAGTACATCCTGACCCCAGGCTCACCCCCAGGAGCACTCAGGTACGTAGGGTCGCTACTCACTAACAGCCCGCCACAAGCTGCCTTACGTTGACTGATTGCACTGGAGAACCAGTGGGCGATGGGGTCGTCACATCCCTACGCCAAATTAATTAATTATTATTAGTATTATTATTTAAACATTATTATTATTAGTAATATATGTATAGGACTTACAACAGATGTGTCCTCAACGACGTGCGATCCCTAAATGTCTTCCCACAAAGCTCGCACTTCTGCCGCTCCGCGTGGTTCTTCATGTGGTTCCGCAGCTTCGCCAGCGACCTGCATTAACACAATATTAACCCCATAACCTTTTGAGCGCTAAGCATTTGACACTAATAACGCATCGTTGTTCCTTTTTGTAGAACGGGTCTTATCTTAAGGACCCATCGGTCCAACAATGCCATTGTTTAGCCACGTGCCATAAATGCTTCGAAATTAAAAGGCTGCTCTACGGACACTACTGCTGTTTTAAATACAAAAGGTCAACACTGATAAGTCGTATTTTTTAAATGTGAACCTTCTTTCCTTGTACGCAAAGCCGTCTTTTGGCTGAAAGTGTTGACGTTTACTTCGTTTAGTTTACAGTATCAATTAGTGGTTACGCTTTACAATTAAAGACAGTGCTTTTGTTTAGAAGGCACAAAGAGAAGGATAATTCGTTCTACAAAAAGGATTACAAGTACATATATAGTAGTCAGTATAGTTACTCGTGTGTGAGCCCGCAGCGGCGGCACGTGTGTGTGGGCGCGGCGCCGTGCGCGCGCGCCGCGTGGTCGGCCGCCACCGCCGCGCGCGACGCCAGCTCGCCGCACGACACACAGCGCCATCTACACAACATTCTCAATTTATCGTCTATCGGTCGGCACTGCCACAGAATAGTATAATAGTATTACATACAGAACGCTTTTGGAGATATGTCAATGATAAAAAAGGTTCTAATGCCATTCCTGTTACTATGAAGTACAATAATTTAGCGTCATCTAACCCCACAGAAGTTTGTGAAATGTTTTCGAGCTACTTCGGCTCCGTGTTCGAAGAAACATTGGATGCTGATACATACACGGCATCGGATGTTCCTTTGCACAACATTAGCTTAAGTGATAACTATGTGAGTACTGAACAAATAAATGCTAAAATTAAAGAACTCGATTGTAACAAGGGTCCTGGTCCTGACGGCATACCTCCATCATTTGTAAAGAACTGCTGTGATGCACTCTGCCTGCCGCTTGGCATAATTTTTAATAAATCCATTAAGTCTGGTATTTTCCCTGCTCTTTGGAAAACTGCTCATATAATACCAATACATAAATCAGGTGACAAAAAAGATTGCCAAAATTACAGGCCTATTAGCATTTTATCAGTCTTTTCCAAATTATTTGAATCCGTCATGTACAATTGCCTTTATTCCCATTTCAAAACGATTATATCACCTAGTCAACATGGTTTTGTCCCTAATAGGTCCACTCTCAGCAATCTGCTGGTTTATAAAAATTATTTGTGTTGCGCATTTGCTAATAGATCTCAAGTAGACTCAATATACACCGATTTCTCTAAGGCATTCGATAAAGTTGACCATTCAATCCTTATACAAAAATTGATAGGCTATGGTATTCACGGTAACTTGCTGAGATGGATTAGGTCTTATCTAAATAGAAGGAGTCAGCTTATAAACATCAAAGGACATCTCTCTGCACCCATGACCATAACATCTGGTGTACCACAGGGGTCCCATTTAGGTCCTCTCCTGTTTATTGTCTTTATTAACGACCTAGTCGCGCAACTTTCATGTCCCTGTTTACTATATGCAGATGATCTTAAGATTTATTCAAGAATAACTGGTATCGAAGATTGTGTTAGTCTGCAGAATAACCTTAATACAATAGCTAACTGGTGTGCTGTAAACCGTATGTTCCTTAATTCGGATAAATGCAACGTTATTTCCTTTACGACATCAAAACAGAAAATTGTGTTCAATTATTGTCTTAATAATTTCATTTTGAATCGCACTTCTGTTATTCGTGACCTTGGTATCTATTTTGACGAAAAATTAACCTTCCACTCACACTATGATCAACTTATATCGAGAAGCATTAAACTGGTCGGTTTCATATCTCGTTCTACCAAGGATTTCAAAAATATTAGTATACTTAAATATTTGTATTATTCTCTGGTCAGAAGCACCGTAGAGTACGGTTCTGTTATCTGGTCACCATATTACAAGATTCATATAGACAGGATCGAAAAGGTTCAAAAGCAGTTTCTCAACGTCATGTCCTACAGGCTCCAGCTCGGTCGCAAGCTCAGATCATATGTCAGCAGGTTAAACCACTTCAGCATACCGTCCCTCTCATCCCGCAGGAAGTGTAACGAATTATTTATATATTATACAAAATAGTACACTCTTACATTGATTGTCCTTCCCTTCTTTCACTATTGAACTTCGTTACTCGGTACAAATCACGTAACCCCTCACAAAAATTATTCCAACTTCAAATTTACAAAAATAATACTTCTTTTTATAACCCTGTCACTCGAATGTGCCGACTGTATAACGATACCGCGACGGAACATCCCTCTTTGGACATATTTATACAGAGATTACCCACATTTAAAAATATTGTTAGAAAAATATTGTGCAAATCAAAATAGGATCTTGAGTCATTACTCATTAGCACTGTTTATAATATAGGATAAGCATTTTAGTAATTATGATTTCTGTTAGTTATTAATGCAATAAATATTAAGTAAATATACCTACACTCTAAAATTAAATTAAAAACATCATATTGTATACACTGCTCTTTCAAGTCTACTGTTCTTGGCATTGTTATCTAGTGATTATTTTGTAGTATATGTTATTAATCTGTCTGTGCACACATATTTAAGAATTATAGTCCAGATCTAGACTATAAGCTATTTATGTAATTTGTGTTTAAGACTGTAATTTGTTGTGTGAGCCTAATAAAAAAATAAAAATAAAATAAAAAGAACGGCCACGAACCCCCCGCACCGAGGCCAGTTACCTCGTCCCTGAGAGACCCGCCTGGTGCCGATCGGTTGCCGACGCGCCTCGCGATTCGTCCGCGCCACGCGCTACGCACCCGCGCACACAATTGACGCGTGTACCGACAGCGCACGCACACATACTTACCCACAGCGCTTACGTTCCTTCGCGTGTCACAGGTGTGGCACTACACTGAGCTTCTTGGCTGTCCACCAGCAGACAGCCAAGACGCCCAGTGTATTGCATGTCGTCCATGAAGGCACGTCCCTCCACAGTCCGATTGCGCTTAGATTGTAGACAGTGAATCCCCAAATTTTATAAAGGGTCGGCAACGCGCAGAGCCGGATCTAGGGGGGGCAAGCCGGGGCCCATGCCCCGGGCGGCAAGTTTAGGGGCGGCAGGGGGGCGGCAATTCGAACTTCTTGACAGGCCAAAATACGTCTTGACAGGACAAAAAATTTCGCGCCCGCTGCGCTCGCGTTTTTTTATAACTTGATACGTATGAAGTATTTTCCGCATCTGCATCATAATGTTTGAAAATTTTCGCGCTCGCTGCGCTCGCGTTTTCATCTATACGTGGATGTGTTATGACTTTATAACCCGTCCCCCTTAGAGTAGATAACTAGTAGCTGCTTTTACTGTTCTGAATTGGTAGAGGTAACAATTTGTAAGACAATATATGCAGACGGGGGCGGCATTTCGTAGTTTTTGCCCCCCCCTCGAAAAATTTCTAGATCCGGCGCTGGCAACGCGCACGTGACTCGTTTGGAGTTTTTTTACTGTTATAGGATTTTAGTTCTATACAGCGGTTTTTAAACATGATAACATGATATGTATTTAAATACACATGAGAAGACAACTAAATATCGATATACCATCAAACAATGACTACTATTTTTAAGCAGCGATAACTTCTTTCACACAAAAATTTGGGATTACCTGCCATAGTAAAAGTTTTAGAACTTAGAATAAGCTATCCAGTGACATATCGCTTGTCCTTATTGGTCAATAGGCCAATCTGTCCACCCTCCTTTGAATTAAGACTTGACAAACATATCGCCTAAACGTCAAAAGGGTCATGCTTTCCCGCCTTTTATTTTTTTAACAGAATCACAAGAATATTATTCCACCAAAAAAACCTAAAATTTTTGAGACACAAAAACGTCGTTACACATTTTAATAAAGTGGTCAACAAATCACGAACACATTAAGGGATCGTTCTAATTGGCGCGCGAGTACGCGATGATTGCGCGATCGCGCGACTTTAACTTATAGAATATTTACTAGTAAAAGTCGCGAGTTTGCGCGATAATCGCGTAGTCGCGTTTGTTTTAGGACGATCCCTTTAGGACACCTATTCGAGTTCAATATATTCGCGAATTTCACTAGTTGTCGGTTTGTTTACAAGCGAGTAATGTTCACCTTGCGGGCCATTTCTGAGTAAAGTTTGTTGCTTAGCAGCAATACTACAGACAAACAGACATACTCACCGCACCCGATGTCTTCTCTTGTGCGCCACTAACGCGTGGTCGTCGCGACAACGCACATGGCACACCGGACACTCGGACGCACCAGCCGACTATGCGAACAGATAATTATCATCAGAGAATCATCATCAGACCCCGTTATCAGTGGTGAAAATTCATTGAAATAGAATCATAGGGTTGTCACACAATATTCATTGAATTCGTATACATTTGACATACTGGTATAAATGTCGCTAAAAACAATTTAAGACGCAACACATTATTTTTGGTTTATAATTGCACTGTCGCCGAATTTGTATCTATGTCACGAAATGTAAAAATACACATATAGGTAAAAACATATAGGGAAATAGGTAAAAAATTAGTTTCAAGATTAATGATTTCCAGTTTTACATATTATCACAAAAAAATTATGAATAACTATTGGAGAAAAAATATCGTCTATTGCACAGTTTTACTAAAATTACAAACCATTTTTTCCGCGTCGTATTCGATTTATTTCCAGTTTTGCCATTAGCTCCATTTTAAACTGAGAGAATTCAGCACGATTATCGAGGAAGTTCATATTTTTACCGAACATAAAATTAAGTAAGTATATGACATCAGACATATTTTGACAAATAAATGTCAATTTAGTACCTAAGTATTATTATAGAGTTCAACAACCAAATGAAACCTTTTTTAAGGCAATTGGCTTCACATTATATATACCTATGAATGAAATAAGTAGGTATATTGTTTTCATCAAATATTAGGTATATCAAATTATACACGAGTGAATATTAATGTGTAGTGCCAGCCCTAGTATTTTCAATGTTTCTTCACCACTGATAACGGGGTCTGATCATCATTATCACGTCCGCGAGACTGAGGGTGGGTTTCACCAAACTGTCTTAATTTTATGTAGTGTTAGACGTTTCCACTCAAAATGGTACTTTTATTCTTACGAGCTTTTATTTATACTTGTAATCCTTTTTGTAGAACGAATTATCCTTCTCTTTGTGCCTTCTAACAAAAGCACTGTCTTTCATTGTTAAGCGTAACCACGAATTGATACTGTAAACTAAACGTAGTAAACGTTAACACTTTCAGCCAAAAGACGGCTTTACGTACAAGGAAAGAAGGTTCACATTAAAAAAATACGACTTATCAGTGTTGACCTTTTGTATTTAAAACAGCAGTAGTGTCCGTAGAGCAGCCTTTCATTTCGAAGCATTTATGGCACGTGGCTAAACAATGGCATTGTTGGACCGATGGGTCCTTAAGATAAGACCCGTTCTACAAAAAGGATTACAAGTATAACTTGCAATGTATGTAAAATGTTTTTTCGGGTCGAATATTGCAACTCAAGTTTCAACCAGTTGCCGGTATCCGATTGAGCTGAAATTTGGCATAGGTACTTATGTAAGTTCGGTGACAGTGCAATATTATAGTACCAACTGATCTAATGCTGATGACTTGAAGAGGGACACAGAAGGTGGCCCCAGCAATTCCTAAACTACACAAGATAGACCCATCGTGTTTGGGCTCATTGAGACAGTCTCCACGAGTAGTCGATGACTGTGGAAAAAGTACAGTTGGCAATAAAAACTTGTACCGGAAATGAAAATTTTGACAGAAATTTCCGGGACTTTTCTTTAAAGCCTGTCCCGGTACCGCTAAACCTACCGGAGAGTGTTTGGCCATGTGGTTGTCCAGTTTGAACCGGTGGTTGAATCCGAGCACGCAGTCTGCTTGTCTCGTGAACACGACACTCAGGCTCCCACTCCCGCTCAACTCTTTGCGTCTGCTATAGTTACCTGGTAGTGGGACTTGCAGTCCCGGGATTCTAATGAAAAGTACCGGAATCCCGGGATTTCCGGGACTTTTTTAAAAATCCTGTCCCGGTACCTCTAAACCTACCGGAGAGTGTTTGGCCATGTGGTTGTCCAGTTTGAACCGGTGGTTGAATCCGAGCACGCAGTCTTCGCAGCGGTATTCGTGTCTCGTGAAAACTACGCTCTCGCGCGCGCGTTGCCGCTCCGCCTCCACCTGATGCAATGTCATCGTCATTATAATCATCATCTTAATAAATAGGGAGGGGGATAGAGTTACATTTTCCTGATCCGTCGATCATCGACAGTGACGTGATAAGAAATTAAGGCAAGGTCAATGCGGGGAGCGGCAGCGCGGTGAGGGGGGAAGCGCTCACGTATCCGTAGCACGCATCCACAGCACGCATCCATAGCACGTATCCGTAGCACGCATCCACAGCACGCATCCATAGCACGCATCCGTAGCACGCATCCACAGCACGCATCCATAGCACGTATCCGTAGCACGCATCCACAGCACGCATCCATAGCACGTATCCGTAGCACGCATCCACAGCACGCATCCATAGCACGCATCCGCAGCACGCATCCACAGCACGCATCCATAGCACGCATCCGCAGCTCGCATCTTTCCATATAAAAAACATAGCTTAGCTGAACCCTTTTCCACCAGAGCTATACTATGTGAATAAAGGAATTTGATTGGTGGATTTCAAACGCATCCATAGCCACGTAGCATAGCATTGCTCTAGTGGAAAACCAGCCATAGGGTCCCGTTTTACCCTTTGGGTACGGAAACCTAAAAGTGACATCTAAGGTCCGACCGAGATCTCGGTCTCGGTCTCGGCTATTCTCGGCCAAAATTCGATTCGAGAACTCGGTCTCGGTCTCGGCCAAAACGAGCCGAGATTATCGGCCGTGGCCGAGACTATACAACGGTCTAAGATTGGTGAATTTGAATTTGCCACGCGCCTTGTGTAGCCGCACGGGGTGGTAGTTTTGTTCGCCATTGATTTTCGCGATGTTGATGAACGTTTCAAACCAATTATGACACTTTGCCGCAATAGGGTATTTGACACATGTTAAAATTTATAACACAGAGTCACTTTTTGGATAGTTAGCCATCAAAATATCACAATAAATCGTGAATTATAAAATTTTACCAAAATCATAAAAAAATATGAATCATCAAACACTCAGAAAATTATGAATTTTTTTACCGTCCAAAATTCAAATAAAAGGTACCAATAGAATGCTTATGTAAAAATAAAAAATAAATTGTATGGCAACTATGTACCTAAACGCATTATTTTACGACTAAAACAGCAAAATACTAATTTTCCCATACAACGGTTGGTCGAATGCTGTGCAAGTGACGTCGTTTGCCAGGGCCAGATTGTAGGAGCCTTTTTGAGGGCCGCTAGCGTCGAGCTAGCTTTGTCCCTAATTTTAGCCCTTTATTGTGCTCTAATTGTCGTTAGTCCCATATAGACATTTGATCGTCTCTAAAAACTGGTTCGATTGGCATTATAAAAAAAATTAGTCAAATAGCGTATTGCAAACGAAGAGCGTAGACACAATCTCAGTGGGCACAATGCTGAAAAATTTATATTTTTATCTTATAACATCAATGTTGATTTTGATTACTTATTAAAAAAAACAAATTGCAGTTTTATTTCTCACATTTTTTAAAAGGGATGATGACACTATAAAAGAAAATCAATAAATCCAAATTTTCTACATAAAGGCTCAAATCCTCAATCAAATGGCGAAAAAAGTAATTCAAAAGAATAAATAATTACGTAATTATAAGTCTTCAAAGTTTTAAGAGTGGGTATTTTCTGCCGCTTTTCCACAAAACGGACCTTTGTATTGAACGATCGTCGTTTACTATGGCGCTACTCAACAGTGACGTCACTGTTGAGTAGCACTTTCTCTCTCTAACTGCGAACATTCTAACCGTTGTAGCTTCGTTATTTTTTGAGATATTTGAATAGGATTTTCACTATTTGGCATAGTTTTATGTCTTCTTTCCATAGAAGTAATAATTTTTTTTGAATCAACATCCCTATTGTCGGTCTCGGTCTCGGCCGAGAATTTAATTTATTCTCCGTCCGAGTCCGAGACAAAAAAGGTGCTCTCGGTCGGACGTTAGTGGCATCATCTCACCTCCTCCCAGCTAAGCACGACCATTTCTATCTGTCCGTCCTTCACGTTCAGCTGCGCGAGGTTCCGGTCCACCCGGGGGTTGTTCACCACCCCCGCCGGCTTCTCGCGTTTACTGCGACGCTTCTTCACCGTCTTGTCCACTGAAAAAACAATATCCAATACTAATCCTAATATCCTAATCGTAATCCTAATTCCTGATAATATTATAAACGTGAACGTTTGTGCGGATGTATGGATGTACGTTCCGTTTAATCTCAAAAACTACTGAACGGATCTCTATGAAACTTTCCAGTGTTGTAGCTTAGACATCAGAATAGGCTATAATTTATTTCAAAATTTAAAAAAAATACGGCCCGGGGCGGGCCGCTAGTATTATAAATGCGAATGTGTGTCTGTATGTATGTCTGTTTGTTACCTGTTCACACTTAAACTGCTGAACCGATTTAGATGAAATTTGGCATGGAGATAGTTTGCGTCCCGGGGAAGGACATAGGATACTTTTTATCCCGGAAATCATCCCTTAAGGGGTGGAAATTTGTATGCAAGAGCGATAACCAGGTAAGCGCCTGATCTAAAAATAGCAATTAAATTAAACGAGTTCCACGCGGAAGAAGTCGCGGGAAAAAACTAGTTTTAAATAAATAAGTAATACAGGAATTCTCAGAATATTTTGCCCTAGTACCAAAACCCCCCTTAACCCACCCCCCTCCCTAGTTTACCCTTTTTTTCCCCTAGTCCCGTACCCAAAGAGTAAAACGGGACCCTATTACTAAGACTCCGCAGTCCGTCTGTCTGTCTGTCTGTCTGTCCGTCAGTCACCATGCTGTATGTCTAGTTAGACAGTTAAAATTTTCACAGATGATGTATTTCTGTTGATACTAAAAAACAGTCACCCCAATTCCCCCTTTTAAGGGTAGAATTTTCAAAAAACCTGAAACACGTGTTTACTCATTTATTGTTAGGAGTACTCCAGTGAAGTTTCGAATAAAATGGTCAAACTAATCTTATTTCTCCAAATTTGGAATCTCTAGAACCAGCGGTTTGGGCTGTGCGTAGATATGTCAGTCAGTTTCTTCTTTTATATATTTAGATAATATGGAACCCTTCGTGCGCGAGTCCGACTCGCACTTGGCTGTTTTTTTTTTAAGTATACATACCAGTTTCCTTTTCCGAGTGCCCCTCTCTCTTACTCGGTTTGAGTGGCTCCTCGTCAGACGCGTCGAACTCTTCCCTCCTCTTCTTTCTCTTTCTACTCTTGGCTTTTTTAGTGTTAATGACAGTTTCTTGTGCGGTTACACCATCAGTCTTGACTTCAGTCTGAAAAGTTTTTTTTTTTTTAATACATGGAAAACCAACAGCATAAGACACTTATAAGAATTATAATAGAATTACAGAGCCAATTATAGGCCAATTATATAATTATTATTGAAGTGAAAACTTCTTTAGCGGCGCTGAGCAATTTTGTACTGGGGAAAAATTGTTAAACTCGCGACAGATTTTAAGATTCTAAGACCAGCTAGTTGACCCCTCCTAGTATCGTGATTGCGATGTTAGGAGGGGTCAACTCAGCTAAACTCAGCTGGTCTTAGATGCGTAAGACACAATGATACTCGGGACATATTATGTATATATGTAAATGGATTACGCTAATATGAATATGAACACGAGTATGAATATGAATACGGATACCGATACCGATACGGATACGGATATGACTGATATCTTTGTTATTTACTTTCTTTATTGAGTTTTCACTTCTGCCGGCACTCCCGGAGTGCAATCAGTTGTTTTTTTATTAACATTACTAGCGACCCGCCCCGGCTTCGCACGGGTGTAATGTACTTATACATATAAACCTTCCTCTTGAATCACTCTATCTATTAAAAAAACCGCATCAAAATCCGTTGCGTAGTTTAAATGATCTAAGCATACAACGGGACAGACAGACAGCAGGAAGCGACTTTGTTTTATACTATGTAGTGATTATACAATACAAAGGAGCGCTCGTGGCCCAGCTGCACCCGCGTGCCCCGTGCGGTATGCGAAGTTAAGCAATGTCGGATGGATGGCGGTCACCCACCGCGGCAGTTTTAGGATAGGTGACCGCTTTGAGTGGTTATTTACTGAGCGCTCCTGTGCTTTCGATGGCACGTTAAGCTGTTGATGCCGGCTGCTGTCTATGACAGCAGTCGTTAAGCCAAGTTGGAGGCCTTCGGGCGGCTCGAGAACTTCTAACAGTCAAGTTGCCCACTCACTTGACAAAGGGGGGTCGAAGTTGCACCACGTCCGTAGAGAGTACCCACCGCTACATTACACGTGACCCCTGTTCGGTGCTGAAAGTGCAACAAAAATAATAAATACTTACATACACCTCCTTATCGGCGAAACTTTCGTCTTCAAAATGTTCACCGAAGTCAAAATCGTCTTCAATCTTCACAAACACTGGCCTTTCATTTTCTGCATTATTTTTTGTTTCATTCACACCAATTTCATAAGGTATCTCCGATTCAGTAACTTTTGTGAAGATATTAGAAGAGAAAGCTTGAATCACATCTACAGATGTAATGATATTTTTATCATCTAGATCTTGGTAGTAATATGTTGTACATGTATTTGTTTTTGTTAATTTCGAGAGTGATGCGATGTGGGTATTTTGGCAAACCTGAAAAGATTATCAACATCATGTTCAAAGGAATATCAAGAGCCGTGTTCCGAATCACGCCAACAACGATCACAGCGTTTACAGTGCTGACGGCCGGTCCGAATCAGTAAGCGCGCTCAAGGCCGCGTGAGTGGTGCATGGTGTTTTGATTCGGAGGTAGCTATAGCCGTATGAAAGCATACGGGCGTTCAGACCGATGCTGACCGTAAGCGCGTATGCGGCCATAAATACAAAATAATAATGTGGTACATAAGACTTGGCATAATTATGTATAAGTGCAAGACACATTTCACCAGAAACTGAGAGAAGAGTCCAGCAAGAAACTCAGCTAGGCCCGACCTGGGTCGGAAAACAACATATCAATATAGGCTTGATGTTTAACTCAGGTGCCTACACGGCGTGCGGCGTCTTATTAGTGATGAAATGTATAAAAAACAAAAGTAAATTACCATATACCGGACCAAGCAGTCATGAGCCGCACGGACTTGCTCCTTGAAGCGTATTATAGACCTTATTGTAGCGTAGCATTCCCAACACAGCTGGAGTTCTTGATTCATACAATCCTACGCAGAATAAGAGTGATGTAAAAATATCTATTCAAAATTACATATGCAATATTTCAGCATTAATTATTATTAAAGCTCTTTATATTTCCACAATATTTGCATATAGAGTTTGTTATTTATATCGTTTGTAATTTATTCAGTTGTAGATCCCTTTCGGATGAAAGCCTCCTCATCACAATTCCATTTATGTCTGTCTTATCAGCATAAATAGAACAACTAAATTAAAATAAAAACTCCCATACAAAACATAGCTAAGAAGTCTATCCACCATCATGGATTTTGATTAAAAAAAAACTCAGTTCTATTTATGGAATGCAATCTCGATCTCGCAAGAGCTCATAAGGAAAAATAGATTTTTGGGGCAATTTAACCCGTCCTCTTCCAGCAAGAAAAATAAAACATTCTTTTGTTATGCGGCCGAGGATCTCAGTCACCGGTAGCAACGGCTTAACTTAAATAGGTTTGGTGAATAATGAGGTGACAATATAGCATTAACAGCATAAGGTTGTAGATAAAGGTCAAAGATATATCATACAAAACTAAATTAATTTATTTATTAGGAAAAATTACGAGTGTACATACTAAAAACACAGTGCCCGGAAGAGATCTAAGTTTCTAGCCTAGAATTGTAGTAGGTAGCAATCACAATAAACAAGTAATCATCTTGATGATACAAGGACCTTGAAGACCAGAACCACTACCCGAATATTAATAAGTAAATACTTCTTCAGCCAGTACCGTACACCGTAAAACCTATACAGCTAAAATTTACTCGCATTAAATTAAATTTTCTGCAGAATGCCTACCTCTTTCGGCCTAAATGTATGTCTGTATAAGTATCTCACAACTTTGCAGACATTCATTGTTAATAAACAACATTACAAAACAAAACTAGCACCAAAAACTTTCAACAACTTTTTGACAAGACCTCATTTTATAACGTAAAATTGTTCCAAGTAAATAGATACATATGGAAAGGAAGTATGAACTATATCTCTGGTCCATTTAATTTATTAAAAACTTACCATGGAATCCAGCATTCCAGTGAATATATTTTTGTACTCTTCATTATAAATTGTACTCAGCTTACGATCTCCACTCAAACAGCCTTTGCATATATAATTAAGAGGCGGATTATTATATTGTGAGTTCATCCTATAAGCTATGAATAAAATAAGTGGAAAGTTATTAATTTTTCATTCTAAGTTTTTGTGTTCCTAATTTCTCAATCCCAATTAAGCAAAATAAGCAAGTTCCCAATATTTGGTTGATTGGGTGACGGCACAGTGACGTAAATTTGACATTGACAACAGAAACGGTATTGCAAGCTCAAAAAATATACACATTGCATTACAACGCATCCTAAATAAGTGCGTATTTACATTAGCCGATCCGATTTGGATCCGATAACCCGATGAGTATTTTTTAAAATTAATAATGAGATTGCTCTTGGCCGTCATCTAGCCAGGGGGCAAAGATGAATGCCTATTTACCTTTTCCTGAACAGAAATTGCCTATTCACTCTTACCTTAAATAGGTCCAGGTTATATGAACTCTGAAATACAGATGCCGGCAGGGAATTCCAAACATTAGCAGTGAGCATACTAAAGGATGACGAAAAACTTGGCTTGGTTCGAGTAAGAGAAATTTCAACCAGGTAAGGATGGTAACCTGCCGTACGTCTGGATGTCCGATGGAAGTAGGGGGAAGGCGGTATGAGCTCATGGAGAAGAAGAACTAAATAGGATAGGTTTTTTTTTTTTTATACTACGTCGGAGGCAAACAAGCTGACAGCCCACCTGATGATAAGTGGTTACTGCCGCCTATAGACGCTTGCAACACCAGAGGCGTCACTCACGCGTTGCCGACCCATAAGAACCCTTTTCACGCCTTTTTTGAAGAGCCCCATGCTATAGCCCATTGGGAATACCTCGGCAGGAAGCTCATTCCACAACCTGAGTGTTCTCGGTATAAAGCACCTGTTGAATCGCACTGTACGAGAACGCAGTGGCTCTAAGGTGTGGGGATGAGCTCGCTGCCGATGGCGAGCGGTGCGATGCGGTTTGATGTGGGTTTGATGGACGTTTATGAATAAGGGGGTTAGTAATTCAAAACATTAGGGTAGGTATTTATTCCCTTTTATTAACTTGAATTTGTCCGTTTAAAGTACTCTATTTTGATTTGTTTGACATGAATTGTACTGGTATAATGAATAGGATAAAGAAAAAGATACAAGCTATTTCTCTTATTTATTTTGGAAATATGCACCCTAAGTATCACATACTAGGAAGAACAATGCAAAAATAATGTATTTACACAAAAATATGTCATAAGGTACAGGGCGCGTAATCCGCGACGACGCGCCCCTCCACAGCGAATCTCATACTAATCTATGCGCAATACGGTATTTCACTCATAGTCAAATCAGCAACTTTTTATTAAATGTCAAAAACGATTTGTTAGTATGAAGTTTGTAGAGATATACTGTCTTAATGACGTCACTAAGACAGTGTGAATTGGTATGTTCAAATCAGCGTCCTTTTTAGGGTTCCGTAGTAAACAAGGAACCCTTATAGTTTCGCCATGTCCGTCCGTCCGTCCGTCCGTCCGTCCGTCCGTCCGACCCCCGTTTTTCTCAGTAACCGTTAGTACTAGAAAGCTGTAATTTGGCATGAGTATAGATATTGATGACGCCGACAAAACGGTAGAATAAAATCTTGAAAAAAAATTTTTTTTAGGGTACCTCCCCTACATGTAAAGTGGTGGTGCAATTTTTTTTTCTTCCAAACCCCATCATGTGGGGTATCGTTGGATAGCTCTTTTAAAAATATTATAAGGTTTCTCAAAGTATTTTTTGATTCAAGAATCGGTTGGCGTGATATTAAGCTTTGAAGTGATAATTTTCGTTATGGTCAAGTGTCCCCCCCCCCCTGCCAGCTAAACGGTGGCTCCTAGGCATGTGAAAAAAATCATGGTAGTAGGATATACGATGAATTTAAAAGGAAAACTATCACAGCTAAGTAGACATTACTAGTTAACGAGTAATAGTCGAACTTCAGAAATGTACTTTGCAAAAGCAAACTTTAGAACAATTTCCATTGATACCTTAGATAATGTTGTTAATTCTGTCAAAAACATAGTAAATATAAGTTTGCGAACTTTTTAGTCCACATAATGTAACGGGTGGATGACTACGGAACCCTACCTTGCGCGTGGCCCGACACGCACTTGGCCGGTTTTTTAAATCGTTATGTTTATAAAAAAAATCTATTTTTTTTTTCAATAGCCTATTTAGTGTCCCACTGCTGGGCAAAGGCCTCCCCTCTTTTTCGCCACTCGTCTCGGTCGTGTGCCAGCACCTGCCATTCGGTAAAATATGTGTCAAGGTCGTCCCTCCATCTCCTTTTCAATTAGCTAAAATAAATTAATAATTGATGTTTTCCGAGTATTTTCGTTAGATCTTTTATTAGTCAAGTAAAAACTAATTAATTTTTACCTTAGTTTAATACCCTGTTTTACGGATTGGGCGGTGGAGGGGCGCGCCTTCGTGGATGGCACGCACTATGGTCGGGTCTTGTCACCTTGGTACAGTCAGCATCAAATGTAACTAAGCATATGAAGAGTTTAAAAGCTCTTATTCCCTTACAAATAAAGACTTGACGTCTTCATATGCGTAGCTACTTTTGATGCCGACTGTACAAACGCCGAAACAGTTTCACCATTCGTAACCCTTATTACAATACGCATAAAGTGCACGTATGGTCAACTGAGTTGGCGATGATACCCTGTCGCTTTGACATCTTGCCATGCTAAATTTCCAATGGGTGAAAGGTGGATGAAAGTGACAAAGTACCAGTGTCCAGCCACTTATGGGTCCGACTATACACAGCCCTTAAAACATGAGAAAATTCTACACAAATAATGCAACAAGACAATTTTATTGAAGCCATCAGGCCGAAAGCACAGAATAGTATAATAGTATAACATACAGAACGGCCACGAACCCCCCGCACCGAGGTCAGTTACCTCGTCCCTGAGAGGCCCGCCTGGTGTCGATCGGGTGCCGTCGCGCCTCGCGATTCGTCCGCGCCACGCACCCGCACACACAATTGACGCGTGTACCGACAGCGCACGCACACATACTGACCCACAGCGCTTATACGTTCCTTCGCGTGTCACACATAGGTGTGCCGAAAGTTTGTTCGGGTTTCGTACAAGAGCGTAGAAATTTCCTATCGCAACTGGTTCCGAACAAGTCCAATAATATGATCGCAACCCGTGTCGTACAAGAGCAAAAAAGTAGTCGATGGCTACGAAACGATTTATTAATTGACCGTAACTAACCTGTACTTGAGGTCAATTAATATGATTTCTGGGCACTTTATACCTTGTCACAGAGAAAATCAATATCGAAAGCCGCTAGATATCTCACATTAGTGCCACTCTGACCTACGCGGCCGAAGGGAAAGCGTCACGAAAAGGTTAAACTACTTTATCTTTCTCTTTATCCTTATTTTTCTTCTGTTTCTTCTTCTTTTTCTTACTCGGATCCTTCTGCTTATTAACATCATTATATTTAAGCAGCCTTTTATACATTTTCAGCAGCATTTTGGCATCTTTCTTCATTTCCCTGGTTACATTCTCATTTTGTTCTTTAGAATCTTCTTTTGTCGGTTCAGTTGCGTCATTTTCATTTTGTTCGACCGTTGTATCAACTTCTTTGACTGGATCCACATATTTAGTAGAGCCCTGCAGAGTTTCATATTGTTCCATAGTACCATCTTCAATTGCAGGCTCTTCTGTTTCTTTTATTTCTTCTTTCTCTTGCTCTACCTTCTTAGCTTCTTCTAACTTCTTTTTCAACTCTCTATTCTTCTTCCTAATAGCATTCAGTATGTTGGACGTGGTTAATACCCTTTTAACCTTCTTGCTACCTAGATATCTGTCTTTCCACGATATATTTTCAATTTCAGCGTCATTCAAATCTGGCTTTTCTGTTATGTCTTCATTCGGTATCACTGTCTCTTCTTTATCTAAGTCAATTGCATCCATCCTAGCGGAGAACGCTTCTATTTCCTCGGCAGTAGGCTCCTTTGATAAAACTGAGACCCCTTCAACCTCGTAGCAAGAGGAATCATCTGATATTTCTAGATATTCATAGACATCATCATCATCGTCTATAGTTTCTATTAAATTGCTAGAATCTTCTACCTGTTTATCCTTATAAAAATTCTCATCGCTACCCTCACGAAAACCCGACTTATTTTTTTCCTTCTTAGATTTCTTCTCCTTTTTCTTTTTCTTCTTTTTCTTGCCGTCGTCGTCGGATATACAAACTACTTCCGGTTGTACATCCGAAGCTTCGACTTCGGAACTCTCTCTGTCAGATATTTCTCCATCAGATTTTCCTTCTAAATTAGAACTCTCTGGTTTATCGTCGATTTTTTCATTTGCACCGCCTGTCTTGTCTTCAATTACAGTTTTCTCTGTGTCAATAACGTCAGAATTCGCTTTATCTCCGCTTTTTTCACTTGCATCGTCTGTCATTTCTTCACTTGAACTTTTTTCCGTTTCAATAACAACTGAATTTGCTTTATCGCCGCTTTTTTCACATGCATCGTCTGTCATTTCTTCACTTGAACTTTCCTTTGTCTCAGTAACATCGTATCCTGCTTCATTAAGTTTGTTATCGACCGGCAATTTACTAGATTGATCCTTAAAATTGTCGTTAATCTCAGAAATAACCTCATTACTGTTACTTACAATATCATCCGTGACAACAGGCAGATCATTTATTTCTATTGTCCCTTCATTATCATTAGACACATAACCTTTTATTTCATCTTTTCCAACATCCTTTCCTTCAGAATTGACCACAACTTCTACTTCCGCCTCGCTAGTTTCATTAGTTTTAGTGTCGACTTTGTCTTGATCCTCTACAGATTGTACATAATTCTTGTTTTCATTTATTGATTGTTCAACTTCATCAGAACTATCCGAGTCACCGGAACTAACTGTATCAAAGTTCTTTGCATCTAAATCTTCAAGCAGATCCATTTTCTCTGTATCAGAAAGCTGAATAGTGATTTCATCTTCATCGCTACCATCTTTCTCTTTTGCTTTCTTCTTTTTCTTTTTACTCTTCTTACTTTTACTTTTAACTTCAACATTACTTCCTTTCTTAGGCTCTGGTTCAGGGTTTCTATCATTAGTAGTAACAGTATTACTACTAGTATTACTAACTTCGGCTTCTGTTTCAACGGCTTTACTAGTAGTTACTTCTTTAGTAACAGTTTCCGTTGGCTTGCTCCGTTTCAGTTTTATTTTCCGCGTCGGCTTCGACTGTGGTACTGTTATGATTAAATCGTTAATTCTTTTAGTTACCGTTTGCGAGTCACCGTTGTTTTTATTCGTTTCAGCTTCATTCTCTTGAGATGTCGCTCCTGAAATGAACAACGTTCTAGGATTAAATACATCATATACAGGGTGGATTTTCTTTTTGGGTCAGTGAGGGCAGCTACCGGATTCCGTGATGCTACGCGAAAATGGTCTTAGAAGACCTTCCAAACTTTAGAAGTGCGCATCATAAAAGACTAGCTTTTTCCCGCGACTTCATCCGCGTGTCGAGGATTTGAGGGATGATTTTAAGGATAAAAAGTGTCCTATATGTTAATCCAGGCTATAAACTCGTTGTGTACCAAGTTCAGCCGTTTTTGCGTGATTGAGTCACAAACATCCTCACAAACATCCTAACTTTTTCGCATTTATAATATTAGTAGGATGAAGCAAAGCGCTTGGTTCGAATAAATGGAATTTCGACAAGGTAACGATGGATGGATTTCTGTCAACTCACCGATCTCCTTAGCTAGCCGCTCCACATCTGGCTTCTCATCGTCGCTGCTGATTTCCACCACCTCAGCCGGCTCTTCCTTGATGAGCACCTCATCGTTGTCGGAGCTGGGGGGCTCCGCTGCCGGCTCCGCCGCTCCTGCGACGTCAACAGTCTTTTAGGTGGGACCCGGAGGTATGAAGCCCTACGGCATCATATTAGGAGCATAGAACTCACAATAGGGCAATTACAAATACGAAATCGAGGAGGAGCATAGGGCCTTTAGCGAACCGAAAATGAAGTATCTCCCTGGGTTCCGTAGGGGTCAAAACGGAACCCTATTGGTGTCGCCCAGGCGTCCATCCGTCCGTCGTCTGTCACAAAATTTGTTCCGAAGAACGATCCGAGAACGGTGGTCTTGGCTTTACCGCCTGGACCAAGAGGAGGACAACCTCTTCAAAAACTACCCTAATCCAACGGTGGGATACGCGCCAATTGGATGCATGGCTGATAGGGTGATCAGTCTCTAGCGCCAACCTCTGCAGACCTGGCAAATGCAGTTGTACTTCGCCTTCTTAGGGAATGGCGTCACCCCTAAGTGACCTATATTTCGTCCTTACTCGTGGGAACAAAATGAATAGTTCTGAAAATAAAACAAATCAACCTCCAAACCTAATCCAACAAACACTCCACAAGAGCATGTTTATAAGAACACGCCGTAACTCTGATGACTCCAATGAAAAGACGGAAAACAAAACCACATCCCAAGTACGTGAAGACCGTCAAGAAACTGAACACTCATGGCAAAAAGATCGCATACCCTCATCGAAAAGGAAAACAATAGAAAACGGCCATACACAAACAGAAAACCCGAAAAAGAAACCTAACACAACCTCATACACAATCCCAACCCAGAACCAATTTGATGATTTAGACAAAATAGATGCCGTAGAAGAAAGCAGAGTAAACATGGAACAGGAAAAGCCACCTAAACCACAACCCATATTCGTAACCGGAGTACTTAATATCAATCCTCTGAAACAAATCCTACAGGAAATTGTTAAAACCGACGACTACACAACAACAACACTAAAATCAGGACACATTGTGAAAATTATGCCTGCAAACATAGAAGCATATAAAGTCATAAGAGAAAAGTTTATTGCAGACAACATAAGTCACCACACATACAAATTAAAATGCGAGAGATCCTACAGAACAGTGCTGCGTGGGCTTCATCAAACAGAGGACACCAATGAAATTATCGAACAGCTTAAACAACATGGCCACGATGTCCGGCAAATTGTAAATGTACTCCATAGAGCCACAAAAGAGCCATTACCACTATTCTACGTGGATTTAGAGCCCAAACACAACAACAAAGACATCTTTAAAATAAATATACTGAATCATTGCAAAGTCTCATTTGAAACCCCATATAAGAAAAAAGAGATCTTACAGTGCAAAAGATGTCAAAGATTCGGCCATTCTAAAAATCAGTGTAACAGGCCACACAGGTGCGTCAAATGTGGAGTCGACCATCCAAGCTCGACCTGTACCAAAAGTAAAGATACCCCTGCTACATGTGCTAACTGTCAGCAGAAACATCCGGCAAGCTACAGAGGCTGCTCAAAATATAAGCAATACAAAGAGCACATACTTAAACTCAAACCGAAGGAAAAACCAGACAAAGCAAAACAATCACGAACTCTAAACAAAGAACAACCGCAACCTATAAGACATAACCCACATAGACAGCCTTCCCATACATTCGCTGAAGTAACAAAGGGTATAAATAACGATCAAATGTCAACGAACGAAAATAATAACCTTGTAGAAGTACTAGACAAAATGTTAAACAAATTTCAAACAATCATGATCGACATGATGGACAACATGATGGATCGTATGATCCAACTTGTCAGCAGTCTGTTAAAAAAATGATTCGTAATCTTAGAATCATGACATGGAATGCGAACGGCCTTACTGAAAGAAAACTGGAGTTAGAAACTTTCCTCCATACAGAAATGATAGATATTGCATTAATATCAGAAACTAGATTTACGGCTAAAAGCCATATGTCAATTAAAAACTATAATGTATACACTACTAACCACCCGTCGGGAAATGCACATGGAGGCACTGCAATCATAATTAAATCAAACATAAAACACTACCCAATCGAATCAGATAATATTGCTGAAATTCAAACAACACAAATCAAAGTGCATGACAATAACGCTGGAATTACCCTTTCAGCAGTAACCTGCCCGCCCAGACACACGATTACCAAAGAAAAGTTTATACACTTCTTCTCTAAACTGGGACACCGGTTCGTAACTGGTGGAGATTGGAATGCAAAACACTCTTACTGGGGCTCCAGGCTCATAACCACAAGAGGTAGGCAGCTGTTCCAAGCTGTAGAGGCCCTCAAGCTAGAATGTTCGTCCACAGGAGAACCTACATATTGGCCCTCAGATCATAGAAAAATCCCAGACTTATTAGATTTCTTTATAACCAGAAACGTGCCCATCGACAACATGCACACAGAATCAGTAACGGATTTATCCTCCGATCACACCCCAATTGTCCTCAATATTACCGAAAATATTACCCTTACAGAACTCCCGTCAAAAATATACAACAAAAACACAGACTGGCAGAAATATCAACTTTATATCAACACAAACATAAACCTTCGAATATCCTTGAAAAACCAAGAGGAAGTAGAACAAGCAATAGAAAAGTTAAACATGACAATACACTCAGCAATCCATGAATGCACCCCTTCCAGAAAAATGGGGACAACAAAGGAGCACATATACCCGGAGTATATCAGAAATAAAATTCAAGAGCGAAGACGGCTACGAAGAGTATGGCATGCAACGGGATGCCCACGTGATAAGGCAGCATTTAATAAATCGTCACAAAGATTAAAAAATCTTACTAAATCTATGGTAAACGAAAACCTACAGACTTACCTTGCGGCTCTGACGCCGAATATAGATACAAACTACTCCTTATGGAAAGCAACTAAGAAATTAAAAAGACCGAAACCTCCAGTAACACCTATTAAAACACAAGCTGGAACTTGGGCCCGATCAGATCTGGATAAAGCCTGTGCATACGCAGAACACTTAGATAAGGTGTTCCAACCCCATCATAGTAATAGTGAAGAACAGGACAAAGAAATCAAAGCACACATCGATACACCCATACAAATGTGCATGCCGCTGAGGTGTGCTACACCTAAAGAAATTTACAGAGAGATCCACAAATTACAAGATGGCAAAAGTCCAGGCTACGATTTAATAGATGCAACAGCACTGAAACACCTCCCTAAAAAAGGTATACTTATGATATGTGCGATTTTTAACGCATGTCTTAGATTGAACTTGTATCCTAGTCAGTGGAAAATTGCACAGGTGGTGATGATACTCAAACCAGGCAAACCACCTCAAGAAGTTACATCATATAGACCCATAAGCCTTCTCCCAGTACTCGGCAAATTGTTGGAGAAGATCTTACTTAACAGAATGCGCGAACATCTAACAGACGTCCTCCCAACACATCAGTTTGGATTCAGAGAAGGCCATGGTACCATAGAACAAGTGCACCGGTTAGTAGACATCATATCAAGAACATTCGAACGCAAACAATACTGCTCTGCCATATTCATAGATATCAGCCAAGCATTCGATAAAGTATGGCATGATGGACTTCTTTACAAAGTAAAACAAAAACTTCCCCACTCATTCTTTCTCATCTTGAAGTCGTATCTCCAAAACAGGTGTTACGAAGTAAAACACAATACCGAGACTTCTGAAATGCACAATATTAAATCAGGTGTGCCTCAAGGTAGCATTCTAGGCCCAGTACTTTACCTCATCTACACTGCTGACTTACCAACCACTGAAAACACCACGACAGCAACATATGCAGACGACACAGCACTGACTTCTGTCCATGAAGATCCCTGTACGGCCTCTCAAAATCTCCAAGCACACTTGCTGCTAATTGAAAAATGGTTCGACAAATGGCGCATTAAAGCAAACAAGGATAAGTCAGCTCACGTCACATTTACGCTCAGGAGAAAAACATGCCCTCCAGTCAAATTATACAACGAAGAAATCCCGCAATGCCAAGACGCCAAATACTTGGGCATGCACCTCGATCGTCGTCTCACATGGAGAAAACATATATGGGCTAAACGAAAACAATTAGACTGCAAACTCCGTAACATGTATTGGCTTACCGGTAGGAAATCACAGCTATCAGACACCAGTAAAATGGCTGTTTATAAAACGATACTAAAACCTATATGGACGTACGGTATCCAGCTATGGGGAACCGCCAGCCATAGTAACATCGAAATATTAGAGCGTTTCCAAAGCAAGGCGATGAGATCCATGTTCAAGATACCACCCTACATAAGTAACAGATACGTCAACCTAGACCTCAATCTAAAAACAGTAAAAGAAGAGATCGCGTCGAATAGTGAAAAATATCAAATCAGACTGAACAAACACAAAAATGAATTAGCTGCGCAGCTGCAAGGAACTGGCAGCCTGCAATTCTTCCGACTGAAGAGGAATAGTGTAGTGGACCTGGCGACGAGATTCGCAGACAAAGACTGAGAGAAGCATCAGTGGACGCTTCCCAAAATATCACAAAGCACCCGATGAGTGACATCAGACAGCAAATGGGATTATTGTTTAAAATATCAAAACAGATTGCCCAGCTCTGCAGGATATAAAAGGAAAAAAAAAAAAAACTTCCCATTGACCTATGAACTTGAAATTTGGTGACAATATTCATTATTACGTATATTTTAACAACAAATACCCCATATTGATAAATCATATTTTTGAGGTTGGTTCGGACGGAACCCTAAATGTCCGAAGTCCGACTCGCACTTGGCCGGTTTTTTACATGACTGCCCGCCCCTTTCAGTGTTCATGTATGTATGTGAGATTCTTATTTGTTCCCCCAGAACTTCTCAACACCTTAACCGATTCAGGCGTGTGAGGTATCGTTGGAATCCTAACGTCATCCCGTGGAAAACAGAATGTATATTTTGTGTCGTCTAAAGAAAATGTTTTCGATTTAGCGAGTGGGATATCAAAATAATAAAGAATTTTACACCACACCTTGCCAAAAAGCGCGTTTTTCTGCACGCTGCGCGATCAGAAAAACCCACTTTTTGGCCAAGTGGTGACGTAAAATTGTGTACAAAACACGGGTCGTAAAACAGAAAGCCCTCTCTCGCATATTTGAGACCCTCGCCTGCGGCTCGGGCCCCAAACATCTGCGATATCGGCCTTTCTTTGTTTTACAACCCTTGTATCGTAAATAACTATTAAAAGACGATTTCGAGAAATGCGCGCCTGTCTGTCTGTATGTATGTATGAAGGAAACTCACTCCTTATGTAGCTGCGCTCGGATGGCTCGAGCCCGCGCCTGTAGCTCGAGCAACTCGAGCACCGTGAGGCCGGCGCGCGAGGCTCGACTCTCGTCTGTATGTATGTATGAAACTCACTGGCTGGCTCCTTATGTAGCTGCGCTCGGATGGCTCGAGCTCGCGCCTGTAGCTCGAGCACAGTGAGTCCGCGCGAGGCTCGACTCTCGTCTGTATGTATGTATGAAACTCACTGGCTGGCTCCTTATGCAGCTGCGCTCGGATGGCTCGAGCTCGCGCCTGTAGCTCGAGCACAGTGAGTCCGCGCGAGGCTCGACTCTCGTCTGTATGTATGTATGAAACTCACTGGCTGGCTCCTTATGCAGCTGCGCTCGGATGGCTCGAGCTCGCGCCTGTAGCTCGAGCACAGTGAGTCCGCGCGAGGCTCGACTCTCGTCTGTATGTATGTATGAAACTCACTGGCTGGCTCCTTATGCAGCTGCGCTCGGATGGCTCGAGCTCGCGCCTGTAGCTCGAGCACAGTGAGTCCGCGCGAGGCTCGACTCTCGTCTGTATGTATGTATGAAACTCACTGGCTGGCTCCTTATGCAGCTGCGCTCGGATGGCTCGAGCTCGCGCCTGTAGCTCGAGCACAGTGAGTCCGCGCGAGGCTCGACTCTCGTCTGTATGTATGTATGAAACTCACTGGCTGGCTCCTTATGCAGCTGCGCTCGGATGGCTCGAGCTCGCGCCTGTAGCTCGAGCACAGTGAGTCCGCGCGAGGCTCGACTCTCGTCTGTATGTATGTATGAAACTCACTGGCTGGCTCCTTATGCAGCTGCGCTCGGATGGCTCGAGCTCGCGCCTGTAGCTCGAGCACAGTGAGTCCGCGCGAGGCTCGACTCTCGTCTGTATGTATGTATGAAACTCACTGGCTGGCTCCTTATGCAGCTGCGCTCGGATGGCTCGAGCTCGCGCCTGTAGCTCGAGCACAGTGAGTCCGCGCGAGGCTCGACTCTCGTCTGTATGTATGTATGAAACTCACTGGCTGGCTCCTTATGCAGCTGCGCTCGGATGGCTCGAGCTCGCGCCTGTAGCTCAAGCAACTCGAGCACCGTGAGGCCGGCGCGCGAGGCTCGACTCTCGCCCTGCTCGTCACCGGAGTCCTTTGACTTCTTGCGGCGTTTCTTCTTAGAGTGCCTGTGCTTGTGCTGGAAAAAAAGTACTTTTTAGAATAAGTATATAGTTGAGGAACAGAAAATAAATAGTACATTAATTACCAAGGGCGATAAAACAAAGAATGTCTCAGATCGCAGGTATTTTACGCCCGAGCCGAAGGCAAGGGCGATAAATATGCGATCTGAGGCTTTCTTTATTATCGCCCGTGGTAAGTACAAAATTTTATGCCACCCCCCTGGCCAGGAAGTGGGTTTTTTCGCGAAACCTGCGATCTGAGATATTCTTTGTTTTATCGCCCTTGGTAAGTAATGTACTATTTCATCTATCTTGTTCGGAAAGTTCGATTTTCACTAGTCGGTGTTGGTACATCTATAAAACCTTTGCTTTACTGAGTGTCATCAAATTTATGTATTTGTTTAGTGTCCCATATGCTATGGGGATAAAAATAACATAGTGCTTTTTTTTTTTGTGGACAATCTTACACAAATCCACCTAGTCCCAAACTAAGCAAAGCTTGTACTATGGGTACTAAGCGACGATATACATACTTATATAGATAAATAGATACTTAAATACATAGAAAACATCCAAGACCCAGGAACAAATAATTGTGCTCATCACACAAATAAATGCCCCGGCCGGGATTCGAACCCGGGACCTCCAGCTTCGTAGGCAGGGCCACTACCAACTAAGCTGAAGCGGTTGTGGAACATTTCATATATTGTTTCTACTTGTGAGTTTCTGTGATTGGCTCAATATTTCTAGTTAAGAAGTTAATGACTCCAACTGTTAGATTTTGCCAATTTGTGTATTGCCGATTGTATTTTCTTTTTTGCAACAATAAATGTTCTTTTATTTTTATTTATTTTATTTTCAGAATAATTAAATAACTGTACAAACCTTTTTCTTCTTCCCGCTACCCTGACTCAGGATCTCCTCATCGGACGAGATGCTGTCCAGGGAGATGGTTTCAAGCTGCTCCGATTGGCTGGAGGACTCTGTGTCAGACGGGGGCTCAGCACCGTCCAAGATGGCACAGAGGCGTTTGGAGCTTATACCGAGAAGCTGGAAAATAGATGCAAAGTAGGCATTATAGTTAGAAATGCAACGGATAGTGGTTTGATTAATTTTTGTACTTTTTATAGTAGCCGCTATAACAACAAATACTAAAAAACAGAATATAATAGTACATTACTTAACAAAGGCGGTAAAACAAAGAATGTCTCAGATCGCAGGTATTTGAGCCGTAGGCAAGGGCGATAAATATGCGATCTGAGGCTTTCTTTATTACCGCCCATGTTAAGTACAAAAATTTATGTCACCCCCTGGCCAGGAAGTGGGTTTTTTCGCGCGCGGAGCGTGCGATAATGGCCGCTTTATGGCCAGGTGTGACATAATAAATATTTAAGGGGGCTCCCATACAACAAACATGTTTTTTTTGCTGTTTTTATAGATATTGGTACGGAACCCTTCGTGCGCGAGTCCGACTCGCACTTGGCCGGTTTTTATTTATAGGCTATGTAGTATAGGGACACTTGGGAGACAGTCTTACACAAATTAACAAGCAAACCTTATACTGCATGTAGACAACCTAATACTTTTATTTTATTTTGTAAGAGGCAAACGAACAGAGACGAGAGCCCTGGAGGTATACTTGCAGAATAAATGTATGATTTTGATTTTGAGAGTGGTCACCTTAGAGAACCAACCAAAAAACAATTTACAAAAGAGCGACACTAATTGAAAATAGAAATTTAAATATTAGTGGACATTCTTACACAAATCAACCTAGTCCCAAACTAAGCAAAGCTTGTACTATGGGTACTATGGGTACTACTATGGGTACTAAGCGACGATATACATACTTATATAGATATAAATAGATACTTAAATACATAGAAAACATCCAAGACCCAAGAACAAATATTCGTGCTCATCACACAAATAAATGCCCCGGCCGGGATTCGAACCCGGGACCTCCAGCTTCTTAGGCAGGGTCACTACCAACTAAGCTAAAGCGGTGGTCAAATTCACAAGAATAAACGCAAAGACTTACTTCTTCCAAACATAGCTCCTGCAAGTCGTCTATTGTAAGCCGTCTCACACACTCAGGGGCCAGTGACTTCAGTTCTTTGGACTTCAAAACGGAAAAAACCTGATGCATCAACTCTACCCGGTCGTGTATAAAATATGCTAGATCATGCTCCTCCTTCGTGCGGTTATTAGATGAGGATGTAGCCGCTTTCTCTTCTTTAATTCTGTGTTTCCTTATACGATTCATCTTAAACAGATTCGATTAAATTTACTGTAAAACTCGCATAAACCTTGCATATACTTTCCACTCTTTGCAGCCTTCATCTAACCCGAATAAATCAAAAAGTTTAGCAAAGGCTGGTCGTTCTAGTGTTATAGCGGAACATTATTATTTAGCCGGGTTATTGAAAACATTGCAATGGGTTACGTCAAAAATTGACAGCTATCTATTGGACGCGTTCAAAATTAAAGTTCAGGCATTGTGTTTTGATACTGTTTTTCACTAGTTCTAGTCGTTGTCAAAGTCAAAAAACTCAAAAAAATGTGTAAATTTTAAAGGAAAATATTTTCAATAATTAAGTCAACAAAAAATACAAAATTTATTCTAGGGCCTAATCTTTGCTGCGATCATCAAATTTATAAATGGTATACTAACTAAATAAAAACACGAATTCAACTGCAGTAGTTGTTTGAATGAATTGTTTAATAGTCGGTAACTATTACTTATCATCACAGTGTAACTAAGGCATATATATGAAATAACATTGTGTTAAAATGTGAGCGTGTTGTAATTTTATAAATAAGTATACCTACTCTTATATTATACCTACCACGAAGATGGCTATCCCTACACTATACCAAAGTGAGGACTATTTAATAGTAAATAAGCCTTATGATATGTACATAAATTCAGAGGATGAAAGTGAAACGGTAAGTGGCTTCTTTTGTATTGATTGTTTTTATAAATTACCTCAAATGTAGCATCTTTGAGGTTATTTTTATGTATTCTAAACAATAGTGTTGTAAAAGTACATAGAACATTTTATCGATATCGATACGAATATTGATTACATAGGGCTTAACAATATCATACCATGCATATCAAATAAAAATATACTCTTTATGAATTTTGTCTAACGTTTAACCTTGTGATTGTTTTACAGAATTCAGTGACCTACAATATAGCTAAACATGACTCTCACCATTCCACATCTTCCGACCCACTGCATTTCGTTCATCGCCTCGACTACGCTACCAGCGGTGTACTATGTATAGCGAAAAATAAACGTGCAGCAGCTGCCGCGAGCAAATTGTTCGAAAAGAGAGAAACTAAGAAATATTATTTAGCGGTTGTTAGAGGACACATTGAATTTGAAGTTTGTGATATTGAATATTCTATTGGTAAGTAGATTGACTTTACTGTTTGGAGCTCATTGGACAGAAATACTGTTTTTTCTAATGAATGTCCTTAGCAACGAATATGGTTTTTAAGTGTTAAAATCATCTAATCGTTGGGGGCGGGGGACAACCTACTAATAAAAAGGTCACTAACAAATATGCCATTACTCTTAGAACTCTTAGAAACCTCGTATCTCATTACTAAAACGATGCTGAGATACGAGTTTTAATTTAAGTACGTCTTACTTAGTACGTTTTGGTTGTCATACAATATACAGTTTTCTTTAGGTACTGACGCTTTGACAGCATCATCGTCACACAAAATGGTGGCAGTGAAATCGATGCCCGAGACTGCGACTACGACAGCACTGCACCCGCGGCCGGCGCACACGCGCATTCTGGTTTTAGAGACTGGTTACTACGGCAAAGATCCCGTCAGTGTGGTGTTGATGAAACCTGTCACTGGCAAGTATTTGTTTTAAATGCTAATGTTAAATATGACAAATACGAACAAGCCTTTGTTTCGAGCTCATTACCACAGTCCTTACCTTGGAGTATCGTTGTTCACAGCTCGTTGAGTAGATGAATACTGTATTTTTAATTTTATAAGATATTGGATTGCAAATCAGGGATGGGATAAGAAGCCAACAAAGTCGGTTTATTTTTATTTTGTTCCGATTTTTTTTAACTTCCCATTGTTGAACTTGAAATTTCGTGTGTGTTACCAACAAATACTAATATAAAGTCAAATTAAATTTTTCCTTCGCAATGCACTCATTTTTCCTATGAAAACAATTTAATTTTGCCATTGGTTCAGATCCCTAAATGTGCCCAGTCCGAGACGCACTTGACCGGTTTTTCTTTTACATTAGATAGGACTACAATACGCACCTTTAGAATAATTTTATGTATACGTATTTTCTAAATTAAGCTTTTTTTATAGGCCGCCGGCACCAGCTTCGCGTACATTGTGCTGCCATTGGTCACACGATACTTGGCGACTATACTTACAGTAATACCGAAGATTCTGCACCGCATCGAATGTTTCTGCATGCGATGAGGTAATCCCTTTAAATCTAGTTTAATATGTATGTAGTAAGATGATGTTTACTTTATCATTCAGGTATTTTTGGAGTTAACTTAACGATACACATTTTTATTTACAGATTGGGTTTGCCGTTGCCACAAGAGACCTTGGATATTCAAACGACAGAACCATTCTTCTCAGATGAAAAGTTCTCCTCGAAATACCGCCCGGAACGTATATTCCACAAGTTTTGGAGTAAAAGTGAATTTATAAAAGTTTGTGATGTCGCTGACCGACCACTCATGATAGGTGTAAAATATAAGATATTCAAGCCCCATCAAATATATGAAACTATACCAATTGCTGACAAAAAGATCAAACCCCATCAAAATTATGAAACTGCACCAAATGCTGACAAAAAGATCCAACAGCATCAAAATGATGAAATTACACCAATTGCTGACAAAAAGATTAAGCCCCATAAAAAATATGAAACTACACCAAGTGCTGACAAAAAGATCAAACCGCGTCAAAGTTATAAAACTACACTAATTGCTGACAAAAAAAATTCAATATAAATTATTCTACTATCGAAGACACAGTTAACTGACCGTCCGTGAGCCTTATTGCGACCTACATAAGGCCTACTTATGGTCAGTTAACCTTGACGTTGATAGTACAAGACTTTTTCTACAACAAATATAATTAGGGAAAGAGATGTTTTTTTGGATAGAGTCGTTCGTTACGAACATTTGTGCCATACGGAAATTGCAAATTTTAATTCGTCACCAGTTTTTGAAAATGTGTGCATAACTGTAACTGAATCATTATAGTTTATTTATTCGTATGGCAGTTTTTACCTTTGTCGCTTACTGTGTACATAACCGAATCGCTACTGCTTCGAAAAAAAAAAAATTATAGTGACAGCCACAAGAACTATCGATAGAATAACCAATTGTCCTAGTAGCTGCTCGTCACTAGTCAATAAAATGTAGCCGGTTTTTTCTGTATGTTATTATGTTAAATAATAAAATAAAACGAAATATCCATTGTTATTTTTGTAGTTTTATTATCACAACTACTTTTTAGAAAATATATTTATGTTTATTATGCAATACGGACTTATCCCCTGGCAACCCAAAACGTCACTTAGGTATGTAATTATGTATTTTGGTATGGGTTTTTTTTTTAATATTTACATTATATATATTTTTAGTGTACAATTGTGTCGAAAAGTGTAATAATAAAACAATAGACTGGATGAAATAATACATCATGACATTCACAAAATAACCCTAGAATTATCAATTTATCAAAAATATCAAGGAGGAAATGGTGTGTGTGTGTGTATATATATTATAATTAAACTTTACTATGTTCCAAATGGAAATAGGTTAGAGTTTAACCTGTTGCTGTTCCTGTACCTACTGTTAGGCCCCTTAGTATAATATTGGCAGTGTCACAAGACCTGGAGGTGGACTATATGCATACAAGTCCTCTGTAGAGAGATGCGAAGCCTACCACGAACCGAATTATTTGGCTTTCTGTCACACTGTAAAAGCACCATTTCAGCCTAGTTGCAGAATAAAGTTTATTTATTTCAACTTGCTTATTCTAGCGACAGAAGGAGATACTTCATTTTCGGTCCGCGGTAGGCCCTCAAGTGTTTGAAAGTATGTACCTTTAATGCAACCACTAAGTGCATAATCTTTATCTGAGCATCCAGTATTAAATAACATCATTTCATTTTTTTTAGGTGTAACATGTCTAGAGGGATTGGTGATCAATTCAGTGGAAAGAAAATGGAGAAAAGGT
Source organism: Cenopis cana (assembly GCA_951800055.1). Taxonomy (NCBI): domain Eukaryota; kingdom Metazoa; phylum Arthropoda; class Insecta; order Lepidoptera; family Tortricidae; genus Cenopis; species Cenopis cana. The sequence continues at coordinate 1,414,527 of OX637498.1, read as the reverse complement.
AAATCCTGTTAACCCCTCAAAGATGCAATTGGACACAAAAATTCTATGCAGGAACAAAAATCAATAGAAACATCAAGCGCAAGGAATCCTCAAGTCAATGATCTTGTGATTGTTCTGGAGCTGCAGGCGTCCATAGGCTGTGGTGACTGCTCACTGTTAGGCTGGCTGTAAGCTTGTTTGCATCTGTTGTTGTGTAAAAATAATTAGTAGTAGTTAGTAGTATTCATTAGTGGTGAACGGTGTTGGTCACACATATTGTAAAAATTACTGTCAACAAACTATACCTAAGCCTTTTTGTAGTGACTGTTTGTTCACCCAAATAAATAAAAAAAAAAGGTAATTTCTGAAAAACTAGAATTAACCTTTGTTGCTCCAGAGGTAGACACAAGTGTACTAATTTAAAAAGCATATTATAGCTAAATCACCATGACAAGTGAGAAGAATAATGGAGGGAAGAGAAGAAGCAGTGTAGTTACTGAGAACACTGATTCAGCATCAAAAAAAGCAAGAGTTTCTGGCAGCTCAGAATTGAAGTATAGATGCAGCTTTTGTCCAGAGAGATTTCCTACATTAACATCAGTTAGAGACCATACACGAAACGAACATCAAGAACAAAACGAACAGAGGACAGTTGAACGATCAGTGGGATTAACTACCAGTCGGTTGAATAAAAGTTTAAATGTACCAAAGCTGGGGAACCAATCGACCAAAGACATTAACGATGACAAAACAACTCTTATTTATAGGTGTGCAGCATGCACATTAGCTAGTGTTTCTTATGACCTGATGATTGAACACTGCCAGCATCACATCATTGATGAAGCTCCAGAGGATGTGATCATCAAACCCATTGATGCAATTTCAATGGAAATAGATGGTGAGAAAATAGATGTTGATATTCCTACATATAAAGAATTGAATGACAAATCCAACATGTATTCTTTTGTGTTTGTTGATTGCGATCATGAACTTCTGAAAAGTGATAAGTGGCCAGGTAATTTTGAAGCGTTCAATAAGTCTGAAATAGACAGAATAAACTGTTCAAGTATCTATTACTTTACTCGGATCATTCACTTTGCATCCAAAGAAAAGACATCATTTGCACCCTTCATGCTTTACAAATGTATGAAATGCAAGAAATATGTTGATCCATATTCTGTACGTACACATGTCCAAGAAAACTCATGCATTGAACAGCATAAAGGATTCTCTTGTTTTAAATGTTGTTTACCATTTCTTACTGAAAATTCTATGTATTTACACTATAAGACTCATAAAGCAACCATTCCAGATATGAAGTATATAACAATTTTGTTCAATTATGAGGCTGATAAGCTAATTAATGCTATTCTCTTAAAAGCTGCTGGACGCAAAATGTGTGAAAGTGGAAACAATAATATTATGCAACAGACTCCTGGTACATTGCAGCCACAAGGTGGGGTCACTAGCACTGCACAACAGGGAGTTGGTACTGCACAACCGCAAGGTGGGGTCAATAGCACTGCACAACAGGGAGTTGGTATTGCACTGCCGCAAGGTGGGGTCAATAACACTGTAGTACAACAGGAAGCTGGTACAGCACAACCGCAAGGTGGGGTTAATAGCACTGCACAACAAAGTTCTGGTTTAGTACAACCAAAAGGTGGGGTCAATAGCACTGTACAAAAGGAAGTTGGTATTGTGCAGCCACGAAGTGGGGTCAATAACACTGTAGTACAACAGGGAGCTGGTACTGCCGAACCGCATTGTTGGGACAATAGCACTGCACAACAGGGAGTTGGTATTGCACTGCCACAAGGTGGGGTCAATAACACTGCACAACAGGGAGTTGGTATTGCACTGTCGCAAGGTGGGGTCGATAGCACTGTACAACAGAAAGTTGGTATTGGACAGCCACAAAGTGGGGTCAATAACACTGTAGTACAACAGGGAGCTGGTACAGCACAACTGCAAGGTGGGGTCAATAGCACTGCACAACAAACCCCTGGTCCAGTACAACCACAAGGTGGGGTACAACAAGGCCTTGTTAATGAACAGCTTGCTGGAATAAATAAACCTACACAACAGGCACCTACTATACAGTCACAAGTTGGGGTAAAAAGTAATCAAATGACTAAAGATGCCCGAACAATGATAATACAAGGTAAGAACAAAACTAATGAGTCAACCGAAATCGCTGATAGTATAGTGAAAGATAAAGTTGCTTCAGTCTACAAATGTCAATGTGATCTATGCTTCCATACGTTAGATCCTCTATTCAAACATATAGAAAGCTGCACTGCAGATTTAGTCATTAAAAAAATAACATGTTTGTGTAGCTTAGTTTTTGATGAAAAACAATATGAGCTTCATGGTAATCTACATAGCCGAGGTGTCGCAAAATTCAATGTTAAAAAAGTTATTGTCTGTGATGAAAAAGTAATAACATCAAATCAGCAGGGATTTAAAGAGATATCTGGGACTAAAGAGGATATAACTAAAAGAGTAACTAAGAAAGACATTGCAGACAGAAAAGCAAAAACCTCGAAAAAGCTGAAAAAAGGAGCTGAAAATACTATCGACGAAATACGTAAGAGTGCCATTTCACAACTTACAGCAACAATCTTGAATCTCCCAAGTCCCACACGTGTTGGCGTTAAGTCTGTGAAGAATCAGCAACAAACTACTGTAAGTAATATACGGACAATAGAGCCGAAGTCAGATGATGTAACTGACAAGTCAGTTTATAAATCTGGTGGCTCAGTGTCTACGGTAGTAACGCATACTGTTCACGAAGCAAATGAAGAAAGAAATACAAAATATAAATATAAAGCTGGTGAATCTAATATTATTGTACAAACTGACAACAATGTTATCGTTTCGGATAAAGCAGTGGATTCCGATCATGAACTAGCTATGGAAGAGAATATTATTATGAACTCTGAAGGCAACACAGAAGAGAATCTGACAATGGTTGATACTACAATCGAAGTAGAAATGGCGGAGAAAAATAACACTTATATGACGAATCATGAAGAACATACTAAAACACTTAGAATGAATAATCAAGAGACTGAAACAATTAACGTTCAGAGTAAGAAAGTCAATGTATTTGAAAAAAATATTGAAGAAGCTACAAATGAAGATGTATTAAAAGTTGCTGAATGTAACATGAGCCAATCAATTCTTGTAAATAAACCGGAAGTCGAACAGGTTGCTGAAAGTAAAACATATACTGAAGATGAATTATTGAATGAAGACGGATTGTCGGATGAAGACACATTTGTGTACATTGATGCTAACTTACTAACTGATGATGAAGATTGAAGATACAATCCTCCTATATGTATGTATGTAAGCACAGCGCCGCCGGCCCTAGCCCTTGATCCGGGTGGGGCGAGATGGTCTTTGGGCGCCCTTTGGTTTGAAATTTTTCGACGTTGCCAGCCGCCACATTCCGGACATTGCCGTTGGCGCCCCTGGACATCCCGCGCTTGGCGCCCATTGACACCCGGCGCCTGGGGCGGCCGCCCCAACCGCCCCACCCTTGGGCCGGCCCTGTGTAAGTACTTTATTGTACACAAAAACAGGTTACAATATACATACGATCAAACTACAAAGGCGAACTTATCGCTACGAAGGATCTCTTCCAGGTAACCTTTGAGAGATATATACATATTGTGTTTCTGCGTTCCTGGAGGAGCAAGGTTGCCAGAGCTGTTATGTTGGTTTTATACTTAGTTTTAATTTTTGTCTTAGTTTTGTAAAATTATGAATTATTATGAAGTGTTATTATTAATTTTATTTTGTTGAATAAATAAATAATTATTTCGTATTTTGGTGCATTTTTATACATGATATTGTCTGGTGTTGTTGGATATATTAATAATTTGTAAGCTATTGAATAAAGATTTCAGCTGTTAAAAAAATATTTCATTCTTTCTCTTTTTTACTAATATTATAAATGCGAAAGTAGCTTTGTCTGTCTGTACCTACTGTACTGTTTCCATGTTTAGGTAAACCATTGAACCGATTAAGATGAAAATTAGAATTATTGAGATAATATTGGCTAGTTTGAATCCTGGGGAAGGGTGTAGGATAGTGTTATTTTTTTTATACGACGACGGTGGCAACCAACCATACGGTCCACCTGATGGTAAATGGACGCCGCAGCATATAGGCGCTTGCAACTCCAAAAGAGTCACATGCGTTGCAAAACAGTACAATCGGCAACAGAAGCTTCTCATGGTTTTTTTATAGTTTTTTTAATTTACCGCTGATTTTGGAGTTTTTCAACCGCCGCGAAGAACGAATCAAATAGCGTGCGTTTTATTTTCATCAATGGTAACACTATCACAAGCTGTCACTGCTGTCAGCTTTACCTAACTGTCATTCTCACGCCAATCGCCGATGGCGGTCACCCTCTTGACATTCGATTAATATTTCCGCTAAAATTGTGAAGAATATAAGTGATTTCAGTGTCTTGTTTCATTGGATTGTTCACGTTACTACTGGATTCAAACATTCGTCTTTTGTTTGTACTGTGAGTATTGGAAATAACTAATTTTAAAAATCGAGGTGTTTGGGTTAACCTACCAAATTGTGAAGTGCTTTTTTAAACGGTCGCCGGTTATAATTAATTGTAAATTGCAGTTTTGGAGTGAAATTCTTGTATTTATTGCATCAATTTATCATTGAAATGTTTCATTTGCTTGGACATTTGATAAAGTTTTTAGTTTGGTTAAATATTGAAGGTATGTTAATAAATTTAATTGCTAACGCAGTATTTTCCTTTACCCACGTTTTTTGGCCGAGTAATATACACACATCGCCAAATATTGCGAAATTGGTGCAAACGCATACGTATTTACATCGAATTAAGCATATTTAGAGGCATTAAAATCAAATGAATGAATATTATTCTCGAATACGCCACCAACTCAAGATAATTATCGAAAACAACGGGTTTTATAGGTTATATTTTGCAAATAAGATGAGTTCCCATATATGTATTTTAAGTGAAATAGTTTTCCATTCTTTTCCCTACTAGTTCATGGCTGTAGACCCATGTATAGGACCCCTTTATGTAGAAGAAGAACTAAGCTGGACCTTGGTGTGCTGAGGCTAAGAGCCTTATTAAGGATATAGGACGCCGCTTGAGGGAAAAGGGCTGCGAACCTCACTCTGGTTCTTACCTGGTCCAACAAATTTCGCTGGCAGTCCAGCGGGGTAATGCCGCCAGTATCATTGGCACGTTTGGTCCAGGTGAGTATTGGAGTGGGGTGGGATACGATTTAGGATAAAATGATATTGTGTTAGTTATATTTTAGGTATATCGTTTTTAGGTTTTTTTTATTAATTTTTAATTCCTGTTACAATTTTGTATATATCGTTTTATTAATAAATAATAGTTTGACTTATATATATAAAAAAAAAATACTTGTTATTTCTGTACGTTTTTGGTGTCCCATAGTCTAGCTTTTGTCCATGTGAAGCATAATTCAACAATACATGTATTTTAATATTTATATTTTTGTTTAGCACCTTCTGTACAAACTTTTATTAGTTAGGGACTAAGTAGATTTGTGTAAGATTGACGGGCAATATTTATTTATTGTTGGTTCCTTCTTCAGATCAATCATGACTTCGGTCTGACAACAGCACCAGAGTTGACTGTGTAGACGCGGCAGCAGATCAGCTACCATGTTCCAGAAACCAACCTTCGGAGCCAACTCCTCGGGCTTTGGTGAGTGCACAAAAAATATCAAACACTTTCTTGTTAATTAGTTTAGGCATAGGCACACATAGAGTTTGATGTAATATTAACAGGGTTCGAAATTATCAAGATAATTATGGTCTTTGATAATTATGTAATCAACAGAAAGAGGTCTTCAGAGAGACAAAAATACTACCACTGCCGGCGGTCTACATCTTAGTTGCGTGTAAGTATATAAGGGTGGACATAGGCCTCCCCCAAAGAGTGCCACAATGACCGGTCTTGCGCCACCCGCATCCAGCGGACTCCCGCTCCAGCAGTGGACGTCTTTCGGCTGATATGATGATGATGATGATGATGATGATATAAGGGTGAATGTACGCAGCTTCGACACGTCCCACGCCCACAGTAGGAGCACTCGCAGGCGTAATATACTGATATGCCCTAGGCGTAGACTCGCCAAATCCCGGTAGTCTCTCAGTGTCATAGGGGTTAATAGTACATTACTTAACAAGGGCGGTAAAACAAAAAATGTCTCAGATCGCAGGTATTTGACGCCCGAGCCGAAGGCAAGGGCGGTAAATATGCGATCTGAGGCTTTCTTTATTATCGCCCGTGGTAAGTACAAAATTTTATGTCACCCCCTGGCCAGGAAGTGGGATTTCCCGCGCGCGGAGCGTGCGGTAATTGCCGCTTTATGGCCAGGTGTAACATAAATTATATAATGCTCTCCCACCAGGAATATCTGATATAGATATCAATAGATTGTTTGAAAACAAACTTAAAACGCTATTAGTAGACCAAGCGTATATCATTGACGAGTTCATCGGAAGTGGCTGTTAAAACCGAGAATAGGTAAATAACTTTAGAAGATTATGCCTAGCAACGGATCAACAAACTCTGATTATATTGTTTCTTTTCGGGAAAATTTATAAATGGCTTTATTTTGCTAAACATACACCCCGGCAATCGGCAATATAAATATGTAATAGACAATACATAATATTCGGCCTTATCTGTTGGGAGGCTGCAGCCCGGGCCCGGCGAAGGCCGCTCTCTCTATGCTCCGACCGTGACAGATGTGTGACAGAAATCAGAATCGTGAAAAATAACAACAAATGTACTTATTCCCTGTGAATGAAAATAAAACAAGTATTCCTGTTTTATTTATTGGAAAGAATTGTGCTTGGCAGTATTATATTCCGTTCTTCAAGTCGGTTCAAGGTGTTGATGTTGTTCAAACGCAGAAAGCAGTCCAGGAACTGAGTCCAGGAAGTGATCGTGTGTTCCGCGTTCCGTCTTATTTTTTACCCTTTAGCTTTATCTGGTTTTATACAGTAGTTGTAAGTTTTTATTTTTTATTTTATTGACTTTTCTATGTGTATAAGTGGAGATAGTAAATGCTTCCCAAGCCATGTCGCAGACCCCATCCACCGCCACTTCATTAAATCAGACCATCGCCAACGTCACTGGTGGCCTTGTACAGTGCCCCCAATGCCTACAACCCCGGTTCTTTAGAGGAAGTAAAGGCTTAAACATCCATAATGCCCGCGTCCACAAAATCCAGACCCAACAATCCCAAGGGGTAAGTTCAGCGCCAAATGATACTCGGTCAGTCATAAACACTTTAGACAATCTCGTGGCTTGGCTTGGTTCTCAAAAACAGACAACTTCGATTGTGAAGAGGATCCCCAGAGGAGCCCGCATTTCTGTGGCAAATGCTCTTAACCAAGTTATATCAAAGATAGTTACCGATAATTCTCATGAAAGTTGGACCCAGCTATTCACTTTTGTGTTTAGAACCCTTCACACTAACAGCAACGACCCTACCTCCCTTACAAAAAAGATAAAGTCCAACTGTTTGCACCCCTCAAACCCGAGCCCTTGTCAACCAATTACCGGCCCGAGAGATGACTTGAAAGTTTTTAGAAAAGTTGAGCAAAAAGTCATAGACGGCGATATAAAGGGGGCCGCGCAACTACTCTTTTCCAGTGACGTTGTTGCACCTAATAGTCCCGACACCGTCTCCGCTTTACTGTCTAAGCATCCACTTCCAGCAGCATCTCTTCAACTCCCCAACCCACCCGATCCTGATGCACCACATTTAATAGCTTCGAAAAAAGATGTCCTAGCTGCAGTGATGTCATTCAAAAACGGCTCCGCTGGCGGTCTTGATGGCCTCTCCCCGCAGCACCTCAAAGACTTGCTTGGAGGGTGCACTGGAGATACGGGGTCAAAGCTTTTGGATGGCATCACTCAGCTGGTAAACCTGATGTTATCTGGTAAAGTTTGCAGTGAGGTCTTGGAAATCCTTTACGGAGCGAATCTATGCGCGCTTAAAAAAAAAGATGGCGGCATAAGGCCAATCGCTGTGGGCTTTACTCTAAGACGCATCTGTTCTAAAATTTGCTGCAAACACATATTTCCTTTACTCTCCAAAAAATTCCAGCCCTCACAACTTGGGTTCGGCAGCAAAGGTGGTTGCGAAGCTGCCGTTCACGCAGCGCGAGCCTTCGTCAACGACGAATCGTGTGAGGTGCTGCTGAAAGTGGATGTGAAAAATGCCTTCAACTCAGTCGATAGAGGCGCCCTGCTGGCACAAGTCCAAGACGCCACGCCTTTGATTTATAAGTACCTGTGGCAATGCTACCACCAACCTACGCACCTACTTTTCAAAACACATCGCGTCTCATCAGCTGTAGGTTGTCAGCAGGGCGATCCGCTTGGACCCGCAATTTTCGGTCTCGCCATTCATCCAGTAATAACAAATCTAAATTCAAAATTTAATTCGTGGTATCTTGACGATGGCACGCTAGGGGGGGGCTGGAAAACTGTTCTGGATGACCTAAGAAACTTGTGCGATGCATTTAGTTCAATAGGACTGGAACTAAACTTCTCGAAGTGTGAACTATTCATCAATAAACCACTTCCTGCATCTGACATCCACAGTATCATCTCTCACTTTAATCGTTTAGCACCTAACATCAAAATTATTGACAGGTCTTCTCTCAGGCTATTAGGAGCACCCGTTTTTGCAGAATCAATACCACCACTCATCAGCGAACATCTTAATATCCACAACACCCATTCGGAACGTCTTTTAAAAATCAGTGCACATATGGCACTGGTTATATTGAAATTTTGTCTGTTTGTCCCAAAATTTACGTACATTTTAAGATGTAGCCCCATTTGGAAATTCCCTCACATAATAGAACCCCTAGATGCCGCTCTTAAGACCACCCTAACAGCTATCCTCAACATACATTTGAGCAGCCGCGCCTGGACTCAGGCTTCTCTGCCAATACGACACGGTGGCCTGGGCATCCGGCAGGTCATCAGCGTCGCTCTTCCAGCATTTCTGGCCTCATTCCACAGCACGCAGGAGCTCGCCAACAAAATATTCAGCCCAGCCGGCGACAATGACGCTATTACCTGCGTAAACGAGGCCAGAGACATGTGGATACAAGCCTGCCCAGTTGATCCGCTTCCGGTCTCCTTGAAATCACAGAAGCTATGGGATGAGCCGCTCTGTCGATCTGCTGCAAAAGATCTTCTTGATTCAGCCTCGAGTACAGCAGAGCGTGCTCGTCTCCTCGCTGTAGCGGAGCCGGAGGCGGGTCTCTGGCTGCACGCTTTGCCTTCGCCTAACATCGGCACTCTTTTGGACAAACCAACTTTAACCCTAGCGACCTGTCTACGTCTTGGCTGCAAAACCAACGAGCCACACCGTTGCCGTTGTGGCGCCAACGTTGACCCCTTAGGTCATCACGGGTTGTCCTGTCAGAAGAGTGCTGGCCGCATCTCCCGCCATGCTTCCCTGAATGACGTCATCCGTAGGGCTCTTGCCTCCGTTAACGTGCCGGCCATGTTAGAGCCGAACGGTATCGCACGTGACGATGGCAAGCGTCCTGACGGCATGACGCTCATCCCATGGAAGCTGGGGAGGACGCTTGTGTGGGACGCCACTTGTGTTGACACGCTGGCGCCGTCCCACCTCCAAGCGACCTCCTCTAAGGCTGGAGCTGCGGCCGCCACGGCGGAGCAAAACAAGCGGCGCAAATATGCCGTCCTCACCGAGGGCTACATGTTTGCACCATTTGGCGTCGAAACCTTGGGGCCATGGGGTCCAGGCGCGAAGGCGTTCTACAAAGAACTAGCGGAGCGGCTAGTTGAAATGTCGGGCGACCAGAGGGCTGGCAGCTACTTTGGCCAAAGGATCAGTTTAGCCATCCAAAGGGGCAACGCTGCCAGCCTTCTGGGCACCATAGCCAGCGATGGGGACTTGGGGGGCATTTACTTTTTATAGGTTTAGCTAGTTTATTAATAGTTTAGTTATATTTAAGTAGTTTTACGTTTCTGTTTTTTTTTCTTTGTTATTGAAATAAACATTTTTACAATAACTGTATGTAAATAATAACCATATGTATAATGTATAAAATTGGCATAGTAATGTAAATATATACTGTTGTAATAATCATAGACCTGTAAAATACAATATTTTATCAATAAATATATGATTAAAAAAAATGACGATTTTTTCAGGCTCGTTCAATGCGGGAGCCACGACCTCTTCACCGTTCGGCGGAGGCTTCAAGAGCACCACGAGCAGCGCCTTCGGAGCCCCGCCGGCCTTCGGGGCCGCCGCCACGCAGCCAGCCAGCGGCGGTGAGTAGTTATTAGACCAGTCATTGCCGTCGTCAACCGTCATTGTTGTCATCAGCCGTAATCGTCGTCGTCAACCGTCATTGTTCTCATCAGCCGTCGTTGTTGTCATCAGCGGGGCTGCCTGCGGGGGTAGCACGACTGCCGTTGCGACGCGATGCGAGTAGAGAAAAATCAACCCTCCTCTTTCTAAAGCTGCAAACGCTTTTTTCCCGGCCGGTTTTCTGTGCGGACCCTTTTCATATTAGTTCGAATATTACAACCGGTACCGCCTCCGCACCGCGACGCCCCGCCCCGCTACCGCTGCCTCAGATCGCATATTTATCGCCCTTGCCTTCGGCTCGGGCGTCAAAATACCTGCGATCTGAGACATTCTTTGTTTTACCGCCCTTGTTAAGTAATGTACTATTGCACTACATCTGTACTTCTTTTACCGTCTAAAACTAATTCAAATCGACAGGTCTGTTTGGATCAACCAATACATCGAGCGGCGTGTTTGGCTCCACGAACACTTCTACCTTCGGTGGGGGCGGGGGCTTTGGGGGCTTCGGGGGCACCACGACGAGCGGGGGCCTGTTTGGGGCCTCACAGCCCGCGCCGCTGTTCGGCGCGCAGCAACAGCCGTTCCAGGCTAAACCTGCAGGTACATTACATACGTACATTATTACACATACACATACACACACACACACATTATACATACATTACATTACTACATTACATACATTACACATTTACATTTATTTGGGTACATTATTGCCGTGGCCGGGAAGAAGGCAAATTGCAGGCTGAGTGTTTGTTTAAACGGACGAGCTTGCAAGTGTGTTTAATTATAATACGAAGCCTGCAAATTGCCATTCCGAGGCTAGTATGGCGCTTTCCTCAAAAATGGTGGAAATAAGACGAAATTTGATTTAAGATTTAATAAACATAACACATAACCTTAAAATATCAAAAACTTATTACCCGCCGTATTTTTTTAAATATCTTCTAGTGTATTTTTCCGCCGAAAAACCGCAAATTATTTGAAACACATTGCCGTCTTTTATATGCCTGTTTCTCATAGCTCAATGGGAGGTTAAAAAATCTGTAGAACAAAATTTTGTTTATAATGCTTACTTTGGTGGCTACAGCAGTCATGATGTACCGCCGCGTCCTACGAAGTCTGCTCAAGTTTATTGTAGCGACGCGTGTGTATCAAAATGCACGTTTGTACGTGTTTAAAATTGGAATTCATCATCATCCTCCTAACGTTATCCCAGTACAGTTGCATCCTGAAGGATGCCTGGGGTCCGCTACCTAATCCCAAGATTTGGCGTAGGCACTAATTCTTACGAAAGCGACTGCCATCTGACCTTCCAACCCCGAGGGGAAACTAGACCGTATTGGGATTAGGCTTTGTCAAGTGAGTGTTTAAAACTCACTCAAAAAAGTTAAGTAAAGTTAATTGTTTAAAATTGAAATTAAAGAATTAGAAAATAGTCTTTAGGTCATGTCCCTTGCTCACATACCTCAATTGCGAAGTCCGGGGTTCATGTCGTCGACACACACGGATTCACACGCGGGGCAATACTTTAGGTATGTGACGTCACAGGCAGGAGCGACGTACGCCTTATTCGAATGCAAGCCAAGGGTCAACTGTCTGTCAAACGTCATTAGAAGCGTGGTGCGCCCGGGGGTGCGAGGAGGGGAGGGGCATTAAAATTGTTTATTGAACAGTACGAATTTTACTGCTTTATAGAAATAGAAATATTTTATTTGCATAAACATGGTAGTTACAGTTTTTGTTATCAAATTTTAAGTATCACATGTTAACCAATATGCCATGCAAAAATTAAAGCCGTTCCGAATCACGCTTACAACGCTCACAGCGCTTACAGTACTAACCGACTCACGCTCATAGCCCGTGTTTACTGTCATGTTCATATATCAAACGTCAACTTGACTTTTGGCTCAAGGTGCTTACGCCTGGGAGTGTGAGCATCGTAAACGCCAATATGGCGCCGTCCATGACCAACATCAATGACGTCACGATATCTCATGTAAACGCTATGAGCGTGATTCGGTCCGATCGTAAACGCGTTTTTATCGCTATAATATTAATGTAGCATTATATAAATGTTTTTAAATTTCGTACGCCATTAAGGCCGAGCATAGCTGTACTGTATTTTGACATTTGTAACACCTTTATTTTATACCTATGTTGACGAAATAAAAGAATTTGTATTTGTATCGCTGTAAACATGTCAAAAAAATAAAATAGCTTAACAATTTCTATGCGTCTACTGTGCCGAAAGCTAAACAACTTTTCTTTTTCAGGGTTCGGATTTGGCGGCACATCGACCACTGCGACGGGCGCTACCCCTGGCTCGACGCTGTTCGGCGCCGCCCCGGCCACCGGGGGCATGTTCGGACAGCAGAACAATATGACAGGCGGGACACTATTCGGAAACACCGCTGGTACGTCAGTCTACAGTCAGATTTTATATAAAGCCTGTGCCAGATTTGACGACCGCTTTAGCTTAGTTGGTAGTAACCCTGCCTACGAAGCTGGAGGTCCCGGGTTCGAATCCCGGCCGGGGCATTTATTTGTGTGATGAGCACAAATATTTGTTCTTGGGTCTTGAGCTAGAACGACATGATAATCAGAATAGGGACTCTTTACTTTTTAAAATAACATTCAGGTATCGGTTGCCAGTTCTAATTTCGACATTTCCGCAACCGTGCAAAAAAGGTTGTATTAACACAATTATTGTATTTATTTACTACGGTTTCTGAACCCATCTTAGAGTAGTTATAATATGTGTGTAGATAAAGTAATGTATGCAACTGTACATAATTAGGCATTAAAACACTCGTGTGACCTTATTATGAAACTCGCCTTCGGCTCGTTTCATAAAACACACTCGTGTTTAAATGCCCCTCATTATGTACCAGTTGCATAAACTACTATTGCGTCCCCTTAAATTGACACCTGTTCATTTTCGTTTCTTTTTCAGGAGGCTTCGGTCAACAACAGACAGCGACGGGCACTGCGCACGCGCAATACAACCCCGTAGTCGGCACCGACGTAGTAGTCAAGTCGGGCACCTCGCAGACTATCAATATCAAGCACCATTGCATCACGTGCATGAAGGTCAGTGTTGCGTCACTTTCATCTCACGAGCGCGGGCGTGCCGCGTGCGGTATCCGAGGTTAAGCAATGTCGGCCGCGGTAAGTACAGTCAAGTGCAAAAATATGTATCGAATGAATCCTCTCATAAACATGTACCAAAACCTTAATTCACCGACATAAGAGCTATGGGACATCTTTTTGAGCAAGCTTGCACCATATTTTTGCATTTGACTGTACATGGATGGGTGACCGCATTGAGTGGTTACTATCAGAGCGCTCCCGTGCTTTGGGAGGCATATTAAGCCGTTGATCCCGGCTGCTGTCTATGACAGCAGTCGTTAAGCCAAGTTGGAGGCCTTTGGGCGGCTTGAAAACTTCTAACAGTCAAGTTGCCCACTCACTTGACAAAGGGTGGGTCGAAGTTGCACCACGTCCGTAGGGAAAGTACCCACCGCTACCCTACACGTGACCCCTGGGTGGTGCTAAAAGTGCAACAAAAACTGGCAACCGTACTGTCTTCTTGAAGATCTCACGGTTCTAAAATAATTGCCATACAATAAATAAATAAATAACTGCAGCGGCCTGCGGTAGCGTTGGCCGTGGCGGCCAGTTGACAGTAAAGGAATAAATAAATAAAAATAAGACTAAAAGTCCCAATTTAGAGTGAGCGGCGTGTGTTGTTCCGACACTTCTCAGCTCATTTCAAATTGAGCTTTTTACGTATACAATTACGGTTCAATTTGGAGTGCGACGGAACGTGCTGTTGCTGTATGCAGTCGGCAACGGAATCATACCTTTAGACAATCAAGACCGATAGTGTCTGAATGATTGTTAGGAGTTTCATAGTATACAACTAACCGCCACCGCAGGTCGCTGCAATGCATTTTAAATAAATTCCATATATTCATGTTTGACAGAGACCATATAAATCTCTTTTTTCCTTTGTAACGATTTTGTTTTTGAAATGACATTTAGTTTGTTAATTAATTACATTATAGCTTTGTGAATATTGTTAATTAATAATTACCGATTGACATCTAAAAGGTGCCCATGTGGCCTATTTTATTTGCAGAATAAATAAATAAAAATAAATATTTGTGGACAATCTTACACAAATCAACCTAGTCCCAAACTAAGCAAAGCTTGTACTATGGTTACTAAGCGACGATATACATACTTATATAGATAAATAAATACTTAAATACATAGAAAACATCCAAGACCCAAGAACAAATATTCGTGCTCATCACACAAATAAATGCCCCGGCCGGGATTCGAACCCGGGACCTCCAGCTTCGTAGGCAGGGTCACTACCAACCACAGACCACCTCCTCTAGACCCCTCGTATGAGCGATTTAGTTCGAATCAAAAGTCACCAAGGTTAGCGGTAGGTGCGGGCTGAGGGGAGGTCGGCAACAGCGCTGCGATTGGCCGTTTCAAAATGCGCGCGACTTCGCCGCAAAATGGCGCGCGGGCTAGTGATGAGACACGGTTGTTGATTACCGGTTTTTACCAGCACCCCAATTTATTCTAGGTAAATTATTTTACATGGCGTGTATACTTTATCTATTGAATAGACTATAATAATATCTTCTAGGCATGTTTACAACCTAGTAAAGGTTGTATACAATTGAGATTTGAACAATTTTATTTTGATTCATGTATATGCGCTGTATATAAATAAATAAAAATCATTTATTTCAGACCAAATGTTGATCCATACATATTATTACATATAGCGTAATGTACAACAGTGGCGGAGCGTCCATACAACTCGATTCCTACCGGTTTGCCTAATTTTCAGCCAGTCAAGTTTTTTTTACTACGGAAGCTAGGGCTAATAAAAAAGGCTTATTATTATTATTCCGGCTTCCCTTAGAATAATTTTGACACGCTGACACTGATGTACATACAAGTATTGGGGCCTACTCGTGTCACTAGTCCTAATTGCTAAAAGAAATCCACCACCACTAATTATGTTACTACTATATAAACTTCATAATAAAATAAGACAACAACAAAACTACAATGAGAACAAACTAACTAAATATTCTATCCCATACAACTACACTGATTTGTTTAGCGTATAAAGTAAAACAAGATAAAAAACACTACACTATTACCATCTTTCACCTCCTTATACGAACCTCTACGATTCATATAGTAAAATAATATTGTCCACGTAAATACTGACATTGAATATCAAAAAATAAAACTAATCAGTAATGTTTACTAATGGAATTTTAATATTTATTAAAATCATTGCGATATATAAAATACGGATGAACCGATAATTAAATGAAATCGGAACCGAACATCACTGGCACAGCACTAGCCCGCGCACGTGCTGTCAGAAAGAGAAAGTATATTGGCATTTGAGGTGGTTGGAAAGGAACAAGCACACTTCACTACGCCTTATAAGCCGGCCCGGCCAGTGTAAAATGATCCCCGCTGGGCAGAATAAAATGTGTATTTGTATTAATTTAACTTACCTATGATATGTAATTCCGCCTTTCTTTAGATTTTTAGTTCGGGAATCGTTCCCACACCACTTTACCGAACAAAAACCCATGCTTACGGTTAGTCGGAACCAAATTTACGTATTTTTTGTGCCACGTGCGTATAGGTCATGAACCTGGACGAGACTGACTGAGCGGCGTGAGGCGGGGCAGTATTATAAGCGCAACTTCTCCCAAGTGTGGCGCGAGCGCGTCGCCCTGAAAGCTCTGTCTAGAGGAGGTTGTCTGTGCTACCAACTAAGCTAAAGCGGTTGTCCGTTTGTTTGAATTTTGAATAAATGTTTGAATTTTAATTTTGTAAGTGTGTTACACGCTTTAAGCTTAAGCCACACAGAGAGCGGGAGGGCGGTAGCGGCGCGTGAGCGGGCGGGAGCGGGACGTGAGTGGGACGGGAGCGGGCGGTAGCGGCGCGGGTATGGGTTCACGATATTAACAAAAAAAGCCAGCTCCCGCGCCGCTATCGCCCGCTCCCGTCCTGCTCACGTCCCGCTCCCGCCCGCTCACGCGCCGCTACCGCCCTCCCCCTCTCGCTTTACTTTACTAATTAACGATTGGTCCACAGGAATACGAGAACAAGTCTCTAGAAGAGCTAAGGCTTGAAGATTATACGGCCGGCCGCAAGGGCAATGCGAACGCGGGCGTATTCGGCTTTACCCAGCCGCAGCAGGAGAACAAACCGCTCTTCGGAGGGTCCAGTAAGTTTCATTAAACTGTCACCCCACCTGTGACACGCGAAGGAACGTAAGCGCTGTGGGTAAGTACGTGTGCGTGCGCTGTCGGTACACGCGTCGATTGTGTGCGCGGGTGCGTGGCGCGTGGCGCGGACGAATCGCGAGGCGCGACGGCACCCGATCGACACCAGGTGGGTCTCTCAGGGACGAGGTAACTGACCTCGGTGCGGGGGGTTCGTGGCCGTTCTGTATGTAGTACTATTATACTATTCTGTGCTGTCACTTTGACATTTACGTTTGTGAGAAAGAGACAAAAAACATTTTCGTAAGCAAATGTTTGTTAAGTTTAATGAATAAAAGGGATAGAATTTGGAGTTTCTGGTGTTCTATAGTGGTTCTGCTTACAATTAGCAGAACTGGGGCCCATTTCTGAGGCGCAGAATAGTTTAATAGTATTACATACAGAACGGACACGAACCCCCCCGCACCGAGGTCAGTTACCTCGTCCCTGAGAGACCCGCCTGGTGCCGATCGGGTGCCGTCGCGTCTCGCGATTCGTCCGCGCCACGCGCTACGCACCCGCGCACACAATTGACGCGTGTACCGACAGCGCACGCACACATACTTACCCACCACAGCGCTTACGTTCCTTCGCGTGTCACAGGTGTGCTGCAAGTTACAAATGACAAGCGGAAGTCTCTTTTTAATACCTTTTAATAGAGTGAGACTACCGCGTGTAATTTGTAACTTGTAGCTTCGAGAAATAGGTGGGGTAGGGTAAATGTGCCGTTTGGTGAAATTCCTACATTCAGGCATGTGTTGCAGCGTTCGGCGCGCCGGCGAGCACGAGCTCGAGCGTGTTCGGCGGCTCGGCGCTCGGCGGCGGCGCCGGCGCCGGCGGGTTCGGGAACACCAGTAAGTACTAATGCTTACATTTGGGTCAATCAACTGGAAGCGCTGCGAGCATTTTTAGCGTGATTCGGAACAAGGCTCTATTATAAAAAAAACTTCTAAGAAACTCGGTTCCTGTTGTCTCCCAGCTGACGAGACAGAATAACAACAAGGAAAGGTTGATTGAGCAATTTACAATCTCACTAGCTTGCCCGCGACTTTGTCCGATAAACTTCCACTCCTGTCAATGTATGATTTTTGGAATAAAAAGTATCCTTTACGTTAATCCAAGCTATAAACTCGTAGTATACATTTTTCATCACAATCCGTTTAGCCGTTTTTGCGTGATTGACTAACAAACACCCAAACGTCAAAACTTACGCATTATTAGGTTGATGTTGGTAATGATATCTATACTTTCAGGTACGTTTTCGTTCGGCGGCGGAGCGCAAAACACAACACAAACTAACACATTATTCGGCGCCAGTAAACCAGCGTTCGGGGCCACCTCTACTGTCGGTGAGTTTAAAATTTATCCTTGTGAGCAATACCACAGAATAGTATAATAGTATTACATACAGAATGGCCACGAACCCCCCGCACCGAGGTCCGTTACCTCGTCCCTGAGAGACCCGCCTGGTGTCGATCGGGCGCCGTCGCTTGGTATGTGTGCGTGCGCTGTCGGTACACGCGTCAATACGGTATTAAACCCATAGTCAAATCAGCAACTTTTTTTTAAAAGTCAAAAACGATTTGTTAATATGAAGTTAGTAGGGAAATACTGTCCTAGTGACGTCACTAAGACAGTGTGAGTAGGTTTGTTCAAATCAGCATCCTTTTTAAATCTTTATGCTTATAAAATCTTTCAATTAGCTAAAATAAATTAATAATTGATGTTTTTCGAGTATTTTCGTTAGATCTTTTATTAGTCAAGTAAAAAATAATTTATGTTTACCTTAGTTTAATACCCTATTGTGTGCGCGGGTGCGTAGCGCGTGGCGCGGACGAATCGCGAGGCGCGACGGCACCCGATCGACACCAGGCGGGTCTCTCAGGGACGAGGTAACTGACCTCGGTGCGGGCGGTCCGTGTCCGTTCTGTATGTAATACTATTATACTATTCTGTGGTGTGATCACTGTATTTTGAGAAAAGTGTATGTATGATGTACGTATTGCCCCCAGGCACGGGTCTGTTCGGGGCAACGACCACGCAGCCGTCTACTTTCGGCACTAACACATCGACGTTCGGCGGGTTCGGGACCACACAAGCACAGGTACACTAATTCTTAACCTTGTTCCGAATCACGCTAAAAACGCTCGCAGCGCTTACAGTGCTGACGGCCGGTCCAAATCAAAGCCGTGTTCCGAATCACGCTTACAACGCTATAAACGCGTTTATGATTGGACCGAATCACGCTCATAGCGTTTACTGAGATGTCGTGACGTCATTGATGACGTCATGGACGGCGCCATATTGGCGTTTACAATGCTCACACTCCCAGGCGTCAGCACCTTAAACCAAACGTCAAGTTGACGTTTGATTTATGAACATGACAGTAAACACAACATGCCCGGTCCGAATCAAAACACCACTCACGCGGCCTTGAGCGCGCTTACTGTTTCGGACCAACCGTCAGCACTGTAAACGCTGTGATCGTTGTTGGCGTGATTCGGAACACGGCTCAAATAGCGCGCTCAAGGCCGCGGGAGAAGTGTTTTGTTTCGGACCGCTATTCGCTTGAGCGCGCTCACGATCGGACCGATTCACGCTCATAGCCCGTGTTTACTGTCATGTTCATATATCAAACGTCAACTTGACGTTTGGCTCAAGGTGTTTACGCCTGGGAGTGTGAGCACCGTGAGCGCCGTCCATGACATCATCAGTGACGTCACGACATCTCATGTAAGCGCTATGAGCGTGAATCGGTCCGATCGTAAGCGCGCTTTGAGCGATGTGAGCGTGATTCGGAACATGCCTCTTATTTGTTGACCGCTTTAGCTTAGTTGGTAGTGATCCTGCCTACGAAGTTGGAGGTCCCGGGTTCGAATCCCGGCCAGGGCATTTATTTGTGTGATGAGCACGAATATGTTCTTGGGTCTTGGATGTTTTTTATGTATTTAAGTATATATTTATCTATATAAGTATGTATATCGTCGCTTAGTTCCCCGTAGTACAAGCTTTGCTTAGTTTGGGACTAGGTTGATTTGTGTAAGATTGTCCATAAATATTTATATACTACTGATTGCCCGCGACTTCGTCCGCGTGGACCTCGTTTATTGCGATAGAATTGAAGTAATTGCTATTAATTGACATCAGGCGTTTACCTACTCATCGCTTTTTCATACAAACTTCCACCCCCTTAAGGGATGATTTCCGGGATGAAAAGTATCCTATGTCCTTCCCCGGGGCTCAATCTATCTCCATACCAAATTTCATGTAAATCGTTTCAGCGGTTTAAGCGTGAAGAGGTAACAGACAGATAGACAGACTTTTGAATTTATGATATTAGTATGGATTTATTTATTTATTTTTCATCACATTACACTTCCTCGTAAAGTGTGTTATTGCACGCGTGCGTTTATAGTACATTACTTAACGGTAAAACAAAGAATGTCTCAGATCGCAGGTATTTGACGCCCGAGCCGAAGGCAAGGGCGATAAATATGCGATCTGAGGCTTTCTTTATTACCGCCCGTGTTAAGTACAAAATTTTATGTCACCCCCTGGCCAGGAAGTGGGATTTCCCGCGCGCGGAGCGTGCGGTAATTGCCGCTTTATGGTCAGGTGTGACATAAAAGCAGTTATAGCCGATTTACCGCCGCCGATTAGCTTTAAGTTAATCTAAAATGTAACTTATATTATGAAATAAATAAATCTAATCTAATCTTATCTTACCTCCCGCGGGAGTTATGTAGTTTTATAACTTCCGTGGGAGTTATGAGTTTGTGTGTGATCTGATTGGTTTAAAAAAATCTAGTTGGCCGCGCGCCGCAACGATATTTCTCTGTGATTGGTTGCGCGTTGCGCTCCTCTCGCAGTGATACTGGAGGTGAAGTTGTCAAGTTCGTCAATTTTTGATTGGTGTGGTTGTATGAAGCATGGATTTTTCTGCCTTTTGTAGTTATTTATTTCCTCGCAAATGTGATGAAAAATATTGTGTGTATCACGGGAGGTAAGGGTTATTACAAACTCAAGTCAATAAAAGTCAATCTTCTATGACTTCCGTTAGTAATGACCTGCTTACCTCCCTAAATGCACAATGTACTATTATTTATCTTTCTCGCAGCCAAGCACGGGACTGTTCGGCGCGAAGCCCGCCACGACCGGGTTCGGCGCGACGCCCAGCTCGGGGTTCGGCTCGTCGTTCGGCGCCGGCGGGGGCCTGTTCGGGGCCAAGCAGCCCCCGGCCTTCGGGGCCACCACACCCGGTAGATATACTAGTGGTGTATGGTTGAAATTCTTTTTGTTGAACGTATTTCTAAATTCAAAGTTCTTTATTTGCAAGGATTATGATACACAAGAGACAAGAGATGACAAAATATATTAAATATAGAACTGCACAATTCACCATTACAATGGCATGCAAAATTTCAATAATAATTTCAAAGAAAACAATAAATACATTACATTACAATGTCGGTACATAAAAAAGGGGTGTAGGTAGGTATATTACTTCTAGTTAATTGTGTCAAATTTGTGGTCATGTCAAAAAAAATCTTAATACTATAAAAACATTTATCCTGAAGCCATTAGCGAAGCTTGACTACGAACATTTTGTACGGTAAAATCCTAAATTCTACAGGTATATGATTATAGACTTTTATAGATTTATAGATTTAATTAAATAAATAAATAGATACTATATAACAATTCTTTATCTACACACATATCATAAATCCTCTAATATGCGTTCGGAAACCGTAGAAAATGACTCTCATTTCAACATTCAATGAATTTATGGCAATTTTCTTATCTGTGGCTAAGGCTACAGCAGTAATATAATTTTTAATTTTAATCTCATATATGATGTTAAAATATTAAAAGTCAAACAAAACTGTCAAAATTTAAATGTCAAAGTTGACATGTCCCTATTCTAGTATCACTGAAAATTCAAATTCAGTTGATGCGAAATGTCAGCTCGATGTTTTTTTAGTATATATCGCACGAAATTTGAGCTAGAACGACATGATCACATCAGAATAGGGACTCTTTACTTTTTAAAATAACATTCAGGTATCGGTTGCCAGTTCTGATTTCGATATTTCGGCAACCATGCAAAAAAGGTTGTATTAACACAATTATTGTATTTATTTACTACGGTTTCTGAACCCATCTTAGAGTAGTTATCATATGTGTGCAGATAAAGTAATGTATGCAACTGTACATAATTAGGCATTAAAACACTCGTGTGACCTTATTATGAAACTCGCCTTTGGCTCGTTTCATAAAACACACTCGTGTTTTAATGCCCCTCATTATGTACCAGTTGCATAAACTACTATTCTATACAAGGCTGTTTTCGAGACTGATGGCTTAATACGAAATAAATCTCTATCACGCAAATTCGGATTTTGAACAGGTTTATCAAACATATCTGGATTTCTTCGTACAAATTTTGCGAGTTCACGTATGAAAATAGATGAAGGCGTCAGTACCTTTAACCTTAGAAACAGTGGTTTACATGAGTCTAATGGACCGACCGACCATACGCGCTGACCGTCGGTCGGCGTAGCTATATCTATGCAATTCTATGGCTGGAAACAGAGCACGAACGACGGTCAGCGCGTATGGTCGGTCGGCTGACGGTGAGCATCGCTCTGAACGCACGTTTGCTTTCATACAGGGATAGCTACGCCCGACCGAGGGTACGCGCTGACCGTCGGTCGAGCATTGTTTCCAGCCTAAGGCTGCGTTTCCACCAGAGATGTGCGAGGATGCGTTTTCATACATTTGACACATCGCAACGCGCCGAGCGAGGTGTCAAATATGTGAAAACATCTTCGCACATCTCTGGTGGAAGCACAGCTGAGCCTAATGTTTCTGTACTGTGTTTTTTGAGGTGTAAAATAATAGTACATTATTGCCGTGGCCGGGAAGGAAGCAATTGCAGGCTGAGTATTTGTTTAAACGGACGAGCTTGCGAGTCCGTTTAATTATAATACGAAGCCTGCAATTGCCATTCCGGCCGAGGCTAATATAGTGCTTTTCTCAAAAATGGGGAAAATAATACAAACTTTGAACAAGATTTGATAAACATAACCTTAAAAAGTCAAAAACATCATGTCCCCCGCCGTTTATTTATTTTTAACACGATCGCAAGTGTATTTTTCCACTGAAAAACGAAAATTATTCGAGACACATAAAAAAACGTCGCGTTTCCAACAGAAAAATACGAGCTGAATTGGCAGAATACGACCTGTGCCTCCTTTTATATGACAGTTTCTACTTTTTAAAAAGTTTATAACTCGACAAATAAAGGAATTTATATGTGACATTGCAGGCGTGCAGGCGAGCCTGCAATGTTTTTTTACTTTTTAATTTGGATCTGACCTTAAACTATACACTTTACCTTCCAATATGTAGGGACTAAAGTCCAGTTTGTAGGCCATTTTTGAGAAAATAGTTTTTATGTCACACCTGGCCATAAAGTAGTCATTATCGCACGCTCCGCGCGCGAAAAAAACCCACTTCCTGGCCAGGGGGTGACATAAAATTTTGTACTTACCACGGGCGATAATAAAGAAAGCCTCAGATCGCATATTTATCGCCCTTGCCTTCGGCTCGGGCGTAAAATATCTGCGATCTGAGACATTCTTTGTTTTATCGCCCTTGGTAAGTAATGTACTATTGTATTGTATTGTGCCGTTATCGACAGCATTCGGCTCGCTGAACACGTCCGGGTTCGGCGCGACGACGAGCACGTCCGGCGGACTGTTCGGCGCGAACAACACGTTCGGGAAGCCGGCCGCGCAGCCCACGTTCGGATTCAACCAGCCCACGCTCGGTAAGACTTGCTCGCCGAGCATATACGCCAACATGTGCGGTAAGATACTAAACAATAGTTGGCAGGGGATATATGCATCAGGCGCGTTGTGTGATGCTAACAACATAAGCCGTGTTCCGAATCACGCTTACAGCGGTATAAACGCGTTTACGATCGGACCGAATCACGCTCATAGCGTTTACATGAGATGTCGTGACGTCATTGATGACGTCATGGACGGCGCCATATTGGCGTTTACGATGCTCACACTCCCAGGCGTCAGCACCGTAAACCAAACGTCAAGTTGACGTTTGATATATGAACATGACAGTAAACACAACATGCCCGGTCCGAATCAAAACACCACTCACGCGGCCTTGAGCGCGCTTACTGATTCGGACCGGCCGTCAGCACTGTAAACGCTGTGGTCGTTGTTGGCGTGATTCGGAACACGGCTATAGTCGGTGTTAAGGCAGGATCTTCTGTGGCTGGGAGTTCTTATTGAAACCAAATTCAAAGTTGTAATGAACATTTATTTGGAGTTCTGAGCTCCTTATATACAAATATGAGCGCCATAAAAAAAACACAAAGCAGGGTAGTTAGAAACGAGTCAATTTAAGATTACCCTACGCAAAAATATCACTCGCGTAAACACTGGGATAGGTATGCTGCCACAGTCGGCAATGTCGGCATGCGTTCGGATTCAACCAGCCAACGCTCGGTAAGACTTGTTCACCCAACATGTTCGACAGTGCACGTTCGGAAAAAACTACACAATAGTTGGCACCACATGCTAAATACAAATTCGGCGTGCGTTCGGCATCAACCAGCCCACGCTCGGTAAGACATGTTCACCGAGCATATACGCCAACATGTTCGATAGTGCGCGGTCGGATTAAATTAGCACAGGTTTGATACAAGTTCACCGAGCAAGGACGCCAACATGTATGGTATAACTTACTACATAAGTTCGTCGATGAGGGATCAAAGTCGTACTTTTCTTCCTTCATTTGAAGGTAACAATGAGTTTTTCCTCAATCCTCATAGGTGTGAAACGTACGTGTTACTGGGTAGTAAAATTACTTGTAAGACATTTCATGTTTTTAGCAGCGGTCTTCATAATAGCAAATTTATATCCATTTTGTTTGTAAACATGTATCCTTCCCTAAGCTCAAGATACTACTTTAGAATCCCTCACTTCGGTCAAGATTCAATATACCGGTCTCCCCGTATATATATATATATATATATATATATAATTTTGTTCCCTTGAGACACAATGTACAATTTATTTATTTCATTTATTGGTTGCAGTATGGTTCTAGTTCCAGCATAACCCTGTTAGGGCACAGCATCATTGAAGTAAAAATACTCATATTCATACTCATACTCATTTATTTATAAAATGTGAAATTTTACATGTGAACTAGATAAAGTTTACAATATTAAGGTATGTTACTTGAATTAATTTTCAAATATGATTAAGTAACTTATATGGATACATATTAAAATTGTCAAAATGTCAAGGTTTTTAAATATAATATAGTTAATAAACTGTGAAAATGTCAACGTTATACGTGTACAAATAAAGTTACTTATTAATAGTTACATTCGTGTAATTCATTTATATAATAATAATAATACTTATTTTAAAATTAACGCATGCAACACGTTCACACGTACAGGAATTCAGATTTTAAATTGAAATTATAATACAAAACAAGTAACAACAAACACCCTATTTGTTCCCAGGCGGCGGTCTGGGCGCGAACACGTTCCAGACGAAGCCGGCGGGCCCGGCCTTCGGCGCGCTCGGCGCCGGCTCGCTCTTCCAGCAGCCGCAGCAGCAGAACACCTTCAAGACTGGTGAGACACCACACCTACAATCTCTATAATACTACATCATTCACCAAGGCCGGTAAAACAACGAATGTTTTAGATTGCAGGTATTTGACGCACAAGCCTAGGGAATGCAATCTCGCACCAAGATTGGCGATTCGAGATCTCGCGTAAGAAATCCGAGGTCGAGATTTGCAATTCGAGATCTCGTCAGAAAAACAGACGAGACCTCGATTAATCTCGTCGATGTCGAGATTCAATATATTTTTATAAATATACGCTTTTTTTATAAAGATAAGTTAATTCAATGGAGAGAGCCTACTCAAGGTAATACTGGTATTTAAAAAAAGCTACATTATTATTAGAATACTGAAACAAAAATCAACGTTTAATAAAAAAATGTAGGATAAGCGAGTAAATATCATGTAAATAATTGTAGGTAGTTCCGCACCAAACAACTGTGCCGCACGCTGCGCCCTTATCATCGTTTAGAGTTTGTTCCAAGTAGCGGTCAACAATAAAATCAGTCTTGTAATCTCGTTCGAGATCTGGAAATTATTAGTTGAGATCTCGACCCAGATATCGGAAGTCGAGATTTCTCACCAACGAGATAGAATCTCGAATATTAGCGCGAGATCTCGCGAGATCGAGATTGCATTCCCTACCCGAGCCGAATGCAAGGGCGATAAATTGCGATCTGAGGCCTTGGCCATGTTTCGAATCACGCTCACAGGCACAGCGCTCAAAGTGCGCACACGATCGGACCGATTCACGCTCATAGCGCTTACATGAGATGTCGGGACGTCACTGATGATGTCATGGACGGCGCTCACGGTGCTCACACTCCCGGGCGTAAGCACCTCGAGCCAAACGTCAAGTTGACGTTTGATATATGAACATGACAGTAAACACGGGCTATGAGCGTGAATCGGTCCGATCGTGAGCGCGCTCGAGCGAATACCGGTCCGAAACAAAACATAACTCACGCGGTCTTGAGCGCTCTGATTCGGACCGGCCGTCAGCACTGTAAGCGCTTTGAGCGTTGTTAGCGTGATTCCGGAACACGGGGTTTCTTCCTTGTAACGGGGTTTTTTAAAATCCTCTTCCTGTCAGGTCTGGAGGGCGGGCTCGGCGGCGGCGGAGTGTTCGGCGGCGGCGGGCTCGGCGCGCCGCCGCAAGGCTTCGGCGCCAACACGGGCCTCATGGGACAGTCAGTATACAGCCTGTTTGACATTAGGGTGCAGGGCTCGGAAACCGGTTAATTTTACGAACCGTTATCAATGTACAGGGTGGCCCAAAAATACGTTGACACGGAATTTTTGGATATATTTTTTTTACGACGCGACTACACGACTTTTATATAAAAACGTTAAAAATACTATCATTAAACTAAACAAAACACTAGTTATATGCAAAATATTCCCGTTTGGCTTTGATACACAGTTGCAAACGTAAGTTAAACTGACGACCAAAATGCCGCACGCCCTAATACGTTATCTTGCCAATTTTTTGGCAAGTATTACTTTCAGAGCAATGTACATTTCTAAGTTTAGTGACGCAGGCCCTTGTCTTTAAGGTTGACCAAATACTATAGTTGATTAAGGTCAGGTGTGTAAGGTAGCCAGTAGGGCATGCAACCGGGATCCCGGGATCCCGAAATCCCGGTAATACCGACATGATTTTCTCGGTATTTCAATACCGGTATTCCAAGGACTAATACCGAAATACCGGAATTCAGTAATTTTTGTTCTTTTAAAATTCATAAAATTGAAACACGTAGTTTATTTTCGATAAAATGAACAATCGCAGTTAATATCGAGTGAAATTACTTGTTTAATATTGTATTTCGCCATTTTAAGGCTATTTGTAGTGCTAGTTCGCATCAGGCGGCTGCAGTGCGTCGGGCTATCCACCCGTACGTACCAAATACCTCCCGTGGACCTGCCCTTCCTTCTTTTCGAAGTTGATGAAAGCTCGTGCCGCAGAGCACCCTGCGGAGTGCGGGCGGGTCTACCCGTGACCCGCTGCAGTTACGACTTGCTCGTCGAACCTGCTGCTTGATTTGCCCTGAACTCCGAAACTGTCGATGTTTACAGGTCCACTATTGTTTCTACATTTTCACTTGATAGCGTCCGCTGTTTTCATCAGTTCACCTGCCCTTCTTCCGTTCAAAACAGAAGATATGGCTGCTGCTACCGGGCGCCCCGACGGAACCGCTCGCGGATCCGTTTGCAGACCAGCTCCGTTAGCTGGTCTGGCAAGATGATAATTGTCCCGAGCAGCGAGACCATAAGTTTGATTTCAGGTGAATTTCTGCCAGTTTCTTAATGGTTTCTTTTGCTGGAATCCCGTCCGAAGGACCATGTTCGGCCTCTGTTGACTCTCCTTAGGCCTTTAAGTATTGAGTTTCCGTTATAATGAATGAAATCACATTTTTCCTTGCTAATCGAGTGTATTAATCAAGACATATTTTTTCCAGTGACATCCGTCATTACAATTTTCTGTTCTATTTCGTTTGACAATAGCTATTCAAATCTTGACTGTAGAAAAGTTTAAATAATATAAAAAGGTTAGACGAAAGCACGTCGTACAATGGTTCGGCGGATGTTTTTGAAGTTATGGTGATGTGTGAGTGTAAATTATTATTAATTAGCGATTCCCTACTTTATTTTGCTTTAATTAGTAGCTACTTAAAATATTTTAGGTTTATTTTTGCTGTGAATTGTGATTAATTCTATTATGTGAGCAATGCAGCCAAATAACTATTTTGATTTAATTGGAAGTAACATTGTTGGTTATTAAACGAATTATCAAAAAAACAAAGATTTTTAATGAAAAACACCAAAATACCGAAACATCGGTATTAATACCGAAATCCCGGGATTGAGATTTGAATACCGAAACTCAATCCCGGTATTGAGTATGGTCCGGTATTGTATGCTCTAGTAGCCAGCTACTTTTATCAGCTTATGAATATGGGCAAATTTTGGAGCTATCGTGAAAATTGACCTAGGGTCATAAGAGCGACACACTGGTCACCATTCTCGCCTGATCTTAATCCAATGGATTAAATTTTTTAGTCTAACTTAGAGATAATGGCCTGTACCACTAAACATAGAAATGCGGACCTTTCCGAAAATGATGTTTATGTCACACCTGGCCATAAAGCGGAAATTACCGCACGCTTCGCGCGCGGAAATTCCCACTTCCTGGCCAGGGGGTGACATAAAATTTTGTACTTAACACGGGCGGTAATAAAGAAAGCCTCAGATCGCATATTTATCGCCCTTGCCTTCGGCTCGGGCGTCAAATACCCGCGATCTGAGACATTCTTTGTTTTACCGCCCTTGTTAAGTAATGTACTATTTAATACGTGCGGCATTTTGCTAGTCAGTTTAACTTACGTTTGCAATTGTGTATCAAAGCCAAAGGGGAATATTTTGCATATAACTAGTGTTTTGTTTAGTTTAATGATAGTATTTTTAACTTTTTTATATAAAAGTCGTGTAGTCGTGTCGTAACAAAAAATATCCTACAAATTCCGTGTCAACGTATTTTTGGGCCACCCTGTATATACTACGGCTTTAACCCGCTTATTGCACTCGTAGGTCCACGTTGTCCGGCGCGCCGAGCAACGTTCACGAGCAGATCCTGTCGCTGGTGGCGCGGCCCTACGGAGACTCGCCGCTGTTCAAGGACCTCGTGCCGGCCACATGTAACTATACCTACCTAAACTACCTAGTCATCTGAGTAGTCTAGTGTTGAAGTGTGTGTCAATTTAAATTTAGAGACCCTGTAAATATACTGTTTAGGACTGTATCGCGAAATGAACGAAATCTAGAAATACGTGAAAGTTGCGTTAGTGTGGAGTAAGACCTAGGTCAATCGAATAGCGTAATAGCTTCAGGGCTTCACAACTCCACACACTATTGGTTTAGCGAAAGTCTGATGTTGAGCCGACTATCACGTAATATTCAGAGGTTTTCGATAGGAATAGTAGCAAGCCAATCGACCCGATGCGAATATATTGGCTGCCATACAACGACTCAAATTCGACTGGTCATTAGCCATAGATAAAGTTCTTTTTTTTTTTTACTTTAGTGGCTCGAAATCTAGTAGATTTGTCAGGCGAACTAATGGTTAAAATGACAATATTTAACATATACAAATACATATTTTTTAATAGCCTATTATGTGTCCCACTGCTGGGCAAAGGCTTCTCCCCATGTTGTCCAGACGTCCTTATCCAGAGCCTCTTCCTCCCAGTTGCGAGACAAATACGTCCAGATCATCCCGCCATCTCCGTCTGGGCCTGCCTCGTCTGCGTCGTCCGTCGTGTGGCACCCACTTGGGAGCTGCATTAGCCCACCTATCCGGGTGCATGCGACAGACGTGGCCGGCCCAGTCCCACTTGAGCCTGGCTGTTTTGGTACCCACGTCAGCTATGTGTTTCGGAGCGTCGCGTAGTGTTTCGGACACGGTCCGTCCTTTTAACACCTAAAATGCTACGCTCCATAGCACGTCGGCAAACCTTCAATTTGGATTTCTGGATTTCGATTAAATACTATTACAAATGCAAAATCGTCTCGAAAGTAATTTACCTGTACTTTGTCGCTTTCACCCGTTACTCGTACAAGTGACAGTAGAAAAACGTTCTTTTTTGCGGTGGCCTTTGATTTATTGTTATTTTTCAGCCACAACGGCGGAAGACGTGCTGAAACCGACGAACCCGGCGGCGGTGGCCGCAGTCCTGGCGGCCGACACCTCGTACCGCGTCGGCGCTCCGCCCTCGCGCCTCCAGGTGCTGCCCCGGCCTTCCGCACACCCACAGGTGAGGGTTACTGAACCAGTCCTGGCGGCCGACACCTCGTACCGCGTCGGCGCTCCGCCCTCGCGCCTCCAGGTGCTGCCCCGGCCTTCCGCACACCCACAGGTGAGGGTTACTGAACCAGTCCTGGCGGCCGACACCTCGTACCGCGTCGGCGCTCCGCCCTCGCGCCTCCAGGTGCTGCCCCGGCCTTCCGCACACCCACAGGTGAGGGTTACTGAACCAGTCCTGGCGGCCGACACCTCGTACCGCGTCGGCGCTCCGCCCTCGCGCCTCCAGGTGCTGCCCCGGCCTTCCGCACACCCACAGGTGAGGGTTACTGAACCAGTCCTGGCGGCCGACACCTCGTACCGCGTCGGCGCTCCGCCCTCGCGCCTCCAGGTGCTGCCCCGGCCTTCCGCACACCCACAGGTGAGGGTTACTGAACCAGTCCTGGCGGCCGACACCTCGTACCGCGTCGGCGCTCCGCCCTCGCGCCTCCAGGTGCTGCCCCGGCCTTCCGCACACCCACAGGTGAGGGTTACTGAACCAGTCCTGGCGGCCGACACCTCGTACCGCGTCGGCGCTCCGCCCTCGCGCCTCCAGGTGCTGCCCCGGCCTTCCGCACACCCACAGGTGAGGGTTACTGAACCAGTCCTGGCGGCCGACACCTCGTACCGCGTCGGCGCTCCGCCCTCGCGCCTCCAGGTGCTGCCCCGGCCTTCCGCACACCCACAGGTGAGGGTTACTGAACCAGTCCTGGCGGCCGACACCTCGTACCGCGTCGGCGCTCCGCCCTCGCGCCTCCAGGTGCTGCCCCGGCCTTCCGCACACCCACAGGTGAGGGTTACTGAACCAGTCCTGGCGGCCGACACCTCGTACCGCGTCGGCGCTCCGCCCTCGCGCCTCCAGGTGCTGCCCCGGCCTTCCGCACACCCACAGGTGAGGGTTACTGAACCAGTCCTGGCGGCCGACACCTCGTACCGCGTCGGCGCTCCGCCCTCGCGCCTCCAGGTGCTGCCCCGGCCTTCCGCACACCCACAGGTGAGGGTTACTGAACCAGTCCTGGCGGCCGACACCTCGTACCGCGTCGGCGCTCCGCCCTCGCGCCTCCAGGTGCTGCCCCGGCCTTCCGCACACCCACAGGTGAGGGTTACTGAACCAGTCCTGGCGGCCGACACCTCGTACCGCGTCGGCGCTCCGCCCTCGCGCCTCCAGGTGCTGCCCCGGCCTTCCGCACACCCACAGGTGAGGGTTACTGAACCAGTCCTGGCGGCCGACACCTCGTACCGCGTCGGCGCTCCGCCCTCGCGCCTCCAGGTGCTGCCCCGGCCTTCCGCACACCCACAGGTGAGGGTTACTGAACCAGTCCTGGCGGCCGACACCTCGTACCGCGTCGGCGCTCCGCCCTCGCGCCTCCAGGTGCTGCCCCGGCCTTCCGCACACCCACAGGTGAGGGTTACTGAACCAGTCCTGGCGGCCGACACCTCGTACCGCGTCGGCGCTCCGCCCTCGCGCCTCCAGGTGCTGCCCCGGCCTTCCGCACACCCACAGGTGAGGGTTACTGAACCAGTCCTGGCGGCCGACACCTCGTACCGCGTCGGCGCTCCGCCCTCGCGCCTCCAGGTGCTGCCCCGGCCTTCCGCACACCCACAGGTGAGGGTTACTGAACCAGTCCTGGCGGCCGACACCTCGTACCGCGTCGGCGCTCCGCCCTCGCGCCTCCAGGTGCTGCCCCGGCCTTCCGCACACCCACAGGTAACGGTTACCGAGACCCTACATCGGAACTGACGACGCCGACGTAGCGGAGCCACGCCGTTTCATCGCCCAAACTAAATAAATAAAATTATTCTCTTTTCATATATATGTATGTTAGTCTGTGAGGTATATTATGCAAATATGGGCCGACTCAGCTAATCTAAACAGAGCAGATCGCTAACGTCAAAACAACTGACCGAAATCGCTAACGTCTAAATAACTTACAGGAATTGCTAACGTCAAAATAACTTGGAGAAAGTGCTAACATCAAAATAACTTACGGAAAGCATCGAAATATAATAAGTATAGAAGCATAACGCCTAACAAACTTGACGTTAAATTTTGACCTATTTACGACGTCTTTGAAACCAAAATGTCTTATGATTCGTTATCCAATCAACATTCACTTGAAGTTTGAGTAGACCTAATTTTCGCAAAGGTTTTATACCATTTTACCTAATTTCACCAATAAGAAAAGTTTTATGCATTGTGACTGGTTAAAATCTATTTGACACGAGTTTCAGATTTGTCAACTTTTTGACATATTCACTCAAGTTGAACTTGACTTGAGCACGTCCCACTTTCAACGTGGGTGGTTTTATTCAAGAATAATGCAATTTCGTAACCAACAATTAATTCATGAAAATTTAATAAAATGAAAGATACGTAGAGTTATTAAATGTTTATTAAATGCGCCTTTTACAGATATATAGGTACACATTCACCTCACTTTTTCGAAAATAACGAAAAATATCAAGATTTTGTGGTAGGTACTACTACTGTGTACTATATACAATTGGTTTACCAGTTCACTATCTACCTCCAACTGACTTTTCTAATAATACATTGTACCTATATCTTTATTTACTGCGCTGTGGATACATTTCGCATTCTAGGTGGCATAAGAAATCACAATAAAAATATGTACCTACATTATAGAATAATTATTTTCGTACCTAACACGAATTCAATAAGAATTTACAAAATGAACAAATTTTAAAACGTTTTCCCTGTTCTGGTCGCTACATAGACTTTTTAAACTGAATGCTGCATATCCTACAATGCTTGCTGGGCAGCCATGTATCATCCCGTTCTTTCAAAACGAACCGCGTTTATCCATGCGCGACGTCTTTCTTCATTTGCAGCAAAACTTCAAAATGTAGTCACTACCTAACTAACAAAATAACTCCTAAAGGACCTCCTCATGGTTCGTAAGTGGATATGCCCAATTTTTACAAAACTTATATTGCATAACATCAACCACGGCTGTAAAGTATGGGAATAAATAAATTAGTTTTACTTAGTATTGAAAAGAAATATCATCCCTTTTCCCATCTGTGTAGCTAGTAGTAGTAGGCCGGCATTATTGCCAGAATATTTGTATCCACTAACCATTTAATTTGAATTATTTTATTTTGACAGCTTATCAACCGATCGAATCAATGTCGGATAGCCGACTGAGAAGCGATCCGGCACTGAAACGTCACTAACAGTATAAGCCCCGCCTTCGGCACTAGATTTGGTGGCACCAGTTTTGAGCGACAGTTATGCTTCCATACTTATTATATTTCGATGACGGAAAGTACAAAAAAACAGTACCCGGCAATATAAAAATAAAAAAAAGTTTTATTCAATAAAACAATCGGTTTAACAATATCAAGAGCCGTGTTCCGAATCACGCCAACAACGACCACAGCGTTTAAGTACAGTGCTGACGGCCGGTCCGAATCAGTAAGCGCGCTCAAGGCCGCGTGAGTGGTGTTTTGATTCGGACCGGGCATGTTGTGTTTACTGTCATGTTCATATATCAAACGTCAACTTGACGTTTGGTTTAAGGTGCTGACGCCTGGGAGTGTGAGCATCGTAAACGCCAATATGGCGCCGTCCATGACGTCATCAATGACGTCACGACATCTCATGTAAACGCTATGAGCGTGATTCGGTCCGATCGTAAACGCGTTTATATCGCTGTAAGCGTGATTCGGAACACGGCTCAGGTTGGTGCCTATTTTTAAGTATCGAGATACCTGTGTCAAGATACACCGCTCTTCCATTATCTTAGTTGCTTTTACGACGATTTCCGGACACTGGTAAACATTCATCAATTATCTTATTTATTAATTGACATTTTATGTTAAAAAAGACTGCACTTCATGGACTTTATTAGTTTAGGTCAATCCGGTGACATGTAAACTTTGGATATCTATAGAGAGCTTTCAAAAATTCCGTCCACTTTGTAAATAATAAATATAAATTTTATATGATTACCAAGCATCAAGCTGCACCGACAGGAGCTCGGCTCTTAAGATGATGATGATTACCAAGGTTAATTGATAACGTGAGCACTCTAACATGTCATTATACGATCGATACCAAATTATATACCTACGTATAAGTACGATAGTTTTTGTGTCATTGAAATTTTAATAATCCTATAAATAACTTCCAGAAATCGCTGTTCGACGGTCTAGAAGAGTACGACGCTAGTCTGGAGGACCAGCTCACGCTGAAGCCGAGCCGGAAACGTCTCGTGCTGCGCCCGAAGAACGTCCCCACGCCGGAACCGGAAGCTCTACAGAACAGGTTATTTTATTTATCGTATGGCATTTATTTCGAACCGTAAGATCTTCAAGAAGACAGTACGGTTGCCAGTTTTTGTTGCACTTTTAGAACCACCCAGGGGTCACGTGTAGGGAAGCGGTGGACACTTTCCCTACGGACGTGGTGCAACTTCGACCCCCCTTTGTCAAGTGAGAGGGCAACTTGACTGTTAGAGGTTCTCAAGTCGCCCAAAGACCTCTAACTTAGCTTAACGATTGCTTGTCATCATTATTATGTTGGGTTCTTAATGAGGGCCGGAAAGGAGAGACATCAAACAACGGATGCTGTGATTACGTCGTCCGTGTCCGTGAGTGTGTGCCCAGAGGCATGTTCCGAATCACGCTCACAGCGCTCAAAGCGCGCTTACGATCGGACCGATTCACGCTCATAGCGCTTACATGAGATGTCGTGACGTCACTGATGATGTCATGGACGGCGCTCACGGTGCTCACACTCCCGGGCGTAAGCACCTCGAGCCAAACGTCAAGTTGACGTTTGATATATGAACATGACAGTAAACACGGGCTATGAGCGTGAATCGGTCCGATCGTGAGCGCGCTCGAGCAAATACCGGTCCGAAACAAAACACTAGTCACGCGGCCTTGAGCGCGCTATTTGATTTGGACCGGCCGTCAGCACTGTGTAAGCGCTGCGAGCATTTTTAGCGTGATTCGGAACACGGCTTAGGACACCGGACCGTGCGTCCCCTAATCAGGGACGTCATTATGCGCCTTCTTCTTTAAAAAACCGGCCAAGTGCGAGTCGAACTTCGCACATTTAGGGTTCCGAACCAACCTCAAAAATATGATTTATCAATATATTAGTATTTGTTGTTAAAATATACGTAATAATGAACATTGTCACCAAATTTCAAGTTCATAGGTCAATGGGAAGTCAAAAAATTCTTCGGAACAAATTTTGTGACTGACGACGGACGGACGGACGCCTGGGACACCAATAGGGTTCCGTTTTGACCCTTCGGGTACGGAACCCTAAAAACGATGGGCAGGCGTTGCGGGAAAGAATAGGGACTGACACCCAAGAATAAAATCAATAAATCCGATTTTTCTCGAAAAAGGATCAAATTCTCAATCAAATAGCGAATTCAAAAGAATAAATAATTACATACTAATAAGT
Organism: Cenopis cana; assembly: GCA_951800055.1. Taxonomy (NCBI): domain Eukaryota; kingdom Metazoa; phylum Arthropoda; class Insecta; order Lepidoptera; family Tortricidae; genus Cenopis; species Cenopis cana. Next base: position 1,378,848 of record OX637498.1, on the reverse strand, counting down.
CTTCAAAGTTTTAGGAGGGGGCATTTTCTGTCCCTTTTCCGCAAAACGCCCCGTTGTATTGAACGATCGTCATTTACTATGGCGCTCTAGGTCAGTGACGTCACTGATCTGTAGCGCTTTCTCTCTCTAACTAAAAACATTCTAACGGTTGTATTTTCGTTATTTTTTGAGATATTTGAATAAGATTTTCACCATTTGGCATAGTTTTATGTATTCTTTCGTATGGAGTAATAATAATTTTGAGTCAACATCCCTATTGGTGGAATCTCGGCAACTAAAGAGAAAAATTGAAAGAGATGGGGAGGCTCTTACCCAAAAGGGATTCATTTCCAATCAATAGATAAATACATACCTACTAACATTAGAATGAGAAAACATGTAGACAATAGTTTAAGAAATGGAATAATAGTTATTTACGATACAAGGGTTGTAAAACAAAGAAAGGCCGATATCGCAGATGTTTGGGGCCCGAGCCGCAGGCAAGGGTCTCAAATATGCGAGAGAGGGCTTTCTGTTTTACGACCCGTGTTTTGTACACAATTTTACGTCACCACTTGGCCAAAAAGTGGGTTTTTGTGATCGCGCAGCGTGCAGAAAAACGCGCTTTTTGGCAAGGTGTGGTGTAAAAAGCTGTTTATGATACAAACCAATAAGGGTGTTAGTGATTAATTATAGTGCCTTATCGTTCTGTTCTATACTCTATTTGACTAATTTTTTTTATAATGCCAATCGAACCAGTTTTTAGAGACAATCAAATGTCTATATGGGACCAACAACAATTAGAGCACAATAAAGGGCTTAAATTAGGGATAAACCTAGCTTGACGCTAGCGGCCTTCAAAAAGGCTCCTACAAATGGGCCCTGGCAAATGACGTCACTTGCACAGCATTCGACCAACCGTTGTATGGGAAAATTAGTATTTTGTTGTTTTAGTAGTAAAATAATGCGTTTAGGTACATAGTTGCCATACAGTTTATTTTTTATTTTTACATAAGCATTCCATTGATACCTTTTATTTGAATTTTGGACGGTAAAAAAAATTTATTTTACTAAACGGTTAAAACTCACGTATTAATTGTCACTTCGGGCGACATGTTTCGAACTCTTCGGGAGTTCTTCATCAGGATGAGTGCGTCTGCGACCCGCGCCGATTGCACACTGTCGAACTACCCGCCGCCCGCCGCAAGGCACGTGACGCACGCGCAGACAGCGCGGGGGCGGGGGCGGGGGGGCAGCTCGGCGCTGAAGGTGTTGTATGAGGTCGTGGTGAGGGATCGTCCCCCCCGATCAATGGTAGGCACACTGAACTCACTATGTCCACTCGATTGTCATAACGCACTTCCCGCTCTATGATCGGGATCACAGGTTTCCATGCCGGCGGCAACACCCAGCCAGCGTCACGATTAAAGTTAGGGCGGCGCCCTATTTCAATCGCCTCTCGGATCATGCGTGGTACGTAGCATTTCTCCCGTACCAAAATCCTCGCCTTGTCGAACCGAATGAAATGTAAAAAAAAAATACATAATTTTCTAAGTTTTTGATGATTCATAAATTTTTATGATTTTGGTAAAATTGTATAATTCACGATTTATTGTGATATTTTGATGGCTAAACTATCCAAAAAGTGACACCGTGTTATAATATAAATTTTAACATGTGTCAAATACCGTATTGCAGGTCATTGGAAGAGCAGAACCAAAGACACGTGCCGACGCAGACGGAGAAAGAGAGAACGAGTGACGTCAACTCCAATGTCGATACTGACGGACGGAGGATACTCAGCAACAATAACAGTGAGTTATCTCTGTGACATTATTATTCTCTTCATTTATTTAAGTACTTAGGTTGGGTTTTAACAATATTGTTATCATCATCATCATCATCATCATATCAGCCGAAAGACGTCCACTGCTGGACATAGGCCTCCCCCAAAGAGTGCCACAATGACCGGTCCTGCGCCACCCGCATCCAGCGGACTCCCGCGACCTTTACCTTTAATATTGTTATAAAAAGTAAAATATCAAATACACTTACAAAACATAAAAACGTTATAAAAACCTAGCCTAGAGTGCCGCCGGCAGCGAGGCAGGGCCTAGGCTACCGGTGGTGTCGGGCGACAGGGAGAGGAACCTCCTGACTATCCGCGCCGTGTCCAGGAGTACCGCCTTCTGAATCTGACCCTTGACCCAGCCATCTAGCGAGAGTCTCTTGAGGTGTTGGTCGAGACTCTTCGCTATTAGACCGTTCGCAGAAACGACTATCGGGACAATGGTCGTTGAATCAACATCCCACATGGCGGTTACCTCGTGGGCCAAGTCTAGGTACTTGCTGAGTTTGTCCTTCTCGGCCTTCTTTCTCTGTGACATTATTATGTCACAGAGAAAGTACTAATTATTAAGATAAAATTGTATTTCTCTTTTTGCATGTGAATATTTTTAAGTAATTGTAAGCCCTTCTTTGCCTGAAACACAGGGTTTCCTAGCTCAGGCACGTTCTATTTATTACCATCTAATTGTAAGCTCCTAGCCTATAGTTATTATTATTGTACAATATGTTTTTCAATAAATTATTCTTATTATGAAACCTGCAACTATTGTTACGAATCAAATTATTTTATTAAAAAGGAAAGGCTGTGAGCCTTTGAAGAAAATACAGAGAGGTCGCTAGTAGTGGCTTAAAATGCAATGGAAAGATTCGCTTGATGACGTAGTGATCTCGGTGGTGTAAAGGTAAGCACGATGGTCCGGCAAACCAGAGGCACGGGTTCGATTCCCGTCTGAGGCTGCGTGCGTGATCACGGTTAATTTTTCCTTTGTATGTGTTCTCTGTATCAAATAAATAATTATGGAACCTGCTCAAAAAAAAATACCGAGAATCGATTGAGAATTTCAAACTGTAGAACAGTCAGTCATTCATCCTCCTAGCGTTATCCCAGTACAGTTGCATCTTGAAGGATGCCTGGGGTCTACTACCTAATCCCAAGATTTGGCGTAGGCACTAGTTTTTACGAAAGCTACTGCCATCTGACCTTCCAACCCCGAGGGGAAACTTGACTTTATTGGGATTAGGCATGACTGTTAGAAGTTCTCAAGCCGCCCGAAAGCCTCCAACTTGGCTTAACGACTGCTGCCACAGACAGCAACCGGGATCAACGGCTTAATGTGCCTTCCAAGCGTTCAGTTAGTAACCATTCAAAGCGGTCACCCATCCAAGTCCTGACCGCTGCCCACGTTGCTTAACCATAGATACCGCAAGCGGTACGCAGGCGCCGCTGGGCCACGAGCGCTCCTTATTATTATGGAACCTGCTCAAAAAAAATACCGAGAATCGATTGAGAATTTCAAACTGTAGAACAGTCAGTGTCATACATAAACTAATTTACGTGTAAAATTAATTGTTTTACACCACACCTTGCCAAAAAGCGCGTTTTTCTGCACGCTGCGCGATCAGAAAAACCCACTTTTTGGCCAAGTGGTGACGTAAAATTGTGTACAAAACACGGGTCGTAAAACAGAAAGCCCTCTCTCGCATATTTGAGACCCTCGCCTGCGGCTCGGGCCCCAAACATCTGCGATATCGGCCTTTCTTTGTTTTACAACCCTTGTATCGTAAATAACTATTGCTTTTGTTTTCCTTTCAGATCTGGAACTCAGTTCAGAGAAACACGCCAGTTGGTAAGTGCCAAAAAATAGCTACTTATCTTTTTTAGACAACGTAATTGGCAACTAAATTTCGCCCCCATCTCATCTCCATGCGAGCTTGCATGTATTTGAATGCGATTCTCTTACGTGTGTTAGGGCCTTCAGTACGGAACAAGTGTATGTCATGCGACGCACAATAGTAGATTGTGTCACAAGGGAGCAAAATTACATATTTACGGCGTGGGCGTAAATTGAATCCTGACCGAAGCGAAGGATTATATAATAGAATCCCGAGCGTAGCGAGGGATTCTAAAATAGAATCCTGAGCGTAGTGAGGGATTCAAGAATTAACGCCCAAGGTGGAAATAATTTTGCTTCCATGTGACACATACTGCTTTTCACATCACCTATTGAGAATAATAAAAGATCTGAAATAACAATGGTTGTGCATTTATTTTATCAAAATCGATACAATACTTAACTATCAAAATCGATACAATACAATTACTCGTTACAGAAAAGTGCCACTTTGATCCCTCGTAGCAGGGAAGAAAAGTGCCATTTTGATCCCTCCTAGCAGGGAAGAAAAAGCCCTTATCCGAATAGGTGATGTGAAAATAGTATTTTTTTTGTTACAGGCTAAGCTCTCCGAAGAGTCTTTGGAACGATAAGGAAAAACATGCAAACGAGGAGCCCCCGTCACGATTGTATCCTGATTTAGGTGAGTCTAAAGGCTTGGTCGCACAGCGTTGCGCGACGTCCGCGCGACGCTCGCGCTGCGCGCCGGAACGTATGCTAACAGGTTAGCGACGCCACACAGGCTGCGGAACGCAGCGCAGCGTCGCGCAAGCGGTGTGACTAAACCTTAAAGTGTATAGTTACTGCTAGGAGGATTAAAAATATATATAAAAGAATAGCTATAGGGGAAAGTGGGTGGGATTCCTACACTTTTTATTGCGTAAAAAAAGAACCGGTCGCTGTATCAGAACACTTTTCAATGCTGCTAATACCAATGATCTGGCTCTATAGTAAAGTTTCTTGTTGATATGAAGTAATGTTACCAAGCAATGGCGATTTTCCTAAAAAGTGGAAATTGTATTTATGTTGGAAATGTTCGTATCCCGACCTGGGCAAATGTTTGTGTGATGAGCACGAATATTTGTTTCTAAGTCTTGAAAGTTTTCTATGTATTCATGTTGAAAGTTTTCTATGTATGTATGTGTTCATGTATAATCTATTTTGTCTGTATTGTTTCTTTCTCTTGTCTTGTGTACAATAAAGTATTTACATACATACATACATGTTTTAACTAGCGGCCCGCCCCGGCTTCGCACGGATAGTCTAGTTTTGCTACCTAATGTTTTGATCTACTTACCTGCTATATTACTACAGACGACATTTCTCTTCGAATATTGCTCGTTTTCCATACAAACATTCAACCCCCTTTTTTACACCCTTAAGGGATGAATTTTCAAAAGCGCTCAAATCACTTTTCTTATATTTTAACTGAGACTCTCCACAAGTGCCTATGAAATCACTCACTTTAAAAATTCAGGTTGCCCAAACAATGTTTTAATCCCCTTTTCACCCCTTCAGAGGGTGAATTTCAAAAAACGCTGAAATCAGTTTTCTTTGTATTTAATTCTAGGTCTACAAACGAAGTTTCAAGCTCCTCGTTTAATAAAAAAAATGCTCCCCATACAAACTTTCAAGACCCGTTTCACCCCTTTAAAGGGCGAATTTCGAAAAACGCTGAAAACAATTTTCTTCCATTTTGATGCTTAGTCTTTTAGAGAAGTTTTAAATTTCTATCTTAAAAATAATTTTGTTTCCCATACAAAATGACCACCCCCTTTTAACCCCCTTTAGGAATGAATTTTGAAATAAATTATAGCCAGAATTTTCACTCGACATCTGTCAAAACATAATAGTTTTTTGACAGATCTCGAAAGAAAAGACGAGCGTTCGACACTCAAAAATCGGTCCCCAGGTCCTCGGTGCACGGTAGGGTTCCCAGAAGGCTGGCCGCATTGCCACGCTGGATAGCAATGCTAATCCGTTGCGCGAAATAGTGGCCAGCCCTCTGGTCACCAGACGCTTCTATAAGGCGCGTCGAGATGTCCTCATAGAGGCGCCGGGCACTTGGACCCCACGGCCCCAGGGTCTCAACCCCAAACTGCCGAGAGTAGCATATTTGCGACGCTTGAGGTCTTCTGCCGAGGAGGCAGCTGCCTCAGCATCAGTTTTGGTGCCTTATTTATTTATATTTTATGTCACACCTGGCCATAAAGTGGCCAATTATCGCACGCTCCGCGCGCGAAAAAACCCACTTCCTGGCCAGGGGGTGACATAAATTTTTGTACTTACCACGGGCGATAATAAAGAAAGCCTCAGATCGCATATTTATCGCCCTTGCCTTCGGCTCGGGCGTAAAATACCTGCGATATGAGACATTCTTTGTTTTATCACCCTTGGTAAGTAATGTACTATAATTGCAGATAAGGAGATCCCCGCACAGTTTCCTGAGCGAAGATCTAGCTGGTGAGTATGCCTAATGGCAACTGAATCTAAATACGCTCGTGATCAAGGGCCTGACACGCATTGAAAGAAAAAGATAGCCTTATATAATGCGATTCCTATAAGAGGAAGAGAGAATCATCAGATCGTGAGCGCGCTCAAGCGAATACCGGTCCGAAACAAAACACTACTCACGCGGCCTTGAGCGCGCTATTTGATTCGGACCGGCCGTCAGCACTGTAAGCGCTGCGAGCATTTTTAGCGTGATTCGGAATACGGCTGTGTGTTCTTTGATCTCTGCCTACCCCAGTGGAATACGGTCGTTAATATATGTAAACTCAAAATCATTTCAGTTGAACGAATTCCTCCTTCAAAAAGCTGCTTTACCTTTCAAACAATAAGGTTCAAAATCCAATAACATTTTAATACAAATACGTTCAACAAAAAGGATTTCAACCATATATAATTGTTTACCAGGTTAACGACAAAGCCGCTTCGCAAGCCGCTCCCGCCCCCGTCGGAGACCTCGGCCGAGAACTCGCTGCGAGAGCTCGGCGTGAGAAGCGAGCGGGACAAGGAAAACATTGACAGTTTGTCAGGTAAGTGACAGTTGATGGTGACACATGCACAGTTCGACTGTAATAGTACATTACTTACCAAGGACGATAAAACAAAGAATGTCTCAGATCGCAAGTATTTTACGCCCGAGCCGAAGGCAAGGGCGATAAATATGCGATCTGAGGCTTTCTTTATTATCGCCCGTGGTAAGTACAAAATTTTATGACACCCCCTGGCCAGGGAGTGGGTTTTTTCGCGCGCGGAGCGTGCGATAATGGCCACTTTATGGCCAGGTGTGACATAAAGTACTTTTATCTCACGAGCGCGGCTGAGCCATGGTTGTGTTTGTGTGTTGAGCTATACATGCACATTGTCTATGTGTGCGTCAGCGTAGGAGCTATGAGTTCACGTTAGCCGTGTTCCGAATCAGGCTAAAAATGCTCGCAGCGCTTACAGTGCTGACGACCGGTCCAAATCAAATAGCGCGCTCAAGGCCGCGTGACTAGTGTTTTGTTTCGGACCGGTATTCGCTTGAGCGCGCTCAGGATCGGACCGATTCACGCTCATAGCCCGTGTTTACTGTCATGTTCATATATCAAACGTCAACTTGACGTTTGGCTCGAGGTGCTTACGCCCGGGAGTGCGAGCACCGTGAGCGTCGTCCATGACATCATCAGTGACGTCACGACTTCTCATGTAAGCGCTATGAGCGTGAATCGGTCCGATCGTAAGCGCGCTTTGGGCGCTGTGAGCGTGATTCGTAACATGCCTGTTGTCTATGTGTTCGTATGTGTCACAAATACAACAATAACCAACCGGCGCTAGGGAGATAAAAGTACTCTACCTTACCATATTGTTCACTCTTCCCTGTGTACCTTACCATACTCCAGTGGCGGAGCGTCCATACAACTCGATTCCCACCGGCTTGTCTAATTTTTAGCCAGTCCAGTTCTTTTACTACGGCTCATGAAGAATAAGAAAGGCAAATTATTTCCGGCTTCCCTAAGAATATTTTTGACGTACCGCCACTGCCATACTCTTAACCTTCACCTAATTTACCCATACCCTTTACCCTATCCCTCTAGACATCCAGTTCCCGAGTACCTCTGGTGACCTTCAATTTTGCAGCCACCGTTGGGGCGGGCTGACTCCATGCACCTCCTGTGAGAAGATATCGCATCAGATCAGTGGGATATATGGTTAAAACTTACCTTACCCATACTCTTTACCTAATCCTAGAGATCCACCCTAGTACCTCTGGTGACCTTCAGTTCTGCAGCCACCGTTGGGGCGGGCTGACTCCATGCAGCTCCTGTGAGAAGACATCGCATCAGATTAGTGGGATATATGGTTAAAACTTACCTTACCCCCATACCCTTTACCTAATCCTAGACATCCACCCTAGTGCCTCCTCCTCCAAAACTTACCTTACCTCCAATCCGGACCGGCCGTCAGCACTGTAAACGCTGTGATCGTTGTTGGCGTGATTCGGAACACGGCTTCAGTAAGCGCGCTCAAGGCCGCGTGAGTGGTGTTTTGATTAGGACCGGGCATGTTGTGTTTACTGTCATGTTCATATATCAAACGTCAACTTGACGTTTGGTTTAAGGTGCTGACGCCTGGGAGTGTGAGCACTGTAAACGCCAATATGGCGCCGTCCATGACGTCATCAATGACGTCACGACATCTCATGTAAACGCTATGAGCGTGATTCGGTCCGATCGTAAACGCGTTTATACGTTTTAAGCGTGATTCGGAACACGGCTTGATTCGGACCAACCGTCAGCACTGTAAACGCTGTGATCGTTGTTGGCGTGATTCGGAACACGGCTAGGGTGTTAAATACAGTGGACAGTAGGTATCAACATGCACCCATTTTGGGTATTGCAATATACTTAACCTAATTAAGTGTATACAATATCGTGATTTAATATATTTATAGGTAACTAATATTATTAATGATGTACAAATGACTTAAGAATTCAACCTATTGTTTAGTTATTTCCAGTATCACTCATAAATTCATTTAAGGTATAATAGCATTTTTGTAACAGTAACGAGTATGTAAGTATTATGCTGCACCCTAAACTATTGATATGTCCATAGGAAAGACGCGAACCTAAATCTGTTTATGAGTTTTATGACCCAATTAGTTTAACAGACCTGTTTGAACAGGTACTAATGGTTGATTAATTTCTAGTGTCAGAGGAAGAAAGCGTGGTCCGGGAGCCCGCCCCGCCCCACCCCGCGGGGGTCAAGCTCACCCGCCCCGGATACTACACCATACCTTCGCTGGAAGAGATGACCGGTAAGCAATAACACTATTATTGAAATACTAGCTTTTGTCAGCGACTTCGTCAAAATTCAAAACATTTATTCTGCAAATAGGGCTCAAGGGCACTTTTACAAGTCAAAATCTATCTGTATAACAAAGCGTCCGCGTAAAAGGGATGATTTTCAGTTTATAGAACTTTTTTATTCTCATAAGAAATTTACATTTCACTTAATGAGAAATAATTAAATCATTATTAAAATGAACATGCATCAAGAGCATTTTCGGGTTAAAAAGTATCCTATATCTTTATTTTACTAAACGGTTAAAACTCACGTATTAATTGTCACTTCGGGCAACAAACAACACATGTCGCCCGAAGTGACAATTAATACGTGAGTTTTAACCGTTTAGTAAAATAAAGTTATAACATGTCTCACGAAAGTTTAAATTCAAGTATCCTATATGTTAATCCAGGCTATAATCTCGTTGCATACCAAGTTTCATCATAATCCGTTCAGCCGTTTTTGCGTGACTGAGTCACAAACATCCAAACACACTAACTTTCGCGTTTATAATATTAGTAGGATACTGGTCAGTCACGTCTTTAAGGTGGTTCGATTTCCATACAAAGGCTTTTGACATTCGCAGGCTAGCGGCGTGATATTTTAAGAAACTTAAGTAACAAACTTTCATAAATTGGATTTCCATTTGCGCGCAATTCCCCCTTTCTTAGAATAAACTTACAGTGCCGACGGCCGGTCCAAATCAAATAGCGCGCTCAAGGCCGCGTGAGTAGTGTTTTGTTTCGGACCGGTATTCGCTTGAGCGCGCTTACGATCGGACCGATTCACGCTCATAGCCCGTGTTTACTGTCATGTTCATATATCAAACATCGACATGACGTTTGGCTCGAGGTGCTTACGCCTGGGAGTGTGAGCACCGTGAGCGCCGTCCATGACATCATCAGTGACGTCACGACATCTCATGTAAGCGCTATGAGCGTGGATCGGTCCGATCGTAAGCGCGCTTTGAGCGCTGCTGTGAGCGTGATTCGGAACATGCCTTATGTGTGTATTTTTCCGCAGCGTACATGCGGCCAGACGGCTCGTGCGTGGTTCCGCACCTCACGATCGGCCGACGGAACTACGGCAACGTATTCTACGATTGCGAAGTCGACGTGGCCAATCTGGATTTGGACGCATTGGGTGAGGCGAAAGAAATACTTTTATCGTCAAGAACAGCAGTATGTGCCTCCAGGTAGAAAAAATATTTGTATGAAATTCTATGTTTTTAGCAGCGGGCGTCATAGACGGTGTGAAAAGCAGTATTAGTCACACGGCGGCAAATTTATTTCTGTCTTGCGCGTAAACACTTGTATCCCTCGCTACGCTCAAGCTCCTCTTGTAGAATTTTTTTCTTCACTCAAGATTCAATAAATAAATAAATAGTTGTGGACAATCCAAACCAAGCAAAGCTTGTACTATGGGTACTAAGCGACGAAATATACATACTTATACTTAGATATAAATAGATACTTAAATACATAGAAAACATCCATGACCCAAGAACAAATATTCATCACACAAATAAATGCCCCGGCCGGGATTCGAAACCGGGACCTCCAGCTTCATAGGCAAGGTCACTACCAACTAAGCTAAAGCGGTCGTCAATATACTGCCCTCGCAGTAAATATATCATTTTGCTCCCTTGACATACAACCTACCCCATGTTCCGAATCACGCTAACAACGCTCGCAGCGCTTACAGTGCTGACGGCCGGTCCGAATCAGTTAGCGCGCTCAAGGCCGCGTGATCGGTGTTTTGTTTCGGACCGCTATTCGCTTGAGCGCGCTCATTAATAATTAGCCCGTGGTGTTTACCGTCATGTTCATATATCAAACGTCAACTTGACGTTTGGCTCGAGGTGCTTTACGCCTGGGAGTGTGAGCACCGTGAGCGCCGTCCATGATATCATCAGTGACGTCACGACATCTCATGTAAGCGCTGTAAGCGTGATTCGAAACATAGCCCTAGAGTTTGGCTGCTTTAACTCTACCAAGCAAATGAACTGTCAAACAAATATTTGGTTTGGCAACACTACCTCACACGTCACATTTCCGTGACATTTCCATAGAAATATGACGTCATCATCATCCTCCTAGCGTTATCCCAGTACAGTTGCATCCTGAAGGATGCCTGGGGTCCGCTACCTAATCCCAAGATTTGGCGTAGGCACTAGTTTTTACGAAAGCGACTGCCATCTGACCTTCCAACCCCGAGGGGAAACTAGACCTTATTGGGATTAGGCTGTGTCAAGTGAGTGGGCAACTTGACTGTTAGAAGTTCTCAAGCCGCCCGAAGGCCTCCAACTCGGCTTAACGACTGCTGCCATAGACAGCAACCGGGATCAACGGCTTAACGTGCCTTCCAAAGCACGGGAGCACATAGAAATATGACGCATGTTGCCAAATTATATTTGTTTGACAGTTCATTTGCTAGGTAGAGTTAACGTAGCCAGACTCTACTACTCTTCCCGGCCTTCGTAGTAATGTAGTATTTATTTATTTCCAGTGCACTTCCTGAACAAGGAGGTGATAGTGTACCCCGAAGACTCCGAGAAGCCGCCGGTGGGACAAGGTCTCAACCGGCGCGCCGTCGTCACGCTCGACCGGATCTGGCCCCGGGACAAGACCGAGAAGACACCCATCACGGACCCCGACAGGTAGGTCTTTACTTACTTAACCTTTTCACCGCCATCGACTTGATAAAGCCAGGATTAGATGCCCCACACGCCAATCACTTCATATCGAGTCGATTAAGTCGGTGTAAAGGCAAGCTGCGTGCTATGAAGTTAGGTTCAATGCTCTTTTGCTATGAAGACTTTCGAACTCTTCAGAGCAGTGTTCCGAATCACGCTAAAAATGCTCACAGCGCTTACAGTGCTGACGGCCGGTCCAAATCAAATAGCGCGCTCAAGGCCGCGTGACTAGTGTTTTGTTTCGGACCAGTATTCGCTTGAGCGCGCTCACGATCGGACCGATTCACGCTCATAGCCCGTGTTTACTGTCATGTTCATATATCAAACGTCAACTTGACGTTTGGCTCAAGGTGCTTACGCCTGGGAGTGTGAGCACCGTGAGCGCCGTCCATGACATCATCAGTGACGTCACGACATCTCATGTAAGCGCTATGAGCGTGAATCGGTCCGATCGTAAGCGCGCTTTGAGCGCTGTGAGCGTGATTCGGAACATACCTCGGGCGTTATTCAGGATGTGTGATCCGCTACGTGTTTGCAACGTACACTGCCAAGCGCACACACAACTGCAAATTAAATACCGTATTTGTTGCAGATTGATCACAATGGACTATGAGGGGAAACTGCGTCGTGTGTGCGACAAACATGACACCAAGTTCATCGAGTACCGACCGCAGACCGGGAGCTGGGTGTTCCGGGTATGTACCACTCCGAGTACTCAATACAATAGAAACATGATTGCTTATTTTTATGATATGTACTTACTTTATTTTACTAAACGGCTAAAACTCACGTATTAATTGTCACTTCGGGCGACATGTTTCGAACTCTTCGGGAGTTCTTCATCAGGATGAGTGCGTCTGCGACCCGCGCCGATTGCACACTGTCGAACTACCCGCCGCCCGCCGCAAGGCACGTGACGCACGCGCAGACAGCGCGGGGGCGGGGGCGGGGGGGCAGTGACAATTAATACGTGAGTTTTAGCCGTTTAGTAAAATAAAGTTATAACATGTCTCACGAAAGTTTAAATTCATGTACTTACTTGTTGATTATTATTTCTTAAAATTTGAACTAATATTTGTACACCAACATTGGTAGAACACCGAGTGCTTATTTTCCTCACTCGTCTCCACCATGTATTATTACTTATTTATGTTAGCATTAACTATTGTTATAACACCCTATGAAATTAGGCAATTTGACATTATTTATATTTTAGTAAAATCACTAGTTACTACCATATCATTGTGATTATTATTTTATGTCACACCTGGCCATAAAGTGGCCATTATCGCACGCTCCGCGCGCGAAAAAACCCACTTCCTGGCCAGGGGGTGACATAAAATTTTGTACTTACCACGGGCGATAATAAAGAACGAGTGTGTTTTATGAAACGAGCCGAAGGCGAGTTTCATAATAAGGTCACACGAGTGTTTTAATGCCTAATTATGTACAGTTGCATACACTACTTTATCTACATCCATATATTAAATCCTCTTTCATGTGTTTCGTCTCTTCTCGCCGGCGTGCGCCATGTTTGCGTCGACAGGCCGGCCCGCGTAAAGTGTTATATTTCGTGATCTAATAGGGGACGCACGCAACAGCCGCACAGTATATTATAAAGCGGGGTCTTATCTACGGTATTTAAACTTATAAAAGAGGATTTACTATATGGGTGTAGATAAAAAATATTACATTCGTTAGTGCCAAAACCTGTATGGAGATGGATGATGTTGTATGGAGAATGCCTTGCCCACCCCTGCGCCTTAAGCTATTTTTTGTGTCGGTTGTTATTGAATTTTAATTTGTTGCCAGGTGGAGCATTTCAGCAAGTACGGTCTGACGGATTCGGACGAAGAAGATGATCCAACACCGACGGTGCTCAAGCGGCAGTTGGTTAACGAGACTGTACAGAAAAATGCTGCACCTGGTATGTAGACTAGAATTATTTTAGCAAGTGGGCATTTTAATGTACCCTCTACTTTATGTTTAGGGTCTATACTCGATGAAATAATCGTGTTCCAAAAAATTACGTCAACGGGCGCACATCCGACGTAATTATTCCATAATCGTTAAAGTACATTATTTATTATGAATGAAAAGTACCCTTATATAACCGGTTACATGTATTTTAACTCGCTTTTATTAGGTCGACCTGTATGTAACTAACTATGTAATGGCGTAATGGAATCTAAGGTAACTAATTTAACCATTCTCCAAGGGTCGTAGCGTCATGAAAATTGCCAGCTGTATGTAGTTCTGATGACAATACAATAATATGGTACTGTCGAACTGATCTGATGATGGAGCCGGAAGATATGAACTGGAACTTCATGATGGAACATCGTATAATAACTATGTTTGGATTTGTTAGAAAAGTCTTGTAACGAACTTTGACCACGATTAGGTTTCAGGTCTGATGATGAAGCCGGAAGATAGGCACTGGCATTCCATGATGGAATATCGTATCATAGTCGTGTTTGCACTTGTGAGAAAGGTGTGAGCGTGTTTTTCTAGTGTTTTCAAACTATTAATTTTTTATGTATATTTTTCTGAAATAATGTCCAATTTACGAAATATCTGTCCGAATTATCTGTCAGATTTTGGATCGAGTGTAGGTAATTTTGGGTTGTAGGTAGAAAATTTTGGGTTTTCTGACTCAGAATCCCGAATACTATTGATGCAGATGAAAAAAATAATGTCCTTGATTTTCCATACAAATTTTCTTTGTCAGTTTTGTGACGAGCCATAATATAAACTGTATTAAAAAATGAGTAAAAAAAATTGAATAATGTGGCAGCGGCAGTACCGCCAGTGTCGGCGTCTCCCGGGCTCGGCGGGCTCAGCAGCTTCGCGGGCCCCGGGCTGGCCGGCCTCGCGCCGGCCCCCGGGCTGTCCGCGCCGGCCCCGGGCCCGGCCCCGGCCCCGCCCGGCGTCCGCCCCGGGCTCGGCGTCCGCGCGGCCCCGGGACTGGGAGATGACAGCATGTACGCGCTGCAACACACGTCGTTGGACCTGCTGGGCCAGCAAGGGAAAGGTACGAGATCAGAAATACCTACTTTTGACTTCACTGACGACCGCTTTAGCTTAGTTGGTAGTGACTCTGCCTACGAAGCTGGAGGTCCCGGGTTCGAATCCCGGTCAGGGCATTTATATGTGTGATGAGCACGAGTATTTGTTCCTGGGTCTTGGATGTTTTCTATGTATTTAAGTGGGGATCTAATTTGCACCACGTCCGTAGGGAGTACCTACCGTTACCCTACACGTGACCCGTGGGTGGTGCTAAAAGATGCAACAAATACTGGCAACCGTACTGTCTTCTCGGAGATCTCACGGTTCGATGTAATTGCCATACGAATAAATAAGTATGTATTTAAGTATCTATTCATCTATATAAGTATGTATATCGTTGCTTAGTACCCATAGTACAAGCTTTGCTTAGTTTGGGACTAGGTTGATTTGTATAAGATTGTCCACAAAATTGTCAACACATGTCAAAAAAGTAGGGCCTATAATGATTGCATACAAATTTCTATACACTGCGGGACTGCTGCGTACCGAGGTGTGATGAATTCGGTTAGACCCTGAATATAATTAAAAAAAACTGAAATAATTGCACGCAAGTTCTTGCTAGTCTAAACCACCAGTGGCGTCGCGTCAAAAAAATCTTAGAGAAGCCGGTAATAATTTGCTTTTCTTATTCTTCATGAGCCATAGTAAAAGAACTGGACTGGGTGAAAATTTGGCAAGCCGGTGGGAACAGAGTTGTATGGACGCTCCACCACTGTAAACCACTTTTTAAATTGTTGCAGGCTTTGATATGGACACAACAGAGGACAACGGTGAGCCTCAGAGTCTCTACGATTCTACCAGAGGTATGGCTGAAATTAATTCAAATTTCCGCTTTTTATAATACTAGTCATTAGATTTTGAATCATCTTGCTGGGATGGTATAGTCGCTTTTTGAACGAACTTATTTGATAAAACTCGTGCCAGGTCAAATGATTTTCAGTATAACTACGATTTCTTCTAGATGTAGCCTATTCTCGTACAACATACAAAATGTTTGCTTGAAAAAATTCGATTCAAGCTTGTTAGACAATAGAGTGGAATATTGTTTGTCTTAAAATGATATGAAACTAAATAAATACGACTTGTTTTAGAGTACTTTTGTCTCGCGAGCGCGGGTGAGCCACGGTTGTGTGTTGAGCTATACATGCACATTGTCTATGTGTGCGTCAGCGTAGGAGCTATGAGTTCACGTTGTCTATGTGTTCGTATGTGTCACAACTGCAACTATGACCAACCCGCTCTCTTGCGATAAAAGTACTTATACTAAGTTGTTTAAAATGGCCGTTGGCTTACCATACAACTTTTTATTTGGTCGCCAGGTTTCGGAGTGAAGAGCCCTACAGCGGAACTGGCACGATTGGAGAACCGTTCCAGCCACAATGTGCAGTTGATGAAGGCCTCAATTTATGCCGACGGTACGTTTCTATACAAACTGCCAAGCCGCCGCCGTAGTTCGCCTTTGTACCAAAATGTCCTTGTTTGTTTGTATTTTTTGTGTTTTTTTTTGTGTACAATAAAGTTATTACATACATACATACATACTGGAGCTAATTTTCGCTTTTGTAACGTATAAATACAAGGTGGGACATAAGTTGTGAAGAGAGATATGTTTATATCCATTTTGAATCACTTTTAGTGTGGGACTAGCTTTATCCGTGGAAACCGGAGGCGCTAGTTCAATTCCCGTGCGAGATCACGGTTCATTTTTTTCAATTACAGTCACGAGTTTTAATTTGGGACCCCCTTAAGGTTGACAGTACTGTCAAACAGTATAGAAATTCAAAGAAAATGTTTGCGAAATGGGTCCTAAATTAATGCACGTGACCGTACACTCGCGGACAAAGAATATGGGTCGGTAAAAAACCGTCGTATTCCCTAAAATACTGCGAGGTTGTAAGTTTTTTTAATCATGTCATTATCTTTGTTTAATTTCACATCTATACTGCAAAAGTAACAGCCAAGAAAAGTAACGTTTCCAGGTTTAAATCGGACTCGTAAAAATCCATGAAAAAAACAACGTTAACGGAGCGAGACATCGCGGAAATCGTCATTTTTGGACATTGATATTTTTATGATAGGATTTCGGAAATTGCTAATACAGTTGGGCAATACGAAGAACTAGCGGCCCGCCCCGGCTTCGCACGGATAGTCTAGTTTTGCTACCTAATGTTTTGATCTAAGTACTTACCTGCTATATTACTACAGACGACATTTCTCTTCGAATATTGCTCGTTTTCCATACAAACATTAAACCCCTTTTTTACACCCTTAAGGGATGAATTTTCAAAAACGCTCAAATACACTTTTCTTATATTTTAACTGAGAGTCTCCACAAGTGCCTATGAAGTCACTCACTTTAAAAATTCAGGTTGCCCAAACAATGTTTTAATCCGCTTTTCACCCCTTCAGAGGGTGAATTTCAAAAAACGCTGAAATCAGTTTTCTTTGTATTTAATTCTAGGTCTACAAACGAAGTTTCAAGCTCCTCGTTTAATAAAAAAATGCTCCCCATACAAACTTTCAACCCCCGTTTCACCCCTTTAAAGGGCGAATTTCGAAAAACGCTGAAAACAATTTTCTTCCATTTTGATGCTTAGTCTTTCAGAGAAGTTTTAAGTTTCTATCTTAAAAATAATTTTGTTTCCCATACAAAATGACCACCCCCCTTTTAACCCCCTTTAGGAATGAATTTTGAAATAAATTATAGACTAGGTCCTATTCTGATGTCTAAGCTACAACACTGGAAAGTTTCATAGAGATCCGTTCAGTAGTTTTTGAGATTAAGTGGAACGTACATACATACATCCGCACAAACTTTCACGTTTATAATATTAGTAGGATAGTATAATAGTATATGATAATAGATATATTATATTGTAATAGAATAGACTCAAGGATCCCACAGTCAAACTGTGCAAACAGTTTTGCCGGACGATGTATTTAGACATAAGTTTTTGTCAATTGTTTTAAATAATGCATAATAATAATATTAAAAAAATAATGTAAATAAAACGAGTGTGGTATATTTAACCAAAAATAATTTGAGGGGCTATTTAAACTAGGGTGACCCGAAATTTTTAGGCGCGCGTGTGTCTGTTCCCTGTATTAAATAACTAATAGTACATTACTTACCAAGGGCGATAAAACAAAGAATGTCTCGGATCGCAGGTATTTTACGCCCGAGCCAAAGGCAAGGGCGATAAATATGCGATCTGAGGCTTTCTTTATTATCGCCCGTGGTAAGTACAAAATTTTATGTCACCCCCTGGCCAGGAAGTGGGTTTTTTCACGCGCGGAGCGTGCGATAATGGCCACTTTATGGCCAGGTGTGACATAAAATATTTTTTATCACATTCTTACTCATATTTGACAGTTTTACCGTTAATATTTGACAGATTTGGAGATGGACGACGGCACCTCCACGTCTACAGGGGACCAGCAGGTCCCCGCCCCCCGCAGCCTGCTCCGCCTCGCCCCCGCCGACGCCCTGCCGACTCTAGTCGAGGAGACGGGGGCTCTGATGCAACTCACCGATATCGACACGTCTACAGGTGAGTGGTCAACAGAACCCTGAGAAGCTAGGGGTCCGCTCTGGCACATACCAAGAATTTTTTTGACAGAAACTTATTCGTAATTGTATGTTTTTACAGATATGCCGATGCGTCCGCTAATCGTGAATCCAGACAAGATTGTACTTAAGTATCACAGGAAAGTGATGCCCTTCAAACTGACCACGGCTGGTAAATATTACATCAGAATCAGAATATATATTTATTGCCACAATTTAATATATACAACTCTTTACAGACTAAACATAAGTACTACTTGATATCTAAAGTTAGAATTTAAAAACAAAACATTGGTTGGGCAAAGGGCTCCAGTCTCAGCTTGTGTCAAGCACAAGGCCTGACGCTGGTGTTCAGAAAGGACCCTAGAGAGATCGGTCGGTCGATCACAGGTTAACATACAATATATAATATAAAATGAAAAAGACAATAATTAACATATTACAGTGCTTAACTAGGTACAATATAAAATGAAAAAGGCAATAATTAAAGGAAGATGTGTGAGTGTGTGTGTCAATATGTATAGGTGTGCGTCTGTGTGTGTGTGTGTGTTTGTGTGTGTAACATATTTGTCATACCTGTTACTGTGTGAGTGCGTGCTGAATTCCGTGTGTTACGAGGGAGATTAAAATCTGCTCTGTAGCTCCAGTAAGAATGACCTGACTAATCGTTTGTATTTGTGCTGTATTTGTATCATTCTCTTAGTTTTCCCTGTCTGAGACGGCGTTGGGTGTAGACGTGGGCCACAGTCTACGGCCGTGCGGTCTGACGCTTCGCGCCTCATTTTTCAAATGTTTTAAATTTAAAATAAGGCTTCTTGCGCTATTTGAGGGCCTCTAGTGGGAGATCTACTGCATCGCTCCCATACAGAACCTTTAAAAATGCTATCAAGCTATGAGCTTCACCACATCGATTCTCCGAGTAATTCTAAGCATTTCTAGTCCAAGACACAAAAAAATATGCCGCTGCGCGGGGTGAGAGGGGTGCAAAGGTACCGGCCGACCAACTACTTTTAAAAAAATCTACACAGTGCCAGCTGGCTACTGTAGCAAGTTTGGTATCATTTTCGTATAAATTGAACATGTAGAATTCATTTCCGGTATTTATTTTAATCATTTTCATAGTAATTTTTTGAATAACTCGTGAAAAAGTGAAAAACACGCACCTGGTTTTTTGCTTTCGGGGCCAATTACTTTTGTATAAAGCAAAATTCAAGCAACAAAAAATGTCGCGAGTTTAAACATTTTTCCCATCACAAAAAGTGCACAGCGCCGCTAAAGAAGTTTTCACTTCGAAAAAAAAAAAGAGTCCTCCGCGAACAAAGTCGCGGGATAAACCTAGTACTTAATAATAGCGCCAATTTACTTCACATTCGATTGATACATTAATTGACAATATTTCATAATTTCCAAGTCTTAATTCGAAAACCATTTCGGTAAAAACGTGTGAAGTACACAAAAAACATTTTTTTAGATTTTTTTCTCCGTTAATTTTGAAAAAAATCGCAAATTACTGTAAACCGAAAGTTGACGTCATCTTCCTCGCTGTATTCAGGGAGACCTTAGTACAGAGTACAGACAATCGCTGCTCTGGAGTGGCTCTGGATTCTTGTTGGGAAGATGACGTCATATTTTACTTACGCCCTTTTGGAATGACCTACTTTTCAACGTGTTTTTTTTTGTATGAAATATTGAGTTAAATTGAAAAAGAAAAAATAAGGGTGGCTTAAATTTTTACCTATTTTCTAACTAGTTCATAAAATAAATTAGTTAATAGTACATTACTTAACAAGGGCGGTAAAACAAAGAATGTCTCAGATCGCAGGCATTTGACACCCGAGCCGAAGGCAAGGGCGATAAATATGCGATCTGAGGCTTTCTTTATTACCGCCCGTGTTAAGTACAAAATTTTATGTCACCCCCTGGCCAGGAAGTGGGATTTCCCGCGCGCGGTAATTGCCGCTTTATGGCCAGGTGTGACATAAAAATATGAAATGTTGTCAATTGTTTGCAGGTAAGCTGGACGCGGCGTGTATAGCGGACCTGTCCGTGTGTCGCGCGCGACTGTTTCGCGTCGGCTTCGGGCCCGGCACGGCGGCCGTGTTCCCGTCCACTTACGACACACTTGCAGACCTGCCAAGAGGTAACACAGTAGAGGATTCGCAAGCGTAATAGTAATAACATGTCACTATATGGATAGTAAAGATGGGAAGATGATATAGTTAAGGTAGCAGGCAAAACCTGGACTAGACTCGCACGTATAAGAGAAGATTGGAAAGTGTTACTGTTATGTGTTACTTTTGTTGAGGTTATGCAATAAAGAGTATTTGTTGTTTGTTGTTGTTGTTGTGTTGGGGGAGGCCTTTGCCAAAGGGCACACAGATTAAAAGAAAAAACAAAAAAGATTAGCAAAGTAAACATGTAACAGAAGCAATATGTAATCTGAGATAAGGCTATAAAATAAAATATAATATATGGATAGTAAACCATCCGATTATTACCGCACGCTACAGATGTATTGCAATAGTACATTACTTAACAAGGGCGGTAAAACAAAGAATGTCTCAGATCGCAGGTATTTGACGCCCGAGCCGAAGGCAAGGAAGAAAGAGCCGAAGGAAGAAAGCCTCAGATCGCATATTTATCGCCCTTGCCTTCGGCTCGGGTGTCAAATGCCTGCGATCTGAGACATTCTTTGTTTTACCGCCCTTGTTAAGTAATGTACTATTAACTAATTTATTTTATGAACTAGTTAGAAAATAGGTAAAAATTTAAGCCACCCTTATTTTTTCTTTTTCAATTTAACTCAACACGGGCGTGTTAAGTACAAAATTTTATGTCACCCCCTGGCCGGGAAGTGGGATTTCCCGCGCGCGGAGCGTGCGGTAATTGCCGCTTTATGGCCAGGTGTGACATAATAGTTATTTACGATACAAGGGTTGTAAAACAAAGAAAGGCCGATATCGCAGATGTTTGGGGCCCGAGCCGCAGGCGAGGGTCTGAAATATGCGAGAGAGGGCTTTCTGTTTTACGACCCGTGTTTTGTACACAATTTTACGTCACCACTTGGCCAAAAAGTGGGTTTTTCTGATCGCGCAGCGTGCAGAAAAACGCGCTTTTTGGCAAGGTGTGGTGTAAAATGATTTTCTTTCGGGAAAACTCTGATCTCAATCGGAATACGATGGCACCCGAACTGTCAATCAATCTTACCTTATCTTATCTTATATCTTTAAACGAGCAAATCTTGTATATTTATTTATTTCGGGGATCTCGGAAACGGCTCTAACGATTTTGATGAAATTTGGTATATGGGGGTTTTCGGGGACGAGCAATCTATCTAGCTAGGTCTCGTGCCCGGGAAAACGCCGAGCTAAGCTCGGCCGCCCAGATATTCTTATATCTTTAAACGAGCAATTCTTATATATTTATTTATTTATTTCGAGGATCTCGGAAACGGCTCTAACGATTTTGATGAAATTTGCTGTGGGGGTTTTTGGGGACGAGCAATCGATCTAGCTAGGTCTCATGACCGGGAAAACGCCGAGCAAAGCTCGGTCGCCCAGATATCTTATATCTTTAAACGAGCAATTCTTGTATATTTATTTCAGGGATCTCGGAAACGGCTCTAACGATTTTGATGAAATTTGGTATGTGGGGGTTTTCGGGGACGAGCAATCGATCTAGCTAGGTCTCATGCCCGGGAAAACGCCGAGCAAGGCTCGGTCGCCCAGATATTGTATTTATTTATATGTTTATTTATTTATTTATTTATTTCGGGGATCTCGGAAACGGCTCTAACGATTTTGATAAAATTTGGTATGTGGGGGTTTTCGGGGACGAGCAATCGATCTAGCTAGGTCTCATGCCCCGGAAAACGCCGAGCAAGGCTCGGTCGCCCAGATATTGATTGTATTAAATGAGTGACGTTTTCATATCCATTATTATGGAACTTTATTATAGATCCCCTTAAATAATTTCCTACCGAGCTCTCTCCATACAAACTTTGTGCAGGATTTTTTGCGTTTGTGTTTGCATTAAAGTTATGATTTTTGGTCAGCATGCTTATTTTTCTGTTAGCTATTTCGTGATGTAATTTTTTTTTCTTTGATATTATTTTTAATTTTTTAATTTTTTCCACATCACTTTCTTCGCATATCTAATATTTACATCCAAAAAAAATAATACATTCGTTAGTGCCAAAACCTACGAATAAAACGTGCACAGAGTTTGTATGGAGAATGCCTTGCCCAACCCTGCGCCTTAAGTCCAGCACATTCAAAACTATAAGGCCAAATGCTGTCAAATGAACGCAAGTAAGAATCTACCTTACATTCAGAGCTCTTAGTCGTTTTTTGCTTGCGTTCGTTTGAAAGAATTTGGCCTCACAGTTTTGTACGAACTATAAGGCTAGGTTGCACCAAACCGTCTGTAATCGTCAAATCTGATTGTATGGACAGTTTGACAAGTTTCTATGGGATGACAGCTGCCGGCGCCATATTTGACGATGACCGGTCTGTGTTCGTGCGTTGGTGCAACTGGCACTAAGTGCCAGAGCGTTGGTGCAACTGGCACTAAGTGCCAGTTGCACCAACCTACGAACACAGACCGGTCATCGTCAAATATGGCGCCGGCAGCTGTCATCCCATAGAAACTTGTCAAACTTTCCATACAATCAGATTTGACGAACACAGCTTACGATTACAGACGGTTTGGTGCAACCCAGCCTAAGTAATGTACTATTTTCTTACGGCAATTATCCACTTATTTCTTTGGTCTCGTTTCCACCACGGTCTTGAAAATCGGTAAAATTTACAGTCGCTATTCTGTGGTGTTTTTACAATTCACAATAACGCATCTTACTAGGACAATATAAAATTTATCTCAAAAACGATTAGAAAATGTTTACTGCAATATGGATTTGACAGCTCAAGTCACCGACAAAAATGTAAATTTTAGCCGTAGCGAGCGCTGTGATCGTTTAGGCTACCCCCTCCACCCGCTTTGCACCCTGCCAATAAGTAATGTACTGTTACGTTCCCAGTGGCGCCGCTGTCTGATCTCGACAAGTACGTGCGCGGGCGCGGCGAGGACGACTGGAGCGAGCCCGTGCTGCTCCGCCTGGCCATGGGGCTGCCCGACGCCACCAACAACTTCATGGTACACATGTATTGCGAAATGGCTTTGCTTCGGGACAACTCGGATCTCAATCGGAATACGATGGCACCCGAATTGTCAATCAATGATTGTATTAAATGAGTGAATAAAATGAACTTTATTCTGTAAGTAGGTCGCAATGGCACTTTTACAAGTCAAACCCTACTAGCGTTTCACAGAGACCACTGCCGAGAAGAAACGCCGAAAGAAACTCGACAGTCAGCCGTTTTCTCCTAAAAATATGCTTATTACAATGATAATACTTAACCTACTTAAGAAAAAGAAATCTGAGTATAAAGCAACACAAAAACAAAGAATAAAACGAGTTATGTACAGTGTGTAATTCCACAAGAAAACTCTTATTTGTTTTGTTATAAGGTAGTGTATACATGTTTTTTGTTTAAGTGCTTCGAATAAATTATTCATTCATTCAAAACATTTCGGAACTATACCTAAGAATTATCAAATTCTATTTAAGAAAAAAAATGGAATCCTTAGACTATAAATTTAGTTATAAATATTTTGATATGTGACGTTTTCATATCCATTATTATGGAACTTTATTGTTTAGTGTCAAATGTCAGTTGGTGGGATATGGAGGGAGGGGGAGGTAGGAAAGTGGGGTGTTGGAGTAGGGGTATGAGTGTTTATTGGTGTAAGGGCGGGTAGGGCCAGGGACGGAGTTCGTGGGTTCACGGGAAGGGGGAGGGGGGATTTCATTGTATGTTTGTGAAAAGCACTATACAAGCCTCGGCGCGAACAGGGATTGTCGTATCGGCCTTCGTATCTCTAGATGGCCTCGTTGACACTCGGCCGGCAATCCCCTATTTCGCGGCCTCTGCAGTAATGTTGACCTGCCAGATGGCGCTGTTTGACGCAAGCGTACCTAATCGATGCGTTCAGAAATCAGCATTGCTTATTTTAGGACCGCGTTCGACATCGGGCAACGTGATCCACAAAAATGGTCCCGCCGGAAGACCAGCGCTGACTTGTTAGTCGAGTCAGCATTATGCTGAGGCGGGCCCGTTTCGTGGCAATTTTATTAGTTAGTTTTGTCTGTTTGTATATTGTATATATTATTATGTTATGTCACGAATAAATTATTTCATTCATTCATAATGTACTATTTCATTCACAGAACACCCTAACGAAACAAATGGAGACCCTGCTAGAATGGTCGACGTTGAGTCCGTCCCCTGGGGACAGTTGTCCCCGGGTGTCCCTGCGCTCGTCCCCGCGGGACCGGCGCGGAGCCCTGCGCGCGCTCCGGGACCTCGCCGCCAAGGACAAGGACAGGAAGACCAAGGTGTGCTCATTTTGACCCGAATAGTCCATGTTTCTGAGCCATAAATAAAGATCGAAAACACCAGTAGTATAAGTTTGATATTTATTTGCCTCTCTATAGCTAATATAAATGAACAAGATTTGTTTTAAATAGAATACTGCCGTGAGTCTCAGACATATGGAAATATATTGATTGAAAGAGACGCGCGTATATTTTTCGTTCACGACAAAACGGGATGCAACACTCTCCGGGAATGGCTTTTTTAGACAAATCTCTATAAATACCTGACTGTGTGCAGGTTCATTAAATTTCCTTTTGTCAGAGTATAGATGAGGTAAAATACCGTCATATTAACTCAATCGTGTCTTTTAATAATACGTTGTTTTAGTAGGTTGAGTAAAAAAAAGGAAAATATAGTCTCAATCTCAACTTTGGATTTCTCTCGAGAAAATTTTAAGCAATCATGTTTCGGCTATTGTCAGTACCACAATCATATAGTCAATAATCATATATCTGAAAATCAGTCCCTACTGTTTCCTGGTCTGGGCAGAACAGCGTTTCAAAGTTTCTAAATTTCTCGTTGTAGAGCCTTAATACACTCGCGGTCAAAAATTTCGGGTCACCCTAGTTTAAATAGCCTTAATAGGTTTTGCTTAATATTCTACACTCGTTTTATTTACATAATATACTATTCTTCGTATTGCCCAACTGTATTAGCACTTTCCGGGATCCTATCATAAAAAAATCAATGTCCAAAAATGGCGATATTCGCGATATCTCGCTCCGTTAACGTTGTTTTTTACACGGATTTTTACGAGTCCGATTTAAACTTGGGAACGTTACTTTTCTTGGCTGTTACTTTTGCAGTATAGATGTAAAATTAAATAAAGATAATGACATGATTAAAAAACTTACAACCTCGCAGTATTTTAGGAAATATGACGGTTTTTTACCGACCCGTATTCTTTGTCCGTGAGTATATATATATATATATATATACAGATCATCATCATCAGCCTATATACGTCCCACTGCTGGGCACAGGCCTCCTCTCATAGATGAGAGGGATTGGGCAGTAGTCCCCACGCTGGCCCAGAGCGGGTTGGGGACTTCACATACAACTTTGAGTTCTTTGAGTTTTTCGGAACTTATGTACGGAATACCATTTGATATTTACCGTTAGCTTTTCGGTGAAGGAAAACATCGTGAGGAAACCTGCATACATCCGCGAAGATATACAGATGTATTGCAAAATGATTTTTTTTCGGGAAAACTGATCTCAATTGGAATACGATGGCACCCGAACTGTCAATTGATTGTATTAAATGAGTGACGTTTTCATATCCATTATTATGGAACATTATTGTTTAGTGTGTCAATAATATGTCAAAGTGTCAAAGTTACCCCTACGGCTGTAAGATGGGTGAAGCTAATTGAGAGAGCACGATAAATACGAACTTTCCCGATAAAGTACGAAGGAAAGTCATTTTGCACCACATCTGTAATAGAAGTCTGTAAAGCTACGGTAGCCCAGTGGTTCAAGCATGCGGCTGTCAAGCGGCGGTCGTGGGTTCGAATCCCAGCTCGTATCAATGAGTTTTTCGGAACTTATGTACGGAATATCATTTGATATTTACCGTTAGCTTTTCGGTGAAGGAAAACATCGTGAGGAAACCTGCATACATCCGCGAAGAAATTCAAAGTTGTATGTGACGTCCCCAACCCGCTCTGGGCCAGCGTGGGGACTACTGCCCAATCCCACTCATTTATGAGAGGAGGTCTGTGCCCAGCAGTGGGACGTGTATAGGCTGATGATGATGATGCTGTAATAGTGATATTCGACGTTAAAGACGTTAGTGACCCGTTTATTATGTTTCAAAATGTGTTTTGTCGTAGTTTGGCGTGTCCGGAGCGTACTGTTACGAAGTGTGGACGCTGTGCGAAGCGTTATGGGGTGCCGATTTGGACAACGACGGTATGTAAGAGTATAAATATTGTTGATCTCCAATAATGTGTTTTAAATTCTACCAGAACGATTCCTCTTGCCGCTTCGGCTAAACTAGGCTCTGGCGTACCTTCGCGGTGTCCAGATATCGTATCGCAAGCGCGTCTAACTTCCTCTGTACGCAAGTGCTATTTATTATTCTGTGATTGTATGAATGAATGAAATAGTTTATTTGCAAGAACACGGTTATAAGATCTTATAAAAATAGATATTCCAGCGTATTCAACCTGGACACAGGTGTGCAAATTTTACATTTTAAATATGAAGCTGCAGGTAAGTATTTAATACTAGTCTTTTTTACAGTCAATAAATATGTAGATTTCTCAATGTTAATTGTCAAGACATACTCTTATAGCTATTGGTTACATATCTATTTCTTTCTTGTCAAATACTCCTTAATACGTAACGTAATTCACCGAGCGAGTAGGTAACTCACTTCCGTACCGTCTCAGCTTGGGCAATAGTACATTGTGCATTTAGGTAGGTAAGTAGGTTATTATAACCCTATTATTATAGGTTATTATAGTAGTTTGTAATAACCCTTACCACCCGTGATACACATAATGTTTTTCATCACATTTGCGAGAAAATAACATTTAAAACTAAACTCCTCCCGTGGGAGGTAAATCAGCTATAACTGCTCTATATACCTGCGTGCAATGACACACTTTTCGAGCAAGTGTGATGAAAAATGCTTTCCTATGTCCGGATGCCCGGATGTTCTTTACAAGTCGCATTACTCAAGCGATTCTCGTGAAATTTCTTTGTTGATTAAGTTTTTGGATTTTCTTTTCAATGTGAGTTTGTATATCGTCTCTTTGAGCAAGCATTGCTTAGTTCGGTTCTTTGTCGATTAGTTTGTCCACATTTTTTTTATATTCTAATGTGAGTGGTGTTATAGGTGTCCCCGGCACTGACGACCTGGCAGTGGTGGACCGGCACCGCTCGCTGCTGCGCTGGCTCGCGGAGGGCGCGGCGCCCGCCACCGACCGACAGCTGGAGCAGCCCGCCAGCGCTAACACCGAGGACGGTGAGTGGTGTTACAGGTGTCCCGGGCACTGACGACCTGGCAGTGGTGGACCGGCACCGCTCGCTGCTGCGCTGGCTCGCGGAGGGCGCGGCGCCCGCCACCGACCGACAGCTGGAGCAGCCCGCCAGCGCTAACACCGAGGACGGTGAGTGGTGTTACAGGTGTCCCGGGCACTGACGACCTGGCAGTGGTGGACCGGCACCGCTCGCTGCTGCGCTGGCTCGCGGAGGGCGCGGCGCCCGCCACCGACCGACAGCTGGAGCAGCCCGCCAGCGCTAACACCGAGGACGGTGAGTGGTGTTACAGGTGTCCCGGGCACTGACGACCTGGCAGTGGTGGACCGGCACCGCTCGCTGCTGCGCTGGCTCGCGGAGGGCGCGGCGCCCGCCACCGACCGACAGCTGGAGCAGCCCGCCAGCGCTAACACCGAGGACGGTGAGTGGTGTTACAGGTGTCCCGGGCACTGACGACCTGGCAGTGGTGGACCGGCACCGCTCGCTGCTGCGCTGGCTCGCGGAGGGCGCGGCGCCCGCCACCGACCGACAGCTGGAGCAGCCCGCCAGCGCTAACACCGAGGACGGTGAGTGGTGTTACAGGTGTCCCGGGCACTGACGACCTGGCAGTGGTGGACCGGCACCGCTCGCTGCTGCGCTGGCTCGCGGAGGGCGCGGCGCCCGCCACCGACCGACAGCTGGAGCAGCCCGCCAGCGCTAACACCGAGGACGGTGAGTGGTGTTACAGGTGTCCCGGGCACTGACGACCTGGCAGTGGTGGACCGGCACCGCTCGCTGCTGCGCTGGCTCGCGGAGGGCGCGGCGCCCGCCACCGACCGACAGCTGGAGCAGCCCGCCAGCGCTAACACCGAGGACGGTGAGTGGTGTTACAGGTGTCCCGGGCACTGACGACCTGGCAGTGGTGGACCGGCACCGCTCGCTGCTGCGCTGGCTCGCGGAGGGCGCGGCGCCCGCCACCGACCGACAGCTGGAGCAGCCCGCCAGCGCTAACACCGAGGACGGTGAGTGGTGTTACAGGTGTCCCGGGCACTGACGACCTGGCAGTGGTGGACCGGCACCGCTCGCTGCTGCGCTGGCTCGCGGAGGGCGCGGCGCCCGCCACCGACCGACAGCTGGAGCAGCCCGCCAGCGCTAACACCGAGGACGGTGAGTGGTGTTACAGGGTCCCCGGCACTGACGACCTGTCGTGTGACAATTATAATCTAGTTCTCTTCAAGGCAAGCTATTACTGAACTGTCTCACCTGACGGAAAGAGATGACAAGGCTTTAAGGCAAGGCCAGTTCATGAATCGAAGAAAATATTGGATTTGGAGCTCTCAGTGTGAAGAAATGATGTAGAATTCACACTACACAAAAATTACTGTAAACTGAAAAAGAAACAAAAGTAACACAATAACCGAACAAAATATTGAAATATGCCTTGGTAGGTATGTCAAAAAATCTTAAATATCATCGTAAAAATAAACTTTGATGTTGATTATTTCGTAATTGTCAAAGACAGTGATATGTTTTTTTTTTTATATTTACCTTTTTTGTTGTTCTAACACAATAGCCGGATAGATTTTCGATAAATGAACCAGTATTCTAAAAATCAATCAAAATGTGCTAAATGGATCATAAAGAGATTTACGTTCGCGTCTTTCCTGTGGACATATTAATAGTTAAGGGCTACAAAGCTTAATTTTTGATTGGACTAGTAACCCGCATCAACAGCGTCTCCGTTTCTATTAATCCACGTGATAAAAGCATAACTTACATGCACACAAGCCGTTAACTATTGACCACAGAAGGGACGACTTTTGTTTTTTCAAGCCTTTATGACCCAAATATTTACGAAAATTACGCGCAGTGTTCTGTGAAGAGCGGGATGGTTAATTCCAAACTCACGCGTGTTAGAGCGGGACATTTGCAGTGGCACTGCCTGGCCTTAAGATGTAGCTCGCAATAATAGCCTGTTGACTCAAGATTGAACAAAAGGGAGGCAAGCCTTTTTTTGTTATTTTTTTGTTTCAAATTGTAATCTTGTGTATTGTTACAGAGTGGGACGTCCACAGCTCTAAAGTATGGACCCTACTCCTGGGCGGGCGACTGCTGGAAGCCTGCAAGCTGTCGCGTGACCACGGGGACCTGCACATGGCCACACTCATCGCGCAAGCCGCTGGTAAATGGATCATACAATTATTTCTTGTGGCTCGTTACCATGGTTACGTCTCCTGGGTCACTCGTTAAAACAGCGATTTTACAGACTTTAATTCTATTAAACATGATTTTTGAGATGGTTATAAACCCATTCTGACGTGGGCCAACGCTTGAGCATGCTAGAAGTCCAAATTAGTTACAGTTGTCTCCTGGCTGACGGGACAGAAATAACAACAAGGAAAAGTTGATTGACCCAAATACACTAGAGGCATGTTCCGAATCACGCTCACAGCGATCAAATCGCGCTTACGATCGGACCGATTCACGCTCATAGCGTTTTACATGAGATGTCGTGACGTCACTGATGATGTCATGGACGACGCTCACGGTGCTCACACTCCCGGGCGTAAGCACCTCGAGCCAAACGTCAAGTTGACGTTTGATATATGAACATGACCGTAAACACGGGCTATGAGCGTGTATCGGTCCGATCGGGAGCGCGCTCAAGCGAATACCGGTCCGAAACAAAACACTACTCGCGCGGCCTTGAGCGCGCTATTTGATTTGGACCGGCCCGTCAGCACTAAAGCGCTGCGAGCATTCTCAGCGTGATTCGGAACACGGCTTATACGAGCCCCC